>OY796856.1:3752500-5002500 GCA_963680765.1 Agrochola lychnidis | reverse complement strand
TTTTTCTAAAATAAAAGTAGCCTAGGTTGTGTGTATGTATGTATAACTATACATTTATAATTGAATGTAATGCAATCATCTGGGCTCCGCATGAAGCTAAATATAGTCTCATGCTGGAGAGGGTAAAAAATAGGTATTTATACTCCGCACGCTCAACCTCATAGCGAGTGAGACGGACTTATTTTGTTGTTCTCTGAGTGAATTCACAAGGAATGCATTGTTTGTAATTAGTTATACCTAGATGTTAGTAAAATTATTTTAATTAAGTTAGGATAAGTGTATTATTTAATTAAGTTAGGATAAGCGCAAAATGTAAGTTAATAAATAATTAAAAATAATAAAACAGTAGAATCCTGTGTCTGTCTGTCTGTTTCTTTGTTCACGCACATCTCCGAAACTAATGGCTGGATTTTCGTGTATTTTTCACAGATAGGCAGAAATTAATTTGGAGCAGAATTTGTTTCATTAAAATCGGACGTTGCAAAAAAAAGTTATTAACATACAAGACGGTATTCTGTTCAAGACACGTTGTGCACAATGTCTGAGAGAAACCTAGCAAAAAGTACTAGGTTTACATGAATTCTAGATAGTATTACAATCATTAGTAATAGTATCATACCCCACACACATCCCACACTTCAGACACAACCCACACTTAACACACACTAACACCCAAAAGCACCTGAACCTCTTGTGATCCAACCGTCTTCTTACAACATAATAATTTTAGTCAGAAATTACTTTGTACTAAATTTTTCTCTTTAATTATAAAAATCTTTTAATTATTATTTCTTTTGTTTTTTATTTTTTTTTCCAAATTAATTAATCCAAATAAATTAATTAGTTCACCCAAATAAATAATTGTTTGCCTTACTTGGGAAGAGACTGGACCCCACGACACAGGGAATCCTAGAGTGGGGTCCAGGGAATTTGTAAAAATCTAGCACCTAAGGCTCCGATGAAGACACTGTGTTACTCGTTTTTTATTTTTTATATTGTACCGTGTTTTTGTGAACTGAATAAAGCTTTTTACTTACTTTACTTTACTTAAGTATTATCCCTCTGATAGTCATTACGTTTCCATGGGATAATTTCCGACTTCCACGCGAGCTAAGCCCCGGGAAAAAGCTAGTGTAAGTATATGTATGTATAGATTGAGTGAGATCAACATAATTTTCATTAATTATACATATTAGACATACAGTGTGAGTCTTCATAATGTGCACATATCGAAATGAGGAAATCTATGCTTAATTTTAACGACAGAAAAAATATTTAAAAAATCTAAATATTGTTTTTTATACTTTTTATGAAATTAAAAAAAAAATTGTAACAAAACTGTGTAACTTTTAAACTGAATCAGCTATCGCGATGAAACAAACTCCATAATGATTGAAAGTAAGTGGCCGTCCACATAAAATTAAAATTGAGAAAAAAACTACCCTCAATTGAAAATAAACATGTTTTTTTAGTAAAAATCTGTATTTTTTTCTTCAATTTTTAATTGTAAAATTTATAAATAAGATAATAATAAAAAGAGAGCAAAAAAAAATTTTTAAAAAAAAAATTTTTTTGTAAAATTTTTTTTTTTTTTTTAAACTAAAAAAAAAAATTACCATTTTTTCCGTCGATAAAATTAAACATAGACTCCCTCATTTCGATATGTGCACATTATGAAGACTCACACTGTATATAAATATGAGCTATACTCCGTTTGAAATAAGATTAGACATTTAACTAAACCTTTTTTACAGTCCGTTCAACCGATTTTGACTTCTATTGCGATGGCGGCATGAAAAATGACAGCTGCAGTAAACAGTTGGTTTGTAACCACTTTTTTTGCTTTTAATGCCATCCTTATGCCTACGGTATAGAAGTCAAAATCGGTTGAACGGACTGTAATAAAGGTTTGTTTAAATGTCTAATCTTATTTCAAACGTAGTATAGATACTTTTTAAAATAAACTCAGAAACATTCCAATAGGAGCAATGCGCAAATGTAACTCCGACATTAACATTGTATCTACGGCACAATACAGTTAATATTAATTGGCAGTTACCTGACGTGCCATGGTGCCACAATGCATACATATTCGATGACTATACATTGCCCGCGGTACGTTAGTCGGCGATATAAAATTCTGATTGGATCACAGATTATATTACCCACAGTTTAAAATAAACTTTATGACATGTATTTTTTTTTTTTTTTTTTGGCGCGCGACTATAGGGAACTAACCCGTCTACTGAGAGCGAGAGGTGTGTCATACCACACCTACTCTCTCCCAGAAGAGAAACAAGTTCGCGTTGTAATAAAACGCATCCCTAGGGAAATCCTCCCCTCTGAAATTCTCGCCGACCTTCAGTCGCAGAACGTCCCGGTTGACGAGGTCCATCGTATGCACCGCTCCAGAGGCGGTGACCTCTACGACATGGTCCTCGTTATCTGTCCGCCCGTAGAGGGCTACCATCCGATTTTCCAAATTCGTTCTCTGTGTCATCTCACAGGGTTCGAAATTGAAAAACCCATAAAGAGTGGCATTGTCGGACAATGCCACAGGTGCCAGCTATACGGCCACTCACAGCGGAATTGCCATGCTACACCCAGGTGCGTAAAGTGCCTGGGAGAGCATAGCACTTCCGACTGCCCCCGCCCCAAGGACCGTACCCTATGTACCGTACCTCCTAGCTGCGTTTTATGCGGCAAAGAGGGCCACCCGGCAAACTACCGGGGATGTTCCAAAGCCCCTAAGGCCTCTTCTCCCAAGCTGGGGAAGCGCTCCGGCGCCCGCCAGCAAAGGGAAACTCCCTCCTCATCCTCTTATAGGATTCCCTCCGCCCTTATGCCCCAACGACTAAGCCCTCAGAGGCCTAGTCCGTGGAATTATCTCCACCACCAGCAGTCTTTCCCTGCCTTGGTGCCCTCTTACGGTCATTTCCCCCCCCCGCCGCCCCCCCATCTCCTCCCCCCCCACCTTAGGGACCCCCGCTTCCGTGGCACCGCGCCACCCGCGCCCTCCGCGCGTCCCGCGCACTCTGCGCCCCCCGCGCCCGCCGCGCCCCCCGCTAAACCCGCGCCTGCTCCCCAAGCTCCGCGTCCCCCGACTGCCGGTCCCGCGACCGAGCAGATGTCAGGTGTTGCTTCGTTCAACATAATCACATCAAATTTCGCGTGTTTTGCCTCCCCGCGTGCTAAGGAAATGGCAAAACTCATCGTCGCCGCCCAAGGCAATATCATTAGGATTCAATCCATTTATAATGCGTATCCGGATATTACGCAAGCCCTAGAATCCCTCGCCCAAACCCCTAAATCTTTCAATGGATAACGAGGCCTTAGCTAGATTCAAACCCCGATCCCTAATAATAGGTTACTTCAACGCCAATGGCATAAAATCCCAAAGGGAAGAAATAGGGCTCTTCCTCCGCGATCATCAAATAGACGTTCTCTTAATACAAGAGACTTTCCTAAAGCCTTGCCATCGCGATCCGTCACTCGCCAACTACCGGATAGTTCGCAATGACAGGTCGCGATGTCACAAGGGTGGCACCCTGATCTATTATAGAAAGCAGCTTCACTGCATCCCACTAGACCCTCCCCCCCTCTCGGTATTAGAAGTCTCCGCCTGCCGTCTAGGCATGTCAGGTCACGAGCCGATCACTCTCGTATCGGTCTATAATCCCCCCGGTAACACCACGGGGCATTACCATCACCAACGCCTCTCAAACGACCTCTCGATTCTACTCGCTATGAGTAACTCGCTCATTATAGCGGGCGATCTAAATGCCAAACATCCCTCTTGGAATAGTTCGGTAACCAATCTCAGAGGTCAACACCTGTTCGACCTCTCAAACTCTCTGACTTTTGACGTCATCGCTCCCATGACTCCCACCCATTTTCCGCTGACGAACCCAAATCATGCCCCCGATATCTTAGACGTGGCGCTCCTTAAGAACGTCAACCTAAAGTTAGATTCAATAGAAACGGTACAAGAGCTAGACTCTGACCACCGCCCGGTAGTCATGAGACTACACCCCCGCATAGGTCTTTCCGACCCGAACGCCCCCCCTATCACTAAGAGGATCACGGACTGGAAGAAAGTAAGCACACAGCTGAAATCCAACACGTCCCCTCAATTAGACTCTATCCCCGACCTTTTCGACTCGGTCGCCGACACCACGGCCGCGATCGACTCACTCACTAATCACGTACAAACCGTCCTGAACGATTGTTCAAGGGAAGTTCCAGCGACGGACGACCGTCGCTGGAAATTGCCGGACGACGTGCGTGCATTACTGACTGAGAAGAACGCGGCCATACGTGCCTACGATAGCTTTCCCTGTAACGCCAACAAAGCCCATATGCGCTATTTACAGAGATCTGTAAAGACACGTATAGCGGAGCTGCGGGACGCGAGCTGGGGAAAGTTACTCGGCGAACTTGAGCCCACCCATCAGGCCTTCTGGGAGCTCCAGAGGAAACTCAGGTCTCCCCAGGTCTCAGCCATGCCCCCCCTGACCCGTCCCGATAAATCCATCGCATTTGACGATGCCGAAAAGGCTGAATGCCTCGCAGACAGCCTCGAGGCCCAATGCACTCCCAGTTCCCTACCTGTAGACAAAGCTCACCTGAAAAAGGTCGACGCCGAAGTCGAACGTAGAGCCTCCCTCCCTCCCGTCGATGACCCTGATTGTCCACTGCCCCCCGTCCTCCCGGACGAGGTGCACGACATCATCAAGGGTCTTAAAGTCCGCAAAGCCCCCGGTTCAGATGGCATCACCAATAGGGTGATCCAACTATTCCCTGCCCACCTAATAATGCTTTTGACCACCATCTTCAATGGTGCCTTAAGCAACAATATCTTCCCCCAATCATGGAAGGAGGCCACGGTTATCGGTATCCCTAAGCCCGGCAAGCCCAAAACCGAGGCCTCTAGCTACCGTCCCATCAGTCTGCTCAAGGTTCTCGGAAAAATCTATGAGAGGCTTATTTATAAGCGCCTCAGAGATTTCGCCGAGACCAAGGGCCTCATCCCCAACGAACAGTTCGGCTTTCGAACTGAGCACTCTAGCGTGCATCAGGCCCACCGCATCGTAGAATCCATAAGCGCTGGTTTCCAGCGCGGGACTATGACCGGTGCAGTATTCTTCGACGTAGCGAAAGCGTTCGATAAAGTCTGGCACAACGGCTTAATATACAAGCTGTACCAACTCGGCGTGCCAGATCGTCTCGTACTCATCTTACGAGACTTTTTATCGAATCGCGTCTTCCGTTATCGTATCGAAGGAGCGTTATCCACTCCCCGTCCCATCCGCGCAGGTGTCCCCCAGGGCTCTGTGGTGTCCCCCCTCATTTTCACGCTATACACGAGCGATATCCCAAAAGGTTGCGGTAGGTCGCAGTTGGGTCTGTTCGCAGACGACACTGCCATCTACTTCAGCTCTAGATCCCCCGACATCATTCGCCTAAATCTCCAACGCGCAGTCAATAGACTGGCAGCTTGGTTTACAAAATGGCGGATAGAAGTCAACCCCGATAAAAGCCAAGCGGTTCTCTTTACGAAGCCGCGTTCAAGGCTCAAAAACCCCCTCCCCCGACCAATCACCATGTTCGGCAAGCCGATCCCTTGGGAGAAGCGAGCTAAATATCTCGGTGTCGTTCTAGACCATCATTTGACTGTCGCAGAGCACATAAAGATGGTTCGTTCGCGAGCCTCTTTCGCTCTCGGTAGACTCTTCTATCTGGTGAATGCACGTAGCAAATTGTCACTTAGGTGCAAATTGCGCGTTTACACGGCGTGCATTCGACCGATCATGACCTATGCGGGTGCCGTCTTCGCTCATGCGAAACCCCGTCACATCCATAGAATGCAAACAGTGCAAAATAAATTCCTCCGTAGGGCCACAGGTTCCCCCTGGTTCGTCAGGAACGAGGCACTCCACCTCGACCTAAAGATTCCCACAATCCATCAGTTTCTAAAACGCCTTTCCAAGCGTTTCTTTGAGTCCGCGGCCAAACATCGCAACCCTCTGGTTGTCGAGGCCGCCAGTTATGTACCGAGTAAAATCAGCCATGTTCGCCGTCCAAGGCATATCCTCGTAGATCCCGATGACCCCATAACCCTCCTCCAGGAGAGCAATAGGGAAACAAGTACAGTGTACAAAAACAGACGCCTCCCGTCATACCGACCTCGCCGCCGAGGTCCTTTGCGATCTCGACCGCCGCGCCCCCGAGTAAATAATACTCCCCCCCGACCCTTGCTCGAAAACGAGGTGCCAGCAGTTGTTGCAGCTGTGCACGTAGCTTTAAATTCCCCGACTAATAATAATGATCAAAACCTTTTGATCCAGCCCGTCCCATCTTTTGATGCCCTCCCTCCGGATAACGCCCTAAGCCGAGGCTCGAACCCCGCAGGGGGTGCCCTTAGTGAGCGTTCATCCTTAAATTTTTAGCTTAGTATTTGTGCCCTGGCTGGAGGCTTTGAGTGTAGTAGCTTAAGGCAACCACAGGATTGACCGGTTAAACAGCTACGGTTTTCGGAACCAGCTGTGAGATGCCCAACAGAAAAAAAAAAAAAAAATGTATTTTTGGTATGTTGCAAAATGAAAGATAGAATACATAATATGTAGAATCCAAAAACTCCAAAAACTCTTTCATTAATAGTTTGAGATCAGTGCTTTCCGTAAGTACCTCCCTTAAAATAAGTACTAAAAAAACTCGATTTAAAATGAGTCTAAGCGTCCCCTCGCAAAACCCATTTTATCAAACCAAACTCTCAAGGAGTATAAACCAAAGATGCTAACCACGACCTCTCCACACTTAAGTTAACTAAATGCTTTACTTAAAACCATTTTATTCAGCTGCAGGCATTTTCCCATCATTAACGTTTTTTATTAAAGGGGAAGTGCTAATAGCGTCAATGGTATTCGGAGAGTAAGTGCCGGAAAGGGGAACCTCAAGAAAAACGGGAAGCAAAAAGTTGAGGGACTGCGATGAGGAAGGGGAGTTATTGTTAGGGATAAAGAGGTTGTTTCTGCTAATCTGCGAATGTGGGAAATACCTATATGGTGTGAACATACACACTTTAGAGATGAGAGACTTATTTTGTGTGTGACTTTTTGCGGCCTACCCAAATGTCCTTTCTTTGGTAGGTATTGTTCGTCGAGTTGAGCTCCTTAAGTTATAAGTTGAGCTCCACGATTACTGACAAATGCTTGCACTGACTGGACAGGTCCACCCAAATCTGTGTGGTTATTTCCACAAAAGACCATTTCAGACACTAATCTACATGGTCCTCATATGGCCTGACCAAGATAATGTCTGGACTTTAAAAGAAACTCTGAGTTTGTTTCGGCCTTTCTTCTCAGAATAGTCAGATAGGAAACGCCGAATTCATCTAGATTATTTTTAATATTTTTTTTATATGACTTGTAAAAGTGATTCCGATATCCTTTTTACAGAATAAACAATTTTATTTCATTTCATTTCATTCGGGGTTTGTTATTCGGGAAGCGTCAAACCTTGGAAATTGTTGGTATAGATACAGTTCACTTCTAGATTCAAATATTGTCCTTTTAAAAACTTCTTAACGTTAAAAAAAACTCTATGTGAAACTATGAAAACCGACCAATATTCTTTTAGTACAGTCTCAGTTACAAATGCTTTTATGTCGGCTAAGCATGTGAATCGAACATGTATAATTTGTTCATGAACGATGATTTAACCAATATTTTTTACCAAAATTTGGATTTAAAACGAGGTTTGGAGTTTCTTGGCAGTTCTTAGATAGCATAGAAGATGAATAGAATAAGAGAAGATCCTAGCTTTGGAATTGGCAACTAGCTTCATCTTTCTGACTGACCGACCCCTTGACAATTCCAAAGTGCCTGTACCTAATTGGTTTATTTGATAAATAAATGCTTTGAGTTTGAGTTCTAACTTATGTTTGTTGTTTTGTTTGTTTTTGTAAAATAAAATTCTACTTACCCAAATACAAATAAGACCTCAAAATTAAAGATAGTAACAAACATTACCACGTAACAAAATTTTCACGTAATCGCATTAACGGTTCGAGTCTAAAACAACAGTTAAGTAATAATAGTTTGATATTGTAACATTTCGAGTCAGTGTTGCCAACCTATAAACATTACTTTTGCTGCAGTACCGTTGAGATCTCAAGTCGATAAGCTATAGCGTTAAAAGCGCAATAGCACGAACTATGGCCTTCGTGAGCAATATTAACCAGTGTTATAATTGTAGTGAGAAACGAATTGCGTTTTAAAGATTTTTATTTCGTTGAATTTTCATTTTATAGCTTGTTGCTTATCTAAGTGCTGTTTTTAATCGACAGCGAAAAGGAGGTTCTTTAGTTGATAATGATGATAAATCTTTATGCAACTGCGTGTTCTATTACGAGGTGGCGATGTTTCTGGATCTACTTTGCACTACTACTACTTTTACTTTAATTATAAGATATTAGAAAGAAAGAATTGTATGTTAATTATTGATGGGAGGGGCTTGTGGCTAAGTAATAACAGCCGCACGGGTCGATCGATCAGGATAAGCAACGCTTGCTGCGGTTGGTCCGAGGATGGGTGACCATCTTTACATACCAAGACCCCTCGGAAAGCACGTTAAACCGTTGGTCTCGGCTGTCATTTGTAGATCTTTGACAGTCGTTACGGGTAGTTAGAAGCCCAAAAGTCTGACAACCAGTCTTACCGAGGGGTATCGTGTTACCTAGTTACTAGGTTGTGGAGGTCAGATAGGCAGTCGCTCCATGTAAAATACTGGTATTCAGCTGCATCCGGTTAGACTGGAAGCCAACCCCAACACAGTTGGGTAAAAAGGCTAGGCAGTTATTGATGGGAGGGAAATGAAGGGAGACTCACCGAGTTTAATTTATAAATTGCGCTTCGAACACATCGGCACTTCAAAGAAGACATGCACATTCACACATACAAACACATAAACACACAAACACGTACACACACCACAACAACACAAACACGTACACACACAACAACACAAACACTGTTTTAAAAATAAAACGCACATACAGTTTCACATAGGCATACAACTACAGTTACACAAAGAGCTGCAAATTACTTTTCTTCCTAAATTTAATTTTAATCACCTTTTGTAAACAATCGTCTCAATATTGTTAATAATTAAGGGAAAGAGCGAGATAGCCCCAACACAAGTATTTTCAATTACTTACTGGGGATGTCTCATTTATGTAACTGTTTTGGGACTAATAAACATTTTTCAAACATTTCAAAGAAAAGAAAATAGATTTATTTGTCACAGAAACACGTGCATACAAAGACAAGAGTAGGTAAGCAGAAAACAAAATAGATATAACTTAGTACATAATATGCAAACATGAGTATAAAACAGAAATAGTCGGCAGCTGTAAGTCATGATTGTGACAAGAAGGCTTCCACTCAGCATGATGCTGTGCTATGGGAGAACCACAGCACAGCGCTGATTTTCAGTGGTCAACCCATAGGGTATTAAGTTATCTTATGTGGCCTTGGTATTGGCTGCAACTCTAACATGCAGCTCTAATTACTTAGCCTTAAGAGGCCGGCGACACGGCTCGCAACTACAAATCGAGATGTTTGCAAAATTCAATTCCAAGCACGTTGCGCTAGTGTGAGTGCCTGTCCGAGCGATATACACCTACAGTGAGAAATACTACCACGCATACATTGACAATTATTGCTTGACGCGATGGTACTACTAGCTTTCAAATTTTTTTGATAAATTTAGATGTGTTCCGTAATACAAAAATTATGAATGAAAACTTAATGTATTTCCATTTTTTTTTTCGATAATTTGTAACTTGATAACATAAACAATGCTTCTGCGGAAACAATCTTACAAATGTTGTTGTTTATAATACAGAAAAAACAATATAAAAACATGTCATTTACGCTGTAAAAATGTACGAAATGCAATTCGCTTACACTTCATTTAAAGGTAAGTTTTTGGAAATAAAAAGACGTAGGAGCCTAGATAAATACTGTCTCAATCCGAATTTCAACATATTATGGTGGAAATGTGCTCAAATTGCAAATGATTTATGTACTACGTTTGTATGAACAATTCATGCGTCGCCGCATTCTTAAGGTACATTTTATTGTAAACTAGCTTCTGCCCGCGACTTCGTTCGCATGGAAATCGTAAGACATCACAATATACGACAATAATAGCCATATTTTTATAAAACTTCCCTGTATACTACGTTTTTAGTTTTATTCTCAGCAGCCAAAATATACAGAGAGTTAGGAATGGTGACTCGGGAGCAAGCGACGTAACAGTTGTCCGTGTGAGAAGCAGCTTATCCTGAGGTCGACACCCGCAGCCTTCAGCCTTCAGTGTCGGCCCCTGTGACTTGTTGATCGCAAAGCATACACTCCCAGAGAACTGCACGCGCTTTAACTGGTAATTATGGGGAATTTGTACTTTATACGCGCTATAAACACTGTCTCACCATCGCCACAACCTGTTAGAATTTCCACCTCGATGACGTTTCTCTGCAAAGACATGACTTTGAGCTGGTTTCCGTTACACAGATATACAACCGGAAGTCTACTTGCCATTTGTGAATTGAGAAATTCTACGGGGTGATATTTGGCATCATCAGACGAATAAAATCTTCTAAAGTGGGATCTACTCTACCAAGAGTCTCTGGTAGAGTGCCTTCACTAACTTTTAGAAGAACATCGGAGAATACTTGAGCATTTGAATTACCGCCAAGCCGAGGTCGTATGATGATGGTCAAGCGCAGTTTATGAACTCTCGACCATAGAGTCGACCTTTTCAACGAAGTATTCACTTTTTTTGTCAAAACTGTGACACCACCCATCATATCTTGGTTTCTGCGGATGTCCTGCAGGGTTCTGTTTACAGTTTCCACTGCTTTCCTTTTTGCCATAATGCATTCATCCCATACGACGAAGCGCAATCCCCTAAGCACACATCCCTTGTTACTGTTGCGTGACACCCCACAAACAGGCGTTTCGTTGCTCTCTAAATCGATGGGAATCTTAAACATGACGTGCGCTGTTTTACCACCAGGAAGCAGTGTGGCAGCGATTCCAGAAGATCCACACACATACATATTTTAAAATCGCATGGACAAATCTGCTGTCAAAATCTGTAAAAAAAACATTTTATTCCTACAGTCTTTTGCTCTAAAATGATCAGAATACAACCTTGAATGTTTTGTGACTGTAAAGTACTTGTAACTTAGTAGTTTCCCATAGCTTACGAAGTTTTCCATTTTTTGTGAATTAATACATTCTATGAACTATTACATACACAATCCAAAAAAAAAATCGTTTTACAAAAAGAGTTTAAAAAAAACAGATGTAAATCGAACTTACTACCCCGGGCGGCCTACCACCAGCTCATAAAGCAGTATTATTTTAATGTTACTTCAGTGGGAGAAAGAGATGGAGCTATACATCCTGTAGAACTTCATCTCTTTCCCACACTGAAGGAAACTAAAGTAATATTAAAATAATACTGCTTTTGAGCTGGTGGTAGGCCCTCAGGACTTCAAATCATTCGTCCAACCGCTTACTTGTTCGCTTTGTTGAAAGTTAGCTAAAATAGCCGTTCCTATATAAAAGGTAGCGTGATGATAATCATTTAAAAAGTTAAATCGGTAACTACCTATCTACAATATCCCAACCTTTTGGCGTGTCCTTTTACAATTTGCAGAGAAAAATACGAACATGATGTAATATTGCTCATCCCCCATAGCAAATAGCGTGATAGTTTATGCCCTACAGTTGGTACAGACAAACATTCTAAAAACTTTATTTTCCGCATAAGAATCGATCCCATACCTCGTAGCAATAACTTTCTTTAAAAAAATTAACTTCGCTACGATTTTATTATATCTATAGATTATAGGTACATAATCAAAAAAAAAAAAAATAATCGTATAGCAAAATGAGAAAAAAAAAAAAAAAAACCGTATGTGGGAATCGAACTTACAACCCCATGTTTGCAAAGCAACCGCCCAACCGTTGAGCTAATTGCTTTGCTGAAACTTATCTAAAATAGCCGTTCCTATATATTTCATGATTGACTGCTTAGTTCCATAAAGGTATAGCGTGATGATAATCATTTAAAAAGTTTAATCGATAACCATCTACAATATCCTAAAATTTTGGCGCGTTTTTTTCCAAAAATACGAACATAATATAATATTGCTCGTCCCCCATAGTAAATAGCGTGATAGTTTATACCCTATAGTTTGACCAGACTTATAGGGAACACCTATGCAAAATTTTAACAGAATCTATCCGGTAGAATTTGCGTCATGCTAGAACATAAAAATACAACATAATGTAATATTGCTCGTCCCCCATAGTAAATAGCGTAATAGTTTATACCCTATAGTTTGACCAGACACACAGGGAATATCTATGCAAAATTTTAACATAATCTGTCTGGTAGAATTTGCGCCTTGCTGGAACATACATACAGACAAACAGACAAACAGACAAAAATTCTAAAAAAAATATTTTCGGCATTAGAATCGATCCTAGACCTCGTAGCAATTACTTTTTTTCAAAAATATTCAATGTACAGTTTTGACTTCGCTACGATTTTATTATATGTATAGACTATGTTGTTTACTTACGGGTACAAATAAACTGTTTTTTTCTCCCAAAATAAAGCGATATGTAGCTTCTTAAAACAAAAAAACCACTTAATTATAGTCGAAGAAAACAATGTGAGGGTAAAAGTAAGTTCAGCAAATAGTCAATCAATACCATTCGACTTTACATTCCAGACTACGCCGCCAATGTAGTGCTACGTCGCTACGCCACAGATAATATTACAATACTACGCTACGTGCTACGCGGAACACGGCTACGCCACTATACTACGTGGAGCATCGCTTCGCCACTATCCTATGCTACGAAAACGCACCTACGCTACACCGCCAGGCTACGCCGCGCCGTTCCACTACGATGCTTCCTTCTGAATGCTTATTAGTGCATAAAAGGTGCCTATCCTCCAGTCTAGTGCAATTTATCCGATCCCGATTCCCAGATCGGTCAAGTGTTATTGGGTTTTTCTATCAGGAATTTCTCAGTAACAGCCCGGAGTCTAGATTTGTGCGTGCTAGGCTCGCCCCCATTACATAAGACTTAAACATAACTCGCGAAATGTAGGTGTAGGTACTATAGATATACCTCTGCCCAACCCTTCGGGAAAACAAGGCGTCATGTTATGTGTTTATTATCGCATTATGACTCTCAAGACTAGAGGATTACCTAAACATTTTTTGAATACCAAACAGCAAAACTAAACAAAAAGTACCTACCCACAAACCTCTCGGTCCATTGAATCAAACAAAGAAATCACGCCATTGTCTGCCAAAACAGTAATACATAACAATTGGAAATCAATAATCAATATTTCAAACAAAAGAATAACATTCATAACAAAATCTGTGACCCAACAAAAATGGGGTGTAAAGTGAACAAGAAAAACGGATATTATTTGATCGTACGATGTATCACGTGAATAGGAATGGGAAAACAAACTCACTTCCAATACCCAATGAAAAATGAATCCATCAAATCCAATAAAAAATCTAGAGCAAGTTATTATTTCGATGGTGCGGGATGATTTGTAGCTACCCATAGTTTTGTTGTAACTACCTACGCATAAACTGTTATTTGATATTCTCCCTTCACCGCTTTATCTGTTTACTTGTTTAGTTTTGTTTGAATTCGGACGCAATGATTAGGTTGATAAACAAATAACATTCAAGTTTTACGACTGTGGAAATTGCTTCCGTGATTACATTTTCGATAGTTCAAGGTTCAAGACTTTTGTTGATCTTACTTATGATTCAGTATAAGTACCTACCTACTTTTGTCTCGCATGGCTTAGAAATTAAACAAATGAACTTACCTAAGTGAAGTTTGATTGACCTTATCTGAAGTGATTCGTAATAGGTACATAACACAGGCCTGCAATGGTTTTCCTCTTTGAAATCTGAGTAACGTTTTCTATAGTTTCAGATGTGCTGATTACGAGAAAAATAATAAAAAAATCCATTACGTCAGGATTTGATTTTGAATAGGTATTTAAGATTTTCTGAAAAATGTCGGAGCGCCTACATTTTAAAATTTATAAAACGTTATTAAATTACTTCAGGTCAATTTTTATTGCATTTAATTAGTGTAAGGGGACATAGAAATTAATCAAAATCAGTAATTTGTTAATTACTACATAATAAATCATTCGCATTAACCATGTCGAAAACGGTTCATTTTGGCTTAATTTAGTAATAAGCTTATTATTAATACATAGTGATTATGTATTACCTAATAGTTATGAATATTTAGAAAATGGTGTAATAAAGATAAACCAAAGGGTTTTTATATAAGTACCCGCACTAATTTCGTTTAATTTCTTAAATTCGCACATTGATTACTTCCCAGAAAATCTAGGAGCCGTTAGCGAAGAACAGTGCGAAAAATTTCACCAAGATTTGAAAGAGCTTGAAGTCCGGTATCAAGGAAGATGGAATACTAGCATGATGGCGGACTATTGTTGGTTATTGAAGCGCGACGATCCAAACCAGAAATTTAAGCGGAAATCGTACAACCGAAGCTTCCAGAAAAAAAGGACCAGGTTCCACAAATAAAATTTACATGTAATTTAGACTAGTAATAAGTTGTTATTATATATTAGTAGTTTTTTAAGTTAAAAGTATTGTACTTTTTTAAATATATATTTTTTTATGTGACAACTTGTGTTTTTTTCCTATTTTCTATCTGTACCTTTTTGAAAAATCTGGAGGTGATGGAGAAAAACTAAGTATATATTCGTAATCAACGCACCAAAATACCCTAGAATCAGCTATCAAATTCCCGAGAGGAAGTTATGACCCTCATTTTGCAGGCCTGTGTAATTCACCAGGTAGTCACTCCTAAATGTAGGTAGGTATTAGCCATCTAACACATTTTTTGAGACGTAGGTACAGACACCAGCACATCAAGCTACCCGAAACTGTCAAATTTTCCCAATCAACTTTAAACCTTACCTTTCAGCGATAAAGTGGAAAATCTATTAAATAAATTTGACAGATTGTAGTAGCTTGAAGTGCTGGCGTCTGTACCTACGGTGGTGGTGTGATAGCCGCGCCCGGCCCGTTACGCCCGCTCATTTTTAGAGGGCTATATAAATAAAATTATTCTAATAACGGGATTACTTGCAAGAGTTGGGTTTCGGATGCAGCGACTCATGTAATTATGGTCAAAACTTAAGTTTGTTTCGGCAACCTCAAGATTTACTTAAGTAGTTCACCAGGATGCACATACAAATAATATCATAAAATTATTCCTTGACTGTCCATATCCTATGGGTGCTTTCTATAGGTATCCACTTCAAATTCGTTGAAGTAGATTTTCTGAAGGATTGGCGGCCTTTAAAGAATCTGCTGGGACTTTGTGGACAACGAGAGTTCTTTTCCGTGAGCTGACAACAGATTTACTTACCATATTATTGAATTTGAATTTTTACCCCCACTACTCTTCCTAGGACCCATAAATTATAAATGGTCTAACGCTAGTACCCCATCCAATAGCATTTCAACACAGAAAAAGTTTACAATTTTAGAACGTTCACGCGACTGTCAATGTCAAATTCGAGAACTCGTAGGGCGCATTCCGACTTACGCTAAAAGTGATTATATCGCGAATCCAACCAAATTTAATAGTCACAAAATATAAGGGTTATTGAGTAATAATTGTGATTTTGGACTTTGGTCGGATTCGTGATTTTATCACTTTTGGCGTAACTCGGAATGCGGTCTGAATCGGAATTGTCATTGTGAAAGTGACGTTTAGCTGTCTAATTTCTTTAGAATTCAGCTGTTCAAGTAAAATTTCACGAATAAAAAAAATTAAACAAACTTAGTTAATAGCAATTCAATCAAATTCATCGTGCTAAAATCACGTGCACATAATAATAACATAATTAAATCTATGAGTGTCATTTTGAGGCCGGGTAAGTAGGAGAATGTAATAATACAAAATATGAAACTAATTAGAAACGAAGTTTTAGTTTTTGTAATGCAAAGAAAATTTATAAGTTAATAAATGTTTTAAGGTGTCTATAACATCCATAGAAGTATGTCTTCAATGGCAGGAGTGGTAGAGAGTACAATAAGAAGCAAATTGCTATCATCTTTGAGTGCTAAGCATTTAGAAGTGATCAATGAATCCTATATGCATAATGTGCCGAAAGGAGCTGAGACGCACTTCAAAGTAGTGGTTGTATCTGATAAATTTGATGGGTTGCCATTAATCAAGGTAAGTCTGTCTGTAAGCTAAAGGATGGTCTATTTTAATAAAATAATTTGAAAAATGTAAACCAAAACCATCAGAACCTGAGAACCATTCAGTGACTTGGAAACACTGAGGCCTGTTACAGAACCTCACTCAAAGCTGAAGCATTACTTAAACTTTTTAATTCCTTTTGATTTGTTGAAACTAGTTTTAAGTAATGCTAAGGTTCTGTAATACGGACCTGAATTTTTAAACCTTTTTTTTATTTCAACTGTAGAGGATAGCATAGATCTAACCAAGACACACACAAATGTTTTATGTCAATGATAGTGATTTTCAACTATTCATGAAATGTATATTATGCACACCCAGTTATATTGGAGCCAGCCACAATATATAAACTCTTGTTTGTGACTTTTTATTTTCAGAGGCATCGTTTAGTAAATGACATTCTAAAGGATGAACTTCAAAGTGGTGTCCATGCATTGTCCATTGTAGCTAAATCTCCCGAACAGTGGGAAAGCAGTGACAAAATTGTAGAAAGCAGCCCGTCTTGTAAAGGTGGATTTGGAAAGTAGTACTGAAAATTAGTGTTCTAAATTAGTTTAATTACTTATTTCTATTTATAATAAAGTATGTTGTAATTTTATTTTTTTTACTTTTGACTTTCATACAACCTGTCATATTACAAAAACAAGATTTATCTTCAGACTGAAAACCTTTACAAATTACAGTACAGGTATCGAAGAATTTTGGCTACTTCTATGACTAAGGTTACTGGTATCTGGGTAACCAAGAAGAAGAAACATATCGACGGTTGAAAGGCTAATTGATCTAAGCGACATTTTGTAAAACTTACAGGAGGACGGATTAGTTTTTTTTTTTTTTAATCATAATAAGATCTTATTATGATTGATTGATTTAACTAAATAAAAGTCTATCAAATAGTTGTTTTTTATGATATTTAAAAAAAAAAAAATACTTTGATCCGTCCAGGAGGACGAATCATATAATTGCAGGAGCAAGTTTTACAAAATGCCGCTTAGATCAATTAGCCTTTCAACCGTCGATATTACCTCTACTATTTAGGTTACCATTTTAACACCGGTTACCTAAAAATGACATTGATTACAAGAAAGAAACAGAATATCGCAATGCCGAAAATGTTTTGGCATTAGAAAATAGGGCCGTGATTAGTTGGTGTTTGCCGGCACGCGGGTAGACGTGACTCTTCGACACACACATAGGCGATGCGCGTCCTATGGGTAATGCCGACGGCACGTGTAAGACAGAGGTTATTTTTAGTTCGGTAACCGGTATTAATACAGGTTGTATTCAATTTAGAGTTAACAGGGTCACTGTCCCATATGCAGACACAATAGTTATAACAATTGAACAGACCACATATGGTTCATTGGATTGTGAACCGGTTAAATGTAACCTTTAAAAATACTTGGAAAAAAAAGTTGTAATTGTAACCGAAAAAATACCCGTATTAATCATACCGGTTTTTAATTTTGAATTTTATTCTGACTAAGGTAAAGTTCTTAATACTTAACAACTTTGTACCAGACTTGGAGGTTGTCTAGAAATGTTGCTTAAAGTTAAGTGACGTTCAAACGTAAAGTAATCGCTCGTCTCGCATAGTCGGTGCTCGTTGCTCGCTAACTCGTTTTTAGTTGCTAGCTCTACTCGCTTCTCGTTAATCGCCGGCGGTGGAGCAGGTGCTGCTTATCTTTAAACAATTGTTGTTTGGCCAAAAAATAAAAATCATCCATCATCATAATTATTTAGTGCATAAGGGCCCATCCACACGTACCACAACCACACCGCATTACAGCGCCAAAACGTGGTCGAGCTTGTGGTTACGTGTGAATTTTCATACAAATTAGCGCCGAACCACGTGTTGTGGTTGTGGTACGTGTGAAACAACCCTAACTGTACCTAAAAGTGTATAAGAATAACTTTTAGGATTTAAAAAACTAATAGGACCACAACCGAATAATTAAAAAAAAAGAACTACGACGAGTAATTCCATGCATCCTGCCCTTTGGACATGCTTTGCACCACAAAGCTTTGGGGGACATTGGAATCAATAAGTAACATAGTCTGCATGGAATGCAATTATGTATAGAGTATTGAAATTCAAACATAACTGGCGAAATGTGGGTGTACTATTTATTTATTTAACATAAAACGGCCAAGGCCAATTACATTAGTTAATTAAAAACAAAAGATTATTAAGGTACAGGAAACAAAAGTATAACCTTCTGCCCAAACCTACGTGGAATAAAGGCGTGATGTTATGTTATTGAGATTCATAATAAAAATACATTTTTGACAATAAAAGCTTTATTCTTACACCATCTCTTAACATTCTAATTGGACTTTCATTTTCAGCAGATCAATGTGTCATAAACAAGATTATTCTTGTAATACTCTTTAATACAAAATGTATTCAATATAATACATAGATAAACATTCAATATTTATTTCAATACTACACACAATTTCAATCAACAATAATGATATTATTTGAAAACTGTACAGCATGCACTTTCGTAGATTATTACAATGAATTTGTACACGATTTAGGAGTCCTACACGCAAAGAGCGGTGCGGCGGAGTGAGTGTCGTTATAATATGTTCTTTTACCACACAATATGAAATACATTTATATACATACAATAATACCTAATAATAATATAATTGTCATCCCTATTGTAATTTTGTAGTTATCAGTATTTGTCTATAATTTTGAATACCTACATTGTTTCCATTTTGCATTTTTTTTTTGTTCCGCAGTAATGATATCGTTTTTTAACCGACTTCAAAAAAAGGATAGTACTCAATTCGACCGTTTTTTTTTTCTATTCAAACTTTCAATTGTGGTTCTCAGTTCTCTATTTTCTTCCAATAACAAATCTAGTATTAGTATTTTGACTCTATGCTCTTCTTATCGAGATGTACGAGTACGGAACCGTGAATTAGAAAAATCCCTGCAGGCCTTCGAATCTCTTTTTCCAAGTAAAATTAGCTAGCTCACTATCCTCTCTATTTATTACGAAATCGTACGTAACATCGTGACGAGCAGATTCCTTCAAGAATCTCTTAACGTGTCTAATATATTGGTTTTTGGTCTCTTCACAGCGATCGCAATATATTTTTGCAGGTTCATTAGAAAATTTCCCTGATCAAGTAACTTTGCTATCGTCATCGTTCGTTAAGTTTTCAAATAAATTTAACATAGAGGAAATCGAACAAAACAACACCGACCGCGCTTGGTGTGTGGAGCTCCATAGTTTACTATTTTACAAATATTAATATTACATTTATGAATTGATTCATAGAAGTTATGATTGATCATCATTTTTGTTCAATAATTTCTTATTTTGACTCGATATATTATCTTCGAAAGAATTTACATTTACACGGTAGAAGGCTTAATTTAATATTG
Organism: Agrochola lychnidis; assembly: GCA_963680765.1. Taxonomy (NCBI): domain Eukaryota; kingdom Metazoa; phylum Arthropoda; class Insecta; order Lepidoptera; family Noctuidae; genus Agrochola; species Agrochola lychnidis. Next base: position 4,982,712 of record OY796856.1, on the reverse strand, counting down.
TCAAAAAGCTGACAAGCTTTTTGATCTTGGGCCCTCTTCTCATCTCGCTTAGGCGTTAACCGATCGTATATAGTAAGGTGCGCTTCGTTACAATACAAAATATGTTAGCGCACCATCTACGTGACTTCAGACAACGCCTAACGCGAAGGCACCCTTATAATACTCTGTTATTTTACTAATTGTTTTTCCTTTGCTACAGTTTCTGGCACTGTTGTACAGTATGTTTCAAATAGTTCACTTGATCACTGCACTCGATCCATTCACTCATTTCACACCGCATAACGGTGTTAGTTGTATCAGAGGTTAAAGTTTTCCAATCGTAGCTTGCCTTCGTTTTCAGTCAGGTAGAGTAGATCTGCCATGGTCTGCTCACAGATTGCTTCTTCTGCTTTCTCGGACATCTGGAGAAGTATAAAAAGATAATTATCAAATAATATTACATAGCACCACGCCTTGGCCCTCGAAGGGGTAGGCAGGGTTGTAAGGTGCACCCACTATTCGCCAGTTTTGTTATAAGTCTCATGTAGCCCATTGCCATAAATGCGAAAGCGCCAGTAGCCCGCGAAATTCAAATTTTCTTAATTTTTATTTTCAGGTGGTGTCAGGTTGTAAGTTGATCAAAATATGATTCCGTAACAAATATGTATTGAGAGAATTGTAATCATAAAAAACCGGCCAAGTGCGTGTCGGACCACGCACAATGAAGGGTTCCGTAGTTGGGATGAATTTATCCCAAAAACAAACTTAACTTTGTAGTTGAAAAATATGTTCTCCTATACGGAATGTATGGGAAAACATATTTTTGCAACTGCAAAGTTAAGTTGGTCGATTATTACTCGTTAACTTGTGAAGCCAACTTAGCTGTGATAGTTTTCCTTTTAATTTCGTTATATAAACTACTGCTGTGATTTTTTTCACACGCCCAAAACCAACCATTTAGCCAGCAGGGGGGGACACTTGACTCTAACAAAAATTAGCACTTTAAAGCTTAATATTTCGCAAACGGATCCCTGAATCCAAAAATGGTTTTCACAAACTCACAATATTTTTGAAGGCCCTTTCCAATGATACCCCTCACTATGGGTTGAAAAAATAAAAAATAAAACATCACCACTTTACGTGTATGAGAGGTACCCTAAAAAAAAATGTTTTTCATAATTTTGTTTTACCACTTAGTCGGCGTAATTAATATGTCTACCTATGCCAAATTACAGCTTTCTAGTACTAAGGGTCTCGGAGCTAGACCGCGGACAGACAGACAGACAGACGGACATGACGAAACTATAAGGGTTCCTTGTTTACTACGGAACCCTAAAAATCATCAATACAACCTTAACCGGACACTAATACAGATCAAACAACACTGCCCAACGCGGAGTTCGAAGGGTTCTGAAATTCCACTGCGGAACGTGTTGTTCTGTACGTGCTATTTTGCTTGAATACGAAAGTTGATATGTTGTCTTCTCTAGAAGCCAAGCAAAGGCAGAAAAATCCAAATATTAAATTTTTTGTCTAGGGCATCTCGCAGTTGACCACTAAGGCCATGGCTGCTTAACGGATTTTCCTGTGGCTGTCTTAAGCTTCTACACTCAAAGCCTCCAGTCCAGACAGGGGCAAAAAACTATGCTTAATTAAAACTAGGCGAGCGCTCGCTAAGGGCACCCCCTGTGGGGTATGAACCTCGGCTTAGGGTGTCGCTGGGGGAGGACAGCAAGAAGGGACAGGCTGAATCAAAATTTAGATCATCATGATTATTATTCGGTGAATTTTAAGCTAGTAAGTAGTAAGTAAGTAATCATTTTATTTACCAAAAACTTAGCCTAGGTAACATCAGTGTAGTTTAAACTATGGGATGGGTATGGCTATTACAATGAGTAAGACAAAGCTACGTGCTCAGCTGCAACTGCTGGCACCTCGTTATCGAGCAAGGGTCGGGGGGGGGAGTCTCATTTACTCGGCGACGCGGTCGCGATCGCAAAGGACCTCGGCGGCGAGGTCGGAATGACGGGAGGAGACGTATTTTTGTACTGTACTAGTGGCTCTATTCTTGTCCTGGAGGAGTGTTATGAGGTCATCTGGGTCGGAAAGGTAGGATAGACTCACCGGCCTATACTTATACTCGTTCATTGGCGGCGCATACTTGAAGTTAGGTCCAAAGTTCACACTGACAGTGACATTCTTATGCAGTGACACGGTAGGGTAATAGCACCCTTCGTAAATGTCGCCGAACGCCTCGCCCTGACACTCGCCGTTCTTGAAGTAGTAGATCTTACTGCCCGGTAATGGCTTGAGATTGTTTAGAGATTCTTGTATGTTGTCCTTGTCTTCGTAGTAGAGGTGGCTCTTGAATTTTACTAGAGGCTGCAGATAAAGAAAGATATCATTGATATTTTGTAGTAAGATCTGGTGAAATTACTGTGTAGCCTGACTATCGAGTCACGCAAAATTGATTGCTTTCAAATGTCACCCAAAAGTGAATGTGCTTTTAATGGGATAAAAAAACGACCTGTAATTTTTAATTTAATTTAAATAGCACGTCAATAATGTAGTTTACCGGAAAATATAAAAAATGTGACAATATAAACACATTCAAGCGCAGATAAAGGCAATACACCACAACATTTGAAGTAAAATAAAACAGACTAATATAATGTCTCCAACACCCTATAGGTAACTAACTAATGTTAATAGTACTAGATAAAATCACTTTGTGTCTCTTTACAAGCGAACTACTAGTTTTAAGTTCTTATGAGAAATAAAGTTCTTTATACCCATGTAAAACCAGTTTATGAATTAAAACTTGAATTATGTAAATTTATTTATCAATATACTCATTCGTTCGCAATCTGTACTTCCACAGTTAAGCATAACCCTTTCCAAATTTTTGCCTTGCACTTGCTAAATTAAAAAATGTAGTCACGAGCAATATTGGCGAATCCGATTTTCGATATTCATCTTCTTCTTGACTTTTAAAGACTTCTAAGTTTTTAAACTGACCACACTTACCCTGTCTTTGTAAGTATTAGGAGTATACTTGGTGGTGACACTCTCTGGCAATACGACTAGGAATCCTAGCGTGTCGCCCTCTCCGTAACCCATACTGTAGTGCTTGCCTTTAGACTCGTGGAACCTGAAACATTTATTTACAGGGATATTAGGTTTTTTCAAAGTGGGAATGCAACTATTCCGAAATGTTGGAGGAAATGGCAAGCAATTAATCTTAAAAGCATACAATTATTTTTGAAGTTGACCTGGAAATTGGAACTAACTTTTGTTTATAAGTTAGTTGTATCATCGTTTTTTTGGAAACTCTTACTGTATCCGGGAGTTGAATCGGTGAGTTAGAAACGTGGAAAGTTGCATTACGCTTCTCTTTATGAATAAAACTTAGTTGTATCATCATTTTTTGGTAACTCATCCACTAAGGCTTCTGAAGTAGATAAGTTACCGATGGGAAATTCCAACGGGCACACGATTTATCTCCAAATATAAATGTTCATGAGTAATGCGCCAGCCCGGTTCCTCGATGCTTCATGGGTTGCATGCTATACGCGGACCAAGCGCGTGAATGGCGGCGAAGTTTGACTTAGTGAGTAATGATGATTTTAGTGTAAAAACAAAAATGAAGTACAATAGACTGGATATATTTAGTATCCTGTTCCGCTTAGCTATTTCTAAAGAGCCATAAAAAACCCTGAAAGAAATCGACACGTGTTTCACCTCTCAACGAGGCATTCTCAGGATGACGATTGACTTGTCGCGAACACGGCGTGATGCCACGCCTGAATAAATTAACTATCAAAAATGAAGTGCTAGTTTTATTATTGATGGTATAATTGAGCCTCACCGGGTGCCCTTGCGGCTCCTCCAGCAGTAGCCGAACTTGTCGTACCCGAGCGGCGCCTGCAGGTTGGCGTAGCGCCGCCCCCAGCCCAGCCGCGCCGCCGCGCCCTCGGGCAGCTCCTCCACGCACACCTCCCAGTACCAGCTGCCGCGGGACACGCCTACACAACACACGCACTTTATTATAATATATTCTTCAATGTGCAGCCCCGCTTTTGGAACACACGAATCTGCGCCAAATCGGTGTGTTTGGATGGAATACAGACAAGAAACGATTACTATCATGGTTAAGTTCAGACGCCTCACACGTTATCTAATGTCTCTTCCAAAACTATTTGATGAAGGTGTAACAAACCCTGTTCAAAGAAGAGTGGTTCAGGTTAAATCACTCACTGAAGGGGAATAAGTAATACATTCATCTGTATTTAGAAGGTTTCAACTTAATATCTCACTACTTTTTCCAACAATTTAGAGTCTAGACAAAATCAAGCTGGTTGCCAATTTAATTGTATAATTAAGTATTTTACATTCTGTGATTACTTGAACTCTCACACTGACTTCTTAGTTTTACTTGTAATTTTTTTAGTAATATCGTATAGGTACCTACTTTTACAGTGCTTGTAAATAAATATACGAACACTATGTATCCATTACATTTTTTTTTTCTGTCATTACTTCATTTTTAATTATTTTTACCTACTGTGGTATAGAAATCTTATTCCAAGTGCATGTCTTCACAATTTCACATATAATTAATATATACAAAATATTGTAAAACGTTTAAAAAAGTAACGGTGCAGTTTCTTTCCCATTCTTCTCCATACAAAAACTATCTTTTGAAAGGGGCGACTAGAATCAATTCTATTTTTTGTAAATTTTGACGTTCAAAAGTGCCTTTTATGTGCCGTATTGAAATAAATTCTTTGACTTTGAATTCATCATCATCATTTCAGCCGAAAGACGTCCACTGCTAGACATAGGCCTCCCTCAAGCACCGCCACTTCGACCGATTCTGTGCTTTCCGCATCCAGCGGATTCCTGCGGCCTTCACAAGGTCATCGGTCCATCTTGTGGGAGGCCTTCCAACGCTACGTCTTCCCGTACGTGGTCGCCACTCCAGAACCTTCCGACCCCATCGGCCATCCGTTCTGCGAGCAATGTGTCCTGCCCATTGCCACTTAAGTTTGGCAATTCTTCGGGCTATGTCGGTTATATTGGTTCTCCTGCGGATCTCTTCATTTCTGATTCGATCACGTTGGGAAACTCCAAGCATAGCCTTCTCCATTGCCCTTTGGGTGACTTTTAGCCTTCTGATAAGGCCCATTGTGAGCGACCACGTTTCAGTACCATAGGTCATCACTGGCAACACGCACTGGTCAAAGACTTTCGTCTTGAGACACTGTGGTATGTGGGACGAAAAGATATTGCGTAGCTTCCCGAACACTGCCCAGCCAAGTCGGATTCGACGATTGACCTCTTTCTCGAAGTTGGACCTACCTAGCTGGACAGTTTGTCCTAGGTAAAAATACTCGTCCACAACTTCGAGCGTAGCGTCTCCGATCTTCATGAGAGTGGGTGTCACATGGGCATTTGACATGACCTTTGTCTTGTCCATGTTCATTTTAAGACCCACTCTTTCGGAGGCTCTACTGAGGTCATCGAGCATTGTACTGAGGTCCTCCATGGTCTCAGCCATGATGACTATGTCGTCGGCAAACCGAAGGTTAGTGATATACTCGCCATTGATATTGACTTTGAATTATTGTTTGAAAAACATTATAAATTGTAATTGCAAAATCATCCAACGAAAATTTAGATTATAAAATTAACCTCAATTGTCAAATAAAAATAGTTAAATTATAATAAATCAAAACACAATGACATTCACGTGTACGTTTTCTAATCCATTTGTTTACATTTTCATCAAATACTTTTAGAATAGACCATACAGATTTTTGCCAGACGGAACTGATGGTAAAACTAACCATGTTAGGTAACCTTTACATTCGGACAACGGGCGTCTGAATCCTATACAAATTGAACAGCCAAGGTCGTTTCAATGTAGAATTTTATTTCTAAATAATATCCTGTTACTACACGAGAACTAAAACAAATAATTTCCTGTTGAATTTAATGAGATGAAATTCATCTGCATTACATTAAATCAAGGAAAATGAAATCATGTTTTTTCCTCTTTAGATATAATGCTCATAATACCGATGTTATTGACGAAATAAAATTTGAACTAAACACAATTTTATATTCATGACAAGTCACATAGACAGCTCATTGTTTGAATAAATATTAAGTACATATACCTACATATTACTTGACATAAGGACAGACACAACTAACTCATTCATAGACATGCTAATTATAACATACTATCAAATTGAATTTGTGATAATTACAGACTGATGCTAATTTGTCGAGATATAGCAATAATGTAAGCGGGCACGCCCTTTATGCCTGAAGGCTTTTATTTGGGTATTAAATTCTGTTTACGTTGTTATTTTTTTATTTCTGCTTGAGTAGTTTTAGATGTTTTTAACCGACTTCCAAAAAGGAGGAGGTTATATGTTCGTCGCGTATGTTTGTTTTTTTTTTTTTTTTATGTATGTCCACCGATTTCTCCGTCAATTGTGGACCGATTTTGAAAATTCTTTTTTTGTTTGAAAGGGTGTGCTCTCGAATTGGTCCCATATAAATTTTATTAATTTTGCTTGGATAGTTTTTGAGTTAGCTACAAAATACGTATTTTTTTTCCCACTTAGTATGTAGATGATATAATAAGTTTCTGTCACTGGTAGCAGGTAGTGGTATTCGAATGTGTGTGGGGTAGGTACTACAACTAAAAAGTGAAAAATAAAAACTTTTTACAAAAAAAAACAACCGACCTCCAAAAAAAAAACACTACAAAGTGAAAAATAACTTTAATTTCGGAAGTCGGTGGCAAAAAACGAAAATACAAAACCCAAGACACCGACTTCCGAAATTAAAGTTATTTTTCACTTTGTAGTGTTTTTTTTTTGGAGGTCGGTTGTTTTTTTTTTTGCATCGATTTACATCGAAGGATACGCCTTACCGCGTCAAAAGATGATCGCATTTGTGCATGAGTTGTCATCTGTCACACAATGACGTAGGGAATTGTCGCTGTACGGTCAGCATACTCGTTTTGAAAAGAATACTTCATTTTAAAAGGAGGTGCTTTTGTAAAAATAAAATATTTGTTTTTATAATGTTGTGTCTAGTAGAACATATCATCATTAAAATTATTAAAACAATGGCTGTTTCGCATAGACTAAGTTTATTTCAACATTAGTTCACATAGTTAATACAAGATTGCTCTGCTGGTTCCACAGATACATTATTTTGTTACCATCTTAAAATGGTAGCAGAGCGTGGTTCCGATCCACGGACCTCTGATCAAATGCGGTGAACAAATGCGACTGTATTTGGTTGGCAACCATTCATCGTCTCTTTGTTCTTCTTGGATTATTTGAATACATTTTTCTTTAACACATGTTTCTTGTGGGAACTTAATAGTTAAATACAAATAGTGATTCATCATCAGTACATCTATTTAATATTGTAAATCCGAAAGTAACTGTCCGTCTGTTACCTTTTCACGCCTTAAGGTTGAAAGACAAAATTTTGTGCTGCGCCTTTATTCACGCTACTTTCCCTGGATTCTTTCGACGTGCTTGAATAGGTGGAATCTCCATTTCCTCACACTCATAGTCTGACGGGATGGCGGAGAGAGATCAGGCGAAGGGCCCACGCTGTGCTTTCGAAGCAAGTCGCGTTTTATAATAATTGTTTAAGTACCTTTTGTATTCGAAAACATAGTTTCAAAGAAAAGTTAATCTAAAAAAAGAAAGACAAAAAATCCGGCAGTAAAAATATTTTAAATCATAATGGCATGTAACCTCCATACTTCCTAATTCACATTTTAAACTTTTTTTGTCAACGTTACACTACCCTATCGTTCGTTGTCATGGGAACGTAATTTTTGTTACTTGTCATCTTCCGTCATAATATTTATTTTAGAAATCGTAATAAATTTGAAAAAAAGAAATACGCATGGAAAGTAATACCTTCAGTTTTATATGAATTTTTGGAGTTGTTGGTACATTTCCTGAAGGCACAAGAAGGCATCTTTGTACAGCTATGTGTATTAAAAACGAGAAAGTTGCTCCGATGTGTTACGAACTGTGACGAATTAGGAAATGATTCGCAAGTGAGCCACGTCGCACAATTTAGGAAGTGACAGTTTTCGCGCGACGTAAGTATGGCGAGGGCGAATCCTTGATTTACATCAATGGTTTTTGCTTATGTATGTGTGGTAACTGACATAAGGCAAATAATTTAATTTAAGTAAATGTTTTGTGTTGCATAATATAAATTACTTTGCATATTATTGTATAGAATCAAGTTTTTCTAACTGAACAGACAGCTGTGCTGCTGTGGAGTTTGTTGCGCCACTTCTTCTTCCCAGCTAAAGCACTAGGAAGTGGTGAAGGGCGGGCGTTTTGGGGGATTGTCTTATGTAACTTTGACGTTCGAAAAAGTGCTGATTCTCAGCCGTTTGAAAAAATGGGCTTTTGATTTTGAATCGGAAAGCACTAAAGTCACGTCGTTGTTGTTATTGGGTTTGGTTTCCGCACTGTCCTTCAGATGGATTATTGTGCGTGGGCCATGGCGGCTGTCAGTGGTTATTCCAACCAGCCCACCTCCCTCCAGAAATTAATTAAATCTTCTGGTCTGTTCAGAATGTCTGTGAGAGATCTGGGTGACCCAAAGGTTTCAAGGAAGTCACGTCGTTTTTACAAGCTTTCAAATCAATCTACCTAGCCTTTTCCCAACTATGTTGGGGTCGACTTCCAGTCTAACCGGATGCAGCTGAATACCAGTATTTTACATGGAGCGACTGCCTATCTGACCTCCACAACCCAGTAACTGGGTAATACGATACCCCTTGGTAAGACTGGTGTCAGATTTTCGGGCTTCTGACGACTCGTATCGACTGTCATAGATCCACGAATGACAGCCGGGACCAACGGTTTAACGTGCTTTCCGAGACACAGAGGAGTCTCGATATATAAAGATGGTCACCCATCCACGGACCAACCCCGGCAAGCGTAGCGTAACCTGGTGGATCGACCCGTGCGGCTGTTATTACTTAGCCACGAGCTCCTCCTATCTTCTGGTACCTGATTTAATATAATAAAGCTACATTATTTTGGGGCATAAGGACCAATGTTATCCTTACCATGCGTCGCCCGCACCATGCAGTATCCCTTATCCCCGGTGACCGCTAGCCTGTCTTCAGATATCTTGAGTTGCGGCGCTCTGTCGTGCAGTGCCAGTAACACTACGCCGGGACATAAGGACCGGTATAACCAGCCGGGAATCGGCTTTCCACTCCATTCGTTGCTTTCATCGAACTCCTAGATGAAATGTAAGATTTTATAGCAGTGGTACAAGGAATATGTTCCGCAGTCAACTTCGTGGATTTTGTATAGACAGAAGAGAAATGAGTATTTTAAAGTGACCGCGTTGGGCATTTTTGGGATGGGACTAAACCATTGATTTCGCGACATCATGACGACACCTCATTTTTGGAAACGCGATTGTGCTCTTTATTTATATTACGTTACGGATCCATGTTCTATGCAAGTATTTTTACTTTAAAGGTTTCGGAAGTATATTTTTTTTTTGTGAACGCGATTGTGCTCTTTATTTAGATAAGATTACGGACCAATGTTCTATACAAGTATTTTTCTTCCACCAATGCGATCTTGTTCAAGTTTTCACTTCTGTCGGCACTCCCGGAGTGCCACCAACTTTTTTTTTTAATACTGGTTGCGCGTGTATATTATGTTCTCGTTATGTCCAATCTGGCTGGGGAGTCCTATTTTAAAGTACATTTAGTAGAAATTATGACCATGACGGTAGTTTATGATTTAACGGGCTTGAAACCAGTGCACGATGGACGAAACTCAGTAGTGAAAAGATGTCCTTTAGTGTATGAACAACTTAAAAGATAATTTAAAATGTTAGAAAGTGGCTTTACTATGTCTGTTCTCCGTTTTTTGCCCTCACCTGTCGGAAAGGCGCATGCGGGTCGGGCTCGGCCAGTATATACCGGTAACCGTCCTTATTGAAGGGGTGTTCCGTGGGGTACCCATGTGAGGGTAGCTTCAAGGCGCCAAGGTCGGCAGTGCGGCCCTTCTTGCCGACGGGGGCGCCAGTGTCGGCGGCCCCACCGACTGCCGGCCGCCGCTTCCCCTGTCTGCCCTTTACGTTGCCCGCTAAAGGTACTGAAAGAGATAGGAGTTGGTTTTCATTGAATAGATCAAAGTAAAAAAATATAGATTTTACTTGTTTCCAATTGGTGTTATTTCCACTTAAACAAATATCAACTTTATAATACTGTACATTAATTTGATTTCAGAATTACTTGGCAGTCATATTTTTTTTGAAGTTCTAGCACAAACTGAACTTTATGTGTTAAAGTTGTTTTTGCAAAAAAATATTTGTTTACATGTTTGGAAACTAAATCGTGAACGCAGTTTAGAATGAAATTGGTCGCAAGGTCGTAGTTTTTTGTAAGTGGAAGTTGTTTCCCCTTTAGAAGAAACGGACTCGACCCGAAAACGAATATCGCAAAATTCTCTATACAAAAACAAAGCAGACACTTCCTAATTCCTCAACGACATGTTATTTAGTTATATTTTTAGAATGTGCTAATCAAATACGCAATCATACAAAAACGACCACGAGGGACCATAAATACACAAATAAATTTTCATCAGCGCAAATTACGTGGGCGTTGGAAGAAAATTAGCACCGCACTTAATGAATACCGTTGCAATTAGAGACAGCCCGCGTACCGAACCAGATTTAATGACTTGTGTATTAATATGGTGATACAATTCCTATTATTGTAGTTCTGATACTCTGAACTAACTGATAATTAAAATTACCTTCCTTCTGGGACTGTCAGGACAAAAAACATCTGCCGGGGTTGCGGGGAAAGTCCGAAAGGGATACCGTGGCCCCTGGCAACATGGCAACTAAAGGAACACGAGTGGGTTTTAGTCAGTAAGAGTCTGACACGCCATCCCGCTCCGTCCAGAGCGGGAGAAGTTATTTGCTAATTTCCCACACAAAAAAAGGACAAAAAACATTATGATGCCCTCAGACCAAATTAAAAACCACGACATAGCGCTGCGAATAATACAGTGAAGAATGCCAAACAAACTACACCTCCGTTCTGTGCATACACGCTCACACGCACAAATTTACAATAAAACTACAATCAAACTACACATCACTAAATGCACACATGTTTACAAAGCCGGCTTCAAGTCAGTTGACAGGACTATGTCTTGGTTTTTGAAGTGAAAAATTCTTTGGACGCGTTGGTGGACATTTTGAAGATGGAAAAAAACAATTGAACTCTCGACACCATTACCGACACCTCATTTTTGTAAACGCGATTGTGCTCTTTATTTAGATAAGGGTACGGACCCATGTTCCATACAAGTATTTTTCTTCCACCAAGGCGATCTTGTTCAAAATTTCACTTCTGTCGGCAGTCCCAGAGTGCCACTGTTTTTTTTATTTGATCTGAGCCCAGGCCTAAATAAGACGCAACTTGCTTCGGAAAATGACTGTGACACAGGTGAGTAACAGAGACAACACTTTACATTTACAAAGTCAACATTATTCTAGAACTCGATGTACTTACCATTTACGGCCGGTTACTTTACTCACTTCGTTAAGAATTTCTCTTCTAGGTATCGTTTGTTTAGTTACAGACAGACTCACAATCACAAACACACAAGACTAGGTACTGACTAGGATCTGTAGGCTATAAAAATATTTGTTGAGTTCGAATCGACATTTATTTGCACAGCCTGCTGTCTGCTTTGCAATCTCCAAAAGTCATTTCTGGTAACAACTTAATAAGATGGCGTCATATAAAAGATAATGAAAAAAGAGTTTTTAATTTACTGGCAGTGCTTACACAAGCAGGCCTATTTACTAGGCCTGATGCAGACAAACAAAACTATGGGAAACTGCTAAATAATGAGAAACATGGCAGGTTATGTAAATAATGTTATGGTATCGCGTCAAGGAAGTGTGCTCTGTCAAGTGTAAACTTGATAGGGTTGCTAACGACGTTTTTGGAATAAAGGGACAATAGAAATAGCGTTATAGAAATAGGTACTTATATAAGTTTATATGAGTCCTTACACATATTTTCGAAGTTTTGTGTTTTTCACACTTTTACAGTTTTTGGGTTTTAACATTATATTATTCTGTTGTTACAGACATAATTTTTTTAGTTGTTTGTTAATAATTTTCATTGTGAACTATTTACTTACATTATTTTTACGACAAGACTATAGCATAGTTTTTTTTTTAAGAAGTATAGGTTTGTCTTGAGTACTTATTTCAAAGCGAATGAAAACTGGAGCAGAAAAGCCAACAGAGAGTAACATGTGATTATGTGAATGTGGTGCAGTCATAGGGTAAACATCGTGACCTCATTCCACTACGCTTCAAAATGTCTTCTATTTTTCTCATTCATTATCACACGTGTCTCACATGCCTTCAATATGGCCACAAAATGGGGCTCTTCCATTTTTTATATGGCCGAAAATGCTCACGTGTGCAGTTTCCATTGCTCTTAATCATGTCGTACAGTACAATGTTGGTAGGTAACTCGATTACATTTCTTTGATGTTGGTCGATAGGTGAGCCAAGGACAAAGCTTAATATGCGTGCAGTCACGGTAACCACGGCTTTCTAAGAAAAGCTTCGACGTAGATAAGTATTTATAGTCCTTTGTGGGGCTTGATGGCACTATTGATCATATAAGTACTAGGAGTTTTATTCCTAAAAATAATAATAAAAGATAAACCTACGAAGGAAGCTAAATAGGCAGTATTGCTGCTACATAAAATCAATCGATTGCAGTATTTTTATCTTCTTCGAAGAATACTGTAATTTCATTGCAGTCATTAAAAACTTACGACATCATTGAATTCTAGCAACACGGTTATCTAGAATTGACACACATACGACACATTGCTCGTTAAAACAAGAAAATTTCGACATACATTTTCTGTAATGGACACCAAATATTTCGAGTGAAACAGTAAGATAACGGTTGTGGCTTGGTCACGCTTTGAATTTCCTTATTAAACTGGATTTGATAGCAGAAAAAATCTATAAGTATGGTGATCGTAAACTCTTTTACAACAAGCGATTATTCGATATACAACAGCTAAAACGACTGCAGTTTTATTGCAAAGACGACGAACCAACCTAATTGAATAAACGAATAAAGAGGCAGCTATTATACCACGCCAGATATACCAATCATATAACTGCAGGAAACAATTATTTATGCAAGAGGATGTTAACACCATACCAAAGAGCCATTTAAATACATAACTAAAATCAATGGAAATCTTAACTTACTATCCATGTCGTCAGCACCGATAACTGGACTAACTGACAAATATATTTAGTGCAAGTTTTGATAAGATAAAGAACACGTATCGAGACGAACCTACGCGCGATTACATCGGGGTCTTACGTGACAAACAACACAACAATGTGGAACGCCGAACATAAACAACTCACCAACATCATATTATATGGAATAAAAATAGTTTTAGCCATAAACGACATACGTACGTTACATTTACGAGATAAAAACGCGACGCCAATACATACCTACATATAAGTAAACATTTGTTCAAGGCAAATTACGATTTTGATAACAGATAGCCGTGTAAACTAATTATGTATGCACATAACATTCTAAGGAGGTGTAACAGTGAATTTGAGAAAGAAAAAAATAATCGAACTTAACTCACCAGCCATAAAGTTCAAGGTGATTATGAAGTGAACTATTTAAATCTAAAATCAATAGAGGAGAAATCGCGCGGCTAACACGACGGACCTATGTGTACTTATCGGCGAATATACGGCCACACTAACGTAGAATATAGTGTTTTAATGCGGCCGTTGTGTGCGTCGCGAAGTTCTGTTTACATACACCAATGCATAAAGAACAATGTCATTATTCAATAACATGTCTTTGTGGTTGACTCTACTAACAATTCTATGTATGCACCGCGCGCGTTACATGTTTACGCTTTTCAGTGTTTTGGATCGTTTCCAAAGCGACATGTCAGTCGGTCAATTATGGTGTTTATTCCACTCAACAGTTTCCAACTTGACGTTTTTTATTGAGGTCAGATTAGTAGGTCGCGCTTGTCATAATCTTTTCCTGCGACTGTAAATAATATACTATGAAATTAAATTAAATAATTTGATTTCTGTAAATAGGTTTGTACATACATTTTTTTTACAAGTCAATAATATTTTTAAAACTAGATGAGGTCGGCGTTTCCTATCTGACTACTCTAGGAAGAAAGGCCGAAACAAACTCAGAGGCTACAGTCTCTTTTAACATGTTAAATGTAAAAAAAATTGCCAATCAAGTATTCAAGACATAATAAAATGGTTGTTATTGTAGTAATAAATCAATTTAACCAACTACAATATGGAATTTTTTATCTAGTAGATTACTGACAAATCCGTGCACTGACTGGACAGGTTCACTCAATCTGTGTGGTTCTTCAAAAAACCATTTCAGACACATTTCTACATGATCTGACCAATAATATGTTTGGACTTTAAAATACAATAGACGTGGATATATTTAGTAACCTGCAGTGCTATTCTGTTAAAATCTCACCGTGAACGCTAAGGTGAAGTGAGCTGTCATTCCACCAAATACTAGGGATCGACACTGTTGACAGCTCACATTCAAGCTCACTTCACCCAAGCGTTCACGGTGAGATTTTTACAGAATAGCACTGCTGTTCCGCTTAGCTAAAGAGCCATAAAAAACTCCTGGTTCGTGACAAGTCAATCGTCATCCCGAGGATGCCTCGCTCAGAGGTGAAACACGTGTCGATTTCTTTCAGGAGTTTTTTATGGCTCTTTAGAAATAGCTAAGCGGAACAGGTTACTAAATATATCCACGTCTATTGTATTTTATAATGAATTTCCGCAAGGTCACGCCTGAATCAATTAACTATATTTAACATGTTATATTTGTATGCCAATCCATGACGAAACATGCAAGATGATAATTCAAGACCTTATATTTTCTATTTTTTAAAGAGAATCGTCGTCTTAACAGAATCGTCATTGGCCTGTTATTACTTATTATACAGTTAAATCTTCACAATATCCACTATATATGAGCGTGCTTCCTCTTTAAACTCAACTTATTAATATAATCGGCCGTGACAACCGCTATGCATAATAATTATTGTACTGCAGGTATTATTATTGCTGTCTGGGAATAATATCAGAATTTATAATAAAAATATTTTTAATTCATTCACATTGATATTGTTAATGCTTCTACCATTCAGCTACTTAATTAAAATCTTGTTTTGAAATTGAATTTTTGCACCTTTTCCGCGTATTATATTATATTCGTTTATTTGGCGTTATAATGTATTTAGCAAAGTTTTTTTATCGTATCCAGTTATAGTGCAAAAACACTTGATTTTATTTTATGGACAAACGCTTATCGGCCGCGTACGGAAATCAATTATACACAAATTAGTGTAAATCAGATAAATGTACGAATTTGTGAAAAATATTTGCTTGGATATTCGAGCATTATTTTGACAACCTTTTTCGAGATAAATCGAAATTGTTGTACTGGCTGAATACATGCGAGCGCCCGGCCGGCAATGTTTGTATGAAAATCCATATCTTTCGTGTTTAGCAGCCGAATAAATTACTATGAAAACTCATTTTTTGTTTGCAAATAGAGCTGTTGAAAGTAAAGAAGAAACAAATGAACATGTAGCGGTTACACCGCCACATACAAACTACGCATCATAGACATGACGTCACACAAATCCTGCATCGCGCAATTAGAGTTTACCGAGCGATCGACATAGATACAAGATTTCACCTTCAAACCGATGGGCAGTTGCCCGCCAGACACAACACCCGTCTGGTCGGAGGATCCTCCCTTTTCTATGGTGGATGAGTGAACTTTACACCCTGTTCCTCATGCCACTAAAAACATAATAGGACGTGAAAAATTATCGTTGTTCGTCATTGATTCTGGACATTTATAATTTGTTTCTTAGTTTGAATATTCGCGCATTATTTGATAAAAATACTATACAAGCCTTGGCCGCAACCAGGCATTGATGGAATCACGTATGTGTGCCTAGGCTTTGCCTCGGCCGACATTTTCACGATCGTCCATCAATGCCCTTGTTGCAGGCCGCGACAGTAATGTACTATTTTTTTTTTTTTAATAAGTGTGCAGAAATAAATACTAAGTTATATTATATGACCCTAATACTTATTTCTGCATACTAATATAGCGGTTACACCGCCACATACGAACTACGCATCATAGACATGACGTCACACAAATCCTGCATCGCGCAGTTAGAGTTTACTGAGTGATCGACATACATACAAGATTTCAACTTCAAACTGATGGGCAGTTGCCCGCCGGACACAACACCCGTCTGGTCGGAGGATCCTCCCTTTTCTATGGTGGATGAGTGGACTTTACACCCTGTTCCTCATACTCCTAAACTAATATATCATACAGGCTCAATGAGAATAGCCCACATTTTGGTAAAAATATTTGCATAGATAAGACTTACCTGTAGCTATGCCCATATCAGTAACCTTGAGCTGCCCCTGCTTGATCATAGCTTCATAGTTGGGCTTGATAGCCGTCAACTCCATGTTGTATAGCCCAAACATTGGTCCTTGGTTAGCGTCTTCTTCGTAGGTGAATAGTACTTGGATGTCCTTTATGAGAGCCCTCTGTACTGTCGCGTACCAGGACTGGGTTACTCTAAAACATATAATTATGTTGTTTTAGAAAGTTATACTGGTTGGGTTAAGTAGTTTTAAACTTTCTAGATACTTGAGGGTTCCAACTGAGATGATTTATTTGCAAAGATTTAAATCTTTGTAGTCTAGAACATAAATATGGGGAGACAAGGGGGTTTACCTAACAAACTAAATAAATTTGCCTTTAAAAGCAAAATAAATTAGCATAGCATACTTTTGTTACATTTTTATACCTGTAACCTCCTGATAAATAAACTCTTCGGACTTTTTTAAGCTTTTATAAAGTTTCTGAAATTGACAACTTCATTTTTTTTTCGTCTGAAGTTGTGAGCTGCCAGCATAATAATGCTGGCTGAAAAAGTTTAAAAGCCTACTTTTAGAGATTGGAACATCACACATTTTCTAAGACATTATTGTATAGCTTCTAACGTCCCGGCCCCGGGGGGGGTCAAAACAGAAATTTCTAAAGGCGGGGCACATGTTTTACCCTATATGTAGTGTGTAGGGGAAACACCTGCAGAAGATCGCGGGAGATCGCGAGTCACCGGAACACAAAATAGTAAAAAAAAAACAGTGGCACTCCGGGATTGCCGACAGAAGTGAAAACTTGAACAAGATCGCCTTGGTGGAAGAAAAATACTTGCATAGAACATTGTTCCGTAACGTAATATAAATAAAGAGCACAACCGCGTTTACAAAAATGAGGTGTCGTTACAGTGTCGCAAAATCAATGGTTAGTACCATCTCAAAAATGCCCAATGCGCTTAAGAAGTTTTCACTTCAATAAATAAACTGTTTGCTTGCTTGTACGTTCGCGTATTTTGCATGATACAACAACATGACCGGCCGCGTTTTTTTCTAGAATTAATGCATAATATCCGTGGCTGGCGTGAATACATTGACATCTCGACTTGTATGTTTTTTTTTTTATTGGCTTAATACGTTCTACGCATTAGGAATTTATATGAAAAAAATTGACAGCTCAAAATATAAATAACTTTTGGAACAATCGACTATGGTATTATGTTGACATCTCACATTATTACGCGTTTTACTTGATAACAACATGTCAAATTAACGATTCACATGGTTTTGTGAACGAACATTGATATTTCCTTATATCAACTTAACCCCTAAAACAACTAAAACACATACTGTAAACTAATTTACCGATTTACCAGAAGAGGTCAAACCTTTAAAATGGCCGTCCTGAAAAATTGCCATTTTAGACATGTCAACATATTCACGCCAGCCACGGATATATTATAATTGTAAAGTACCTAAGTCTTATCGTGGCTCTAACAACTTTTATCGACAACAATAGGTACTTAGGCATACAAAATCCAGGGGGGGACAACTGCCCTCCCCTGCCCTCCCCCCCCTCCCTGGGTACGCCCATGGGTAAAAGTACTTTAATTTGTAGACAATTTTATAAAAGGCTTAGAATCATGCTGGCAACTGGTACAACATCATTCAGGACAAGTTTTTCACTATTTAGATTTTGGAAATTCAAGGACTTGTCACACTGGAGGCATTCTGCATCCTGCAGTCCAGTCAACTCGAACGCTGCCCACACCCTATGTGAACTTAATCATGGTCAGTGCAACCGGTCAGCGATCTGAGCCAGAAAACTACTCAGCGATCAGGGCTGGACAACCACTCAGCGATCTGGGTACAGCAACCGGTCAGCGATCCGGGCACGGCAACAGGTCAGCGATCTGACGGGTAGGGCAAACAGCAACCATTTTATTATATTTGATTGCGTGTAGTGGTGGGCAGTTCTGTTGTAGTTTCAATTGAAGAGAATGATTACCTGGGAACAAGTTTTTTTCTTAAAAAAATTCGCCCGCCGTCCGCTGCCGGCTGCCCGCCTGCCCGCAACCGGGCAGCCCTTCCACGTCTTTCCCACCTCGACCGCCTGCCCGGTGCGTTCCCTATGTTCTTTGCTTGTGCTCGCATAGTCAGATCGTAATTACATAAAATATATGAAATGCAAATGATGTTCACATAGGGTGCGGGCAGCGTTTGAGTTGACCGGACCGCAGGACGCAGAATGCCTCGAGTTTGACAAGTTCTTCAATCTTCTAAATCAATTTCTTAGAAAATAACAGGTTCTAAAAACAAAAAAGTCGAGAGATGTGGGACACCCGTTTGGAACGAAGTTCCTTTCGCTGTTATACTGATAAGCTTTATTTTAAGTTTTTTTTTTTAATAAAAATATTTAATCAATGCATTCAATTTTAGTAATGATAACACAAACACTATAGCAAAAGTGTAGTGACGGTCAAAATGTTACACTTTTTTCGGTCTAGCTCTTATTTACAAAGTTTGCAGGGTTTTATGTGCAATAAAGAACTTAGTTCCAAAAATATTCTCAGCCTGGAGTCCTGGAAGAACAGACCCTTACCAGATCCTGGAAGGGTATCAGACCTAGAAGTAACCCAGAAGACAGTGGCCTTGACATCAACCAATGAACCAGTGTTTTATCTATGCAATCAACAACATTGTCAAACTTTTATTGATTAAATATGAGGTTTTTGGCTACTTTTGTCTAAGTGTATTTTATATCTAGTTTTTTAAATGTGTGTTTTGTTTGTGCAGAATAAACAAGTTTTCTTCCTTTCTTTCAGATACCCATAAATGAGTGCATAAAGCTTTGGTGGGCAGTTTTGACCAACTGGATACACCAGAACACTGTTCATTTAATATCTTACCTTCTTGGCATAGTAGTCATTGCTTCCCAATATTGGTCTATGTATGGTATGATCTCCCGATCCTTGCTGAACAGAAGTCTGTTGCTGCCTTCTTTTACAGTCTCCTGCTTCAAGTTCGCTATAGCTGTGAGACACATCTGAGGGAATGCTGTAGACAAGAAGATACATTAACCTGTTTAAATGCAACTTCACTATTCTATGCAGTTCTTAGTAGAGGTCAAATGACAGTTTCATTGAATGACCTGTTAGTGACTATAGAATTAGACTTAGAAATAACCTTCCTTTTTATGAAGTCGGAAAAAAGGATTATTTTTACGTAAAATACACGATAAATACGTCATAGCAGCCAGATACTCACGAGCCTGGTTCTTCTTGAATGTTTCAAGTCCGGTTGGAGAGCAGTTCTTGCAAATAAACAAATAGTTTGTCATGAATGGTACCAACTTTCCTAGTTGGTAACCAATACATGATTCGTGAAACCATCGATTGCAAGAAGCACACAGCAACTCCGCTATATTCAGATTTCGATCTTTCCCGCTAAAAATGATAAAAAAAATTATTGATGAACTCTTTCGGAATTTGAAAAAAAAAGTAAAATAAAGAAGGTTTACTGACCAGTAGCAATTTCCTTGAGATTCGTTAGAGGTTTTATTCGATTTATTTCTTTCTACATTGTCCCCCGGCTTTTGAGATTCCGATTGAATGTTGTGAGCATTGTTGGAACCAGTATCAGACTCGGAGGATTTCTTGTATGATTCCACCGTTGCTGATGACATTTTCAATAATTAGTGGCTATATCGATCTAAACAGATAAATTCACTTACATTTCATTAATTTAGTCAATAGTAATGTTTCCAAAATAAATAAAATACGAAACTACGAGAAAAACAGTGAACAAGGTAAAGTGTTTCTCGTAAAATATAACACCCATAAAAATGGTAACTCAAACAACACTATGTATTGGCGCTAGTGTTGCACTCAAATAGTCGTGATAGAAAGAGACAAACACATAATTTGACATAAAGACTATACTATTTTATTTAGAAGAATTAAATCCGTTCAAAAATTATCTGATGTAGTGTCAATGATTTCGAAAGGAAGGATGCGCCCATCGAAACATTTCTTATAAACCTTCTTAATACAAGCAAAAATAGCGACATCTGTGATAACTCATACGAACTACGTGACTGCCGCACTGCATAGGTCGTCGACGTAACCTTGTTCGCGCGTACACGTTCTTGTTTTTTGCATTTTAGCAGTCAGTATAATTAAGTCAATTGCATGCCGTTATAGGAAGGTATATAACGATTTCCTTTTTGCGATGATATTTTACAGGTCACGATGAAAGTAAAACAAATTTAATGAATCTCAATCAGCTTTATTTGAAATTGTAATTAACTTATAGTAATTATGTAGGTATTAGGATATTTTTACCCGATTACGGCAAAGCAAAAAGGGGGGTTATGTTTTGACCGGTATGTGTGTATGTATGTTCATCTGTTTCCTCATAACTTCTAAACTACTTATCATAATGTGACAAATGAGGTGTCGTTGGAAGCGCCTTGTTTGTCCGCTGGTTATCGCCCATTACGTGTGGTATCGTTAAATAGGGATTTTAAAATGAAGGTAGGGTTTGGTACATTCAATGTCAAGCGTACCATTTGCGAGATGTGTCTCGTCAGTCATGAAAACTAGTGAATAGTAAATTTCTTAAATCAACTACGTTATCGTTCGTTTATCTAGAGTCCAGGGCTCTGCAAAAACTCCAAAATACTTTAAATAGACTCCGGAAATGAAAGTTATTTTTTATTAGATGAAAATATTTTCTTGTTTCACACTTTTTAGAACATAATTTTTCAGTAGTCGGGTTTTAGTTTTTGAACTTTATTTTTTTAAAAGCTATTATAAAATAAGAAATAGTTTGCATATTTTACACATAGCAAAGTTACTGTCCTTTGAATAAAACAATTTTTTTAAATTTTTGTCTCTCAGTTCCTTTCCCTGTGTTTTCCGTGATAGACTCATGATGCATTCTGACATTTATATATTTCTTAATGATGGCTCGAATGAGATGCAATCTATGATTTAATGTAGCCGGCTGATCAACAGAGTGCAAGTTTAAAACAGTGAAACTGCTTTTTCCTACAAACTTTGCTAGAGTTTTTGTGGATAGGAACATATAGTCACTTTTTGCCATAAATTGGGGTCTATTATTATGTCTTATATTTTTTTCGGTTTCTAAGCATACCTCAAACAAGTCAGGAGAAGGAAAATAAAGTCCGCCCATATTTGTCAGTTCTATCAGCCTATGAAAAAATAATTTTTCGTTACTCACTAGACTGTTTATACAAATTTCACACTTTATTTTTTTTGTTAAACTTCTGGCTACCCATCCAGCAATATACCCAACAATGAGTTCTATATTCTCTAACAGGTGCCCAAAGACGTTTTCGGTTGGATTATCCAAAGTATGCGATAATTGAGCACAGTTATTGAAATAAACTTCATCCCTTTCCTCCTGATACGTATCCGTTGTTGTCTGGTTCATGTTCTGGTCTTCTTCTTCGTGACCATTCATTTCAGTGGTGCAATTAATAGCTCTCACAGATGAAACAGTTAAAATTGGAAAATTGTCTAAAGGAATGCTGTTTCCAGTAAATGTCGATTTTAATGACAAGTGGTTCATGCAACGCCTGTACGCTCCTTTAAGTTGAATAGCATTTGGGTTATCGTTGTACCCCCCGTGCTTTCTTATCAAGCTAAAAAATAGCTCCAAATGGTCTTGAGACAAGCGGTACGTCGAAATGTACTTTAATTTAGAATTCGACTCAACTAAATTTTGATAGAGGATTTTTAAACTCTCCAAGCACACAATCAATCCTAAGAATCCTATTTTGCTTTTGGATTCCAAAATGCTTTTTTTTTTAATAATCAATACTATTCGTGGTTGTCTGTTATGTCTTTTAATAATCCTTTTCACATTAGAGAAAATTTTTAGACCTTTAATATAAGTAATAGCCTCCTCAATGAAATTAAATATTTTCACCTTATTCTTTGGAGAAATGGCTCTCTTGTATCCGGATTGATTGAATCTGCGAGAATTCAAAACATCGAATATATTATTGAAAAAAATAATGAACTCGGATGTAGCACTGCTTTCTGAAAAATAACTACTATGTAATACTTCGTTGCAGAGTGTCAGTGCTTTTGCCACACTTCGGCTCAACAATTGTGTCGCTAATTTTACCTTCATTATCTGGTTTTTAAAGTATATGTGTCTGTAGGTTAATTTATTAGCAAAATTTAGCCGCTGATTTGTTTGGAGTTTTAATAGCCGAATCAAAAATTTCCATTCGATTCGCTGATCCTTCTCGTTGAAAATTATCTTTTTTTTTTCAAACACGTTTCTTACTAATTTTATCATATGACATGCGTCCATGAAAACTACAATATTTATTTTTGTGACGGGGTGGGGAAAAGTGGTTTTCAATTGACCTGTACTACTTATGTTACAACCCAGAATGTTTGCAGCTTTTACGTTCGTGGGACATCCATCGAATGTGAGAGCATCGACGTTGACACCGACGGAATAACATTTTTCGAGACAAATATTGACAGTATTTGCTATAAGTTCACTAGTAAAACCGTCCACTAAAAAATAACCGACTGGTATTTTCCAATTTTCAGAGAGACAAACGAGCATCATTACAAAAGCTTTAGTAGCTTTCTTTTCTTTGTCAATATTTCCACATCCCATGTCTACGTGACCAACATTTCTTTCGCCTTTCCATAATTTGGCCTGTCGAATGTTCATCTCATCAAAAATTAGACAGCATTCAATATTTTCTGACAAAGTATCCCTTTTGAGTTTTAGCATTTCAAACGATTCCTGTGTGAATCCAGGTTCACCGTTAATGGAACTATACCTATAACAAAGAGTACAATTAAACCAATAAAGTAAGAAACATACGCGTCCGGGTTAAAAGTACTATGCAACTAGTTTATTAACTTACCATTTGGTCAAGGTTCTTGGATGAGGAAGACAACAATCAAATTTTCTTCGCACATATTTATAGGCAGATGGTGAGTAAAAATTTAAGGTCATAGCAAATTTTCGAAGGGCGGGTGGATAAGATGGTCGTTTTGTTTTAGTTGGTTTGTTTCTATTTCTACTGCATTTATTTTTTAACACTTGTAGTCTATACAGCTCTGTTATTTCGGCATTAGTTCCAAGAGCGGACTCAATTTCTTCAGTAATATACTTCTTCTGTTTCAAATCTTTGATTATATCTAGCAGTGATTTATTTTTTCTTTTCAATCTAGCATTCTGCTTCTTTAATTTTTTTATCTTCTGTGCTGCAACACTTTGACGTTTTTCTAATCTATCAATTCTTTTTTTTAGGTGTACTTTCCGTGGCGTGTCAAATATTGAATTAAGGTCGCTAATGTCAACATCAATGTCTTCTACTTGTGAACTTTGTGCTGGCGTTGAAGGCCGGAGTTCTTCATTCTCACAAACCTGTAAATAATTATGAAATTTAGTAAGTAGATAGGATTCTAATTATGGAGAACAAGCAAAGAATACAGTCAAACTTCGACAAGTTAAAACCCAAAATAAACACAATGTATTTTAAGTTATAGTTTTTAATTTATCAAGAGTTTAGTTTGTCCTTTGGGCCTTAAGGAAAAGGAAGCACATTACTTTTTGAAGTTATAGAGGTCTTTAAGTTGTCAAGGTTTGAGTTATCGAGGTTCTACGTTATTAAGTTTGATTGCAGATAAATAGGTATGCGTAAGGCCAACACCTTAATCTCAAATCGTGGTATAGCCGATCCTTTTAACCTTCGGAGTCCGGCTTTCGAAATTTCAACATCATTGTCACAAAAATGAGCAGAGCATACTCTTGTGTTTTTGTGAGGTTTGAAATAAGGCTCCTTTCGTTGTTCCCTAATAATGCGACTCCAAATCTCCTTCCGTGTTGCGTCATTTGGAAATCTGTAATTGAAAAAAATATTTGAATCTTAATTCGTCATCACAAATTTGTCCATACATCCATACTCTTATTTACTTATATTATAAATACGAAAATAACTATCTATCGCGCTTTCACGGCTAAACTACTGAACCGATTTCGATGAAATGTGGTACAGACTAAGCTTGAGCCCCAAGAAAGGATGTAGGTAAGCTAGTTTTAATCCACTTGCAACCGCGTTAACCAAAATTCACGCGGACGTAGTCGCGGGCGAAAGCTAGTAGTTTAAAGGTCATCTCCTATCCATTTTCTCCAGAAGCTTTTTGACGACATCAGCTCCTCTCAGTTTGCGTGAAGAAAATAAAACATTTCAAAATATTTGGAGAACCAAATTTTCAGTTTCAATTAGGTAGGTATCGTTTCTAAGCTTCTTATTATTATTTTTTTGTACTCTTTTTGTTTTACCCTTATTGAATATAAAACACATTGGATACCAAAATTCAAAATTGCATGCACTAAGTAAGACAACAATGAAACAAATAAAAATTACGTCCGTACAAGGTTACTTCGTTCACTTCGCGCGTTCAGTAGCAGCCACACAATGGCCGCCATTGTGGATTCGGTAGTAAAATATTTATCGCTTTAAAATGTGTTTATTTAATAACTTAATGGTAAAAAAATTAATGTAAGGTTACTTACCGATGATAAGATATCCCATGTTTCTTTTTAACCTTTGTATCATAATTTTTGCAGCCTTTTACCACACAACTAGGCATTTTTATGACAAGCAAATACTCGTTCACTCCCGCACACGGACCGCTGTCAACTGAGTCGCGTTGGCCCTAAACTGTAACTTTAGGGCCAGCGCGCTGGTGCCATTTATTCGCGCGGTTGGCCTGGTCCTTACGCAAGTAATATATATGTCAATGTGTAGTGTAGACTTAAAAAGACATTTTTTATAAAGTTACAAAACTTTAATCTCAGGGAAGTTATCATCAACTCTTGTTAAAATCACATTATTTATTCTAATCCAGAATAATTTAAATAAAAATACAATATTATTTGCAATGAAAAACAAAACTGAATTTTGTTTGAGGGATTGGGGGCCTCATCCATCTGTCACCTTTCAAATCAACAACGGTTGTCGTGGTAACAGATTTGTTTTTATTAGAAAGAATATTATTTGTTTGATAGCCTTACTTCAAACAAAACGATTAGCTGAATTTACGTTATAAAATATCTACAATGGATTCGGTCACGAGCACGGACAACATATGCATGGACATAAAGATGACTCAAGAGAACATGTTACTTGAAATTATCAGGGAAGTTTGTGGTGAAAATAACAAATTGTCTGATAAACTGAAGGGCAAAGTGAACAGGATTATCGCTGACTGCGACCTCTCGTATTTTTCGAGTCTGCACAGGCTGAGCACAGGGGATGAGAGCACTGCTACTGTGCTAGGTAAGAAACTAAAAATTTACAATATTTTATAAACAACCAACTCATAGACTGGTCAGTGGGTCGTCTTAGGGAGACCGCCCATTTTATGAAAGAGCTAGTGGACACAAGTTTGCCTTAGCTGATGAAGTGATGATCATGAACATGACAAGCCTACTTACGAACATGGAACTATTGATTGCAGCATTTTTTTAAAAAAGAAGGTCTAAATAAAACAATTGAGACCTTTTTTTATAACAACACAAACTGTGTGATTAATAGCTCATGCATAATCAGCCTATAATGTTCCCACTGCTGAGACACAGACCTCCTCTCTGTGAAAGAGAGTGGGCCGTAATCCACCACACTGGCACAGTGCAGGTTGGTGAATGTCACGTGTCTTCGATTTTCGCTTCTTCGTGTCTTTTAGTTCTAGAAAAATAGCTCATACTGTGATTAATAACCATATTGATGGCTTGTATACAACATTT
Organism: Agrochola lychnidis; assembly: GCA_963680765.1. Lineage (NCBI taxonomy): Eukaryota > Metazoa > Arthropoda > Insecta > Lepidoptera > Noctuidae > Agrochola > Agrochola lychnidis. Next base: position 4,956,312 of record OY796856.1, on the reverse strand, counting down.
TAATTTGTTCCAGGATTCATGCACCAATCTGCAGCTGAGCTAACATTTGATGAGCAAACAGAATTTAACCAGGCAGTACTGCAAAAAATACAAACCAAGCTGCCAGCATTTATTTCAGAGCTAGAACACCTAAAACAGTCAACCAGCAGTAAGAAACCTCAAAAAGATGAGAAGAAGGAACTGCAGGTTTTAAATTATTTTTTGTTTTTAGGGTTCCGTACCTCAAAAGGTAAAAAACTAAACCCTTATAAGATCACTCTCTTGTCCGTCTGTCTGTGTGTTACCACTGATTTTCTCAGGAACGGGTGGACCTAGCAAGTTGAAATTTATACCAGATACTGAGGTCTATAGTCCCTATTAGGTGTATAAAAATCAAGGTCCTGAGTCAACATGTTAAAAAGATATGGGCAAATTTAGATTTTCGCGAAACTGTTAAGTACCAAAATTTACCTTAACTTTCAAGTTTTTTTATTTTTTGTAATTTTCCCTTTATTTGTGCTGTAAGACCTTGCTTTTTGCCAAAATTCGTGATTCTAGGTCAACGGGAACCATATAGGTTTTCGACCCAAAACCTATAGGGTACCTACTTCCGGTTGACCTAGAATTGTCAATTTTGGTTAAAAGTAAGGTTTTACAGCACAATTAAGGTAAATTTTGGCACTAACAAGTTTTCGCGAAAATCTAAATTTGCTCATATCTTTTTACCAATAAAAATGATACCAATTTTATTATGGCGGTATAATGGGTAGGTACGAAACCCTCGGTAAGTCGGTGCGCGAGTCCGAGTCGCTCCTGACCGGTTTTTTATCCTTGGTGAGTAACAAATAAATACTTTTTCTAATTTTTTTTCTTTCTTTCAGGCCAGTATTGATGACAAACTGACCACTTTGGAAGAACAAGAGAGTGAGAAAGTGGAGTTGATGATGGAGTGGCTCAACCACAGGCTTCAGGATGTGACAAAGTTCAGCCATGATTCTAGCGAATTGTTGACGTTGAAGACTAAGATCCTGGATTATAAATCTAAGTGAGTATGTCTTATATTTTGAAAGCTGCTGGCCAGTTGGCCCCTCTTTTTCACATGGGTATTAGAGGTGATTGGGTTGTATCATTGGTTTGGGCATAACAATAAACTGCAATCATCAGTAGTTAGGTAAATTTGCTTCATGTCCTGATCCATCACCAAAAATCCATTTAAATCGCTACTAAAATCATTTTAATCTGCACATTCTGTTACAATCTTTAATTCTTACATAATTCTATCATGTATCCAAGAATAGAATGTCGATAACCAGTCTGGTAATGGCCTTTCTGTCCAAAGTACAAAGAAAACTTAAAAAGACTTAACAAAGAAGAATTAACAGAGTGGTTCCTCATTTCGGGAAAGGAAATATTATTAAACCATATTATTTGTATGTGTGAGGGGCTGTGGCTAAGTAATAACAGCCGCACGGGTCGATCGATCAGGTTAAGCTACGCTTGCCGCGGTTGGTCCGTGGATGGGTGACCATCTTTACATACCGAGACCCCTTCGTGCCTCGGTAAGCACGTTAAGTCGTTGGTCCCGGCTATCATTTGTAGATCTTTGACAGTTGTTACGGGTAGTTAGAAGCCCAAAAGTCTGACAACCAGTCTTACCAAGGGTATCGTGTTACCTAGTAACTAGGTTGTGGAGGTCAGATAGGCAGTCGCTCCATGTAAAATACTGGTATTAAGCTGCATCTGGTTAGACTGGAAGCCGACCCCAACATAGTTGGGAAAAGGCTAGGCAGATGATGATTATTTGTATGAAGTAGTTTGCTTGCTAGTTATGCCAGTAATTGAATCCTTGATCATCAAGCAATTAAAGTGGTAGCTATTAAGTTTCATAAAGATCATTAAGACAGCAGCTAATGACTTGTCTTCTTAATTGCAACTCATTAAAAGATCATGGCAAAATGAATATTATCTTTTGTTGATGTTCGACCCTGACCTATGTTCTCAAAATAGGGTTATTAATTATTACGAGGGTTACTTAATGATTATAAGGTTACTTGAGGATTTGTTTCCATAAAAAAGGTTTCATTTTTCTACAAAATTAATTAATGAGCTATATTTCCTCAATCTTTTTTTAATTCGGTATGTTGCTCAATCCATTTTATAAGGCGCCATTCATAGTTATTACTATGAAAAAATACTCATACATTTGCTATAGAATTTTGGTTCTCAAGAGAACTTTATAATCAAAACTAATTTTGAGAAATCAATAGGTAACTCCACCACCCACGATTATTGCCGCCCGATGGCACTACGTCAGTAAAAATATAGTGGGATGTGTGTGGAGCATAGTAAGCAAAAACAGACTGTAATTATTAAACCAAATATTTCCTTTTCAGAATTCTTCACCTACAAATCCTGCAGAACATCTTTACTGAAACGAACCAGTCTATAAAGGCTTACAGTGAGATACAAAAGGACATGAAAGACTCCATTAAAGAGACGGAGCAGAGGATCAAAAACTTTAGGAGTATTATTGATAGTGATGCATAATTTAACACACGTATCCATCACGCATAGTTACTTATGTACTACAGTTTGACCGATACCGCTGTACCGCAACTTAAGAATGTGGCGACGCATGAATTGTCCATACAAACGTAATACATAAATCATTTGCAATTTGAGCATATTTCCACCATATTATGTTGATATTCTGATTGAGACAGTATTTATCTAGGCTCCTACGTCTTTTTATTTCCAAAACTTACCTTTAAATGAAAATGTGTATTTCACACCTACAGTGAGCAATACTACCACGCAGATATTGACAATTATTGCTTGACGCGATAGCACTACTAGCTTTCGAAAATTTATGATAAATTTGGACGTGTTCCGTAATACCAAAAATGATGAATGAAAACTTAATATTTTTCCATATTTTTTTCGATAATTTGTATCTTGATAATATAAGCTATGCTTCTGCAGGAACAATATTATAAATATTGTTGTTAATAATTAAGAAAAAACAATATGTCACAAATAATATGTACATGTCCTTTACGCTGTAAAAATGTGCGAAATTAAATTCGTTTAAACTTCATTTTAGAAAAGTTTTTTGAAAAAAAATAATGTAGGAGCCTAGATAAATACTGTCTAAATCCGAATAACAGCATAATATAGTGGAAATATGCCCAAATTGCAAATGATTTAGATATTACGTTTGTATGGACAATTCATGCGTCGCCGCGTTCTTAAGTATCACCGCGGCAACGCTCACGGCGTTCCTCCGCTCATTTGTCAACACTGCCCCCCACCTTGCCGCGCATTCCTAAAGCCCGGTAAAGCGGTCTTGGACAAACTATGGCAAAGTCATCATCCTCCTACCCTCATCACAATTTATATGAGGTAGGTGCTAGTGAATTAAGTTTCGTGAGGTTTCGATCAAAATTACACCTACAGTTCGAGAAACGGTTAAGTTTGATGGTATAAGGCAAAAAGCCTAATGTAAGATTTTTAAGAAGCATTTCGTATATTTTTTACAGCAAAGACGTTGCAGTTTTCTGTTTTGTAATACCTTTACCTACTTAGTAAGTTGGTAGGAGATTCTTGTATTCCCAGTGTTGGAATTTCGCGTTATATTATTTTCCCAGTGACCTTGGTTACATGTTTTTGCAGACTGTGTTCATAAGAAAGAACTTGAATTGTGAACGGTATTATTGTTTACCTGCAAAGACAGGTACAATTATTTTGTTTTTGTTAATTATTCTTTCTATTATTCGTAATAAACGTTCTTTTTAATTATTTACCAAATGTTTATTCTGTTTTCTCGTCTTCCCTTTTGGCTTTCTGTGCGCCCCTGTTATCTGTAACCACCCACTTCGAAATTCATTCAGGCCCAGTGCACTTTGTCACTATAGGCTCAAGGGTGTGCATGATGCTAATGTGTTTATTTTTAGTCAAGAGAGAGCCGCTCTTACGTTTTAATAGAAACAACTATAAGGTTCTTTTGACGCATGGTCAAAATCTGAACTAGGTAATACGGGCTGGTATCCGCAACTCCACGTCAAAGCGCGTATTTTGCGTACGGGTGGGAAAATCGGTTATCCGATCCACCCCAGCTCCTCAAAGAAGGCCAGCAACGCCTTGGTGTTACTGACAATTTCACGTAGGTCACCTGGGTTACCGAAGTACTTTGGCCTGTATGTGGCGACCACCGGGCAGTTTAACAGCACATGAGCTGCTGTCTCGTCGTCCTCCATGCAGGCTCTGCACAGCGGACTGTCTATGACTCCTATGACAAAGAGGTGTTTATTAAATTACCCATGGCCAGTTATAGCTGCTGTAATAGTACGCAGCTGTTGTTTCGTTAGTTGGAGAACCTGTTTCGTGAGGCCTGCACTCACCTTCGTCCAACCATAGTTTGTGATGTTGGTCCCTAGTTCGTTTCCTTACCAGAGTGCGTAGATAACCGAAGAGGAGTGGCACGATGGGTTCGGGCCCCACTGGTGCCATATTCGACCCCCTTCTGGCAAGTTCGTCGGCTGCATCATTGCCCAGCGAACCGCTGTGACCTTTGATCCATTGAATGGTTATATTATTGAGGCTACCCACCTGGTTAAGGCGCTGGTGGCACTCGTATATCAGCCCAGCATCCACAGTGTGACTGTTCAGCGCTTGCCGAACAGCCATGCAGTCTGAGAGTATACGTATCGAGTGATCTTTAACTTCCCTGGCCATGATGGCTGAAGCGGCAAGAGAAATACCCATGCATTCGACCTGGAACACTATGTTATGGACTCCCAATGGTGTAGCTATGTGTGTGTTGAAGTCCTCCGAGAAGATTCCAGTACCTGTGGCACTACCTGTTTTGGATCCATCCGTGAAGTTGCGTAGCTCTGTGGGGCGTAAACCCTCGCATCGGTGATCCTCGTGAAGTTGGATTCTGTATTTTTTATCAAAGATAAATTGGGTACCCGTTCAGAAAACCGCTCTAATCAGAACAAACGCCTTCATCTTTTTTAGTCAGTACAATTTCTGTGACAATTTCACAAATCTTTACCAACCAGAGGGGGGCTCCTCTGAATGTAATTCAGGCGCTAAAAGATCCTTGTAGCACTTAGAGTTTATTCATAAACGATGATTAAAGTTAAGAGACGTTTAAACGTCAAAAATTTATGGTTTTAAACAGTTGCTAATCATTACTTAACTATAAGCAACGTTTATGAATAAAGAGGTAAGTTCTTAGTTGATGGCTCGATAAAAACAGTGGTTGAGTCAATACTCAGCCACTGTTTTTGGCACTGGACACAGGCTTTTCCAAAGTCTTTACACATGCCACTAATACTTTCGCCCCTGAACGGCTCTTATATTTGCAGTCAACTTAGCCGATCACAATCCACAGCAAGTGGCTTGTGGAAAGACTTTGGAAAAGCCTGTGTCCAGGTGCCAAGTGGTCCAACAGCCACTTACATTAGTTCACCTTCTGCATCCAGTTTGTCCCGGGCAGTCCCGGCCGTTTGTTTTTAGTAGGTATTTACCTAGATAAGTAGGTAAGTCAGTCGAAAAACCAATCCATAGAAATCCCACAAATAGTACCTATATTAATGACGATAAAAACATGTTTACCTACCAACCTACCCACAAAACAAACAAGTTTCGCAAATAAATATTTGTTTTGAACCAAACTCGTATGATTCATAAAAATATGTGGTCAATGGCATTTTATCTCTATAACACGCCCAGATAAAAGGAAATTACCTACTAAAAATAAAAAATAAACATTTATGGGGAAATTAACTACGAAACTGGACTCGACGGATACTAAAACAAATTGTTCAACAGAACCTGACATTGAGAATTAGATTCAACACGACTTATAATTCAGTCATAAATTACATGTAGTGGCGAACACCCGTGCCAATGAGAGTATCAGTGATACCGTGAACGTAAATATACATGCCGGAAAATATTGCTTTTGTCATGGATATAGTGACTAAAGTCTTCAGGTAAGCTCATGCATTTATATATTTTGAAATCTACATAAAAAATATATAGATATTTACCGAATAGTGAGCATGGACGACTATTCGGTAAATAACTACATGTTTTTATTATTTTAACTGTGAAGGTTACATCTTTATGGTCATTGATAAGTATGTAAACAGCGGAAATTGGTTTGCCTCCAGTTAGCAGTTAGATAAACATGATTGTTTATTTATAGATAGATATTAGCGCTAGTATATACCTAATCATTAGGTATCATAGACGAGAGATTAATTTGTTATTCAACAATATTGCTTTTAACAACATTGTAAACTTAACTTTAAGTAATCACTCAATCTATGTTACTTAAAAAAAAAAACAGTGGCACTCCGGGAGTGCTAACAGAAGTGAAAACTTGAAAAAAATCTGAATCAACGCGTTGAAGTCTTTTACTCCACGGTGTCGGTAAATTGCGTTACAGTGTCGCGAAATCAATGGTTTAGTCCCATCTCAAAAATGCCCAACGTGCCTAAAGAAGTTTTCACTTCAAAATAATTAAACATAAAAGTCCAACAAACTAATTCAGGCAACGTTTTTAAATCTCAAACCTAGAAATATCCCATAGTCGTATAAAAACATACAACTTGAGACACAACATGTGTTTTTAATGTAACGATCGAATGTGTAGGTAAGCTATAAAGGGCCCCCATACACCATAAAATTTGAAAGCAAGTCAAGGAAGTGAGAATTACTCTCGTTTGATAGTTTCTCTCAATAATTTAAAAGTCTTTTTGACGATTCACAACAATAGGAAATTGTATCTAACTAGGGTAGTTACATAGAAACTGTATTCGTTTCCTGGCCTGCCACCAAATTATTTATTTTTTTACTAATAAAATGTCCGCTTGAAATGATAAATACTTACCTTACTGTTAGAAAATTAAGAGTTTATTGCACTAGATTGGATTATAACTTCATACATGGTAGTGTATTTATGTAGGTATGCATCAATTAAATGGAATCGAAAAAGAAGCTACGAAAATCATGTATTTTTCCAAGCTAGGCAAGACTGACTGAAGGTACTGAATAAAATATTGTAAAGCCCGTTTTAAGAAGTAAGTAATTATTATTATAGGTACAGACGCCAGCACATCAAACTACCCGAAACTGTAAAATTTTCCCAATCAACTTTGAACCTTATTCTTCAGCGATAAAGTTGAAAATCTATTAAATAAATTTGACAGATTGTAGTAGCTTGATGTGCTGGCGTCTGTACATTACACATTGTGTGAAGAAACTTGCCAGACAAATCGTTGTTCCTATTTGTTTTAATCATGTTTAATTTGTTCTCGTCTAATTTGGACGACACTAGCTAGACAGAGTCATGTCATTTGGTTTAATAGGTCCTTATTTTTATTATTTTGTTTATCTTTTGTATAGATTATTTTCTTTTAGATTTTGTGAATGTGAGAATGTTGTAGGCTGTAGACTTGTGGACCATTTTCTATTTTACAAAATACCTGATACTTGTTGATAAGCCTACACTGTCCTCTCATACTTATTAACACTGTAATTTGAAAACATTGTAGAAACCATTTATTTTTAAAAGAGTAACCGTGGAGTTTCTTGCCGACTCTTCTCCATAGGAAGCGACCAATTGGAACCGTGCACCTAGCTTCTGACGTTTCATAAGTGCCCTTGTAGGTTTATGTGAAATAAAAAATAATAATTTTAGAGTCTTTTACCTAATCTTGCTTGAAGTCATCACGTCAACGCCGGCTGTCGCTGAAAACCAGCGCTGGGGCTCTGTCTCGCATAGGGTCGCAGCATTATGCTGAGCGATGGCCGTTTTGCGTGGATGTGACGCATACTTTCCTCCAACGTGTTATTTTCTTTCTTTGCGGTATGTTTACCGCAAATAAACGTATTTTCTTTCTTCTTTCTTGTTATCTATGCAATTAAGAGACCTTGGCTTTACTGAAGAAGTTTAGTAATGTTGTTTTTAGGTCCTTCTCTTATTTACTCAGCCTATCGCTGGCTGTTGGTTATGGACCTATGGATCTCTCCCAAAATTGCTGACTGTAGGTTATGGACCTTTGGACTTCTCCCAAAATTGCTGACTGTAGGTTATGGACATATCAACCTCTCGTATGTCGTAATTACAGAAACAATTAAAAAATCATTTTGTCTCGCGTGGATCCACGTTCCGAATGGTTAATAGACCTCTCTCAAAATACATATAAGTCAACACAATAAGCCTTTTGCAGCAAAGAATCCTGAGGTAATAAATGATCGGCAATGAATAAACAAATATTAAAAATGCGAAAGTGAGTTTGTTACGCTTTCACGCTAAAACGGCTGAACGGATTTGGATAAAATTCGGCACATTAGCAAACCATGACCTGGGTTAGGACAATAGTATTTAATAAATAAATACTAGGTTGTGTAGAACTGTACGGATCTTTTTAAATAGGTAATAGGATGGACTTTGTCCAGTCGTCTGATAGCAGGTAATCGCATAATCGCACTCGTGTATAAGAATAAGAATAATTTATTTTAGGCAAGTGTGAGATTTAATCAATAGACGGTCCCTACTCTTTTAATTCCCACAGTTTATTATTTCAAAATTGCGGAGTTTAATAAGATGGATAGATTCATGATTGTTGACTAAGCCGACGTACGCACGGACGTAATAGAATCGCCGCGATTTTATTTCATGTACTTGATTTTCAACGCTCTGATTTATCACCGAGAGTTGAAAATCCAACAGTGTGTTTTTCAACGCGGTGGGATGAGAGTGCGTCCCAGCGCGTTGGATTCTCAACGCTCTCTTCTTGTCGACGGAACGACAGATTTTTATTTTCATTTAGAACTTCATGGCCCATTCCTAAATATTAGAAACAGCAAGTTAACCTTTATAGTCAACAATTCAATCAACCTGCATCAGCTTAGAAACATTCTTCATAGATTAATAGGCGTCCGTTTATCTACATTTCGTAACTTGCCCCCGATAGCACACCTGATAACATATCGGACTTACCGTATACTTACATTCCTTTACTTAGTTGACTTAGTACTTTCTTACACGTGAATATAGTGCAAGGTTCATGACTGATAGTTAGTTTTATTGGGTCGACTATCGGGTACCTAATCGCATTTATCTTTAAAGGGAAATTCCGTCTTGGATTCCCTTCCTCCGGGAGAAAGAGACTCACCGACAAAACTCTAGAATGTTCCATTTTTCTTGTTAACCATATTCTGGAGACCCCGGTACGGCATAGATCGTTGGCATAGGTAGTTCTCCTCGACCTCTAATGGCGAAAAATTGCTGACCATTGGGGCATTATTTCTAAGCCTAGCCTAGCTCTGCCCTCAGAAGGTTTCTTGACCTGGAAAAAATGCCGTTTATTCTACAATTTAAAAATGTTTCTTTAAGAAAAAAGCAAAAAATAGTGGCACTCCGGGGGTGCCGACAGAAGTGAAAACTTGAAAAACTTTTTACAAAAAAAAAACAACCGACCTCCAAAAAAAACACTACAAAGTGAAAAATAACTTTAATTTCGGAAGTCGGTGTCTTGGGTTTTGTAGTTTCGTTTTTTGCCACCGACTTCCGAAATTAAAGTTATTTTTCACTTTGTAGTGTTTTTTTTGGAGGTTGGTTGTTTCTTTTTTATAAAAAGTTTTTATTTTTCACTTTTTAGTTATGGTACCTACCCCACACACATTCGAATACCACTACCTGCTACCAGTGACAGAAACTTATCATATCATCTACATACTAAGTGGGAAAAAATACGTTTTTTGTAGCTAACTCAAAAACTATTGAAGCAAAGTTAATAAAATTTATATGGGACCAATTCGAGAGCACACCCTTTCAAACAAAAAAAAGAATTTTCAAAATCGGTCCACAATTGACGGAGAAATCGGTGGACATACATAAAAAAAAACAAACCTACGCGACGAACATATAACCTCCTCCTTTTTGGAAGTCGGTTAAAAAAAATCGGCACCACGGTAATCAACGCGTTGATATCTTTTACGCCACGGTGTCGGTAAACTCGGTAACAGTGTCGCGAAATCAATGGTTTAGTCCCATCTCAAAAATGCCCAATGCACCTAAAGAAGTCTTCACTTCAAAAAATGGTTTCTACGAACTACGCAGGAATCCTTCTCTGTGTTTGATAACAAAATTCCCGATCATGGGCTGTTTTCCATCTAATCTAACTAGCCTGTATTTTTCCACTGCAGGGAAACGCCTAGCTCCCTCTCCCTTTTCCACACATTGAAATTCTGTCTTTTGCTAGTCTTTTCTATCTTTTAGTAGGAGTCAACCGCCATCTTCGCCTTGGCTTGCCACGATGTCATCGTGCGTTAATTGGGACCCAATCGGTGGTTCCATGCGTAGCAATATATCCTTTTAATTCTTATTACTGTTATTATAATTTCAGTGCTTTATGTAGGTAAGTAGCCTTGCGTTAAGGTACCTAATCAACCTTGTAATGTGACAGTACAGTAAGTCAGTCCAGCGCTGACTTGCAACTGGGCTCGTGTAGACACTAGTTTAAATCCAGTGCAATGCTGGCTTCGCGCCCTCAAGTCAGTCCAGTTGACTAACCTCCCGGTCTATTTTCGGGTCCAGTAGCTTCCCCCGCCTGACTTACTGCCGATCTCGTCTTCATGAACCCAATGACTTCATGACCCCGACATTCCGAATCACTGGGTCCAGTGTTCAGTCACTGCCATCGTATAAACCAGGCATTAGCCTTCGACTTGGACAGTATCGGAGAGTAAGTAGGTGAACCACATCACATTTAAGTCTATACGTGCCGTGCCGTCGGTAACTACCAATTATTATAGTAGCTAACTACTGTTCGACTGTCGAGAGAATGCGTTCTTGACACCCGTCAGTTTCATACTAACGAATATGTTTTTGAATTGAAAACTTCTTTAGGCGCGTTAGGCATTTTTGAGATGGGAAAAAACAATTGAACTCGCGCGCGACACCGCTACCGACACCTCATTTTTGTAAACGCGATTGTGCTCTTTATTTATATATAATGTTACGGATCAAAGTTCCATGCAATTATTTTTACTTTAAAATTTTGGAAGTTTTTTTTTGTGAACGCGATTGTGCTCTTTATTTAGATAAGGTTACGGACCAATGTTCTATACAAGTATTTTTCTTCCACCAAAACGATCTTGTTCAAGTTTTCACTTCTGTCGGCACTCCCGGAGTGCCACTGTTTTTTGCGAATTTGATCCTTATTACTACTAGAAATTGTCCAACTGACAGGTGTCAGGAACGACTGTAGTGATAGGTACTTTGGTAAAGTTGTTTGTATCACCCAGTTTTGTGCCTCCTCATCCTGACGCATCTGACACAAATATTTCTAAATAGCGTGATTGTTTGCTACATTGTATACGTCATACTGTGTGTGATTCCGTAGGACAAAAGTACAAAACTGCATTAAAGTAAGTCATTGTGTGTTATTACTTATCATTGTTATTGCATTTTATGAATAACAAAGTAAAGAGAATTATAAAAATGGACCGTTGTATAGAATTCAACGTATTTCTTTGTAAGTTTTAACCAGAAATCAGAATGTAGGTAAAGGTCATTCGTCATAATATTTTCTTATTAGGTTGAAATGAAATGGAATTGTTTATTCTGTAAATAGGATATCAGAATCACTTTTACACGTCATATTAAAAAAATATTAAACACAATAATTATGGTCAGGTCATATGAGGACCATGTACCTAGATTAGTGTCTGAAATGGTCTTTTGAGGAAATAACCACACAGATTTGAGTGAACCTGTCCAGTCAGTGCATGCAAGCATTTGTCAGTAATCGTGGATCTCAACTCAGAACTTAAAGAACTCGACGAACAATACCAAAGAAAGGACAATTTGGATAGGCCGCATAAACTACTCAAACTGTCAGACCATTATTAAAACTAGCAGAAAAAAATAATATCCACCACCACCTTCACCTTTGCACCTTCCGTTTGGTTTGGAGTTTGGACTTTGTCGGTCAATTAAAATATCAAGGAATTAAAATCTTAATCCTCGTGTAGGTACTTAAGTATTTATAAGTTCCGAGTCATGTATTCAATAGAAACATTCCTAATTTCGTGATAGCCAATATAACTCATTGCTTTTCATGATAGTCATGGTGGAAATAGTGCTTTGTCGTATGAAAGTACAATACGGCTGATAAATCATGGCCGTTCTGAACATGGCTCTCCCAACTTTCGCGCATGTCCTCAAATTGTCCTCTCACTGACACTCTCCTCATGTTACCATTTGGTTCCTAAAATATGTTATTGCGCGGTCTTCTGCGCAAAGTATGAAACGGTCATGAACGTGATTCATCAGCCGTATTGTACCTTACTATGTGGATAGCGAGGGTCAAATCAAAAGCGGAGCGGGAGCGTTTTTATTGCAATAAAAATGATACCAAAATCGCAGTTATTACATATTCAATCAAGTTACTATTTATCTTTATTTAAATATTAGAGCAGTTAATTTTCTACTGATAAAACCTGTACATATGAAAGTATCTCAATTAAGTAGGTACACACCAAGCTATATGTATCCAGTATAAGCTGACCTCGCATTGTACGGAAATCCTATACAATGCGAGATCAGCATAAATGTTTATCTTGATGTGTTGCACTGTGTACCTATAGCTATTCAGAATAACGTCAGCATGGCAACTTGCGTAGACCTTTATCTTGCAGAAAGCAATCACCTTTTGCCTCAGCTTGCATCATCATCATCATCATTAGCCTTTAATGTTCCCACTACTGGGAAACAGGCCTCCTCTCTGTGAGAGGGAGTGGGCCGTAATCCACCACGCAGGCCCAGTGCGGGTTGGTAAATGTCACATGTCTTCGAATTTTCAGTTCTAGGACATGCCAGTTTCCTCAGGATATTTTCCTTCACCGTTTTGAGAGCAGTGGTGATGAAAAAATTTACACAAAGTAAAGCGCCTGCCTGGGTTTGATCCTACGACCTACAACTCGTAAGTCGCGGCCTTTACCACTGGGCCACCACTGCTCAGCTTGCATAGCAATAAGAAAATAATCTATTGAATAGATTAGACAAATCATTATTTATTATTTAGCTATAGCAAAACCTTTATCACTGACATTAAATTAAAGGCACTCAGAATTGAATATAAACCATCTAGATTGGACATGGATTAGACATTATTTCGTAAGCAACAATATAAAAAAACATAAAATTTTCAGTAGTTACACTACATACAGACACTTCAGATATTTTTCATGAGGAAACCAGAACAATACCAATCAAGGAGGAAAGTGCCTACACTACCTATGCCTACTGTAACTTTGAAACCGATATCTGATTATTCCAGATTGCGAAATTATTGTCCAGTTTCACCTGAAGTGAGGTAATCTGATATTCAAATGATTCGTAGGTAGTCCTAACAGTGGAAGCCTTTTCCATGAAGTTATAGAAGATTCTGCTATGATAATCACGCATGGCAGCTTTAAAACAATGCATTAATATAGGCGGGTAGCAGTCTTCAATGGCACCTGCGACAGTACAAAAAAAGCATAGGTATTTGTGTTTAAGTGTAGTGGCTAGTTCTGGTTCTTACCCAAACTAATGCAATACTTACAAAATAGATTTATTTGTTAATTGGTCCAAAATGGCAACAAAACACTTGCGCGACTGCTAGTCACCGCTTGAGCTTGACGCCATTGACAAGACAAAATTGACAGACTGAGTTAACTCGGCCTTTGTCTACCTCCCCCGTCTCACCGCTCACATACATATAGTTACAGCAATGGCACGTAAAATTTAATCGGAGAGGCAACCGGATCGCGAGTGGTAATCTGGGTCTTGAAGTGATACCGAACTCCCCGTACCGTCCAAATGGACCCCAAATGGACCCCAAAGGGACGGGACGGAGATTGGGGGATGGGGGCAAAACATTTTATTTTTGACATTGCATTAAAAATGTAAGCTCTAAAAAGTGCATGGAATTTGTGTGTATCAATACCATCCGGTTGCCACACCCCAACATGTTATAATTGAAATAACAATAAATTCTTGAAACTTCTTACCGATGATTTATCACCAAAAATTGGGGTGAATTTTATAAAAACCAGATGGCATTGATACACACGAATTCCTTGCACTTATTATGCTGGGGTTACATTATCGCGTTATCGCGAACTTTACTTCGTGCGCTCTCTCTCGCACACCGCGCGACGTCTCGCTGATCAACAGAGAGCGCACGAAGTAAAGTTCGCGATAACGCTACAATATACACGCCCCAGCATTAGAGCTTAAGTTTTGAATGCCATGTCAAAAAAAAATGTTTTGGCCCATCCCCCATATCTCCGCCCCCGTCCATTTGGGGTCCATTCGGACGGTACGGGGGGGTTCGGTATAACTTCAAGACCCAGGTTACCATTCGCCATACGGTTGCCTCTTCGATTACATTTTATGTGCCATTGCCTTGAATAATAGGTACTTCAGGCAGTGACGAGCAGTCCAATGCGGACTGTATTTAATCTGTAAAATAATAAAGACCTTTTTATTCAATTTTTGATATTATTGTCTTTTCCAGCCAAATATCAACGCTGCTGGGTATACAATGGGCTCCCGTGGACATTCCCATGGCCCGTCGGCTGCAGACCCTGGCTGCCTTCGTTTGGATCTACCTCATACTCTTCGGAGAAGCTGTTTCAATATACCTGTTCATACAACTGGTCTACTCCAGGTTTTGGTGGATGGGAATACTGTATGGAATCTGGTTCATAAATGATATTGAAATTTGCAGCCGTGGTGGACGAGCGTAAGTATTTACGATCTCACCTATTATAATTCTTATATATTATTATTATAATTCCATTTTTACCAATCGTAACAATCTTTTGGAATAACCCTCGGTATCTCCAAAGAGGCTGGTGATGTAGAAATCTAGACTATCACCAATTCAAAATTATGACTTCGGCATTTGTGCCATTAGCGTTTCAGCACATAAAAAATATCTGCCTAGCCTTTTCCCAACTATGTTGGGGTCGACTTCCAGTCTAACTGGATGCAGCTGAATACCAGTATTTTACATAGAGCGACTACCTATCTGACCTCCACAACCCAGTAACTGGCTAATACGATACCTCTTGGTAAGACTGGTTGTCAGATTTTCGGGCTTCTGACGACCCGTAACGACTGTCAAAGATACACGAATGACAGCCGGCACCAACGGCTTAACGTGCTTTCCGAGGCACGGAGGAGTCTCGGTATGTGGAAATGGTTACTCATCCACGGACCTACCCCGGCAAGCGTAGCTTAACCTGATGGATCGACCCATGCGGCTGTTAGTACAATAGTACTTAGCCACGAGCTCCTCAGCACATAAAAAATATCATAATTATGATTCTAATAGATGAAAATTTCAGCGTATACAATCCATTAACATTTTAGTCCAATTTATTGTTTAGCCGACAGACAAATGAATATTTTAAACCCGATAATTGCGTTTTTTCACTACGTGTTTCCATTAGGTAAACATGGAAGTGATGAAGTTGATGGCCTAGGGAGAGGCACCAAAAGAAGAAACACAGAAAAAAACAATCAAATTCTTACACTAGCTTATGTAATTCCAGGTCAGAATGGGTGCGCAACTGGACATGGTGGCGTTACCTCTGCGACTACTTCCCGATAAAACTAGTGAAGACTGTAGACTTGGACCCGTCGAAAAACTACATGTTCGCATGCTTCCCACACGGTGTCATATCCCTAGGAGCCTTCGGAAGTTTTTGCACCAACGCTACAGACTTCCGCAAACTATTTCCTGGCATGACCTGTCACCTAATAACTCTAGGAGGACATTTCTTGATTCCATTCTTCAGAGACTTGGCTTTAGCCCTCGGAATGTGTGCCTCTTCAGAACAAAGTCTTCTATATTTGTTGGACAACAAGAAATATAAAGGTAACTGCGCGTGTATGATCATTGGAGGTGCTGCAGAAGCATTGGATGCTCATCCGAAAGAATATAAAGTGATACTCAGTAGGAGGAAAGGATTCATTCGCGTTGCTATGAAGTCTGGGTAAGTTTCTTTCTCTTTGTCTAGATAGCTTCCTTATTTCATCTCAGAACTTGTGATCTTCATGTGATGTGGTGTCCTGGTTGATTGTTTTAGAGACAAATAAGATAATTAAGAAAACGTTGTCTGTGCTGTTACTATCATTAATGTTCGCCGTTAGGGCTATAGTACCATCATCATCATAATCAGCCTATAATGTTTCCATTGCTGGGACACAGGCCTCCTTTCTGTCAGAGGGAGTGGGCCGTAATCCACCACGCGGACCCAGTGCCGGTTGGTATACATGTCAGTCACATGTCTTTCGAATTTTTGGTTCTACGACATGCCGGTTTCCTCACGATGTTTTCCTTCACTGTTTTGAGAGCAATGGTGATGAAATAATTTACACAAAGTAACGCGCCTGTCAGAATTCGACCCTACAACCTACAACTCGTAAGTTGCGTCCGTTACCACTGGGCCACCACTACTCTATAGTATAGGTACCCTTATTTCGCAACTGCCCGTAAGCGATTACATAGTCCGGAGCGCAGTGACGTGATATTGTACCATTGCGAATATAACTTTAAACCGATTTGAGAATCGAACCCTGGTCAGCAATCGCGCTTGCGTCAACAAAACAAGGCAACATGGTCCTTTCACATATAATTAACCTCTGATTTTGCATCACTGTCAACATCACAGTGATCTTCATCCCCGTTACAATAAGGTTGCTATTGGGGTGCTGCAGCCACAGGTTAAAATAACTATGAAAGAACTTCAAACTTAAACTACTGGAATTCAACATTTCGTAATTCTTTTATTTCCAGAGCATCGTTAGTGCCAGTATTCTCATTCGGCGAGACGGACCTGTTTCGTCCTCCGAACAACCCTCAGAACAGTTTACTGCGCCGGTTCCAGGAGCAGGTGCGCAAATACACCGGCATCTCCCCCATGTTCCCCATGGGAAGGGGAATGTTCCAGTACTCTTATGGGGTTTTGCCCATGAGAATGCCTGTTACTGCTGTTGGTGAGTTCAATCGTTACGAAGATAATATTTTATTAAAGGTATTATTTGTAAGAACGTTCTCTCAAAAATACTTCTGATTTACCTGCATTTTTGACAAGTTTTTGACATCGATCAAAAAGTCGGGTAGTTCTTATCTTGAAATAAAAAGTAAGTTGTTCAACGAAAAATACTTCGACAGAAACTAGATTACCTACATACGATATACTTACTTTGACGGCACGGTTGGCGCAGTGATTAACCTTTTGAACGCCAGCCAAAGTTTACCTAAAACACTTATTATGTCAATCTAATCTCAAGTGCTTTTGATTTTTGGGTAGGCCTTCGGAAAAACGGAGAATTCATCAATAAAGAGCCATTAACACGGCATGTATTATACCTTCCCGGGTTCCTTGGGAGCTGTTTTACTTGTAAAAATAGATAGTAGCATTTTTTCTTAAGTTCCGCGGGGGGACGCGCGACTTGCTAAGGGTTAAGCAATTGACAGCTGCGCTGCGTGTCGCGGGTTCGATTCCCGCACGGAACAAATATTTGTATGACCTACAAAGTAGTAGTTCTGGGTCTGGCTGTTTGTATAAGTGAGTTTAAATGTTTGTAAGCGCACCCACTATACAAGAAATTCCTAGTTCCGGCAACGTTTAAAAAAAATATATATAAATATACAGGATGGTCCAAAAAGTGACATTAAAAAAGCGGCCAAGTGCGAGTCGGACTCGCCCATGAAGGATTCCGTAGTAGCAAGTAACATTGAATGAAAGGTAAATTGCGGTTTACGATTTATGACGTATTAAAAAAAACTACTTGCTAGATCTCGTTCAAACTAATTTTTGGTGGAAGTTTACATGGTAATATATATCATATATTTTTTTTAGTTTTATCATTCTCTTATTTTAAAAGTTACAGGAGGGACACAAACATTTTACCACTTTGGAAGTGTCTCTCGCCCAAACTATTCAGTTTAGAAAAAAATAATCTAATAAACCTCAATATCATTTTTAAAGACCTATCCATAGATACTCCACACGTAAGGGTCTCATGAAAAAAAAAATTTGAGTTTCAGTTCTAAGTATGGGGAACCCCCAATTTTTTTTGTATTTTTTTCTATTTTTGTGTGAAAATCTTAATGCGGTTCACAGAATACATCTACATACCAAGTTTCAACAGCATAGCTCTTATAGTTTCGGGAAAAAGTGGCTGTGACATACGGACGGACAGACAGACAGACAGACATGACGAATCCATAAGGGTTCTGTTTTTGCCATTTGGCTACGGAACCCTAAAAATTACGATTCCTCACGCCTAGGGAATCTGAAAATACCCCATGTATGTATTCTTGGATACCCCTGGGCAACTAATATTATGACGTCACTATTTGGACCATTCTGTATATTATTTAAAAAATTGATTTATTTTTATTAAGAAAATAAGAATGTCATTAAAAACCTCAATTAAATGTTGTTGTTATTAATTTCCAGTTGGTGCCCCAATGGAAGTAAAAAGAAACTTGGAGCCGACGAACGAAGAAATAGACGCCGTACACGCAGAGTTCACGCAGCGGCTGAAGACTCTCTTTGAAACTGAGAAGGTCAAGTACTTGAAGTACCACGAGGAAGCCCGGCTAGTCATCACGTAGGCATATTCTTTTATTTTACTGTTATGATTGGTCTAACATATAGCACGAACGCGCGACGTAAACGTAGGGTAAATACGAAAGATTTTTGAATCGAAACTACAATCATGTTGTAGCATGTTGGTTACAATTTTTGCATACATTACCCATAAATCTCATACCAAATAAAAAACGAAGATATAGCGCTGTCAACAGTGACGTGAGGCCGGTTTCTTAAACATGTGTACACTTAGGGAGATGTAGATTGATTGTTATTGGTTGTAAATGTGTGCGTGAGCGTTTATGCACAGAGCGGAGGTATAGTTTTGGCATGCTTCACTGTCTTGTTCGGAGCGCTACGTCTTGGTTTTTAATTTGGTCTGTACCATAAATATGAATAAAGTCTTAAAACAAGTTAATACATATTGTGCACGAAGCGAGTATTTTAAAATTGTTCTAATTTTCGTTACGTGTAAATCCGCGCGTTCTTGCTAGGCCCAATTCATACGTCTGTGTCGTGTGAGAACGTGGCCCGACACTGGGCCAAAAAATATTGGCTCGTACATTTTATTACGAAGTTGTTTACAGACACGTTCGTAAATGTGAACTAAAGTACACGGCCTGGTCATGTCCTAACACGGATGAGCGACCTTTAAGTTTAGTCATACAGAATGCCGCATTTGCCCAGCACAGCAGTTGTGCTGTTCTTTAAAAATCTTACTGTCAAATCTTACGTGAAGTGTGAAGTGAGCTGTCAATCCCTAGCGCCAGGTGGTATGACAGTTCATATCAAGCTTACTTCATCTAAGTTTTTACGTTGAGATGTTAACGAGATAGCACTACAGGTATGCAGCTATGCTGTCACTTCGGTGATGCCCGCTACCCACGATTTACTCGTATTTTAACCACAGCTTCAATGCATGCCATTTTGGTCCAGACCAGCCTTTTAACTAGATAAATATCAACAAATTCATCATGTCAGTCGTTGATAAAGTCTTCAGAAAAGTAAAGTCGGAAGAATAGACAAAATGACAGATTGTGATTCTTTCATTTTGTCTATTCTTCCGTTGACAAAACCCGTTTCTATTGTGGTCATTCTAAAATTCAATATTCCATTTTACGGTTTTCGGTTTTGTAATATACTTACTTTAAAATGAGTTTAAATTTTTCTGGTCTCTTTAATTTTTTGTTTTACTTTGATAGTTCCTAATTTTTTTCCGTAATAAAAGTTATAGAATGCACATAGGCATTACGATAGATAGTTTCTTACCTTCTTAGATAAATTTTGAAATAAATTTTTTTTTTGTCGTGGCATGTGAGAAAAAACTTCGAAGACTTAAAACATATGTATCGATGATCTTTCTCCTTTCAAAGAATAAACCCCTACTGCTTTCATTGAAATTTAATTCTAAATATATTTTGTGTAGGTTTTTGTTGAATTTAATAGTGTTAATTTTAATTTTAAATATTTCCATGAAGCCTACGAAGTACACATCAGTTAATTTAATACCTTAATAATAGACTGATTGATATTATTATATGAATTAGTTATAAGTTTGTTATAAATAAGTGGGTAGATGAATAAAAGGTTTTATAAGTTGTAAAAAGCCGTTTTCCTTGTGTTGTCTAATAGACGATTGAAGGTAGTTTATCGTATCTTCCCCTGTAGGTACTATTGGAACCCATGTTAAGCCATGTTACCCCTTAATTCATGTTAAGGTCCACACGGCACAGCAAATAAACAAAGGGGTCCCAAAATGCATGAATAAAAACAATATAATTTTACTATTTTTATTTATTTTATATATTTACATTTTATATACAACGTTAACATTAACGAATGCGCATGTCTTAGCGCACGACTCTTTTGAGCATATTTTTGTTACTCGGCTATAAACGCACAAAAATGACACGACGTGCAGCTAAAATGAAGCAATGAAAAATGCTTCCCACAGATCTTACATCAGAAAAAGGTCCTCCATCTTCTCAGCTTACAATACATACTTACTACTCCTATTTCTTTCTTCGACGTCCTGCTATGCTCGTCCTCATTTGATCTTCCTTATCGACGTCCACCTGTATGTCTGTTTGTCGCCACATCTGTGCGTTCATAGCCAACATGCCTCCCTTACGTTTCATGATGAAGGTATCATTATAATTATACACAATAATATACAATACGAGCGGGAATGATACAGAGTATATCGGGCATGTTACTACGTTACTTAGAAATAACACATTGATGATGATGTAGTACTTGAAATTAAATATTTTGATGGTAACGCAATGGATTTGGGAGATGATACATAGCATAGAATATGACAAGCGGTAGTGTCTTTGATTATGAGCAATGTGGGAGAAATAAATAGAATAGAAGAAGAAAAAGAGATGATAAAGCATGATCTGATAGAAAACATACATTTTCCAATCAGTGTGGAAGTAAACCACACAATCATCAACGTTTTTATAATAATAATACAAGTATCTAACATCGATCAAACTATTTTCGCACAACAATAAAATATAAAATTCAATTATGAAAGAAGTAAACATAATGAAGTATCGTAGTACCATGCGGGCGTCAGTCCAGCTCCCGCCCATGGGACAGTCACTCGAAAAAAATGAGCTCTAAAACAAAATCACCGACAAAACAACTATAAAACTCATTGTAACATACAATTTACGAGACAGCTATTATAAACACGCGGCAAGATTTTACTACCGGAATATTTTTAACAACACTAAAAGACACATGTCCCAATTTCCACGAAAGTAAAAATGATCTCTATTGATAAGTAACATTGTTCGAGAGCTCAGAAAACTCAAACACAAACTTAACAAAGGCTTAACGAAACCTAAAAGGCTATAGACATTAAGTAACAAGAAGACATTATCGGTGAAAAATCATTGTATTGAACACGGTTTGGATATTGGAAAACGGTACATCTCACAATATATTTCCATACAGATTTCTACCGAGAATACAGTCTTAACGAAACGATCGTACTTCAAAATGCCATTGAACAAGAAATGAAGGTCATCATCAAACCGATCAGTTATAAAAACTCGTCTATCCAGTGTTTTCGTCGTCCACTAAAAATCTCTATAAAAGTTTGATCCCAAGAACGTAAACGTAAAGTTGATCCTTAGTCCATATCTGAAGAAAGTTTGCATCGGTGGATCGTCAAGGACTAACTGATCATGTGTCAAAGTCGGGTGTAATCTGAGCCGTAAGGCCGATAAGTCACAATCTATATAAAGAAGACTAGAATCTTGCGAAGCTCACGCTTGCTTCGGATGCGGCGCGGGCGCGGGCGGGGCCGGCTTGAAGCACTGCATGAGGAAGGCCGTGTACATCACGAACGCTATCGACAGCGCTATCAGTGCGTACATGAAGATGTTCAGCTCTGGTTGTCGGAATCTGTTCTTTCGGAGCCACTCCAGTACTTCGTCTTCGGACATGAGGTCTCCTGGAAATATTATTAAGGTGAAAAAACAGCTTTAAAATTTCTAGATTTTCTATTGGAGTCATTTTATTGTGCTTATGTGTGACTTTTGTGTGCACTGAATAAATGTTTTATCTATCTATTTAAAAAAACTACCTTAAATCAATTGGACCTTTCAAAGTCAAAACTTGAACCCAGTATTTATTTTCTAAAATCTGTATACATATATAACTGTGAGAGTTTCTTTGGAAAACCTATTTCATTTCGTGGTCTTACCTCTGTATATACTAGGGAATCTCTTCCTGAAGTACACAATAGCCGGTAGCTTGGTGACTCCCCACTTGCGAGCGTACCGCGGGTCTTCCATCTTCACGAACGTTATGTCCAAGTTATCAGTTTCGCTGTCAATGTTCTCCAATTTGTCTAGAACTGCGCGACTCTCAGCAGATTTTTCGTCTAGAATAACCAAAATCAGTTAATAACTCTTACAAATTAAATTAATTATTCAGCTTCTATAACTTTTATTCTACTTACAAAAGTAAACAGCCAAGAATTCGTTCTCCTCCAACAATTTGTCCAACATCTTACGGTTCACTTCCTCAATTTCGTTTTTGATTTCAAAGACGTCCTGAGATGTCAACCATTGTAAGACCCTGTCCACTTGGTGGAGGTCCCCATCATACAACATCGGTATTTGCTTACGGAAGTATACCAATGAAGGTATATTCACAATGTTGTAAGTAGCAGCTGCTTCGTGGCTGGCGATCTTGACGAAATCAATACCAAATTGGTCGACTTCTCCGTCAATTTGTTCTAGAGATTCAAGGATTTCTTCACATTCTGCACAGTCATCATCGTCGTCTAAAACGAAAATGGGTATAATACCTGTTTTTTCTCCTTAAATAATGTGGCTCCTATATGAAAAAAATTATACTTACAGAAAAAGACAACTAACAGATGTGACTCGTATAGCAATCTCTCCAACATTCTGTCGTTAACAGACTCAATTTCATCAGCCAATTCTCTGTTTTCATCATCAATGAGCCACTCTAATATAGATTCTTCGTTTTGTAAATCACCTTCGAATAGAAGAGGGTTGCCGTTCCTAAAGGAAATATTTTCTTATTACATAAATTTCATTTTTTGTTTAAGTCAAAGGTTTATGCTAAAAAAATATATATTATTTTGTTATTGAAGTCGTAAGCTAAAATATTTCTTACCTGAAATATACCATCGCCGGGAACGTTTTGATTGAATATCTCTTGGCGAGTTGTGGGTCTTGAATTTTGACCATGTGAATACCGTAGACATCGCACTCATCGTCAATGCTCTCGAGCCCGTCAAGAATATGGTCGCAAATATGGCAATTCAGCTTGTCTAAAGAAATATAAAAGGTTATAATTGTTTAAAGTATCAGTGATGACAAAAATTATACCTTATTACGAATTGCAGAGATTTTCATACTTACAAAAGTATACAGCCAAATACTGCGTGTCTTCTACCATCTTTTCCAACATCACTCTAGTAATAAGTTCGATTCGATCTTCAGTTTTTTGCGTAATTAACCACTGCAATACTTCCTCTTCTTCAACCAGAGATCCCTCATACACATTCGGTACATTATTTTCAAAGTACACCATAACCGGGAAATCTGTCACTCCGTACGACTCAGCGATTGAAAAGTCTTGAGTCTTAACAAACTTGATCTCGTGTCTATCGCAGTCATCATCGATATTCTCCAGTTCTTCCAATATCCCGGCGCATTGCTCGCAGTCCAGACTATCTGTAACATCCCGATCTAATGCCAATTAAAGTGTAATAACGTTTTATGAGCAAACCTCATTGGATGGACAAACTGTTTCAGTACTATTTCGTTTGTGCTGGCTGCTACGAAAACCAAAACCAAAATATCATTCTTTATGCGTTTGGTAAATCACAATTCAGATGCGAACGTGGGCTGAACACTTCACAGACTCAACACAAGTGGGTGTGGACAGGGAATATACTAACTAATCATAACCAGACCTTAAAGTACCTACTCTTAGTGCGGTCATGCTACATGCAACAAAGGTAATGTCTACACAGATATCGCAGATGGATAGTCAAATCCGCTGTTTTACAAAACCGCTAGTAGTTTTACGAAACAGCTCCGTTGTGTAAAATAGCTGAACGACTTTTAGCGGTTGTTCATAATTACTGAACTTTAACTCACAGAACGCATAAACATTTTGCATTTATCAGTGCAGCTATTCGAAGATATGTCTAAAACAGCATGAAATGAAAGGTCAAATTGTAGATTACAGCACAGAATAGAACAGAAGGCGCACTCCGCATTTTAGGTATAAAGCTACAAGTATGCGGCGGGCTCGTCTTGTCAGGCCAATTTAATAAGCTTAAGTCAGAGCGTTGACATATAAGAGTTACACAATAGAAAATAAGGCAACTTCTAGGTGAATATAACTGTAGTTAATTACCACTGTGCGACCTGTACCCTAATTGCGTAACTTATTTTCGTAAACAATTATGCCTAATTTGTTTCATTTTGACAGTTCAACAACATTCATTGCATTATTTACGTTGTTGAGCAGATTTTTTTTCCAACTTTTGAAGCAATGGATTAGCAATCTGTTTCAAATCGAAACAGATTGTGGTTGTGTTGTATTACGCAATTAGGGTACAGAATTGCACTTTATTGTGTCATAGCAAAAATCGCTTTTTATTTAAATGATTTTGCGGATCGAAACATCTGTGTTAAAATCTGTGATTTTAGTTCAAAATTTTAAACACAACAAAACAACCATAATCGTGTCCGAAAGAGAAATAAATAAAACGAGTAATATAAGTGAAAATGACTCTAACTCAAGTAAGTTTTATGAAAATCAGTCCTAAAAATACTAAATAGCCAAGTAACTGCGACCAAATTGGAAGTAGCGCTCGCCGGCCGCTGCCGCGGCACAGCTCCCTTTGCTCGCTCAGCTCGCGTGCGTTTGTTTACAGTTCTAACCTAAACCAATTGGTTAGGGTGTCCTTGCTCAAATACTGCGACCAATTTGGCATTAGTAGCCACACCAAATGCTTATTGAGACTGCAGGTAAGCTATTCTGCATTGCAGTTTTGTTTAACGTAGCGCAATGGCAATTCATAACGGAGCTGTTTTGTAAAATAGTGGATTCGACAATCCATCTACGACACAGACATAGGGGTCATTAGAAAAGTTTGTGATTGCAAGGGAACATATTTCCAATGAGCACGCCTCTAAGGGGATAGGAGTACCATCTGGGTCCAGTCCCTCATCCTCCTCGTGATCTACACCTTTCTTTTTCGTTGATCTTTTCAGCAATTTTGAAGTGCACATTTCACATAACGTTTTGTTCCCTAATAAAAAGCAAGAGACATTAATAAAAGATACACGAATATTTATGTCAATTTTATGTACAATCTTCAAAATCTTCTTATGTTTCTTCACGTTTCATTATTTCTTCTTTAATATTAAACAATTGATTAGAATGTGAACACTTAGCAGAGATTAAAATTAGTTGTGTGATGTATGTGCAGTATAGAAGTGTGTATTCGCACACACGCATGCAACTTACAGAAGTAAACGGCAAGTGATCCAGATTCTTCTATCAGATCCAGAAGATCTTGACCTTCCAGGGCCTCTATGACGTCACCAGCTGGATTTTTCTGAGTTAACAACCAACTTAGGAGTTGTTGTTCATCATATAGATCTCCTACAAAATAAATATTGCTATAGTCACCGTCTTGTCTCACATTTGACAACGGCTCTATCACAGCAAGAGGACCATGTCATATCATAAGAAAACTACATAAGAACTTTTACTAAAGACTGACATTATCCTTGGAAGAATCCACAAAATCAACTTTACCAGCATAAATAACAGGATCCTTGGAACCCATCTTGAAGAACAACACAGCAGGAAGAGCGAACACTCCGAACTCCTTAGCCATTTGCCTATCATCAATCTTCACGAAATTGATACCGGAGTCATCAGCGTCGTCATCAATGTGCTCAATCTCCGCTAGCACTTTAGGACACTGTTTGCAGTCATTACTGTCTAAAACATGTGTTATGTGCAATACAATTGGATTTGTGAGTATCAGCTTTTTTATAAGAAAAATCTAGACTAATATTAATCATAATCTTTAAAAGTTTCTTTAAGAGGAAATGTAATTAAAAAGAAAACTCACAAAAGAATACCGCTACGTAATCTGAAGTCTGCCTTATCTTCTGGAACATTTTCTTATTGACTTTCTCAATATGGTCCGTCAATTCCATATTCTCAGGATTTGTCAACCAATCTAATATTTCCTCTTCATCATCAATGTCTCCATCATAGTTGATAGCTTTCGTTTTCCTAAAGTATGTGATGCCTGGTGGGTTACGGAACCCGTATTTCTTCGCCATTAACCGATCGTAACATTTGACTATTTTGATTCCGTATTCAGCTGCTTCATCATCGATTAATTCCACATGTCGAAGTATTTTTGGACTATCTGGATCTTCTTCTTTATCTAAAATGTACACTTTGGTCAAAGTCTGTCCAGAACTAGGTAAAAAGTTAAGAAAGTCAAATTTATAGTCAAGATACTTACAGAAAACAACGGCCAGAAATTCTTTACTTTCGATATATTTGAACAGTTGCTCTCTATCAATTTCCTCTATACTCTCATCTTCCTTCTGCTTGACCATCCAGTCCAACACCTCAGATTCGTCCAATAGATCCCCTAAAATAGTTTCATATTATATTTCACGCTGAAAACCCTATAAACTAATCAAAAAATTTAAAGAAACCACATCCATATCATAATTTGGGAAACTCACCAGTAAATTCCAATAATTGGCATGCGCGGATACAACTACGGCAATACCATGCTGACATCATTCGTGTGTGAAATGAGTAATGACAGTTTTTGGTTTAATAGAAAAATGTATTTATTTAACAAAAAAGTTGTTTCAGCGCCGACTCAACAATTCAACGTAACAATTAAATAAATTAAACATTCATGCGAATTTTCTGCCAAACAATACAACTTACATATCGACATATTTGTCACACAACGTCAGCACTGTTCGACCGGAAAGCTTTAGACGAGTCTAATCACAACATTAGTCTTCATTGGAAACAATAGTTAACAAACGGTCACCTAACTACCTATACAATGCAGTGATCGACTATAATAGTGACAGACATCGTCCAATGCGGCCCGACCCCTATCGGTTACTGAACAAATGATAAATGAATAGATCTATTGCACTGATATCCGGCACTGCGCTTATGAAAATTAATAATCAAGTAATTCATTAGTTTAATGTTGATACAAAATATTAAGAACTATAGTTTTTATGTCTATAAGTAGTAAAAAGTAATATTTTATCAAATGTAGCATTACAAAATAATGAGATTCTATGAAGACTAGAAAACTATATGAACATGAAATCCTTACAACAATGATAAGTCTTTCAAGATGTCACGGCAAAATACAATGAGAAATGCCTTGCGTTGTTATTGTTACGTCTCGATTTACATTTAATTTCTAAATATTGGAATCAATTTACAATGAAAATAACGATTTGTACACCTGTTAACAATGTCTCTAGACATCCCAATATTTAGTCCGCTCATGATCTTGAATTTACAGTAAAGCACATTTGTGGGTGTATCAGTGTGGGCTGTATTCGCACCCGTCGGCATTTGGCAGGGTGCAATACGACACGACGTGCGAGTACAGTCCAATGTGCAACGTGTTACAACATTCAACCCTGTTAAGTGCTTGCAGGAATCAAGGGACACGAGGTTATTGAAAAGCTAGCAATGTTAATAGCCATGACAAATAGATGCAAAGTTAGACATAGTGATCTATTAGAGCTGGGAGGAGTCAGAATCTGAGGGCCAGTAACGATAACGTTCGTGTCCACTTGATGCCTAGCGTGCACGCCGCTACTTGCACTCATATCCGAGGATATCAGAGCAAGATACTTCTAACATTAATTAAAGTTTACCACCACCAAATATTATTGTCAGACTCGATTAAACCTTTTTTCCCTTTGGACGGTTTGTCTGGTTTAGCGAGGGCCTTGTTTTTGCCCTTGACCGGCTTCTCGGGTTTCTGCGGCGACTTCGGCTGCTTGTCGAGTTTCTTCGGCACCTTGGTCGGCGTGGCCTTCGCTACTTTTGTCGGACTCTGAACTTTAGTGGGACAGCACTGGTAGGGTTCGTAAGTCAGTTTTGGGACGGCCGGTTTCGCCCCCAATCCAATGTAGAAACAGCGATCGCCTGCAGTCAGTAAAAATCTCGTTTACAACCCGTATAAACGGTAATAACAAGTAACAGTTAACTGCGTTAATACTGTGCACGTTTGTAATAATTGCGCCTACAGTTAAGCGCTATTTCTAATGATAATGTTAGTAGGTATAAGAGTTGAAAACATTTATTGGTCATTAAGCGGTCGCGAATGACTGCAGGCGATAGCTAGAGAGTGGTTCCCATGCGGGCCAGTCGACACGCGACCATGCAGATGTGATGCGAGGGGTCGCGGGGCCTACGCTACTCAATTACCTGAGAACATTCGTCTTATTCTACCGAATATACTATCTTCATCGCTATCATCATCCTCATCATCATCATCATCATCATCGTCGTCGTCGTCATCATCGTCGTCATCAACTTGCTTGCGACGACTGACTTTACCTATTTTTGCACGAGCCCCGGATCTTTCTTCTTCTTCTTCATCATCATCATCGTCATCATCGTCGTCGTCGTCGTCGTCGTCGTCATCATCATCATCGTCATCTTCATCATCGTCATCTTCATCATCGTCGTCGTCGTCGTCGTCATCTTCATCGTCGTCATCATCATCATCGTCGTCATCGTCATCGTCATCATCGTCATCGTCATCATTGTCATCGTCATCATTGTCATCGTCATTGTCATCATCGTCATCAACCTCAGCCGAAAGTTTGCCAGGAATTCGAATTTTGGGTTTACCGACTTTTGTCCAAGTGGCGCCGTCACTTGGGATTTTAGATTTTAAGATTCTTTTGATGGCCGTTAATTTTACGTTGTCTTCTTCATCATCGTCGTTATCATCATCATTATCGTCGTCGTCGTCATCGTCATCGTCGTCATCATCATCGTCGTCATCATCATCGTCAACGACACCGTCATCATCTTCCTCCTTCGAACTCACTTTGGCTCGTTGACAACATTTCTTATCAAAAGTTTCTGTTTTCAGCGATCCCGTTGTTTTCCATTGCGCAGGTTTCACATTTTTCGGGGCATTTCTCTTTAATGCATCGACATTGTCACCTTTCGTGAACCCCGATGATTTTTTATCACCATCTGCATTGGCCTTCGATTTAATATTAGCTTTTTTATGTCGGTGGCTATCTTCACCTGCAGGCATTAGTAACTGTCATGCAAAATGACATAGCTCAAACATCCAGCATTTTAGGCGTAAAGTAGTAACACTTGTTTCATAGAGATATATCAAGAATGATGTCATGCATGTAATATTTTTGAATTCATAATATTTTAGACAAATATTTTAACATTAAATAAAATCCCTTGACCTTAAACAGATATAACATTAGAAACGTTTATTATATGGATGTGGATTCTTACTTTTTTGATCTACAAGCCACTGCAGAACCTTATTTTCGTTCTTTAAGTCACCTATAAACAGGATAAAAGATGTTAGATTTCATACTTCATACACATCATCATCACCACCAAAATATATTCGCCAACGCCGATATAAACTCATATCAAGGATAATGTACACAGATAATTAAGAAACATTTGCAAACGAAGGGTCGTATCACTTACCGTCATACATGATCGGAACACCTGTTTCGTAGTAAACCAGAGCTGGGAAGCTGAATATACCGATATCTGAGGCGAGTTTGGAATCCTTGGACTTAACGAATTGAATGCCGTGCTTGTCTGTGTCGTCATCAATCGTCTCCAGTTCTTCAAGGATATCGTCACATGTGTCACAGTCTTCGCTATCTGTAAGAGGAAGATGAAAATTGGTAAAATTAGTAAGCAATCCAAAGATTCAAAAGTCAATTTGGCTCATTGTGATGATTATAATGGCATCCATTATAGATATAATTATCTTATAGAGTTTCTTATTGTAATCTATATGGTTAACAATAAAGATAGTTCTGTTTATCTATTCTATTTCCAAAATTTGCGATAGTGTTTTGTAATTTTCATGGTCGTCTACATTGGTCACATCCTAAGATCAAAAGTTGACCAGTAATTCTGGAGAAATGGACAATAATATGTGGCTTGCAGACGATTCTGAAATCCGTTACACTAATAGAAGACTTTAATATTCACTTGGGCAACTGCCAGACCACATAATATTTTAAAATGATTTATTACGTTTAATATTTTAATAGCCCAATGGTTTCCCTGACATTTTTATATAAATTAAAATTCACACTTACAGAAAAACACGGCTAGATGCTCTACATCATTGATGAGGTCTTTCAAGGTCTTCCTGTCTACATTTTCAATGACATCAGGCTGAGAGTCATGGAGTTCCAGTACCCATTTGAGGATAGCTTCTTCGTGCGTTAGATCACCTTCGTAAATAGTCCTGAACTTATGTCTGTAGAAGGCTAGAGCTGGTAAGTCTGACAGGTCATACTCCTTGTCAATGCCATCGTCGGATGTCTTGACGAAATCAATGTCTTTTTCTTCACACTCGTCGTCAATGTTTTCAAGCTCGCTCAAGATTTTCTGGGACTTCTTGTCGCCTTCCTTGTCTGTAGAAGAAGATTGCAAGATTTCATAAATTAATTGTTTCTTTTAGTATCATTCTTGCATGGTCAGTTGACCATATTTTGTCAATTATTATCTATACCTATACGGTTTTACGCGTCGTACTTTTTAGTTTAAGACTATGAAATTGTAATAGACAGAACTCATAATAGTAGAATACATGCCGCTCTGAGAAGCACCAACAAATTATGAATAACAAGTCAGTATGGAATCGAAATCTACAGTGTCGAAAGCGTTGCTAAAATCAATTGAAAATAGAATCGATTGATTTTCAGTAGCTATCATCCAGTCGTAAAATATCATCAAAAGAATAATACTCACAGAAGAACACGACAACGTGGTCGTTTTCTTCTAAGATCTTCTCCAGCATCTTAGAGTTGACCTCCTCGATCTTGCCGGGGATCTCCAGGGTGTCCTCGTCAGTCAGCCAGGCCAGGACTTCGTCTTCATCCTCAATGTCTCCTATAATTGAAACAAGGCATGTTAAAAAAAAAATTGTTTGTGGGACCATTATGGCCAGAAATCGCACAAAACACAGAGATTTGGAAGGAAAAAGGGGAGGCCTTTGCCCAGTAGTGGGACACAAAATACACTAATAAAAAAATAAAATTTAAACTTTTGGACACTTATCAGCTGTTAATAATATCTATTGTAGGTATTTTGGTTTTGAAATATTTTAACTTTTTTCAAGCAACTAAGAAACTATTAAAGCATAAATTCAAGACATGTCATGTCATGTCATGTTTGGGTGACATTTTCTATAGTCAACGTTTTCGGTATATTTTATAATCATCAATATTTTGTTTTTTTTTTTTTTTCATTTCTCATCTCAACTTCAACTATTTGTTTGTCAATTGTTTTCCTAAAAAGAGGAAACACTCCTCTTTTTAGGAAAACAATTGACATCTACTCATTCTTATGTGGATATGTGATAATCAACTTCAACTTTTCTATTTAATTCTCTTTATTTTTACTTACAACCGTATAATTCTGTAGTTTCTGGCTGTATGTATGTAAAAGTGTAACTGAAATTAATGATTCAACTTTGACAACATGACAACTCACCCTTATAAATAAGCGGGTCCCTGTTCCTAAAGAACACCAGTGTCGGGAAGGTCTTGATGCCGTATTTCTTGGCAAGCAATGTATCTTCGGTAGTCACGAAGATGATGCCGGTCTCGTCGAGCTCGTCGTCAATGTTCTCGAGTTCATCCAGGATGTTGTCGCATTCTTCACCTTCCTCGCAGTTGCCGCCTGGAAGGAGTTGATGTTATTTTGTTATTGGTGGCCATAGGTTCTTGATGATGAGTTTATTTTACTACTTTTGTGGGCATTTCAGGGCTGTCTTTAATAGCGTTTATTCTCAATATAATTTGTACCGAACAATTTTGTGAGTATTTTTACAGAATAATAATTACAACAGGATTTTGTTTCCTCTGATTTTTCTATAAGAATTTAAGAAGCCTGTTATGAGATAATCAATTTAGAACAAAGTGATCCATTTAAATATTGCTATCAAAATTCTATCAAGTAATAAGATACACAAGTACAGCTAATATTTATTTTAAAACTAATAAGTGTAGTGTTAATAATACTTACTGAAATACACCACCACGTATTCATGCTCCTCAATAAGTTCAATCAAGATCTCATCAGTGACCTCTTCAATGGTCGCACTGTTCTTCTGCTCAATCAGCCACTCCAGTACTTCCTCCTCATTCATCAGATCTCCTTCGTATATCGCCGGTATGTTCTCTTCAAAGTACACGAGTGTTGGTAGGTGGTCGATACCATACTCCTTGGCTTCGTTCTCATTGTCCATTCGTACGATGACTATGCCTTCCTTTTCTAGCTCGTCATCAATGTTTTCCAGTTCGTTTAAGATTCTGATATCTTGTTTGTCTTCTTTGTCATCTGAAATTATTGTTTTGGATTGTTAGATAGACCTTTTTTAGTTTTTTTGACGTTATCAGACTTCATTCTTGATAAAATCGAATCATTGTAACTTAGAAAGAGTTTTACTTTAGATAAGTACATAGCAATCAATTAATGGTGTATGTTTTTATCAAAAATATTCGAATGTACTTTTGACTTTCAGATTTTAAGCGTACAAAACATCAACATAAAGTCATGAAATAGTTATTTTGTTTTCCAAAGCTTGTTTAAATTATCGTTAATGCACCCACTCCCCAATTGCTTTATAGTTTTGCGTCAGAACTTACGTGTGGAACATACATTAACATCCTAAATAATGAGTATTTCTGTCTTAAACATAAATTCAAAACAATATATAATTTATACTTACAGAAGATCACAGCCAAGTAAGGGGTGCTGATAATAAGTTTGTCCATCATTTCGTCGGTGACTTCAGGGATCTCACTGTGACGCTTCTGGTGGAGTAACCAACCCAAGAGTTCTTCTTCCTTCATCAAGTCACCTTCGTATACGTGAGGAATTCCCCTCTCGAAGAACACCATTGTAGGAATACTCTCAATACCGTACTCTTTCGCCTCCTTATCGTCATCAATCTTGACGAAAGCAATGTCGTTCTGGTCACATTCATCGTCAATGTTCTCCAGCTCAGCCAAAATCTTCTGACTCTTCTTTTGGTCCTTGTCGTCTGTAATAAATTCGAAGAACTGTATTTCATTTATATGTCAGTTCTTGATAGTGTTCTGTACTGAATTATGAAATTTCCTATTTTTAGACGTGTGGCAATTTAAAAAGCTGGCATTGTTTCAAGCGACACAGCCAATGTTAAGGCCGTGTGTATAAAAGTTAAAAAAGTACTTACAGAACAGGACGGCGACGTACTGCATTTTGTCGATGATCAGGTCGAGCATTTCGTCGGTGATGTCCTCGATCTCGTCGCTCTCAGTCTGATGTTTGAGCCAGTCTAGAACTTTCTCCTCTTCTTCTAAGTTACCTTCATAGTAGGTCGGTATACCTTTCTCAAAGTACAGTAGCGTGGGGACTTTTTCAATACCGTATTCTAAAGCCTCGTCATCGTTATCAATCTTCACAAACGCAATACCAAGTGTGTCACACTCATCATCAATATTCTCCAGTTCGTTAAGTACCTTCTGTGATCTACGGTCGTTATTATCATCTGTAAGAGAACATTAAAACATGGCCTTCAGTAACAAATCTCAAGGGAAGTTTATGGTCGGATTTTTGCCAAGAAATGTACTTACAAAACAACACGGCGACAGTCTTGCCGTCTTTGATGAGACGGTCTAACATTTCGTCGGTGACATCTTCGATTTCATCCTTCTCTAGTTGGTCGACAAGCCACTCTAGGATTTCTTCTTCATTCTCAAGGTCACCTGGCAAAAGAGAGCAAATGTCATTTTTCCCCTTAAGAAACAAAACCTTGCAAAATCTAATACTAATTTTCAATCATTCTTACCATCATAAACGTTAGGAATCTGTTTCTCGAAATAGACGATGGATGGTAGGTCATCGATACCAAATTCCTTCGCCGCCTTAATGTCATCGATCTTGACGAACTGAATACCGTGGCGGTCGCAGTCATCGTCTATCTTCTCGAGTTCTGCTAGGACCGTCATTGATTCATCGTCGCCGTGGTCGTCTGGAAATTGTGTTATAGATATTGTAAAAAAATTAAAAGAAAAAATCAAGAGCTTCACTCCTTGATAAAGTTTCTTAGGGAAACTCCACTGCAACCCGATGCTATTTATTGTTCTTGATATCGAGTATTTGGATCCAAGCGTTTAAAGATATAAAAATATCAGCAAAAAAGTTAATGGATGATCTTATTAGTGAACTTCATATACTCACAAAACAGTACGACAAGGTTGTCAACATTTCCGATTAAGGTGTTCAAAGTCTTTGCTGTAACATCTTCAATGATATCCTCTTCATCACCGGTAGACTTATTAGCGATCAACCACTCCAGCACATCCTCTTCTCTGCTCAGCTCACCTGAAATACACATTGAAAGATGGCTGGAGTTATCTCCCAAGATATCTTAACTAATTTAAAATAAATAAAACTGAGAAATCGTAAGCAAAAAGTATTTCTGAATTGAAATGTATCCCAAAATATAGGCAACAGACTCATTAATATTGAAGTCTGGACTATTACCTGTTATTTACTAGAGCAGTTTACTATCTAACATTAGCCTAAATCTCCATTACAATTTCAGTTATATACGAAGGAAAGTGTTGAGACTTGACGTAAACCAGTAACCATCGTCATTAACACCATCCGTTTCCTCGATGCGAGCGTCAGCAAACGTAAAATATGAGTCACAAACCTTCATAGATAATAGGTATCTGATGCCTGTAGTACACCAGTCTTGGCAAGTCTCCAAGATTGTACTCCTCGGCTAGTTCCTCGTCGTGGATCTTCACGAAACCGATCCCAAGTTGATCAGCCTCGTCGTCAATGTTCTCCAGCTCTTGCAGAGCCTTCGCACATTTCTTACATTCTGGCTTGTCTGCAACATGTTACACTCTATTTCATTTTATGATTCGCCCAAATCTCTCTGTGCCTAGTTCATGCCTCGGACGTGAAGCGGTGCAGTTAAGTGCCTAATTATTGCCTATGAGTTTGGCTGTGTGTTAAAATTTAGTTTGCAATTAAAGCTTGTGTCGTGCAAAAACCTATTAGGTTTATGTGTGGTGGTGGTGGTGCTTTGCCAAAAAATCTTATATCTCTATTACTTCTTATTGTAAGCAGGACTATCTTGGGTGTGCACATCTATGGGAATTCGCAGAAATCACCGTGTACAAACACATTTAAATTAAAACTATGTGTCGTCAGGGTCTATACAAAATCTTGCTATTGCAGTGTTAATAAATAATCTTATTTCCCAGGTTCTAAGCCAAGTGTGATGTGAACCTTTGCTTTATTTCAAACGTTTATAAATAGGAAGGCATTGTAAACAACGTTTTTTGACGGCCTGCCGGGGATACGGCACTCTTCATCACATATTTAGGTCAAGGTCACCTTATGATTTTGTTTTTGGACAGAATTTCCAACGTACTACAATATTACTTATAAGTATTGTTTTATGATGTACACAGATTTGTAATATTTTTTACTGTCGTTAAGGAGGGGGAGAATGTTCGTCTGACGCTGTAGTCGTGACATGTCGGTCCGTCAATCCGAGCTTGCTGGCGAGACGCAAATAGCTCAGCCGAAATAGCTCGCCTCACGGCCCGATAATGCAAACGCGTTTTTGATTCTAGCTTTCCCTTAGACCAGATATACGAACAACGTCAATAAAGGAACGGTAAGATTCCAGATAGGCGGTAAGTTATTTCGCAGATTTCAATCATTATTGAAGAGTGTAAAGTAAGCGTTTGTTTGAATTTAAGTGGATCTGTGACTGTTAAAATGATAAAAGTTTACTCGTTAGATTATGACGGTTGAATATAATTTGCTATGTGAGTCATATCATCTCAATATGTTGTATCTGAGCCAAAATTTTAATTAGCCGTATTCATCATCGATTGTTGATTTTCACAACGGGGCCTTTATGAACTACACCAATTAACAAATATTATAAAAATATCGTTGCTGGTTCCAATAAAAGCGAGAAGCTTGTATATAACATAAATTAAACAAATACTAGTCTACTAAGCGAGAAGAATTACAGCCAAGCTGACATTAGAAGAAGGCATGCCGCCAGCTGAGAATCTTACTTACTGTTTGACGGGCCGCAACTTTTGTGATCAGGACCTACGTCAAAAACACAATCAAAACACACTGCACAATATACAGACGCATGTTCTAACCTCCACTAACAATTATGATGTACACGACTGAGAGGAAGATTAACTACTCGACAGGGCTACATCGAAAGAATTTACAGTACAATTTTGATTACGATGGTTAGTTGAAAAATGGCTCGAATTTACCACAATTGCTAAGATACGATACAAGAACACAGAAAAAACACTCCAATACTTACAGAAGAGAACGGCTACATAGTCTGTGTCCTCGATGATCTTGGCTAAGATCTTTTGGTTGACTTCTTCTATCCGGTCAGGAAGGTCCATTGCTTCTAAACTCGTCAAGAAATCCAGGACGCTCTCTTCGTCCATGAGATCTCCTAGAATTGTCAACGTTTGACGGCACAGATTAGTAAAGTGGAATATATTGTTTCACTCATAGGTAAATAGCAAAGTTTGTTTGTAGAACCATGTGCCTATTTCAATTATTTTAAGCCCACATAGTCCCAGAACAAAGGCCTCGCTTTCTATTTTGCTACTCCAATAAGCTGTTGTAAAAATAAATGAGCATAGAAACATTTGACAAATCTCCATGAAGATCATTCTGAAAAGCATGGGCAGATAAAAGTGAGGACGTTGCAGAACAAATTGAAGAATTCAGAGAGATTAAATCACGCCTTTTATAAATAGCCGAAATCCGGTAATAAGAGCCCAGTTATAAATTTAACAATCAAGGGAAGTTGTCTTGAATCACCGTTTATAATTAGTTGTACAATAAAACTTCAGCTAATGTTCGCAGAGAGCTTTAAGCGCTCTTTTAATTTAACAATAATGTTTAAATATAAATAATATGCTACGTATTTTTTGGAAGACAAGTAGGTAGAGAATTTGGCTCAGACATTTATACGATCATGTCCTAGCTATTGAATAACAAACCATAATGATGTGCACCCAGGACCTGATGCACAATTAATTTTAGAAGTATAAGTTATGTTGAATAAAATCTGGTTTGC
Organism: Agrochola lychnidis; assembly: GCA_963680765.1. Classification (NCBI taxonomy): domain Eukaryota; kingdom Metazoa; phylum Arthropoda; class Insecta; order Lepidoptera; family Noctuidae; genus Agrochola; species Agrochola lychnidis. The sequence continues at coordinate 4,918,676 of OY796856.1, read as the reverse complement.
ATTTTGGGTCAAGCACTTACAGCTGTAAAATATATCTGGTATATGCAGCAGAACAATATTTACTATGAAAATGAATCGGTTAATTCTCCGAATTCAATTTTTATTTTAGCCTCTTGGTCTCGTCATTCTTTTGGACCACCCAATTAGTTTCATCATCTTCGGTCATGGAAACAGAAACAAGTTTTCAGATTGGCTACCAGTATTATTTAAAAAACTTTAGGTATTTGTCTGGTTGGCATGATTACGAATTTATGGAAGGTCAATAACATAGACCTAATTTTGATCAATGATCAAATCTGCTTATTACAAGGATCAGCCTTAATTGCATAAGTAGATTTGTCTGTATAATTTCCAATTAGATAGTCCGATCGTCCAGTTGTATGCTGCTTCTAATTGATCTTATACAATCCTTCAATTATTACCAATGAAAACCCCAAAAAATTCAAGACTTCTCTTTCTGTGGTATTCTCCAAAGCTTCTAAAGCTTTAGAGATCGAACGCTTAAGATAGATCAAAATTAAAAAGATTAGTAATTTAGTGACGGTCTGACCTTCGTAAATGATCGGTTCCTTCTCACGGAAGTACGTGAGGGCGGGAAATTTCGTGATGCCATGCTGCTTGGCCAGCCGCTTGTCGTTGATCTTGACGAAGTCCACTCCGAATGTGTCTGTGTCATCATCTATCTTTTCCAGTTCTTCTAATACCTTGTCACACGTTACACAGCTTCTTGCATCTGTTTAAGAAAATTATTTATTTAGGGTACCGAAATATTCTCTCCCATCGAGTTTAATCTTAAGAGATAGACGAGGAGTCGTTTCCATTAGTTTACCGCCAGTTTTAAATCTAAGAAAAATGTATATGTCTAAATTAATAAGTGGAAAGCACAAAAAATTTAGTTATAATGTACACAAATAGACGTTCACAACACGTTCCACCGATGCCAAGGTTTCCGTGAAATGGAAATACGACGTTAAACAGTTCTCAAGAAGTCAAGAGCATATCGAATTGACAATCGATATATGCAACTTGTGGCACAATAGCTCCTGTTGTTTTAAAATCAGTGAGCCTAACACAGTCCAAGAGAAAAAGTTTTGGGTAAATTGTGTAGGTATATGATTTAGCTCAAATCATGAAGTCGAGAGCTTTTGTTCATTCAAAAAATCAATCTACTCAATTTTTATCCAACGTGAATCATTGTAACCATAATATTTAGAAATAAAATCATATTGGTAATTTTGATATAATATATCAAAATACATTTATTAATGAAAGGTGCCTGAAATACACACATAACATCACGTCTGTTTTCCCTGAAGGACTAGACTTACTGATAACGTCCATACAGACATAAGTCACAGTCTGCATCTTTGGCATATCTTTGGAGCAAAAATACAAAATCTCGTATATCTGCCATCAAAACGATTTGATATAACATAAAAATTCGTTATTGCTTCAAAACCTACTAATAACTATATGATTTTTAATATCAGTCCAGTTACCATACAGTTTGATGTCTCAATCGCGGAATCAGAATATCCCAAATATCACGTGGCAGATATAATTTATTGCATAAGCAAAATATTTTACAAAAATAACGTGTCTTATTCTTAGACCGAGAATAATAAAGTGATGACTGATGTTACTAATCGCGTCTTGAATTTGGCTCCCGAAATCAGTTATGTCGAGCTTAGTGATTTAGTTTGTGTAGCCGATAGATGACGGACATGCCCCGAACTAGACGAATGGATAAGAAACAGCTGTTACATACATTTAAGATTGTTCTGAAAATATCTGAAGCTTATAAGTTATGTTCAAAACAGATTTGATATCTTCGATAGTTTACAATGCAATACTACGATGTATTGAAACTGAAGTTGAAATCGTTTATGTTGGAGTAAAATACAAAACTTTATATTAAAGAATTCCTCCTCCTTTGCTATATGTATTATCAATTACAATCTAGAATTCAGAAATGAATTCCCCAATGTTATTGAAACCCATTTGGATTACATTCAAAATCTATGTTCGACAGGTATCTATTGTTTCTTTACATTATAGCCGTTTGCGTCCGTTGTTGATTTTTACGTATGTGACGCTATAAACATCATTAACCTTAGTACAAGAATATAAACTCATAAATATAGCGAATGAAGAAGTCGCGACAGCTTCTAGTTTATATTTACGATGTACTAGTGTACGCTCGAGCCCACATAACGTTCAATTCGTGGCCGATGTTGCTTTTAATTTAATAGCTTTTTGCCAGTTTTATGTTACCTCAAGAGCATGAACAAGTTTAACTACAACATCGGCCATATGAGCAAATTATTCGTAGACTACTGAAATTGTTTAACCAAACGTATGGTAGTAGGTAGAAATTTGGAACCACATAAAGGCGTGTTTGTTCTTATTTAATACGTGGTTTATTTTTGTCTTAATAGGTGCAACTGAGCATCTGGCTTGTATAATAGTAGACTGCCAAAGTGCCAAGATTAGTTTGTCAAAAGTTAATGTTCTAAGCTCTGTGCATTGGCTCTTCCGTCTGTTGTGTAAGCATACAAACATTGTATATCCATTACAATTACTAAACCTAACAGTTGCTTCTTTATTCATTAATGGTCTGCCTTATTCAAAAGCTTCACACATATTTCAATTATCAAAATTATGAGTTTCATACTTATTTCACACATCCACAATTTTAACTTTCAGCTTCCACCCAGCAAGGTTACTTTTAGCACATTCTATAAAAATTGCCATACATCCATCAGCTTTCAAATGACGTGTTGCTTTCATTTGCGTTAGGTCTTGTAATTTTAAGGGGCGAGGTCATTGCCATGTATTAGGCACTGTTCCAACCTCGGACAGTAATGAGAAGTATTTTTATGCAGAATAAAAACCAACTACTAATAGCTCATAACACCTTTGCACAGCTAAGGAACTCAAAATTGTAAAGTATGAGAAACATCGAAAGTCGCTACGTGTTAACCTTTCCCCATTTCAAGTCGTGTCAATCTGTTACATGATAATTCTACAGAAATATATAATGTTCCAGTAACGAATCACCTGAAAATCGCCTTTTGACAAAAACATCAACAAGATAACAATGTATAACCGACATAGCATCGCACTGTCTGCCTACTGCAAGTGCACTAAAAACAACAAAATATGGGCGCGGAAAATTACTAGTTGGTGGGACGACGCCGAATAGTTGGCTAAGTTCTAACGTAATGTAATTATCTAATGTGTTGATATGGAGAGAACCGGTGAATGGACTACAGAGGAATCAAATGAGATCAGTTAACTTTAGTGTATATAGGAAGCAGTTATCACAATGTGAATAATATACTGTTACTATAAGAAAATTTAAACCTCCTATTTGTAATAAACACAGCTGTTCATCCGTGACCTAACACAACATTATAAACAATAAAATATTAAGTTATTATAGATGTATGTACAATAACACTAATGTACCTAATAATACCGCGGCCAAAGCTCTGTTGCAACGCCGCCGCATGAGTATGCAGGACATGCAAAACAATTACAACGCCTTCACACGTAATGAAGAACACGGAGTATATTTAGTTGGTAATAAAACTCAGAATAAAAGCATAGAAACTTGAGAATTACTCGCGATCATTTTCTAGAAATTTCGAATAATGCATTGAGAAAATGTTTTGGCGTATCTAAAGTTTTACCAAAGTTCACGCACATAAAATGTTTTGGAATTAGCCCAGAAGTACACAAATGTAGTCAGATACAGTCTAGGAGCTTTGCTTTGGGCGAATTTACTTTGATTGTAGTTGCTATATGGATTTCATTCGTGAGTTCAAGATTGACTTCATGATCTGGTAAAAAACAAACATCCGGACCAGCGCAACTGGGTCATATGAACGATTTTCAGATACGAGTACATACTTTTATTTATGTAATATATTTTTCTCCGTAATGTTAACGTCCTAACTTATTCTGAATTGCAGTATGAGAAATACCTACGTCTTTTTCTTCCATCTATGTTTTTGAACCGTTGTAAGATTTGTCGATTAGACCATGTTATCTTTCAGTAACTTTATAAGTGTGTTTCCCATAAGTACTTTAGTTTTCATTAAATCTATTGTTTTCCCAATATTATAAAAAAAAACGTTTTCGGTGCGAATTTTAAGCGAACATTTTTTTTCACAAGCTTTAAATAACATCACGCCTCTTTTCCCCGAAGGGTTAGGCAGAGGTGACCTATAGTACCTACACCCTCATTTCGCCAGTTATGTTTAAGTTCCATGTAATAGGAAACGAGCCTATTGCCATCAATCGGGCACATATTCAGACTCCGGGCTGCTACTTAGTAATTCGTGATGGAAAACCCAATAACCCAGGACCTCATGCTCAGCAATAGCGCTTGTGACTACTAGACCAACGAGGCAGCCTTATAACACATCTTCCTTAATTCTCATTATTAAACTTTAAATTATCAAGATTCTATTCCATTGCCACATGTATACGTAACACATAGTCTATTTTAGTTTCTGGACTATTTAGTTCAATCTCCAGCTTTTTGTTTATTTCCCCGAACGTCTTAGTCTGTTTGTCGTTGTATGAAATATTTATTTTTAATTTACTTAAGATGTATCCAGTTGCATTTTAATTGTACTTTGCACCCACCTATGTAAATATTTATTTTAATTATATTTTATGTTCTTAGGAGGTTTTGATGCTATATTACGTTTACTCATACAATAAGTGGAAGCACTCAGGGAAGCACAGATAAATCGCGGCACAGCGGACAGAGCTCCGGCGGGATGTCATGGCGTCATGGAGAGTGCGTTTGTCGCAACCCCGCGCTGGGCACGCCACAATTGCGGCGATAAGACCCCTCTTTGAGGAGTGGCTTGAGAGACGCCACGGCGTCCTCACCTTCCGCCTGACGCAGGTCCTCACCGGACACGGCTGCTTCGGGAGGTTCCTGTTCAGGATAAGGCGGGAGGAAACACCCGGGTGTCACCATTGTGTGGATCGGCCTGAGGACACGGTGGAGCATACGGTGGAGGTCTGCCCGGCTTGGGCAGAGCAACGCCGTGTCCTCGTAGAGGCGATCGGCGGCAGTGATCTCTCGCGTCGGGCCTGGTTCAGACCATGGTACGGAGCGAGAGGAAATGGCAGGCCGTCACCTCCTTCTGCGAAACGGTAATGCTCGCGAAGGAGGAGGCGGAACGCGTGAAGGAGAGGCAAAGTTCGCGCCCTCACGCCCATAACCGCCGCAGGAGGAGACGCCCGGGGCGGGAATCGCAAGCCGATTTCCGGCCATCGTAGGCGCGGGCTTGCGGACGGTGAGCAATGGGTAGCTCGCCGTCCGATAAGGACCAAGCCCGGGTCGACGGCGCGTTGTGTTCCACGCGCGCCTCAAGGAGATGTCAGCAGAGTTGACGGGGTCCGCTAGGGCCAATGCCTGCCGGGGGTTCGAAGAAAACCGATAGGGACATCTTGGCCCCCGGCAACAGGGCAACCGAAGGAACACGGGTGGGTTTTATTCAGTAAGATTCTGACACGCCCTCCCGCTCCACCCAGAGCGGGAGAAGTTATTTGATAATTCCCCACACAAAAAAAAAGAAAAAAAAAAAGTGAAGCACAGATTCAGATACTTTTGCTAACAATACTGCAATAGCTGCTTTATTAAGAAGGTTTACTTATTCTAAACTTATAATAATGTGCGCATATTCTGCTTGCTTCCGTGAATCATTTCAAACATTTTTATTGTTTTGTTGGAAATGTTAACTGTGAAATGCTTTTGTAAATTCCACAAAGTGTGATGGCCTATCACACTTTGTGGAATTTAAGGTATAGAGATCAAAAAATAATATTTGTATGGTTGTAAAATGTAGGTTTATTTGTATTCGAAAAATTAAGGTAGGTAACTTGCTTCACATAAAAATTCAAACAGGCATATTATGTTTCATAAGTTTTACTAACACAACCACACAATTTAAGTTCGTCCTCGTAATATTCGTCATATTTCTACTATCAGTTAATCTTACTTTAATTTTACTTACATAGGTCATACGCCAATCATTTGAGTTTTACTTTTGCATGGTACGGAAAGAGACCGCAGCCTATTCTTGTCAATTAATAAACACAAAATTGAATGAAAACAAATCGAATTTTTCGTTACGAGCAGCCAGTAGGGATGATGCCTGCTGACGGGGTCCGCTAGGACTGATGTCTGCCGGTGTTGCGGAAAAGTCCGAAAGGGATACCGTGGCCCCTGGCAACATGGCAACTGAAGGAACACAGATGGGTTTTAATCAGTAAGAGTCTGACACGCCCTCCCGCTCCACCCAGAGCGGGAGAAGTTATTTGATAATTTTCCAACCAAAAAAAAAGGGATGCTGGGTTAAAAAAAAAGAAATTCTATTTAGTCTGTCAGTAAGATAATTAAAAAATATTAGACACGTATTTTTTGTTGCATCATATTAATAAAAAATTACTTGGACAAAACGCATTAAAGTTGGGGAGTGGGGGTCGCTACGTCACAAGTATAAAATCTACTTACATGTGACGTCATGGCACATTTTAACTCAATGTATCGCCGTAATCTTTTGATAACGTGAAAAAGAAAAAATATGTGTCTAATATTTTTTCATAATCTACAAACAATTTTTTTTTCGTCGCTGTCCCTATTCAAATGAAAGTACCTGTTTCCCAACTGAAAACAGTACCCTAATAAATTCCGTAACACATTTTCTTTAAAAATCCGAAGGATTTGCAAATAAATTCCTAATTCATTCCTTCTACATCGTATTTAACGCAATTAATATTGTCGCATTGACAAAATTAAAGGCCTTGCAATTTTATTGTTAGTGTGTTAGGTACGCAATTACCCCGCAGTTTTCAAAAACAACGTGAAACTTATACAAAAAGTTAGACCCTGGAGAATCCAGGGTCTAACTTTTTGTGTATATGTGTGTTTTTGTGTTTAGTGTGTATGTGTAATGTGTGTGTGTGTGTGTAAGTAGAATACTTAAGTCTTGTGTATGGATTAAAAAATTAAACAGCTTCATCATCCTAAATAGCGATCACTTAAATAATACTGAAGAATCTAGTAAATGTGTTTGTGTACATTATCCGGATGTTTACATTAATAATTTGTTACAATTTGCAATTCATACAGTTTATTTATCAAAAATCTTCAATTTCCTCAATAAATTCGAGTTCCATGAAGTTAATTTCTATCATAAACAAACTTGTTCATAAATTGGACAATGTTTTAAACAAGAATACTTAAGCTTAGGCAACAATAGCCATTGCAGTAAATTAAGGTAAGTATGTACTATGTGCACGGGATTTTGTTTTCAAAATGCTTAGAAATGCCTTACCCTGATGGTACAATAACTTAGTTTCTGCTGTATTTATCATAACCACGCCACGTGGCTTGGCAACACGATCGTTTACGCTTTCCAGTCTCATTCCTGCCTGTAGCAAAACGAGTCTAACTTAAATATAGCTTTTTATAAGTTTTTATTTGTGAACATATATCAGAGTGACGCGAACACCGACCCCGTTCGTATTATATCTTCAGTTATTTCGGTGTCTTCTGATTCATATGGTGAGGAGAAACAAATGCGTAAGAAATTCTCAATGACGTGACAACGTTAATTGGCAGTATGTCTGTTTCGTTCAGGGTAAGATTTCAGTACAGAGCGTATACGATTGCATAAGACTACATGACAATGACAATAATGTCGTGTGTCTAGTTAAAGAATGAAAAAAAGATTCTGCGAAATATTTAATAGAATCAGTAATATTCAAAGTCAATAACACGTTACACGAGGTATCAGAGTTTTTGTGAACCTGACAATTATTGTTTTAACTTGCAAGTAATTGACATGATTCAGCTTTTTAGGAATTCTTTATTTTTATCATCTTGTATTAATTGGATGTTCGTTAAGGACATTGTATACCTTTCATTTTTCTCAAACATTTTGCTTCAGTGAGCGTTTTGATTGTAGCACCGAAAAGTTCCTAAGGCAAAATTCAATTTCTTTGCCAATTTACTTCATTATGATTTTCGCTATTATTTCACCTGTCGTCTGGCAATTTCGTGTCAATTTAAGCTAGAAATTAGGTTCCTAAAATATATATTTTCACGTTTCTATCGATATATATGGCGATCTATATGGCTTGAAGAAGTATTTGAGTGTTTGTCATGCAGATGCTGTGAAAAAGACGGTGGTTACTTTGAATGTTTGATTTCCAGAATATATTTTCCGATTTCATTAAAAACGGTTTTATTCTATATATCATCTCCATCAAAGGGCGAAAGTAATTACCCAACTAAGTTAGGCCAAAAAGTATTGAGGGATGGATTTAATCTATCATCATACTCTTGCCCTTATCTTAATTTATTTAGGGTCGGCAACACCTTCCGTACTTCTCTATTAGTCGTCATCATATCATGATAGTCACCCCCTTTTTAGCCATATCATCTTTCACACAGTCTATTCCTTCTCTTATGGCCATCCACATTCATACTCAAAACTGTCCGCACGACATCTCCCACATTCCTCCACATAACATGTCCTTATCCAATTTCCACACAGAAGAAGAAGGATTTAAGAAGGAAAAGGATTTAATCCAAAGTGTATATATGATTAACACGACGTTCTGGACGTATTTTGAGGGCAAACAAGACTGGAAATTGCAATAGAAAGAGTTGAAATGGCTTTGACAAGCAATGGGACACAAAAAAGAAGACGAAAGTTTTTTATCGTTACGTATGTTTATTATTAAGCTTGGCGCAACGAAAGGGATAGGTATTAAAGTGGTCAAGTCGTCAGGAAAACCATACATTCTAAAAACAATGACGGCAAGGGCAACCCTCCAATGCCAGAATGACGTTAACATTTGACATTTGGCAGTAACAAGACAATATTTGATAGGTTCGGAATGTGGAATGAGGAAGTACGTCAATAAACCAAAACGGTCAACATTACTCTCTTTAGTGGTGTAGACTGAAGGTGATGAGTAATTTTAACAACATAATACGACGACCACCTTTATTCGGATGGAATTCCATAAATTAGGTGACATATATAATTTGAAATAACTCCCCGACCGACTGTTCTAGATAATTGCTAAACGCTCATATGTATAAATAGCCTGTAAAGATAAAATATAATATAATATGTGATTGAGTGTATAAAAAGGCTTAGAGAAAACTAAAAAATACTCGTGGAGTACCCCAAGGCAATGACATTTCTGTTGCTACCATCAAAATAACAATGTTAATATGTTTTTACAATTCACAGGCATTTAAATTCTTTTTTTAAATCATCTAGTATGTTCGGGAAAAGACCGAAACAACGGTCGCCACGTGCTGAGCTTCGGACACGAGATTTTAAGAATCAACATAGTGGTATAGATTTTTATGGAAATAAGGTTTGCAGCATAACACTCCATGAATAATCATAATATGAAATGAATACTACCCACATTTTTAAACCCTCTTAAACCAAGCTTTAACAACATTACATTTTCATTCAGTAAATCAAAACAGAGCGGCAGCTTTATACTTTTAGCAAAATGGCCACCAATACATCAGCTCTCGTTAATTTGTTAAAATTTATGTATTCTTGTACACGAATTGAAGCAATTTTCATTAATCCAGGAATTAATGCTAGCATTCTTGATTTTGGAAGTATTCCAATTAAAACAGTTGTACCAGCACATTTTCGTGATTATGTCTTTTCTGTAACACTTACTAGCCGACCAGGGCCTATTTTTGTAACACAAAAACTTTTCATGACGGCTTCACACTATCAAGGGGCCGCATCTATTTGATTTTATCTGATGTTCAAATTATTCTGGTAATTGTTGTTGAGAACGCTTTAGCCAGATTGTTTAGCTGTCCTGTCGTTATCAATATTTGTAAATTGTTTGAAATGAGTGTCTTCGTAATGATTACATTAGTTACTTGATTTGTCAGATCACTATCTTCATCATTGTGTAGTAATTTACTAACACCTCGGTCAATCATGAATTATCATTATTTTACTTAGACAGGTACCTATGTAAATTGGTATATTTCCAAAGTTAAGTTAATTAAGTTTCTACTTATTGGACGAGGTATGTTTTGTTTATGTTTTTGTTTGTATCTATCAATATCTGCAGCATCTTTCCCAACGTGGTTACTCTAATTTAAACTTCTGACTAACAGGAGACCGTCTTAAACAAGATTCTAATAAAATCAAGAAAACGTCTTTCTTAGTAACCTACAGTTAGCTCTGAACAATTTAGTATCTCAGCCAAGAGACAATCTTGCATCGGTGCCGGCTTCGACAGTGATTTATGACACTTTTTGTGTCTAGAGCAGCCACTGCATCCTTTGGATGAGTGAGAGATGCATTATAGGCATGGCAACGACCACAGATATATCAAGATAATTAATGAATATCTGACGAATTAGCTTAATGCTACAATTGCTTCCAACTCACACACTCATATGCACACACGCACAGCTTGCACTTTTACGAAATGATCATTGAGAGGAATGTGACGTAGCAACAAACAGATCACATCGACAGTTGGCGACAAAAGAAAATAGTCGGAATGCCGATACCACGTAATGAAAGTCTATTTCAGCGGCAAATGTGGCGGCACACAGTTTTAGCCGAGCTAAGAGCGTAGGCGCCTAGCGACCTTGGCGGAGCCAGCATCGGTGGAACGGTGGAAAATGAGACTCGGTACCATTTTAGGCCGCGCCGACGGCCGCAGCGGTCGGCGGCCGGGTCAAGTTTTATTGTCTCCGCGGCTCGGTTGCATAACTCGCGAATCGCAAACCGATCCGCTCGCTTCGAAAATATCATGCGCACAGCCGAAAGCTCGGGTCCGCCGAAGCGGTCTTCCCCTCGGCCCGTCCGAAGATCATTAACTCGACGATAACCCATTTGGACGGGCGCCGTCGCAGACGTTTCGACACGGCGAGGGCCGCCCCCGCCCTGGCCGGCCGCCAGCTTTCGAAAGCTCGCAAAATTAAACGGAGACGCACGCCGGTCGGCAGGCGGCGGGCGAGTGCCACTTACACCAGTACACCGCGACGAAATCCTTCTCTTCCAGCACTCTCTCCAACTGTTTAGCGGTGACCTCTTCGATCTGGGGCTCGACATGTTTGCTCGGGGCGGGGGATTTACGCGCGGTCGCGGCGGCGGCGAGCAGTAGCACGGCCGCCAGAGCCTTCAGCCACCGAGCCATGGCGAGGACGCGCGCGGACTGACGCCCGGCCGCCGCCCGCCCTGCGCAAGCGCCGCCCGCGCGCTCCCGCCCGCGCATGCGCGCGCCCGCACGACCCCGGCGCCCGCGCTGCTTCGGCTTTGTTTACATCGCGACGCAATGCCTCCGGTGTTGCGAATACCTAACCTCCAAATGCGCTTCGACGTGCAGTGCGGGTACAGATAACATAAACACTTACATTTATTTACATACTATAAGTTTTTACCTAAACTCATTTTACAATTAGCACCTGCGGTAGCAATGTTACCGTTTTACACTGTCGAACCAATTAGTGTTTACAACAAGTACAGCATGATCAAACGAAAAATACAGTAAATAAACAGTTTTATACGAGTTCGTTTGGTTTGTGGAAGTCTAATGATATCGCTGATTAGTAAATGGACCGTCAAATAAACTAAAATGAATAGGCTTTAGAAACGGTGGGGTTTAAGGCTGCCTCAAACATATGAGAGCACAGCACGAGTCGTACCTTCTTAGGTAACCTAAGTAATACCACTATGGTGGGTAACCGAGGTCAAGAGCAGATAGACCCATTTGGCAAATATAAAATAAAAAAACTAGGTAGCTTTTCCCGACTTCGTGAACCCCAGGAACATGTCAGCTGCTCGATTTTTTGTAAATTTTATATGGGGAGCGTATTGTTTTGTTTGTCTTTATGTTTTTTTTCCAATTTTCTCTGAACTCAGGTACTTAAAGATAATTTTTAAAATGAAATGGTAGGCAATTTTGTTCGGAATTGATTAATCTTTCCTCTTCCATACCTACGTTTTTTTCAGGATACCTACTTGAAGCGCTTTTCACTGTGAACCTAATAAATGTTTTCTGCTTTGCTGTTTTTCCTTAACATAAACGTACGAAACAAAACTACAGATAATTGTTATTCCAAAAAAAAAAATTGTTAGGTACTATCCACGCAGTCAAAAAAAACTAAGCTGAAAACAAGCATCTCACGAGTTGCTTGAAAAAGCATGACTCGGACGTGAACTGCAGTGGCCATTATTGAAAACGCTAAATTTATTGCTACCGCAGGTTATTGCCACCTATTGGTTGGTGGAAGAGGGAATGCAGTGCGCCTTTTTGTCCTCACACGTGTGTACGTGTACGCTGTGAAGAAACTGATTTATGACCGTTTTCACTTAACGCCGAAAGTTGAAAATTCAACAGCGCGCTTTTATTTAGGCATTAGCTTCTGCCCGCGACTTCGTCCGCGTGAAATTTCGGCCATCGACCCACCGCGTTGCATCGCATCGGCTGCCCGCAGTATTATCTACTTCTTATAGATTTACTTTGTACTTACTTACTTAATCCTTTTTTATTTAATTATTTAAACATTTTTTCTTTGAATTCTTATTACTTTTGTTATTTTTTTTCCAGATTAATTCATTAGTTCACCCAAATAAATAATTGTTTGCCTTACTTGGGAAGAGACTGGACCCCACGACACAGGGAATCCTAAATTATATTAAAAATATTCTAAATTTAAATCGGCATAAGCCGATCTTCGCCTCCGAGAAGTAGACGGACTTCTCCACTAGTGCACTTAGATGTTCAAGTTCTTTTCATCAGAAGTAATTTCGTGAAAAATGTGTTAAATTCAATTCTAATATAATAATTAGGTAAAGATATTAATCATTCATGAATTTACCTACTCAAATCCTTAGAAAACTCTTAAAATACGACGTAAAAAATTTTTTTTTGACTCCGTGTACTGGGGGCCGACCACAATCTTTTACGAAACAATCTTATTTCAGGAGAGCTTTTTTCAAGCTTACAATAACATTACTCATATTCGTACCATGACCTTCATCGTTCAAGAATGTTTTATTCCTGCTTAGTGCTGGGAAAGAACGAACTATTTGTAAGATTTGTCTATTGCCTGCTATAGTAGAAAAGAAACAACGCTATATGAACTGTATAGCGCTGTCCCTTTCACACGTTGGTCCGAATCGCTACTACGAAGTATTGGTCTTGAAGCAAAATATTATTTTCTTTGACTTACCTACTTAAAATATTACTTTGCATTAGAATCTAATTTTTATTAGTAATTTCCATGAAATTAACACAAATATTAAAAGATTTGGCTTTGAAAAATAAGAAAACGCTACGGCTAAACTGTTACATGATTTAAATCGGAACAGAACAAAATATGAAACTCGGGCCGCATTCCGAGTTACGCCTTAATCATTGTAGTCAGACTCAGTGATTAGTGTTTTGTTATTAATTTTGCAGTCGGGTTTCTGGGCGGCAGCTAGAGGTACTCTGGGAATTTTTAATTTCTGCGATAACAGCTTCCAAAAACTCAAATGATTCGTATGCATTCGCATCTACAATCAAACAAGAAATTAATTACACATGTAGGTACTAAAATCTCTAGATTCTTACACAATTCATTCGGCAAGTTTACGTAAATAAATACATTTTACTAATTTTACATGACACGAAAATGTTTTTTCTTAATATGAATTTGCAAAACAATAATATTTCCGTCGAGTCCGAGGAACTTTTTTAAGATTGCTAAATTTGACATTAAAACAATATTGCTAGTTGTCAAAAGTCACGTCGTGGTACGACTTGAATGAACTTTTAGAGGTGACGTCACCAAAATCGCTAAGAAAGTAAGATTGTTTCAACATTACAATAAGCTTATTTTATGGAAGTCATGGTACGAAAATTCAAAGTAAGATTATAATAATACTGCTATTAGAGCTGGTGATAGGCCCCCTGGTCGTAATTGTAGTTGATAACCCGACAAAATTTCGAATGCCATTTTTAGGGTTCCGTTGCCAAATGGCAAAAAACGGAACCCTTATAGATTCGTCATGTCTGTCTGTCTGTCTGTCTGTCCGTCCGTATGTCACAGCCACTTTTTTCCGAAACTATAAGAGCTACGCTGTTGAAACTTGATAAGTAGATGTATTCTGTGAACCGCATTAAGATTTTTACATAAAAATAGAAAAAAAACAAATAATTTTGGAGTTCCCCATACTTAGAACTAAAACTCAAAAAAAAAAATTTCATCAATCCCATACGTGTAGGGTATCTATGGATAGGTCTTCAAAAATGATATTGAGGTTTCTAATATCATTTTTTTCTAAACTGAATAGTTTACGCGAGAGACACTTCCAAAGTGGTAAAATGTGTGTCCCCCCCCCCTGTAACTTCTAAAATAAGAGAATGATAAAACTAAAAAAATATATGATGTACATTACCATGTAAACTTCCACCGAAAATTGGTTTGAACGAGATCTAGCTAGTAGTTTTTTTTTAATACGTCATAAATCGTAAACCGCAATTTACCTTTCATTCAATGTTACTTGCTGCTGCGGAACCCTTCATGGGCGAGGACGACTCGCACTTGGCCGCTTTTTTTTTTCTCTATGCGTCATAAATAGCGCTACCTGTGTCAAAAAATATAAACTAAAACAGTTCTACGTTTACGTATCTTGGGTTGCCATCATTGTAATTATTTCAGAACTCGTCGTATTTCATACTGCACGGTCTTGCCCTACAGACGGTCTTCGCCCCATGGACCTTATACAAAAAAAAAACTTCCAAAACCTTTAAAGTAAAAATACTTGCATAGAACATTATAAAGTAACTACCTTTTTTATTAATTAACATATAAAGATAAAAAAAAATTAATCTAACTATTTACATTACGTACTAAATTAAAAGACTAACTAACTATCTGTATATCATTCAAAAACTTTTATCCTCTAGGTATATTATTATTTACTATGTGAGTACCTACAATATAGGTGAAAGAAAACGACGAAGACTTGTTTCGATGAGCTGGAAAACGCAGATTGAGAATGAGATGATAAAGGTAGGTAGATAGGTACGCAATTACCTACGCATTGAATTAATACGATCAGTGACCACACAGCATGTAACTTTTCAGTGACAGTACAGTACCCTAATTGCGTAGGTAACTTATTTTCGTAAACAATTATGCCTAATTTGTTTCATTTGACAGTTCATCAATATTCATTGCGTTATTAACGTTGCTGTGCAGATTTTTTTTCCAACTTATGAAGCAATAGATTAGCAATCTGTTTCAAATCGAAACAAATTGTGATTGTGTTGCATTACGCAATTAGGGTACCGATCGACATAAAAGAGTTTCACGTGGTGACATTTGGAACTAAATATTTGAAGTAATGCAGACCTATGATGATGGGGCACTACTTTGCCGACAAGTACTACTAGATTTTGAGTCACCCACAAGCAGCGTTTTTAACAATTTGTTTAAATTATTTTACTCATTTCCCATTCGAAGTCACGCCCTCATTTTGTCCAAACTCTTTTTTGCCAAGCTGTAGGTATAAGGGTATAAGCGGCCTACTAAATAAATACTAAACATAATGTAAAGAAACATAAATAAACATGCCCTCTCCTTAAGCTCCTGTTTTGGCTAATAATTGACAGAATTTGTTTGATTCATGCTATTACAAAGTCACACTGACTCGAGTTAGGTACCAACTTATTTTTTTAACAATCATTAGAAATAATAAAATAGTCACAAAATAAACTATACGAATCGAAAACTGTAGGTATCAAAATCACCATCCAAATTACAAAATCTTTTTCTTTTCCCGCGAAAATATATATTTTTTTTTTTTTTTTTTTTTAAATTAGGCTGAGAACCAGCACTTTTCGAACGTCAAAATTACATAAGACAGTCCCCCAAAAACGCCCACCCTTCACCACTTCCTAGTGCCTTTAGCTGGGAAGAAGAAGTGGCGCAACAAACTCCCCAGCAGCACAGCTGTCTGTTCAAGTTAGAAAAAAATAAAAATGACTCTATACAATAGTATGCAAAATTATTATGCAACACAAAACATTATTTTAATTAATTATAAATTATTGGCCATATGTTAGCTAGCACACGCCGATATACCAACCAAAAACATCGAGAACTATACTCAAGCAGAATTAAAAAATAAAAACTAAACGTAAAAAGAACTAAATATCTAAATAAAAGCCTCCAGGCATAAAGGGCGTGCCCGCTTACATAAAGCTGTAAATTGGAAGTTATAAATGATAAACTAGGACCATCGAGGTAAAATAAATGTACAGTTAATTACAAGTAACAATAACAAAACCATGATCAGCAAGACGACCAGTCACCACAAGCAGCACCCGTTCACGAGCATAACGCAAAGATCAGCCATTACCCCCCTCGCCATATGTGAGGGAAGGAGGCAACCCGACTCCCGACGCTACCGTAAGCATTGACATCTAAGGGAGCATGACGAACTTGCTGCCGGTTGCTCAGGTAAAAAATAATATAATCAATTGTCGAGGTCACTAGCCAACCACAAATTGCAATACAAACTCATAACAAAAACATTGTAATGAGTAGATTATGTCAACAATAAAATAAAAATAAATAGACTCGTAAAAAAATAATTAAAAAATTGACTCATAAAGTCAAATAAAATAAAATAAATTATATAAACTTATATAAACTGTCAGTAGGTAAGTTAAATCTGGAGAAAGAACATAAACATTGTCTTGAGTTAATCACAGCGACCAACTATTCTTATCATTTAAGTAGTCGTTGATACAATAGTATGCCTTTGAACAAAGGTTGGATTTTACTTTATTTTTAAACGCATTAAAAGGCAAATCTAGCATAGAAGAGGGTAGCTTGTTATAAAAGGTTATACCAAGCCCAACAAATGAGTTATGAACCTTATGAAGCCGGTGAAAGGGAGCTCGTAGTTTGTCCTTATTTCTAGTGTTAACATTGTGAAAATCACTGTTTTTAGTGTATAAGTGTATATTTTGCCTAATATATAAGATGTTGGCGAAAATGAATTGTGATGCCACCGTGAGAATACCAACATCTTTAAAAAAATCTCTTAGAGAAACTCTGGCACGTAGCTGGTAAATTGCTCGAACAGCTCGTTTTTGAAGAACAAATATATTTTGAATGTCAGCGGCTTTGCCCCACAGCAGAATACCATAGGACATAACGCTATGGAAATAACTAAAATAGACTAACCGAGCTGTATCAATGTCAGTGTATTGTCTTACTTTCCTGACAGCGTAGGCGGCCGAACTGAGCCTTCCCGCTAGGCTTGATATATGTGGGCCCCACTGAAGTTTGGCATCTACTGTTATGCCCAGAAAAACTGCCGAGTTCACAGTTTCAAGCACCTCTTTATCTAAGACGATGTTGGGTCCTAGATTTCTAACATTTGGTAGAGCGAACTTTACACATTTCGTTTTCTTGGCATTGAGAACTAGGTTATTTGTCGTAAACCAATCCGTAACCATTGAGAGTGCACTGTTTACGTCGTCAAAATCTTGTCTATTCCTGTCTACTTTAAAAATAAGAGAGGTATCATCTGCAAACAGTACAACGTTACAGATATCCTCTGTAACGTTGTACTGTTTGCAGATGATAAAGGTAAGTCATTTATATACACTAAGAATAAGAATGGACCCAGTATTGAGCCTTAAGGTACACCTAACTGAACTGGTAGCCCGGAAGATTTCACACCATTAACATCTACACATTGGACCCTATTATGCAAATAAGAATTTATTACTTTAAGAGCTTCGTTTTGGACACCGTAATGACGTAGTTTACGCAAAAGTGTGTCATGGTGCACGCAATCAAAGGCTTTGGAGAGATCACAGAAAACTCCAATAGCATTTTGCGAGTTCTCCCATGCGTTAAATATGTGTTTCATCAGAGCAACACCTGCATCTGTAGTCGAACGACCTTTTGTGAAACCATATTGTTCATCATGAAGAAGTCTGTTTAAATTAAAATGTCTTAGCAACTGCTTGAGTATTAACTTTTCAAATATTTTACTGAATGCAGGTAAGATAGAAATAGGCCTGAAATTGCCAACGTCATTTTTGTTACCCGATTTAAATAATGGTATGACTTTACTACTCTTCATGAGGTCAGGAAAAGTTCCTAAATCAACACATTTATTAAAAGTTACAGCTAAATATGGAGCTACTATGTCTATTATATTACTTAATAGTTTAATGGAGATACCCCAGTAATCACCAGTGTTTTTAGACTTAAGTGTGTTAAAAACATTAACTACATCACGAGGTGTTACATGCTCGAAGCTAAATAAGCTACTACATTTAGGCACACTGCTATGCAAAAGGTTTTCAGCTTTAGACGGGGACGAATTTAAGGAGCGAGTCGTAGTTATAGGTATGTTGGCAAAAAATTCATTAAATGCCTCAGCTACGTCGGCTGCTATATTAACTAATTTATTGTCGACCATAATCTCGAGTTGTTTTTCTTGTTTAACCGACTTACCCGTTTCATTGTTAATAATTTTCCCAGTGGTTTTTACTTTATTATTTGAATTTTTAATTGTATCGCCTAAAAATTTTGATTTTGCAAAAACACAAATATTTTTAAATAATTTTGAATAATTTTTGACATACTCTAAGAAAGGAGTATCAAACCTATATTTTTTCAAACCATATAACTCGTATAGTGTCGCTCTACTTTTATAAATACCTGGAGTAGCCCATTGGTTAAAGCCAACAGAGGTGCTATTAATGTTAATAGTTTTGGTCTTGAAAGTAGATTGGTACTCTTTTTGCACAACATCAAAAAGGGCTCCATAGATTTCATTGGGATTTTCGTGTTCTACTATAGATGGTGTAATTCTATGAGCTATATTATTTTTAAACTTGCTGCAACGACTAGCTGTATAAGGCCTGCATTCTATTTTATGTGGTTTTTTTTGTAATTGCATAGGGAAGCTAGCTAGTAAACCACAGTGGTCAGATGTTAAGTCACTTAAAACTAATTTATTTTTGGCATCACAATCACTAAATATATTATCGAGACAAGTCGACGTAGATGCCGTGATCCTAGTAGGTTCAAAAAACAAGTTAATTAAATTATAAGATTTGAACAAATTGAGAAGTCTAATACTTAATGGAGTATCATCTAAAATATTAATATTGAAATCTCCACATAAAATTATACTTTTATTACTAGATTTTAACCTATTGAGTGAATCCTCCATTACCGATTCGAAACGAATAAAATCCCCAGAGGGGGGTCGATAAACACAAATTATAACATATCGCTCTAGTTCAACACAAGACAACTCAATAGTGCGCTCAATGGAAAGATTAACTAAATCTAAACGTTGTTTACATTTCAACTTGTTTGAAACAAGAACTAAAGACCCACCGCGGATAGCACTTTTTCTTACAAATGCGCTTTGTACAGTAAAAAAATCATCATTGATAAAAACTACTTCATGTTATTTCAACCAGTGTTCAGTCAAACATAACACCTGAACATCATAGTTCTCCATAAATAAACTTAACTCTAGCTCTTTGCCAGACAGACCCTGCATATTTTGATGTACAACATTCAACATATGCGGCTTATCTGTTGTCGCTCCTAATAGTTTAAACTACAAGGGGTATCAAAAGTAGTGTTAGTACCACTACTAACAGTAATCAAAGGTACACTACAAGTACCAGTGTCGCTGTGTATATTGTATGCTAAAAGATTAGCAATATGTCTCCTACAACTAGGTGGCAAATACATTGTATAATTTGTCAGTTTGTAATCAGTAATAAATTGATTACAATCAAAATATAAAATAGCGTCACTATGACGACATGTCCTATTATAAATTAACATATTTAAATTATAAATGTGCCTATTTTGCTCATCAGACAAATATTTTGAATAAGGCAAGGCACAGAAAATAAATTTACAACTATTGGTCTCATTGAGATGCAACATCAAATGGACACATTCCATTATGTCCTTTTTCCTTACAGTTAAACTATCCCCATATAATAATATAACAGTAGAACTGGGGTTTATTTTTGTCAATTTAATATAATTAATTAATTGGCTAATACTGGCACCGGGTAAACAATTATTAATTACATATTGTTGCGAACACTGATTAAATAGACTACCAAAACCTTGACCAAATTTGTCAGAAAATACATAAGTTGTGTTAGTAAAATTATTAATTTTATTGACATCCATACAGCTACCTACTGGCTGAGCCACTGAGGGTATAGGTGTAACCAGTTGAGGCTGGGGCTTATGGGTACAAGCACAGCTAAAAGAGAGGTTATTTGTCAATGACTCATACCTCTCTGCATTGTACTTGACCAGGTCAGCCAACTCATTGGCTTCCTGCAAGCGCTTACTCAGATCTTGTTGAGAAGCCTCATATTTACTAAAGATATCCTTTAGAGCATATTCCTTAACAAACAATTCATCCTGTAGGTGCTGAGTGTCGTTATCATACATAGTATTACACAATTGTAATTCATTATTACACTTCTTTAATTTTTGAATTAAATTTAGATTTTTTTGCCTAAGTTTTGTATTTAATTTGTTAACTTTTTGGCGCTGTAGTGATTTTTGAATTTTTCTAATTAATCTATTAATTTTAATGTATTTTTTTAACTTATTATGGCTAGTAAATAAGTTGCATTTAGTGATAGTTTCATCAGTTAAGTCTATTGTTACAACTGGCTCAACACATGTAGGTCCAGACCCGCTACCAACCAACTCATCATAAAGACTGCAGGTGAACGCAAACGCAGACAAAAAATACAGACAAAAAAAGAAATGCGAGCAAAAGACAACCTATCTCCCCCTAGTGAGAGAATATTGAACTAAAAGAAGTTTTTATTGGCTCTGTGTCGTTTTTGAACGAACCCATGAACATTTGATTTGAAAATCGAAAATGTCAACCACTAGTGACGATACACGATAAGTTCCACTACCGATATCGATAGTAGAAAAGTATTTTTCTCAACTATTATGCTGATGTAGTTTTATTTTAGGAAAAAAAATGGGTTACCTGTACAGTTGGTTTACGGACGATAATTTTACGTGATAACATCAGAAGCCGAACGCTTAGGCCGAACATACATAAAAAAAAATATACCGACAAACTGAGAATCTCCTCCTTTTTATTGAAGTCGGTAACAAAATGCTCTCTTGTTGGTTTTATTATAATTAGTGATGCAACGAATACTACTTTTACGAATACGAATACGAATATCAAACCTACTATTCGGCGAATACGAATACGAATACGAATATCTCGCCATGGTAATAAAAGACTAATAGTCTAGTATTACATAGACGCAGCTATTACTAAAGTTCGTCTAAGTTACTTAGGACTTACTATCCTACCTTTTGTTCATACAAAAGAAATACAGACCATATAACTACTTATTTGGTAATTTATCGAAGTGTTTCCATATGTCACTTTGATCTCGTTTACAAGAAGACATTTTCTATTCAACTTCAACTCCTTTCACTTCGTAGCAACCTCAGAAAATAAATAAAACAATACTCTCTTGCTTGACTTGTGCTTTCGACTGACAAATGAAATGAAAGGAATGAATGAATCAATCAGTCCATGGTTCGTAATGATAGGAAAACTCCCGGGCCGCGGCACTGTATAAACTATGGCCGGGGAGTCCCCCGTCGCGTCGTCGTTGCGGTTAAGGCCCTTGCACACGTCGTATTTTGACGTGTCGACGACGCGCGTTTTCCAAGTCTGCCAGTAATTAGATTTGCGTACAAACATATTAATTTTTAAATATTCGTATTAGTATTCGTATTAGTATTCGCCGAATACGAATATTCGGTAAATGTCTACTATTCGGCGAATACGAATATTCGTATTCGTATTCGTTGCATCACTAATTATAATATTAATAGGTAACCGTTTTTGTTTTTTTTCGTACTTCATTAAAATTAAAGCCTCTTATTCTAAGGTGGAAGTTTGCATCGTGAGTGATATTAATTATTTTGGAGGCTACTAGAAACGAAACTTCCATATTTTGAATTTTGATTATTTGAACGAATAAAAACTATCGATATTCTTCGCCACTGACTCATAATTGTGCGTCCCATCACTACTACAGATGAGTCAACCAATCAGCGTTTAGCGCAAACGTCATTTGTCACGTGGAGGGGAACGCCGGAGAGCGGTTTCCGAACGGAAAAGGCAGCATAGCTAACTTTTTGTTTCGCAGTCTCGCGCTGTTAACAAATTCTCGTGACGCGGCTGGTTCTAATAAAATAAGTTCGAATTGTGAATGTGAAGTGCCTTGTGGAATATACAATGGATATTATTTATTAATTGTCACAGTACTGTGCAAAGTGTTGTATTTATTTCTTCGCAAAGTTTCGGTAAGTTTCGTTTAACTTCAAAGTTTCAGTTTTTCATACGTATGTTTTACCTGGCGGATGTATTGTTTGATTCCGTCACAATCTTATCACGAATTTATAGCTCGATAGTAATTTTTGTGCTGTTTAGTCAGGAATCTTGAGAGAATCTAGTTAGAATGCAGGTGGTTAGAAAAAATAAAATAGTGATAGTTAGTGATAGTTTTTTGTTTTAATTTTGCTTACGGTTGACTTTGGCCAGCTCATTGATTGTTCACCTACGCAATTGGCGCATTACCATAGAATATTTACAGTAGATAATTTTTTACAGATAATGGCGAATTTATTTGCCATGAAGTTTTGTTTAGGAACGGTGATAGTAATATCCTGTGTCCCTGACATCAGAAAGTCTAAATTATCCTCGTTTATTACTTTAACATCCAGTGAAAAAAAAAAACCTATTGTTCTATTTACTTCTGAATGTCATAAAAATGATAATAAGTATAAAGTTTTTTATACTTCAAAAACTGAATGCCAGATCATGTCACATATATTTATTACATATAAAAATCGTGTAAATATTGTCAACAGCATATTTTTATTATGCATGTGTTTCATGCTGAGATTGCTGAGAGTATATACTTTTGCTCTAAGTTTGTTACTGTATAATTGCAAACATTTATGGTACCTATTATTATTTTATTTATGCACTGAGCAAGCAAAGTCAGCCTTGTTTGTTCCTCCTTTGTACAACAGACCCTTTGCGGGGTTACATTTTATGAAGGTTTATTCCATTTATTCATCCTAAAAAATCCACCTTAAGGTGAATTTGAGAATCCACCATGAGCCTGTGACCCTGTTTATCCAAGTAGGCATAGGGTGAATTCTCATGCATACTTTCCTGCATATCTACCTTAGGGTGGATTTTTTGGGGTGGACAAATGGAATAATCCATTAATGAAAGTGCAGATCGGCTTAAGTGTAAATGCTAACTTAGTCTTAACTCAATCTGCCTCATGGTTTGGACTTTATCCGGGATAAATAAGTATTCATCCTGGATTTCGCATAAGTTATCACGAATATTTGAAACCTCAATAACTTTATTTCAAACTACTTTCAATCTTTGATCAATAAAATAGCATTATAAGGGCATTGTGCTTTACTCAAACACAAAAGAAATTAATTATTATTGTCTGTCCATAATCCAGATTATTATTATTTGAACAGACAATGTCAAGTCTAGTTTAATTTATTTCGTAAACTCTTTTATTACTTGCAGCTATAGTTACAAATTCTGTAACTCATCATAAATATCTCAACTAACTATTAATTTTTTTTTTTTATTGAGTGTGCAAGTCACCGTGCCATTTTATCCGTGTATATTATTAACATTGGTCAGGCAGGGGACATAGTTCTGTCATAGTTCAAGGTACCCAATCTACTATAGCCACCCAAACCCATAGCCCGATATGTTTTGTTTCCATATTCTACAATAGTGCATACAGGGATAATCATCGGTCGGTACCTCCTCATACTTTTAATTATAAATATTAAAGAAGTATTTTCAATGATAAATATGATAAAAAAAAATCAAATTATTTATTTAAAATAGCCACTTAGAAGGCGCTTTTGAATGTAAAAAATAAATATGATAATCATACCCAAAAAAAATATAAAAATGTTGCATTATTCAAAATTAGCTTCATTAATTCGATAACAAAAGGAAGCCAGCCACATCTTTATCAGTGTTATTATGTTTGTAAGATTATATCAATGATTTTATCATTTTAGAGCTGATAGCAAGTCTTTGTTCAGAATAATCAACCGTGCGGCCATTGTTTTGTGGCCGACACTAAAACAATAAAAAAATTGGCACATCTGGGCCTCAAACAAGGCTAGTTTTGCAATTTTGTACCAAAATTGGGGAAGCTGTGTTGAAGGATTTGAGGCTCTGCTTGTGTATTTATTGCCTTCATTTGCTTAGTACTATTGTTCCCAGAGGTGTTGAAGCTTTGGGTCCATATTAGGTCTTCTACTCGGTAGATTTTTCTCAGGGCTGCGTTTCTGCCGTCTTGAAAGAAGTTTTTAGGTTTAATTCCAAGTTAGCTCATGAGAGAAAATAATTTATAAAAATAAATAAAAGTGTCTCTTTGTAATGTCAAAATAACAGCTTTTTACTAAATGCTTATGAAAGTACTAGCTGACCGAACAGACGTTGTCCTGTTTCCTATAACTCGATCGCAGCGCCACCTACCGGGTCCAATTGTGAATCTAAACCATTCCCAGATCCCCTTGAACACACACAAAAAATTTCATCAAAATCGGTCCAGTCGTTTGAGAGAAGTTCAGTGACATACACACTCACAGAAGAATTATATATATAAAGATATACGGTACTTTTATCAAAAAAACAATGTTTAAATTTTTTGTAAGTCTGTCTGTTTGTTCCGGCTAAACGAAACGGCTGGACCCATTTGGACGGGGCTTTCACTGGCAGATAGCTGATGTTATAAGGAGTAACATTTTAGAAAAAGAATGAGAGTCCACACGGGCGAAGCCGCGAGCAGCAGCTAGTAATATAATACCTAAGAAGAAAAAAAAACTGCTCTCAACATTTTCACAACACAACAAAAAATACGAACCGTAGTTTAATGCCCTAACAAACGCAGATGATCACAGCCCACAGGCCAACGCCTTTTGTATCCCAAATTTCCTGACTGAAAATGTAGTCATGAACGAAAGTTTTAATTAGGTACTTACAATTTTTTCTTATTTGCTGTTAGTACAGCTACTGCTGTCGTTTACAGTTCAATATAAGCACAAGCTTATCCTCCTTTTCCATAGATTTCAGCAAGGGCGTCGCCAATTGCTGGTGGGTCTGTATTATAATCATCATCATCATCGTCAGCCTACAGCAGTCCACTGCTGGACACGGACCTTTCCAATCCTTAGACCATTCTCCAATCGGAAAACATTAATCTCGATTCTCTCTCACCCAGATGTTATAATCATCCTCTAATGTTCTCACTGCTGGGATACAGGCCTCCTCTCTCTTAGAGGAAGTAGGCCATAATCCACCACGCAGACCCAGTGCGGGTTAGTGGATGTCACATGTTCTAGGACATGCCGGTTTCCTCACAAAGTTTTTCCTCATCGTTTTAGAGCAGCGTTTATAATCTTGTCATTTACCAATTATGATATCGGACGTGCAGCGTTACGCCCGGTCTAGGTGAATCCAGGTGACTAAAACGTCACCTACAGTGACCCTGATCAGAATTGGACCTCATTCGTTATGACGATCTATGCTTGAGGCCAACAGCAGTAAACTTCGCCTACTATAATCCATTTTTTCCGACTAGTTTTGTAAATGCCATATTTCTATCACAAGAATATCTTCTGATATCTAACCACAAACACCAATGTACGACTTATCAACAAGATAAGTATGACCAATGAGTAATATTCCAGAGGCTTCCAACCAATATCGTTGATTAACATAGTCTTCTTCGAAATGAGTAAAGTCACCTAATCGACACCTAATTGCTACAAAATACGGAGCCATTGCAGACGTGGTCTTGATGCGTAAGAACGTAAGTAGGTGTTTTTTTTTCTCCATACTTTTCTTCTTTTTGGGCTACCGAAACTATTTAGGCGTGTGCCGGAGTCTACCCAGTAGCTACACACGCCATTGACTTGAACGTCAAACTTCGCTATGGTTGGACTTATTTCCCAGTCATTTTCAGGAAAGGAAGTCCTTATCATTGTATACTGCGTTAAGTACTGACATTCCAAAACATACGTGTAATACCTGCAGGTATAAAATGCCATCATAATTATAAATCATTTATGTCGCAAGATAATAGCGCCGATGTGATAAACGCCAATACTCGTTCGTAGAACAGCGATAATCGCTATCAAACGTATCGTCAAGCTGATATTGTAAGGACGCTTATCATAAGGAGTTTAGTGACTACGTGTCAGTACACAAGTGAACATCCAACATGGGCGAATATCGTGCGGGTAAAGCTGGCATCAACGCTGAGGCTCAGGCCAGGATCCACAGCAAATACAACGAAGACATCGCTCATGAGACCCTCGAATGGATCAAGCTGCTGACCGGTGAACCAGCTGACACCGCTGGAACAGCCGCAAATTTGTACGAAGTTCTAAAAGACGGTACTCTGCTATGCAAACTCGTCAACTCTCTGCAAGAGGGCTCAGTGAAGAAGATCAACCAGTCTACTATGGCGTTTAAGTGCATGGAAAACATCAACGCGTTCTTGGATGCCGTGAAGAAGCTGGGAGTGCCACCGCAGGAGACTTTCCAGACCATTGATTTGTGGGAGAAGCAGAACCTGTACTCCGTCGTCGTATGCCTGCAGTCTTTGGGACGCAAAGCCGGAAACTTCGGTAAGCCTTCCATTGGACCTAAGGAAGCTGACAAGAATGTCCGTGAGTTCAGTGATGAGCAGTTGAAGGCTGGACAGAACGTCATCTCTCTCCAATATGGCACCAACAAGGGCCAGCAATCCGGCATCTCATTCGGCGGCAGACGTCAAATGTAATATGTTTAATGTAATTAATTTATAATGATTAAAATGTAATAAATATTTTGTATTTTTTTAATGTTCGCCTTTCATTTGTTAAAACAAGGTGTGGTTGATCGTCCTTAGCTAACGTAATCTCAGATTAGATAACACAAATATTTCACACTTCTGCTGTAGACTGAAGTGCTTGGTTGATTTGTTACTAAGAGTCTGTTCATTCTTAATTGTGTCTTTCATGTTAAATCTTTCTTCTCCTTCATCAATACCTTTAGTGATATGCAATGCACAGCCATTATCTGAATAGATAATGGCTCTGCATTGCATATCACAGTTGAACGACTATACTTTTTCATGTTTGGAGTATGATATGCTGTTTTACAAGCATTTACTATCAGATACGACTTCCGAATTCTGAAACCTTGAAATACCATTTTTATCATCTAACTTGGCAACAGTATTCATTATTGCAATAAGGTTTAATATCCTCTAAAACCTAAATTATTTATCAGTTGTGTTATATCAGAACTTGTAAAATCACCTACTTATTAAATAACTTGGAAGTGTTATTGATGATATTGATAACACAGTAATGTCTAGTCTGAATGAAGATATGACAATCGTAAGAAAAAATCAAAAGGTTTAATCATGACAGTAATTTACCCTAAAAGATTTTGTAGATTGTAGGCACTTGCTAACTTAAATATGTGCACTCACCTCGTAGAAGCTACTATAGGTACCGACATATCAATGGAAATAAGAAATTGACATCAAAATAGACCAACCTTAAAAATGGAACTAATGAACTGTGATGATCATAAATTATTCCGAATCAGCGGACGCCATGCACGCTACACACAATATAAACAGAACTAATTCTATTTTTATTTTAGCTTCAGTTAAGCTCAGTAATTAAACTTAATTAACCAGAATTGAATGAAGCAGGTTATCAGTTTCATGAATTTTGCAGGTATTTAACACGATACAAGGAACTGTACATGATGATAAAGATAAAATAATTAATTTAATCCTCACATGACATTCACACGAGTAACTAAAGTGACATAATTGTTCATATTCCCAAGGCAATTAGACAATGCAGCCAGTGCTGGTGATAATCCTTGAAAATATAAAAAAGAACAGACACAAAGGCTAATTTTACTCATTAGTTAAGATTATTTTAAGTACTCTGTTTAAAACTTGTTAATATTGCCTCGACCTCTTCTATGAAAGACATTGATGAAACTGCATACCGACATAATATTTACAAAGATGGAAATAACTGTTAGCTCCTGATGTAATAGGTTACTTCAAAGTCTATCAGTACAGACAGTGAAAGAGATGAAGCTTGATGAGAAGAAGGTAGGTACTGAGGTCATAAAATTCGAAAAGAAAAGAAGATCAAATAAACAAACGATGTTTGGACTGTGTGATAGAGGATATGACTGGAAAGGATGATTACCTCAGGTCATCTCAGCTAATGTTGGAAGTTGACATGCTGCGGCTTTAAAAAAAGTGGGAAAGGGCAGGAAGATGATAAAGAAGAAGCAATATAAAATATATATCTCGAATATTAAGCTTTAGTTCAACGACATATTGAATCAGACGATATTGATTAAACATGATTATCTAAATTAATTGGAAACGCTAATATCTACTATCAGTTTAGTAATTCCGACATTGTTTACGCTTGTGATTCTTGCAAAATGTAGTCATCAACAAAAAAATATATACATGTATATATTGTGTCTTTGACTATAGTAAAAAATCCCATTTCTTTTACAATTATCTAAATTAGAAATCTTATCTGAGTTCCGGCTGATTCCGCAAGGTACGATAAAAATAAACTAACAAACATAACTGAATATAATAATTTTAGTAGTTTTATTAGCAAAGTTCCCGTTTCACCTTTTAGCAAAATGTCGAGGGGAAATCGCTCCCCTGTTCTTACCTTGTTACTTGATGACGTCATCTAATATTGATCTAACTTTTGCAACCACAGCCGTCGCTAAGGCTTAGCATGAAGTCCCAACATCGCCCTACAAATGATAACTATGTTTTGGAGCGCCTATTGAGAATTGAGAACGGTTTACGTAATTGTGTCGTTATATCCGCCGACTGCATAGAACAATACTAATATTGCAAGTCTCAAGGAAACACTGCAATTATATGAACCAAAAACAAGCGGTAATCATTCTTATGACTACAGTAACAGCTCCTAGATTGATGTAGCAAATGAATTCTAGACTCGTGCAACCGCTATCAAGGACAATCAAGCGAGTTTACCTAAATGTGGCTGTAATCGATGATTTCTAATAACTTAATGGTTATTACTGTTATTCATTGGAAATGGAAACGTCGGATCCTTTGATAAGGCGTAATGTAAAGCGAGTGGTGAATAATATAGCAGAATCTTTGAAGATAATCTATCTTTGAACGAGTGTTAGTTTTGGCTATGCTTTGCAAGACTGCATTTGTTTCCTAGTCACTCGTTTAGTCCATTGCAACAGTTGTCATAGAATAGAGGAGAAAGCTGCAATAATCAATCATGTTATAGTTTAGCTAGAGTTTCTAAATTGACAATCCAATCGCGAGTGTGATTCATCAGAATTTTAACGAGATGTCTGGACCACAATAATACTTGCTGTAGATAGTCTTCAAACAGCTTCTACAATCTTCGGTACGTCCGATATTTAATTTGCTTTTATAGTCAACTACGGATCTTCAGAATTTCAGATGATGTTGGCAAATGAAATGATGTGGTTTTTAACGAAATGTTTAATTATGATTAGCAAGGATATTAGTCTTGTATTGAAAGATCTTAGTAGCTTAACATTAGTAAAAGTTCTGCGAAATGTAGCAATGACTGAATACTTGGGACACTACACCTGATGTCTAATGCATCATCATTAGTAATGACAGAATTGTGGCAATATTTGCACGTTTACAACATTATTAACATCGTTAATTCAATGAATGTTGACGTCACAGTCATTAGCACGGCTGCGACAGTCCGTCACGGTCGTGTCAGCACCCCACAACGGAAGGTCTGGTCACGCGCTGATAGTAGCGGAAATACGGATATCCGAATAGGACAACGCTAACTTGTCCCCAAGAGTAACAGAGAGAGATAATCACGCACGTGGGCATTGTTTTGTGCCAACAATAGCTAATAAGCATAATTTTAAAACAGGAGAAAGTATTGTTAGTCTAAAAGCCCACTTGCCGCCCAAAATTCAATGTCGTGTGGGTTTGGCTTAGTCGTCGTCAATGGCCTTAAATGTGGCTACAGTGACACTTGTAAAGCGTTCTGTACATGTCCGAAATGATAAATTGGAACAAAGAGCTTCTATGGCTAGATAAATAAATGGTATTTTCCAGCTCATTGTAGAAATATGTACAGCGATTCCTATTCACGTCACCATCACAATATGCGTCGTTAACAATTCGGATGCAAACCTGTACAATAGTTCGAAAGTTAAGTTTAATAAGGAGTCTATTAAAAAACCGTTTACTCATTGCTTTCCATTTCATACACACTGTATGAATATAATTTTACGATACTTATCAGTAGTGAAAGCCTCTGGAAACACCTCGTAAAGTTCTCAGTCGAGGCTATCGCCACTTCAGCACGATGATTTAGCAACATCAGCGTACAAATCTTCGATAGTAACGACCTTACTATTTAGAAAGTGTAAATTTTTAAGCAAAATAGTTATGGAATGATCAGTTTTCGTATTTTGCCTAGTTATTGCAACATCTCCAAACGATTCAGCATTCCCACGTTATACGATATCGATCGTTCTTGCAAGGCTTCTGTATGTTACGCTACAGCGATTCAGCTTGCCTTCTTGTCCGAAGGCTCTTTTACCGTTACCGTATCGGGCCCCGGCCGGTCGACCAGATTATCTGGCACTAACGGGATGATATCCGTTTATCGATCGCAATGGCAACTCTGTAGCAAAGTTACAATGCAACTAATTGCACCCAACATTACTTTTATATCAAGGAAGCTCTTACTCTGAATACTGCATTTGCATGCGATTGCACTAATCGTTGTTCCATCAACAGTTTAGTAGTTTCCATATCTAGGAAATGGTCCATGTTTAGCGTGCAAAATCATACAATTTGACTCGATTGTATTTTGTTTTTGTTAAATGGTATTTCATAAATCTTAGCGGCAAAGAATTTCTTGTAGAGCAACGTTACAGTACAATTTCCTATTTTTAAAATCACCGTAGCGTGCAGAACAGCTGAGATTTGGCGTGATTCAAGTAATTAATTTGCGTTACGTCACTAAGAATTGCAGTGTTGTACTACTTCCATTACACACGTACATACAGATAATGTTAAGCGGATAATACGACTTTATGTACGAGTCACTCCACTCACCTAGTTTCCTTTACTTTGGGTATTTATAAAATTATATCATGTTTTGAATGTAATGTTGTTGTATCATGTTTCCGTTATATAATGTCTTCTGGTTTTTTATATCTGTTGTTCCGTTTCTGTACCGTTACTTCCTATTTTTATTTTAGTAAGTATCCATGATTACAGTAACTGTTCTTTGTTAACTTTTTCGCTTCTATACTTTACCGCATTTCTAAACGCTAACAAGGTTAACACTGCCATGAACATTAATTTTGAATTTGCATTTCTATCTCTAACGGATTTTAAGAACATTTCATTTGAATGATTTCTTTAGCAAACCCATTATCGTAAAATCTTTATCCTACTACAGCCAGTCATTAAAAACTAGGTCAATCTTGTTTCCCATTTCAGTATCATCATGTATCATCCAGAAACTTCCCCTAGTTTATTTATATTCAACTGCGCCATTCAGTTTTCCGTCATTCAACCTCGTCATTTTAGCTAGGGGAGTCGGATATCAATTGATATGGCCCTGTGCTCGCCCCAAGCTGATTTATCCGTTAACCTGCACTGTATTGATACAGCTTGACCTCATTGGTGGTGACATTCGTAATTGTCAATTGCCTTTGATACGTTGGTTGTTAGTTTTAATAGCATGTGCTAATGACAATGTTGATCTGTATCTGATGTACTGATCATTATTGATATTGTCTATTTAGTATTTTCGTGTTGCTTTGTAACAGTGCAATCCATCTTCCTCAGATCATAGTTTTTGCAGTAGAACGTGTAATGACAAGCAATCCAGACTTCAGAGACATTCCAAGTTTTTCTTTTACTCCAAGATGGACGTTAAAGTCATTATTTTCAAATTGCAATTTAATACTAGCCACTGCGGTTGTCTATAACTGTTATTCCTCATAGGAATCACTTACAATTCCATGAAAATTCATCTTTTAGTCACACTTTTAAGAACCGAGTATTGATGTTTGTCACAGCCACTGCGGAAATGAGTTCCTTTAAAAGCGTCTGTAGCTTTAAATTGATTAATGTCCTTAATTAACCTTCAAGTCTAAGAGCATAAACATATTTCTCGATTGTGAATCACGTTCGACCAAAGAACCTTCACATTATAACAGCATTATGTAGCTAATAACATCAACATTTATTTCTTCATCAGTCATCACTTGGAAACCGCGTAGAGTACTTACCGTTACCGTTGATATTATTTTAATTGGAGCAATCTGTGTCATTACAATAAAATAATTTTATTTCATAACGGTATTTCTTCTACTGGTCTAGAGATTGCAAGTGTTTAAACTAATACTTTGTATAAATACTGCTTGTATCATGAATACGGCATGGCAACCGACTGGAACTAATCATGAAGCATTGACGAATAAGAATTTGCTTAAATTGAATTTGCTTAAGAAAAAATAACTAAAAACCTTGCCCAAGCATTTTGTCATTATACAGGTGTGTTTTTCTAACATATTGTTCATTAGAATTAACAATCACTGTTATACCGTATCGGAACGACAGGTTAGTGCTTAAATTGTAACGCTTGTAAAGCAAATTGTTGATCTGAGTAAGATGACTTTTGCGGTAGATATTGCAGGCCTAAGGGCATTATTGAAATGTAAACAGGAAGACGAAGAGCGGATGATATGGCTTAGACCACAGAGTCACCAGTTATTTACGAAGTCCCTATATTATCTTCAGCTTTCAAGTTCACTTATCTCGCTCCTTCAACATCGTCAATCCTGTTTTAAATCGCACCTTAAGCTTCAGGTCCATTATATAAATTACTACTTTGCAACAGGAATGATCTCGCATTTAAAAATTGCAAACGGAAATACTAAATCCGTTCCGTGCCGCCGGGGCGGACTGGTTTGTTTATGTATCAGTTCACGTATCTCGAAAACGTCCGCACTGTCGTAATTATGCATTTCATTTTTATTCGCAACCTACTCCACTATTATGCACGCTACAAGCCCATTTGTTATGTCGTTCAAAACTCCCTTACCATCTAGCTACTATATGTATGACCAAGTCATTCATTCATATTTAAATTTTCGTCATAACAGGATTTTTTCGTCATAACGTTGAAACTTTAGGAATTTCTACATAATGAGGGGAAAATGTAGCATGTATGAATAAGATCGATCAGCTTTTACGCAGCATAATGTGATTTATAGAACCTACTTTCCTTTATTCATCTAGGCAAATTACATTTTGCTCGTGTAGCTAGACTTTCGCCGATAGTCCGATGCTGATATTCAGAATATCAGTTGTTAGTATTCTCCACACGGTTCCAGCAATTTGCATGTCAATTGACATCAGTGTCTGGGTTACCATTTGTGTGGGCTTTGGATCTGCCATCGAACGCACCGTTTAGACAGCATTTTCAATCCCCGATATTATGCTTAACCGTTTTAAGTGACCGCTCAGCAGCGATTGCAATAAATGTAAGATTCTCCGAACGTTACATTTACCGCTTGCTGTCGGTACAGTAGGTCCAACTGTGACCGACTTTGTTTGGAACCAGTTTCTTTAGACGTTACCAAAACCGGCGGCGTTGGTCCAACCTTGGCATTGAGGGAACTCTATGACTAATGTTTGCACGCTGCTTTTTTACCTATACACGTTACCTCAAGTGATGTTCGAAGCTCGAGACTTGCGTGATGGAAATTAAATTTTATTTCGTAACTAGCTTCTGCCCGCGACTTCGTTCGCATGGAAATCGTAAGACATCACAATATACTACAATAATAGCCATATTTTTATAAAACTTCCCTGTATACTACGTTTGTAGTTTTATTCTCAGCAGCCAAAATATACAGAGAGTCAGGAATGGTGACTCGGGAGCAAGCGACGTAACAGTTGTCCGTGTGAGAAGCAGCTTATCCTGAGGTCGACACCCGCAGCCTTCAGCCTTTAGTGTCGGCCCCTGTGACTTGTTGATCGCAAAGCATACACTCCCAGAGAACTGCACGCGCTTTAACTGGTAATGGTGGGGAATTTGTACTTTATACGCGCTATAAACACTGTCTCACCATCGCCACAACCTGTTAGAATTTCCACCTCGATGACGTTTCTCTGCAAAGACATGACTTTGAGCTGGTTTCCGTTACACAGATATACAACCGGAAGTCCACTTGCCATTTAATGCTGAAATGAACCTTTTTGGCGCAGCCGTGAGGCACACACTATTGTTTTAAAAACACTATTTTTTATTTCCACTGTAATTTGTGTTTTGTGTTTCGCGAACTGTGTCCAAATAAATGTTTTTTCTATCTTTCTTTCTTTTCTTTCTATTTGTAAATTGAGAAATTCTACGGGGTGATATTTG
This sequence comes from Agrochola lychnidis, assembly GCA_963680765.1. Classification (NCBI taxonomy): domain Eukaryota; kingdom Metazoa; phylum Arthropoda; class Insecta; order Lepidoptera; family Noctuidae; genus Agrochola; species Agrochola lychnidis. The sequence goes on along the minus strand of OY796856.1, from coordinate 4,883,971 downwards.
GCATCATCTTCCTCCACATCACTATTAATGGAGGTGTATATCACTTCACTCCCTTCAATTTATGAGAGAATACTGTGGTTGATCGCTGTAGCTTGATCATCTTCGGAGTTAAAACGGAAACACACCTAAGAATTCTCTTGGTACGGTATTTGACTGATATCCCCGTATATCAGACAAATAAGATCTTCTAAAGTGGGATCTACTCTACCAAGAGTCTCTGGTAGAGTGCTTTCACCAACTTTTAGAAGAACATCGGAGAATTCTTGAGCATTTGAATTACCGCCAAGCCGAGCTCGTATGATGATGGTCAAGCGCAGTTTATGAACTCTCGACCATAGAGTCGACCTTTTCAACGAAGTTTTCACTTTTTTTGTCAAAACTGTGACACCACCCATCATATCTTGGTTTCTGCGGATGTCCTGCAGGGTTCTGTTTACAGTTTCCACTGCTTTCCTTTTTGCCATAACGCATTCATCCCATACGACGAAGCGCAATCCCCTAAGCACACATCCCTTGTTACTGTTGCGTGACACCCCACAAACAGGTGTTTCGTTGCTCTCTAAATCGATGGGAATCTTAAACATGACGTGCGCTGTTTTGCCACCAGGAAGCAGTGTGGCAGCGATTCCAGAAGATCCACATACATATTATAAAATCGCTAGGACAAATCTGCTGTCAAAATCTGTAAAAAAACATTTTATTCCTACAGTCTTTTGCTCTAAAATGATCAGAATACAACCTTGAATGTTTTGTGACTGTAAAGTACTTGTAACTTAGTAGTTTCCCATAGCTTACGAAGTTTTCCATTTTTTGTGAATTAATACATTCTATGAACTATTACATACACAATCCAAAAAAAAATCGTTTTACAAAAAGAGTTTAAAAAAACAGATGTAAATCGAACTTACTACCCCGGGCGGCCTACCACCAGCTCATAAAGCAGTATTTTTTTAATGTTACCTCAGTGGGAGAAAGAGATGGAGCTATACATCCTGTAGAGCTTCATCTCTTTCCCACACTGAAGTAAACTAAAGTAATATTAAAATAATACTGCTTTTAAGCTGGTGGTAGGCCCTCAGGACTTCAAATCATTCGTCCAATCGCTTACTTATTCGCTTTGTTGAAAGTTAGCTAAAATAGCCGTTCCTATATAAAAGGTAGCGTGATGATAATCATTTAAAAAGTTAAATCGGTAACTACCTATCTACAATATCCCAACCTTTTGGCGCGTCCTTTTACAATTTGCAGAGAAAAATACGAACATGATGTAATATTGCTCATCCCCCATAGCAAATAGCGTGATAGTTTATGCCCTACGGTTGGTACAGACAAACATTCTAAAAACTTTATTTTCCGCATAAGAATCGATCCCAGACCTCTTAGCAATAACTTTCTTCAAAAAAAATTAACTTCGTTACGATTTTATTATATCTATAGATTATAGGTAGATTATCAAAAAAAATAATAATCGTATAACAAAATGTGAAAAAAAAGAAAAAAAAACCGTAGGTGGGAATCGAACTTACAACCCCACGTTTACAAAGCAACCGCCCAACCGCTGAGCTAATTGCTTTGTTGAAAGTTGTCTAAAATAGCCGTTCCTATATATTTTTTGATTGACTGCTTAGTTCCATAAAGGTATAGCGTGATGATAATCATTTTAAAAGTTAAATCGATAACCATCTACAATATCCTAAAATTTTGGCGCGTTTTTTCCCAAAAATACGAACATAATATAATATTGCTCGTCCCCCATAGTAAATAGCGTGATAGTTTATACCCTATAGTTTGACCAGACTTATAGGGAACACCTATGCAAAATTTTAACAGAATCTATCCGGTAGAATTTGCGTCATGCTAGAACATAAAAATACAACATAATGTAATATTGCTCGTCCCCCATAGTAAATAGCGTGATAGTTTATACCCTATAGTTTGACCAGACACACAGGGAATATCTATGCAAAATTTTAACAGAATCTGTCCGGTAGAATTTGCGTGATGCTGGAACATACATACAGACAAACAGACAAACAGACAAACAGACAAAAATTCTAAAAAAAATATTTTCGGCATTAGAATCGATCCTAGACCTCGTAGCAATTACTTTTTTTCAAAAATATTCAATGTACAGTTTTGACTTCGCTACGATTTTATTATATGTATAGATAGTAGTTATAGCTTTAGCAATAGTTTGCGTGTAAATTGCGTTTTCAAAGTTGCCTGTTTGGAACTAGTTCCATAAATCACTGTAGACTGGGTGTTAATTGATTTACATAACGCATTTTGCTAATCGTCAGCAGTTTTAAGCCAGACACCTCAGTATCTTTGCAGACCAAACTTTGCTTAGTGACGTGGTATTACGTCATATTTTATCAAACCATGTTTTCTTATCGTAACCAAGTTTTCCTGTTAATACCGTTTCTTTTATATTCAATGCAAAATTAATTACTGAGTGCATTATTTTTGCTTCTATATCGTGATTATATCTGCACTAAGCATCTGGTTCTTCTGTGGGTGTTGATCGAAGTCCGGTTTGCTTGGCACATTTTAAGTCAGATGTTTAATAATGTACCTGTTACCTACACAATACAACTTTACGAACTTTTCACTATCGGCGCGCTCATCGTTCCAAGTTCCAACCACGCGTGCCCGATTGTATCTTCGCGAACATGATTTTCACTGTTCCACCGCATTCTCTTAAAATGTCGAAAGTTTTCTATTATATATATCTCCTTGATATGTAATTTCATCTTATTTAATACATAAGTTACTGTTCCACTTGTCTATATAATTTGAAATATGTTGGTCTTGTGTCGGTCTAAACTGATTTATGGAAACTCATATCTTATTGTTTCTTATCCTTGGCAGCGATAAGATAAAAGAGTAACTAATTGTAGTCTGGTTTGTCCATTTTTCATTTGTATTGAATGTTCTGTCGTAATTTTAATAAGACACTTTTAGGTCTCTATTATGCATGCAGTTAAGTCGCCAATGAGTCATTCATAACTCTGAACGACTTGACTGTATGCTGAGATGCATTCGAGTCTAAGCACACTGCAGGACTGATCTCTTTTATAGTTCTCTACATCTTTAGTTTATGAATTAAAAAACGAAAGCAAGAAAATATTAAAAGGCACATTTCTCATATATTAATTTATACACTGATACAATGACCATGCATGATCTGGTCAGAAAATTTCCTGTGGTTGTAAATAATGTAGGTAAAAGCAAAACAAATCATTGAAGGCATCAATTTGCCAGAAGTAATTCAGATCAATTTTCGTCACGAGTTAAGTAGCGGGCAAATCGCAACCCGACCCCGGAGGTCGGCTAATAGCAATTTAACTCTGCACCGCTATGAGTCACGGTAGCAGCCAGTCGTGACAATTTCCACATAAATAGTATGAATTATAACCAAGCAGAAGACTCGATTCTGACAGTGCACGATAAAGAAATACACTGTCATAAACTTATTAATCTTGTTCTTGACTAAATATATAGTTACACTGCTACATATAGTCAATAGTGCATATATCAGTGAATCTAATAACTCGGTCAACCGACCATGACTGGGATTGGCTATTAAAACATTAAGAAAAAAATCGCTGCTCCTCAAAGTCTCTCTAAGCCATTCCAGTCTGGCATATCTATGAGTCTTGTCATCCGAAGCAGTGTTATATGCGAGTTTAGTATCTTTCGAGTACGTTTCAGTACTAACATTATCAAAAGCTTTCATAGTATCATTTAATCCGTGTGTTCCTTTGTTTTAGCTCACTTTTCCTTCATTGGGTTCACTATGTTCAGCTTAATTGACATTATTATTATCTCTAGAGTTAGCAGCAGAATCAGTCGAATTATTTCGAGTGTTTGGAATTGTAAACTTTTTCCTTTATACATATTTGCTAATATGTATATGATAGTTTTTTGTTTGCTGTAGAAACATCTGTCTCTATACGATGCGTACCCATGGCGTTCTTAGACTGTATTTGAAAACAATCTGTTACGATTATTATAGTCATTTATTTGTATAAAGACTGTGATATGTTTGCTATCAGATGCAATAAATTATGAATCAGACAAATTATTTGCAAAAGCCATGTACGTATTTTCAGGACATGGAACTCAAAACTCTCTAGGAGAGGTAAATGGATTCTAAATGCCTTTAAAGCGAACATTATCCTTATCTAAAATCTACATTATGTACAAATAACGACATCTTTCACTTCACACTGTATTACTTTCTAGAACATTGTTTTTAACGTTTCCTGAGAAATAGATATCGTCTGTTTAAAAACAGTCTTCTCTAAAATGCTAGTAAATAGTCCGAATTGATTACAAAATTCCGCTGCTACGTACAATACGTCTGTTTGCTTATTTTTGTTTGTACACCGCATTATCAACGTGCTTTGTTTCGACCAAGATTGTAGTTACGAAACCTGGCGTGCGAAACATTCAACTACTTTGAACACACTTCCAGTAGATATTGCATTAGCTTCGGAAACTTCGTTTTCATGTAAAATGAAGTTTTCAAGAACAGTTCAAGTTCAAAACAGTATTCTTCATTCAATCATGTTTTGGCCATTGTCAGTCTGTTTCAAGTCAGGTTTGCACGATAACTTGAATTTGAACTGTGCAAGAAAAGTATTCTTGGTATTGCAAAGTGAATAAATTAAGATACGACTGATGACATTAAGTATTATTTTAAAAATGTGATGCGACAAGATTCGAAATGGCTCAAACTTCACGTGCTTGGCTGTTTTCTGCAGACAGCTGATGTATATTTATAGCTTCACAAAGAAACATATTGAACTTACCCCACCCTTAACTTTTAGTACTTTGTCCCAGTTATATCCCAGAATAGCTGTCTGTTGGACATCATTAATAGCAGTTGACATAAGAAAGTGGGAAGGTGCGGTCTACCGGATCAATTTTCTGAAAATGGCACAGTCTGAGGTTGCGAGGTCAGTACGACCAGAAATATCACACCCATGAACTTGAAAGTTCAAGGCGTTTTGAGCTGTAACAGTACACAATAAGGTAGCGATTATAACGGCAAGGGTTACTTGAAGATCTTCGAAGGTTGGTTTGGAGAACAAATGGTCCAAAAAAGCGAAAGGTCATTGACATGATTGATGGTACTGTTGGTTTTACTATAATTATCGAAAACACAGCTTAAAAAGGTGTTCGACCCAACGCAGCAGATATCGTGATGATAAGCGTTTTAGCAAATCTCGTCGCTTAGATATGCTTTGTTTGTTTGTACAAGGTTTGGGTGAGCTTGTTTCTGTCTGGTTTTATGTAGAGTATGAAGAATTTTAGTGAACGGTAAATCATAGATCATATATACTCCGTTCAGGTTAAAAATGTTTGAATTGAAATATTTAGAGTACTTAGGGGAAAGGAAAGTACCCATTGGAGAATTATAATGCCAAACAATAAAGTTAATGAGTGAAATCTTAAGGTTAGTTCTGCTGCGTTATACTTCTAATTTAGATTCACGACCTTCTGATCTGATTCAATCTAAATATTCTAAAATTTCCACCGCATAATAACGCTGAGTTAATAATTAAGACTTATTACGAGTTCACTTAGCTTCAATTCTTATAGGTTTAAAGTATCAAGGCTAAAGCGAGATAATTATCAATTCATGTGAACATGCAACGCATTGCGCTAAAGAATGCATTCGGGTCATTGTTGGGAGAACAATGTACGATTCACATCATTTTACGTCTTGTACTACAGAATGACGGGAGATTTCGGACATTGTTTGTACAATACCCAATTGACAATGGGGTACATAATGTGTAACTGTATTGTCGCATTGAAATGTGTGAACTGAATGCAGGTAAAAATTTAATGGAAAAACCATACGTGTCATCGAACTGTGTAGTGAACCTCAAATCAATTCTGTATAGATGAGAATTTCTGGACAAGCTTGAAAAGCTTTCATGTGTGACAAATGAGTAATGAAGTAACGAAGATGTTACTGAATAACAACCATGAAAAATTATTAATTGACTTGTGACGTCGAAAATAAACAGACGTCGGTGAAGAAATCAAACTCATTGAACATGTTCGACCCAAACGTCTGTTCTATTGATTACAAGTGTTAAAGCAGATGTGTATCTATGACTCACTATAGACATATTAATAACGGAGACCTTTGAAACATGCAACCACCTTTCAAGAACGATAGAAATACAAACAAAAATGGAAATCTTTCAACTTTCTATGAAGGTCATGACGTGAACGATACAATTCTACAGTTATAACATCTTGCCGGCGATTATAAATATTATAATACAATGATCATTGAATTGATTGCAGTCGCTTACAAGTTATAACGTATCGCATCAACAGATATTGTTTGATATCGAATCGATAAGATTAACGAAACCTTTTGCAAAGTCGAAGAAGATTTTGATTGGGTGGTAGTTTTGGTTTTAAAGTGTACGAAGGTGCTGTTTTATTTCAGTGCCCGCATCATTTATAATTTTTTGTTCGTGTAGTTCAGTGGGTGTTTTTCATCGCTACAGAATTCTTCATTCATGTAAACTATAAGGTTAGTAGGTTAATAAACTTTATCCTTAACAACCTTTACAATGTTATCATTGTTTAGCCCAATCTTGTAGCTGTATCAGGATACTCTATAATCAATACGCCTTAAAAGTTAGGTAATGCTAAGCCGTTAATTAAAATAATTGTATCGGCAATGTGCGTCAAAGATTCATTAGAATTGATCTTTGTGTAGGTAGTTAAGTCGTTAGAGGTTCCAAAAGTTCTATGGGGCCGTCGTCGTTCAAATCTCTCGTACCAGACCATGGTTGTGGTTTGACCTCGATTCTTTCCCGTGACAGTCAAAATCACGCTTTCGTACGCTTTTCTTGTTCGTTTTATCTCGTTGGGCTGCATAATTTGCATCCGTTTATTTACGCTATCGCATTGTGCTTATTCATACGTTTTGCGCTTTTCTTTTAATGGTTTAGAAAAGGGAAATTCAATGACACAAAAGATAAAGATTCAGTTTCACTTTTCTATGATTATTTTTTTTTGTCTTGTTTTACCTACCTTCTATGTAGAAGAAATATTGTTAGCATAATTTTCCTCCTCAGTTTATATTTTGTTGACGTTATAAACCTTCAACACTTTACAGACTTCTCGGTTTAAGTTACAATATATTCCTGTTGATTTTAAATGCGTCGCTAAAATTCTGACTGCAGTTGATTTTACGTTTGTTTTACCTTGTATTTACTTGTTATATCAATTTCTCTTGGTTCTATCGGATGTTCCATAATACATATCTCCCACAAAGAAGATTAGGTACTGCTATCAATACCTACCTATTGTTTTTAACACGGGCTGATACCCCACGGGCTGATTCTTGTTTCATTTTCCTGTTACTAAGAAGCATTCATTCACAAAGCATTATTGTATTCGCCTATACGGAAAGTAAACATGATTATTTCTTATTGAATCTTCACGTTTTTATTGTCTTTTTATCATCATCAGTTTTCCACTGCTGGACATATTATATGCATCTCAAATCGCATTTAACTTGATTCTCGGCTGCTCTTATTCAGCTGTTACCTGTGTCTCTTATTTTTCTCTCTCTTAGATCTTATGTATGTGGGCTGATTGTGATAATCTACGTCTATCGATTACAAATTATCGATCTTAGTGGCATGCGTGATATCAGTATGATCGTGCAGTCGTGTACAAGTTCTATGAAAAAATATGTAGTATTATTCATCATCAGCCCATTGTTTACCAGTTAAGTTCCTCATTTCTCTCTTAACTATGCGACTTGCGTAAAACTGTTCAATTCATGAGTGACAGGTTGACTATATGCAATGAGGATTAATTTTTTAACAATATTTTAGGTGTCTATCTGGTGTGAGGTTTACAAGGCTACTTCGTCTTTATTGTTCTCTCACTGCTAATGGTCATGAACTCACGACCACATACAAAACTTTTACAAGCTAATAGAATTTTCATTCTTCCGACTATATAGGTATCAACTTACTATCATTAACATCTAGATATAAACTATCGGTTATAAAAACCTTTCATTTGGTCCAAGTATCTCTTATGTCCAGAGATATAAATAACTTACAGCTATTAGCTCACCAAGTCAGCTTCGTCATTTAACGCAACATGCAATTTTTTTAAGTGCAATCTTCCGTTAAACGAATGGTTGCAACTAAAAAGAGTTCTTATACTCTTGCGACACAAACTCTTTGGTTATTTCCCCTTCAGTTTTGACACAAAACGTCACGGTAAGCGACGCCACCACCAAATGTTTATCTCTTTCATCATTTCCGATAAGCTGGATTAATTTATCTGACTTTCACCATGTATAAATTTTACTGTTACTGACCTATTAAATTCCTCTTTATGTGAACCTCATAAGGTTGAAAACTCTTCCGAAACTTAATCCAGCTTACTATAGTAATCGTCACAGCTTTAAAATTGCGTTTTAAATCTGTTTGTTCCGATAGATTGTGATGAATAAAAGCATGAAATTTCAAGAATATAATTTCACAGTTCGTTGCTCTACTTCTGGTATCTTTGACCGTCAAAAAGCGATCACTTTTGGTCTAGATTTGCTATCAGTGCCTTAATGCACAAGCATTAATTCCCATCCCGACTTGATGGAATTGATGAACTGATGGTAAGTTATTGTGGAGTTTATCAATTCATAAGATCAGAGCACATTTTTAAAGCGATTCCCTCAATCATCATTCATCACAAGAATAGCTTCAACGTGAAAGTGAATGTTTACATTTCCCCAGATGTAATTGAACATTTAAAGTAAACAAAATAATAAAAGTCTTGTGTAATTCGGTTCCGTTGAACTAATCTCAAAAGTTACTCGACCGATTCGTATAATCCTTTCACCGTTGTAAATCCTATTTCATGCCAGATCAGTGTCATCGCAACTTCTGGGCTTTTTTCTTATCTTATAACGGGCAAAATTTTCGAATCTTAAATCCCCACGACCCATGTTACTCTTCAGTTCTATATCTTTTTAATACCTTGCACATCATCAACTTTAATAACGTCCTTATTATGTCTTTCAGTCTTGGTATCATTGCGAATTCTATAATGAATCACAACTTCATCCCTTGCATCAATAACTACCTACAGCATATCGCCACAGGGATCTCTTCTAGATCTTTTGCTGGATACTTCTGGCGTTCTATGATTTGGTTTTCCTGATTCCATGTAATTCTTCACTTTCACAAAACCTCAAGGGTTCGTAAAACCTCTCGTATTCAAACCAACACGTACCACCCGAGCGTGTTAGGTCATTTTCGGTCGTTTCACTACTCTATTTAAATAATGTAGTAGATGGAAAAATTTTTTGCTTCCGGGCGTCATCCACCGGAACAGCCGCGCAACCATTGTTATATTTTTTTTACTATAAACCCAATTACGTAATATTGTTTACATATATGAAAGTGTTACAGTATATACGCGTTGCTGGTCCGAAAGTGAGTTAATGATATTCTTAGTTTACGTTATGGTTTATGTTGAAGGAATTAAAGCAATTATGATGAACGTACAGCATCATGTTTAGTTATGTAATTGATGTTATCATGTCTGTCTGAATGCTTCCTACTGCCAGTATAATTAGCGCGCTATGGGAGTGCGCTCATGTTATGAATGCACAAGTTGCAGATGCTCTTTCAGTCTTTATATCTGGTTAATTAATATTTTATGAAGGTTCCTTTGTATGAAGGATACTTGATAGACGTGTATCATGAACTAATAGTGTGAGATAAATATCGTCTTGTGATTTGAGAATGAGTCATGTCTACTAGACGATTAGATATGTTATGCGGTAGCACGTTATGATTTTGGTACGTTTCGTGAAAAATGTTTATTAATTCTTTAAGATTCCTAGATTCACAGATTTTTTTAAAATATCGTTATAATAAGTGGAAGTGTAAACTTGGCTAATCAATATTTAATCCGTTGTATCTTCTAGTGTCTACTGGGAAAAAATTGTGACTATATCATCACTGGCCTATCACGTGCCACTCGCCACTGATAGCAAATTGTAAAAATAAAAGCTATTAATAGGTAGGAGGAAAATGGTAAAAAGATAAATGTCCACTTTTGCCTTGATATGTGGAAAAATGCACAAACAAACAATATTATCCTATATCGCAATAACCTATATCCCTTTTTACTGAGGCATATTAATGCACGTTATGTAGCCAGGTATTATAAGACAGAAATTATAAATATCATCGTTCGGGACTCAGTTAAAGGTCGCATCTTTCTAACCAGAGTTAGATCAACAATGAGTACATAATATGACTATTTCCATATCGTAAAATTGGTGGATATTGTTCATTCTACCGCCATTAAAAGTGTTTGGAACTCTAATCGCAAACATTAACATCTTTCTTTCTCCTTTCCAGTAAACAATGACGATGGATAAGCAACTGGTCTGGGTGCGGGACCCCAATGAGGGGTTCATTCTGGCCCGACTACACGACCTCATGGGGGAGGAAGCAGACGTCTTCCCTGTGGACAACAAGTACCCCAAGAGAGTCTGCAACTTCGAAGACATATTCCCCGCTGGAGATCCTGGGAAGGATGTTGATGATAACTGTGAGTATTGCTTGTTCGTTTTTGGTCCTTCTGACGACGGCTTCTTTGCAAAGCAAAAGATTCTGGAAGATGTAAAAGACGACTAACATTGTATTTGTCAAAATGGACAAAGATATAAAAGGCAGTCTGGTTTGATTCTACACGATATCTTAAGAAAATAATAGAGTCAAGTAGGATCAAGAAGAAGTAGATAGACTAGCTGAAGGAGACGACACAAATTGAGATTTACAGACTAATAAAGAAGGAGTATTTACTACAAATAGATGGTGATTGCTACTCGCACCAGTGCACAACTCCTAAATTACAGACAGACTAAAACCTGTAACAAAGGCTAAGATGATAATGAGTTAATAACTAAATGACGTAGTAAAATCGCTGGACAGTGACACAAATTAGATGACTCATCATTGCGAGAGATAGCTGAAACTAAAACGTGATAACGAGTTGGATATTCTATGTGCTATTGTACTTTAATCTTTTGATTTTTTTTGTCCGATAACACAAAATTAAAGCACAACGAGAAATATATAAAGAAAAAGCAATATACACATATATGCACTTGCATATGAAGAACAAAATGACAACATTAGAGTGACTTCAAGTGAGGATAATGATGATCACTGCAATGACCGTTTCTTAGCCATTAAATTAATACAAACATGCATTGAAGCTGTTTATTCACTTAAGCGGCACAAATATATTACTATTACATATATGAGTCTGCAGTGACTGTTAAATAAAGGTTAAAATTGAAACAATGCACAAGATTATTTCATGCATTACACATACATAACTGAAGTACGTTGTAAAATTGCTACAAAAAGTAAACTGCAAGATAGAGAACATTTATTACAATAAACATAACAGACACAGGTCTACAAGTTTAAATATCTTGGTCATATATTAACTCCCAACCTCAAAGACGATGATGACATTGAACGGGAGTGGAGGGCGTTGTCGGTTAGAGCGAACATGCTGGCTCGCAGGTTTGCACGATGCTCACTTCCTGTAAAGATCACGCTCTTTCGAGTAGTACTAGTTTTTACACATGCAGCCTGTGGGCTAGATATACGCAAAGATCGTATAGCGCTCTCCGCATTCAATATAACAATGCGTTTAGGATATTGGTGGGGTTGCCCCGTTTCTGTAGTGCATCAGGGATGTTCGCAGATGCGCATGTGGATTGCTTTTACGCAACAATGCGTAAAAGGTGCGCTTCCCTGGTGCGCAGGGTGTGGGGCAGCTCCAACAGTGTCTTAAGCATGGTTGCGAGTCGCCTGGACTGTGAATACGTTGGTCACTGTTGTGCCCTCTCTCATGGGATGTCGCAGCGGTGACCAACCGTTATTGATTGTAGGTATTGTTTTTCTTGTTTTTGTTTAGTGTCTGTGCTTACTAACATAGTCGTAAGTTTTACTAAACGGGTTACTCGAATAAAGAAAATTCTATTCTATTCTATAACAATACCTAAGACATACTGCTCTTATTGATCATAGGGGAATGGTAAGATCTGAGTATAACAGCTAAGGTAGATTATATATAGAAGGTGCTTAAGAAACGCTCGTTGTAACCAATTTTGAGAGGCCTGCGCCATCCAGTGGCTTCGATGATATTTGCTACTACATTTTGCTCAGTTCTTCCAATGTCTGAGCAAAATGAAATATAGCAATATGTAATTATTAAATTGACGTTCCTATGTTTCTTACCCAAAGCCCATACAAAGCATGATGAATATATCTAAATAAATGCAACATCCGTCATCCACCGTCGCATCTTACGTTTTTTACTGACAACGATTAATTGACGTAATCATCTTACGAGTTAAAGCGATTAACTCCGATGAGGCATAGAAATCGATCCCTGGAATAGAATCGAACCTGTTTTAAACTAGTTTAGAATTAATTTTTCTCATGGTCTTATAATAATCGTGTCTCTTGCTTACTAATGCCAGATATCTGAATTTACGAGATTAAACCGAGAAGGTTTGAATAAGTAGATTTGCTTTTCGAAGATTCAGAACGAATTTGTAAATATTTGCTCCTTCTATCCGCATTTACTGCATGACTTTAATGCAGGCTTTTGCCCAGGGCGCGCCTTACTTCAAAGCTGCCTTCATTTGCTGGGCCTTTTACGTCGTCAATGGGTAATTCATTGGCTCTTATATCATCTGTCACGATATTCAGTCATTGACTGTTCGGGTCACGAGGTCGTGGTCTGTTTTTAAGTAAATTAAGTACAAACAAACCTTGACGAGGTGAAGCTTCGATGCCGAACTAAATTTTCTTTGGTCCTTGTTTACTTGTAGTTCTTTTTATGATATTCTTTTCTTTTTCAACTTTAAAATTCATTTATTCAAATTAGGCTGAGAATCAGCTTTATTTGAACGTCAAATTACATAAGACTGCCCCCAAAACCCTTCACCACTGGTCCTTGATTACTTGTAGTTCTTGTTAGACCAATGCATTTTTTGTTTTTTAAGACCTTGCACATATTATTTGATATATACATGTTTTACAATAAATATATTCTATTCTTCTATTCTATTCTAATGATATTCTTTTCTTATTCAACTTCAAAATTCATTTATTCAAATTAGGCTGAGAATCAGTACTTTTTGAACATCAAATTATACATCGTCGCTCGGCATCCAATACCGCGAATGTGACATTTTTGACGAAAATCAGATCCTGCATTTAAAAATGATTTATGACTGTCCCCTAAAACCTTTCACCACTTCCCAGCTGAGAAGAAGTAGCGCAACAAACAAACCAGATAATTTTTGGACCAGGGGGCCTACCACCACCACAAAAGCAGTATTATTTTAATAGTACTTCAGTGGGAGAAAGAGATGGAGCTATACGTCCTGTAGAACTTCATCTCTTTCCCACACTGAAATAATATTAAAATAATACTGCTTTATGAGCTGGTGGTAGGACCCTGGAGCCTTTACAACCTTTAAAATTTGTCTTTCTTTTTACTATAGACCTTCCGTTTGTCAAAGTCTGTTACTAACTAAATCTATTACTTCCAGGCGAGCTGATGTTCCTCAACGAATCAACACTTCTAAACAACATCCTCACACGATACAAGAAGAATAAGATCTACGTAAGTTATAACTGATTTACCTACTATGACTCACTTCAAATACCTGAAGTTTTCACCTTGAAAATATTTTATACGTAGGTGCTTATGCTTACCGTAGAAAATTATGTACGAGTATTGATTCCGTTGTTTTTCCTTGTCCAATGACTTTTACTGGCCGTATTTACTACAACGTACGAGTATTCAGTATTGCTTACTGATTTATTATTTTTATTCGTTAAATGCACGATATACTGAGTTGGAAGACAATTAGGGAGGCCTTTTTTCAGCAGTGGAATGACAGTAAACCAGTAACCAATGAACCGAAGGACCAATAAATCCTAACTTTAATGATAATAAGTGAGTTTGTTTGTTACGGTTTCACGCTAAAACGGCTGAACGGATTTAGATGAAGTTTGGCACATAGGTAGACCATGACCTGGGTTAGAACATAGGATACTTTTTATCTCGATATTCCCACGGAATCTAGACTTGTGCGGGTAAAACTGCGGGGCGCAGCTAGTTGAAGATATTTCTTGAGGTGAAGTAGATTCTATCCTTGACAGATTTCATAATGAAGAACAGCAATAGTATTGGTTGTTATTGATTCTATTTTCTTTTAGTAAACACCTTCAGACAAATAAAACCCATTGTAAACATACAAACCACTGACATCAAAACCAGTGACATCATAAAAATTACTCATCTTTCAAAAGTAAACAAATAATAACGTAAACTTGTATTTTTACAGACGTACGTAGCAAATATCCTGTTGGCTGTTAATCCCTATGAGGACATTAAGGACATGTACTCATCTACCACCATTAAGAAGTACCAAGGGAAGTCTTTGGGAGAGCTGCCACCTCATGTTTTTGCTATCGGTAAGAGAGTTACAAATCAAATATACAGGACACAGGTGGTCCAAATAGTCACGTCATAAAAAAAAACAGTGGTACTCCGGGAGTGCCGACTGAAGTGAAAACTTGAACAAGATCGCTTCGGTGGAAGAAAAATACTTGTATAGAACATTGGTCCGTAACCTTATCTAAATAAAGAGAACAATCGAGTTTACAAAAAAAAAAAACTTCCAAAACCTTTAAAGTAAAAATACTCGCATAGAACATTGATCCGTAATGAAATATAAATAAAGAATACAATCGCGTTTACAAAAATGAGGTGTCGGTGACGGTGTCGCGAGTTCAATTGTTTTGCCCCTTCAAAAAGAAGTTTTCACTTCAAAAAATTATTCGTCATGCCTAGGGATAGGTATCCGATATTCTTGATAGTTTTCGAGGTATAATTATTTAAAACAAAAAATTACACGGCTTTTTCATATTTTTTTTTTTTTTTTGCAATTTTCATTGTTATGAAATATATTCTTTCATACATAAAATAATCATCTACCTATCATTAATTCAAGATAAAAACGAATAAGAGGAATTTACGTTCGAGTGATAGAGTCGTAATTTTCGACACCCCTAAGCATGAGGAATCAAATTTATTTTTTATGACGTCACTATTTGGACCACCGTGTATAACAACAAACGTCGGTTTCCCTATAGTGATATGCTAGGAGAAAGGACCTTAGGACCACATTGTCGAATCGGGGTTTTGTCGTGGCGCGCCAGAACGAAACCAGTTTCATATTGTAGGCATTATATTTAGCACAATCCGACACCACGCACCTTAACACAACAATGTGAATCTGCTTTAGTCAGCAATATGCTGTAGATAAACAAGACTTAGCCAGACCGGACTAAGGAAACCGTTTCTACAAGAATAAGGTAAAAAAAAAACACACTCACACGCACGCACCCCCACACACTCATTTACACACACACATACACCGAGTGCTGCTAAATTAGAGCCTATGCACACCACGTTTTTTAAACGCGCCGTCGACGCGCGTTTGTAGCGATACAGACGCGATACGCACGCGAGTCAGACGCAGCCTGTAGACCTTCTGTAGGATAAAAGCGCGCCGTCGACGCGCGTTTCTAAAACGCGCGTCGACGGCGCGTTTAAAAAACGTAGTGTGCACAGGCCCTTAATGTTTAACTTTATTTTTCTATAAACTCAATTTTTAACCTCATCATTGTAAAGCTACCACTTAAGGGAAGATTGAGACAGCTCCGACACAAGTACTATTGTAACTTACTGGGGCTGCCTCAATTTATGTATGAAACAATGTTTTAGTTGAAATAAATATTTTTGTATTTTTTGTATATCAGTAGTCCATTGGAGCTGATCTCTAAAACAACAAGCCCGGTCAGGCTGACAAGAACGTTAAAGTACATAGTAATTTATTGCAAACTCAAGTGACTAGTCCCAATGTAATTCCATTAAAACGGTACCTCATTGGATTGCCATATATAGGAAATACCGTTCGATCCCTGGTTCAGCTTTTTTGTACGCATTAGTTTTTTCCCGACAAACCGAAGTTAAGAACGAGTCTACATTCTACATCTTTATAACCATTTTCATCAATCTTCATCTTCGTGTGGTTAATAGAGTTTTTTTTATGCCGCATATGGTCCTCTGACTTAACTTCACATGCCGTCGAGAAATATCTCTGAGGCATTTCCTCACGAAGTTTTACTTCACCATTTTTTGAAGCAAGTGATAATTATAGAATACTAGCGGACGTCACGCGGTTTCAGCCGCGTAGTTCCCGTCCCCGTGGGAGTACGGGGATAAAATATAGCCTATATTACTCGCTGATAATGTAGCTATCCATTGCTGAAACAATGTTTCAAATCGGTCCAGTAGTTTTTAAATTTATTCGTTACATACAAAATACAAATCTTTCCTCTTTATAATATTAAATACTAGCTGCGCCCCGCGGTTTCACCCGCATAAGTCTCGATCGCGTGGGAAAAAAAAAAGTATCCTATGTTCTTTTCCAGGGCATTATCTATATATGTGCCAAATTTTATCCAAATCCGTTCAGCCGTTTTAGCGTGAAGGCGTAACAAACAAACTTACTTTCGCATTTATAATATTAAGGATGCACATGAATCCGAAAAGTCAGAGGTGCGCCTTGGGTTCGAACTCGAGACCTATGACTTGGCAGTCTGACGGTCACACCACTAGGCTATCACTGCTATATATTTTCTTCAATAACAAGATAACATTACAAGTTACATGTTTGAGTATCCCAGAAGAGTTAAAAATAGAAGGTGTTCTTAAGAACTACCTACTTGTTACAATTAGACAACTTTCGAAAGAAATTGTACTGTTTAATTTAAAGAAAGTAGTTACTAATGTATTATTCAATCTAATTTCCCTTCGTGACGAACTTAATTCGAGGGCCATAAAGCTTGAATTATATATTGCGTTTAAAGACGTCAGTAATTTGTTGTTCACAAGAATCATTATTAAGTCACATGTTTTCCAACAACGACAATTCTAAACGTAGTCGGGAAAATAAACAAATAACTCTGTATTTCTTTTGAGGGATTAACCGACTTATAAAATTATTGGATTACGTCACTTAAGCTGAGTGTGACTCTAAACAGTTAATTTACTTTTTTTGGACAAGTCTATTGCAAAGTATACTCTCGAACCAACCGTACGTAGTCCAAAATATACTTTTCTCACCAACCAACGCCCCATTCACACTATGTAAGTTTCTTGCTCGTGGCATACAATAAAATAGAAGCAACAAATGACTTGAATGAAGTTGCATCGTCTAAACACTGTTTAGTAGAGTTGCAACGGATAGTGATTTGGGCGGATACCGGATAACCGGCGACTGCCGAAGCTGGATAGCCGGATATCTGGCCGTAGCGAACGTTATTATGCATGATAAAAACTGCTCGCACGCTCAACCGCACCAACACAATTTACCATAAGTACTTACAGACGAACAATGTATATATTTTTTAAATAAACAGGTTGGTTTAAATGAGTAGTATTATTTACATTTTATTACAAAAATAAGTCCAAGTATCCGGCTAGCCGAATATCCGGTATAAGATGATAATCCGGCTGTGCACCGGATATTAAAAAAATGGCCGGCTAGGCCGGATACCGGATAGTAACCCGATATCCGTTCTTCTAACGTAACTCTACTGTTTAGACGATGCAACTTTTATTGTTGCTTCAACTACATGCAAATAAACCTATTTTCTTTTTGGAGTTTACTCCTCATGTATCGATTTTCATATAAGGCCCCCGGTATGAAAATTTTATGAGGGCAACGTACCTTGCGCACCTTTCACTTAGAAATCATTTAGTTGGTCAGGTTGGTGTGTAGAGATTTTGTTTTGTTTTTACCCAACTCCGGCGAAACAAAAAGGGTTATGATTTTGACCGGTATATATGTATGTTCATCTGTTACCTCATAACTTCTACTACTGATCATAATTTGACAAAAAGGTATCGTTAGAAGTGTCTCGACAACCGATAGAGAAGAAAACCGATAGGGAAATCGTGGCCCCCGGCAACAGGGCAACCGACGGAACACGGGTGGGTTTTAGTCAGTAAGAGTCTGACACGCCCTCCCGCTCCGCCCAGAGCGGGAGAAGTTATTTGATAATTTCCCACCCAACAAAAAAAGAAAAAAAAAGAAGTGTCTCGACCGTCCGCTGGTCTATTGCATATTCAAAGACAATCGTATTAAGGAGTAAACTCCAGTCGTGCGTCGGAGCTGACATACACACTTTTTTCTTGCATGCCAAAGGCAATTAATTCAGACTTAACTAATGCATTCCTTCTAACTTTACAGCCGACAAAGCCTTCCGTGACATGAAGTCTCTCAAGCAGTCGCAGTCCATCATAGTCTCGGGTGAATCAGGTGCCGGCAAGACTGAGTCCACTAAGTACATTCTCAAGTACCTGTGTGACTTATGGGCGAAGGGCGCTGGGCCTGTTGAACAGAAGATTTTAGACGGTAAGTTTATCTAGAAGTAACATACAATCACTATGTTATAACCAGAGGAAATATATCACCAAAAGCGCCTGATCGTTGAAAAAGGTCTCATGCCAAAGTGTATTTAGTTGCGAGTCGAGTCGTAGCGAGCGATCCCGAGTGGTAACAAGGCACGCCAAATGAACCGGATTAGTTAAAGCAATGGAACGAAAAATTTAATCGGAGAGGCAACCGGATGGCGAGTGGTAATCTAGGTATTGAAGTGATATCGAACCCCCCCGTACCGCTCGAATGGACCCCAAATGGACGGGGGCGGAGATATGGGGAATGGGGGCCAAACATTTTTTTTAGACATGGCATTCGTAATTTAAGCTTTATTATGTGCAAGGAATTTGTGTGTATCAATGTCATCCAGTTACCACCCCCGAACATGGTTATAATTGAAATAATGTCTTACGCTGTATATAATTCTTGAAACTCCTTACCGATGATTTATCACCGAAAATGAGAGTGAATTTTATCAAAACCAGATGGCATTGATACACACAAATTCCTTGCAAATAATAGAGCTTAAATTTGGAATGCCATATCGAAAAAAAAAGTTAGGCCCCCATCCCCCATATCTCCGCCCCCGTCCATTTGGGGTCCATTTGGACGGTACGGGGGTTTCGGTATCACCTCAATACCCAGATAACCTCTCGCCATCCGGTTGCCTCTCCGATTAAATTTTACGTGCCATTGCCTTGAATAATACATGTTGGTGCTCGCCTGCACTCGGCTAACTAGGCGAGCATCGACGAGCAATAGCGAGGCTAGACGAATGGCCTGTCTATACGTTGGTACTCACCTTCGCTGGGCGAGCTATGACCGATATGTACCTATTTCCGGCCCTTCGTGTTGATTCGATTTCTGGTTGTCACTGCTTTGCAAACATGGTCATCCACCAAAATAGAAGTCGAACACACAATAAAAACATCATAAAAAGCGATGAAGGCGTTCGCATAGCGTCATAACTACAAATTAGTACAGATGGGTCACTCCGCATTTTAGATATGCAGCTACAAGTAGGTACCTGGCGGGCTCGACTTGTCGAATTCAGTAGGCGTAACATAGTCAGAAGATATAAGAGTTACGCGATAGAAAGAGAGGCAACTTCTATGTGAATATAACAGTAGGTAACTAGCGCTGTGCGACCTGAATTGCTCTTTATTGTGTCATAGCAAGAGTCGCTTTTTAAGCGACTTCAAAAAAGGGTTGAGGTTTTCAGTTCGTCGGAATATACTTCTTTTTTTTATGTATGTTCCCCGATTACTCGAAGACGGCTGGACCGATTTAAAAAAATCTTTTTTTGTTTGAAAGGGTATACTTTCAAGTTGGTCCCATTGTCATTTGGTTACGATCTGATGATGGGATCTTGGAGAAATCGAGGGAACTCTTCAAATATTATAGGCACATCTAGAGCGATTTGGGTATTTTTTATGAGCAGTTGACATTAGGCTATTGTAACTTAGATAAATTACAAACCAACCGACAAAAAAGTGAAAAAAAAAACTTTTTTTACGAAAGCACACTACTTCCAAAGTACAAAGTGAAAAATAACTTTAATTTCGGAAGTCGGTGTCAAAAATCTAAAATACTGATCCAAAGACACCGACTTCCGAAATTTAAGTTATTTTTCACTTTGTACTTTGGAAGTCAATTTTGTTTTTTGTAAAAAGTTTTTTTTTATTTAAATGATTTTGGTAATGACCCATCTGTTTTCATCTGTGTCTTTACTACCTACGTTCAAGCGCTATGCTGCCTGTTAAACAAAACAATAATGTGCAGAAATAGTTGCAGCTTGCAAACTAATCGCCTACGCTCCTCTGAATACATTAAATACTCGTTCCTATAACTCGTCTCGACAACCAGCTGATGTGTTAATGTTAATCATTTCTAGTTTGTAAATAAGCATCACATAATATAACGCAACAATTCTGCAATACTAATCAATTTACTATAAAACCTACCAAAACTTGTATCATTGACATAAATACATGATCAATTTTTTTTATATCTTTTTAATTTATTTGTTTGGTGGTTTCTCCGAAACGGATGTGTAGTTTTTTGAAAATATTTTCCCTGTTATTCTGCTATTATTTGATAAATATAGGCTACTAGCTTTTGCCCGCGGCTTCGCAAGCGCTCTTCTTCTTTTTTTTTTTTACTCGACTTAAAAAAAAGGAGGAGGTTACTCAATTCGACCGTATATTTTTTTTAATTTGTGTTCGCGGATAACTTCGTCGTTTATGAACCGATTAAGATGATTCCTTTTTTGTTGGAAAGGAGATATCCCAAGGGTGATACCATGATAAGGAAACCAGGATCTGATGATGGCATCCCAGGGAAATGGAGGGAATTCTTCAAATATTATAAGCACACCTATAGCAATTTGGGTATTTTTATAGTAACTCGTGCAGTTGCTCTCAAAAAGCATCATTTGGTGAAGTGGAACTGATTATGAAGACCACAGATGGCTACCGGAACTTCTCAATAGTCAATACTAAGTATTCCACGCTGGGCCCTCCCGTTCATATAGGCGAACTAGGCGGCGGCCTAGGGCGCTCGTATTAGGGGGGCGGCAATCAGCGGCATCGAAATGAAAAAATAATACATTATAGTTATTTTTACAACTTGAAAATACTCCCAATTTTTTACCCATTTTTCTACCAAAATGCGCTCATAGACATTTAAGAAACCATCGGTACGGTTCATCTGCAAATCAAAAGCGAGTTGAGGCCAAGCCATTGCAAAAAAAATCTCTTTTTGTATGGTATAATATTTTGTTCAAAATTTATTTGACTATTATAGTTTGACCGCGATCGCTGTACCGATCGCGCCTAAGAGATATTTCTCGACGGCATGTGAAGCCAAGTCAGAGATCTATGGGCGGCTTTAAAACTCTGACACCAGGTTAGTCACTAACCACACGTAAAAGAAAGAACATTGTTTTATTTTGTCACGAATTTTCTTAAAATGGCGCTGTTCCAGCCTTTCGCCTGGCGCCAGGAATTCTCGGGCCGGCGCTGATTCCACGGGTTGCAATTCGTTTAATTTAATATGGTTGCCAAGTAATTTATGCTCGTTACAATGCATATGGAGAAGTGGAGCTGATGGTAAAGTATCAGGAATCAATCACAATCTGTTTCGACAAATTTTTCGAACATATGAAGCAATAGATTAGCAGTATCCTTCAAAATTATTCAGATTGTGATCGTGTTACGCAGTTAAACAGTCCTGCACAGGACTCTGTTTAGACAGAATTTGGCAGAATTTTCTGTAATAGACCAACTGTTAATCTAGTTTTATTTTTGGTAAATATCTGAGCGATTCCGGAGAAGGTCGCTAGTAAAGTTATGTAAATAAAAGAAGATTCGGCCTTCACTGGCCTTGTGTAACGGTTGCAGTGTTAACATTATGTTAATTAATCATGCAGCACCATTCCTATCATATTACATGTGTTTTAATTATTTTTTATGGCATAATTACGTTTAAATAATCAATACCTGGGCGACCGAGTTCTGCTCGGGTGAAAATAGAGATGCTTAACGTATTTTCCCAAATTTGAGACTTAGATAGATCGATTTTTCGCCCCCGTAAACCCCTATATTGCAACTTTCATCGAAATCGTTAGAGTCGTTTTCGAGAACAATCAATCTGCCTAGCCTTTTCCTATGTTGGGGTCGAATGCAGCTGAATACCAGTATTTTACATGGAGCGTCTGCCTATCTGACCACAACCCGGGTAACTAACCGTTTTCGAGAACGCGACCGTGATTACAGCTAAGGATTATAAACATATACAAATATTGCTCGTTTAATAGTATAGGATTAATTTATGCATCAGTAATGATACTGTATTTGGGGGCTTGTGGCGAAGTAATGACAGCCGCACGGGTCGATCTATCAGGTTAAGCTACGCTTGCCGCGGTTGGTCCGTGGATGGGTGACCATCTTTACATACCAAGACCCCTCCGTGCCTCGTAAAGCACGTTAAGCCGTTGGTCCCGGCTGTCATTTGTAGATCTTTGACAGTTGTTACGGGTCGTCAGAAGCCCGAAAGTTTGACAACCAGTCTTACCAAGGGGTATCGTATTACCCAGTAACTGGGTTGTGGAGGTCCGATAGGCAGTCGCTCCATGTAAAATACTGGTATTCAGCTGCATCCGGTTAGACTGGAAGCCGACCCCAACATAGTTGGGAAAAGGCTAGGCAGATGTTGATGAATGATACTGTAATTATATTTTTGTGTTATGTGACTGAACTATTTCCAGTTCTGTTAATAGATAGTTGTTTTTTAATTAAACGACATTTAGTTTATTCTATTTTTATTCAAGTGCGCAATTAGTAATGCTAAGTTGGTTTATGTCAATTTGGTCTAGTTTTATGAATCATAGAACTTGCTTTAAAACACGGTTGACCGGTAACCAGTTCGTTTTTAGGGTTCCGTTCCTCAAAAGGAAAAAACGGAACCCTTATAGGATCACTTAGTTATCCGTTTGTCAATCTGTCAAAACCCTTTTTCTCGGGATCGCGTGGAGGTATCAAATTAAAATTAATATGAAATACCTACGTCAAGTCAACGCAATAAAAAAATACAGCCATTTATGCGACATATTTTGATACTCGCAAAAAATTCAAAACCTACAAGGTACTTCCCGTTGCCCTAGAATCATGAAATTTGGCAGGAAGCAAGGTCTCACAGCACATGTAAAGGAAAAAGTCCGAAATACAATCTTACATGTGCAGTTGAAAAATTGACCGTGTCGTATATCGATGTATGGGAGAACATGTTTTTCAACTACAATGTTACTTTTCTTTTTGAGATAAATTCATCCCAGCTGCGGAACCCTTCATTGTGCGTGGTCCGACACGCACGGTTTTTCAATCCTACCTTAATGTCAGACTTAGAAATAAGTTTAGTCGTCAGAACATTTTGTTATTTATAGACAAAGATGCGGCGATCCTCTTGCCAATATCCTTTACTCATTATTTACTAGACAGATTTTATACAAATTTATGGTTTAAACTATAATTATTATTTTTACTCTGTTAGCTTAGTTGATAACTTTATTGTGCATGCTGTGGTCTCCTATAAGTGAAGTAGCACACATTTAATACCTATTGTTGTCCAATATTTATGTGTCATTGTCATGTGTACATCTATTGTTTGAGATCCTAAACAAATAAATAATATGCCCTTTGGCAATATAGATTTCCACCTTATGACATTTCAAAGTAGATCATTCACCGTCCATACATTTCATACGACTGTACTAAGTCGAAAAAAAAAACTTTATTTCGTATACTGTAGTTCAAAGTCAAAGTCAAATCATTTATTTCAAATAGGCACATGTATGGCACTTTTGAACGTCAAAAATTACAAAATAATAAAATTGATTCTAGTCGCCCCTTCCAAAAGGTAGTTTTCGTATGGAGAAGAATGGGCAAGAAACTCCACCGTTACTCTTTTAAAATGTTTTACAATATTGTTTGTATATGTACGTACATTTGTTAAATAATTATTATATGTGAAGACGATGCACCTAGAATAAAATTACTATACCACAATAGGTAAAAAAATTAAAAATGAAGCAACGATAGATAATTTAATTTGTGACAGATACATGGTTCTCACATATTTACAAACATTGTAAAAGTAGACGATTTTCCTAAAATGTTACAATTAATAAGTCAGTGTGTAAGGAAGTAATCACAGAATGTAAAATCAATGTCATACTTAAAACACAAAGTAATAAATTTTACAATTAAATTAGCAACCAGTTTGATTTTGTCTTGATTCTAAATTGTCCTATGGAGCAGGACCAGCATGTTTCCAAGCACTCTTATCTTGGATATAATCCTCTAATTTGTAATATGCTTGTTTACAAAGTGTACTTTTTATATGAGTTTTAAATTTTCTTTCATTTAATTGCAATATGTCACAAGGTATTTTGTTGTAACATTTAACACAGTACCCCATAAAAGATGTATGTACTTTAGATAACCTGAAAAATGGTTGTTATGTGGAGATTATCCCTAGAGCCTTAGTTTTAAAGTAAAAGATGATAACTTTAATTTTTACTGGCATAAAAGGCTATTACTTTAATTAGATTACTGTTATTCTTTTGACTAAAACACACTGAAAACAGTATTTTTCAAACTCGTATAACAGCGCAGAGAATGGCCCTATAGATTTGGTCCCATAGTGAAAACTGAAGAGAATAACATGTTCTAACGGAATATAACTTTTTTTTTAGGTTAGGTTAATTATGATAGATGCGAGAAAAGATTATCGAATAAATCTATAACTGCCAAATAATCTATACAATGTCGCCCATCGGCATGTGACCGAATTTTTCTGAATATTCATGAAAAATGATCGAAAAATAACTTTCAAAGGGGGGTCTCTTTAATATTTTTCATGTTATACAATTTTTTATGTTTTGAATAGCGTTTGCCATATGTCCGATGTTATTGGCTCGATTTGGATTCTGTTTATTATTTCTAAAAGCTTATGAGTTATTTTATCGGATTAACTAACATTTTATTAAAATTTGTCAACCATGCAAAAATAATAGAGGTGATAACATATTTTTTTTTCAAAAAAATCATATTAAAAAAAAAATACACAAGTGTAAGAAGTTCATAAAATAGGGAGGGATTTTGAAAAAAAAAATTGAAAAAAAAAAAATTGAAGACAAAAAAAAATAAGATAGACCCCCCTTTTAAAGTTATTTTTCAATAATCTTTCATGAACATTCAGAAAAATGCGGGCGGTCACATGCCGATGGGCGACATTGTATACTAATAAATACAATTGTCTAAGTGTCTTTTTGTAATGTTAAAATAACAGCTTTTTACTAAAAGCATATGAAAGAATATACGGCACTTAATACAAAAAAAAAGTTTTTTATTTGTCTGTCTGTTTGTTCCGGCTAATCTCCGAAACGGCTCGACCGATTTTAACGGGCAGTTTCACTGGCAGATAGCTGATGGTATATGGAGTAGCAGCAGCTAGTGATAATAATATTAATACTCTTAAATACCATCAAACCTGTATTCATAACCAACTCTTCTTCCACAGCCAATCCAATCCTTGAAGCATTCGGTAACGCTAAAACCACTCGCAACAACAACAGTTCGCGATTCGGCAAGTTTATGGAGGTGCACTTCAACAACAAGTACCAAGTGGTGGGGGGTCATATCTCCCACTACCTGCTGGAGAAGTCCAGGATATGCACCCAGAGTGCGGAGGAGAGGAACTACCATGTGTTCTATCTGCTGTGTGCTGGCGCGCCTCAAGAGTTGAGGACGGCGTTAAAGATCACCAAGCCTGATGATTATTTGGTAAGTTTTAGATAATTTTGTATTGGATTTAAAAACCTGTTAAAAATGTACAGCACAATAAAGCAAATGTCCTAGAAGGATTTAAAAAAAAAATAGTTATTTAAAAAAAACTAAAACTTTAGGGCAATAATTGACCTGTACCTACTTCGTTTTTCAAAAATCGTTTGTCTTTGGTAATCCTACAAAAACGGTGCATGTAAGAATGATCTTCCGTAATAATTATCGTTTTTATATGATTTAGTGGTGATGCTTTAGTGTTTCATAAAGGTATTTAGTTAAAAGAAACATTCTTCTGAAGATGAGTGCAACAGACCGTACTAAAATCTGCCAGTCATCTTGCAGTCACATCGCAGATTGAACAACGTAATTTGTCAATAAAAAGAACCAACAAAAAAATAACCGACTTCCAAAATATCTACATAGTGGTAAATTTCGAAAGTCGGTGTCTTTGGTAGGTATGGATGGAATTATCGTTTTTCGCCACCGATTTTCGAAATTATAGTTTTTTTTTTTTTGGGTAAAAATCTCTGGTGGAAAGGCACTTGCCTTTCCACCGCTTACCGCATAGCTCGAGCTGCGCATCTTCATAGCACATCTTACTCGCTCCGCTACACAGCTCATCATTAGTGAAAACGGTCACATAGCTTAGCTTTCACATCCTCGCAGCATAGCTGTATAGCACATCTCTACCCCCGATAGAAAAAAGACGCATTTAACATTTTTTTCCAGATTTGAATTATATATCAGGCAGATGCACCTTTTTTTTCTGATTCCGGCAATGTTTATAACTCAAATCTAGAAAAAATGTTAGATGCGTCTTTGCGCATTGGATGCGAAAAGAGTTTTTCAAATCCGACTGGAAGTTTTGGAGATTACCCCCTACATACAGACTTACAAACAAACAAAATTTACCTCTTTATAGTATCTGTATATAAAATTCTAATTCCAACGTTGACAATGCCGACTGTCACACTTACTTTTGCCCAATGAGCTTCTTTTGTTGAATTAATTGTTTATGTTGTGGTGTGCACATAACATTTTAAGTTTCAAAATATGATAGTAATAAAAGTATCAATCAATCTGCCTAGCCTTAATCAGATGCAGCCTAATACCAGTATTTTACATGGCGCGACTGCCTATCCGACCTCCACAACCCAGTAACTAGGTAAGACGATACCCTTTGGTAAGAGTGGTTGTCAGACTTTCGGGCTTCTGCCGACCCGTATCGACTGTCAAAGATCCACGAATGACAGCCGGGACCAACGACTTAACGTGCTTTCCGAAGCACGGAGGAGTCTCGATATGTAGAAATGGTCACGCATCCACGGATTAACCCCGGCAAGCGTAGCTTAACCTGATGGATCGACCCGCACGGCTGTCAGTACTTAGCCACGAGCTTCTACATTTTGACAGTAATAAAAGTATACAAATTCACAAACAGAATCCACTTTACAATTTAATACTTTTGTCAACAGTATCTAAAGAACGGCTGCACCCAATACTTCACGACTGCCAACTCTGAGAAGAAAATCGCTGCCAACTGCAAGAGCAAGCAGCAGCAAGCTAAAGGCGGTCTACGAGACCCCATCCTTGATGATGTGGAAGACTTTGGAAGGCTCAATCAGGTATGTGATCTTTGAAATTTTGTCTTGTTTCTTTTGTCTTATTCTGTTGAGTTACGTTGGTAGATAAAGTGAAATTTCGACTACAGATCCACAAGGATTTTTAGCGCTTGAATGACGTTGACCTGTACCCTATTTACGTAACTTATTTTCGTAAACAATTATGCCTAATTTGTTTCATTTTGACAGTTCAACGACATTCATTGCGTTATTTACGTTGTTGAGTAGATGTTTTTTTTCCAACTTATGAAGCAATGGATTAGCAATTTGTTTCAAATCGAAACAGATTGTGTTGTATTACGCAATTAGAATACAAGTCCCTGTACTTGTATTCTCATTGCGTAACGACAGGGTTGTTTGTAAAAATTTGTGAAATTGTTTCGTGAATGTTTTATTGGAAAACAATATTACGAAGTTAGGTTCAATTTTGGCCACGAGCCAGGCTAAGCGCACTCCGCATCTAAGGTATGGAGCTACAAGTACGTGGCAGGCCCGTCTCGTCGGGCCAATTCAGTGAGCGTAACGTAGTTAAAAGATAAGAGTTATGCGGTAGAAAGAGAGGCAACTTCTAGGTGAATATAATATTAGATAATTAGCGATGTGCGACCTGAATTGCACTTTATTGTGTCGTAGCAAGAGTCGCTTTTTATTTAAATGATTTTGCGGATTGTATCTTCTGTACTACAATTATACTTTTAATTGTTTAAACACGCACCAGTCAGTAATTCGTTTACTTTTAATGTGTGGTCTATGCTTTGTTAGCCTTTACATCCTATTAATGACAAGTTTTAAACGGCTCTTACAAGTAAACAATTTTTTTTCCTCTAGATTTATATTCATATCTTTCTTTGATACGGCTACTAATATTATGAAAGCTGGTAATAGCTAAACAGGTAAAAAACTCAAATAATTACATGTTTTTCTTTTCAGTATTTAATGCTTTTCACTATTTATTAGCTTAACTTTAGTGTGAGTTTTTATACTTACTCGATTGCGTTAACCGTTCACTTACGTCAATTTGTATGGAACAATTATGTGTACCATTATAGTTTAGAGGTATGAGGAACAGGGTGTAAAGTTCACTCATCCTCTTTAGAAAAGGGAGGATTCTCCGACTAGACGGGTGTCGTGTCTGATGGGCAACTGCCCAAAGGCTTTTTTTTTTCTGTTGGGCATCTCATAGCTGGTCTCTGAGACCATGACTATTTAACCGGTCAATCCTGTAGTTGCCTTAAGCTGCTACACTCAAAGCCTCCAGCCAGGGCACACATTAAACTAAGCTAAAAAGCTAGGGTAAACGCTCGCTAAGGGCACCCCCTGTGGGGTACGAGACTCGGCTTAGGGCGTTAGATGGAGGGAGGACATCAAAAGATGAGACAGGCTGGAAGCCCAACGGTTGAAGTCGGATAGTCTTATATATGTCGTTCGCTCGGTAAACTCTAATTGTGCGATTTAGGATTTGTATGACGTCATGTCTTTTTGGTAAGAGCAGTGGTGACCCGGTGGTAACAGCCCCGACTTACGAGTTGTACGTTGTGGGTTCGAACCTAGGCAGGCGACTTTATGTAAATAATTTCATCACCACTGCTTTCAAAACGGTGAAGGAAAACATCGTGAGGAAACCGGCATGTCCTAGAACTAAAAATTTGAAGACATGTGACATCTACCAACCTGCACTGGGCCCGCGTGGTGGGTTACAGCCCATTCCCTCTCAAAGAGAGGCGGCCTGTGTCCCAACAGTGAGAACATTATGGGCTGATTATGATGATATAATGTCTTTTTGATGCGTAGTTCGTATGTGGCGGTGTAACCGCTACAATAGTAACCCGATGGCACTTATCCAGTTTAATAACATCTAGGCCTTTATAGACAGACTAGCCTAGTCTTAGGCCTGATCTTAGCTGAAATATAACTATTATTCCTTTTCCAGGCTCTATCTCGCGTCGGCCTCACAGAAGAAGAAAAAAAAGCAGTATACTCCGTGGTAGGAGCCGTCCTACACCTCGGTAATGTTCAGTTTGAGGAAGACAGCGGCGCGCGTGGCGGGTGTCGCGTCACTCCTCACTCGGAACAGTCGCTGGCCACAGCTGCGGGGCTGTTGGGAGTCGATCCTGGAGAGCTGAGGATGGCGCTAGTGTCGCGCCTCATGCAGAGCTCCCGGGGAGGGATCAAGGGGACCGCTATCATGTGAGTATTACTATGTGTTGGGAGTCGATCCTGGAGAGCTGAGGATGGCGCTAGTGTCGCGCCTCATGCAGAGCTCCCGGGGAGGGATCAAGGGGACCGCTATCATGTGAGTATTACTATTTGGTTGTTGTAGATGTTAAAATTATTTGCAAAAGCTTTTAAAAATACCAAGTAACGTTTTAAAATAACTACAGGACAGTGACGTCACAACTGAGTAACTTCATACTAGCGCCATATCTAAATTGTTCTTACCGCGCAACAAGGACAGGAATAATTCCTTTCAAAAATTTTAAAGCGCACAGCTTCTGATAGTTAATTGTTTCAGGCGTGACCTTGCGGAAATCCATTATAAAATACAATAGACGTGGATATATTTAGTAACCTGTTCCGCTTAGCTATTTCTAAAGAGCCATAAAAAACCCTAAAATAAATGGACACTTGTTTCACCTCTCAACGAGGCATCCTCAGGAAGACGATTGACTTTTCGCGAACCCAAACACGGCGTGTTGCCACACCGAGCGCTGAACGCAGAGTGAACGCGTAGCTTCTCTATATTTCCATCGATTTCACAAACATTTTTTATTATCTCATTTTACTATGCCTTCTTTGAAATTATATTATTTGTTCGAACATTTCTAATATTAGTCATAATCCCTATTTTAATGAATGTGAAGTATCAAGAATCACCAAAATATAAAAGTTAATAAATAAATTAAGTGGCACTCCGGGAGTGCCGACAGAAGTGAAAACTTGAACAAGATCACCTTGATGGAAGAAAAATACTTGGATAGAACATTGGTTCGTAACCTTATCTAAATAAAGAGCACAATCGCGTTTACAAAAAAAAAAAATACTTCCAAAACCTTTAAAGTAAAAATACTTGCATAGAACATTAATCCGTAACGTCCGTTTATATTATAAAGAGCACAATCGCGTTTACAAAAATGAGGTGTCGGTAACGGTGTCGCGAGTTATTGTATTTTCCCATCTCAAAAATGCCCAACGCGCCTAAAGAAGTTTTAACTTAAAAAAACTTCCTAAATACAGAAAGAGTATTAAAACCGTTATATTTTCTTCACAGGGTACCTCTAAAGACGTACGAAGCAAATAACGCGCGTGATGCTCTCGCTAAGGCGGTGTACAGTCGTCTGTTCGACTACATCGTGCATCGCATCAACATCAGTATTCCCTTCCAAGCGTCCGCTTACTACATCGGAGTGCTCGATATTGCTGGCTTCGGTAAGTTTACCTACCTTTCATGTTACTGTACTGGGACACACTGTAGCCAATAGGCAAGTAATGTGACAATGTGGCAGCCAAATTAGCCATAAAAAGGCTGACTGTTGAAGAGACGTCTTCTTAAGTGGAGACCACAAAACGTCAGGTAGGACGCCTTACGGTGAGCAATGGGTAGCTCGCCGTCCGATAAGGACCAAGCCCGGGTCGACGGCGCGTTGTGTTCCACGCGCGCCTCAAAGAGATGTCAGCAGAACTGACGGGGTCCGCTAGGGCCAACGCCTGCCGGGGGTTCGAAGAAAACCGATAGGGACATCGTGGCCCCCGACAACATGGCAACCGAAGGAACACGGGTGGGTTTTAGTCAGTAAGAGTCTGACACGCCCTCCCGCTCCGCCCAGAGCAGGAGAAGTTATTTGATAATTTCCCACCCAAAAAAAGGTAGGACGCCTTCATGGTAGGAGTAGCTACGACACGAACAGGGTGTCTAGTAGCAGCTGAATTAAATAACCCGAGGATTTTTACTAATTTTGACTTTATAAAAATTATGAACGTACACAAGTTCTAGGCGTCATTATAACGATGTCGTACTTAGATAGTTTTTATATTAATTATCGAAGGATCCGACAGACGTAGCGTTGGAAGGCCTTCCACAAGATAGACCGATGACCTTATGAAGGCCGCAGGAATCTGCTGGATGCGGAAAGCACAGAATCGGTCGAAGTGGCGATGCTTGGGGGAGGCCTATGTCCAGCAGTGGACGTCTTTCGGCTGAAATAATGATCGAAGGATCTATCAACGGTGTAGCAAATAGCATTTAAAAATCAAACTTCCAACAATCGAGAAATTGATGATAAAATATACCACGGAAGTTTACAATGAATTTTTACTTCGTCCACAGAATACTTCCAAATGAACAGCTTCGAGCAGTTCTGCATCAACTACTGCAACGAGAAGCTGCAGCAGTTCTTCAACGAGCGCATCCTGAAGAACGAACAAGAGCTGTACAAGCGTGAGGGGCTGAACGTGCCCGAGATCAGATTCGTGGACAATCAGGACTGTATTGGTAAGGCATTTTTACCTTAGGAACGGGGTGTAAAGTTCACTCATCCTCCATAGAAAAGGGAGGCTCCTCTGACCAGACGGGTGTTGTGTCTGGAAATAGTAATATGTTTCTCTCAAAAAGGTACAAATTTGGTACATGGTATTTAGGTTACAGGCAGATTCAAACTTTGTGAGGGCTGAAGTCTATACTGGGTTCGGGACCTGTATGACAGATCTCCAGGCTCACATCCTTAAAATTACAACATTAAATTGCACTTACGTATTACATACAACATTGTAAAAGCTCCAAGTACTGTGAGGAAGGGAAATTAATTTACAAAACAAAAGGAGATGTGTTGTGCTGTGGTGGTCTACTGTTCGATAATTGATGTCGGGACGTTGTGTGATACTCCCTGGCCGCGCCACAGTGGAAAATTAAAAAAACATGTTTCTAGAATAATTGTACCATTTATGTACTATACGGTACGTGTAATGAAAATAATTGTACCTCAACGAATAATGAAATATAATGAAGTTTTGGTGGCGCGGCTGGGGAGTATACTCCCTGGCCGCGCCACCACGGTTTTTGTAAACTACTAGGCGCACCCGGATATAGTAAACACTAAATAATTGTACCGGAATTGTTCTTTTCCGTACGCTATAAAGAGATTCAAAAATTTAATTACTTTATAAATTATAGCCTTGTCTACCTGGACATAGTATACACTAAATAATTGTACGCATTATGTACTACCCAAAAACGTAATAATATTACGGAAAAATGTAATATCTTAAGAGAAAACATCAAATCAAGATTAAGCGCATCAGCAGACTTGCTGATCTTTGTAGTTACTAGATGTGGCCTTCAAATTAGAAGTACAGGGAATTATCTCTGTGAGATGGTCGCATAGCAGTGCTAGAATTATGCAACACAATACGAATCTAGATGCATAACAAGAATAATTGACCTTCAAGAAGAAGATAAGGAGTTGATAGGTACTTTTTGTTAGGTACGGTCAGCAACGAAAGTCGTTAACTCTGCTACTTTTACATGACATCTAAAATTACACAAAAGAGCGCCGCGGCAGCGGCGGCGGACGAGCGCTACTTCCAAGTTGGTCGCAGTTGCATGTCTATTTACCCGACTACGGCGAAGCAAAAAGGAGGGTTATGATTTTGACCGGTATGTATGTATGTTCATCTGTTACTTCATAACTTCTAAACTACCAATCATAATTTGACAAATGAGGTATCATTGGAAGCGTCTTGGTTGTCCGGTGGTTATAGGATATGTGACGTTACATTAAATCGATGGGTCCTATGTATAAGGGCCAATGTGCAAATTGACAACTTTTCAATAGAGGCTCTCAAAGTTTCAAATTGATATATTTTTAGATGCTTCAACTGATGTTTGTGAAACTTTGCATAGTTACTATGAAACATATGTTCGTTATTCTAGATACATCGATTTATTTGTATATATATTAGTTTTTTAATTAATGTAGATATGCCTTTATACGTAATTTATTTTTATTATACTGAAAAAAACTAGTAAAAAGGCCAGTGTCACTTTAGACGATTTACTTGGCATAAGCTAA
The DNA here is from genome assembly GCA_963680765.1 of Agrochola lychnidis. Classification (NCBI taxonomy): domain Eukaryota; kingdom Metazoa; phylum Arthropoda; class Insecta; order Lepidoptera; family Noctuidae; genus Agrochola; species Agrochola lychnidis. The sequence continues at coordinate 4,850,316 of OY796856.1, read as the reverse complement.
TTTTGAAAAAAAAAAACGTGTATTTAATATTTTTGAATAGTCCATTATTTATAGAAAATATTTAAAATAAATAAATAAACAAACAATAATAATATAATTATTTTAAGTGACGTAATATTCTCAAACCTCAGTTAGGTCACAAAAATAAAAACATATTGACTTCTTTATTTGTTTTCTAATAAATTATCGAAGTTTCTGAAAGGCAGTCAAATAATACTTAATGTTAAAAACCTCCCGTAATCACATTGGACTTAAGATCAATCAGCTTTTTATTGTAGATAGGTACTTCAACCTAGGTAAGTAATTAAAGTTTAAAATAATAACAAATTATACTTTTTTATAAAATAAAAACTTGTTAAAGATAATTAAAGATTCTTAGAATATGATCTAAGAGGAAAAATTAATAAAATAAAAATTAACAAAATGCTCATCAAAAGAAAAAAAAACAAAATCACTCATTGTCATCATTATCACTAGTAATAATCATTGAATTATCATTAGGTGCTAACTTTTCGTAATACTCATGATAAACTAGTGGAATAATATTTTTGGGACATAAATCAATTATGTCTTTTTTTTTTTGCATGGATGTATTGGTAACAATTGATTGAAACATAGTTTTAAGGTATTTCCGTCGATCTATCAGCCATTTGTCTTCTTGTTTGAACAGAAAAATCAGAAATGTTAATGTGGTTTTCGAAAGCATCTTCAGATAGATCTAAAACAGAATGTATGGTTCATGTTTACTGACACGAACTTGTTTGATTTTAGACCAAGGCACTTTTTGTCCCTCTGAATTATTAGTCCAGTTAAAACAAGCACTCGCTTGCATCTTTTTGAAGTCGAAAACTATATTTTGAGATACATCTATAACATTATAAGGAGATCCTTTTACTTTAGCCCATCTAATTAATGAACTCTACTCAGACGGTGTATAAATATTCTTATGTCTTGAAGCTTTCTTAATTGTGGCATGTATGGAATCACCCTCATTTTGTGTATGTCCTTTTTCAAGGAAAGTATGTTTAATATTAATAATAAAACTAAGCTGTTTAGCTGCATAAAGGTTTAAGGTACATAAAAAACATTATCCTATTTCTATTTTGGCCAGTACAATTATCTGACCAAAATCTAAAGTCATCACAGCCTTCTTTAGTCTTAAGTTTGATAATATCGTAAACACAGTTAGCTATTTCGTTTGAGCCCTTCATAGCTATTTGTTATTCCACAAGTAACAGGTACCAACCAAATTTCCAACATCAAACACGGATAAATTATGAACTTTCAATCGCTAATAATAATAAACTAATTTCACCACTAGGAACCAGCAACACTTTTTAACCGACTTCCAAAAAAAGGAGGAGGTTCTCAATTCGTCGGGATATTTATTTTTAATGTATGTTCCCCGATTACTCTAAGACGGCTGGACCGATTTGAAAAATTCTTTTTCTGTTTGAAAGGGTATACTTTCAAGTTGGTCCCATTGTCATTTGGTCACGATCTGATGATGGGATCTTGGAGAAATCGAGGGAACTCTTCAAATATTATAGGCACATCTATAGCGATTTGGGTATTTTTGATGAGCAGTTGACATAAGGCTATTGTAACTTAGATTAATTACAAACGAACCCACTAAAAAGTGAAAAAAAAAACTTTTTTACAAAAAACACAACCGACTTCCAAACTACAAAGTGAAAAATAACTTTAATTTCGGAAGTCGGTGTCAAAAAACTAAAATACTGATCTGATCCAAAGATACCGACTTCCGAAATTAAAGTTATTTTTCACTTTGTAGTTTGGAAGTCGGTTGTGTTTTTTGTAAAAAAGTTTTTTTGTAAATCAAATGTAGCACAAAATATTTTAGGATTATTTTGTGAGTCATGTTTATCGTTCTGTTTTAAAGATCTAGTCTCTAGTCTAGATCTCGTTGCAGTTTTTATTTGATACCCAACATGGCACAATTAAAAACATTTTTTTTAGTTCATGACTTTATGTCCTCTAGAGGGCGCCATATTGCATTTAATGTAACGCCACATAGCCTATAACCACCGGACGATCAAGACGCTTCCAATGATACCTCATTTGTCAAATTATGATTGGTAGTTTAGAAGTTATGAAGTAACAGATGAACATACATACATACCGGTCAAAATCATAACCCTCCTTTTTGCTTCGCCGTAGTCGGGTAAATAGACATGCAACTGCGACCAACTTGGAAGTAGCGCTCGTCCGCCGCCGCTGCCGCGGCGCTCTTTTGTGTAATTTTAGATGTCATGTAAAAGTAGCAGAGTTAACGACTTTCGTTGCTGACCGTACCTAACAAAAAGTACCTATCAACTCCTTATCTTCTTCTTGAAGGTCAATTATTCTTGTTATGCATCTAGATTCGTATTGTGTTGCATAATTCTAGCACTGCTATGCGACCATCTCACAGAGATAATTCCCTGTACTTCTAATTTGAAGGCCACATCTAGTAACTACAAAGATCAGCAAGTCTGCTGATGCGCTTAATCTTGATTTGATGTTTTCTCTTAAGATATTACATTTTTCCGTAATATTATTACGTTTTTGGGTAGTACATAATGCGTACAATTATTTAGTGTATACTATGTCCAGGTACGCCTAACAACTCTTGGTGGCGCGGCTAGGGAGTATACTCCCTGGCCGCGCCACCAACGACAGGCAATAATTTTTAAAGTAATTAAATTTGCGAATCTCTTGATAGCGTACGGAAAAGAACAATTCCGGTACAATTATTTAGTGTATACCATGTCCTGGTACACCTAATAACTCTTGGTGGCGCGGCCAGGGAGCATACTCCCTGGCCGCGCCACCAACACAAGGCTATAATTTATAAAGTAATTAAATTTTTGAATCTCTTTATAGCGTACGGAAAAGAACAATTCCGGTACAATTATTTAGTGTTTACTATATCCGGGTGCGCCTAGTAGTTTACAAAAACCGTGGTGGCGCGGCCAGGGAGTATACTCCCCAGCCGCGCCACCAAAACTTCATTATATTTCATTATTCGTTGAGGTACAATTATTTTCATTACACGTACCGTATAGTACATAAATGGTACAATTAATCTAGAAACATGTTTTTTTAATTTTCCACTGTGACGCGGCCAGGGAGTATCACACGGGACGTTGTATACCGGATGATTTTTTTTACCGTCTCGAAATTTTTACAGGGTGTTCTACACATGAATGTAAACAACTTTCACTATGGGAGCAACTCTGAAATCACGAAAAAAAAAATCTGTGTTTTTTTTTTCTATTCTTATTTCTATTATATGCTGGTTGCAAGGTAACCCTGCTTGCGCGATGCAGGGTTTTATGTGACGACAGTGTGATGTTTGTGAAATGAAACGTATCTGAAAAGAAGATGTCATTTCATGTACCTATTACTACCTAAACTCTGTTCAATTTTATGTTCAGATTCAAGATTAAATTCTTATTTTTTTGCTTTATTTCTTCAGATTTAATCGAGAGCAAGAACCACGGTATCTTCCACTTGCTGGACGAAGAATCTAAGCTTCCAAAACCTGAGTTCGGTCACTTTACACATTCCGTACACAAACAACTAGCTGTGAATAATAACAGGTAATGCATAACTATCAGCGATCCAATATTTTAGATACACAAGTTAAAATTGACATTATTCCAACAAAGTTTTGAATAAAAAAAAAGTGTAACTCCGAGAGTGCCAACAGAAGTGAAAACTTAAACAAGGTCGCCTTGGTGGAAGAAAAATACGTGTATAGAACATTGGTCCATAACCTTATCTAAATAAAGAGCACAATCACGTTTACAAAACCTTTAAAGTAAAATACTTGCATAGAACATTGATCCGTAACGTAATACAAATAAAGAGCACAATTGCGTTCACAAAACCTTTAATAAAGTCAAAATACTTGCATAGAACATTGATCCGTAACGTAATAGAAATAAAGAGCACAATCGCTTTTACAAAAATGAGGTGTCGTTACAGTATCGCGAAATCAATGGTTTAGTCCCATCTCAAAAATGCCCAACGCACCTAGAGAAGTTTTTATTTCAATAATAGTAATTATCTTGTTTCCACCATAAATGAATAGAACGAAACAGTTAAGAGCGTTCATTCTAAAAGTTGGCAACGTCGCTAATAGCTGTCAAATATTTACCTGTTTTGATTAATTTGGCAATATTACTTTCACTAAAAATGTCCCGACGGTGTCTCGGAAAAATATGGCAACCCTATTATGAAAGTAGGTAAGAATTTTGAACTCTGTTAAGAAGCTTTCCTTCTGCTCGGTTTTTAGGGTTCCGTACCTCAAAAGGAAAAAAACGGAACCCTTATAGGATCACTCGTGTGTCTGTCTGTCTGTCCGTTTGTCACAGCCAAATTGCTCCGAATCTAATGGACAGATTAAGTTGAAATTTGGTACACATAATATTATGTATTTCTGTGACCCAAACATGAATGAGTAACGTTAATAAATTAATTTTGAAAATGGGGGTCACTTTTGGGGTCAAATAAGAAATAAAAGTTTTTCAAACTGTATGAGGATATCAATTTTTTTTTATAATTTTAGAATAAATACATTTAAAGAAATTTAACACAATAGATGAAAATTGACCATTCCGTTCAGTAGTTTTGGCGATAAGGGCCCCCCTTATCTCCGAAACTACTGAGCCTAAAATTTTGACTCATAGATTAATAATTTTCACTCATAGATTACAGGAAAACCTATAAGAAGTCTATGATCTTAAAATAACATGGTAAATCTATCAATATTGTGCCTAAAAACTTATATTTGCAGTTAGAATGTATGGGAGAAGTCAAACTCAAACTCAAATAATTTATTTCAATTAAACCATTTACAGGCCCTTTTGAATTGTCAAGGAATCGGTCAGTCAGAAATAGGTATGAAGCTAGTTGCCCATTCCAAAGCGTAGTAGGTACCTATGGAGAAGAACGGGCAAGAAACTCCACGGACACTCTTTTAAATAAAAAATTGTTACAAAATATTGGTTACATCATTCATGTTGAAATTATACATGTGAGAACAATGTAGAAAGACGTGCACATGAGAAACGTCCGTAATAAAAAGATAAGAAAAGAATAATTCAAAAAATTAAAAATAAGCTCTGGCAGCTAAGAGATGACCAGTCCCAACTGACGGCGCCCGTTCACGAACATGACGCATGGATTAGCACCATTCAGCTCAACCATTTTGAAGGGAGCAAAATAATCCAACACACGCGCCAACATCAGCGAAACATTTGAGTGAGCATGACATACTCACAGCCGCCAGGGCACATTCAAGTCAATGCAAGACATATTACCCGGTAAATGGTAACTCTTTAGTACATAGTGCTCACATTTATTATAACTACAATGTTAAGTTTGTATTTGGGATTAATTCATCCCAACTACGGAACCCTTCATTGTGCGTAGTCCGACACGCACTTGGCCGGTTTTTTATTCATGTGCCTGAAGCGCATACTTTTAATGGGTGATTTCCCATTACTTGCTTTGTCAGTCGAATCATTTTAAATACTATTTCCAGATTACAAGTGCCGCGTTCGTCTCGTCTGAAGGCTCACCGCACGCTGCGCGATGATGAAGGATTCTTATTGCGTCACTTTGCTGGAGCCGTCTGCTATAATACGGTAATTATTTTAACAATACCCTCTTGTTATTTGAAAATCAGCATCTCTCTGGCATTTTTAACCTATTTGGCGCGGCCGTGAGGCACACAAAATCAATTTATCGAGCCTTCTCCCAACTATGTTGGGGTCGGCTTCCAGTCTAACCGGATGCAGCTGAATACCAGTATTTTACATAGAGCGACTGCCTATCTGAACTCCACAACCCAGTTACTGGGTAACACGGTACCCTTTGGTAAGACTGGTTGTCAGATTTTCGGGCTTCTGACGACCTGTAACGACTGTCAAAGATCCAAGAAGGACAGCCGAGACCAATGACTTATGGTACTTTCCGAAGCACGGAGAAGTCTCATCAATAAACTCTCTGCCAAATATAAAACTTAAGGCGCAAGTCGGCGCAACTAGCCGATACTTTTTCCATACAAATTTCGGGGGGGTTTTACTCCACTGTTACACATTGTACATCCAAATTAAAACATGAAATCGTTTTGTCTTGTTATTAATTTTGTCTGTACAGAAGCAGAATAGTAAAAAAAGCAACTAAAAAGTTATGAGCCAACAAAGATTCGTTTTTCCTGCTAATTTTAACGCAACTTTGGGAGTAAATAAGTAATAAAAGAAGTGTAAAATCTCCAAAACAAAGCTCGTTCCGACAATGCTCAATTGTCGAAGATTATAATAAACTTTATTCGTAATTGATTTATGCAGTAGTTTTTTCATAAAACTCCACCTTCCAAAAGACTTTTCGTAATTTTTTACGCGCTCGTTTTACTAAAATCGTTCTGAATGGTGTTTGTGTGCGTGCGAACTAGAGTTTGTGCATGTAGACCAGCGTCTAACTGCTCATCACTGATACTATCTCTGTAGGACACGATGCCAGGTGAGATAGCTTGCTTTTTGACCAAGACCACCAATGATTTCGAGCCCGCGACTAGTTCAACCTTAAATATATTATTTGCAAATATGTGTAGAAAAAATGCATAGATGGAATGTAATCATAACAACAGTATACAGTTTTGAGTATCACCATATTTAACCATACGGAATGTAAATTACAGTAAAATTAAGCTAGAATTTAAACAGATTATCAACACACATCGCTCTGGTGATCGACTATCCACAACCGAAATCTAAACCAAACCCTTCACTTTCACAGAACCAATTCATAGAGAAGAACAACGACGCTCTCCACGCGTCTCTAGAATTTCTCGTCCAAGAGTCGAACAGCAAGCTAGTGCAGCAACTGTTCCAGAACACTGACAACAACAACGCTAAAGGGAAACTCAACTTTATTTCCGTGGGCGCAAAGTTCCAAGCGCAACTGTCGCAGTTGATGGACAAATTGAAGGAGAATGTGAGTTATTATAACAATTTTAACAGTTCTAAGATTATTTTACTCATGTACCTCGTCACATACGAACTATGCATCAAAGACCTGACGTCACATAAATCCTGCATCGCACAATTCGAGTTTACCGCGCGAGCGACATATACTATGTGAAGACAACAATACGAAAATAAATGAAAACACGGGCAATACTAAACTACTACAACGATTATACATGAGAGTATTTTGGAACCACCAAATAAATCCTAGTATCGAAATTAAAAAAGTATTTTTTTCAAACTAAATAGTAGTGATGTGCCGACTATGGGTTTTGCCAATCTTTGACTAGCTGTAGTGACTAAACTATTGGATATATTTGATTGAATTTTCGTATGCTGACTAAGACCGTCATTAGAAATACGCAGTTTCTTTTATAGTCGTAATGTCATCTCCACCTTGTATATAAGTTTCCGACTTCAACCGTCGGGCAGTTGCCCGCCAGACACGACACCGTCTGGTCGGAGGATCCTCCCTTTTCTATGGAGGATGAGTGAACTTTACACCCTGCTCCTCATACTACTCATATTAGCGTTTATTGTGTAAAGTTTAACCAACAAGCCTAGAGACTTTTCAGGATATAATATTGTGGTTCAATTAATACCGAATGTTGTCCTAAAAACTGCTCGTGACAAATTGATTCCCATAGCAAGAGTTAAGCCGATTCCGCAGTACATATTTTTGTCAGCATTTTTGTTGACAAATTTTTGAAATGGAATAAAATATTTCAAATAAATGTCCACATATTTCGCGAATTTATTTTTTACAATGCTGTCGAGGGTTTAAGAGCGTTCATCCCGCGCGGGCTGGCAACGTCGTATTTCTAGAAGTTTTTCGTAATTATTTTATTAAATTAAAGTACTATTTTTTTTTCAGCCAAGCACTAGATCGTTGTATTTTATAATTATTTGTAACATTTACTCTATAGTAAATAAAACAATTTACATCTTAATATTGTAAATTGAATATAATTGACAATGTATCAATTTTTATGAGTAAATACCAAACTAACTGTCAAAACATAGCATACATACTTAAAAATACCAATAGTACATTGATTTAAATTTAATAAAATAATCTCAAAAACCTCTAGAAATGCGACGTTGCCAGACCGCGCGAGATGAACTTTCTTAACAGAGCAATCCTCTAATAAAACATAAGATACTACAATGTCTTATCTCAATAACTTTCTTTTCAGGGTACAAACTTCGTCCGCTGCATAAAACCAAACTCCCGCATGGTGGGTCGCGAAGTCGAAGGTTCTCTAGTACTAACTCAACTGGAGTGTTCGGGAACTATCGCCGTGTTAGAGCTCATGGAGCACGGCTACCCTTCAAGAGCACCCTTCAACGATCTACACGAGATGTACAAGAAATATCTACCGCAGAAGCTGCACAAACTGTCGGCGAAGTTGTTCTGTGAGGTAAGGATCGGACATTTTAGAATGATTTTGGAGGAAGGGGAAATGGTTCCAATTGACGTGGTAATCCGATCGTAACGAATCCATTAGAAGACGCCATATTCTAAGAGATATGTTCTTGTTGTTTATAAACATGTTTTCGTTCAATTCACACTTAAATTTTTAAGATTGTTAATTGATTCAGGCGTGATGAACTTGCGGAAATCCATTATAAAAATACAATAGACGTGGATATATTTAGCAACCTGTTCCGCTTAGCTATTTCTAAAGAGCCATAAATACTCCTAAAAGAAATCGACACGTGTTTCACATCTCAACGAGGCATCCTCAGGATGACGATTGACTTATCGCGAACCCGAACACGGCGTATTGCCACACCGAGCACTAAACGGAACTGAAATACTACTATTATTTTTATTCTGGTTTTGATACTACTTTAGTGAAGATCTTACCAAATTATTGACAACAGGTTTGTGTTTTGCTGGCCTTCTAAACACACATTTAACTTCACTTCAAAATTATTAATTGAAATGTTCAATTGGCAAAAGATCTTTTGAAGCTTCATGTTTCTGAACTATACAAAAATTACCAGGATCAACATCATTCTTTTGCTCTTATCACAATTTATTTGGAGTCTACTCAACATGTATTTTTCTTATATACTTCTCAATTAGAAAGAAACAAAATTTGTTTATTCTGCACAAACAAAACGCATATTACGAAAAAAAATACATAAAATACACATACCAAGTAGCCAAAGGGCTCGTATTCAAGCAATAAATGTCGTCGTTGTTGTCTCGTATCAGTCGTCATTTCGGGAGTCACCCCCTTTCTATCCATATCATCTATCACACAGTCCATCCATTGTTTCTTTGGTCTTCCCCTACTCTTATTACCAGTATCCACATTGAGCCAAAAAAAAACTGGCACTCCGGGAGTGCCGACAGAAGTGAAAACTTGAACAATTTTATTGTACAGGAAATAATGTATCGCGCGTTGATGTCTTTTTAATGATTAAAAGCTGGTGTCGTAACAGTTTTCATCTGTTTTTAATTAAACAAATAAATAATAATAATTCTTATTTCTCTCTTCACAAAGGTTCACATAGTAATAAACATAGAGACAAGAATTAACGCGTTTTGACAAAAATGCAAAAAGTATGATCCTTTGCGAGAGACTGGCGTCCATACTAGGATACCCTGTGTGACGGATCACCAGGCTCTCACCCCGAATTTCAACAGTGTCGCGAAATCAATTGTTTAGTCCCATCTCAAAAATGCCCAACGCGCCTAAAGAAGTTTTCACTTCAAAAATATACTTACTTGTATGATTATTTTTCCAGGCCATAGTCCACAGTCTCGGCCTCTCAGACAAAGACTACAAGTTCGGTGTGACCCGCGTGTTCTTCCGTCCGGGCAAGTACTCCGAGTTCGACACTATGATGAAGTCGGACCCGGACAACTTGAAGTCCATCGTAGACGCTGTGCTGTCCTGGCTCGTCAAGTCCCGCTGGAGGAAGTCCATCTTCGCTGTCCTCTCCATTATTAAATGTGAGTAGTTTACAATTTGTTCGGAGTCCGACATTACAGGGCCTTTTTAATTAATTGATGAAACTTCACAGACACTATAGGCATCTAATAGCAAAATAAAAATAGGCAGTCACGGGGACTGCCATTGAGGGGCTTGTGGCTAAGTACTAACAGCCGCACGGGCCGATCGATCAGGTTAAGTTACGCTTGCCGCGGTTGCTCCATGAATGGGTGACCATCTTAATATACTTACCAAGACCCCCTCCGTGCCTCGGAAAGCATGTTTAGCTGTTGGTCCCGGCTGTCATTTGTAGATCTTTGACAATCGTTACGGGTAGTTAGAAGCCCAAAAGTCTGACAACCAGTCTTACTAATGAGTATCGTGTTACCTAGTAACTAGGTTGTGGAGGTCAATATTGTAAAACATTTTAAAAGAGTAACGGTGGAGTTTCTTGCCCATTCTTCTCCATACGAAAACTACCTTTTGGAAGGGGCGACTAGAATCAATTTTATTATTTTGTAATTTTTGACGTTCAAAAGTGCCATACATGGGCTTATTTGAACTAAATGATTTGACTTTGACTTCAAAAAGACCGGCGCTCCATGTAAAATACTGGTATTCAGCTGCTTTCAGTTACACTGGAAGCCGACCCCTTCATAGTTAAGAAAAGGCTAGGCAGATGATGAGTCATGAGGACTGCCGACAGAAGAGAAAACTTAAAACTGGTATTAACGCCATCTACATTCTATAGTACAGCACTATGGCGCGAGTATGTAGGTGACGCGAATCCATGAGCTTATCTACCAAAAATCGCTCCGCACACCACTTCAAAATATCTTATAAAATCACTTAATAATGTTTGTTTAAGATAAGGCGTTTTACGCGCGTACGTAAACGTACGCACAGACTCGCACGTACCTAAGATAACAAATTCCGTTTAAGTACTCGACGTTTTACGCACTAGTCTACATACTCGGTTTCTTTCGTGCGTCCAGTATACACACAAATGATGTGCGTACAAAACACCTTATCTGGACTGGCTCTATGATGACTTGTCTATGTCATTCCCCAACCCCATACATATCTAATCCAAACTTTCCTTTCAACAGTAAAGAACAAGATAGTCTACCGCAGAGAATGCCTAATCCTCCTACAGAAGACGATCCGCGGTCACTTAGTCCGTCGCAAGCACCGGCCGCGGTACCAGGGCATCGCCAAGATCAACGCGCTGCAACACAACCTCAAAGATATGGAGTCTGTGACGTCACAGCTGAAGAAAGAGAAGGATAGTGCGCAGAGGAATATCGAGAACTTGAGGAATTCTATTAGAAATGCTTGTGCTGCTATAAAGGTGAGAATTTTGAATATATTTCTCTCGTATAAGCCCGAATTACCGTGGACCGATGACCTTGTGAAAGTCGCAGGAATACGCTGGATGAGGGAAGCACAGAACCGGTCGAAATGGCGGTGCTTGGGGGAGGCTTATGTCCAGCAGTGGACGTCTTTCGGCTGAATGATGAGGCCCAATTATTTGAGAATAACTCATCAACATCATCATAATTTCAGCCCGGAATCACATACGGAGTATAGGCCTCCCCTTTCTTCTGCCTTATAGTATCTTTATCTCACGAAGCGACGCACGCTTTACTTGTGGTTATTACGTGTACAAACACGCCGTGAATGTGTGTGTAACCGCAAGACCTTCCGCGGTACCGTCCAAAATAGGAGCGATGTCGAAAGTGTAAGTACCATGTGTGTATGTGCTGACGCTACTCGCCTTCACACACACATTCGCAGCGTGTTTGTACGCTAGGTTACCACAAAATAAAGCGCGCGTCGCTTTAGAGATAACAATACGGTACTTCCCGGTTCCGTGAACATCTGTGCAACATACTGTGGCAAAAATATTAGCTTTTCAGCAAAGTCGTGCGTTTTCAATTTCGCCACTGGTCGAGCCTATTTCGATGCACCCAAAATTTAAATAAAATTGCGTTGGTTGGCAAAAAAAAAAATACAGTGGCGCTCCGGGAGTTCCGACAGAAGTGAAAACTTGAAAAAAAAATAGGCACCGTGGTAATCAACGTTAAATAATAAACTCATTGATATACATCGGGCAGAGGAGTGGGTTAAACTCAAATAATTCCGTTCTACCGCGAATAACGTTCCTGTATGTAAAATCGTATTCAATGTATAACTTTTATTATTTCCAGTCCAATGAAAAAATCACACGCGCGGAAATCGACAAGCTGTACACAAAGTTGACCAAAGACGTCGAAACACAAATGTCTACACTACAAAAGCTAATGGTCGACCAAAAGAATAGGTGAGTTAATAAATACAACCTGATGAATGGAAGATGATCATGTCAGGTGTGTCTGGAATTCTGTGAAATGAATTATCATTAACTATACTTTAGTTATTGAAAATTTATCTTTTACTAAACAAATCTATCATTCTTTGTATCAAAGGTTGATTGAAATTAAATTTTCGAATGTATTGAGAATAAATGCATCAATACATGTTTTTGTTATACCTAACTAAGAATTAAATATCTCTTTCGTAGTATCGAATTTAATTAAGATTTTTAACATAAAAAGTGATAAACTACTACTGTGTTTACTGTACTAACAACACTAACATATAGCATTTATGCACTATCTGTTACTAACCACTAACAATTTGTCGACGAATTTAGGTCTGAATTAAAGATATAATTATTTATTTATAAATTATACAGGGTGGCAGGGACATCGACGTGAAACCTGTTACCATGGATTCAGTACATGATTCTGAACCCACCTGCGTTGAAATCTTTCGTCGGTTATTTAAAAAAAAAAAACTGCAATACCTGCACGGTCGAAATGTATCTGCCTAGCCTTTTCCCAACTATGTTGGGGTCGGCTTCCAGTCTAACCGGATGCAGCTGAATACCAGTATTTTACATGGAGCGACTGCCTATCTGACCTCCACAACCCAGTAACTGGGTAATACGATACCCTTGGTAAGACTGGTTGTCAGACTTTCGGGCTTCTGACGGCCCGTAACGACTGTCAAAGATCCACGAATGACAGCCTGGACCAACGGCTTAACGTGCTTTCCGAGGCACAGGAGTCTCGGTATGTAGAAATGGTCACCCATCCACGGATCAACCCCGGCAAGCGTAGCTTAACCTGACAGATCGACCCGAGCGACTGTTAGTATTTAGCCACGAGCTCCTCCACGGTCGAAATGAATGAAACAGCAATTTTTTTTTTTAATAACTGACGAAAAATTTCAATGCAGGGGGGTTTCGGAATTATGTACTGAATCCATTTCTGCCACCTTGTATGTATTATTACAACTAACTATTTACACTAGGAGTACAATTAAATAACTAACTACAGAATTAAATGTACAATAAGAAGAATGTCGTACTATTCTAGTTCATATTCCAGTATAAGTGACCAGTGTGAGAGTGATAAGTAATGTGAACTTGAATACTTCTTCTTGTCTCGTATCAATCATAATAATTACTTTCAGAGATGAACAAGAAAGGTTGCGTAAGATGGAAGCTGAAATGCGCGCTGCTGAAGAGGCTAAGAAACGTGAACAGGACAGGATAAAGCAAGAGGAAGAACATCGTAGACTGTGAGTACAACCCGATATACTGGCTGAAGTAAAATAAATAATACAGTAGTAAATTGTTTCCAATAAACTTGAAATAGTGGTGGTGGATCGAGTAGAGCGGCGCACAATGATTATTGACATAACAGTCCCGCATGACGGGGACCTCATGAAAGCCGAGAAAAATGAAACAAATCAAGTATCTTGACTTGGCTCGCGAGGTTGTCGACATGTGGGATGTGGACTCAGCAATCATTGTACCGATAGTCGTATCAGCAAATGGCTGAATCGCCAAGAGCCTCGACCAACACCTAAGGAGGCTCTCGTTGGGCAGCTGGATTAAGGGCTTGATTCAGAAAGCGGTACTCCTGGACACGGCTCGCATTGTTAGGAGGTTCTTATCTCTGGAGTACTGACCACCGGTAGCTTGAATCCTGTTCCCGATGCCGGTTGGCTACGATTTTTAAATGTTTTTTTTTAATATTTAAAAATGTAAATTATATTATGTATGTAGATGAAATAAAAATAAAAAATTAAGTTCCGTATAATGATTGAGCGAACAGCAGAAAACTAGTCAGAATGGCAATATAAAATGTACATAATATGAATTAATCTTATATTATGCATCCGCAATACAAAATCACCTTGCTTTTTTAACGATTTAGAAGTTAATTTTGTTTCTGTTAGCTTATGTTCGTACGAACGTAAAAATATCGCGGCGGGATTTTTTTCACGCACTAGATTTTAAACTCTCGGTGTTGAGTCGAGCGTTGAGAATCCAACGGAGTGAAAAATACACTGTTCGATTGTCAACTCTTGGCGCTAAGCAGATCATTGAAAATCCACTTTGCGAAAAAATGTCGCCTGTGCTAACCTGGGCTCAGGGTTGCTATTTTACAGGGGAACAAAAAAAAAATCTAATAATTTTGTCCATAATAACTAACAAGAATTCAAAAAAATTGTTTCTTGAAAACTTTTCGTAATCGTAAAATTTTAGAAAAAGAACTAAAAAATAATCGCGACCCTGCCAGGATTCGAACCTGGAATCTTCTGATCCGTAGTCAGACGCGTTATCCATTGCGCCACAGGGCCAGTTGATTAGCGTGACGAAATAGGTAATTCAATGTTGCTGACCTATTTATAGTAATTTAGATGTGCAAAAATATTTGTTGTTTTATATTTGCTAAAAACTTCAGGTTGTTTTTTTTTTTCGTAATAACTTTGAAAATCTTAGCCCAAAGACATACAGTTAAAACCGTTTATAACGACTTCGAAGAAACAATTGGATTACGGTTGTTATAGCCGATAGTCGATATAACAAAAAAACCGGCCAAGTGCGTGTCGGACTTCGCACAATGAAGGGTTCCGTAGTTGAGATGAATTTATTTATCCTAAGAACAAACAACATTGTAGTTGAAATACATGTTCTCCCATATATTCCAACTGCAAATGTAAGTTTGTACGCACAATATTGAGATATTTACTATGTTATTTTAAAACCATAGACTTCTTATAGGTTTTCCTGTAATCTATGAGTAAAGAGCCATACTACATATTTTTTTCAAAATTTTAGGTCCAGTTGTTTCGGAGATACTTAATGGTCAATTTTCATCGAATTTCTTAAATATCTTTAAAAGCATTTATTTTTAAATTATGTAAAAAATATGTTTAAGATCCTCGCAACAAGCCATTTCATTTGATATGTCACACGGTGCTGATAGCAAAACCTTTTTTAAATTTTCTTGTTTGTCCCCCAAAAGTGACCCCTATATTCAAAATTCATTTATTTGCGTTACACGTTCGTGTTTGGGTCACAGAAATACATATGTGTACCCATTCGATTCGGCGCAAATTGGCTGTGACAGACAGATAGACAGACAGACACACGAGTGATCCTGTAAGGGTTAAGTTTTTTCCTTTTGAGGTACGGAACCCTAAAAACGTTGGGACCTCAAAATTTCGTTGTAATAGCCGGTACGACGTTTTAAATACATACAAACATAAATATTTTTTTGTTTATTTCGTTGTAATTTTTCACGTCTGTTATAACTAATAGGTTAAGCAGAGGTGTATCTTTTTAATTAGACAGAATTATAAACCATTGATGATGATTTTTTTTGGGACTTGAATATTCGAATTAATATTTATAATATACTTAATTTAATTCTCTTGTCACATCATTCTGAATACATTGTATTATTATATTAATCAAATATTGATACTAAATTAACGAACATGATGAACTGATGATATGCATTTATTTCTTTATGTACTTAAATTGGTTTCAACAAACGGTTTTACACATCAAAAAATATATATATTTAAAACTAGATAAGGTCGGTATTACATATCTGCCTACTCTGAGAGAAACAGCGAAACAAACTCAGAGGTCTTTAAAATTCAGACATTATCTTGGTAAGATCATTTGATGACCAAGCAGTGCATGTTCATTCATGGGTTCGTCGATATACAATCAGTTGTCAGAGCCTGTGAGCGCAACGTCTGACAATGGTGCCGATTCCCTTGTTTACAAACTAAACTAAATTTAAGTTCAGTGCATCTTTTTCTTTCTATTTCATTAAGAAAAGGACAGAAGATAAATTTTAATTTAGTCCTGTCAAATTAATCATCGCTTGACGTAAATTGACGTAATTTTAGTAGGCAAGTTTATAATCACGTGTAAATTTGTATGGAGTAGTAACAGGCGCTGATTAATTTGACAGGACTTAACTAAAATTTATCTTCTGTCCTTTTCTTAATGAAATAGAAAGAAAAAGATGCACTGAACTTAAATTTAGTTTAGTTTGTGAACAAGGGAATCGGCACCAATGTTTTAAAGCCAAACTCAAATGTTGGCTAAGCCGATGTCGCACGGACGTAATAAAATCGCGGCGGGATCTTATCGCAAAGAGTTCGAGTTTTTTCGCGACATGGCAATTGATTGATATATAAATCAATTTGCCTAGCCTTTTCCCAACTGAATCAAACGCAGATTTTTCTTGGTAATTGCGCTTAATTTATGGTATGAAATCTTTACATATCACAACTGAGAAAATGTAAGAAAGGAGCGTGCGGCTTGCGTGGGGCTCGAATTTGTACTGCCTCCCGCTATCCCCGGCCGCCGCGCGCTCCCCTCTCACTTACACACACATTCAAAAACAAAATTCTACACGCAGTCATATCACGCCGCTTACACCAACTATGTAATTGATTTACATACAGGGTGTCAGGGACATCGACGCGAAAACTGAAACCATGGATTCAGTACATGATTCTGAAACCCCCCTGTGTTGAAATTTTTCGTCGGCCATTTAAAAAAAAATATGCTGTTTCATAGAAAAGTGCAATACCTACGTGGTCAAAATGTATGGAACAGCAGATTTTTTTTAAAATAACCGACGAAAAATTTCAACGCAGGGGGTTTCAGAATCATGTACTGAATCCATGGTTTCAGTTTTCGCGTCGATGTCCCTGCCACCTCGTATAAATAGATAAATTAAACTAAACATTGCATTTGCAATCTGACAAACATTTAGAAACATATATCCTGCTAATAATAACGTTTTGTTATAATACTTGCAGTAAAGCAGAAATGGAGTCCCGTCGCAAAGCCGAAGAATTAGAAAGACTTCGGTTAGAGGAACAGGATCGTATCGCCGCACTCAAGATGCAGAAACAAATGGAAGAAGCCGCTAAAGCTGACCAGGAGAACAGAGAGAGGTACACTAAAATGTCACTCATGGGCACCCGTTTTTTTTTTAATATTCATGAAAATTATCGAAAATTAACTAATTTTTATGTTATTCAATTTTTTATTTTTTGACTAGCGTTAGCCATATTTCCGATGTTATTGGCTCGGTTTATTATTTCTAAAAGCCAGAGTTATTTTATCGGATAAACTAACATTTTTTATTAAAATTTGTCAACTATGAAAAACACGATGGTGAAGACAATGTTTTCGAAAAAAAAAAAAACAAAATTGTAAGTCCATAAAACCACAGGGGTTCTGAAAAAAAAATTATAAGGAAAAAAAATGAAGATAAAGTTAATTTTCGATAATATCTTTCACTAGCCCGCGGCTTCGCCCGCGTGGACACTAATTCTTTTTTCAAAAATCAAAGTAGCTTTAGTTACTCCTTATAACGTCAGTGAAAGTCCCGTCAAAATCGGCCCAGCCGTTTCGCAGATTAGCTGGAACAAAGGGACTAGACAAAAATTCAAATTGATTTTTATTATAATTACCATACCTATACATCATACGGATTTTATATAAAGCTGTTATTTTGAATTTACAAACAGATACTAAAATTTTATTTATTTGTATACAGCGTGTAACAAAAACCCTGTCTAATCCATAAGGTTGTTGCTAAGAATCATACTGAGTCTATTTATGAGGTAATTTACTGGAAAAAAGATTTTATTATTTCAATAGGGAATTTTACCGGGTTATTACATGGGGTGGTATTACACAGGTTATAACTTATGACCTTTGTAGAAAATTTGCTAATTTATAAAGAAATTGGAGTAATGTTGATACTAAAAACATGAATTTTAAATAGCAATTACTTATTTATTTTCACAATAAAAAAATCTTTTTGGTATTGTTATCGCGGTACTTAAGCGCCCCTTTCAGTTCGGACAGGGTTTTTGTAACATGTTGTATGGATAAGTAATAGGTATAACAACGTTATGTCTAGAGAATGTACTATCGCGAAAACCCATAACTTACCACTTTGAAAACAAAATCCCGTGCACACGATGACCACATCTGTTACCACCCCGGTTCTATAGCGGCGGAGCGCTGCAAGCAAGAATAAGAATATATTTATTTGCATAAAACACGATATAAAAAGATGGCAAAAGAACAATTTAGAACAAAACATGTTTTGCCAATATAATAATTAGCATGCAAATTTTTCAGTAGGTTTGAATTGTACATTAACATTTTTTGTCAATGAAATCTTTAACACTATAGAAACTATTAACAAATAACCATTCGTAAACTTTATTTTTAAATAATCTAGTGTTTAAATTTTTGTGATCTTATTATATAAACGTACACACATTGCAAGGCAGCTTTTATTATATTTAGTTAGTCTTGGAAACTCGCTTAATACGATACCGTTGGGGTCTCGTCGGTTTCGGATATAAACATCATCTGTTTTAAGAAATAAATCCTGATTCTTCATTACAAACATACATATCTCATAGATGTAAAGAGACGGAAGCGGTAACAAACCAAGTTTTTTTAATACAGGTCTACATGATTCGTCTGGTTGGAGCCCGTAAATTATTCTAATGCACTTTTTAATCCTTACGGTGGTTAGTTACGGCTTTCCGCGATCGTACAATTTCGTTCAGCCGTTGTTTATCCTACTTAGCGCATTGATTATTCTTCAAAGAAACACTACCTTATATAAACAATAAAAATGAATCTATCTATCTATGAACATTGATAACATTCCTGATGATGCCAATCAACTAGAAAATAAACAACAACGGTATTTTCTCTTTACTATTAATAGGTTAGAACAAGAGCGACGAGACCATGAAATGGCTGTGCGCCTGGCTAAGGAGACCAACGGACACGTAGAAGGTTCCCCGCCTCAGTTACGCAGGTATGTCCTCATATTTTATTATAGAATAGTTTAATCACTTTGGCCGATTGAATGTTAGGGCTTCTGCCTCGAATCTTGCCGGCAGCGGGGCGGCGCGGGCAACGCAGACCCGTTCTCGAAACCAGCGGGCAGATCGCGCGGCACCATAGCGGCGTAGTGTTATGTCGTCGAGATATTTGTTTTAATTCGCGAACGAAATGTCTGAATAACGGCGACAACATCTTTTTGATTCAAATTTATTCCTAACGCTCGATTTTAAATTGCACGACACTACAATACAGACGCGCGGGCGGTCTCCGCTTGAAGGCTCTTTCAAACAGGGCGCGTTGGTCTGCACAAGCCTTGCCTGGAGTGCACCGCTCGTTGCCCGCCGCCGCCACCCCGCGGCCCGCAAGATTCGAGGCAGAGGACTTACAGTCCTTCCACAGTTATTTAAGAGGGCGCCCAATGGTCCACTAGCGCCAGTCCTTTAAAAAAACATTATCTTTTGATTGAGAAGAAATTATGAATAACGGCTAGTAAGGACCCTCGGTAAGTATTTGACGGCACGGTTGGCGCCTGCTGCGCTGCGCGTCGCGGTTTCGATTCCCGAACGGAACAAATATTTGTATGACCTACAAGTAGTTGTTCCGGGTCTGGCTGTTTGTGTATGTGAGTTTAAATCTTTGTAAACACACCCACAATACAGGAGAAAGTGTGTCTAGAAAAGAAAAGCGGCCACATTCCTCTAGATCGTATTTTGTTGCTTCGTGTCTCAATATAAAACTTTATAAAAGGTATTAGAAAACTCTAGACACACTTACCGAGGGTCCTTATAGTTGTTATTTATAATTCCTTCTCAGTCACGAGATAATATTTTTTAAAGGAGTGGCGCTAGTGGACCATTAGGCGCCCTCTTTACCTCTGATTTTGCATCACTGTCAAAAGCACAGTGGTCTTTATTCTCGTTACAATAAGATTGCTATTGAGTTGCAGCTACTGAACAAGTCTGTCAACATTAAAGTGGTCTTTATTCTCGTTACAATAAGGTTGCTATTGTCAGAAGAAAATAACTGTGAAAAGACTCTACTTGAAGATTGATCTTTACTTAAATCCGACAGATTTCATAATAATCTGTAATGCTGGTACTTCACTTGGCTTATTAGCGCAAATATTTGCTTTCTATTTATGAACTTTTTCATAATCACGGCAGGGTTTATTTTGTACAAGAGATCCGCCCCTGCTTCGCACTATTTTCACTAGTTGACAAAATATCGAGTTTAAAAAAAAATGTAAGCTTTAATTATTCATGTATTTTACACATAAATTCTCAAAATTATGGGGCTAACCGCATCAAAATTCTTTGCGTAGTTTAGAAGAACAACGCGGTCGCACAAACAGACACTAAAAGCGAATTTAATTTCAATTTAAACAAATACTTATTCTTCCTTTGTTCTTATTCTTCTTTCTTCTTTTTCTTGTTACTTTCTTCTTATTCTTGTCACTTCTTTATTATTTCTTCACTTATTCATATTATAATTTTTTGACAAATACTCCAAGTGAAGTTCCAGCATAAAAAGATGTATGTTATGTTTGGGTATCGTTCTGAAAAACGGTCCTTAGAATATGAAATCTATAGTTAATTTATTATTGGCTCATTGTAGATCAATATAATATCATTGTATTGAGCTATGATGAATCAAAGGCAACTGACCAAATATAGAAAAGGTTAATGTATCAGAGAGTCAAGATATTCAATGGACAATAAGTAAACTAGACAGTATTAAGTATTTACTTGTATCTGATATTATTTCAAGTATTTACTTGTATCTGATATCAAGTATTTACTTGAATCTGATATTGTTTCATTTCTTCTTTTGAATAGATTGTTTCTTCAGACAATTTGAACGTGTACTTTATAAAAATGTTTTTGATCTCTAAATGAATAATTATGAACAGTATTCTCACTGTACAATATGACATCGAGAGCACCGGTCTGCGAAGTTTCTTCTTGTATATAGCTTTACACTACAATTTATAATAATGGTGAACATGTTTTAGTAATATTTATGATTATGAATCAACGTTTTAGCTAAAACTGAGTAATTTTCTTGACCAGACACACGGAAGCGGTTTTTTTACCAATACAATATTATTGTAAAATGAATAAGATACTAAACTAAACTTATTGCAATAATAATTCTTAATTAATCGTAAGTTCGTAAGGATAAATAAAAAATTTCGAGTATTTATTTTGAATTAAATACTACTAAAACGTGTCACCATTCCCGGATGTCCGACTTCAACTAGCGTATAAGTAATATTGTGATATGTTCGCACAGTTTCCCTACCATGGAGTCAATGAATGGAGAGAATAAATTGAACAGGTACTGAGTGAGACAGAACTAACGAATTTCTCTTTCGCACGCTCCGAATTTGGTCCTCTTTCAATTATGTAGATTTAGACGGTATCGAACTATAACTGATCGCAATTCACTGCTATAAGTGTTGGTATGGGCTCTTTGATATTTATTTACGCGTTGTTTTTTTTTCTACGTGAGAAACGCCGCCGACCGTTTTTCTAACGGGTACATAACATAACACCTGTATTCCCTGGAGAGCAAGGTATTATTACGCCCAAATTTCGCCAGTTATATTTAAGTTCCTTAGTCGAGGGGCAAGCGTATTGCTATCAACCGGACACAAATTCAGATTCCGGAATCCAACTGATATATTCCAAACTGAAAATTCAAAAACAGTTTGCCTGACTTGGAGATTAAGGCTGCATTTCCACCAGAGATGTGCGAGGATGCGTCGCGAGGGATGTGTTTGTTAAGAACCGATAGAATCGCTTCATTTACCTAGCCTCGCTTAGCGCAGCTCCGGTGGAAACGGCTTAGCGGTGCGAGGTTTTTGTACGTACAAAACAAGCAAGGAATGGGTGCGAGAGATGTGTATTAGGGATGGACGCGAGTGAGAAGTCGTATCTGAAAAAGCCCGTTACACATCCTAGCAGCGCTCATCTGCCTAGCACATCTCTGGTGGAAACACTCACATCGTTTCACAGCTTCGTTACACATCCTCGCACATTTCTGGGGATACTCAGCCTAAACACAAGACGTCAAACTTAGCAGTCGCGTTTGCGATCACTACACGAGGCGTTTTAAAGGGGAAAAACATAAAAATGTGATGATCTCTATTGACCGTTTTAGTTTAGTATCACGTTTTGAGACGGCTGTAAGAAGTAGGTACTTACAATGGCCATGGCTACAACCTAGTAGAGTACTAGTATGTACTTATAAACACTTATAATTGAAAGAGGACCTCTTCCACTGATAACGAAGTAACTACTAACAACGGCTATCTGCTTTACTTGAACTTTCTGCACGCAGTCTTAGTGTTGTTAACTGTATCTTAGTGATTTGTTATATTAATTCAACTACTATTTAATGTACTATTTAGTTTATAGTCGTAATTGAGCTGTGTTTCGTAAACTAAGGTTTTTCTGTGAATTATGGGGAACAAAAATAACAAGATGAGGTTTGAAGACAACGACGATGCGCGCGTTTTGGATAACTTTTACAAAAGAATTGATAAATATTTATACGAGTCAGTATGAAAGACTATTTTATGGTTATGGAATAAAGCTTGATTTGTAATATTATAGTATTTTTTAACAATTTAGTGTTGACTCTTTTACAATCATATAGTAAAGTGATACATATAAGGCTTTAGCGAAACCCCAGATGATGCGATATTTGAATAAACTGTGGCATTTGACGACCCTGGATTAACTAATGCGACCAGCGGGATAATTGCGTAACATTCTTGCAGTTTTTGACAGTTCAGCAACATTCATTGCGTTATTTGCTTTGTTGAGCAGATAAATTTTCCAAACATATGAAGCAATGGATTAGTAATATTCTTCAAAATCATTTAGATTGTGATTGATGGTGTTTTACGCAATTATAGTGCTGAACTCGGCTAGTAAGCTTCTATCACAAGGATTCTTTATCTCAAATACATCAACTTCATCCTAAAAATACATGATTTTGAAAGAGTCAAAAAATTGCATGCAAAATATCAACTGTAATTTAAACGCCAGTAATTTATGTACCACTAATTAACAGTCCGCACGTAGCATGATAAAACTAAGTAGCATGTATTATAACATGAAATCTTCAAAGTTTTCGACATACATTGACGTTTTGTTACGTGGACGACAGGTCTGAACGGGTGCGAATGCAGCAAGCTATGCAGGGCAAGCAAAAGTACGATCTGTCTAAATGGAAGTACTCAGAACTCCGTGATACTATCAATACTTCTTGTGATATTGAACTTTTGGAGGTAAGTGACTTATTACTTATCACTACTGGGGGTCCTATGTTATGGGGTTTGGTTTCCGCACTTAGTCCGTCAAGTGGACTATTGTGCGTGGACCATGGCGACCGTTTGGTGGTTATTCCAACCAACCCACCTCCAGTAGATAATTAAATGTCCTGGTCTGTTCAGAACATCTGTGAAAGATCTGGGTGACCCGAAGGTTTCTGTTCTAATCTGGGTGACGCCTGTGCATTCAGAGAGCACGTGCGCGACGGTTTCCTCAGCCTCCATGCGCGCCCTGCACAGAGGACTACTGGGATTGAACAGCTCTGTTCGCCTGATTAACTAGCTTCAGATTACAGCATCGACAATGTAGCACTAGAGTTTACATAGAGTTCCATTTTATAGTAATTCCACAACTTACTTTTCATATTCAGTAACAAGCACTATGCTTTTATGCCCCCTGGATTATGTCAATTTAAATATACACCGTGACATTTAAGTCGTCTTACAAAAGCAGCCCACTTCATGTATCCAATGACTACTAAATATTCATTAAAAAAAATTGATATATTGTAAGAATTTTTAATTGCTCCTAGAGGTATTTTATGTCGGGTACATTGATTGACCTTTTGTAAGACGACTAAAATGTCCGGTGTATATATTTTTTTTTAATGAATGTTTATTAGTCATTGGATACATGAAGTGGGCTGCTTTTTAAAAAAATAGGAAGAATCGTTTTGAGAGAGTTAATTAACAGACTGAATATTTCGAACGGTCAATGGTGTCGATTCTCTTGTGCACAAACTAAATTTAAGTTCAGTGCATCTTTTTCTTTCTATTTCATTAAGAAAAGGACAGAAGATAAATTTTAGTTTAGTCCTGTCAAATTAATCAGCGCCTGTCACTACTCCATACAAGTTTAGACGTGATTAAAAACTTGCCTACTAAAATTACGTCAAGCGCTGATTAATTTGACAGGACTAAACTAAAATTTATTTTCTGTCCTTTTCTTAATGAAATAGAAAGAAAAAGATGCACTGAACTTTAGTTTGTGAACAAGGGAATCGGCACCAATATCTCTTATTTCAGTCGAATGACATAATAGACTTATTAAAAGTTATCAAATCTTCAACGTATAATAGAGTTAAGTAATTTTTCATATCAGGCTTGCCGCCACGAATTCCACCGTCGCCTGAAGGTGTACCACGCGTGGAAGGCAAAGAACGCGCGCAAGACTACCATGGCCGACCAGGAGAGGGCGCCACAGTCCATCATGGATGCTGGTAAGTTATTGTACATTTGTAAAATATATTATCAGTGTTTCTACGTCTCGGAAAGAAGAAGTGAATACGGAATGAATCTCAATTGACGACGATCCATCAGGTTAAGCTACGCTTGCTGGAGTAGGTCCGTGGATGCGTGACCATTTCTACATACCGAGACTCCTCCGTGCCTCGGAAAGACTTTTCCCAACTATGTTGGGATCGGCTTCCAGTCTAACCGGATGCAGTTGAATACCAGTATTGTACATACAGCGACTGCCTATCTGATCTCCACAACCCAGTAACTAAGTAATACGATACCCCTTGGTAAGACTGGTTGTTAGACTGTCGGGCTTCTGACGACCCGTAACGACTGTCAAAGATTCACGAACGACAGCCGGGACCAACGGTTTAACGTGCTTTCCGAGGCACGGAGTAGTCTCGGCATGTAGAAATGGTCACCCATCCACGGACTAATCCTGACAAGCGTAGCTTAACCTGATGGATCTACCCGTGCGGCTGTTATTACTTAGCCACGAGCTCTTATATACATATAAATAAATAAAGTTTTTCTTCACCGTTTTGAGAGCAGTGGTGATGAAATAATTTACACAAAGTAAAGCGCCTGACTGGGTTCAAATTTACGACCTACAACTCGTAAGTCGCGGTAGTTACCCCTGGGTCACCACTGCTCAGTTGGGAGTAGAGTTGGGTTCGATATCATGTCACATGTAAAAATCATCTATATTATAAAATCATTTCATCATGCAATGACAACGACAAAATCATCAATGCTTTTAAATCATTTCATGAATGAACGAGAACTTCGGTGATTCGGATGCTACGTTGCGAGGTTGCATGATCGGTGATACTTAGGTCACAGAATTCATAGTTTCGATAAAATACCCGGTGCTAGGCGCACGTCCATTTTGTTTCATAAATTATTGTTTGGATTAAACGAGGACGACCACACTTATACAAAGAGTTTGAAGTTAAGATTGAAATATTATGTAGGTACTTGTAGGGAAGGTGCGTATTTACGCGATCAAGTTTTCAGACCAGGGGGCCTACCACCAGCTCATAAAGCAGTATTATTTTAATATTACTTCATTGTAGAAAAGAGATGAAGCTCTACAGGACGTATAGGTCCATCTCTTTCTCCCACTGAAGTAATATTAAAATAATAATGCTTTTGAGCTGGTGGTAGGCCCCCAGGTATTTACTTGCAAGAACGCCAGATTGCCATGAAATACAAAAAAAAAATCAGCAAATATCGCTAATGGAAACATATTGAAAATTTCCATGATTATTAATCAATACTATTCTAAATACACTGCCATGAATGTCGCAAACAAAGAAAAATTTAATTTCGCAATCTAACTTAGAGGATAACCCTTAAAGTGGACAAGTACGACCAATGCCTACTAAATAATGATAATTTCACAAAGCCGTTCCACAATCATTTGAAGTGATGTGATCATATTCTCAAATAAAAATCATTGATGATTTTTTCAATGTTTCCGTCATCGATATTTTTTTGTCATTGTCATGCAGTCATTGATACAGAAAAATCATCACTCAGCCCATCTCTAGTTGGGAGTTGTTGTAACACGTATTGCGCTATGCTCTGTGATGTTAGCTGTCTCGTGTTCTTTTGATGATACTGGGATAGAGATGTCGTTACGCATTACTATACTACAAGTTGTAAAAAGATCCATTACATAACTGTTATCTACCTATTCTGTACATCAACGTAACATTGAGCAAAAATTATTGCTGGGAAACGACTTTAACTTTTGGTGTAAAAAATCACTGTTTACGGCAGTGCTCAATGTAATGCACGCATAACATTTTGTTTATGGGTGCATGCAACGGTCCAAGAGTTGTAGGGGTATTTAAAGTTTAAATTTCTAATATCTAGAACTTGTTTTCGTGAAAAAAAGGAAAAAATGTTGGATTATGACTTTCAAAATCTCTGTAAGCAGAAGGTTACCAGGTATGGTTCAGTATAAAAAAAAAAAATCACAATGATGGGGAGAATAAGTGACTCTCAGTTTCGTTAAGCATATTTTTACACCCGTTAAAATGTATAATTGTTTCCCCAGCCAAGACGCCCCGCCTGCCGCAGAAGGGCGAGATCCTGGGCGCGCGGCACCGCTACTTCCGCATCCCCTTCGTGCGCGCCGGCGCGCCGGGCGGCGAGCCCGAGCGGCGCGGCTGGTGGTACGCGCACTTCGACGGCCAGTACGTCGCGCGCCAGATGGAGCTGCATCCCGACAAGACGCCTGTGCTGCTGCAATCTGGTGAGACCACCATTCTCTTGCTCTTATCCTTATTTATTGAAGTGAAAACTTCTTTAGGCGCGTTGGGCATTTTTGAGATGGGAAAAAACAATGAACTCGCGACACCGTTACCGACACCTCATTTTTGTAAACACGATTGTGCTCTTTATGCGTTACGGATCAATGTTCTTTGCAATAATTTTTACTTTAAAGGTGTTGGAAGTATTTTTTAAATTGTTCAAGTTTTTATTTCTGTCGGCACTCTCAGAGTGACACTGTTTTTTTTATTAGAGTTCGGAACTACAGTTCTTTTTCCTCCTTACTCCATCCTACCATCTCAGCAGTCACCCCTTTCTAGCCATATCATGGTATGTCATCATAATTTTCTACTCGGAATGACTAAATTCTGGGTATAGGCCTCCGTTTCATTCTGCCATACATCCCAATTAATTTAAGTGTTTCCTGCAACATTCCCCTACGCGCTTTTGGACGTTTCTGGTTTCTTTAGTCACCGTTCTATAAAAGCTTTACTCCATCGGCCATCTCCACGTCAAGCCACGCTGGTATATTGATTCTAGCTAGCTGATGGTACGCGCAATTTGACAAACAGTACGTCACCAAGAAAGATGGAGCTGGAATAACACCCTGATAAGACGCCAGTGTTGTTGCAAGCTGGTATGGAAATCAATAATCCACTGAGTTTAAACAGAAAAACATTTTCTTAATCGAAAATTCACAGATTATCTCAAGCATTATCGACTTTGAAGTGCATTATTATAAGTGCCAGGTGCCAGGCTGCCACGGCTTACAAAAGAAGAAAATAACTTAGCAGGCCATTTCCCTATGTAAACGAAGAGCAGAGTCGTTGACTGTAGCGATTCTTGAGATACGCCTCTGACCCAGTCTTCCAAATTTTAGATTTTTTTCAGAAATAATCACTTGAATTGTAAAATTGTAAAAACAACATCATTCAACATCCATCCAATAAAATAAACATTTTTTTCTCAGGAGTGGACGATATGCAAATGTGCGAGCTAAGCCTAGAAGAGACAGGCCTCACTCGCAAGCGCGGTGCGGAGATACTGGAGCACGAGTTCGAGCGCGAGTGGGCGCGACACGGAGGACCTACGTACGTCGCGCACGACGCACGCAAGCGTTAGGCACGTACGTATACCGGTATACTATAGCCCAAAAGTATCAGATGAAAATATAAACAAATGAATCAGAAAACGTAGCTATTCCAATTTGTCTTGCAACTTACAAATTGAGTGCTTTGATTTGATTTTTTGAATACCTGAAATTCTAATTTTAAATCACCTTAAAGATGTTTTTAAGATGTTTTTATTTTATTTCTATGGCTAAATACTAACAGCCGCTCGGGTCGATCTGTCAAGTTAAGCTACGCTTGCCGGGGTCAGTCCGTGGATGGGTGACCATTTCTACATACCGAGACTACTCCGTGCCTTTGAAAGCACGTTAAGCCGTTAGTCCCGGCTGTCATTCGTGGATCTTTGACAGTTGTTACGGGTCGTCAGAAGCCCGAACATTTGACAATCAGTCTTACCAAGGGGTATCGTATTACCCAGTTACTGGGTTGTGGTGGTCAGATAGGCAGTCAGTCCATGTAAAATACTGGTATTCAGCTGCATCCGGTTAGACTAGAAGCCGACCCCAATATAGTTGTGAAAAGGCTAGGCAGATGGATTGAAAGATGTTTTTCATTTGGCAAAATTGGGGTTAATTTTTTAACAAAAAATTTTGTCGATGATTTTTCAATTACAATTTAATAATGTTATTAAAATAATCATTGTTGGAAAAGTTGAGATATAAAAATTGAAACCTTCATTTAGTGAGTCATTGCGTAAGAATTTAACCTGAACCGGGATTACTTACACTTTCATCAGATAATTTTGAAACATACCAAACGTTATGTCGTTTGACGATAACTATAGATATTTATGTTCAATAAGACTGGTTTTTCGGCGGTCTACTCAACAATGCGTGGTACCATAGCATCATGGCAATAAGGAAGAAGAGAGTCTGAGAACTCGCACTAAGACAATGATGGACGCGTCATACAACTTCTGTTTGCTTGTCTGTTTGAATGCGTTGCTGGCTAAACTGGCAACACTGGTAGCCGGTTGTCAAAAAAACGGTCTCTAGGTTAATTAATTTAATAAAATAATAAAAGTGTTATAATTATGTTAAATTAGTGTATTATAGTCGAGCCTAGATATTAAGTATTCTACCCAGTAAATATACAGTGTTTTTTGTCGCGAAAACTTCGTACAAAAAGGATTTAAAACCGGCTGTCAACTCAACACTTCAACTGTGACGGATTTCAAACTATCATCGATCCCGGGGAGTATTTTGTTTTAATTAAGTGATTTTGTATTAATATTTACAGACCACAGAACATCACAAAGTACTGCTCAGGTCTCTGAGCTACGTCCATCACACACTGGCACGGTTTATGTCTCCTTTTGCTTGACAACTAGTGGAAGCAAAATCGAAGACGAAAACATTCGCCCAGACAATAAACACTACATAATTTACTATACCAATTATGCTCATTATGAGCTTATACTATAAAATATAATCATTTAATATGTCACGAATTTTTACATAAAATCAAGTTTAGTAATTGTACCTATATATCTGGTTTTTAAGATAATAACAAGAAAAGCAGTGTTTTTCTATAGTATTTCTCTTCTGTTTAACTTTCCCATCTCACTCTAATCAACTTAATCTAAATGTAACAGCTATTTCTCAATAAATTACTCAATTTACTTTTTCCCCCAACTACCTCCTACTTATCCACATATTATCAGAACATCTTTTCTTGCACTGTTATTTAGCTGCATAACTTCACACATTCCAGGTGACTCACAATTATTCAAAATGATGACTCGCAGAGCTACAATCAAGGAAATGGAAGAAAAACTGAGAGCTACCTTGAAGGATCTCGAAGCTTCTCAAGCTGAATGCAAACAACTGCTCCAGGAAAGGGAAGACAGTGAAGTGGAAGTGGAGAACATTATCGCCAAAAACACCTTCCTCAAAAATGAGCTAGCTGAGCTGCACACAGAACACATGAACTTAGCCGACCAGTACAGTCAACTACAACACCAAGTGTCAACATTTCAAGAGTGCAGTGACACCCACGAACTGGCATTGAACCATATTTCAGAACTAAAACAGAAATTATGTGAAGCCCATAAGGCCCTATCTCTGTCAGAGTCTGTTAAGGTCAGTGAACAGGTCGCTGACACAAATAACCTATTTGATGATTTGGTAGGCTGTAAGTCAAAATCAGTGTGTGAGCCAGCTATAACAATAGATTTGACTGGTGATGATACCATACCATTGTGTCCTATTGTTATGAGTCATAATAAATTAAAGAAATATATTAAATTCAAGAAAATAATTAAACGGTCACAGAGAGGAATTAAAAAACAAAAACTTTTAAAATTAAATCTTTCCTTTAGAAAGGAACGTGTTAACATTTCAAAAAGTTTAAATAGTTGTATTGTTGAGTTAGATGAATGTAGGCAAAAATATGATATTGATACAAAGCTTCTTTATAATGATATTCAACACAAGGAGCACTTGCTGAAGGATATTTTTGAGAAATATGAGACTTCACAACAACAACTAAGTGAGCGCTTGTTTGAGGCTGGAGAACTACTGGATTTGGTGAAGTGGAATGCTGAGAGGTATGAGTCCCTGACTAATAATCCCTCATGCAGCTGTGCCAACCAACCATCACCTCCTCAGCCTCAGCCTGACTTGCCTCCACCGGTGTTGTCTCTTCCAGCAGAGACCTGTGTTAATACACAGAATAATAATAAATCTATATTTTTCTGTGACGAATTAGGTTCTGGCTTTGGAAAAATATTATTCAATTACCTTAGCCATAGTTTTACCAATCATAGTTATCATAACATAAGTTTCAAACAAATTATTAAAAGAATTGAAAGCACAAACCTAGATAATTATTCTACAATGGTTTTGCTATTAGGTAATAGTACTGGTATTACCAGAAAGGACATAGTGGATGGTGTGGACACCTTATTAAAGTTAAATATAGGAAAGCTAATGTTGTGTGCTTTACCTTACTCTGATACTTTATCAGATTACGAAAATAATTATATTTATAAGTTGAATAGTACTATTCACAGGCTGACATGTTGTCATAGTGACAAATTATTGTATTTTGACACTAACAAGTTTGTTAGTGGTTTTAAGTTAACTCAGAGAACTTTATCTCTGTCTTGGGAATCTAGACATATGATTGCTATGTTGATAGCACATAATATTAATGAGGTTATAGGTAATATAACAAATTGTAGTATTAGTGACGAGTCTGTGTTGTCTAGTTATACTAACAACATAGTAATTAATTCTGAATTATCTTGTTGTACGAAGGAGGATCCACCTACAATACCAACATCTTTGGAGGCCACTACCAGTCAGATAGGGTATTCTCTTCCTGCTGGAACTCATACGGGCATTCTAGACTCTTCAGTTGTAGTTGTGGAGTTCACTCCGGATAACTTTTTAAACTAGTTAGTAAGACAACAGAAGTTACCCCTTCAAATAACCAATTATTATTAGAGAATAATAAAAAGGTATCTTCTGGCAATATTTTACATAATAACAATAATAAAAAACCAAAAGGGGGGCAACATACTTTAAAATTATTCAATCAAAATATCCAAGGTTGCTCTTCCAAATTACTGGAAATAGAATTGTTTTTAGAAAATACCAAGTTTGATGTCATTTGTTTAACAGAACATTGGTTAAAAGATCATCAAGTAATGTCAATTCACTATGAAAATTATTGTGTAGTTAGCCATTTCAGCCGAAAACGTATGATACATGGCGGGTCATTAATATTAGTAAAAAATTCGATTCAATCGAAAGAACGAAAAGACATCATAAGACTGTCTGTTGAACACACCATTGAATTGTCCTGTGTTGAGCTTGATAAGCATGTTATAGTATGCGTATACAGACCTCCAAGTTACCAGAATCTACCTATATTTGATTCTGTAATGGAAGATGTACTAAAGAAACTTAGTGCTAGTAGTAAGTCAATAATCATATGTGGTGATTTTAATATTAATTTATTAGAAAATAACTCGAACACTATCAGATTATTAAGTCTTTTTAGGTCATTTGATTTGTCAAATGTTTTTATGGAACCAACCCGAGTGACAGCTTCTTCTGCCACTTGTATAGATAATATATTTTGTAATTGTGATTACTTACATAAACAAATTGTAAATAAGTTGCCATCTGATCACAGTGGACAAACAATAACATTTTGCACCTACATGCCTTTACAAAAAATTCAAATAAGGTTTAGGTCAATTACATGTAAAAATTTAGAGAAATTAGATAATTCTTTGGCAAGTAAATTATGTGTTCAGAGTTTTAATAATATTTTTGATCCTAATGAGTTTTACGCCGAGTTCTTTTCACTATTAAACAAGCAATTTATTGAGACTTTTCCCCTAAAGACTAAAACTATTTATACGAAGTTCTTATTTAGTGACTGGGCCACTCCAGGTATTCGTAAAAGCAGGGAAAAGCTTTTTGAACTTTATGGCCTAAAGCAACATACGAATAATACAAGCTTTCATCAGTATGTCGCAAAATATTCTAAAACTTTTAAAAGTGTGTGCAAAATAGCTAAAGCTCTTTACATTAGCAATAAAATAAAATCAGCTGATGATAAAATAAAAACTACCTGGCAAATAATAAATAATGAAACAGGTAGGAAAAAACAGCGTAATACTGAATTAAATTTAGAGACAGCACGTGGCCCCATCAACTCAGATGTAGAAATAGCTCAGGAATTTGAAAACTTTTTTGCTAATGTTCCCCTTAAAACTACCGAAAACTTAAATTCATCACCCGCGCTTTCTGCCGCCTTACTTAGAAATAATGTAAAAGCATGCCCTTTAGAGTTTAGGTTTCAGCATACAAACCCCCAGGCTGTTATAAAAGCTTTTAAAGATCTTAAAATTAAATCAACAGAAGATCTATGGGGAATGTCTGTAAAAGTCTGTAAATCTATCATCGAAACCATTGCGCCCTATTTAGCTTTCATATTTAACACCAGTGTAGACCAAGGAGTCTTTCCGGATCTCATGAAACTCAGTAAAGTAGTTCCTTTGTTCAAGTCCGGTGATAGTAAGGAACCCAACAATTATAGGCCCGTGTCAATTCTGCCAGTTCTCAGTAAAGTGTTTGAAAAGTTGATGCTTAATCAAATGTTACGTCACTTTAATAAAAATTCCATCTTTCATGAACAACAGTACGGTTTCACCAAAGGGCGTTGTACCACTGACGCCGGTGTCACCCTAATAAAGAACATTTTTAATGCCTGGGAAGAAGCACATGATGCCATTGGAATCTTTTGCGACCTCTCGAAGGCGTTCGATTGCGTAAACCATGAAACACTTCTGCTAAAACTAGAACACTATGGGATTAGGAATACAGCTCTTGATTTACTGAGATCATACCTGAAAGATAGAAAGATTAAAGTTCAAGTGAACGGCGTAAACTCATTGGGGTCTGAAATGGCAATGGGTGTTCCTCAAGGTTCGATATTGGGTCCATTCCTCTTTTTAGTTTACATTAACGATTTACCCCAATTACTTCAAAATCAACTGAAGATGGTGTTATTTGCAGATGACACATCATTGATCTTTAAAATAGATCGACGGTCACAAAATCTTGACGACGTGAATAACTCTATTCTTCAGGTCCAAGATTGGTTTACGGTAAATAATTTGGTACTAAATGAGAAAAAAACCAAGTGCATTAGATTTAAATTACCGAATGTTAAAAGTAGCGAATGTGACATCATATTGAATGGAGAAAAACTGGAATTTATTAATCAAACAGTTTTCCTAGGAATCACGCTGGACGAGAAATTACAATGGGGACCTCATATAACATCTCTTGCGGGGCGGCTAAGCTCGGCCGCTTATGCTATTAGAAAGATAAGACAGTTAACAGATGTAGAAACCGCACGTTTGGTATATTTTAGCTACTTTCACAGCATTATGTCATATGGCATTTTACTGTGGGGTCGGGCTGCTGACATTGAATCCGTCTTTATTTTACAAAAGAGGGCTGTCAGAGCCATTTATAACCTATGTCATCGCGAATCTCTCAGGGAACTTTTTAAAAGGATTAATATTATGACGGTACCTTGCCAATTCATTTATGAAAATATTATGTATGTAAGGAAAAATCCACATCTCTTTAATAAAATAAGTGATAGACATAATTTTAATACTAGAAATAAAGATAAACTAGATCAACCATTTTTCAGGTTATCTAAAGTACATACATCTTTTATGGGGTACTGTGTTAAATGTTACAACAAAATACCTTGTGACATATTGCAATTAAATGAAAGAAAATTTAAAACTCATATAAAAAGTACACTTTGTAAACAAGCATATTACAAATTAGAGGATTATATCCAAGATAAGAGTGCTTGGAAACATGCTGGTCCTGCTCCATAGGACAATTTAGAATCAAGACAAAATCAAACTGGTTGCTAATGTAATTGTAAAATTTATTACTTTGTGTTTTATGACATTGATTTTACATTCTGTAATTACTTCCTTACACACTGACTTATTAATTGTAAAATTTTAGGAAAATCATCTACTTTTACAATGTTTGTAAATATGTGAGAACCATGTATCTATCACAAATTAAATTATCTCTCGTTGCTTCATTTTTAATTGTTTTTACCTATTGTGGTATAGTAATTTTATTCTAGGTGCATCGTCTTCACATATAATAATTATTTAACAAATGTACGTACATATACAAACAATATTGTAAAACATTTTAAAAGAGTAACGGTGGAGTTTCTTGCCCATTCTTCTCCATACGAAAACTACCTTTTGGAAGGGGCGACTAGAATCAATTTTATTATTTTGTAATTTTTGACGTTCAAAAGTGCCATACATGGGCCTATTTGAAATAAATGATTTGACTTTGACTTTGACTTTGATACTTTTAGCGACTCAGAAGAAATTTTAAGAATATTGGCAAAACATGTGTTCCTGTCAAACATTGTATGGAACATTGACAAAAAATGAATGTTTCGCCAGTGCAAACGCACAGTTATATTGTGTTGTTGTGCAATGTTCTAGTCCTTGCGCTCGTGCTAGTCGCTAGGTGACACGCGGGAGGTGGACGTCGGCCGCTAACAGTCTGACAATGTTGTCTATGTCGCCCTCAGCCGTGTCACCGGGAGCATAGCACGAGCGCACGGAGTATATCGGTAGTTTTGCTGTATCGTAGGCCCACGTTGTACTGTATGACGTCATGTAATTGTTTTTTTTCTCATTTCAGATATCACATTCCAACGAGGACATAGAAAATTTAGATACTTCGTCGTCGTAAAATCGCAAAGTATTCCAAAACATAGGAATTTGAATTTAAAAAATACACACATTAGATAGATTATTGGATAGAGGAATAACTTAGTGCTTTCAACGTGCCTTCACAGGTTCCTAGATGTATATTAGTGCAATATAATTGAAGGTCACTAAGATAATTTATTTATGGGCAAATTGACCATACTTATAAAGCAAAGTCAGACTTACTACCACAGGTCTTACTATTTACAATATTAATGAAATAAATAAATTATTTATAAATGAATAAAAATGGATTATAATGAAATTAAAACGTTGAAATAGTTTTAAATTGTATCTGACTTTGCTGTTTCATATTCATAAGTGTTACTAGAAAATCTTGGCACTATGCAGCAATAAACATCTTTTAAATTAGACCTATTGATATGTATTGAAATTGTATTTAAATAAACAGTGCACAGTGTGCATCCTTTTATAGAAAAGCTGCATAGTGGTACTCAACGTAATGGCTATAAATTAAATAGCAATGCTGGTTCATGCCACTGTAATCATGTATCTTGAAATAGTCCTTTTTCTTCCATGGAAACTCGATTGAATAGACTTGCCATAGTCGATTTAATCGACTTAGTAGTTGACATTTAATTTTAATCGATCAGTTATTTCCATTCATAAAATATTATAATCGTAAAACAAAAGTAGGATCTATACAACCGAAGTAAGTGAATAAGAAAAAGTGACATAATATATTTTTGATTTAATATAGACAAAATTTATTTCTCTAATATTCTGTAGCATAAAATTAATTTGATAACACTGTAAAACTATTGTAATGGACTCCACATCGAAATCACTCTATAATATATTTAAACATGAAATATTAATTTATACTTATTTTGTGAGTGAACTGTGATTCGTAATTCAGTTATTAAAAATTAGGTCAGTATTTTAAAATTGAGAAAATTATTTATTTGAACATTCCTGTCCCAAGACTGGTGAATGGTAGCTTTTGTATTATTTGAATAGCCGTATGATTATTTTTATCAATTAAGTGTTTTCTGAACAGTATTTAAGCAAACATTCCTGTATTTTTTACTTTGATTGCAGTAAATGTTCAGTTTATTTTTATATGTACAAGTTTTTTTAAAGTACAAGGTTATAAGATCGTGCAAGTGCCTTAGTGTGTTACTCTGATTACATGACCACTCCATTATTGTATATGCTTTACCAAATAAAAACATGATGAGAGTTATTGCATGTTTTATTTATTTTTACCTCATTTAGGGAACCTGTACAAAGTAATTAACGACCCCTTAGGACAGGGTAAGTCACTCAGAAAGCCCGCGGATGCTATGGTGTAACTGACACAGGCATGGCCACCATCATCAGGAATTTTAATTTTGATACCACAAAAATAATTGTCGCTAATTAGTTGAAATTAGTCTCCAAATATCAGAATTAATCGGTCATTGGTTATAAGTTATAAGGGTTTATAGGTGGCCGATCTGGGGAGCGCTTACCCCAGCTTGGCCCATTTGAATTTCAAAAGCTAGGGCACCTAGCGAAGATCTATTTTCTCCCAATCGCTAATTAGCCGCAATTTTTCGCCAAGTCACAGATTTAGTCGGCGTGCAGTTAAAAATATATTAAAAAATTCAATTTTTGTAATATAAATGTGACCAAGCTAGGGAGATTCTCTCCAGGTTGGCCACCTAGAAACGCCTATAACTTTTGAACCAGTGACCGACAGATTCTGATATTTGGCGACTGATTCCGACTAAATTTGGGAAATATTTTAAAAATATTTGTATGTCAGTCATGGTGAGACGTAGATTATAACCCTACTATTAAGACCATTATTGTAACTTTGTACCATGTTTTAATGCAAATAAAAATGTTCTGTTCCATTTATTACAACACAACACGAACTAAAATCGACTAATTATCTATATCTACACAACCAAGTAGCTGCCACCCACATACATTTTATAGAGAGTAGGTAGTCTATTCTAGTATGTCTGTGTCTATGTCGTGTATCTTAGAATTGAACATTTCATGAAAATATCGACCTATTCATGAAATGGTTGCATTTCATGAAATAGAACATCGACCGCTGGCCACATCATGATGTGGTCTGGCCAGATCATTGAATACTCAACGTTTGACGATATGAATAGTAAAACGCACGACTACTTCATGATGTGGCCAAATATTAGTGATCATATCATAAAATATAGTTAGATTATCCACCGGTAGAGGCGTTGATGTCGCTTTGTTTTTGTTGTGCATCATGGCGGCGGACGATAATTCGATTGGAAAAGGAATTATAAATATACAAATGGAAGATAAAAGTGCAGTGAAGTATCGTTATTATACCAAGCTACATGACTTTTATAAAATTCACTCGAAAAACGAGCGCAATCTTAAAAAAACTATAGAGTTTGGAACATATTTCACAGGTTAGTATTTAACTATTTAAATCTTATTATATTATTTTTCTTCTGGAATTAAAGCTATTTAAAATGTTTTATTTATCTACTGACCCAGATTACTTAAAGTTAATGAATGCCAGTAATATTTGCATGGATATCCTACTTAATGATATGGCCAAACGTCGACTGACATATCATTAAACGTTGAAGTTTGAACGATATGGTCAATTTTAGCTGGCCATTTCATAAAACACAACCATTTCATGAAATAGTCGAACATTTCATGAAATGATTAATTCTAAGATCTGGCCACGACATCTCTACACCTTCACGACAAAAAAAACTGTCATTGTCACTTGCTGTCACACATTGTCAACGTCAGTGCAAACCGTTGGAAGTTGTGAACTATTAATAGATTATCTCACCAAACTCTCAATTTTTCGTCGATAAACGTGCAATTTCTTGAACTAAAAATAAAAGAATGCTTACTTCTGTTCCAGAGCCCAAACGCTATAATCATGAGTTGATGTTTTAATGAGTTTCTCATGTAAAACTCGAGACAAACATGGGCGATTGCGGACGCTACTCGTTGTTATTATTGTTTATTGTTGTATTAATTACTCCTTCACAGCCATTACCGTATGATGGTAAGAAGTAACTTATTTTCTGAAGTATTTAAGTCCAAAATTATATTATAAGGAGCTTAGTCTTTGTCCCACGTTGTGTAACATCGATAAATGTTTGTTTGTTCTGTTTATACTTGTGTATACAATTGAATACATGAAGTCCTACTAGATTAAACATCCCGTCTTTGTTAACATATTGGAGAATGACTCCCATCTGCATAATTGTTTGGTCCAAAATGGAGTAATGTTAGTTACTCAGCTTGAGTTAGGATGGAATTTCAATAATTCAATTTTACTTTATATAACCCTAACCTCAAGGTGAGCTGTGAATAAACCTTCAAGGTCCTAGAATTCTTATGCAAAATAAAATAAAAATTCCAAAGATTTAAATTGAAAAGAAACTTACAAAAAAAAGTTGATGCATCTGCCATTTTTTTTTTAGTCCACTGGCTAGGGGGCCCCACTACAATAGAGAGAGATGTACCCAGCTCTACAAAAAGTACAGATATTTACTGCTACACTGGAACTTCCAAGAACTTGTTTGCTTTATGGCAAACAGTGAAAGTAAGTATTGAATTAATGTTCAACATGAGGATTATAATTCTTTAATAGACTTAGGTTAGAATAGTGGTGGCTAAAGGTAACAGCCGCAACTTACAAGTTGTAGTTTGTTGGTTCGACCCCTGATAGGCGATTTACTTTGTGTAAATTATTTCAAAGTCAAAGTCAAATCATTTATTTCAAATAGGCCCATGTATGGCACTTTTGAACGTCAAAAATTACAAAATAATAAAATTGATTCTAGTCGCCCCTTCCAAAAGGTAGTTTTCGTATGGAGAAGAATGGGCAAGACCACTGCTCTCAAAATGATGAAAGAAAACATTGTGCATGTCTTAGAACCATAAATTCGAAGACATGTGACATCTAACAAGCCGCATTGGGTTCGCATAGTGAATTATCACCCACTTTCACAGAGATGAGCCATGTGTCCCAGCATTGGGAGCATTATGGGCTGATTATGCTTGTACACACGGCTACACATCAAGCTATACATTTCCAGTTTCTGCTGATCTCGCATTGTACAAGATATCCGTACAATGCGAGGTCAGCTTATACTGGAAATGTATAGCTTGATGTGTAGCCGTGTGTACTAACAACCATCTGCTACTTAGATGTATTGAATATGAGACTTTTTAGGGTTTCGTTTCATGGCATTTTTTGTTCTGTCCCAAAATAATTTAATGAAAAGTTGTTGCTAGCCTTTCATCATAAACATTTAAATCCTAAGATTATAATTTAATCTTTGCTTTTGATAATATATAAAAGTCCCACTAACCCTAATATCGACATTAATATTTCAGTTCAATATAAAAATCAGTAATGACCAGTTCTGTCAGTACTTTGGGGACAGTCCTGATGAGGTGTACAAGGATTACACAGAGGACAGCTATGGCTGGTCATCTGTGGTCAATCCATTCCAGAAGAAACCACAGAAATCTGTGTCCATCAGCCTGTTCACCCCTACATGCATGGCGGTCAACACGAAAGAGAGACACACTATTGAGTTGCAGGTCCTGAGTAAGTATTTGTTTACCAAAATTCTTAAAATATAAAAAAATTGTATCGTCTGTTCCAAGACTATCTGATGAAATGTAAACAAATGTATCAGAACATGTGGATGCCAATTTATAGTGCCACTTATGAGCTGAGTGCTTTGATTTGATTATTTGAATACTAAAACCTGAAATTCTAATATAAAATAATCTAAAAGATGTTTCAATTACAATTTATTAATGTTAATCAAACAATTATTATTGGAAATAATAAATTGGTCATGAGATATAAAGTTGAAACCTTCTAAATACAGATAAATGCATTATTAATTCCCTTAAATGAGTGATTGCATAATAATTTAACCTGAACAGGGTTTGTTTACACTTTAATCTGATAATTTTGGAACATACTATAACAACTAACATTGTACACACAACAAACCTGTTAGGTATGCAGGTATACATTATGCTACTCAAACATGTGTCTTAAAATGCTTGCTTGTGCCATTGTAAGGGTCCATAAGTAGGCCTCTATATGTGAAACATTTTACATAAGTAAAATTAAAAAAAATTAAGTACTTATAATTACGCTAATGGAGATAATTGTACTTTAATTTTAATAATTCTACACTGGCAACAAATGTGAATGGTACACGTTAGCTATAATGTAATGAACCATATACTCAAATATAAATTATATTAAATTAAATTAATTGTGAACTGCAGATATTCATGGGCTAATCAATAATTACAAAATTCATTTATTTTTACAAGCTTTATATTAGCTTGCTAATTTCGAATGTGTAGTCTCAAATTTCATCAATTTTATTTCATAATAAGTTAAAAAGTATTAAAGTAACTACTTGTCAAAGCTGTCTGCACTATAACTACAATATGGGCCTTTTTCCTATCATGCGGATTTGTGTCCGCGTGCGTGTCTGCCTGACCCGTCTGCAGGCCGCACGCATTCTATCGTTTTGTACACCCATTTCCTGACGGGAAGCGCGGGGAGTTTGTGGGTGCATCACATGCACTAAGCTCACGTATGCGAGTGAGGCACGCATGCGGGCGCGAACTCGCATGACATGAAAAAAGTCCTATAACCATTTCATAATACCTGTAATATGCTGAATTGATTATAGGACCTTTTCTAAATTATTACTTTTATTTTATTTTTTCCAGGGGTGGACTTATGGCGCGTCATGTTAATGTTCGCGGGCATATTCCTGATATTCTCGTCGCGTGCACTATGCGCCAATCCGTTGTTCTTCTACCTTTGCGGCATATTCGTCGGTGTGTTCGCTTCTTTTATGGTGTTCGTGTTTTACGTCAGCAAACTACTACCCAGGGTGAGTAAACATGAAATAGGTATATGTTTATTAATAGATAAAATGTAGGCCAGACAAAAAATATGTGGCCAGCTATTTAGTCCTCAACGCACAGCGCAATTGTTAAGTTTACATTAAAAAACCTAAAAGGCTAAAGGACTAATTAAATAAAGAGCATACAGATTACCAAGGTTTACACATTCTGCAGATAATCGAAATGTACCAACAGGGTAATGTATATCATGACATTTTGGAAACAAAATCCCGTGCATACGACCCTTTTTTTTTCGTAGGTAAGCGATACTATAGCGGCCGAGCGTTGTAAGCAAGAATAATCCTTACAGTGTACAGATATGCGTTTTTTCGATAGTACCTGCTTTGATATCTCCCATAATGCTTAAAATTACCAATGTTTAGGATAATAATTTAATCTAGTAACATTTTTTTTTTTTCAGAAAACGCTAACTTACGGCATTCTAATCGGCGGCTGGACGGTCGGCGTGTATCTATTCCAACAAATATGGGAGAACATTCGTACTCTCGTTCTGACTTACCAAACATACATGTTCTGGTACACAATGATAGTCAGCTTCGCCAGTTTCGTCGTTTGCTACAGAATAGGACCGCCCAAGAATCAGAGAAGCAAGAATTTGGTCATGTGGACTTTGCAGGTAAGAATACAAACATGCATAAACACACACTTTCATCCCATTCGGGTAGGCTGAAACTACATAACCCCACCTCCTACGATCCTTAAGCCCCCAGTATACGTTGGGCGAAACCGTCTCTTCGCCAATGTATACTGGGTCTTTTTGCGTGATTTGTCGTTTGATTTGCGTGTATTTTGCGTTTGCCGAGCGTGCTTGGCCAACAGGTTCTCCCAACGTGTACTGGAGGCTTTCCATACTACTGGTGAGTAGTTTAAAGTCCCCAGTATACGTTGGGCGAGCCCATTGCTCGGCCAACGTATATTGAGCCTTTTTGCGTGATTTGAGGTATGATTTGCGTGTATTTTGCGCCCAACGTTTACTGGGGGCTTTACAAATACTTATTCAATTGAGTAAGGTTTGTCAAAATAGACTTGACCGCGAAGTGAGCCTTACTAAATAGTTTTTTTACATTACGGTAATTGTTTCATATCTTTGGTACGCAGCGACAACAGTTGAGACGAGATAAAGTGAAAAGATATAGAAAAGCAATTGCAAGAAATGTGCGAATTCTGTGTTTTGAATGCTTCAGTCTCCCTGGAGATAAATTTACACAGTGCACAGTGAGATCATTTTTTAAGCTTATTGACATCCTACGTCAATTTTGCCATAATATAGCCATTTTTGTTTTTGCTTAAAAAACGGTGAAGGAAAACATCGAAAGGAAACCGGCATGCCAGAGAGATATTTCTCGACGGTATGTGAAGCCAAGTCAGAGGCCCATGGGCGGCATAATAATCTTACACCAGAAGGCCAATTCTCGTACTTAAAAAACGTTCACAGTCAAGTCGGAATCTGGCAAACTTGTCAATAATGTTTGTAAACTGATTGTACTTTTGACAGATTGCGAATGAGATCGTTCTTAAAAATTAAGGGAATTGCCCCTCTGGTTAGTCACTAACATGGCACTAACCATATGAAAAGACAGAAGATACCCATTTTATACAACTATCAAAGAATTATAGTTGTAGCTGCATATAGTCCGGACGTCGTCGAGAGAATACGTTCCGGACACCTGTCAGTTGAACAATTTCTAGTAGTAATAAGGATCAAATTCGCAACACACATATTTGTTAGTATGGAACTAACAGGTTTCAAGAACGCATTTTCTCGACGGGCGGAATGTATCAATTGATATATCCCTGACTTTACAGATTGTCATATCTAAAAACAAGTTTTAAATCTAATTTCTTATAAATTACCAGCCTTCATAGTCATATAACAAAGGAGAATGGGCGCTTTTGTATGGGCTCCGTCCCCAGAATGTTTTAAGACTGTATCAAATTGAGCGATATGTCTTTTTAAAGCTTATTATAATGGCTTCATTTTATTCTATTACACTAACCACCGCACTCGTGCAGGAGAAGAACTACGAATGATTACATTTTTCTTCAGAAGAAAATAATTTTCGCTTAGTTTATCATCGTCCACCTCTTTTGCTTTACAAATATCCTGGGGTATGCCTAGCTAGACTATTCCATTCATCCAAAGTTCTATGGAAAGAGCTATGATCTAAATCTTAACATGTGTCTACTGTCATAACAGTCATAAACTCGAGGTTATGACTGTTATGACAGTAGCTTATTTATTGTATGCCACCAACAACGAAACTCGTGCAAAGAAGATACTACGACTCTTTTTTTTCTTAATAATTATATTTTTAGCATTAACAGTTTTTCATACATGCCTGTTATTTTACATAGTGTTCTTTGCGGTGCAGCTACTTGTCTTGTGTTGCGTCTTTACCGCCACCAACTCAAGTGTGCGGGCACTTGAGTTTTTAAAAAACTCTAGTTTGTAGAATACCTAGTTTTAAAATGAATTAATTTGCTGTTTCCTGTGTTCACGTAGTTTAATTTTACTCTTATTATTTTACTGTGTCATGTAAGTTCAACAAATAATGCAATAAAATAAGAACAATGGCAGTTACTATATTTATTATTCACAATATTAATCTAAATCTATAATAACTTCGTCTAGAAAAGTTGCCGGTAACAAGATGTCATTTTGGTGCCATGCCCTACCCAAATACCATTTAACACTCATTATATGAGCATATGGGCTTATTGTTCTTCGTCCTGTTAGGCACGAAGAGTAATAATTGCGGACCGACTCTTTTCCCGTCGTTCTTGTATAATGTAGAAGTAATAATTATATTCGATTGGATACATGACGGGATTGAACACGGCTTCTCAAAAGCACTCCTTCAACGTTGAGCCCGTATTGTGCTAGGTCGGGAGTTATGGTTTCACATACTTCGATGCAGTAAATTCCATTTCGTATATGCTCGCTCAGGTAAGACCAGGCGAGCTTTATTTGATAGGTGCCTAGTGCTATTAGCACTAGATCCTCCTCGTTTACTACTGGGACTGCCAACGCTCGTACAGCTTCATCTGTAATAGTATGGAACGCTGCCCTCTGTCGATTGAGATTATTTTCCACAACGTAATCACCCAAACTATTTGGCTGATGAAGTCTTACTTGGATTTCTCTGATTATTTAGTTGGCATGTGGCGTGTTTGTCACAGGCTCTTTAAACGTGTTTGTTAGAGCGGCAGCAATTCATACATCTTCGAACACATGTATGAGGCAGTGCTCTGTTGAAATATTCTTGCCGTAAAATCACGTTTTAGGCGACCATTTATTACCTCCACGACCCATCTAATTATTGTCACCAGCCGGGATTTATTTGCATTTTCAGTGCTGAGTTGTGATTTGGCCCAACTCTTGGTGGGAGGCATATGAGCATTATAACCATGCTCTTCTATATCTCCAAGAGAGTCCCTGAAGCCCCTGTCTAAAATGAGTAC
The DNA here is from genome assembly GCA_963680765.1 of Agrochola lychnidis. Taxonomy (NCBI): domain Eukaryota; kingdom Metazoa; phylum Arthropoda; class Insecta; order Lepidoptera; family Noctuidae; genus Agrochola; species Agrochola lychnidis. The sequence goes on along the minus strand of OY796856.1, from coordinate 4,805,388 downwards.
GTCGCTAGCATGACGTACTACATGTATTGAAGCTTCATTATGAATTGATCTCGACATAATCGTAGCATCTGATGTCGTTGCTGCGTGCGGTCCGGTAACATAAAAAATATATCCATCCGTGCAAACAATTAAATATAGCTTTAGAAGGTTACGAAACTTATGCAGACTATAAAACTGCTTTTGAAATAGAAAATTGCTGCTTTTTTTGTATGAATATATGTTTTTTTCCAACAGAATTTGTATTAAGCTGTCCTATTGTTTAACTGGATTTCCAAACATTCCCACTAAATAACAATGGGAGCCGTGCTATGCGATTAGCGCCTTTAAGGTGAGCTTGAGGAACTTTGGCCCACTGTACCTTTACCTTGCGCACAAAAGTTGTTTATGTGTGAGTCTGGTAGTATATAAGTGTGTAGGGCAGCAATAAAGGAGCGACGCGCGACGGCATCGACAAGTACCCGCACCGCACTGTACGCTTAATATATAGTAAAAAAAACATAACTGTTGAAGCTAAAAATAATATTATTAAAAAGGTAAAATTAAAATAACTCATGGTTCCTTCCCTGCAGGAGTTTCGTTGTTGGTGTCATACAATAAAATAAAGCTATTGTTATGATCTTTAAAATGATATATGTCACATCTTGATACACCACTGGGGACGAATCGCCCATTCTCCTTTTATCATTTCAGATAGTAGGCGTTCTAATGATATTCTTTAGCAGCGAGTATCAAGAGGCGTCTGCCGCCGTCATCGTGACGTCGTTGGTCGCTAAGTACTTCCCACAGTCATTAATCAACAGGATGCATGGATATTGGTAAGTGATTTAGTATCACGGCCGTAAAATATGTAGAAACCATTCGACCGCTCGCACTTTGGAAACGAATTTGTATCGTACGTAAACTTATGATCGTGGTCGTACAAATTGAGTGCGTACACTGAATACCGTTTACTCCGTCAAATAGTCAGTGTTCCGGTGATATCGTATTGAATGCACCAAAAATCTCAACAAGTTCGGATTGTTTTCGGACGTCGGAACTATACGTACGACTAACTCGCACTCAGTCTGCATGCTCCCTTAGTACTTGCTAGGTCGGGATCGTTCGTGCGTGTTCGTAAGTGTTCGCACGAGTAAAATTCGTACGAAAACGCGTCTAAAGTGCGCATGGCCTTATAGAAAGGAAATTCCGACAGCGAATGCGGATGTTCCGTGACAGCGGAGGGGTTATATAGATTGAAAGGACCCTTTACTAAACTTTTTCACTCAATAACGTAGGAGGATATATTTTCAAAGAGTTATTGATTCAGGCGTGACCTTGCGGAAATCCATTATAAAATACAATAGACGTGGATATATTTAGTAACCTCTTCCGCTTAGCTATTTCTAAAGACCCATAAAAAACCCTGAAAGAAATCGACACGTGTTTCACCTCTCAACGAGGCATCCTCAGGATGACGATTGACTTGTCACGAACTCGAACACGGCGTGTTGCCACAACGAGCGCTGAATGTAGACTAATCTGCGTTCACAACACAACACGCCTGAGGATGCCTCGTTGAGAGGTGAAACGTGTCGATTTCTTTCGGGGTTTTTTATGGTTCTTAGAAATAGCTAAGCGGAACAGGTTACAAAATATATCCACGTCTATTGTATTTTATGTTCAAAGAGTATGAAATTGCGAAATCGTGATACAAAATTGTATAAATTCTAAACTGTTTTATATCACTTAAGGATATAAGAAAAACATTAGTTGACTCGTTTTAGCGTGGTGGAAGTATTCGTTCTACCACAACCATTGTATCTCCAAGATCTAAAGAGTACAAATTTGCAAAATAGTGGTACAAAATCTGAAAATAATGTAAATTCGTAACTACAGATATTTTGTACACACGGCTACACATCAAGCTATAAATTTCCAGTATAAACTGACCTCGCATTGTACGGAAATTCAATAGAATGCGAGATCAGCATAAACTGGAAATGTATAGCTTGATGTGTAGCCGTGTGTACCATCTAAAAATATTGGAAAAACATCCATGGTCGTGCCACAAAGTACCACACTTTAAATGCCAAATTTTGTCTATCAAGCATTTAACGATTTTGCCAACTGTACTTACCAATCTTCATAATTTTTGTATTTATTTTAAAGGCGTCGCAAGTTCCCGCCAAAACAAAGATTACTAACCAGTGAAGAGTACTACGAGGAAGGCGCTCGGGAAACCAAGACGTCGCTGGAAAACTTAAGGAAATACTGCTCAAGCCCTGACTGTGCGCAGTGGAAGATTATGCTCAAGTTGAACGATTCTAAAAGGTGAGAATCTCGACGTATAATAAAACTATTTTTTCCTTTATGTCCTTATCATCATTCATAGTCATGTCATCATCATCATCATCATTATTATCATCATCTTCATCATCATTTAGTTTAGCCTAAATGTGCGTTTCAAAACAGTCAAGGAAAACATCGTGAGGAAACCAGCATGTCCTAGAACCAAAAATTCGATGACATTCGACATCTACCAACCCGCACTGGGCCTGCGTGGTAGATTACAGCCCACTTCCTCTCGAAGAGAGGAGGACTGTGTCGGCAGTGGGAACATTATAGGCATCTATTCAAAAATTAGTTGAAGCAACAGTTGTCAACAATGTTGTGGTCAACATTGGTCAACGTCTGTTGCAACAACAGATTCGACAGTTTCATTTTACATAATATAATATGTTCCACAGTTGCCTACAGTTATGTATATCGAACAAGTCGTTAATGTTGCGGCTTGCTTATATTTTTGAATTAAGAATTTTGTGAATTAAGAAAAACAGGACTCTGAAAGAAAGCAGTTTTTGAAGTGAAAACTTCTTTAGGCGTGTTGAGCATTTTTAACCGACTTCCAAAAAGGAGGAGGTTATATGTTCGTCGCGTATGTTTGTTTTTTTTTTTTTTTATGTATGTCCACCGATTTCTCCGTCGATTGTGGACCGATTTAAAAAAATCTTTTTTTGTTTGAAAGGGTGTGCTCTCGAATTGGTCCCATATAAATTTTATTAACTTTGCTTGGATAGTTTTTGAGTTAGCTACAAAATACGTATTTTTTTCCCACTTAGTATGTAGATGATATGATAAGTTTCTGTCACTGGTAGCAGGTAGTGGTATTCGAATGTGTGTGGGGTAGGTACCACAACTAAAAAGTGAAAAATAAAAACTTTTTACAAAAAAAAACAACCGACCTCCAAAAAAAACACTACAAAGTGAAAAATAACTTTAATTTCGGAAGTCGGTGGCAAAAAACGAAAATACAAAACCCAAGACACCGACTTCCGAAATTAAAGTTATTTTTCACTTTGTAGTGTTTTTTTGGAGGTCGTTTGTTTTTTTTTTTGTAAAAAGTTTTTTGAGATGAGACTTAAGCCATTGATTTCGCGACACTGTAACGCAATTTACCGACACCGTGGAGTAAGACATCAACACGTTGATTACCGCGGTGCCGATTTTTTTTCAATTTTTCAGAGTGCCACTGTTTTTTTTTTTTTTAATTGTCTTTATAATATAAATTATTTTGATATTTTTTATATTCACTGATACACTTCTTAATTTCTATAGTCTTCAATAAAGAGAATAACTTTTTGATTATTCCACAAAATTTCCATTTTTGAACACAAAACGACAAAAAAATATAATTTGTAGAAACAATATTGTTGAATAAACGCATCAGCTTTCAAGCAACAAGTTTCTACAAGTCGTATTTTGTAAAACGGTCAACGTTCTTTTGCAAGACTCATTCTGCAACAGTGTTACTTTCAACATGTTGCTTTCCACAAAATTGCTAGTGGTTGAACAGTACATCTGTTCAACCACTGGCGATTTAAATACACCTTTAGACTTCCACTTCCGGAGATAAACAACTCCTATCATCAACAGCATTGCCACAGCACAACGACCGGTACTGGGCTTCCCAAATTCAGCGGAATCTCGCCATCTCCTTTGTTATATTATAAGTTTGTAAAACACTATTTCATCCTTAAAATACAATAGATGTGGAAATATTTAGTAAACTGTTCCGCTTAATTTATAAAGAACCATTAAAAACTCCTGAAAGAAATCGACACGTGTTTCACCTCTCAACGAGGCATCCTCAGGATGACGATGGACTTGTCGCGAATCCGAACACGGCGTGTTGCCACACCGAGCGCTGACCGCAGACTGAGAAACTGACTAAACAGATTTCGATGAAATTTGGCTCACAGGTAGACCATGACTTCGGTTAGGACATAGGATATTTTTTATCCCGGTAGTTAGTTCCCGTGGGTTAATTTCTGAACTCCACACGGGCGAAGTCGCGGGAAAAGCTAGTAGAATGTAATTTTTTTTATTAAAAATGCCGAAATGCTGCTTTACGTCACATAATCGTATGTCTTTTGCTCTTATCCGGAAGAGTCGTTGATAAAACCCATCAAAGGCTACTGCTGGACTCGTGTATACTTGTGTAGTATTAATCTGCTGATATTTGGCGGAAGATCGCCATCACTATAAGTATCCCTGTTTTAGCTCATCATTGATCTGGCATTCGGCAGTTCTGCAGCTTTCTGGGTGATATCGGCTATTTGTGTATAACCCGACCGCTGTAAGCGCGGCCTTCTCGAGAACTAACCCTGCGTTCCGAAATGCGCTAAAAGTGAAAATATATCGAATCCGAACAAATTTAATGATCACAAAAGATAAGGGCTATTGAGTAATAATTGTGACTATTAAATTTGGTCGGATTCGCGATATTATCACTATCGCATTTCGGAATACAGGGTAACACACTTCTGCGGGACGGTGACGGTTACAGCGGTCGGATTATAATAGAACATGCGTTATTTTTCAGATTCGCAAGTTTCGTCGAAGGCAACTCCCATTTGAGTGATGAAGAAGTGTTGGATTACGAATCATACGCTTTCTCTCTCGAGCGGACTCGGAAACCGATGCAGATGATAAACTCGACGAGAAACATGGAGATATCTAGCGATGATGACGATGACACAGACTATGATGATGATTGAGCTCAAATATGTGACTGAGACTAGTTTTAATGATATTTAATAGGCCTGTGTCCAAAAAATAATTCCCTCTTTTAGATTATTAAAAAATATTGAACACATAATTTTTCTTTTTTGATGTAATCAAAAGATTACGGCGATACATTGAGTTAAAATGTGGCATGACGTCACGCCTTGCTAGATTTAATAGTGCGTTGTGACGTAGCGAGCCCCCCACTCCCCAACTTTAGTGCGTGTTTTCTAAGTTATTTTTGAATAATATGATAAAGCAAAAAATACGTGTCTAATATTTTTTTATTATCTGAAAGACAGACGGCAACTACCCTATTGTATTTATAATAAGAAGAGGTAAGTCAGTATGTTTCATTTTAATAAGTCACTATTTCTTGAACGAAGAATAAATAATAATTTTGTTTTCATATCAGGGTTGTAACGGAAGTCGTATAACGGATGAGGATATTGAGATAGTCGGGTTTGAGGATGCGGATGAGGATACGGATATTGGAAAATTCCTTATTGAGGATACGGATGAGGTTGCGGTTGCAGATGTCGTATTAAAAATAGCCCTTGTTTTGACACCTGACACCACAATCATGCCACCACTGTCACGTGCGGCCAATCGTCTGTCATAGGACAGGGACACTGCAAATTCAGGCAATAGGAACGCGTCACTCACACTTCGACCCGCAGATTTAGCTCGGAGCGAGTTTACCAAAAATCACTATTTGAGCGAACAACGTAGGTAGGGTCACATCCCCATAGAAATCATGAGGATGCGGAGCTTTTAAAATCAAAACTTGAGGAAGCGGATGTTTTGCGGATATCAAAATTTATGCGGATACGGATATCCGTTACATCCCTGTTTCATATATTTCTTTTTCTCATTTGAAAGGCAGAGTTGTCGACGTTTCTTGCCATTTCATAAAATAGAATACTAATCTATATTCAATTTTGACATTTCTATTATTGCACTCTTTAATATCTTATCTACCTCTTCCTAATATAAAACATTGGACACTCCTTAAGCTTTGTTTTCCTAGAAAAACGGTTCCTTCATATAACGGCTGCCATAAAATTCTGTAATTTTCATCAGTATTTGACATTAAGTCAAACCCCGCTGCCCCAAGATTTAAATCGCTAGATTTGCTCTTTCCGTACTTTAATCTCAAGAAAAAGTGTCCATACTGAGAAGAGTGCACACGTGATTAAATAGCGTTTCCATGACAATCAAGTGTAGTCACAGCGTCATTGTGTGTCGAATCAGAAATGCTACTATCTTTTGACGTGGTAAGGCGAATCTAACGATTTAAATCTTTGCAACAGCCGTCATTGTCACGAAAGCCATTAGTGGCGGCCGCCCCTCTTCTAGGAAACAGTAACATTATTCTCGCTTAAATTAAGTCACGTTTGACATTTTAATTATATTTTTAAACTTCTCATTTTTTTCTAATACTATTCTTAATCTATGTATAAAGTGTTTTTAATAAAGATTTAATAAGCTATTTTCGTTTTGCTTTTTTAATTGTATTAATATAAATAGTTTTATGCCCACTACACTATTGACATTGTCAACACTGCTATATTTGAGACGCCTGAATGGCAAAGGAGATGCAAACTTTTTTTTACTGAAAAATGTCCTGCGTTTGATAGACTATCCCAGTGCCTGTACACTTTATAGTTTTCCCGTGTGAACTTTACTGACATTTTATTTAGTACGGTCAGCAACAGAAGTAGATTAACACTGATACTTTTACACCCATATAAATAGATTCAAAATTACTTGACACTACTTTCCGGAGCTAAGAGTTTATATTATCTGAAATTTTCAACAGTTTTTATTTATACTGTGCTCATTAATCGTGTTTTATAAAACTGTTGTGTTAATCGACTTTTGTTGCTGACTTTAACAAAAATAAAATTTGTTCAAGATCATATCTTCATCATCCCTTACTAAATTGAAGGTATTCATATCGTAATGTTTAATTTCTTTTGTTAATTTCTTTGTGTGTACAATTAAGGGTTTATTTATAAACGTTGTTTAAAGTTAAGTAATGATTACCGACTGTTTAATCATACATTTTTGACGTTTGAACGTCGCTTAACTTTAAGCAATGTTTATAAATAAACCCCTTTGTTTTCAAAGACTATTGTTACATTTTTGTTGAGAAGTGATCTCTGTATGAATTATGCTCAGTTTCTGAGGTATTTTAGCCGAAGTTTATCTATTCAATAGTGCTATATGTTCAATATCTTGAAACTGGACATAAATATTTTTTTGTGAACTTATTTTTTTCATAGGTAAGAGGTAAGATCCATTACAATACTAATATTATTATAACTATTGTTTAAAATGATTTCATGTAATTATTATCTAGTTTAATCTAATCTGAAAAAACTAACCGAATCTTTTTATGCAACTGAATGCGATGATAATTTCTTTAAGTTATTGTTAAGGTCTTTAATGAAATAACCAATAACCAAAAACTTGATAAAGTTGTAGATTAATATTCGAATATGAAATAAAAAATACCCGCTACTGACAGAAAGTTTTTAGTTTTTTTTATAAGTACTTCTATATATATCAAATTCTCGTGTCACAGTGTTAGTTGCCATACTCCGAAACGGCTTGATCGATTTTTATGAAATTTTATATGTATATTCGGTAGGTCTGAGAATCGGTCGTAATCTATTTTTCATACCCCTAAGTGATAAGGGTGGTCCACCCCAAACATTTATATGGCAAAACAACGTTTGCCGGGTCAGCTAGTAATTTTATAAAAATAATAAATTGGACATAATGAGATTTCTGTAAAAAATCAATAGATTTATACACAAACGATTGAAGATTGCGCGTCCACTGCTTGTTAAAATGACATTTCGAGTAGATATTTGTGTACAAGTGGAGGGTCATACAATTTTAAATTAGCCGATTTATACAATAATTTTATGTAGAAAATAAAACTAAAAGAGAAAATTTAAACGTAAACGTATAATATTTTAAGTGCACTTATAACGACTATGTTGTATACAGCAGCGTCTCCTTTAAGGTAACGAATATCACCCCTGAATATTTTTTGTGACGTCGACAAATTATTTTGTTTTTCAAATATTGTACAGAACTAAATCGTAAAAATATCTGAATATAATCTACTTATTCCATCCAATAACAGATTGATTGTGTTTGAATTGTTAACATTAAATATTTAAAATAATAAAATTTTGAGAAATGGATGTCGCTTTTATTTTTTTTGGGTTAAAAATGTTGCTTTTTATCAATTTGTAGCAACTTTACAAAAGTGTGTTGTGAACTTAAGGGGGCGCCCAATGGTCCACTAGCGCCACTCCTTTAAAAAAGTAATATCTCGTCACTGAGAAGGAATTATGAATAACGACTAGTAAGGATCATCGGTGTGTCTAGAATTTTCTAATACCTTTCATAAAGTTCCATATTGAAACACGAAGCAACAAAATTCGATCTAAAGAAAAACGGCCACATTCCTCTAGATCGTATTTTGTATTATCGAAGGCGGTGCGGGTGCTGATACCGAGCTTTCTTCGTTGGCTCTTTCAAAATTCTCCAAAGGCCCCATTTTCGGTCCTAAAGTAACGTCCCTGACTTCACGTGTTCTGATTAGTGTGAAGATGGCAAAAATAAATTAGTTTACTAAGGCCGCGTCCTATTTAAGTGATCGGCGCGCGAAGGTCGTGTGCATATGTTACTTTTTTGTTCAGTGAACCTGAACGCGTGGTCGCGCCAACAGAGGGCGCTTTCTGGTTTTTCGAACAAAAAGTGACATTAGTTCGACCAATCGTGTATTCGCGCGACGCCAGGGAAAAGGAATGGGTTGTATTCACCAGGAAATAAAAAACCAGCCTAGTTAGTAAATAATTTAATACGAATAGTGTATTTCATCACTTAAACATTAATACAACCACAACATACAAGTTAATAAATTAGCACCATAATTAGTGTAAAAAATATTAAAGTATCTAAGATATAGTATCTAAGTGCACTTATTTACTAAGTTTTATTTAACATTCTGCAGTGTAAAACAGTGTCGTTGTAAAATTATTTTGAGTTATACAATTCGGTGGCAGTTATAACACAAAGTTTGAGATTTTATTGATCGACACGTTCGTCAGAAAAGTTTTCATCCGTTATAAAAAAGCGCGCGACAAAATAATCATCTTGTTTCGGCGCAACGTAATATTAACTTTGTCGAATATTGTATTCGATGCGAGCTAGCTTTGAAGCGTCACAGTTTTCATTCAAGCATTAATAATATTATTATTAAACCGTATTATTAATAATAATGGCACGTTAATATAATTAGTGTAAAGTTAGGCGGCTCTGCTGGCTTTCTTGCTTTTGTCGAGCGTCTGCGGCGGCGGCGGCGGTTTCGCCGACATGTGGCGGCTGTAGAGACTGAATGAGATAAAACATTAGAAATTATTCCACTTATTAGTTATTCGATAGATGAATACCTAATATTTATTTACATGTTTGGAAGACAGGCAATGTAAAGGCCTCATATTTGCTATTTGACGAGCAGAATGTCAGGTTGCGACTCGAAAAAGATACTTCCAACTTGGAGGTACTAATAATTTGGTACCTATCTAAAGGTGGACGTACTTGGAAGCCTTGATACCTACTCAATTGTGCAAGTACTACACATGTTTAGACCGTGGACCGTACCTGCGCAAGAGTTGTGTGCAACTGCATTGAAAATTAAATGGGGCCTTTCGGGCCGTTTAAACATTACGTAAGCAGATTTATTACAATTTACCCCCGCTCTCCCTTGTCAGCAAAAGTAAGCAAAGCTCTTACCCCCCCCATGCTTACGTAAACATTAAGTATTCTGTTTTTTTATTGATTCATGAGCAATAGATTAACGGAAGAAATTTAGACAAGTGAATAGCACGCGGTAATTGCCCTACTCGGTTCTAAGCGAGTACCTAAACGTATTTATTATTTGTGTGTATCCCCGAAAATGCGTTTCGTTTTCAAGCATAGACAATGTGTGGGTTGCAATATGTGTAAAAAAGTAAATAATTACTGCTGACGTAATCACCATCTAGACCCCCACCCCTCATGTCATCAAAAATAAGCAAATCATAGACCCCCCCGCTCCCCTATAGTGCTTACGTAATACTTGAACGGTCCCTTTGTGGGACTCGGAAGCTTTTAAATATAGGACAAAACTAAGGTTGTAACCTAACCTAACTGCCACGTACGTACCTATCTAATTTTTCTATCCACTGCTTCGATTTTAGACTTCGACTACCAATAACGACTTCTCTAATATTTTAGGTCGAATGAATCCTATGTAATACTTACACTTTATAAGTCTCGGAGCGCAGATAGTCCAGCACGTGTGAGGGCCCCAACTTCAGCTGGTCCTCAATGGGCGGCACCCAGAAATTACCCTCCAGTCGCAACACTGACTTGTTACTCGCAAGGTCCAGGGAACCTGTGGAATTAACAGAATTATAATAATCGGACAGATTTTATGGAGGACTACTGCAATAAAGTATAAGATTGGTGATCAGTGTGATCACAGTGTTTTGTTAATTATCACTCTGTTCCAGTGTCCTATCGGAAAGCGACCCGCGTCGCGTGAATACGCGATCATTTACATGAACTATAACGTAAACGCGACTTGATTCGGACACGCGGCGAAACTAAACTGTTTCATTTTTTGGTGAGACTAATCTGTTTCATTTTGACAGTTCAACAAAATTCATTGCGTTATTTACGTTTTGAACAGATTTTTTCGAACTTATGAAGTAATGGATTAGATCTCTTTCAAATTGATTCAGGTTGTGATTGATCGTGTACTGTAATACGAAGCTACCCTTGCTCTAAAATACTAATTTAATACCGAATATAATTATCAATACTTCAGGGATAAGGAAAATAATATGAAACACCAAGATATTTTGTCAGTCATTTATATTACTTTGCCAACATCAAATTCAATATTCTATACCATACCATCACATCTCCTATTCCTCACATAATATTACAACTCAATCAGTATTCTAATATTTACCATAAAACTAATAGGTTACCTTAATTTACAGTAGATCTAAATCCAACCAATACTATGCCAATCTATCTTTTTACCGACACAGCCACTAGCACGTCTTATCGTCACGAGCGCTCGAATCACAAGACCGTTGTGTTCGCCATTTTGACATATCGAATCTTTCGGTGTTGCCAGTACAATATCAAACAATTATGTATTAAATTGAAACCTAACATTTGTGAGACTGTTGCACATTTTCGACTGTAAGTACTTCGTTTGTAATGTATAAATAGGCGTGTACTTTCCACGATCACAATCACATCTGCGTATACATACGCAGCACGAGAATAATGCTTTTCCAATTGTTATAACTTTTCAGGCACACATCGCTGCGTGTGTTAGCAATTTAATACATCGCTATACAAGACACCTAAGAACATCAAGCAAAAAAACATATGAATATTTGAATTTGACGGTCTGCACTGGTACTTTCGCATTAGCTCTTCTCACAACCATACTAACTAATAATTATAATTAATTAATTAATTGTTTGTTTGTTACGCTTTCACGTTAGAACAGCTGAGCGGATTTGGCACACGGGTACCCCATGATCCTGTTAGGACATAGAATACTTTTTATCCCGATATCCCCACGAAATCGAGACTTACGCGGGTGAAACCGCGGAGCGCAGCTAGTTTCTAATATTTTTATATATAGTTATAGACAGTCAGCTCGTGATGAGCTCGTGGCTAAGTAATAACAGCCGCACGGTTCGATTCATCAGGTTAGGCTACGCTTGCCAAGGTTGGTATGTGGATGGGTGACCATCTTAACATACTGTGACTCCTCCGTGCCTCGGAAAGCACGTTAAGCCGTTGGTCCCGGCTGTCATTCGTGGATCTTTGACAGTCGTTACGGGTTGTCAGAAGCCCGAAAGTCTGACAACCAGTCTTACCGAGGGCTATCGTATTACCCAGTTACTGGGTTGTGGAGGTCAGATAGGCAGTCGCTCCATGTAAAATACTGGTATTCAGCTGCATCCGGTTAGACTGGAAGTCGACCTCAACATAGTTGGGAAAAGTCTAGGCAGATTGAGTTATAGACAGTTTGTATCAGTTTCTTGGTATTATCGCTTACCGATTTCAGGCGGCAGTACGACGAGCCTGTTGCCTTGCAGGTGCAGTTCCCTCAGCCGAGCCAACTGACCCAGCTCACGAGGCACCTCGATCAGATCGTTCTCGCGCATCGATAGCTGGAAATAATGACACCATAATCTATACATATTACAAACCAAAATATATTTTTGTATCTGTCGGTGTGGCCACTTAAATATTCTTAATTACACAATGGATTTTGATATGGTTTCACCATCAGTTAGTCCATTTATTCCAGGTTTATGTGTTGTGCATTATTGTTAAATTATATACAGCACAGAAATCTCGACATTTTGACATGATCGCCATCGCCACAACAGTAGATTATATCATCTGTGCAATGTGCAAAGCATGGGCGATTCGCTAGGGGAACACGGTCGACGGCGCGTTGTGTTCCACGCGCGCCTCAGATATGTCATCAGAACTGACGGGGTCAACTAGGGCCGATGCCTGCCGGGGTTGCGAAGAAAACCGAAAGGGAGATCGTGGCCCCCGGCAACAGGGTAACTGAAGGAACACGGGTGGGTTTTAGTCAGTAAGAGTCTGACACGCCCTTCCGCTCCGCCCAGAGCGGGAGAAGTTTTTTTTTTTAATTTCGCACTAAAAAAAAAGCGGGGGCACGCGCGCCCCCACTCGGCGGCCGGGCTCAGTGGTTCAACATACCGACAGACACTTGGCATTGCATTTTAATTTTAAATGGATGCCATTAGAGCCTATGCACACCACGTTTTTTAAACGCGCCGTCGACGCGCGTTTGTAGCGATACAGACGCGATCCGCACGCGAGTCAGACGCAGCCTGAAGACCTTCTGTAGGATAAAAGCGCGCCGTCGACGCGCGTTTCTAAAACGCGCGTCGACGGCGCGTTTAAAAAACGTAGTGTGCTCAGGCCCTTAGATGGCGATGTTAAAAATATAATATAAAGGTAAATATAGTAATTGTAGGTGGAGTGGGTATTATGACAATGACTTTGATTATTACGTGATGTAAGTATCCCTAGATTTGGCACCCCCCTGGACGTGCCGCTCGCGTGCGGTGCACGCCCGCTTACGGCGGGCCTGCACCCTAATTGCGCAATACAACACAATCACAATTTGTTTCGATTTGAAACAGATTTCTAATCCATTGCTTCATAAGTTGGAAAAAAATCTGCTCAACAACGTAAATAACGCAATGAATGTTATTGAAATGTCAAAATGAAACAAATTTCGCGAAATTGTTTACGAAATTGAGTTACGCAATTAGGGTACTGGGTTTAGTACCATCTCAAAAATGCCCAACGCGCCTAAAGAAGCTTTCACTTTAAAAAAAACTGGTGTTCATACATTTTGACCACGCAACTTATTGCAGTTTTCTATGAAACAGCAGATTTTTTTTTCGAGCTATATAAGGGAAATCACTGTCTGAAGGTTATGTAGATAACTATTTCAGAGCAATACAAATTGCTGGAAATAACTTTTAATTAAACAAAAGTTTTATTCTATCTATTATCCTCATTCCATCATGTTAGATGCTTGTGGTTATGAAAAAATACAATTAGTACAAGGGAAAAAATTACACAATAACAATATGTACTTACAATTTGTAAGTTCTTCAGGTTACCAATTTCACCAGGCACGTATTCAAAATCATTGTCACCGAGATATAAGGCACGGAGACTGTCTGAAATTGTAATTCGTTGAATTAGTAAAGTGCACCAAGTGTACAGTACGACACAACTTAGATGTAGCATAGATTTGAAAATTTGCAGTGTTTCATTTCAATTTTACGAGTGTATTTAATTATATTCTTTACAAGTTATTGCGTTTGCGTAAAGATCATTTTCACCTAAAGTAGTAATAAATATTGGTAATTTTGAAGGCGCACTCAGTGCAGATGGTGGTTTTACAATGCTTCATCTAAATTGTGTCGTACTGTAACAATAAAATTTCGCTTTTATTTAGTGATGCAACGAATACTACTTTTACGAATACGAATACGAATACGAATATCAAACCTACTATTCGGCGAATACGAATACGAATACGAATATCTCGCCATGGTAATAAAAGACTAATAGTCTAGTACTACATAGACGCAGCTATTACTAACGTTCGTCTAAGTTACTTAGGACTTACTATCCTACCTTTTGTTCATACAAAAGAAATACAAACCATATAACTACTTATTTGGTAATTTATCAAAGTGTTTCCATATGTCACTTTGATCTCGTTTACGAGAAGACATTTTCTATTCAACTTCAACTCCTTTCACTTCGCAGCAACCTCAGAAAATAAATAAAACAATACTCTCTTGCTTGACTTGTGCTTTTGACTGACAAATAAAATGAAAGGAATTAATGAATCAATCAGTCCATGGTTCGTAATGATAGGAAAACTCCCTCGCCGCGGCACTGTATAAACTATGGCCAGGGAGTCCCCCGTCACGTCGTCGTTGCGGTTAAGGCCCTTGCACACGTCGTATTTTTACGTGCCGACGACGCGCGTTTTCCAAGTCTGCCAGTAATTAGATTTGCGTACAAACATATTAATTTTTAAATATTCGTATTAGTATTCGTATTAGTATTCGCCGAATACGAATATTCGGTAAATGTCTACTATTCGGCGAATACGAATATTCGTATTCGTATTCGTTGCATCACTACTTTTATTATGTACAGCTATTCAATATTGTTAAATAGCAAAATGAGCACTTATTATTAGCTTTATTTCCATATTCTTAGCTTTATTTCCATACTACTTTACTCTATCTAATGCTCATTTTTTTTTTTGTTTCCATCTGCCTAACCTTTTTCCAACTATGTTGGGGTTAGCTTCTAGTCTAATCGGATGCAGCTTAATACCAGTGTTTTACATGGAGTGACTGCCTATCTGACCTCCACAACCCAGTAACTAGGTAATACGATACCCCTTGGTAAGACTAGTTGTCAGATTTTCGGGCTGCTGACCCGTAATGACTATCAAAGATCCAAGAATGACAGCTGGGACCAACGGCTTAACATGCTTTCCGAGGCACAGAGAGGTCTTCCATCCACGGACCGACCGCGGCAAGTGCAGCTTCACCTGATCGATCGACCCGTGCGGCTGGTATTACTTTTTGTGTCTAATTTTTATTAGGGTGATGAATATATGTAGAATGTAGGAGTTCGCACTAATGCAGTATCTAATTGTTTATTTGCTATCCACATAAACTCCAATAAGTAATAATGAAATATACATACCCATAGTGAAGAAATTCCCAGGAAGATTCTTTTCATTCAGATTGTTATAAGTCAGGTCCAAGATCTCCAAAACAGGGAAAGATCCAAAACCCCTTGGCAGCCCAAACAGTCTATTAAGAGAGACATTGAGGATACGGAGCTTTGGCAGCGAGGATAGACTGACAGGAAGCTCTGTCACGTGGTTGTTGGCAAGATTTAGTATCTCCAAGTTAGCGAGGTTTGCGAGTGCAGCGGGAACTACTTGTATCTTATTGTGGCTTAGAGTGAGACGGGTGATGTTGGTGAGAGTGACTGAAAGAGAAAACGTTTATGATTAAAAGTGTGCTCTTTGGCAGGCTGTTGATGGTACAGTTTCAGTGATCTGTGATGGTATTGGTTCAGACCTTAGGGACACACCTCAAGAGCAGACATCTTGTTATCATTATGGAACACAAATAAAGATATGAAAGACATGGCAGTACTTCATAGAGCAAAGTTTTCTGTAGGGGGTTGCAGTTGTTGTGTTAATAGATTTGTTGGCATTATTCAATCAATTGAAAACACTTATAAAACAGTATACAAGAATAACTACAGGGAAGGAAACACCTTAAAAATATTGTACCATGATGAATATTGAATGATGTCATGGTTAAAATTAACTCCAGTAACTAATCTTAAATAATGGGTGGATAACTCAATTATTAATCTAAAATGCTAAACTAAATGATTATTATATTGTTCTATTTTTAAATGTGTAGGCGATCTTTTATGCAATGTTCTTGAAACTAATAAAAACAAAACTGTACCTAATATTTCTGATAAACATGCAACCTTGATAAACTTTATGACCGAATAATTCGATTTCTAGAGTGATTTATAAACAGCAATAAGAGTAAATAAGATATTTATCAACATACGGTGCATAAATAATAAGTACTTACCGAGTGCATCAAAACGAGTTCCCTTTAAACAGGTTACACGACGCCCTTAAAAGGGTAAACAGGTTTAAAGCAATTAACTTACACAATCCAGGTATTTCATCGAGGCTAGAGAGTCCTTTGTCCACCAAATCTATTTCAGGATTATTGTTTTCCTTCGCTTCTTCGATAACTTTTTTAGCTTTCGACATTTTGGCTGTGTTTGGAACACAGGAAACTGGAGGTTGATGACTCATATTATCAACAGCTGTTCCCTCTCGGTCTAATTGAATCGCGGTTCAGACGGTTCAGTGTTGCATTTTAAGCATGCAGTAATATTTGTTTTTTTGTTTGTTTTTATGTCGTGATAATAATAAGATGGTGAAAAATAATTTTATGTACGCATTTAATTTGAGGAGTAACAGAACAAAACATGATATACCTATCTAATTTTTCTTTAACTTCCAGACCGTTGTAAATATAAAAAAAACAAGTGTTATGTTTAGAAATTCGTTCAGAAAACAAAAAAAAAAAAACAAAACTGGAACACAACTCTGTTGACATCTGATTGTCAATGTTTGTAGTGAGGTGAATTATACAGTTTTAGTTAGCTGAGTCAGCAGTTCAGCACATAATCGATTGATGTCGTAGCAGGTGGCGTTCTGTAGTATCTGCCTACCCCTATGGGAAGAAGGCGTGAGTACATGTATGAAATGTAGTCGATTTACGGTTTGATCATAAAGTTATTGTACATACCCAATCTCAATCATTATGTTTATTATTTGTAACTGGTTTCAGGAAATGGCAATTTTTTTCCTCAAACAATT
The DNA here is from genome assembly GCA_963680765.1 of Agrochola lychnidis. Taxonomy (NCBI): domain Eukaryota; kingdom Metazoa; phylum Arthropoda; class Insecta; order Lepidoptera; family Noctuidae; genus Agrochola; species Agrochola lychnidis. The sequence goes on along the minus strand of OY796856.1, from coordinate 4,788,230 downwards.
TTATTTGCAGTTTTCAGCCACGAAAATTCTTCTCCAAAGCATGTATCAGAAAGGTGTGGCAATGTTTAAGGGTGTGGCACAGGCCATCAAACTAAATAGCTTTCTCCATACATAGGACATCGTTATCATTTCAGCCGAAAGATGTCCACTGCTGGACATAAGCCTCCCACAAGCACCGCCACTTCGACCGATTCTGTGCTTTCTGCATCCAGCGGATTCCTGCGGCCTTCACAAGGTCATCGGTCCATCTTGTGGGAGGCCTTCCAACGCTACGTCTTCCGGTACGTGGTCGCCACTCCATAGGACATCGTAATTGCGAAAAAATAATCAGCCGTCCCAGCAGTTTCGGCGCTAGACCAAACATTGACGTCGGTGACATCAGCTTTGCGGGGCTTCTCTCATTTCCCCACTTAGAAAGAAAACGTTAAATTGAACGAGTTGAATTATTCACTGTGTATATGAGTTTAATTGCTAATCAAATGATGACAAAAATTATTTAAACAAACACAAATTAAATGAAATAGGCAATTTTTCGGCTTTTAGCCTCAGTGAATTAATTGATTACATTAAAGCTAACATTAGCCGCTATTTTTAATGCAGAAAAGTTTGAGCGATGCAAGTCCGAGCGAAGCAAGCTCGAAAATTTTAGCACGCCGCCTCGGATACTTAAAATTAGGTCGTCTTTTAACCATTCTTACAGAAACAGTAATATTTTGTTAAGTGATACAGAAAAGTTTGAGAATTAAAAGAATGCAGGACGCAAGACCGAGCTTAGCGAGCTCGAACTGTTTAGCACACCGTGGCGTGCAAAAAATTTGGTGAAAAGAAAAGAAAACCGTACCTTTCCGAGGGGGAAAGCCGCCTCGCGAAAAGAAAACTATATCTTTCCTCGCATCGGCGTCGGACAGGTAAGGTTTTCTTTTCACTATTCATACAGAAATAGGACATTGTCGTTGTTGACTTAGACTTATGCAGAAATGTTTGAGTAATATAGGATGCTAGAGCGAAGCGAGCTCAAAAATTTTAGCACCCAGTCTCACAAAGTGTTGTATAGAAATAGAAATTATTTTGTCGACCTATGCAGAAAATTTAGAAAACGAAGAAAATGTACGATGGAAAAGCGAGCGAAGCGAGCTCGAAAATGTTGCATTCTACGTTCATATTTTGCTTACGTAGGGGGGCCTCCAACTACAAACTGCCGCTTTGTTACTGAACATAATATTTTGACCTTGTTTGACTAAAAACGGATTTGACTATAAAGTACTTTTCGAGATTGAAGGGTCACTAAACTTTTAATAACTTGTAAAACTTTTTGCGAGGTCCTTTCAGGCGCCTAGCACCGCTACTGCGTCCCAGCCCAGCAGCAGTAGCTAGCAGTGTATGGGAGAGTTGATCAATTTTGCGATTACAATGTTGGTTCCACGGAGAAAGTTATTCAGTTTAATGGTCTGTACACACCCATAAAAATGATCTCACCTCTCTGATACATGCTGTCGAATGCACACTCTGGACTCACGCAAATACAAAACTCATATTATCTCGTTGCACCGACAGTACCACAATACATCTTCATTATAAACAAAGAATTTCATAATCTGTCAGTCTCAGAGGTTGTGTTAATTATTAGTAATTTAGTTGATTTCGAATTAATTAACTGTCAATCGATCTCGATACAGTACAACACTAAAACCATTAAAGTGCGCCGTAGTGACCCAGTGTTGCCACCTTAGCTGTTTTCGGGCTAGATCTAGCTCTTTTTACACTGGTTGAACCCGTTTTCATTCCTTTAGCCCGAACAGGGCAATCAGTGCAATCCACGAAGCGAAGATGTGCCACACTCCACTCCGTGCTGTACAAGAGTTCAGCTTACAGTACAGTAATCGTGGAGTGGGGCGCGTCTTCGTGGATTGCACTATCTATAGCTCTAATTGATCAATTGTTAAGAAAAATTCACAACCACCTTAAAATACAGAGACCCAGCTGGAAATAATCGGTATCAGGATCATTTTGTCTTTACCACATTCAAATGCGGATGTGGAACATGTTTTCAGTTTCGAGAATTTCATAAAGACAAAAAAATGCAACTAAAGCAATGACGTCGATTAGGTGGGTATTAAAACGTTTTAAATCAAACCAGATGCTCTCACCAATTACCTATGAGGTAATAAAAAGAGTGGATAAAATACTCTAAATAATCCTTAATTTTTTAACATCTACGATCATACATACATCTACGAGCTACAAGAACTTAAGAAACAGATTCCTCTGATTTTTATTGATCAATGGGACGAGTACTTACTAAAAAAAAACCGGCCAAGTGCGAGTCGTACTCGCCCATGAAGGGTTCCGTAGCAGCAAGTAACATTGAATGAAAGGTAAATTGCGGTTTACGATTTATGACGTATTAAAAAAAAACTACTTGTTAGATCTCGTTCAAACCAATTTTCGGTGGAAGTTTACATGGTAATGTACATCATATATTTTTTTTAGTTTTATCATTCTCTTATTTTAGAAGTTACAGGGGGGGGGGACACACATTTTACCACTTTGGAAGTGTCTCTCGCGCAAACTATTCAGTTTAGAAAAAAATGATATTAGAAACCTCAATATCATTTTTGAAGACCTATCCATAGATACCCCACACGTATGGAATTGATGAAAAAAAATTTTTTTGAGTTTCAGTTCTAAGTATGGGGAACTCCAAAATTATTTGTTTTTTTTCTATTTTTATGTGAAAATCTTAATGCGGTTCACAGAATACATCTACTTACTAAGTTTCAACAGCGTAACTCTTATAGTTTCGGAAAAAAGTGGCTGTGACATACCGACGGACAGACAGACAGACAGACAGACATGACGAATCTATAAGGGTTCCGTTTTTTGCCATTTGGCAACGGAACCCTAAAAAGCCGTTCTAGCCCTTCGTAAGTAGCCCCTCTTCTTTTTTGAAGGTCAGATAGGCAGTCGCTCCATGTAACATACTGATATTCAGTTGCATCCGGGTAGACTGGAAGCCGACCCCAACTTGTTGGAGAAAAGGCTAGGGAGATTGATTGAAGTAGCCCCTCTTCAAGAAGTAAGCTGGCAACATTGACTGTCCTGTCATTTATAGATCTCATTGTTTGTATGGTCGATTTCAAAGTTCAATTTAATGAGTGATTGCCTTTTTCATTGCTCACACTCGCCTTTGTTTTAATTAGTGTCTTTGTAATTACACTTTTTTGCTGCTAAGCATCATTGTTATCTCATTTACGAAATAATCCTTGTTTGAATAATCGTTATCAGTGTCTATTAACAAGATTATGAATTGTCAAAATTGATTGAGCTAAGCTCTTTAATTTTGATAAGTTGTTAGAAAATACTGTGATAGTTTCTATTCAGCTGTATCCGGTAAGTAACAAAATAAAAATAGTGTTATTGTATGAAATGCAGGTGCATAAAAAAAACACAATTTATTCATATTAAATCATTTATGAGATTACCGGCGTTTGTTAGCATTTATTTATCTCCTTGCGCAATAATTCAGCCTGTAATTATAACTAATTTGTGTATCTTCATCGTTCGTGCTGGAATAATAAGTAATTCAGGCTCCATGTACACAAAGACAAGGTTTTTCTTACCAGTGCACTTAGGCAGTTTTCAATCCAAACGTTGAACTGTACTTTGATCCATGAATATCTTTCTAATTATGCTAGGTCAATGACAATTTTATTGTAATTATTAATTTTATTAATGCATATCATAATTAAATAATGCATTAAGCATTAATGCATTAAGTAATTAAGAAATCTAACTCTGATCAAGATAAAATGAGTAAGAATAGTAATGTGGATAAAGTTGGTGTAGGTAATCTCATTAAAGAAACCAAATACGTCATGCAATGGTTTATATTACTTATTATTATTGGCAGACTAGATTGTAATGCAAATAAAGTGTAAAAAATAAATGAAATGGTCATAATGACGTTTACAATTACAATTGTTTTCCTTTATAATCAATATAAAATCAAGCTTAGGTATCAATTCCAAAAAATAAAACAATACAAAAAATGAGAAAACTGCAAAGATGAAAGAAAGAAAGAAAAAGTATTTATTGCGACTCACACAACATTACAAATGAAACTATATTATATAAAATGAAAATAAAAAAAACATAAGGTCCTGCAGAAAGCACAAAATCGGTCAAAGTGGCGGTGCTTGAGGGAGGTCTATGTCCAGCAGTGGACGTCTTTCGGCTAAAATGGTGATGATGATGAGGAAGGTCCTGTACGAGGCTATAAGGCTTCTATCAGCATAATGCTGCGACATTTAAAAATAAGTCTTGCAGCATTGGTATTCTGAATATAATCTCACGAATTACCAACTCAGACAAAGTCAATTTATTTCTTTTATTTCACAATGATTATGTATATGTGCAAAGTACAACGGTACAATCAGCAACAAAAGTCAATGATCTATATAAATAAAAATGAAATGCTGTTCGTTGGTAAGCGCTTCACTTGAGAATTACTTGAAATTCTACATTCTCGTTAAAATGTTCATACATTTTAACGAGAATGTAGAATTTGGTTTATATGAAAAGAAAAGTTGGGAAAATTACAAATTCGGGAAAGACCGTTCATACAAAAATCCCAAAGAAAAAGTTCATCCTTTTTCATTGGGATTTTTGTTTGAACTATTTGTATTTTATTTATTTCTCAGTATATGTTACATTGAGATTTTACATTAAATACTGTTTCACACATACTACCATTGCTGGTGTAGAAATATTAAATAATAAGCTAAGTACATGCAAATCAGAACTAGGTACATTATAAGAATATAATATAAAATTTTGAAATCTTGTATTAAGTTTATGATATTGAAATTTGAACAGGACTACGTCTGTCGGGTCTGTAAGTTTTATAAAAACTAGTGGCTTCGCCCGCGTGGGTGTCAGAAATTATCCCACGGGACATACTACCTGGATAAAAAGTACCCTATGTCCTAACTCAGGTCACGGTCTACCAATGTGCCAAATTTCAGCCGAATCTGTTCAGGCGTTTTGGCGTGAAACCATAACAAACAAACTAAACTCACTTTCGCATTTATAATATTAGTTTAAATATAAAAATGATGGTTATTTAATGTCTTAGAAGCTGTACTCTGTATAAATATTCTAAAACTCTGTTCATATTCTAGCAATGAGTGAGCGACCGCAGCCACTGAAGGCCATCAACAGGCTGTTTGAGGGGAAGGAGGCATGGCAGATAGTCACAATGACCGCATCATCTGTGCTCGCTTTAGTGTGGGCACATAGCTTGTATAATGCACAAGAGAGTAAGTGTTTTATTAAATTATCTGCAGAGTTATTACACATACATAATAAAAATATCTATTTTGAAATGAATGTATGGCGTAGTTTTCTTAAGAATGCAGGTACTTACAACAATAAATTGTTACTTAGGTATGTATTTTTTTTAAATTAGCTTAGCATCGTTACTAAAACTATCGCAGTTTAGAGTAAAATTCCTCATTAGGAGTAACTCTCTTATTAGTAAAGCAGGTCTACAAGTTTTATATTTTTAAATATTAAAATACTTATATAAAAACATTTAAAAAAATATATAAGAAATAGTAGCCCACCGGTATCGGGAAACGGTCCAAGCTACCGGCGTGGCCGTCAAGCCTCCACAGAGAGTACCGCTTCAGAAAGCGGTACTCTACAAGGCCTTAATCGGGATGCCTAACGCGAGCCTCCTCAGGTGTTGGTTGAGGCTCTTGGCTATTAAGCCATTGGCTGTTATCTAATTATGACAGTTTAAAAACATTTCATTTTGTTGGTGGTGTTGTTTAATTGGTTTATGGGTGACATCTCCAAGTGTGGAAAATTGGAAATTGTTACTACATTGTAATATTTTTTTTTCTTGTCTGACTCATGTGACTAAAAATAAAAATCAGTAAAATCCACTGTCTTATTTAGTAACCTTGTGATTTAACATTAATAATAATAAATAATGACTTAAACTTGACTTTAATCAGGTCCAAGGCTAATTGCAAAATAATAAAGATTTAAAAATACAATAGACGTTGGTATATTTAGTAACCAGTTCCGCTTAACTATTCCTAAAGAGCCATAAAAAACCCTGTAAGAAATCGACACGTGTTTCACCGCTCAACGAGGCATCCTGACGATTGACTTGTCGCGAACTCGAACACGGCGTGTTGCCACACCGAGCGCCGGCCGCAGAGTGTTTTTTTTCAATGAACTATAATAAAGATTTGTTTTTTTACCTTCCCACCAGGTGTAACAACACGCCTGCGCAAAGAATTCTACAGATGGCTCCGTTCAGTGCCCTTAGTGAGGCGTAAAATTGCAGAAAAGATGGCAGAAATCAACAGTGACTTCAGAAAGGATGTCACAAAGAGATTAGCAGGTGTCACTGTGAGGAGGGAACTGCCGGAGTTAGGGCTCGACCCCGAACAAGTCATTGAAGAAGTCAGGGATCATGTGGCTTTAGGTAAGTTTTATGAAGTGAAAACTTCTTTAGGCGCGTTGGGTATTTTTGAGATGTGAAAAAACTACTCTTTATTTTTATTACGTTACGGATCAATGTTCTATGCAAGTATTTTTACTTTAAAGGTTTTGGAAGTTTTTTTTTTTGTAGACGCGATTGTGTTCTTTATTTAGATAAGGTTACGGACCAATGTTCTATACAAGTATTTTTCTTCCACCAAGGCGATCTTGTTCAAGTTTTCACATCTGTCGGCACTCCCGGAGTGCAACTGTTTTTTTTTTCCAGCCTGTTCTGCCCCACCCCTGGATAAAGGCCTCCCTCCACTCCTTTCATCTTTCGCGATCCCGTTCGTCCTCTTTCCAGTTTTGACGGAACCGATCCAGATTTACTGTTGGAATATTCATGCTTGAAACATACTCGAAAGTATCTTATATAGATAGACAGGATATGCTTTATTGTACACAATTTTTTTAATTGAGTTCTTTTGTATAGTCGACCTCGTAATTGCTTTATCACCCTAACTGATTGTCCATTGGAGCGATGAGGAGCGGAGCTGAGCTGTGCCAAAATTTCATGAAATCTCCGCTCCGCTTCAGTGGACTCATACAAAACCGGGAAGCGGAGGTTGGAAGCTGAGCGGGGGGGAAGCAGAAAAAAGCGGCCAAGTGCGAGTCGTACTCGCCCATGAAGGGTTCCGTAGCAACAAGTAACATTGAATGAAAGGTAAATTGCGGTTTACGATTTATGACGTATTAAAAAAAAACTACTTGCTAGATCTTGTTCAAACCAATTTTCGGTGGAAGTTTACATGGTAATGTACATCATACATTTTTTTTAGTTTTATCATTCTCTTATTTTAGAAGTTACAGGGGGGGGGACACACATTTTACCACTTTGGAAGAGTCTCTCGCGCAAACTATTCAGTTTAGAAAAAAATGATATTAGAAACCTCAATATAATTTTTGAAGACCTATCCATAGATACCCCACACGTATGGGATTGATGAAAAAAAAAATTTTGAGTTTCAGTTCTAAGTATGGGGAACTCCAAAATTATTTGTTTTTTTTCTATTTTTGTGTGAAAATCTTAATGCGGTTCACAGAATACATCTACTTACCAAGTTTCAATAGCATAGCTCTTATAGTTTCGGAAAAAAGTGGCTGTGACATACGGACGGACAGACAGACAGACAGACAGACAGACAGACAGATAGACAGACAGACAGACAGACAGACAGATAGACAGACAGACATGACGAATCTATAAGGGTTCCGTTTTTTGCCATTTGGCAACGGAACCCTAAAAAACCGGCCGCGGCGTAAGCCGACGTTCGCAACGGACGTAATAAAATCGCAGCGGGATTTTATCGCGCACTGGATTTTCAACTCTCGGTGTTAAGCCTAGCTTTGAGAATCCAACGCGCTGGGGCGCACTCACGTCCCAGCGCGTTGAATAAACACACTGTTGGATTTTCAACTCTCGGCGCTAAGCAGAGCGTTGAAAATCCAGTGCACGAAAAATAATCGCCGCGATTTTATTACGTCCGTGCGAACGTGGGCTAATGCAGCCAGTTCTAATTACTCGTCGCATGAACTCTGCCTAGCTCCGCACAGTCCGCAACTCCGCTGCCTCGGTCCGCGTCGATGGACAGGCAGCCTAAGATTGAATGTCTCTTGCACTTCGTAAAACAACAAGGTCTATTTGTCTATGTAACAGGTAGTTTCAACCTTAGTGAAGTTTCTCTGGGAATTGTCAAAAGTGGACTAAAGCAATTACTATAGCAACTATACAAAACCTTTAATATTAAGAGTGCAACGGCGGTCATATTGCTAATACTACCAGACAACCTTTGAATGAACAGGAAGATAATATTTTAAATAGGGGTAGTCTGTGTCATGTTCAGTTTTCAGTGAAATTATTCAAGTATAAAAATATAAAAAAAACCCGACTGCAAACATACATAAAAAGATAAACAAACAACCTCTTACTCACTGCAAAAGTTTGGGATTGTTTTATCATTTCTCATTCCAAATTACATTTAAACAAATAACTTTTATAAATTTTTGGAATCACCTTTTAAACCCCTTTATTTTGATACCCCACTCGATAGGATTGGAAGACTTTTATATTTTTTAAACATACATTTTGGCGCCAAAAATCGTCGTTTTGATTTTTTTTAATTTTAATATACTCAGTGACACTCACGCAATAAAGGCAAATCTAACGACATGTCATAAATCGGTTCAGCCGTTTTGTAGTTACGAGGGAACATAGAGATAGACACATACATACATAACGGTCAAACACATTACCCTCCTTTTTTGGCTTCCCTGCAGTCGGGTAAATAGGGTTAGTTTGTGTCTTGTTCAGTTTTCACTCAATAATAATACATTGTTGAATGAACTAACCAAACAAGCAAGATAAGTACTTGCTTAGAACATAACTAAGCACACACTAACTCAAAGATTACAATTTAATTCATTACATGACATGTTTGTTATACATGATGATCCAGCATTTTTTTATAATTGTACTCGTATGTACTATAATCACACATTGTATAACCATTGTGTTGATTTCACAGACAATGAACAAATTAACATAACCCAAAATATTTTGCAAGTTTATTTATGACCTCCATGTAAAAAGGCTCGCTATTAAGGAATTATAAAAGGGTAGCCTTTAGCCACACAAATCCAGACTTCAAATGGAATTGAGAATTTCCTTATGGAAAATTCAAATTTAAATTATTTATTTCGGAAAAAATATCCATACTGTGTTAGTATAAAAACTTACAAAATATATGTTAGTAGAACTAAAATCGAAAAACAATATTACAAAAAAACCAAAAAAAATAATCAAAATTACAATTAATATCAAAATTACAATTACAACCAAAATTACAATTACAATCAAAATTAAATTAAATTATAATAATAACCAAAAACCCAATCAAATCACTCCACTAAGTTTTTTTTTTCTGGGTGGGAATTTATCAAATGACTTCACTTGCTCTGGGCGGAGCGGGAGTGCGTGTCAGACTCTTACTGACTAAAACCACCCGTGTTCCTTCAGGTGCCATGTTGCCGGAGGCCACGATCTCCCTTTAGGACTTCCTCGCAACCCCGGCAGGCATCGGCCCTAGCGGACCCCATCACTCTACTACCTTCAAGGCCAGGCTCTCAGCAGACGATCACTAGTGTCTAGTCCTAAGCTCAACTGCTAGACAGACTGGGCAGTCAATACTTGCCCCATAGGTTTCGTGTGGTAGCAAAGTTGTATTGAGTTTTTTCATTAAGAATTTCTCAATTCCATTGTGAGTCTGGATTTGTGAATGGTTAGAGGGACCACAGGGCCACAGGGAGCGAGTCTTTTAAGAGCGTTTATTCTGAAAGTGGGCAACGTCGCAAATAGATGTCAAATATTTCGCTCTTTTGATTAATTTGGCAATATTACTGTATGGAAATAAGAAATGTGGCTATCTAGTTCCCTAGAATATTAATAATGGATTGCAATTATAACACTGAATTTGATGATGTAACAATTTAAGGTATAAAAAAGGAAATAAATTTAAGGAATTCATATTCTAGAGAACTAGTTAGCCACATTTCTTATTTCCATACAGTAATATTGCCAAATTAATCAAAACAGGTAAGTATTTGACAGCTATTTACGACGTTGCAAACTTTTCGGATAAACCCTCTTAAATAGCCGCCCGGAGTTTGGAAGTTGGCGGTGTGGATACCCTTGTGCCTCGGAAAACACGTGTCGCCGTTGGTCCTGCGCCTGATCTCTCTACGGTCGGATTGCCGAACCCATCGGACTATGAGAGTGAGGGAGGAAAAATAGCACGTGTTTCCGCACACACTTTTGCACTTAAATAATGATATCCTGTGTACTTGGCTAGTACCTGTTGAGAGCGAAATTTGGTCGGGAGGATATTATCATTATTTGCTCACAGAACATTTAATCTGTACCCAGGTGCCTACGACTGGCAGGGAGGCGCAGTATCAGGAGCAGTATACCACGTGAACCAGGAGATCACCAAGGTGGCCTGTGACGCCTACAGCCTCACCGCTTATACCAACCCGTTGCATGCAGATGTGTTCCCTGGTATTAATAAGATGGAGGCTGAAATTGTGAGGATGGCCGTCAACCTGTTTCATGGAGATGAGGATTGCTGCGGGACGGTGAGTTTGAATCTTTTCTTTGTTGATTGTAATAGGTTATTATAGAAAAAGATGTAATACTTATTAAAGTTTAGTAACAAATCTGGCATATCTTACGACCCGCGGTTTTAGGCTAACCGCTCGAGTAGAGAGTATATACTCGTAGTAAAGTCAAATATATATATACAAAACATTGACGTTTTTATTCTTCTTTCATTTCATGGGGTTAGTGACTAATCTGAAGGCCGATTCTTGTACTTAAAAAACGTTCACATTCAAGTCGCAATCTGTCATACTTGTCAAAAATGGTGGTGAATTGATTGTACTTTTGACAGATTCCGAATGCGAACGTTCTTAAAAATTACGAGATTAGTGGTCTCTGGTCAGAGAACTATTTTTATTAAAAAACTTTTTTACAAAAAATACAACCGACTTCCAAACTACAAAATGAAAAATAACTTTAATTTCGGAAGTCGGTGTCTTTGGATCAGTATTTAAGTTTTTTGACACCGACTTCCGAAATTAAAGTTATTTTTCACTTTGTAGTTTGGAAGTCGGTTGTATTTTTTGTAAAAAAGTTTTTTTTTCACTTTTTAGTGGGTTGATTTGTAATTTATCTAAGTTACAATAGCCTTATGTCAACTGCTCATTAAAAATACCCAAATCGCTATAGATGTGCCTTTAATATTTGAAGAGTTCCCTCGATTTCTCCAAGATTCCATCATCAGATCGTGACCAAATGACAATGGGACCAACTTGAAAGTATACCCTTTCAAAAAAAAAAAAAAGAATTTTTGAAATCGGTCGAGCCGTCTTCGAGTAATCAGGGAACATACATAAAAAAAAATATATATCCCGACGAATTGAGAACCTTCTCCTTTTTTTTGAAGTCGGTTAAAAAGGCGCCAAAATGGTACTAATAAATAAGCCGGTTTGATGGTAAGCCGATCTTGAGCAAAAAAACAAGAGGTACCAGTATTAAAAAAAAAACTTTATTATTTATATAAATCAAGGACAACTGACTGACCCTTGAAAGGCTTAAATAAAATGAAAGTGGAAACCACAGAGTACATTTTTATAGTGGAAACGACTTAAGTAATTTTTAACTTATAAATACCTTGTATTGTTAGACTTTCTAGTATTCGATTTTATTTTATTGGTCGTTAACGATAGAGTATCAACTAAAATAATAATCATATTATCTACACTCAGTTGTACTGAACCTATTTATTTTTCATTTGTAACCGGTTCCCATTAAACGCAAGACACCATCGCGGCAGGCCGATGTAAAGATGCGGGGGGGGGGAAGTTGATATAGTTATGGAGGATGGGAAAAGTATGTTTTGTAGGTACAGTCAAAAGTCAAGAGCACATGAAGCTGCACACTTGTAGTGCGAGTCTTATTACCTCTGCGGCGCACAATGGGGCTAAAATCGACGCTGGTGGACATTTGATTTTTGACAAATCAGTTTTAATCGTTAGTCCCGATAGGAACTGAGAAAAATAATAATTTCCATATTCAATGTATAATTTGGAAACGTCGTTTTTCCCAAAACTATTCAGAACTGTAGAGCTGAAACATAATAGGTATTATGACTGGGCCTATCACCAGCACATAGACACGAATATCCGTCTCCGGACCCCGGATTAGACCCCGTTTAGGAGATATAATTCCATATCTCCTAAAAACCAAATAAAACTCATTAAAATAAACAAAATTGGCTTTATAAATAAGTATGTAGTTTCTTTACATTAAAATGCCTTGTATTTACTAAATTTTTGAATCTCTAGGGCTGCTGCCCCCTTTGCTCCCTCCTTGGCGACGCCCTTGACTGTGATAAAAACACCTTTTCTCTGACAGCGTTGGGTTGAGGAGTTGGGTCGTGAGACGCAGCGTTGGGCATATCAGTGTCGTCCATTGCAATCTTTGGTGTCATACTTTCTAGCGGTGACATGACTTTGTACGAACTTCTGTCTAATGTCAAAAATATGTACGAGAAATTACGAAATTGTACGCTAAATAAAAAAAAAAGTACTATAAAGACTTCGCAGAAAACAATAATCAACGTGTCACCGCCAGGAAGTATTCTTTCTAGCGGGCGCTATATATTTCACTAAGTAGTATTCCACTTTTAGACTATATTATGGGCCAAGAAAAATGTACTGTTTTATTTAGCGTACAATTTCGTACATTTCTCGTACATATTTTTGACATTAGACAGAAGTTCGTACAAAGTCATGTCACCGCTAGAAAGTATGACACAATCTTTGTTAGTTTATTAAGTAGATTAATTAATATACTTTTGCAAAAGTTTTACTATGATAGTTATTTATGTAAAATACGGCCGATATAACTTGGCTGTTCCGAACTTCGCGCAGAAGGCTGCGCAGTAACATTTTTTACAAATGGGGCAGCTGCCCCCCCTTTGCCCCCCTTTGGCGACGCCCTTGGACGAGCTTGACTCCTATGATAGGAGTCCTACCGAAAGGCCTGGCCGGTACTAGTAAAATACAAAATTGTGTGCAAAAGGGAGAGTAAGACTTGCCCTGCAGTGGTAGGGGTATACAGGGTAGTTAGATTAGAAAAGATTTTCAGATCTTACACAAAGTCGAAATAGTCGGTACGAAAACAAAAAGTACTTGCCTAAATCTGAGCTCTGTACTAAAACGATGTACCTACGCAAACATCGTTCATGACCTTGTAAACAAATTATAATTATCCGAGACGATAACAGAGATAATTGTTTCACTAAAGGCAACTATAAACACTTGTTGACTCAAAGAATTAAAAATGTAAATTAGTTGTGACGTAGTTCGGTTATGATTGCACACTTTCAGAATAAAATTATGTAGAATGTGTTGGCCTTCGAGAGGTTGTCAGAATCCTGTTTTTTTTAGGTAGGGCATCTCTTAGTTGACCTCTGAGATCATGACTACTTAACCGGGCTTTCCTGTGGGTGCCTTAAGCTACTACACTTAAAACCTCCAGCCTGGGGTTATTCAACTATGCTAATTAAAACTAGGTGAACGCTCGCTAAGGGCACCCCCTGTGGCGTACGAACCTCGGTTTAGGGCGTCAACCGGAGGGAGGACATCAAGGATGGGACGGGCTGGGCAGAATCCTGCCCGTTGCACTATTGACTTGTACTATTCTTGATTGAAGCGTACCCTTCGTGTACCATAAAAAAACAAATTATACTTCGTATGAGCGAAAGTAGGCGTATCATAAGCCCCGAAACGTGTCTTAGCCCAAATTGGGTTGTAAATTTTGTGGACTCAAATCAATCTGCCTAGCCTTTTCCCAATTATATTGGGGTCGGCTTCCAGTCTAACCGGATGCAACTGAATACCGTATTTTACATGGAGTGACTGCCTATCTGATCTCCACAACCAAGTGACTGGGTAATACGATACCCCTTAGTAAGACTGGTTGTCAGACTTTCGGGCTTCTGACGACCCGTAACGACTGTCAAAGATGCACGAATGAGAGCCGGGACCAACGGCTTAACGGGCTTTCCGAGGCGAGGAATCTCGGTATGTTAAGATGGTCACCCATCCACAGACCAACCTCGGCAAGCGTAGCTTAACCTGATGGATTGAACCGTGCGGCTGCTATTACTTAGCCACTACTCCACGAGCTCCTCTTTACTTCTACTCTTTTGCACAAATCCTACCTTAAAGGTATGATCAATCCGAATTTCAATGTTGTATTACACAGTCCACGATACCAATCAGTAAATTAAAAGCACGGTCCACACTAATTCTTTTAAATTTTTTTTCTTTTGTTAGCCTATATTGTGTCCCACTGCTGGGCAAAGGCCTCCCCTTTTTCCTTCCAAATCTCACTGCTTTGTGCGATTTCAGGCCGTGTTGGTCCTTTTAAAACTTACTTTAAAAAAATCCTATTGAACAAATGTCTACAGGCCATTGAAGATTTGTAATTCTTATCTGATTTAAATTATTGTATGTTTTGTGTAATTGAATTAATTTCGTAAAATCAATGTTTTTGAAGTGAAAACTTCTTTAGAGTGCAATATGCGCGTTGGGCATTTTTGAGATGGGATTAAACCATTGATTTCGCGACACTGTGACGACACCAGCTTTTGACCATTAAAAAGACATCAACGCGTTGATTACCGCGGTTTCGATTTTTTTTTTAAGTTTTCACTTCTGTCGGCACTCCCGGAGTGCCACTGTTTTTTATTTTTATTTTGTATGCTATGCAATTTTAATTTGATTTGTTTAAATTCAGATACGCACTAACGGCGCCATTATGAATACGTTTGGAGAGATAGTTTCGCTTCCATAGATGTAATCCAATATTTCCTTTTCCAGGTAACCACAGGCGGCACAGAATCAATAATAATGGCCTGCAAAGCATTCCGAGACCTTGCTTACAGTAAGGGCATATCGAACCCTCAAATTATAGTGCCTTCGACCGTCCACTCAGCGTTTGACAAGGCAGCTCAGTATCTCGGACTGTCTGTTAAGACGATACCCGTGAATACAGATACAATGACGGTCGATGTAGAGAAGGTGCGGAAGGCGATTGGCAGGAGAACTTGTTTGGTAAGTGTTTTTAGTCTCATTTTCTTCACTCGCTCTTTTAACCCGACTACGGCAAAGCCAAAAGGAAGGTTTATTATTATTTGCATGTTTTTCAAATAACAATATCTGTCGGCAAGGTTACTGTGTGGTTACTGTGTAATGGTAGCTGTCGAGTTTCATCTCACAACGAGGCATTCTCAGGATGTCGATTGACTTTGGACACGAACATGGCGTGTTGCCACACCGAGCGCTGGATGCGTTTGTCGGGCGGTATGGCTCGCTCTGCGTCCAGCGCTCGGTGAGGCAACACGAGGAGTGTTATCTTGACACAGTGGTTAAAGACAGAAACGTCAGTTGTGCATCGCTCAAAAATCGCAACAAAGCAGGGATCATTTAGTACAAATTTCATATGTCTGGAGTTACATTCAAACAACTCTTTAATTGGTCCTCCACGGGTGACTATTCTGTCTCATTTGCACCGCTCTGATACGTACGAAACGTTAAAGATTCAAATTTGTTATTCATGTATTACCACTATCTCTCTTTCTGTAGAGCTGCGCCCCGCGTTTTCACCCGCATAAGTCTCGATCCCGTGGGAATGTCGGGATAAAAAGTATCCTATGTCCTAACCCAGGTCCTAACCCGGGTTTTAGCGTGAAAGCGTAACAAGCAAACAAACTCACTTTCGCATTTATAATATATAGTTAGGATTAGAATTTTTGTTGAGATGGCTGCCTTCCGAAGACTGCATGCAAAACATTAACTTGTTTACTATTCGACCATTGTACAGTACAAATATGTTCTTAATGTCCCTCGGCAAACCTCGTATTTCGTCAGTCGTCGGATTTCTATCAGTTTGCACTTGGTGCAGACAGGACGCTCTCAATCGACTTGGAAGTATATTGAGTTGTTAATACTCTTTTAATTAATGTAATTTATTAAAAAAATGGTAGGAAAGCTGCTAAAGTCGCAAGCACGACAGATAGGAAAACAGTTTTTCAGCTCTATATAGTTCACACGAAAATCAAAACAAAACAACAATAAATTACTTAGTTCTGAATTCAAATTATTATACAAAATAAATCTAAGAATTGATGGACATGGAAATTTGCATTCGTTTGTATTCGGAAATGCGATGATTCCCGAGGGACATTAAGAAAATAGAAATAATGTACGTAGATGCCCGAACATCTACACCAATTTCGTAATATATTTATTAGTGAAAAATGCTAGGCTCAAAATCCAGCTATTGAACTTATTGTCCGCAAACATATCACTTTCCGCTACATCACAATTATCCTTCCTTCCTTACAGATCGTAGGCTCCACCCCGAACTACCCGTACGGCACAATGGACGATATAATAGCCCTCTCCGACGTGGCCGTAGAGTACGACGTACCTCTGCACGTGGACGCGTGTCTCGGAGGGTTCGTGGCCGCTTTCATGACTGATGCCGGCCATCATGTGCCCGTGTTTGACTTTCGACTGCCCGGAGTGGCGAGTATGTCTGCTGATACGCATAAAGTAAGTTGTATATGTATACAGGATTATTGGTAATTTGTCGGCAATCCATTAAGGAGATGTAGAAGGCATTTTCAACCAAATTACCCCTTATGACGAGCACTTCCACTTTGCTCCACCAAGCCGCTCTACTGGTGGGGCAAAATGGAATGCCTAAAATATTGCAGTGGAATCTGCCCCACTGGTTCGACTTGGTGGGGCAGATTCCACTAGTTTTAAATCTTGTGGATTCTGCCCCACTAGGGTTGGCACCTAAGAATTTGTGTAGATGCTCGTATTTTATTTTTGTTTGGAAAAGAAAGAAACGTATATCTAAGTAAAAATGTAACTAGAACTGGTAACGTTAGACTTAGTACATACCTAAGTTAGAATAAGTATTCTAACTATTAGTAGTTAGAATATAGTTAAAATAATTAATATCATTTCGTTTCGTTTTTCCAATCACAAAGAACCCTAAGTCCTAGTCCTAGTTAAATTTTTACTTAGAAGTACATTTTTTCTTTCCATTTTGCCCCACCAGTGGGGCGGATTGGTGGGGCAAAGTGGAAGTACTCCTTATGACTCCTATGCATCTTCAGATGCATAGGAGTCATAAGATCTTATGATCAGCATAAACTGGAAATATATAGTTTGATGTGTAGCCGTGTGTACCATCAATATAGCACATGATTCTAGACCCCCCACAGTTGTCATTTCTTGTTGGTTATAAAAAAACCGGGCGAGTGGGAGTCGGACTCCTACAACCGTACAATATTTAGCAAAGAACGCTGAAAAAAATAAATACACATTTTGTGCAATATCTACGTTACGGTTCATTAGATACAGCCCGATGACAGACAGACGAACGGACGGACAGCGATGGCTTAGTAATAGGGTTCCGATTCGCACCCTCCGGGAATGGAACCCTAAAAAAAGAATCAACTATTTTATACAAAATGCAATACCAACACGGTCAAAATGTATAGAAAGCTGATTTAAAAAAAAATACCGATATGCTGCTGGGTCTAGAATTATGTACAGACGCCAGCACATCAAGCTACTACAATCTGTCAAATTTATTTAATAGATTTTCAACTTTATCGTTGATGTCTAAGGTTCAAAGTTGATTGGGAAAATTTGACAGTTTCGGGTAGCTTGATGTGCTGGCGTCTGTACTGAATTCATAGTAACAGTTTGCGTGCCGATGTCCCTAAAGACATCGCTTTAAAACAGACACGACAAATAACTTGTCATTCAAGTTAGGATTTTAAATCAAATTTATTAAAGTCAATTTTACGATGGCTATACAGAATAGTGGATGGCTCGCTGGCGGCTCACTGCTCGCGAGCCGTCACACGTAAAATAGACTTTAATGCACTTGCTTTAAAATCCTAACTTGAATGACAAGTTATTTGCCTTGTCGGAGCGGAGCTGTCATAATGAGCGATGTCCTTTACATGCAGTTGCTGCAACAATGTTGATCAACTATTGTTTACCGTTAGTAGATACAGGGCCAAAACTAAGAGAAGCATAGAAACAATGTAAATTATGTTACGGTAGGTATGATAACCGTCTTATCGTTGATAGTCAGATTGGTATACTGATAACATGTATATGTTGTCTGATCAAAACTAAACGTAAAAATAAACAATCTGTATAGATCTTCTAAGCTAAAATTGCGCGCTTCTCCATTGCAAATGAACGCGTTTAACCGACTTTTAATGATTTTATACTGAAGATCATCACGTCTAAACGAGTAGTGTTAATGATTTGGAAGAAATAAATGTTAAATTAGAGCATTTTTTTATTAACTTAACATAGGAATATTTTAGATTATTTTTATATTACATAGCGAATAAAAAATAGAATCACGAAAAATCTATCAAGCGTAAAAATAATGTTATGATTGATCTTTTATAATACGTTTTTTTTATTAAAATACCTTTTGTTTTATGTATAATAAATTGATAATGCGTCTAATTTGGGACAGCGCTCCTTGATGAGCGAGTCTTATTACTGGCTGGACGTACGACGCGTTGCGTGAGCTCAGTACAGAACACGCAAGCTAACCACTCAAGGTCACTGGCATATATTTGCGTCTTAAAGTATTTGTATTGACGCTGTGTGTATTGCGAATGGGTTGCTTTCATTCTTGGTCCATCACCGCACAAAATAAAATAAAAAACATAATTCAAAATATTTTATTTCACATAAACCTACATGGGCATTTATGAAATGTCAGAACCTAGGTGCACGGTTCCAATTGGTCGCTTCCTATGGAGAAGAGCCGGCATGAAACTCCACGGTTACTCTTTTCAAAATAAGTGGTTTCTACAATGTTTTCAAATTACAGTATTAATAGGTATGGGAGGACAGTGTAGGCTCTTATCAAGAAGTACCAGGTACTTAGTAAAATAGAAAATGGTCCACAAGTCTATAGATAGCAAACCCAAGTCCTTAAGGTGTGCGATGGCATAAGCCGGTATCTGTCTATCTTCTACACTTTTATCACTTATAATATTAAACAATGTGTTCTATAACCTTCCTTCCTCTTCCAGTACGGATTCGCACCTAAAGGCACGTCAGTAGTCCTGTACAGGAAGCAAGAGTACAGACATCATCAGTACACAGTCACGACAGAATGGCCCGGCGGTGTGTACGGGTCGCCCACTGTCAATGGTATGTATTTCATTGTTGCATAAGGACCTTGCGTGATGCTTGGGTGACCTATATCCCTCGCATTTTGACTGAGTGATGAGAGTTATAACACAGGTTAAAAGGACCTTTAGATTCTGATTTTAAGTCAGAAATAAGTAAAGGGTACTTTTGGGTCTGATAGGTAGGTAACTAATAAGAAATCAACACGGTATAGCTTTCTAAAGATAAGTATGCGCTTCGGTAATCTTCGCGTTTCCGAATTAGCACGAACGTCACGCCACAGAGTAACCCCCCATAGAGGCAATGCTCTAAGTTTTGTACTATCGCGCTTAGTAGTAAGTTTTCTCTCTCGGGTCTCAGATCGTTATTTGTCACTCTAAAATTTTGTTTTTTTTTTTAAATTGCATAGAGTTGTTAATCTATGATTTTGTTACACGGTAATACAAAATAGACAAGTATTTCCTCGACGCTTTGTTATAACTTGATATTGCAAATAAACGAGCGAATTTGTGTAACATTTCATCGAGCAAGATAAACGCATCACACGCGATCTGAAGATCCAACTATTCAAAGACGAGTTATCGCAAAATAGAAAGGAATGTCACAGATAAATGCTCACTAGCCGTGAGCATTACTTCGAACACCGTGTCCACCATTCGCAGGAACGTTACACTATATGGAAATGCTTTTTAGGGTTCCGTAGTCAATAAGAAACCCTTAAAGTTTCGCCATGTCCGTCTGTCTGTCCGCGGCTTAGCTCAGAGACTGTTAGTACTAGAAAGCTGTAATTTAGCATGAGTATAAATATTAATCACGCCGAATCAAGTGGTAACATAAATTAATAAAAAAAATATTTTGTGTATCTCTCCTACATGTAAAGTGGGGATGTTTTTTTTTCTCGTTTATCCAATGGCATGGGGTGTCGTTGAAAAGGTCTTTCAAAAATATTGTTAGTTTGTAAAAAACTATTTTTGGATTCAGAGATCCGTTTGCGAAATATTAAGCTTTAAAGTGCAAATTTTTGTTAGAGTCAACTGTTGTCCCCCCCTGTCAGCTAAATGGTTGGTTATGGATATGTGAAAAAAATCACAGCAGTAGTATATACAACGTGCCGCTACAATGGCGACATTAATTTAACACACGGGTAGGGCTAGTGGCCAGTAGTCATAAAAATATAATAAGAAAAAATTATTCGTTAATTGAAAAATTAAAATTTTCAAACGCTCGTCGACATAGTGCTATCTCTTTCCTTCAATTCACCTTCTCTTTGCATGTTATTCGTTTTATTTTCATTGATGCGATGTTATTATCCATGATCCCGGTAAATGACCTCTGCGATACAGTTGTTAAGTAGTGATTGCACCAAGATGCTATTTTAGAAAATTGAAAATAAATCAACAAATAATAACATTTAATGAAATTAAAACATCTCCATAAAAAGAAAATGCTAATCCGTATACGTGTGTTAAATTAATGTCGCCATTAAAGCGCCACGCTGTATATCGAAATTAAAAGGAACACTATCACAGCTAAGTAGGCTCCACAAATTAACGAGTAATAAACGACCAACTTTCATTTGCAGTTGAAAAAACATGTTTTCCCATACATTCCGGATGGGAGAACATGATCTTCAACTACACTTTACAAGTTTGTTCTTGAGATAAATTTATCCCATCTACGGAACCCTTCATTGTGCGTGGTCTGACATGCACTAGGGCGATTTTTTTTTAAATTGAGCTTTTGCTTGTATTGTACCAGTCGTAAGAACGTTACATTACATCGAAATGCTCGAAAAAATGCTTAGTGAATACTGACTTTTATTTGAGTCATATGTAGAAGCTTTAGTGTAGCGCCACTGTTTCACTAGGTCAATGTCACAGTGTCATGTATCGGATGTTCTCAGTTACAAGCGCGCATTGTGTAAACGAACACTGTTGACATTCAGCAAGAACTTGAACTATGTTCAATGAGGAAGTGAAGATCATTAAGAACAATAATGTGAGTCAAGGTCTATTCCCTAGGCATACTCTAATGATTTCATACCCTCCAGACAAGTTACCGTTAAATTATCTGACAGATACATTTATCAGTTTTTTTAAATAATCCGGCAGAGATTTAGCTATCCCTTTTTGGGGTTCTGTACCTCAAAAGGAAAAAACGGAACTCTTAAAAAATCACTGCTTTGTTCGTTTGTCAGTCTGTCAAGACCCATTTTCTCAGGAACGCGTGGAGGTATCAAGTTAAAATTAATATCAAATACGTAGATCTATGTTCCCTTGGAGCTCTAAAAAATCAAGCTTCTAAGTCAACGCAATAAAAAAGGACGGCCATTTATGTGACATATTTTGATACTCGCGAATAAATCAAAACTTACGGGGAACTTCCCGTTGACCTAGAATTATGAAATTTAGTAGGAAGCAAGGTCTCACAGCACAAATAAAGGAAAAAGTCCGAAAATTGATAATTTGTGGTTTAATCACATAAAAAAACTTTTTGCAATTACAAACTTACATTTGCAGTTGGAGAATTGACCGTGACGTATATCGATGTATGGGAGAACATGTTTCTCAACTACTAAGTTTGATCATCCCAACTATGGAACCCTTCATTGTGCGTGGTCCGACACGCACTTGGCCGGTTTTTTTTAATTAACTGGCAGATAATTTCTGTAAAGACATTAAAACAGACCCTAAATGTATAGATAAAGTGCATTTTAACTGTGTTTATAAAAGTGATTCGACGCCTAAATATTTCTCGAGCGTAAATTGCGTTGCTCAAAGTGAATCAAGCCTTATATACTCACGAATAAAGTATTTATTCTCAGGTAGCCGCGCGGGTGGTTTAATAGCGGCTTGCTGGGCGACCATGATGTTTGTCGGCAAGAAGCGATACGTGCAGATGACCGACGAAGTTATCAAGACCGCCAGATATATTGAGAATGAGTTAGTATATTAATATAATTTAGTTTATTTTTTGGCTATTAAATAATAAATAGGTCACTCTTGGAAATAGTAAGCAATTCTGATATTGTATGTTTATATTTAAATTAGTGAATAGTATTTTGTTTTTTTTTTTTTGTTTTGATTTATTCTATTTTCTCTTCTACTCTTACACGCGGTGTCTACATCTCTTTTTATCCTCTGTCCTATCGCAGGTATGCTGGAAGAGATTTCATTAGAAATAAGCATCACCTTTGTACGTATTTTTCTGTTTATGTTCGTCCACAAGCTCATAACCTTCCTCAAGAATTGGGATATCCAATGTAAAAAGAACTTTTCAAATTCGACTGTTTGTTCCAGAGATTGCTCCCTACATACAAACTTACAAACAAATAAACATACAAACAAACAAACATACAAAGAAACAAACAAATTTTACCTCTTTATAATATTAGTATAGATAAAACGTTTTGTTTTTTCTAGGGTACGCAAGATCCCAGGTCTGTTCGTATTCGGAAAACCTGCGACGTCAGTGGTCGCGTTTGGTTCCAAACACTTTGACATATTCAAGATGGCGGAGTTACTTCACAAGAAGGGGTGGAGTCTAAACGCTCTGCAGTTCCCGTCTGGGTAAGTCTAAACAATAGACACGTTAATTAGACGTTACACAAAAATAGGTGTTTTGTCCGGGATTCGAATTAATCGGATCGAAAACTACAGTCAATACTTTTATGGCGGCATCTACATCGCCACATGCGATCTACGCATCACACTGACGTCACGCGACATCGTGCATCGCGCAAGCAATGTTTACTGCGCAATCAGCATATTTATTTATTTATTTAAAGGCTTACCAACTACACACATACACAGCATTAACCCAAAGTCTCTGTCAAATGTAGATCTCGCATGTATCTAAATTACAGGAAAGCACGACACTATCAATTAGTATACTAGAACATTAAAACACAAACCGCTCAACGCGCCTAAATAAGTTTAAAAACATCAAATAATATAATAGTAATAAAACAATTTCAAATAATAATATAACATTTTCAAATAATAATAAAACAATTACAAAAATAATTAAAAAAATAATGAGTAATTATGTTGAATACTATGAATACTACGGTATAACTTACAAAAGCTGAGATTTCCCGACCTCAACCGTCGGGCAGTTACCCGCCAGACACGACACCCGTCAGGTCGGAAGATCCTCACTTTTCTATAGAGGATGCGTGAACTTTACACCCTGTTCCTCATACCTCTATACTTTTACCCGACTACGGAAAAGGGTTATGTTTTTGCACACTTGAATCATAATGAAACGCTTTTACTATGTAAATGTAATTAAAGGGCAACTGGTATAGTCCGTGCGCGATTGCTAGTCACCGCGTGAGGTATGTGAGCGGTGAGACGGGGGAGGGCGCCATTAACAACATTGTCAGACGTACGAGCGTTTATACAGAAATTTCTTATTTCCATGCACTAATATTGCGAAATTAATCAAAACAGGTAAATATTTGACAGCTATTTGCGACGTTGCCAATTTTTGGATGAACGCTAATAAGTTTGCTTACCTCCCCCGTCTCACCGCTCACATATATCAGGCGGTGACTAGCAATCGCGCACGGACTATAGGAAATGTGTAAGGTGTTAAGTCTGCCTCTGTTCATTTGTGTACGTTAAGAATGAATAAATAAATTACTGTAAACAATATAATCTTACCTTAACAAAATTGTCTGTAGGTGACATATAGGTACCTACTTTTACAATGCTTGTAAATATGTTAACACCATGTATCCATTACATAATTATTTTTTCTGTCATTGCTTCATTTTTTATTATTTTTACCTATTGTGGTATAGTAATCTTATTCCAGGTGCATCGTCTTCACATATAATTAATGTATACAAAATTTACAAGTTTCTTGCCCATTCTTCTCCATACGAAAACTACCTTTTGGAAGGAGCGAAAATTTACAAAAAATAGAATTGATTCTATAATTCTATTTTTTGTAAATTTTGACGTTCAAAAGTGCCTAATTAAAATAAATTATTTGACTTTGACTTGTCAGGATCCCCACTTGAGATAAGACCACCCATTGTATTAAACTTTTTATGTAATTTTATTGTGATTTTGTTTTGAATTTGTAGCATAAAAGTTACCCCATCTATGTTATCTATCTATCTTGAGCGTATTTTCCTTATAATTGTTAAACAAAATTGTTGTCTCGATTGCTCTCTAGGGGTCGCAAGCACGACAGCTCAGCTAACAGTTTTTTTTTTGTAAATTGGCTCATCCATTTACCTTTTTTTTTTCTTTTCTGAAGAAATTCCCAGTATTAGTCCGTTCATTAATAACTTCATTAATTAATTAGCTGATCATATAATGTTTGTCTTTAGAATCCACATCTGCGTGACCCACGCGCACACGCAGGCGGGCGTGGCCGAGCGGTTCCTGACCGACGTGCGCGACTCGGCCAAGGCTTGCTTTAAGGACAGCAATGCGCCTGTAGAGGGCAAGGTAAACATTTAAAATTAATTTATTGGCATAACATAGGCTTATAGGATGTTACAAAAGATTGTGGACATCAACATACCTTACGCAGTTTGAAAATAAGTAGCCATATAACTATTACCAAGAACTCCAAGAAGATCTAATCCGAAATATCAAAATTTTTGTATCGATTATCATACTGATTCTCAACAAATTCCCATGTATTTTAATCTGTTAAGCCTAGTGGTGAGTTAGATCTTTTCACAAAGCATGGTGGCTAAATTCTTAGGTATTTATTTTCCACTGTCGTATTCAGGGACGGCCGGTGGGTAGCGTGATAATGAAACCCTTTTTGCCATTTGATAGTAGCCAATAGCAGATAGATCTTACACAAAAATAAATCTGTAATACATCAAGAAACCGGTTTATATTGTTCACAAAACCGTTGTAATACCGTTCATCGATTGACCGGTTAATTACAAAAATGGTTTCGACTAAACCTAAATAATTTTGTTTACCAGTTATTACAGAGAATATAATTTTAAAACTCGCGCTAACCTGAATAAACCGGTTTTACGAAAACGCACGCCTGCCGCCGCCGTTTGTCATATTTTGCGTATTCGTTGGCATAGACCTAGAGCTTTGATATTGTAGGTGTAAGAGAGATGGCGTAGTAGGTAGAATTCATTTATACCGTCGAAATTCAAATTAACTGTCTAATTTCGCTCAACAGAATTGGATTTATTAAAAAAAAAAACGTTTTCTCCCATTAACCGGTTAAAATACCGGTAACCGAAACCTAAACCGTAGTCGTTTTGGTTCGAGGTCAAGTTTTTAATTCTGTCTGCACTCCCGGAGTGCCGACAGAAGAAGTGAAAACTTGAACAAGATCGCCTTGGTGGAAGAAAAATTCTTGGATAGAACATTGGTCCGTAACCTTATCTAAATAAAGAGCTCAATCGTGTATACCAAAAAAAAAAAAACTTTTAAAACCTTTAAAGTAAAAACGCTTGCTTAGAATATTGATCCGTAACGTAATATAAATAAAGAGCACAATTGTGTTTACAATGAGGTGTCGGTAACGGTGTCGCGAGTTCAATTGTTTTTTCACATCTCAAAAATGCCCAACGCGCCTAAAGAAGTTTTCACTTCAAATATTAAACGGTTACCCATATTACCGGCGCACATGGAGCAGTGTCCTGAAGCATTTTTTTGTTAAATACTCTCCATATATAAATACTCTTTTCACAGATGGCGATATACGGCGTAGCTCAAGAAATTTCGGACAGGAGCTTAGTATCGGACATTACGAAGTACTTCATAGACTCGATGTACTACTTACCTAAGGAAGAAGATCAAACGATGCTGGACAAGAGTACAGTCGCCTAATCACTTAAACACACTCACAACACAATTCATGACTTCAACAATATAGCGCTAAAAGGTTCTTTTGGCGCGTGGCAAAAATCGGAACTAAGTCGCCATCTTGTTTTTTCAATACATTTCACAAAACAATTGCCCAAATGTTAACCAACAGCGCCCTCCTGTCAGCGTCATTCGAATGCCAAAAGATCCTTGTAGCAGTGTAGTTATGATGTTATTTACGTTCGACAACGAACTAATACTGTCTCGTTACAAAACGAGTTCTTTAAGGACTCGAAATCTTAAAGGGACAAAGTTAAATCTTTGGCCTGTATTGATTTTGAACTTTATTCCGAGTAACGTAAAGTTCTTAATACAAAACCACAAATGAATACAGATGGTTCACTCCGCATTTTAGGTATGAAGCTACAAGTACGCGGCGGGCTCGACTTGTCGGGCTAATTCAGTGAGTGTAACGTAGTCAGAAGATCTAAGAGTTACGCGATAAAAAGAGAGGCAACTTCTAAGTGAATATAACTGTAGGTAATTAGCGCAGTGCAACCTGAATTGCACTTTATTGTGTCGTAGCAAGAGTCGCTTTTTATTTAAATGATTTTGCGGAGTGAACCATCTGTATTCATCTGTGACAAAACTATCAACTCGACGCGATTTTAACGTCAGTTTTTGTATTAAGAACCTTATCTTCGTGGCAATAAAGTTCGTAATTCAAGAACTGGTTCGAACATTTTAACCTTATCTATAGATAATTCTCGTTTCAAAAACATAATGAAGCAATGTATTTTGATTTTCCTTAAAAATTAAGGCAATTGTGAGGTAGTTACGGAATAAGGGTGCATAGTTGTTACGTGCGGCCATATTAAATGTTGTAAGCAATACTCTCTACACAAATGTTTTAGTGGCGTGCTGAGCGAAATGAAAGGAAAATGATTTGGTTTTTAAACACACCTTTACAAGTAAATATGTTGGATTTGTATTGTGGCGTTGGAGATTCCTATCTGATTATCTCAGAGAAATAAACCAAAATTAACAGAGGATAGGGTCTCTTTCAAATTGTCATTATGGTTCGGAATTAGCGTAATAATTAGGCTAAAATCATACTCCTGTTGAGAAAAAGCTATAACAGCTTAGAGTTGACCTGTACCCTAATTACGTAAATTATTTTCGTAAACGATAACGACAAATTTGTTTCATTTTGACAGTTCAACAACATTCATTGCGTTATTAATCTTGTTGAGCAGATTTTTTTTTCCAACTTATGTAGCAATGGATTAGCAATCTGTTTCAAAATGATTCAGTGTTTAGGGTGCTGTTTCGTCAGACTCTCTAGTAATTAATGTCTTGTAAGCCAATTTCAAAAAGAGTCGAAATGGATGTATTTACAAGCATTAAAAATATTTTGACTAATCTTAAATACAATGTACAATCTAACAATAAAAAAAATATATGTATATAAATTATGACAAAAAGAAAGGAAGGTGCTCTTTGGGTATCAAAAAATTGGTCTACATCGCTGTCAGTGGGAAAAATGCCCAAAAGGCTGGCAGCATTGCCACGTGTATGCCAATGTTGATTATTTGGCCCAGAAATAGGTCAGCCCAGCACGCGTAGCATGACCGCCGTAGAAAGAGGTTTTGTCGACGGAAGAATAGACAAAATGACAGATAAACAATCACAATCTGTCATTTTGTCTATTCTTCCGTCGACAAAACTGCTGGTCGTGTGAAGAGTCGACTTGTGATGTTCTGTATTTCAGCATGCCATTGTGTTAAATTTTTTCTCAGTAGGTATTTTATTATATCTAGTGGCAGATTGTAATAATAAGGTATTTCTTTATTAATTATGAATAGTACAGTTATGAGAGTATTTTTTGCATTCATTTCCATCTAGTCTAAGAAAATGGTTGCCATTTTGAGATGAAACTGAAAACACACTTTTTAGTCGAAGACTTCTTATATTTTTATACAATGATTATAATAAATTGATTTATAGAAATGTATATGCATTTTGGCAAGCATGCTTTAAACAATGTAATTGTGATAATGCTTAAATAGTTAAAAACGAGAGCGTTCTTAATTTCCAAGTCTCGAAAAACACCTAAAATATTACTCTTCGAAAACAGTACAAGTACAAAAACTTTGAAAAAAACACGGCTTTTCACAAATATGATCCAAAGACGAAGCATCTTTAAACAACAATGTATTTTAATTTATAATACATTTATGAGTAAAAATATTGTGCTTATGTAATTTTCGACAAAGATTTAGAGTCCATAATATCTCAGCTCAAATTCACTCTGGATCTCGTTCGTACACTACTGCTCACGGACTGAGTGAGAGCGAGATTGAGCGGCGGGAGAACGCTCCAAGGCGCCGATAGTTTAGGTATCTAATTTCTTTTCACGGTGAAAATAATGGTATTTAAAAAAACATGGTATCTGCGTTATATTTAGTTCAGTTACTATGCAAAGTTTCATGATCTAATTTGATTTTTTTATACTAGCGGTTTATTGCGGTTTGGAAGTAACTTTATAATTTTTTTCTGTCGAGAAAATCTATTTAATCGTGTTTTCGTCAAACATAGTAACATGAATAACTTTACTATATATTTATTTTTTATTTTCTGTATAACGGAGGATCATGCTAAGCAATTTGAGGTATTATAGACGCTTAGCTACGGTTTTTAGAAGAGCGGTGGCTGCCACATAGTGTCACCAACTTATCGGCGAATGACGTGACTGAAACTTTATCTATGAAAGTAAGTTGGATGTTTTCCTAGAGAGCGTTTTATCTTGCGTTCCGAAATGCGATAAAAGTGATAATATCGCGAATGCAGCCAAATTTAACAGTCATAACTATTACTCAACTAGCTGCGCCCCGCGGTTTCACTCGCAGAAGTCTCGATCCCGTGGGAATATCGGGATGAAAAGTATCCTATGTGTTAATCCAGGTTAAAAATAATCTAAACTAGGTATAAACTATCTGTGTGCCAAATTTCATCCAAATTGGTCCAGCCGTTTGAGCGTGAAGAAGAGACAAACATACACACTCACACAAAAACTTCGCCTTTATAATATTAGTGTGATAGCCCTTATATTTTGTGACATTATAACTTTTATCACATTTCGGAACACAGGGTTAGACACCGTGAAGTCAAACTCCGCTGTCATAATTGTCATGACAGCTGTCACTGCGACCGCTATGTGGCGGCCGCCGCGCCTCTAGGGAACTGTAGCGTTATTAGACAACAATGAAATCAATCATGTCATCGGTTAAATTGTTTTGTACAGACTGCTAAAGCCGCATTCCGAGTTACGCTAAAAGTGATAATATCGCGAATCCAACCAAATTAAATAGTCACAAAATAAAAGGGTTATTGCGTAATAATTGTGACTTTGGACTGTGGTCGGATTCGCGATATTATCACTTTTAGCTTAACTCGGAATGCGGCTTAAGTTTGTTGGTCTGTGAAATAAATTATTTAATTATCCAATAGTACATTCGATAAGTACGTAAACAACGAACGAGAATTGTAATCACAATTAATTAAATATTTTGTAATATAAGGTAAACTGTATAAAAGTGGAGTTATGTTATATTTGTATATTATAGATCATATACCTGGATTTGGATGTTGGTTGTATATTTCGTTTTGTTTTAATGTAATTTCATTAAATGGATACCTATTATAAAGTTTTATGTTTTATTTAAACCTTTTTATCGTCTTTTTTTAGGTTTAGTCAGACGTATCAGGGCAAAGGCCTTACATGCTCAATACACCGTCATCGTCAGGAATGAGAAAATGATTGTTTACATAAATTTTGGAGGATATCCAGTCTTCAGTGTTCTAGAGCAGGCTCAGACGTACATAAACCCGATCGGACAGACCGACTAAAGGTCATTACCCGGATAGACAAGCGAGTCCACCATAATCTTGTTGTGGCATCTACAACGCCACATGCGAAGTACGCATCAAAGTACAGACGCCAGCACATCAAGCTACCCGAAATTCAAATTTTCCCAATCAACTTTGAACCTTATACTTCAGCGATAAAGTTGAAAATCTATTAAATAAATTTGACAGATTGTAGTAGCTTGAAGTGCTGGCGTCTGTACAATAGACGTGGATATATTTAGTAACCTGTTCCTGAACGAGCACCAGCGCTCGGTGTGGCAACATGCCGTGTTCGAGTTCGCAACAAGTCGATCGTCATCCTGAGGATGATTCGTTGAGAGGTGAAACACGTGTCGATTTCTTTCAGGAGTTTTTTTATGGCTCTTTAGAAATAGCTAAGCGGAACATGTTACTAAATATATCCACGTCTATTGTATTTTATAATGGATTTCCGCAAGGTCACGCCTGAATCAATTAACTACGCAATCTACGCATCAAAGACCTGACGTCACACAAAAAATACAGACGTCACACAAATCCTGCTTCGCGTAATTAGAGTTTACCGCGCGAACACAATTATAACTTCCCCGACATCAATCGTAGGGCAGTTGCCCGCCAGACACGACACCGTCTGGTTTGAGGATCCTACCTTTTCAATAGAGGATGAGTGAATTTTACACCTTGTTCCTCATACCTCCAAATTCTCAAAACAAAAAGGAATCTAAATTCGACTTTACAACCTTTGTCCTACGAACTTCTTGATTCACTCTTTTAACTAGGCCATAAATAACAAAGTTCAATCTTTCATAACTTCAATAACTTGTCAAAATTGTACAGACGACATGCACATTAAAAAATGGTAAAAATTAATTGTTTATAGTGCTAAAATGCAATGCATAGCAGTGGTGTTAGCTAGTGCAATAGCGCTTGCCGCCAGTAGTAGCTCGGTCAACTACTGCGGCTCCAGAATGTGTGCCAATACTAACGCACATACTTTCTGCCAGTTTCCTGTGAGTATATTCTTTTAATCTGTATATATAAAATGGTAAACTGACTGACTGACTGACTGACTGACTGGGTGATATATCAACGCACAGCTCAAACCACTGAACGGATTGGGCTGAAATTTGGCACACAGGTAGATAATATGACGTAGGCATCCACTAAGAAAGGGTTTTTGGAAAATCGACCTTTAAGGGGGTGAAAAGGGGGGATTTTGTTTGTATGAAATTTTTTATTCCTTGAGTTAATAAACTTGAAACTTGGCACGAATACTTATCTATGTAAATTATAAAGTTTGCCATTTTTAGTTTTTCTAAACTACCCCCTAAGGGATGATTGGGGGGTGTCATAGTTTGTATGGAAGAATTTTAACGCGCGGTCTGATTAACTCAAAACTCAGTATTTATACTTAAGACTGAAAACAAATAAAAACGTATGTCAAGGTTTTTTGAAAATTTACCCCTGACGGGGTGAAAAGAGGTATTTATTTTTACAGGGGAGGATTTTACTGTTTGGCTTGATTAACTTGAAAATTTGTATAAATAATCTATGTCAAATAATGGAAACGTCACAATAGACTTTTCAAAAATTATGATCACGCAATTTGCTATGGGGGATGAGCAATATTGCATTATGTTCGTATTCTTCTGTATATATAAAATAGTAAACTGACTGACTGACTGACTGACTGACTGACTGGGTGATATATCAACGGACAGCTCAAACCACTGAACGGATTGGGCTGAAATTTGGCACACAGATAGATAATATGACGTAGGTATCCACTAAGAAAGGGTTTTTGGAAAATCGACCTTTAAGGGGGTGAAAAGGGGGGATTTTGTTTGTATGAAATTTTTTATTCCTTGAGTTAATAAACTTGAAACTTGGCACGAATACTTATCTATGTAAATTATAAAGTTTGCCATTTTTAGTTTTTCTAAACTACCCCCTAAGGGATGATTGGGGGGTGTCATAGTTTGTATGGAAGAATTTTAACGCGCGGTCTGATTAACTCAAAACTCAGTATTTATACTTAAGACTGAAAACAAATAAAAACGTATGTCAAGGTTTTTTGAAAATTTACCCCTGACGGGGTGAAAAGAGGTATTTATTTTTACAGGGGAGGATTTTACTGTTTGGTTTGATTAACTTGAAAATTTGTATAAATAATCTATGTCAAATAATGGAAACGTCACAATAGACTTTTCAAAAATTATTATCACGCAATTTGCTATGGGGGATGAGCAATATTGCATTATGTTCGTATTCTTCTGTATATATAAAATAGTAAACTGACTGACTGACTGACTGACTGGGTGATATATCAACGCACAGCTCAAACCACTGAACGGATTGGGCTGAAATTTGACACACAGATAGATAATATGACGTAGGTATCCACTAAGAAAGGGTTTTTGGAAAATCGACCTTTAAGGGGGTGAAAAGGGGGGATTTTGTTTGTATGAAATTTTTTATTCCTTGAGTTAATAAACTTGAAACTTGGCACGAATACTTATCTATGTAAATTATAAAGTTTGCCATTTTTAGTTTTTCTAAACTACCCCCTAAGGGAGGATTGGGGGGTGTCATAGTTTGTATGGAAGAATTTTAACGCGCGGTCTGATTAACTCAAAACTCAGTATTTATACTTAAGACTGACAAATAAAAACGTATGTCAAAGTTTTTTGAAAATCTACCCCTGACGGGGTGAAAAGAGGTATTTATTTTTACAGGGGAGGATTTTACTGTTTGGCTTGATTAACTTGAAAATTTGTATAAATAATCTATGTCAAATAATGGAAACGTCACAATAGACTTTTCAAAAATTATTATCACGCAATTTGCTATGGGGGATGAGCAATATTGCATTATGTTCGTATTCTTCTGTATATATAAAATAGTAAACTGACTGACTGACTGACTGACTGGGTGATATATCAACGCACAGCTCAAACCACTGAACGGATTGGGCTGAAATTTGGCACACAGGTAGATAATATGACGTAGGCATCCACTAAGAAAGGGTTTTTGGAAAATCGACCTTTAAGGGGGTGAAAAGGGGGGATTTTGTTTGTATGAAATTTTTTATTCTTTGAGTTAATAAACTTGAAACTTGGCACGAATACTTATCTATGTAAATTATAAAGTTTGCCATTTTTAGTTTTTCTAAACTACCCCCTAAGGGAGGATTGGGGGGTGTCATAGTTTGTATGGAAGAATTTTAACGCGCGGTCTGATTAACTGAAACTCAGTATTTATACTTAAGACTGAAAACAAATAAAAACGTATGTCAAGGTTTTTTGAAAATCTACCCCTGACGGGGTGAAAAGAGGTATTTATTTTTACAGGGGAGGATTTTACTGTTTGGCTTGATTAACTTGAAAATTTGTATAAATAATCTATGTCAAATAATGGAAACGTCACAATAGACTTTTCAAAAATTATGATCACGCAATTTGCTATGGGGGATGAGCAATATTGCATTATGTTCGTATTCTTCTATAGTTTACCGCAAACTGTAAAAAGACTATCCAAAAGGTTAGAATATTGCAGATAATTACGGATTTAACCTTTTAAAACATTATCATCACGCTATACCTTTATGGAGCTAAGTAGTCAATCCTAACATATACAGGGTGGATGTTGATATGGGGCAATAAGGGCAGGTACCTTAACCGTTGTCGCTACAAGAAAACGGTCTTAGAAGACTGTCCTTAACTTTTTGATCTGCATTCACAGATTTTGAAAAAATTGTACAGTCAGTAAGAACATGGGTAATTTTCACAAAAACTTTTTTGATGCCTGTCGATCCTATTTCTTATTACTAGCGTCAAAAAAATATATCGGGCCAACGGCGGGCGAATTTTTGAATTTTCTCAAGTACGAGAAAATTCAAAAATTGCAAAAAACTTTCCATACTTTTCGTAGAAAATGAGCCTGAGAGGAGATAGAACAACACGAAATATTATCCGCAACGATCAAAATCCGTAGTGCGCGCATAGCCTAAGTTTTTAATACCTATCTATTTCAACTTGATACCTCCACGCGTTTCTGAGAAAAGTGTCTTGACAGGCAACGATGTCATCCTTTAAGGGTTTCCATTTTTCATTTTGAGATACGGAACCCTAAAACAGATTTATTACCTATCTATCTATTTGTTACCTTTTCATGCCGTAACGGCTGAACAGATTTAGATGAATGGTATACGGATAGGCCATGACCTGGGTTAGGACATTTGATAAGTACTCTGAATATCGGTAGTACGTTCCTGTGGGATATTTTCCGACCTTTGCGCGTGCGAAGCCGCGGGCAAAAGCTAGTTCTTTATATTCCGTTTGCTTATCTCTTACGATAATAGCCTAATCGGAGCAGGGCCATCTTGTCTTCGCCCTGCTATGAGCATACAGACGTAGCGTTTCGGCGATCGTCGGACGGAGCCGAATATACAGGTTGGATTCTTGAGACGGGGTAGTAAGGGCAGGGGGTACTTAAATCGTTGTAGCTACAGGAAAACGATATTAGGAGACGGTCCTTAACTTTTTGAAACATTTTGATCTGCGTTCAAAGATTTTGAAAAAATATACAGTCGGCAAGAAAATGGACAGTTATCACAAAAACTTTTTTTGATGCCCGTCGATCTTGCTTCTTATAAGGATCAAAAAACTATCAGACAAACTGAGGTTTGAGTAAGTACTACAAAAGTAAGAAAAATCGCACAAAACCTTTTTCATATGGTAGGAAAGAAACTCCCAACTTACAATTTTATTATACCACTGTTGACTAGTATTAAATCATGGTATCAAACTAACACTTTTAAAACTACCCTAGGAAGGTCCCAGTCCCCAGTGCGTGGGCTACATAAGCGCACCCCTCACTTTGGAAGAAAAGTCCCGAATAATAGCACGACTCAATAGGCGGCGGAATGAAGCGGCTGCCGGCAAAATGAGAGAATTTCCCAGCGCTGGAGACATGCTGAAATTGGTAGGTTACTGAAACGGAATACAGCACTCGTTACGACCAACCGCAGAAAACTACTGAACAGCATTCCGAAAGTGGGTAATTATTTGGTTAGAATTCACTGCCGAGTGTTACTTAGAATGCTTTGGTGTGCAAATTGTAGATACTTAATTTATGCAAGTGAATCAAGTCTTTAAGTTCCGGAAGCTGTTCGGTTCCATAAGTTCCTCATGCCTCATTATCATTGACCTCTTTCTGGGTAAGGGGGAATAACTAATACAACTCAAACTCAAATTCAAAGCATTTATTTCAATTAAACAGGTACTTTTGAATTGTCAAGGGGTCAGTCAGTCAGAAAGATGAAGCTACCATAACAATGCCATATGCTGTTTGGCATGTAAATGTCCTGGTGTTCCAAGATCGCCTGTTAAACGCATCTTGCCTCGCTTGCTAAACCTTTGGCGCATTCCAAGGTCCAGTACTCGGCCCTTCCTTGCTGTGTACTACATATGTTATTCAGACATCAATAATGGCTGCGATCAAGGGCGTCGCCAGCCGATATTCCAAGGAGGGGCAAGTTGATATATGGAGGATGGGAAAAGTATGATTTGTAGGTACAGTCAAGAGTCAACAGCAAATAAAACTTTACACTTGTAGTGTGAGTTTTAATTCTACGGCGCACAATGGGGCCAAAATCGACGCTGGTGCTAGGTAGCCCGATAGGAACTGAGAAAAATAATAATTTCCATTTACAATGTATGGATTAGAAACGGGTCTTTCGGATCGTTTTTCCCAAAACCATTCAGAACTGTAAAGCTGAAACCTAATAGGTATTATGACTGGGCCTACCACCAACAGACTGAAACCAATATTATGTCCCCGGACTTCAGATTAGACCCCGTTTAGGAGATATGGAACTTTAAAAAACCAAATAAAAGTCGTCCAAATAAACAAAATTGGGTTTATGTATGCATGTATATATGTTCTTTACAGTAAAATACCTTACCTTATATATGACTAAATTATAATCTCTAGGGCTGCTGCCCCCTTGCCCCCCCCCCCCTGGCGACTGTGATAATATACACCTTTTCTCCGACAGCGTTGGGTTGAGGAGTTGGCTCGTGAGGCGCAGCGTTGGGCAGATCAGTGTCGTCCACCGCGGACACTTGAAGAACACGACGTCTGCCGCAATCTTTGTTAGTATATTAAGTAGATTTAATTACTTTTGAAAAAGTTTTACTATGATAGTTATTTATGTAAAATACGGCCGATATAACTTGGCTGTTCCAAACTTCGCGCAGAAGGCTGCGCAATAACAGTTTTTAGGGACCTAATGGTGACATGTGGCGAGTGTGAGTGAGAGAACATGCGCGATAGTTCGTAGTGCCTATGTTCAGAACTGCCAAGTTATATCGGCCGTATTGCAAGTATGATGTTATCGTATTGATTAGCCGATACGACAGATGTCGATTATCTTTGTTCACTGAAGCTTTATTGAAATACACGCCGTGTGCTCCAAGGGATTTTCCATTGGCAAAACTGCAATGGCACATGAAATTTTATCGGAGAGGCAACGGGATGGCGAATGGTAATCTGGGTCTTGAAGTAATACCGAACCCTTCCGTACCTGGGTATATCTCCAAAACGGGCGTATTCGTGTGATCGCTCTGGTGCTTTTCAGATATTGATATTTAATGGTAATTATGTATCTCATTAAAAATAATGATATTCAAATGGTACATTTTTACTATTGGCCTTCAATTTACACAAACAGTTATGGAAATATTTAAGTTCAAAAAATTTCGCGACCAGAGCAATCATAATTGGTGCCAGAGCGATCATAAATGGTGAAATCAGTGAAACAAAAAAGTAAATATTGATAAAATATTATTTATTTAGCCGTTTTCAGTCATATTCAGTGTACGTGAAACAAGATTATATGTAAGAGAAATTTATTATTTTAGAAAAATCAAAAATACGGAATGATAAGTTACCAGCAGCTCATCAGTTGCTGGTAACTTATCCACTTTTTCTTTAAATAATATCGTCCAGAACTCTGCCTACTTTTCTTCCCTCGAACCTTTTCCTGGCTTGGAGTCAAATCACTCATTGGTAGTACTGTGCTCCGAGCTTTTTTCCTTTGGTAACTCTCTCTTAATAAGCCATTGTGCGTATAGATCTGGATCATTTTTTATCTTGGTCATTCTACGACGCTCAGCCAATTTCTTCCTAAGACGTTTTTCTTCAATAGATAATTTATTTCGAGGCTGATTTCAATCTGCAACAATAGTTGCCATTAAATTTTAGAGAAGAAAGGGTTACATTTGTGGTAGCTAAATGCCAATATAATAATATTATCAAGGTAAAATACGTCAAAATCTGTTTATGGGTTTAGGTTGTCCGAAGAAACCCAGGAAAGGTTATAAATTAAAGGTTATATGCATAGTTCATCGTTTGTCATTATAACAGTCCGGTACTACTACTTAAAATAGATTTATAACATATAATTAATGCAAAATATCATCGCTCTGGTCTTTTTGGACAGAGCAATCAGAGCCATAGCGATCAGAAAAAGTCACAAAATCATAAATATAGCCGAATTTTAAAGCAGTAGAAAGTTGTGATTACGTCTCATAAAAAACATCATAACGATCACTTAATTCACATAACAAACACATTCACAAGCTTACTATTGAATTTAAATAACGTGCCTTAGCAATCATAAAATTCGAGAACCAAATCCAGGGCAATCATAAACTTACCTTCGTAATGTTGGAATGCGGGAACGTGGTACATAGGTATCCTCCTCGGCGGTTAGACCACTACTGGCGTTGCCCCGCGGGAGGGGAATAGAGTGTTTATAACGCGTAACTAGGGATGAGCGCGATGTTTTACCTCAGCGCAGAGCGATGAGATAAAATGCTCGGTCACGCTTTTAAATTCAAATTGTGGCAAAAGTATTGTTAATATCACTAAAAATATTTTATTACTATGAAGATTAACTATTTGTTATGTAATCTAAATAAGTTGTTTCAAATGATCCTTCTCATTAAAAAGTTAAAGAATATTTTTTTCATTCAATCGGGAGTTGGGTCAACCCAGAGCGATCAGGATTTTAGAGTTTAAGATTTTTTTTTTAATATTTAAAATAAACTTATTCATAATATTAGCCTTGTACCACGTAGATTAGACACCGAACTGTATGTGAAAATATATTTTGAAAACATTTTTCGTTTTTAAAATGGGTTTATCCAGCCCGACACGAAAAAAAATGCCTCTGGAGATCGACCCACCTACTGTCCGAATGGACTCCAAATGGACGGGGGCGGAGATATGGGGGATGGGGCAAAAAATTTTTTTTTGATATGGCATTCAAAATTTAAGCTCTAATAAGTGCATGGAATTTGAATACCATCCGGTATTGATACACACAAATTGCAGGTGGGAGCATCGTTATAATTAAAATAATGTACCTACACAATTCTTGAAACTCCTTACCGATGATTTATCATCGAAAATGAGGTTGAATTTTATCAAAACCAGATGGCATTGATACACACAAATTCCTTGCATTAATTAGAGCTTTCATTTTGAACGCAATATCAACAAAAAAAAGTTTTGTTGAGATATAGGGGATGGGCCCTATATCTCCGCTCCCGTCCATTTGGGGTCCATTCGGACGGTACGAGGGGGTTCGGTATCACTTCAAGACTCCGATTACCATTCGCAATCCGGTTGCCTCTCCTTGAATATAACGACTGAAAAGTTGGAAACCTGTTAACCTAATTACGTAACACATTTTCGTGAACGATAACGACTAATTGTTTCATTTTGTTAGTTCAACAACATTCATTGCGTTATTTACGTTGCTGAGCAGATTTTCTTTTGGAACTCATGAAGCAATCTATTTCAAAACGATTCAGATTCTGATTGATCGTGTATTACGTAATTAGGGTACTGGACTTATAATTAATATATAAGTCTGAACCCGCCTTGAGGAAGCGCTGTGATCAATGCTTCTCTATATGAGAAGAGGCTGGTATTATTATTACTAGAACTTCTCTATCAGATTCGCTGTCTGTGGGCCAGTGCGTCGCCTCCGTGGTGGGAGAGGCACCCGGTCTCCGCGTCGAATCTATGGTCGACATCTGGTACATGCAGAGTATATCGTACAAGGGCAATGTCACCTACTACGTGCCGTGAGTATACCTATTTACGTGCCTGCTTCAACTCAGCCTCTCCCAACGCTACAACCAATGTCCTCCGCCTTCCAAATATCAATCTGCCTAGCCTTTTCCCAACTATGTTGTGGTCGGCTTCCAATCTAACCGGATGCAGCTGAATACTAGTATTTTACATGGAGCGACTTCCTATCTGACCTCTACAACCCAATAACTATACTCCGTTTGAAATAAGATTAGACATTTAAACAAACCTTTTTTACAGTCTGTTCAACCGATTTTGACTTCTATTGCGTAGGCATAAGGATGGCATTAAAAGCAAAAAAAGTGGTTACAAACCAACTGTTTACTGCAGCTGCCATTTGTCGTGCCACCAACGCAATAGAAGTTAAAATCGGTTGAACGGACTGTAAAAAAGGTTTAGTTAAATGTCTAATCTTATTTCAAATGGAGTATAGGTAATACGAAAACCCCTTGGTAAGACTGGCTGTCAGACTTTCGGGCTTCTGACGATCCGTAACGACTGTCAAAGATCCACGAATGACAGCCGGGACCAACGGCTTAACGTGCTTTCCGAGGCACGGAGGAGTCTCGGTATGTAGAAATGGTCACCCATCCACGGACCAACCCTGGCAAGCGTAGCTTAACCGGATGGATCGCCCCGTGCGGCTGTTAGTACTTAGCCACGAGCTCCGCCTTCCGCAGACACCCTTTTAAGATCATCTGGCGGTCGGTCCATCTAGCGGGGGGGGGGTCCTACACTACGCTTGCCGATACGCGGTCTCGACTCCAGGACTCGTCTGCTCGTACGTACCTGATTACTTAACGTTATTTTTTAAATCATGTAAACCTGAAAGTAAAATGGCCAGTGTGGCAATCGCGTACCGGAACGTGCAGTGTTGGTTAAGGAGGACTTCCACAATGTGAACTTATAATCTGGTGAAGGTTGCAGGAATCCATTGATGACGAGAAGCACAGGACTGGTCGATGTGGCGACGCTTGGGGAAGGCCTATGATCAGCAGTGGACGTCTTTCGGCTGAAATAATGATGATGAAAACCTGAAAGTAATGATAGTAGCGCGGAGTGAAACTAGCGATATAACCTTGTTCATCATCAGCCTATAATGTTCCCACTGCTGGGACACAGGTCTCCTCTCTGTGAGAGGGAGTGGGCCGTAATCCACCACGCGGGCCCAGTGCGGGTTGGTAGATGTCACATGTCATCGAATTTTCGGTTCTAGGACATGCCGGTTTCCTCACGATGTTTTCCTTCACCGTTTTAAGAGCAGTGGTGATGAAATAATTTTCACAAAGTAAAGCGCCTGTCTGGGTTCGAACCCACGACCTACAACTCGTAAATCGCGGCCGTTACCACTGGGCCACCACTGCTCCCTTTCCATACTTATGTATTCCTTGTTGACCAGGCTGCACCACTATAACCCCTTTTTTTTGCAGACCAAGTGGTAATAACAGTTTCTATGGAGACTTTGCGCAAATAATTTGGGCGCAAAGTTACATGGTTGGCTGTGGGCGCAGTCGGTTTATGGTAAGCCTGTCATATTTGTAATGTAGTAACAGTAAATGATAAATGATTTTATTTCTGTAAGTAGCTTTTACACGTCAATCATATTTTAGAAACTAGTTGAGGTTTCCTATGTGACTACTCTGAGAAAAAAGGCCGAAACAAACTCAGAGGTCACAGTCACTTTTAAAGTCCAGACATAATCGTAGTCAGATCATGTGAAGACCTTTTATACATTTTACCTTTTATACATTTGACCTTTTATTTTAGACATTTTATATTATAGTCTTTTGAGGAAAGAACCATACGGATTTAGTAGACATGATCAGTCAGTGCGCACACTTGCCAGTAATCGTGCAGCTCAACAGAACGTAAGGAACTCAACGATTCGACGAACGTTACTAAAGAAGGGACATTTGGGTAGGCCGCATAAATTATTCAATCTGTCAGATCATGATTAAAACTAAATAAGAAAAAATAACAAAACAAAAAAAAAAAACGTGTGCAATTCACACGTGGTAGAAGTGAAACCTTCAAAAATGTTGGTTTCAAGAAAATTAAAATAAAAATCATGTATGACAGAATTGTTTCTCTTTAAAAGTTCTAAAAAAAAGTCCGCAACAGCATACATCACGCTTTTATCAGTAAAAGTGGAATTTTAAAACGTTAGATAAAAGTACTGGGTCTTATAATCTTATTCCCCCTCATAACTTGCCTAGCCTTGCACATCATAAAGGCGCGCGCAGTACTTGATCATTATTTTGCTACGATGTTATTTTAAAACTGCGATATCTCCTAAGATATTCATTGAAATCGAATGATGTACAGGGCAATTTTGTTTTAAATTAAATACTTGTGATGAAATATGTATTTATTAGAATAAGGATTAATATCACGTTTATAAAAACACCTTCGCAAATAATGCATTATTTTAGAACAAATTTGGTTGGCATAAAAAAGGTTATAGTGAGCCAACCTTAAAAGATAGACATAAATGCTATTGCAAACTTTTTTTTTGAACTTTTAAAGGGGAACAATTCTGTTTTACATGATTTTTGCGAAACTTTAACCGTTTACGCAGCGCACGCAGCGGAAGCTCTCAAAAGGAAAAATAAAACACCCCGATTTTGAAACATTCTTCATTGGTGCTCCGCGATGATATATAGCTATAGCCTTTCTCAATAAATGGGCTATCTAACACTGAAAGAATTTTTTAAATTGGTCCTGAGATTAGCGCGTTCAAGCAAACAAACAAATTCTTCAGCTTCAGAGAACCACGAACATAAGAAACACTGTATAATGTTTCCTATCTCATTTTCTCCCACGTTAAATCTTATGAATTTATGTCTGTCTCTTTTTACTGTCGCTTTTTCGTTTCATCGACTTTCACACAACGATGCTAAAGAAGTTTTCACTTCAAAAACTATTTATTTATTTATTTCTCCCTTATAACTATCATTATAGGTTCATCACCGATAGCGCGGTCTCTTATAGGTAATTATGCTGTCTTTATATTATAAAAATTATTTGCAAAACCATTTGGAACTTAACATATTTATAGGAACATAACTACGATAAAATAAACTAAAATAAAAATATATGAGAAACTTTAACAATGCCGCATCGTTTCATATAACCCACACAGTCTTCACATCACAATAGGTAAGCCTACGTTCATCTGTCCTCGGGGTAGTATTATATTTCAGCTTCTCATTTCCTGTTCTTATAAAAGGCAGTCAACCCCACTTTTTAGGGTTCCGTAATAAACAAGGAACCCTTATAGTTTCGCCATGTCCGTCTGTCTGTCTGTTCGCGGCTTAGCTTAGAGAGTCTTAGTACTAGAAAGCTGTAATTTGGCATGGATATACCTTAATCACGCCTACACAATGGTAAAATGAAATCAAGAAAAAAGTATTTTTAGGATACCTCCCATAAACGTAAAGTGGGGATGTTTTCATTGGAAAGGTCGTTCAAAAATATTGTGAGTGTGTTAGAACCATTTTTGGATTCAGGGATCCGTTTGCGAAATATTAACTGGTAGGGTGGGAGGACACTTTACTCTTACAAAAAATTTCACTTTAAAGCTTAAATGGTTGGTTTAGGATATGTGAAAAAATTCACGATAGTATTTAGTTTAAATAACGAAATTAAAAGGATAACTATCATAGATAAGTAGTCTCAACAAGTTAATGAGTAATAATTAGAGATCGGATATTCGGATGCATATTTACCTAAAGTTAATATTTGGCTAAGAAATTATGGAAGTAGCTTCTTAATTAATAAAAAAATTAACATAAATCCCGGAATTCCATAACATCCGGGAATGCACAACTAATCAGATACATGGTATGGAAATGACTTATCAGCCCTCTTATGAAGGTTACTTTTGCGGTGTTAACATAAAAATTTATATACCCATTTCGAGTCATTTTTCAACACACTCATACGCAGTGCTTATGCAACACATTCACACCGCCGACAGACGTAGACTGATCCATACAAGTACAATGATGTTGATATTTAGTGTCACGGCATGTGCACACGCCGGTACGTACGGCCGGTGTAGACGGTATCACAAAATGTATGTGATTTTGAAGTGACATATCATGACATTTGTAAATAGTCAAGTGTCCCGGAACGTGTTAAGTTTGTTCTTATGATAAAGTCATCCCAACTATGGAACCCTTCATTGTGCGTGGTCCGACAAGCACTTGGCCGGTTTCTTTAATAGAGAGATTGCCACCACAATTTCACTAATTTACTTTCGTATCGTTGTCAGATACGATTGCAAGATCGCCTCCGAAGTGTGGAGCGCCTCGTCTGCAACATAGCGCCCCACGGGCCCCCGCCGTCGCGCCCACTGTGGTCTCCTGCGGCCCCGGCTGTGTCCTGTCCAATACGCTCACAGAAAGATAGGGTGATGCAAGCGCTTTGTGATTATCGTTAGTATCTCTTTGTGTTTGTGTATAGTTAGATTTGATCTCAGTGAAGAGAAGTCAAGGAAGAAAGTTTTGTACTCAAAACTTTCTACATTTGTGGTTACTGAAACAAAGAGGAACACGTGAATATAAAATTCTGTTACCAAGAAATATGAAATAGAACGTCAGGAAACCCAATGCTATATATTTGAACTAGCTTTTGCCCGCGGCTTCGCACGCGCAAAGGTCGGAAAATATCCCACAGGAACGTACTACCGATATTCAGAGTACTTATCAAATGTCCTAACCCAGGTCATGGCCTATCCGTATACCATTCATCTAAATCTGTTCAGCCGTTACGGCATGAAAAGGTAACAAATAGATAGATAGGTAATAAATCTGTTTTAGGGTTCCGTATCTCAAAATGAAAAATGGAAACCCTTAAAGGATGACATCGTTGCCTGTCAAGACACTTTTCTCAGAAACGCGTGGAGGTATCAAGTTGAAATAGATAGGTATTAAAAACTTAGGCTATGCGCGCACTACGGATTTTGATCGTTGCGGATAATATTTCGTGTTGTTCTATCTCCTCTCAGGCTCATTTTCTACGAAAAGTATGGAAAGTTTTTTGCAATTTTTGAATTTTCTCGTACTTGAGAAAATTCAAAAATTCGCCCGCCGTTGGCCCGATATATTTTTTTGACGCTAGTAATAAGAAATAGGATCGACAGGCATCAAAAAAGTTTTTGTGAAAATTACCCATGTTCTTACTGACTGTACAATTTTTTCAAAATCTGTGAATGCAGATCAAAAAGTTAAGGACAGTCTTCTAAGACCGTTTTCTTGTAGCGACAACGGTTAAGGTACCTGCCCTTATTGCCCCATATCAACATCCACCCTGTATATGTTAGGATTGACTACTTAGCTCCATAAAGGTATAGCGTGATGATAATGTTTTAAAAGGTTAAATCCGTAATTATCTGCAATATTCTAACCTTTTGGATAGTCTTTTTACAGTTTGCGGTAAACTATAGAAGAATACGAACATAATGCAATATTGCTCATCCCCCATAGCAAATTGCGTGATCATAATTTTTGAAAAGTCTATTGTGACGTTTCCATTATTTGACATAGATTATTTATACAAATTTTCAAGTTAATCAAGCCAAACAGTAAAATCCTCCCCTGTAAAAATAAATACCTCTTTTCACCCCGTCAGGGGTAGATTTTCAAAAAACCTTG
Source organism: Agrochola lychnidis (assembly GCA_963680765.1). Classification (NCBI taxonomy): domain Eukaryota; kingdom Metazoa; phylum Arthropoda; class Insecta; order Lepidoptera; family Noctuidae; genus Agrochola; species Agrochola lychnidis. Next base: position 4,743,325 of record OY796856.1, on the reverse strand, counting down.
ACATACGTTTTTATTTGTTTTCAGTCTTAAGTATAAATACTGAGTTTTCAGTTAATCAGACCGCGCGTTAAAATTCTTCCATACAAACTATGACACCCCCCAATCCTCCCTTAGGGGGTAGTTTAGAAAAACTAAAAATGGCAAACTTTATAATTTACATAGATAAGTATTCGTGCCAAGTTTCAAGTTTATTAACTCAAAGAATAAAAAATTTCATACAAACAAAATCCCCCCTTTTCACCCCCTTAAAGGTCGATTTTCCAAAAACCCTTTCTTAGTGGATGCCTACGTCATATTATCTACCTGTGTGCCAAATTTCAGCCCAATCCGTTCAGTGGTTTGAGCTGTGCGTTGATATATCACCCAGTCAGTCAGTCAGTCAGTCAGTTTACTATTTTATATATACAGAAGAATACGAACATAATGCAATATTGCTCATCCCCCATAGCAAATTGCGTGATAATAATTTTTGAAAAGTCTATTGTGACGTTTCCATTATTTGACATAGATTATTTATACAAATTTTCAAGTTAATCAAGCCAAACAGTAAAATCCTCCCCTGTAAAAATAAATACCTCTTTTCACCCCGTCAGGGGTAGATTTTCAAAAAACTTTGACATACGTTTTTATTTGTCAGTCTTAAGTATAAATACTGAGTTTTGAGTTAATCAGACCGCGCGTTAAAATTCTTCCATACAAACTATGACACCCCCCAATCCTCCCTTAGGGGGTAGTTTAGAAAAACTAAAAATGGCAAACTTTATAATTTACATAGATAAGTATTCGTGCCAAGTTTCAAGTTTATTAACTCAAGGAATAAAAAATTTCATACAAACAAAATCCCCCCTTTTCACCCCCTTAAAGGTCGATTTTCCAAAAACCCTTTCTTAGTGGATACCTACGTCATATTATCTATCTGTGTGTCAAATTTCAGCCCAATCCGTTCAGTGGTTTGAGCTGTGCGTTGATATATCACCCAGTCAGTCAGTCAGTCAGTCAGTTTACTATTTTATATATACAGAAGAATACGAACATAATGCAATATTGCTCATCCCCCATAGCAAATTGCGTGATAATAATTTTTGAAAAGTCTATTGTGACGTTTCCATTATTTGACATAGATTATTTATACAAATTTTCAAGTTAATCAAACCAAACAGTAAAATCCTCCCCTGTAAAAATAAATACCTCTTTTCACCCCGTCAGGGGTAAATTTTCAAAAAACCTTGACATACGTTTTTATTTGTTTTCAGTCTTAAGTATAAATACTGAGTTTTGAGTTAATCAGACCGCGCGTTAAAATTCTTCCATACAAACTATGACACCCCCCAATCATCCCTTAGGGGGTAGTTTAGAAAAACTAAAAATGGCAAACTTTATAATTTACATAGATAAGTATTCGTGCCAAGTTTCAAGTTTATTAACTCAAGGAATAAAAAATTTCATACAAACAAAATCCCCCCTTTTCACCCCCTTAAAGGTCGATTTTCCAAAAACCCTTTCTTAGTGGATACCTACGTCATATTATCTATCTGTGTGCCAAATTTCAGCCCAATCCGTTCAGTGGTTTGAGCTGTCCGTTGATATATCACCCAGTCAGTCAGTCAGTCAGTCAGTCAGTCAGTTTACTATTTTATATATACAGAAGAATACGAACATAATGCAATATTGCTCATCCCCCATAGCAAATTGCGTGATCATAATTTTTGAAAAGTCTATTGTGACGTTTCCATTATTTGACATAGATTATTTATACAAATTTTCAAGTTAATCAAGCCAAACAGTAAAATCCTCCCCTGTAAAAATAAATACCTCTTTTCACCCCGTCAGGGGTAAATTTTCAAAAAACCTTGACATACGTTTTTATTTGTTTTCAGTCTTAAGTATAAATACTGAGTTTTGAGTTAATCAGACCGCGCGTTAAAATTCTTCCATACAAACTATGACACCCCCCAATCATCCCTTAGGGGGTAGTTTAGAAAAACTAAAAATGGCAAACTTTATAATTTACATAGATAAGTATTCGTGCCAAGTTTCAAGTTTATTAACTCAAGGAATAAAAAATTTCATACAAACAAAATCCCCCCTTTTCACCCCCTTAAAGGTCGATTTTCCAAAAACCCTTTCTTAGTGGATGCCTACGTCATATTATCTACCTGTGTGCCAAATTTCAGCCCAATCCGTTCAGTGGTTTGAGCTGTGCGTTGATATATCACCCAGTCAGTCAGTCAGTCAGTCAGTCAGTTTACCATTTTATATATACAGATTTGTCTAAAATTACACAGACATCATAATTTCAGAATGGAAACCGAAAGAGATAGCAGTCGTCAACTCCTCAATGACGTTAGAAGATCATCTACTATTAGATACGGTCTTAGAAATAGAAAACAATGATACACTGAACTATTTAGGGAGTCTAGACGAGATTTACTTAACTAAGCTGACTATAGCAACGATGCCGAATACTATAACAACACAAGTACATTTCAATTCTATGCAAAGAAGAGAAGTAGTAGAAGTCATCGAAGATATAAAGCCACAATCGAATATCAGCACAATCAGTACAACTACAGTCCCACCTGAAGCGACACTACCACCGATTTCCGTGCTATCACCAATACAAGAAACAACAATAATAAAAGTTACAAAAGCACCAAAAAAGAAAGTAAGTCTGATTGGAAGACCAAGATCATACAAAATGGAAGATTTAACAAATTTTGATGCAAATACAGAAAGTAAGTGGACTTTTACAAGAATAATTGATAACTACTTCTACAAATACTTAAATGAGATCGTATATTTGCAGATAACACACCTATTGAGAAAATACCAAAGACAGAAAAGGATTTCTACGCAGAGTACCAATTCGTAGAACTAGACGACGATAATACCACATCGATTTCTATAAATGTAAATACTACTGAAGTTCCAGAGATAGTCAATAGTGTGTATATAATTTATAAACATGGATTTTGAAGCTAATCGTATTTTAACTGATCTTGAAATAAAACGTGTTGCAGTTTTAATCAATCAAGATGTTTTAAGAGATGTTGTCACAAGATTATATCAAAACTCAAGTATGTACGGAGAACCATTACATACCTTTATTGACAACGCTATAGCACAAGCTGGGGTATTAAATGTGAATGATAGAGAGGTGGCGCTCGTTACCGGGAGTACACTAGGATTTGGAAATGCATCGATGAAGGATAATCTTGATGAATACCTTTCGGACCGTAAGTTGTTTTGATGGAAGAGATTGTTTTGTGCTACACTGAGGATTTATTTTAAATGTTTAAATGCTTGTAAAAGCATATTGAATTTCTTCTTTTTTTAAATATAAAAATAACTAATTTATTAAAATATATAATATACACAAACATATTTACAACTAACTACTATATATATTATGTACAAGTATGTAAAGGAAAAAGTTAAAAATAAAGACAAGAGCCCATTGGGCGTCAAAAAATTCGTCCGCATCGCTGTCAGTGGGAAAAGTGCCCAAAAGGCTGGCAGCATTGCCACGTTGGATGGCAATGCTGATTCTTTGGCCTAAGAATTGGCCAGCCCTCTGGTCACGTAAAGAGTCGACCAACCGCTTGGCGATGTCCCGGAATACTCGGTGAGCACTCGGACTCCATGGCCCTAGTGTTTCAACCCCAAACGGCTCAAAAATATAACTACCAGTAAGGTTGCTATATTTGCGCCGTTTGTGGTTTTCTGCACCTGCAGCAGCCGCCCCGGCACAGCCCGCAGTGCTAGGAAGATGGGATGGCGCAAGAGTGTCGACACAGGTTGCATTCCACACCAAAGGCCTACCCAACTTCCAAGGCATTATGGTCATTCCGTCTGGCCTCTCCATCGTCGCGTGCCAAGCCATTGGGTTCTTAAACAGCTGGCACCCCGGCGGTTTTATTCTGTTTAATTTTACGCAAAGGTTTTGTTATTTGATGGTTATTTGCCTAAAAAGTGTTTTTATCCATGCATTATGAATCGGTTTTATGTATTGAATTTAAAAACGTTTTCCTAAATATCTGGTGTCCCAGAAATGGTGGGGAAATTAATATTTATAGGTAAACTGTGTTGTCCACAGCTGAAACAGTTCGTGAACTACAAGAGGCGTTGGATCGTATAGAATATGATATGGCAGTAAAAGGGGGCAAGGTATATACACCAACATAATTAAAAAAATCGTCTGTAGAAGTTTTATCTCTTTGTACGTTTTGAATAATCTTGAACATACTCCTTCCAAATAGCTTTGTATTTTCCTTTATATATCAATTACATATAAAGGGAATCTTGAAGTAGATCTATATGAGACAGGTGTTCTTTGTCTTTTGGCACTGTTTTTCCATAATTTATAATTAAAATGTAGCCATGAAAAATGTGACATTCACCAACCCGCACTGGGCCCACGTGGATTATGACCCATGTCCTCGCACAGAGAAGAGGCCTGTGTCCCAGCAGTGGGAACAATATAGGCTGATTAAGTATATGCTTATGAATAAAAAATTATCAATTTTAAAAGGTCCGACGAGAATTAAGAAATCACTCCGAAGATTCAGAACCAACCACATTTGACAAGCCACTGCTCGAATCAATCTACGACGCGGAGGTAGAGAGAAATAAAACACTAGAAAGAGGTCCAATGTATAACATGGTACTTAAATATGTGCCGTATTTGAAACAGTATGAAGGTGGAATACTCTCGCAATCTGATGACGCTTCTAGTATAGCAAGTCGTGCGTCCGTCCGGTCAATTATAATTGTATTAGTTTCTACTTTTTGTTTGTAATTGTTTAGGTGTATTTTAGATGTATTTATGTAACTGTTTTGATTGTCTTGTTCATAAAGTTTGTTATTTAGTGCTCGTTTTCGTTTTATTTACTATACAGTATAAATATTTTCTTAATGTCCCTCGGCAAACTTCGTGTTTCGTCAGTCGTCGAATTTCTATCAGTTGCCCTTTGCACTTGGTGCAGACCGGACGCTCTCATTCCACTTGGAAGTATATAGAGTTGTTAATACTCTTTTAACTTAAGGCGCTGTCCCACCGCGGCGCACGCTGTGCACGGGCACGCGGCTCATATTAACTGCGTGGGTTCGTTTGTTTGACAACGTGGGTCTACGTTTCCACTGTAACACACGCTATACACGAATATTAACCCTTCACCCTATGCACGCTTCCGTATACCGCGTGCGTAGCGTTGACAGCGTTGAGCTGTGTGGGCACCTTATTTGAGCAAGCCACGCGTGTAGCAATGACGTCAATTTGTGCGTAGCGTGTCCGTGGGTTGCTGTGGACGTTATCACATACATTTTCTTGCAAAGCGAAGCTAGACACACGTGCGTAGCCTCTCCATGCGCAGCGGTGGGGCTCTGCCTTTAATGTAATTTATTTGAATGGGAGGAAAGCTGCTAAAATCGCAATACGAAAATAGTTTTACAGCTTTATATAGTTCACACGGAAATCAAAACAAAACAACAATAAAGTACTTAGTTCTGAATTCAAATTTATTATACACGATAAATCTAAAATTGATGGACATAGAAATTAGCATTCGTTTGTATTCACAAAAATGCGATGATTCCCGAGGGACATATTAAGAAAATAGTCAGACTGTACGCGTGCGCACAGGAGTGACGTCACGTTAACCCTTGCATTTCGTTACCTTGAATTGTGGCTGTACTTTGACATGCTAATTGTAAAGCAAACTGGCAGGTAGATTAAAAACGAGTAGCCCGAAGTGTAAAAGATATCCATACACCTTATAAAAGTAATAATGGAGATCTTGAGACAGTGGGGCAATTCACTTTTCATCGAAAACGTAATTCAAGTCATAACAATTAACGGCTGAATAATTCGAAGTATATTTTGCTACTATACTTACAGAACTGACCTACCAGCTACTAAATTTTCCATTGTTATATCAGTTATCTATCATTGAAACTAGGACTTAACAACAAAACTTATAAATAAATTTTTGAAATCCTTTAATGATGTTCCAATTAGACTAGGTCACAGTAATATTCCACATCACAGCCTACATCACAACAAAGGATTTGGAGCATTAATGAAAACTTAATGGTAGATGAGCGTCGGTCTCGATCGCCGGTCATCGGCCGCAGTCGAGTTGTGGTCACCTCACGAACTGGTCGTAGTCCGTCGTAGGCGCGTAGCCGCGTAGCACGTCTACGAATTGACGTAGCGGTTTCATGTAGCTGCGTTTTTCACGCGGTGAATATTTTTGTGGTGAATGAAAATTATTTAGGCGTGTTTTGAACGGTTTTGTAGTCGTGTTGTTGTTAAAATAGTGTTATTTTTCCTACTTTTACACAGGGTTAATATACCATTTTATAACAAACTAAAACACCTGATTTCTTCTCCAACAAAAAAAACATTAGATTTTCGGGTCTTATCGCACCTCTACGGCCTCAAGCTGTTTTTCCAAAATACTATGACGAATGACGCGAAGGCTGGTTCGGAACCTCGAGAGTCCACGGCAAGGAGCTCGTGGTCTCGAAGACCTGATGACGTCAAGTTTGAGTTCGGGTTCGGAGTGCCGCTGGGAGCTATGTCTGCACATCCTGCTTTCCATTCGTCTTGGGATCTTGGTTGGTAAGTAATTTTAGAAAGCAAAATACTCAATTATTTATAGCATTCCACAATGTATACTTAGGATAAAATTCTTTGAGATCATTATAACAGTAGTGCCGATTCTCTTGTACACCGAATTAAACTCACTAAATCAACACTAAAATTCTTTACTTTTGGCTATGAGAATATTAAAGCTATTCTGCAAAAATAATTCTCTAAATTTAAAAATAATTTTGACAACTAAAATCGAATTTGACAATCGCGACTCCGCGGGGTACTTGTTTGCCCAACCCCGTGAACTTTTTTAGAGCCGGAGGCGCACAGGGGGGGCAGCCTCGACGTGTTTTATATGAAATTTTATAGGACTCACCATTTTCGGGATATAGGCAAAAGAAAAGAAAAAAAATATACCGTACTGTTTTTGCACCTGAAGTCGAGGTGTTGGTGTGAATTTTAGTTCATGACAACTAATTTTGTTCCACACCTTTTTAATTGCGACTAAAATAGTCAGATTTAGTTAGACAATCAAAATTTTTGGTGAAATATTAGGTGTGTGAATATGACTCCGCCCCTTTTTGTCAAAATAAAACACATTTGTTCGCTTACAAAATTAAAAATCGCTTCAAACGCATTAGTTGTCGTCGGTAAACTTCTCCATTAATAGTTTCAGAGGGTTTGAGCATCTTCAAATTTTTTTGGTGGTTTTCCATGTTCTTTATCCTCAGTACTAAAATCGTTATTTTGAAATCGTCGAAACCATTCCTTGCAAGTTGTATTAGACGGAGCATGCTCACCATAAATCTCCACAAGCAAACGATAAGTTTCCGCTGCAGTTTTCTTCGCAATAAAATAATGTAATAACACTTCCCGCAAATGACGTTTATTTGGAATAAAAACCGACATTTTCGAAAAGGTGAAAACAATTGTTGCTTACACTTCAACCAAATATCATAAAATGCGTTAGATAGCTGACATTCGGTACTATCGAATACAAGTATGGTCATTTATTAGTACACGTAAACAATACTAAAAACGACATCTGTTGAGAAAGGGCGGAGTCATATTCACACACCGTCAAATTCAGAATAGCAAAAGTGCAATTTTCACTAAATTAATAACTCAGTGCCATCTTAGTGCTGTCGAACTAAAATATAGTTAAGTTGTGTCAGTTTAGTTTATTTCAGAATGGGAAATCGTCGTTTGATAGGAATAAACTAAATTTTGGTGATTCTTAGTCTAGAGGCATTTGTGACAAGAGAATCGGCACCATTATCAACTTCATTAACTTTTGATTTACATTATCTCACGTCACCTTTTTCGTGTGGTTTGTACCTATCCTAGTATTAGAGTTTTTATGCTGCCTATAGGCCTCTGACTTGGCTTCACATGTCGTCGAGAAAATATCTCTCAGGCACACACGACATTTACCTTCATAATTTTTGAAGCAAGTGAACACACATGAATCCGAAAAATCTGAGGTGTGTGCCGTTGGTTCGAACCCAAGACCTATGACTTGGCAGTCCTACGGTTACAGCACTACGGCTATCAATGTTGTTACGTCACCTTATTTCGAATGATAAATGTGATAATCTCTCTTGCGTTGAAGGTAACCTCGATTTAGAACATTTACTCGATACTTCAAGACTCCCAGATCATAGTGACAGACAGTTCAAGGCTCAACAGGATGTCTTTTAAGTTCTCCTGAATCGTGAATGCAACGTTAGTCCGTGCAGGAATCGACCCTGCAATTCGTAGTACAACAACCAATCGTTAAAAGAATGCACCAATCGTGACGTCAACATGATGACGACATCAAAAGATGGTGACGAAGTGAAAATGTCGCTACTTTTTATGTATATGATAATAATGTTCATTATGTTTTTCTAGTATTAATAAGTATTCAGTATGACTCACAATTCCAATAAACCTGACTAAACAAATATAATCAATTATACATAAAATCACGCCAGTATTCCCCGAAGGGTTAGGCAGAGGTGTATCTATATACCATCCACATTTCGCCAGTTATGTTTAAGTCCCATGTAATAGGGGGCGAGCCTATTGCCATCAATCGGGCACAAATCCAGACTCCGGGCTGCTACTGAGAAATTCTTTAAGGAAAAACTCAATAGCACTGCCTGACCTGGGAATCGAACCGTAGACCTCATGCTCAGCAGTAGACAAATGAGACAGAATCTATTATAACAGGTACGGTAAAATTTATCTACATGTTGCTATATGTATGAAAAATGGCTGGCACTGTAGCGTGTGTGACATTGTAAACAGTAGTCTAACTGTATAGCTATACTATTCTATACGGATACAACGTACGGCTAATAGGAGCATAGTACACGCAAGTCGTAGAGCCTTATTTAAAGCTTATCTGTAAAGTGGGTTCAAATTCAAATTCAAAAGTCATTTATTCAAACTAGGCTGAGAATCAGTGTCAGTATCGAACGTCAAAATTACATAAGACAGTTCCCCAAAACGCCCACCCTTCACCACTTCCTAGTGCTTAGCTGGGAAGAAGAAGTGGCGCAACAAACTTCCCAGCAATATAAATGGTGATAGACGTGCGGACTTAATGTACACAACAACGCTGTTTTTAAGTTCATGAACTTACTCGGCTCGCCGTCAGTGACACACGTGAAGCTTGCTCACACTGTATCGCGATGTTGTCAAATTTTCTGAACCAAACTAAACAAACATTACACAAATGTCGAAACAAAATGTCAGCTCGCGACTCACGGCGATGACAGACTTACGAAACTACGAACCAAGGCGCTACGAGCGAAATTTTAATCCTGTTGGATCGCCGACGAACTTACTCAGCGGTTTTAAAGTACGCGTACTTAGCATGACACACGGGCGAGAAAGGTCGCCGAGCCATAAGTACGCGTACTCGCTAGCATGTTTATCACCCCTTTAAGGGTTGCCTCTTTAGTCTAGTGGTCGCAAGCGCTACTGCTGAGCATAAGGTTTTGGCTTTGATTCCCAGGTCAGGCAGACTGTTATTCAGTTTTATATCTCAGTAGCAGCCCAGAGTCTGGATCTGAGCTCGGTTGATGGCAATAGGCTTAATTTATTGACATTTGTAATTGAGTTTATTGACATTTGTAATTGAATTTATTGACATTTGTTATAGAATTTATTGTCATTTAAAATTTAAATTGTTGACATTTGTAATTGAATTTATTGACATTTTTTTATATAATTTGTTGACATTTGTGCCTAATTCCGAATGTTTTTGAATAATATGAATATTTTTAATAATGATAGTTATGTTGCTTAATGAATGGAATACTTTTTGTTTTATTTGTTTGTTTATGTGTTGTGTATAGTAAATCTATGATTTTATGATAATGATTTTGCATGCCGTAACGTAAAATGTATCGGGACTCTTATCAAAATAACCATCATATCTGTATACTTACATTAATGGCAAATAAATTATTTCTATTTCTTGCCCCCTATTACATGGGAGTTAAACATAACTGGCGAAATGTGGGTGTACCTCAGGCGAATCCTTCGGGGAAACAATGCGTGATGTAATGTATGTGTCTGAAAGGGTTCAATGCTCAATATGACTTTTATAAGGGACTAGACAACTGGCAATCGTTTTCAAACCGTCTCATTTTTCTGCAGCACTTTGCATAAGCTTTTCTCAGTAGCATAGTCAAAATATGAACCCTGATGGTGGCAATAGGCCCGCCCCCCATTACAGGGCATGCCTGGGCAGCTACTGAAGGGGCTTGTGGGTAAGTAATCACAGCCGCACGGGTCGATTGATCAGGTTAAGCTACGCTTGCCGTGGTTGATCTGTGGTGGTGTGACCATCTTTACATACCAAGACCCCTCCTTGCCTCAAAAAGCTTGTTAAGCCGTTGGTCCCGGCTGTCATTTGTAGATCTTTGACAGTCGTTAAGGGTAGTTACAAGCCTAAAAGTCTGACAACCAGTCTTACCAAGGGGTATTGTGTTACTTAGTAACTAGGTTGTGGAGGTCAGATAGGCAGTCGCTCCATGTAAAATACTAGTATTCAGCTGCATCCGGTTAGACTGGAAGCCGACCCCAACATAGTTGGGAAAAGGCTACGCAGATGATGACTTTGCATAAGCTTTTCGTCAGCTACTTTCAGTCTCATACAGTTTTGACCATTCCATCATCGTTATCGCAATCTAGACCCTCTGAGGTTCTCTGTTTGGTATTGTTTAGCAAAGGAGCTGCTATTTTGGTAAAAGGGAGAGCCAACAAAAGAAGGAAAACTACAAAAAAAAAAACAGTGGCACTCCGGAAGTGCCGACTGCAGTGAAAATTTGAACAATTTTACAGGAAATACTTTTAATGAGGTGTCGGTAACAGTGTCGCGATTTCAATTGTTTTTTCCCATCTCAAAAAAACCCAACGCGCCTAAAAAAGTTTTCATTTTAACAAAAGTTGCCTTTATGTTCAAATACCTACAATTGTAAAAACCTGAACCCACAAAGTTAGTAACAACAATATTTATCCCTCCATGAATTAGCCGAACAATGCTTCATATAGCCATACGTTCTTTAAACTTAGAATACCAAAGATCAATAATGCTTTATATGTATCGTCAGTTGCATTATCTTCCCACGCATCGAACAAAAGATTTAGGTACCAAGGGAAACCTTGGCTTTAATTGCATTATCCTCTCGTTAAAGCCGTTCAACTGAGCTTAATCGTGTGATGAGACAGGCAAGGTAATCACATATTATGTAAGCACGTGTGGCTTCAACTGCATACAATGCGAGATTCCAGCTGAGATATTCCTTGTTCTTATGTTAAGCGAAGTTAGGTTAAAAATACATTAGGAAATAACGTTCGTCGTTATTAACTCGTTAATGTTTACTGCTAATGATTAACAGCACGTTTGCACTTACCTGTTGCCTTCCTGAGACCAGTGGTGGCCCAGTGGTATTGACCCCGACTTACGAGTTCGAACCCAGGCAGGCGCTTTACTTTGTGTACTGCTCTCAAAACGGTGAAGGAAAATATCGTGAGGAAACTGGCATGTGCTAGAACCAAAAATTCGAAGACATGTGACATCTACCAACCCGCACTGGGCCCGCGTGGTGAATTACAGCCCACTCCCTCTCGAAGTGGAACAATGGTGCAGTGTGAACATTATAGGCTGATTATACTGCCTTCCTGCTGCTGCACCAATCTATATAGAAGGAGGATCCTGCAAGAGACGGTAGAAGGCGTGTTGGCAGACCAACAGCCAGAAGGATGGATGACATTCAGAAGATCCATTGTAAGACCTGGATGAGACGCGCATAGACCAGGAAAGCATGGCACAATAGGGAGGTGGCGTATACTCAGCAGTGCGTGAAACAAAGCTGCCAATGATGATGATAATGTAAAAGCAACAGAGTTCCTCTTGTCAGGGAGTGGCACTACAGTTTTTAAGGTTTCCTACCGAAGGGTGCCATACTTGCGGACGGTGAGCAATGGGTAGCTTGCCGTCCGATACCATGCCCGGGTCGACGGCGCGTTGTGTTCCACGTGCGCCTCAAAGAGATGTCAGCAGAATTGACGGGATCCGCTAGGGCCAATGCCTGCCGGGGTTTCGAAGAAAACCGATAGGGACATCGTGGCCCCCGGCAACAGGGCAACCGAAGGAACACGGGTGGGTTTTAGTCAGTAAGAGTCAGACACGCCCTCCTGCTCCACCCAGAGCGGGAGAAGTTATTTGATAATTTCCCACCCAAAAAAAAAAGGGTGCCATACTTAACCTAAATTATGTTGTACACGTCAATATTATTTCAGAAATTAGATGAGGTCGGTGTTTCCTATTTGACTTCTCTGAGAAGACGACGATGATGTTCAAAAGTACCTTTTATGTGCCTATTTGTAATAAACGATTAGACTTTGACTTTGAGGAAACACCGAAATAAATTCAGAGGTAAACAGTCTCTTGTATAGTCCAGACATTATCTTGGTGTGATCATGTGAGGATCTTGTAGATTAGTGTCTGAAATGGTCTTATGAGGAAAAAACCACACGGATTTGAGTGAATCTGTCCACTCAGTGCACGCATGTGTCCGTAATTGAGTAGCGAAACTCAAAAATTAAGGAGCTAAACGACTCGATGAATAATAATTAAAGGATATTTGGGTAGACCGCATAAAGCTGCACCCTAATTGCGTAACACACGATCAATCATAATTTGAATCATTTGGAAGGATATTGCTGATCCATTGGTTCATATGATCGAAAAATTTGTCTGCTCAGAAAGTTAAATAACGTTATGAATGTTGTTGAACCGTCAAAATGATTGTGATTGGGTGCTGCTCTTTCAATACACTGATTGCTCGATACTCCATCGTGTCCCTATGTAAACGCTATCAAAAATAGCTACTCACCCGATCGTTTTTCAGAATAACGTCCTTTGTTTTCAAGTTCTTTAGCCAGCACTATTATTCAACATCCCTTCCAAGCATTGCCCATTATTATGCCACACACTCACATTCAGAAATAGTTTTTTTAAGTATAATTACTGTAGAGTACACCCAGTGACCTCCTTTGAGCGTGGCCTGATCTTGCTTGCGATAAAGAAACTAACTACTACCTAGGGCAACATTCACAGACGGCACTTTGACTATTTACTTTGCTAAGTAAAGTGAGCGTCGCATACGAATGTGTACCGGTAATGATGCTCATTGTGGGAATGGAATAATAAGAATGATGACTCCCCAATCAACCTGCCTAGCCTTTTCCCAACTATATTGGGGTCGGCTTCCAGTCTAACCGGATGCAGCTGAATACCAGTATTTTACATGGAGCGACTGCCTATCTGACCTCCACAACCCAGTAACTGGGTAATACGATACCCTTGGTAAGACTGGTCGTCAGACTTTCGGGCTTCTGACGACCCGTAATGACTGTCAAAGATCCACGAATGATAGCCGGGACCAACGGCTTAACGTGCTTTCCGAGGCACGGAGGAGTCTCGGTATGTAGAAATGGTCACCCATCCACGGACCAACCCCGGCAAGCGTAGCTTAACCTGACAGATCGACCCGAACGGCTGTTAGTATTTAGCCACGAGCTCCTCAATGATGACTCCCCAATACGATATATTAATTTAGTTAAAACATGATATAAGTAGGTAAAAAAATAATATGACATTCGTCAAGTCAAAATCATAACTTCAATGAAAAAACTAAAGATGGCGTGCCTGTTGTGTGCGCGCCTCGGTAGCGTAGACTTCTCGAATATTCCAGGGCTTATGTCACTCGACATCTGCGTGTGTATGCATCACACATATGCCAGGCGTTAACAGAATGTAAACATTATTCGTATAGCACTAACGTTCATGTTCTAATGAAACGCTTGCTCGCATTCGTTTATGCTTATACGAACATCAAAAATTATTTTGCATAAGAATAAGTTTCATATTCGTATGGAAACCTTACTAAGTAAAGTCATAGTGCGATCTGTGAATTTCGTCCTTACTGACCGCTTTCTTATTATTATGGTTCGTGCGAGACAAGGCTTCGAGGAAAAAATATGTAATTTGAAAATTATGTAGCGTCGACACACTTTCGAGTTGACTTTGAGTTACCCTTAGTTAAACGATTCAGCGTATTTTTTTATTTATTAAAAAAACAGCTTATGTACAGTTTGCACCACCCATATAAGTTATCGGTCAATATCTATTAGTAATTACACATCATCATAAGAAAATTTTAATTTAGCGGGCTACCTTAGGAACTTATTAAATAAAGTTAATAAAGTTCTGAGGCCTCAGCACGATCGGGCGACGTAAACGTACTTAGTGTGAATTCAAAAGATTTTTTAATCGAAATCCCTATAGCATTTTGGTTAAAATGTTTGCAACAAGTACAATAAAAAAAAACATTCATTTCGGGTAACTGGGCCCATAGAAGTCAATATTATAAAACATATCACACTAAAAATATAATATAATAGAATAAAATAATAGTAACAAAATTTATAATAATTATGTCAAAAATTCAAAATGAAATAAAATACAATTACAATTAAAATTTTACAATTAAAATAATACATACACAGACACACAAAGATTAATAATTCCTGACAAATGGCCTTGCTGGAACATGCCTGCTGCAGCAATGCAGCATGTAGGGGCAGTCCAGCCTATCAGCAATCATCGCCAGGACTGTGTTGGAGCTGGCCCGTACTCTGCGCACCAGAGAGATGCTCCGCCTGCGCATAGTCGCGTAAAAACAGGCGGTACGCTCCTCCGCGAACATACCCGAAGCGCTGCAGAACCGAGGCAGCCTCATCACAATCCTAAACACATTATTATAGAGAATACGTAGGTCATACATATCTATCACATAGATATGAATAGTCTTAAAACTAAGTTAATATTATGTGCGAAATGAGTATTTTCAATTTTAAAATCGTTAAAATTTACATTACTTTTATTCTGGCCTACCTTGCATTACTTTTGTCAGGCCAAGTTTTTTTTTGTTTAATTAACAAAAGGGGATTTTTGTCCATACGGATGTTAACCCCATCGTACCTTATCTATTATATAACTTTAATTAAAATATAACACAAAAATAGATCTAAAAAATGTAACAGAAGTTGAATCATTCAACGACTGGGCACAATTTTCACCAGGCCACATAACCTTTTTGTATTCGCTAATGTAGGGTTTTTATACCGTTTTGAATTAACCCAACGTCCAATTTAAATTATTTGATCAATGATTTCCTTTCATTCTTGCTCTGGACACACTCCATCAACAAATGTTGTCATCTTCAATTTTGTTGCATATTTCACAATGAGGTGATGCAAAGACCCCAGTTATTAAACCTGGTAAAGTTCAGGGGGCCTACCACTAGCTCAAAAGCAGTATTATTTTAATATTACTTCAGTGGGAGAAAGAGATGGAGCAATACATCCTGTAGAGCTTCATCTCTTTCCAACACTGAAGTAATTTTAAAACAATACTGCTTTATGAGTTTGTGGTAGGCCCCCTGTTCACATAATAGGTACAATAATGAAGAAATTAACAAAAAATTATCTTCAGCCATAACTCATTCCTCTGCCATTATAACACGAACACTAAGAAAGTACTAAAAAGTATTTCGGTCTCAAGGTGAACCTCGTTTTAGGGCAGTTGTTCTGTTATTAATTCACACAGGATTGTACCTACATGATAAATGAGGGTCGAGGGCTAAGGTGACGTGTGGTGAGGCACTAAAATTAGCCAGGAAGTTAGGGTGTCCTTCCAGAAAAGGATTTAACTGAACGCAGTATTCCTTTTGTATGTTGTTCGTTGTAATCGCTAGATCTTGAATTCTTTATAGTAATTTAGGGGTGGTCCGGGGCGACTTACAAGTTGTCGGCCAACGACCGAACAACAACAACGATCGAACCCTGACAGGAGTTTTACTTTGTGTAAATTATTTCATCACCACTGCTCTCAAAACGGTGAAGAAAAACATCGTGAGGAAATCGGCATGTCCTAGAACCAACCAAAGACATGTGACGTCTACCAACCAGCACTGGTTCCGCGTGGTGGATTACGGCCCACTCCCTCTCACAGAGAAGAGGCCTGTGTCCCAGCAGTGGGAACATTACAGGCTGATTATGCTTATGCAAGGCCACTGTAAGTTTATTCACTTAGAAGAAAAAAAAATCTTTCGTTCTGTGATCATCTGAGGTTATGGTGAAGAAGATTTTGCCAGGATGGAAAAAGCAGCATCATATTGCAATCATGAATCGGTTGACACTGAACGAGAAAAAATAGAACCTTTATTGAAGTGAAAACTACTTTAGGCGCGTTGGGCATTTTTGAGATGGGACTAAACCATTGATTTCGCGACACTGTGACGACACCTCATTTTTGTAAACGCGATTGTGCTCTTTATTTATATTATGTTACGGATCAATGTTCTATGCAAGTATTTTTACTTTAAAGGTTTTGTAAACGCGATTGTGTTCTTTATACATATTACGTTACGGATCAATGTTCTATGCAAGTATTTTTACTCTAAAGGTTTTAGAAGTTTTTTTTTTGTAAACGCGATTGTGCTCTTTATTTAGATAAAGTTACGGACCAATGTTCTATACCAGTATTTTTTTTCCGCCAAGGCGATCTTGTTCAAGTTTTTACTTCTGTCGGCACTCCCGGAGTGCCACAATTTTTTGTTGTTACATCGGGGCGTTTACTGTCCCGCAATGTTACTCTGTCTGTCAAGTTTGATTCCCGTAGCAATATCTTCTTCGTCCGATTTTGGGAGTCTATGTTTCGAACAAATTGGCAGTCAAGTAAATATCGTACCTATAGCCTAGCCAAGCTGCGTTTGTGGTGGAACTCCACTCTAATTGGATTGGTTAACCTGTCAAACTGCATGAGTAATGTCCAGTTACTTACATATGCAGACTAATGGAAGAGCTGATGTCTAGACCGATAGCTTTGTCCATGGATACATGTACACGGTACACGTTAAGTAATTAAATAGTCCTGTAACTGTGTGCGATCGCCTGTTGTTAGTAGATACTTTGTTTTAATGAAGACTGTGTGTCTTTTGTTTTCTGTATGCTTTGTCTGGTAGTTCTCACTGTGCTAGTTGCTAATACGGAAATCCATTCTATAAATATTTTGACAATGTTGTTATGAGACTGGTTAAGAAATAGAAAGGTACTGATGATGCCATTTTACAAAAGTGTAGAAGCTCGTGTAATGTTTACATTTACATAAAGGGAAGATTTGAATAGATAATAATAATAAAATAATAATAAAATTCATTTATTTGCAAACATAAGTGTCACTGTCACATGAAAGCTCTGCCTCCCGAACTAGGTAGTTAACCTGTATCTCAGGAGACAGTTCCCTTCCTTAATATATAATTCATTTTGCTTACATGCTAGGTGTAATACTAAATACAATATGGTTATAAAAAAAAAACTAAATTAGATAAAAATTAAAATATTATTACCCTCAGATAGAAAAAACAAACCGTTCTTAGATAGACATAAAAGAATCTACAAAATCAACTTACTACACTGTGCAAAGTAATGCGTAAAAATAAAATATACACGTCGACTTGAGAGCCTTTTTTTGTCGAATTAAAAGCGAATTCCAGAAGTAATTTTCGAAGTTCACAACTGAATTAGTTAGACAAATTAATTTGGACAGCCAATGAATACTTTCGCATGAGTTACTACAATGAATACTTTTGAATTAGTCGCTTTTCTTCAGCGACAAAAATATTAAGATGTCACAGTCAAAAATATCCTTATTTCATCAATTACTTTAACACTCAACCAGGTGACTCATATCCCTAACGTATCACTGAAAATTACTCACATTTATTTTTCGCCTCACACCCTTCAGTTGTAAAATATTGAATTAAAGAGATACAAGAGCACTTAAAGTATCATTTTCACGCAAACTATTTCGATGTAAACGACCATAACCTAAATTAAAACGTACTTCATTTAACATTAAAGTTTAACGGCCCGTCCATTCCTCATTTTGCACACTCTTCGGGAAAACCCACGCATACCTAAAGTTCACACTACGACTCAAAAGTTATCATGCAAATATAGATTGTACCTTTAAGCCATAAAGGTCATATTGGTGTAGCAGTGTAAGGAAGGATGTCACAACTTATGATGCTCAGTAAATTGTTGCGTAGGCGTCATTTTGTGTTTAAATCATTGAGTGTATTATCCAATTGCTCTTGACACTTGTTAAGTGATACGTCTCTGTTATAATCAAATACAGGTTGTTTATTAATTTGGTGTATTATTTAGGTATTCTGTTACGAGGATACAAGGACTTTGAGGGGTGATGTAGGATCATGCATAACCAGCTCTTAATGTTTCCACTGCTGGGACACAGGCCTCTCCTTTGCGAGAGGGGCCATAATCCACCATGCAGGCCCAGTGCAGGGTGTTGGATGTCACACGTCTTCGAATTTTTGGTTCTAAGACATGCCGATTTCCCCACGATGTTTTCCTTCACCGTATTGAGAGCAGTGGTGATGAAATAAATTACACAAAGTAAAGAGCCTGCTTAGATTTGAACCCACGATCTAACTCGTAAGTTGGAGCCGATACCACTGGGCCAGCACTGCTCTTCAGGGTCATATTTTGGGTAATTTCTACTTACCTACATAATAGAAATTGGGTTGAGGTTCAAGAGCGATGAGGAAAGATCTTAAAACATTAAAATTTAGGATAAGTAGTCAAATTAGAACTCGGCATCAAAAAGCGTCTTTCTGTTCTGGTCCAAATACTTCGGATACGTTTCGAGGTGTCAGGGTGACTCTATAGAGCAACTTGTCGTGCAGGGTAGAGTAGAGGGCACTAGATCACGCGGATGCTCATCCATGAGATTGACTGACCAAATTAAATCCGTGAGGCGAATCACATCAGCCCCTGGACAAGAAACTACATTAAGACCACGACCGCTGTCAAGAGTACTACGAAGAAGAAGAAGTCAAAAGGAAAATAAATTAAGATGAATGGAGGCTGGACAAATTTTTTGACTTTTCGATAGTGGTTAACGGCAAGAGACTCGCCTCCTGTCATCTATATCTAGTCTTATATATAAAATTCTCGTGTCACAATGTTAGTTACCTTACTCCTCCGAAACGGCTTTACTGATTTTTACCAAATATTTATATGCATATTCAGTAGGTCTGAGAATCGGCTACTATCTATTTTTCATACCCCTAAGTGATAAGGGTTGTCCACCCCAAACAAATAATTGGCAAAACAACGTTTCTGTGTAACGCTGTTCGTGCATGCGTTGTGCGTCATTCGTGTTGTTCTTCTAAATTACCCAATTTAGTCTCTGATTTTCATTTAGGGAATTTATTCCGGAAGATTTATGTGCATAATACATTAATTTAAAACTTACTTTAATAGAGAATGATGATGTTTTCTGAAGTCGTAAAAACCCCTTCGAAGCAGGAGCAGCTCGCTAGTATAGGATGTAAACATAAAAAAAATCGTTTATGACTGAAACATATCTGCCGAAACAAAAACATAACTACAGTTTTAAGCCGTTTGGGGTCGAAACGCTCGGGTCATGTGGCCCGTGTGCGCGTCTCCTCCGACTGGTCGACATATCATGTGACCAGAGGGTTGGCTCGTTCTTCGGCCAAAGAATTAGCATTGCCTTTCAACGTGGCAATGCTGCCAATCTTCTGGGCACGTTTCCGGATGACAGCGGACGAGTACTTCGACGCCTCAGTGTCCTTTTGTTTTTATATTTATTTGTATATTTAGTCATTTAATTTAGTGTTAGATTGTATATTGTACCAGAATACCCGCGAAATTTTGTGGATTTACATTTTTTTAAAACACATTCTCTATGGCACCTTTAAGTCATGAGCTATACGAATATAAAAAAAAATATTTGGTCCAGGTCTTAAGGGGGCCTCCCCCTTAAGACCTGGACCAAAAAAAAATATATTCGTGAAAATTCATTCGCTGTTACAATGATAATAAATATAAGATTTGTTATCTATGGATATAATAAAAGTACTACCAAAATGTGGGTGTAATACGTACGTAGATACCTTTGCCTACCCCTTCAAGGAAAAAAGGCATGATGTTATGCTACACATATCCAATGTCCTCAATCACAAGTCCCCGATACGTCTTCACATCGATTGCATTCCTAATGACTTGGGCCGGTGGTTGACCCCTCCACTGTCTAGTCAACGAACTTTGGCATACATTTGGTACAAAGCTGTCAAATTTACCCCGGGGTAAACAGTAAGGTCAGTTACCTTGCAACGTTGCAACATTGTAGGCAGGTTAGAGTATAAATAAGGCTTTGAAGTGGCGCTCGAAATGTTGAACAGGCTTTTCGTGTGGGGTGGAGTACTAGTTTTTGTTCACGGCTTTGCTTGCATTAAGGAATTACTTATTGCATTCTTGCTAGTATTCCCGTTATCCGCTCCAACTAAGATATATTCTTATGCTAGGAGTTGCTTTACTTCGTTTATCGTAGAGAATAAACTATCTCTCGTTTTATGTCATATAACTGAGGGTGGATATCGCCGATGAAACTGAAGGCGATTAGCACATCAAAGAGAAGTGAAGAAATGTTTGAACTATTGCTTTTTCAATGTATAACCATTTTTTTCTCTTCTATTTATTATTGTCATTTTCGAGCGTGAGATAATTCATTTGCATATTTCTTTTGCGCTGTTTTCGCGTATTTGTTAATGTTACTCACTTTAATCGTTAGTGGAAGCTTGTAATTGGCCATCGTTTACATATTGTGCTTGATATTAAAATGTGTTAGTTGTAAGTTTTCTTAAAATTAATCAAATAAAACTGCTTTCAAGAGCTGTTATTTTCAATATTCCACTGACAGATCTTGAACTCGGTTTTGACGTGCTGATCGCGATCAGTTTCATTGGTTAAATCCGCCCTAAGAATACGGTGACCGGAGATTTAGGACAACTCTGTCTGTAGGCATTGCTATAAAAAATTCACCCAGTTTGAACATCATGATCGTCTTAGGTCAACCATTACTCAAATAGCTAAAAGCACGCAAGTTACGCAAGTTAGCTAAAATATATCAGGAAAAGGCCATGCGAACTAAATCCCCTTTTTTATTGCAAAAAGGCCATTTGACCTCGATCTCGCTTGATGGGTCTACGATAATTTATTTATTTTTTAAATCCCCAGATCATGAGTAGCTCATATTTATTTTAAAAAGCACAAACTCAGCAAAACTAATGTGTGGTTGTAAACTGGTGCTGGCACTCTTCAGTTTCTATCAGCAATCCGTACTCTCGACCTCGTCCTTCCGATTTTTCTCCACGTTTCTAACCTTTGATTCCAATCTTGGACACATAAGCACAAAGTTTAATTTAGTCACCACGAGCCACCACGAGCCACCACGAGCCACCACGAGCCACCACCCGCCACCCATTATATTCTGGTAATTATAGTGCCTACACTTTTGTGGTCATTACTAACACAAAGATTAAAATGAGGTTCACCAAAAGTAGACCAGTCAAGGACCTCAAACAAACACAAAATTGTCATTCAAAAATGTATTTGTGTGCCTTTGAATTCTTTATGTACGGGACATAGGGGTCATTTTCCTTGAAACATAATTTTCGAGGGCGGCAAAGTCAAGTTTGTGTGATGTACGCATCGAATCTTGCGGTCAACTATAGTTTCCGCAAACGGTTGCCATGGCAACAGCCCAATAACAAACCTGTCAAATAGCACACGATTTTCCTACAAGCCGGTTCAACAAAAGTAATGACACACTTTTTCAACTAGTATACCCGTGAAAATTATGTTTTCGTGACCTCAGAGTGACCTCAATGTTGCTTTGAATATTCTTACATATGTACTTAGCAAAATCTGCCCTAAGATCTTTGACAAGAAAGATGGATTTCGGATTCGGTGACTTCTTGGTTCCAAATGTTGGGGGTCTGCGACAGTATTTTCAAACGGATCCATTTGGGTACGTAATATTGTCTTTCATTGGACATTGTTACGGTTTGTTTCATGTTTTTAGGTTAGCTCATTCTAGATTGAGCCATGTAGGCTACATGTAGGTCGAGAACGTAGATCAGCTGTATTAACTTCAAAATACGACTTCTTCACTTGAATATTCTTGAAAACATTCAAGTAGGTTTGAGAACAATGTACAGTATCTAAATAAAACAAGAAATGGAGTATACCTCCTAGACATCGGACATGTAGCGATTGACATTTGAATAATCTATCTATTTATATAAAAATCAATTGCCGTGCATTAGTCTCGCAAAAACTCAAAAATGACTCTATCGATTGTGATCAAACTTCTGTAAGTTGCTGTATGCGCATCGGATAAGGTTCCTAATTTTATTTAAAAGGCTTTGCAACGCATGATGGGCATTAGGTAGTAAGAAAGCCGTTGCGATTTAATTGCCTATGGCATACAATTAGTTAAGCAAACATAAAAGTTGTAACGTCTAAATAGTGTTTCGACGATACAAGAAAATTGCATCGTGTAAGTGGGGTTTAGTTAATTGTCTAATAAAATGTATTGAGAAACAAGAGATTAAAGATTATTTACCTGGCACTTGCGATGGTCCGTTTAAGGTCGCCAAGCGACTAAGGGTACCCTGAAGAGGTGTCCTTCTGTCAATGAAGCTCGATCCATTCTTTAGCAGGGCAAATAAGAGATCTTCTCTCGCATACTCAAGGCAATAAAGCCATTAAATACGGGCTACAATTTAAATAAAAATGTATGACAAACATCAGGGACTATGAGGATATTGAGCGGGAGCGCAGGGCTCTGGCGGTCCACCGTCGGGTTCCCAGGTAATGGCGGGAGGGGTTCACATCGGTGTCGAGTCGACGATGAAGTATCTGGGACTCGTCCTCGACAGCCGGTGGAACTTCGTAGAACATTTCCGACGTTTGGCTCCCAGACTCGAGCGGGCCGGGGCCGCATTGAAGCGGCTCCTGCCCAATCTAGGGGATCCAAACTCCTCCTGCCGGAGGCTCTATGCGGGGATCGTGCGGTCCATGGCCCTTTACGGGGCACCGGTGTGGGCGCGTTCATTGAGGCTGCGGCCAGCCCGCCGGTTGAACGCGTCCCAGAGGGTCATGGCCATCCGGCTGGCCCGAGGATACCGCACGGTCTCCTGCGAGGCGGCGAGCCTCCTTGCCGGATTACCGCCATGGGATCTGGAGGCAAAGGTCCTCGCGCACGTCTGGGAGTGTCGCGAGGAGGTGAAACGCCGGGGCTTAACTCCGATGCCGCAAGAAATTGCGGCACAGCGGACAGAGCTCCGGCGGGATCTCATGGCGTCATGGAGGGTGCGATTGTCGCAACCCCGCGCTGGGCACGCCACAATCGCGGCGATAAGACCCGTTTTTGAGGAGTGGCTGGAGAGACGCCACGGCGTTCTCACCTTCCGCCTGACGCAGGTCCTCACCGGACACGGCTGCTTCGGGAGGTTCCTGTTCAGGATAAGGCGGGAGGAAACACCCGGGTGTCACCATTGTGTGGATCGGCCTGAGGACACGGTGGAGCATACGGTGGAGGTCTGCCCGGCTTGGGTGGAGCAACGCCGTGTTCTCGTAGAGGCGATCGGCGGCGGTGATCTCTCGCGTCCGGCCCTGGTTCAGGCCATGGTACGGAGCGAGAGGAAATGGCAAGCCGTCACCTCCTTCTGCGAAGCGGTAATGCTCGCGAAGGAGGAGGCGGAACGCGTGAGGGAGAGGCAAATTTCGCGCCCTCACGCCCCCAACCGCCGCAGGAGGAGACGCCCGGGGCGGGAATCGCGAGCCGATTTCCGGCCACCGTAGGCGCGGGCTTGCGGACGGTGAGCAATGGGTAGCTCGCCATCCGATAAGGACCAAGCCCGGGTCGACGGCGCGTTGTGTTCCACGCGCGCCTCAAAGAGATGTCAGCAGAATTGACGGGGTCCGCTAGGGCCAATGCCTGCCGGGGGTTCGAAGAAAACCGATCGGGAAATCGTGGCCCCCGGCAACAGGGCAACCGAAGGAACACGGGTGGGTTTTAGTCAGTAAGAGTCTGACACGCCCTCCCGCTCCGCCCAGAGCAGGAGAAGTTATTTGATAATTTCCCACCCAAAAAAAAAAAAAAAAAAGGGCTCTGGCGGTGAGAGCTAATATGCTCACACGCAGGTTCGCACGATGCACGAGAGAAGTGAAGGTTACGCTATTCAAAGCTTATTGCTAGTCGTTCTACTCGAGCGGCCTGTGGGTGAGACATACGCAGCGAGCCTACAGAGCCCTGCGCACTCGGTGTAATAATGCGTTCAGGATGTTGTTGGGTCTGCCGTGGCGATGCAGCGCGTCTGGGATGTTTGCTGAAGCGCGCACTGATGGTTTCCAGGCCATCATGCGCAAAAAAGCAGCTTACCTGCTGGCCCGTACACGGGTAGCAACAACGGATTCTGAACGCAATAGCTGTACGTTTTGACTGTCCCTTTCAGAATCAGTGGGTCATGTCTTGTGTAGGTGTGGCCAGTCATGGCAAATAAAAATATGTACTAGGTTAAGGTTTCTATGGGTCTATGCCACTCAAAATAAAGTTTTATATCTAGTTGGTAATACATTTAGTCATAAATATTAGCCACGTAAGGTTTATTATTTTATAACTTACGCGCCCAAGCAACGTGTTATAAAATAAGGTCGATTTTTTTTTATAAAGCTTACGATCATTGTGTTTTAAGGCGGGGATTGCATGAAGAATTATTCAGAGTTGTTTTTTCATTACGACGGTTTCAAAGAGCAATTGCTCGTCAAAATATACTTTGCACAAAATTCTGATAAGAGCGGATTCTTAACTGTTTCTACCAACACGTCTGGCTGTCAATTTTTATTCGTCGTTCTCATCTTGTGGGCAAATCAAGTTTTTCTATTGGCCCTAGGCCGTAGATATGCATTGGGTAGACCATTACCCACATATATCAAACTGGCTTGGTCTGTGTAATTTTAAATAGATTACTATTGCGTGCTATATTGAGAATCTATTGCCTCTACTACGATGAAATTCAAGACAATAATTCTGTACCTTCAGTGAAAAGTGATGTAACTGGAAAATCATGATTTTGAGAAAATTTATGTTAAAGTATAAAACCAATCTGACTCTTTGTCTACTTTACTAAAATGAGTACTGATTACTGACATTGGTAAACAATATCTTAGAGCACGATTTAGTGTAAGAAGAAACAGATTAATTTGTATAGTTTTTTTATAATTTAAAAAGAAATCCAGTTGTATTACGTAACACAACAATATTAAAGTCGTTTTATATGTAAATTAATTTAAATGACTTGAACCATTTTACACATTATTTATTTATTGGTTGATGTTGGATGATCATGTGTAAATATATCAGTTTGTACTAATTCACATAGATCGTGTAATAAGAGTCACATACATTTGTATTAATATACATTAAGGTACTTGAAATATTTGTTCAGTTCACATTGATATTATTTAAAATGTATTTTATTACACATGAATGCTTAGTTAGAGCACTTTACACCAAAATAAGCTTGCTCAATTTTAATCTCAGAGGGGTACCAATTACACCAAAAAATTGCATTTTTTTACTGTTAAACTTAGTGAAAGAATATTAAAACCGATATAGGTCAAGATATATCACTTTTCACTAAAGGTACAGAATTGTCATATTTGTCAAAGCGAATTAGTACTCTAATCAATTGGCTAAACTTAGACACTAATGACTTACGGGTAATAAAAGAATCGCAAAAATCGGAATGTCCTGAAACCACGCACACGCTGTGACCAAGCATGGTAGGTACCTAATAATTAATGCTCGTTCTGCTTCTGCATGAAAACGCCCTGCAGTGGTCGATTACGGGATCATAATGAAAACAATCTAATGGCCCTGACTGCACTAAAGCGAAGACTAGGCGAGAGGAGAAGAGATGTGTTTTAAACAGCCAATAGAATTTCATTACTCACACATCTCGTGTCCACTCAGCTTCAGTGGAGACCAATGAGCGGAGATGTATCATATTTGTATGGTGCGATCGAAGCGGAGATGTGAGCTGTGTCTCGCCGAGATTGAGCTGGGCCGGTACCACCTATAAAGCGGAGATGTGAGCTGTGTCTCGCCGAGATTGAGCTGGGCCGGTACCACCTATAAAGCGGAGATGTGAGCTGTGTCTCGCCGAGATTGAGCTGGGCCGGTACCACCTATAAAGCGGAGATGTGAGCTGTGTCTCGCCGAGATTGAGCTGGGCCGGTACCACCTATAAAGCGGAGATGTGAGCTGTGTCTCGCCGAAATTGAGCTGGGCCGGTACCACCTATAAAGCGGAAATGTGAGCTGTGTCTCGTCGAGATTGAGCTGGGCCGGTACCACCTATAAAGCGAAGATGTGAGCTGTGTCTTGCCGAGATTGAGCTGGGTCGGTACCACCTACAAAGCGGAGATGTGAGCTGTGTCTCGCAGCTCAGGTCCGCTCTAGCCAGCGCACATTTTCGCTCTAACCAACAGCTTTGGTGGAGTCCGGGCTTAACGGGCATATAGAAAACCACGAGATAAAGACAAATACAAAAATATTTACAGATAGTGCCATCCACGAAGACGCGCCCCCCTCTTCTTTCTAAACGCAGTACAATAGTGCAGCATACCGCGTTTCAGTATTGTCGATACACACTAATTTCCTATGAGTGGGTAATTAGTAAACACGACAAAACTAAAACACTATCGGTATGTTGTACAATTGAACTATAAACGATTAGGAAGAAGAGTGGGGTGGTACTTGTTGATAGACCTACACTGTCCTCCCATACCTATTAAAACTGTAATTTGAAAAAATTATAGAAATCATTTATTTTGAAAAGAGTAACCGTGGAGTTTCTTGCCGGCTCTTCTCTATAGGAAGCGACCAATTGGAACCGTGCACCTAGCTTCTGACGTTTCATAAGTGCCCTTGTAGGTTTATGTGAAATAAAATATTTTGAATTTGAATTTTGAATCGTCTTCGTGGATGGAACTATTTGTATTCGTAGAGTATAGTTTTTTTTTTTGAGGTGTGAGGTTTTAAAGTCTATGACCAAGGTCGATACCTATAAAAAAACATTGCATTTAAAAATGCACGCAGGTCGTGTGTTGGTCTTATCGTCAATAGTTTTTTTTTGAGGCATGTGGTTTTAAAAATCTATGACCAAGGCAGAGTTATGATTAACATTGCATTTAAAAAACCGGCCAAGTGCATGTCGGACCACGCACAATGTAGGGTTCCGTAGTTGGGATGAATTTATCCCAAGAACAAACTTAACTTAGTAGTTGAAAAAAAAAAACCTTCATACGGAATGTATGGGAGAACATGTTTTTACAACGGCAAATCTAAGTTGGTCGAGTATTACTCGTTAACTTGTAAATCCTACTCAGCTGTGATAGTTTTACTTTTAAATTCGTTATATAAGCTACTGCCGTAAATTTTTTCACATATCTAAAACCAACCATTTAGCTGGCAGGGGGGGAGACACTTGACTCTAGCAAAAATTTGCACTTTAAAGCTTAATATTTCGCAAACGGATCTCTGAATTAAAAAATGGTTTTAACACACAATGTTTTTGAAAGACCTTTCCAACGATACCCCACACCAAGGGATAGAAAAATAAAACGTCCCCACTTTACGTGTAGGGGAGGTACCATAAAAATATTTTTCATAATTTTATTTTACCACTTTGTCGGCATGATTAATATACCTATGCCAAATTACAACTTTTTAGTACTAACAATCTTGGAGCTAGACCGCGGACAGACAGACGGACATGGCGAAACTATAAGGGTTCCTTGTTGACTACGGAACCCTAAAAATGCACACATGTCTGTTGTTGGCCTTAGCGTCAATTGAAGATTAGCTCAGTGTCACAACCATTTAATCAATTTGCAGTCAGGTTTATTTTGATCCCTGTGGCGTCTTCAATCATTTTAGAGAATTGTTTTAATTTATAGAGTGATTGTGTTGGAATTGGTACTGTAATCCTGAAGGTCACGCTGGCAGGTGATTGAAGCCCAATGTTGAAAAAATTGTGTACTGATGTTTTTTTCCTCAAACAATATATTACTGGGAAAAATGAATCAATTTCTAAGAATCTGATGCAGTTTCCGTTTTACTAAGTATATCTATGATGGTAAAAAGAGGGGCTTGTGGCTAAGTAATGATAGCCACACGGGTCGATCTATCAGGTTAAGCTACGCTTGCCGCGGATGGTCCGTGGATGGGTGACCATCTTTACATACCAAGACCCCTCCGTGCCTCGGAAAGCACGTTAAGCCGTTGGTCCCGGCTGTCATTTGTAGATCTTTGACAGTTGTTACGGGTCGTCAGAAGCCCGAAAGTCTGACAAATAGTCTTACCAAGGGATATCGTATTACCCAGTAACTGGGTTGTGGAGGTCAGATAGGCAGTCGCTCCATGTAAAATATGGTATTCAGCTGCATCCGGTTAGACTGGAAGCCGACCCCAACATAGTTGTTGAAAAAGGCTAGGCAGATGATGATGATCTATGATGGTAAAAACCTTGACCGTCAGACTCAGTTCCTCTATGTCATTGAAAGCTTTTCATCACGAGTTCGGGGCTTTAGCTGGTGCTATGTTAGTTTTTGGTTATATTGGAATAATTTATATGCAATATTAGCAATTGGATAATTAGGAATTATTGTTTGAGTTCATCATTTATTTACATAAATTTACTTGAATTTTAATCCTGTTAATCTGTTACCTGTGTTGTATACCGTTAGTCACGAAGTCCTTTTATCCATCCTTTCCTATCTTATGGTCTCTCGGGAGGTATTGGAATGGTTTTCCTCCTATCTTTAGAGGCGTCAGCAGTCTGTTCGTGCTGGAGACTCTTCGTCGGGTTGGTGTGATCTTGCAGCTGGCGTCCCTCAAGCCAGTATATTATCTCCTCTTTTGTTCTCCATTTTTATTAATCTTATTACCACCGAACTTCGGACTGCGTATGATCTTTATGCTGACGATTTGCAGCTTTACTGCCAGGCAAGTGTGGATTGGGCACGCCGCAATTGCGGCGATAAGACCCCTCTTTGAGGAGTGGCTAGAGAGGCGCCACGGCGTCCTCACCTTCCGCCTGACACAGGTGCTCACCGGACATGGCTGTTTCGGGAGGTACCTGTTCAGGATAAAGCGGGAGGAAACGCCCGGGTGTCATCACTGTGTGGATCGCCCGGAGGACACGGTGGAGCATACGGTGGAGGTCTGCCCGGCTTGGGCAGAGCATCGCCGTGTCCTCGTGGAAGCGATCGGCGGCGGTGATCTCTCGCGTCCGGCCCTGATTCGGGCCATGCTACGGAGCGAGAGGAAATGGCAGGCCGTCACCTCGTTCTGCGAAGCAGTAATGCTCGCGAAGGAGGAGACGGAGCGCGTGAGGGAAAGGCAAATTTCGCGCCCTCGCGCCCCTAACCGCCGCAGCAGGAGACGCCCTGGGCGTCGGGAGTCACGAGAGGATTTCCGGCCACCGTAGGCGCGGGCTTGCGGACGGTGAGCAATGGGTAGCTCGCCGTCCGATAAGGACCAAGCCCGGGTCGACGGCGCGTTGTGTTCCACGCGCGCCTCAAAGAGATGTCAGCAGAATTGACGGGGTCCGCTAGGGCCAATGCCTGCCGGGGGTTCGAAGAAAACCGATAGGGAAATCGTGGCCCCCTGGCAACACGGCAACTGAAGGAACACGGGTGGGTTTTAGTCAGTAAGAGTCTGACACGCCCTCCCGCTCCGCCCAGAGCGGGAGAAGTTATTTGATGATTTCCCACCCAAAAAAAAAAAAAAAAGGCAAGTGTGGATAAAATATCCAATGCGATTGAGGAGCTAAACCGGGATTTAGGTGTGGTTAAAAACTGGTCTGATCGTTTTGGGTTGGCGGTTAATCCTACCATGTGTCAGGCTATCATTGTAGGGAGTACTCACAGTATTAGGAAGCTGAATGGCTTAACTGTGCCACCTGTAATGTTTGACAACTCAGTCATCCCGTTTAGCTCTGATGTTAAGGACCTCGGCCTGCATGTGGACATGCACATGTCTTGACTGGCGAAAGCAGGTCACGACTGTGGGTAAAAAAGTCACCGGAACGCTGCGGTCGCTCTATCGGTTGAAAAACCCTCTCCCATCACACATTAAGGCAATGTTTGTACAGTCCCTAACCTTTCCCATAATAGACTATGGTGATGTGTGTTACTATGACCTGAATGCAGATTTCCTCAATAAACTTGACCACCTTCTAAATAACTGCATTCGATTCGTCTTCAATCTTCGTAAGTATGATTATGTGTCTGCGCATCAATTGCTTTTAAAATGGTTACCCATAGTACGTCAGCGCAGAGAGTTGAGGGCTCTGTCTATGTTGTATTCTATACTCGATAAACCCATTTCTCCTTTTTACCTGACTTCCCATGTTCAATACCTATGCTTTACCCATAGTAAAAATCTTCGTTCGTATCAACAATCGTCTTCTACGATGTCCTTCTCACCGTTCCGGTTTTATTTACTCTTCTTTCTTTGTCTAGGCGGTATTTCTTTGGAATGCACCTCTGCCCAGCCCTTCGGGGAAACAAGGCGTGATGTTATGTTTATGTTGTGTGTTGTGAAAGTACGTGAACATATTCGTGAAAAGTTGAGAAAATCTTCGTAGCGCTGAATTGCTGGATTTGTTTTCTCCTCTACCTATCGTTACTTCTCCTGACAAAGTTTATTCGGTTTATATGTATGTATCTATGTATTAGTATGTATTCATTTTCAAGTTATCTATCACTTATGTTGCACCTGCCGTGTTTTGTCTCTGCATCATCCTAAGGTTGACTGGTAGAAAATACCTCAGGCATTAAGTCCACCTTTGTACAGTATTTTTTTACTTGTGCATAAAGTTTTAATAAATAAATAAATATTGTATTGCTTTTGTCCAATTTTAAAGGCTTTCATGGTCTGCAGTTGATGTAATCTGTACCTAATATATTATATTGTAATCTGTAAAATATTATTTTCTTTCGCAGTCCGTCATCCGGTTTCCATCAAATGGCCAGGATGATGGATCGAATGATGGTCGAAAGCCTCCAACCGTTCGGGTTCGCGCGAATGTCAACAAGTAGTAGTGGGAGAGGGGGTAAGAAGGACGATACAGATCCCTCTGTACCTCGCGATGGACTGCAAAGAACAGAGCAAAGCGAAATGAGGAGAGAGCGAGCTAAGGTCACTCCTACCAACACGCACGCTGCCACGGGGACACGGCATCCACCCACACAAAGTGAGTATTTAGTTCAGATATAGGTGTATGGGTTTCGGCAAAACGAGATGGATTAGTTTTACGTAGGAGTAGATAAAACAAAAAATCTTTGTTAATTTCTGAATGAGGAGAAACAAAATATTGTTATCATTATAATTTACCAAATACTTTACTACATACATTTCTGTCCTTATTTTCTTTGGATTCATAAAGCCTATTCTCTATGTTAAGATCCACAACAATTAACCGAAAAGCCACTAATATAACCTTAGTAAAGGCAAAAATAATTAAAGATAGAGGACAATTTTGTGCATAGAATCTGACATCTATTAACAAAAAAATTGTTTTAGTTGTCAAACCATCACAGGTAGTAAACATGACTGATAAGCCTCCCGAACAACAGAAGAACCCAGACCCAACCACAGAGAAATGGGCGGGCACGCTACGGCGTCGTGACTACATATTACCAGCAATAAGCAGGAAAGCTTCAAGTGGAAGAATGCAGGTCACCAGATCTGTCGATAGACTCTCTAAAACGGGAAAGACTCGACCCCTTATTCCTATAAAATCAAGACTCAGAAAAAAAGATGTGCCCAACGAAGGTGCTGATGTCACGATATTTGAGAAGGATGAAAAGGTGTTCGATGCGACAGGGTACGAACTGCATTTGGTGGAGACTTTGGAAAGAGACATTTTGCAGAGGAACCCTGCTGTTCGCTGGAAGGATGTCATAGGACTTGATGATGCAAAGTCCGTTCTGCAGGAGGCGATGGTTCTGCCGCTGGTAATGCCTGATTACTTTAAGGTAAGAAACATCTCATTATTATCGGCGAAAACGTTTTTGTTATTTGTGGTATGAATTGTAGATGAAACGCTAGTTTACAAAGTAAATAGTTGGCAGCGCTTTTTTGTTTTATAATCTTTATTAAACACGGAAAACAATAGTCTAGTACTTTTATAGGAAACACAAAAGACGTAAATCTGTATGTAGTCTTATAAACTTAGCTTAATAATAGGTACTGAACAATGACCGTAATTAAGTAATAGTAAAAGTAATCGTTTTAATAACTGCCTTTTACAGCAAGATATTCTGTTATATAATGGACTTTATTCCTACGGGTTAACGTCCATCATCGCGATAATTAACGGCGTTTCCCGTTGGTGTGGCCCAGCATTAGAATATATATACAGGAGTATTTTAAATTGGTTAGCTAAACTCTGCAGATGCGATTGGTATCGATATCAAAACATAATAAAATATAAAAAGATTTGAAATTTTTATGGGAGTTCAACGACCGCTGTTAGTGTTGTTATTTGAGTATGAGTTATATACAGGAGTATTTTAAATTGGTTAGCTAAACTCTGCAGATGCGATTGGTATCGATATCAAAACATAATAAAATAAGAAAGATTTGAAATTTTTTTGAGAGCTCAACGACCGCTGTTAGTGTTATTATTTGAGTATGAGTTATATACAGGAATATTTTAAATTGGTTAGCTAAACTCTGCAGATGCGATTGGTATCGATATCAAAACATAATAAAATAAAAATTTTTTTTTTTTTTGGGAGCTCAACGACCGCTTTTAATGTTTTTACTTACTTGAAGTATGAGTTGAGAAAAACTGTTTTTTTAACAGACTTCAAAAAAAGGAGGAGGTTCTCAATTCGACTGTATATTTTTATTTTTTTATGTTTGTTACCTCAGAACATTCGACTGGGTGAACCGATTTTAATGATTCTTTTTTTATTTGAAAGCTGGTGCTTCCCGTATGGTCCCACATAAATTTTATTAGTTACTTTGCTTGGATAGTTTTTGAGTTAGGTTCAATAATACGTATTTTTTTCCCACTTAGTATATGGATGATATCTTAAGTTCCTGTCAATGTTATTTACATATCAGGTAGTGGTATTTGCATTTGTGTGGGGTAGGTACCACAACTAAAAACTGAAAAATAAAAACTTTTTACAAAAAAAAAAAAAATCGCTTTGTAGTGTTTTTTTGGAAGTCAGTTGATTTTTTTTTGTAAAAAGTTTTTCCATATTTTATTGTGTTTAGATATTGAAACCCATCACGTCTGTGAAGTTTACACACAAAAAAATAATTTAATTTGACATTACAAGAGACAGCGGTCGATGACCCCACAAAAAATCATCAAATTAATATATTTTTTGTCTCATCGTCTGCGTAGTTAGCCAATTTAAAATAACCCTTTATATATATCGCAGTAAGATGGTTAAAGCCGTGATATAGTTATATCCCTAGGGATATAGGTATATACCGTAATGTAGTTATATGAAAGCGGTTCATAACTGTCGAAGTGTCCTATACTTGTTACTGCGATTAATTTCGACTTAGTAAGTAGTTGGTCACAGTTCTAACCTATTTGGTCGGAGTGCCCTAATAGTTATATAACTAGATCGTGCTCATATCATAGTTATATTGCTAGTAAGAAAGTTATGAATCGCTTTCATATGACTATATTATGGCATAAAGCTATGTCCCAAGGGATATAACTATAGCACGGCTATAATCATCTTACTGCGACATAATGTCGCAGGGATATTGTCAATTGTCAAACCAGTGATATTATAATTTTACTAGTGAAATTATAATTGCACGAAACTTTGTCAACCGCCTCCATTTCTCACAATTTAACGGGCTCATTTCAGTGACATTATAATTCCACTGGACCCACGCAGTGATATTGCAAGGCAGTAATATTTTGACAATTTCACTGTATGTGCAAGCCCGTTAAATTGTGAGACGGTCAATGATTGGTCCGTTTCCAATGTCATGCTTTACTTATATCATAAAATTAATAAACTTCTACACGTTATTATGCAGATCTTAAAGGCGGATGAAGAAGAGTTGACCAATCAAAACGCACAAAGACCCCACTACTAACTTAATTCATAATATAATACGAGTACCTAGGGTTATTATAAAATCACTACAGCGTTCCCATAAAATTACAATAACACTAAAAAAAAATCGTTAAATTGTGAGCAATGGAGGCGGTTGACAAAGTGAGTGCAATTATAATTTCACTAGTGAAATTATAATATTCTTGGTTTGAAAATTGACAATATCCCTGCGACATATATAAAGATATTCAGAATTAGGACATTTCAAGGACTTTTGTTACGGATATAAATCACCTAGCCAATCTTGGTGTAGCCTAGTTTAAATTGACGATTTGCGTGAGGCTAACGGTCAATGCTCATTTGTTAACCCATTCTTGTAAAGTTTGTTTTTTAAGTTCGTGTCGGGTAATCGAATTGTGGGTGGCTTTAAAATGTGAACAGTTTCCACGGTAACTGCTAGGGCTTTGCAAGTAAACTGCGCAGATTGTGATTGAAAGTGTGTTATGCAATTAGGGTGCAGATCTTAATTAGACCCCTTCTCTACTTTTTTCGTCAGTTTTTACAAAAACAAACCGCAGCTTTAAGGCTGCCTGTCCACTGGAGCGAAGCGAAGCAGTGGAGCGGAGAAATAATAATAATAGTATTTATTCAAAAAATTACAAGGCATACAAATTATTACAGATTTATTTAAATGTAAATTATATTCCTAAGACTTACGTGCCTGAACTAGGTAATCCTGTGTTTCAGGCGAGAAGAGCTAAAATAGACTTATAAATAAATAAATTATCTGCAGGTTGACAATAGATCACTAATTATATGTTGAGTAGCTTAAATCTTAGTTTCTAAATTTGATAAATACTTAACGTAGGTGAATTTTGTACATACTTATTCACTTTAACACAGTAAATTTTCTGTATCTTCGTAAGACATACTTTGGAGAGCATCCTTGAGAATACTCTTACAATTGATGTAGTTCAGGGAATAAATGTTTGCTTTCGAATTTAGTCTATTATAGAGAAGAGGACCGAGGTACAGGTAAAATTTAGATACAAAAGCATGTTTTGATGTATTTTGTGGACAAACTATATCTTTACGCCTTAAGGTAAGGTAGAGCTGTGTGTTGTTTTAATACAATACCCATTATAAATAGCTGTCGAACTGTTAATACTTCACAAGATTTGTATAGGAGGTTAGTAGGAAAAAGGAAAGGGCGGAAAGTAGACACTTTGAGAATCGCCCTTTGAGCTCTCTCGATGGTTAGTAACATTGTTTTACCCGCTCCACCCCATGTGGTAATACAGTAAGTTAATATTGATTGACATAGAGCAAAGTAAACTTGTCTAACGATTTTTGGGTCAGCAATATAGCGTAACTTTTTAAAAACAAATATTAACTTGCGAATCCTATTATTTAAAGCTTGTATATGAAATGTGCCAATATTAACCAATAGGAGCGGGGTTTAGATTCAATTCGTTAGTGTGTAGTGGGCAGGCAGCCTAATAGTTGCGTAATTAGCAATTCCTATTAAAACAATGCGGCACGCGACGTACCCGTGTTTGTTGTGACTTCCCGTGTTTGTTGTGACTTCGCGCGTCCAGTGTCGCGCGTATAATGTCAATAATACAGTCTGTACTCTCCGCTGGTTCAGGCCTTGAACCAACGTGACTACGTGACTATCGCACGCTATGTTCAACTGAATATCTGGGCTAGAAATTCGGCCTGAATTTTTGAAGGTGTTTAAAATAATTTTGATTAAAGAGTTTGTTTGTTGGGTTAACCCAAGAAACAAAGGGGAGACTTTTGTTACGATTATGCAACGAAAACAAGTCTTCAAAGTTTATTTCTACTATGGTATTATGTGCTAGAATGACTTAATTAGAATTGACCATCATTTGTGACTTCAGTACAATGCTCGATGACCTCAGTAGAGCTTCCGAAAGAGTGGGGTCTTAAAATGAACATGGACAAGACAAAGGTCATGTCAAATCTCCATGTAACACCCACTCTCATGAAGATCGGAGACGCTGCACTCGAAGTTGTGGACGAGTATGTTTACCTAGGTCAAACTGTCCAGTTAGGTAGATCCAACTTCGAGAAAGAGGTAAATCGTCGAATACGACTTTGCTGGGCAGCGTTCGGGAAGTTACGCAATATCTTCTCATCCCACATACCGCAGTGTCTCAAGACGAAAGTCTTTGACCAGTGCGTGTTGCCAGTGATGACCTATGACACAGAAACGTGGTCGCTCACAATGGACCTTATTAGAAGGCTAAAAGTCACCCAAAGGGCAATGGAGAAGGCTATACTTGTAGGGAAACTAGCTCTATCGCAAGTTTTTTGGTTTTTATCAATATTTTTAGCAAAAACTAATCGGTAAAAAATAAAAAAGGTAGGTAGGTATATGTCTTTTTCAGATTGTCGATG
Organism: Agrochola lychnidis; assembly: GCA_963680765.1. Taxonomy (NCBI): domain Eukaryota; kingdom Metazoa; phylum Arthropoda; class Insecta; order Lepidoptera; family Noctuidae; genus Agrochola; species Agrochola lychnidis. The sequence goes on along the minus strand of OY796856.1, from coordinate 4,706,677 downwards.
TTAATTTAGAGTCGGCCCAAAATTTGGCTATGAGTTTTGCACCTCAGGAATGTCCATCAGCTTCTATAATGTGCAGACAACAGGATACGCAGGAAACATATTAAGAGTCCCATTGTTTGTAGAACAGCACCACATTTTCACACCTTTACGTTCAACTTATACCTCTCATTAGGGCATCCGTCGACCTTGGAAGGGTGTGCTCCTCACGGGTCCCCCAGGCACCGGCAAAACGTTGCTGGCCCGAGCCGTCGCGACCGAGTGCCGCACTACGTTCTTCAACGTCTCATCTGCAACCCTTACGTCCAAGTACAGAGGAGACTCCGAGAAACTCGTGCGACTGTTGTTCGATATGGTGAGTAGCCACACAATAACATAGCATGACGTAGGTAATCCCCGAAGGTAATCAAGGTAATCAAGCAAAGATGTATCTACCTGTAGTACACCCACATTTCGCCAGTTATGTTTAAGTCCCATGTAACAGGGGGCGAGCCTATTGCCATCAACCGGACACAACTCCAGACTCCGGGCTACTATTGAGAAATTCCTGATTGAAAACTCACACTTGCTCGACATGGGAATCGAACCCAGGACCTCATGTTCGCGGCAGTAGCGTTTGCGACCACTATACCAAGGCAGTCAAATTGAATTCATCAAACAAGTTGAGATAACTATGATAAAAAAAAAAACAAAAAATGACCAAATCATTAATATGTGTAAGATCTTTCACGGAAAAACCGATGCTCCTGAACTGCATTATGAACTGTCCCATCTTTTTGCTCCGATAAACTATAACCGTGGAAGGAGGCATAGATTGTTCGCCGTGCCTCGGAGTCGAACCGTCGCTCGAGCCCAGTCTCCCGTCCCTCGAACACTTTCTGCGCTCAACGCTCTCTTGGACGCTAAGCCTGACTGTGATGTGTTCGCGGATGAATGGAAGAAGATCTTGTCAGTATGTCTGGAGTATTGTGAGATGAGCGTATGACTGTCGAGTAGTTGTATACTTTTGTTTACTGTACCTTAATAATCTTTTGTCTTTAACTAATGTAATTGACCTTGGCCGTTTTATGTTAAATAAATCAATAAATAAATGAGGTAACAGCTCATCACTTTGTCCGGAAGCTATGTTAAACACTAGGAGTTCTTCGATTATAGTGCAAGGACTTTGCATTTAGAACGTTATATTATAAGATACATAGATGAGAGCTGGTGGGTAAGTAATACCAGCTGCACGGGTCGATCCATCAGGTTAAGCTACGCTTGGTTGGTCCGTAGATGGGTGATCATTTTTACATACCGAGACTCCTCCGTGCCTCGGAAAGCACGTTAAGCCGTTGGTCCCGGCTGTCATTCGTGGATCTTTGACAGTCGTTACGAGTCGTCAGTAGCCCGAAAGTCTTGATACCAGTCTTACCAAGGGGTATCGTGTTATCCAGTTACTGGGTTGTGGAGGTCAGATAGGCAGTCGCTCCATGTAAAATACTGGTATTTAGCTGGGTCCGGTTAGACTGAAAACCGACCTCAACATTGTTGGGAAAAGGCTAGGTAGATTGATTGAATATAAGATACATAGGCACTACACAGGGAAGAGTGGAAGGCTATTTGGCTCTAAACCTTTGCACAGCAGTGGGAATAATACACAGGTAACCATTATGAGAATATAAAATCCAATATGAGGATATGATGCATGGCTACGAGAAAATGGCATTTTCTAATCTTTGGCTTCACAAGAGAGATCTATAGCCAATGAGCATATCTTAAACTTACTCCAGGGCCCTATACCAGAAAACTTTACAAGTCTACAATTCTACAAAATTGTTGAAAAAAATGCGTAACACATTAATTACAAATATGAATGAGTTACATTTATGTACAATCTACAATTATTTCGCATTTTTGAAAGCATAACACAAAGCACGAGCAAGCATTGCTATGTATAAATTGTAGACTTGTCAACTACTTGTAAATTGTATGGCTGAGAGTTTTGTGGTATACGGACTTGTAACATTTATAAACTTGTAACTTGTAAATAGTAACTAACTAATGCTTGGGGTATCGTGGATGGAGTTTCGTACCAACACCTCTTTACGCCAAGAACTCGGCATCAAAAAGCGTCTTTCTGTTCTGGTCCAAACGCGCATCCTCAAATACTTCGGACACATCTCGAGGCGTGAGGGTGACTCTATAGAGCACCTTGTCGTGCAGGTAGAGTGGAGGGCACTAGACCACGCGGATGCTCACCCATGAGATGGGACTGACCAAATCAAATCCGCAGTTGGCGAACCCATGTATGAGTGCGCTAAAAACACAAATAAATAGGAGTAGATGGCGAGAAATTGTGAGGCGAATTACATCAGCCCCTGGACAAGAAACTACAAAGAGTGCTACAAAAAAGAAGAAATAGTAACACGTAAATTGTAATTGTAAATTTTTGTGGTATAATGCTCTCAATTAAATTGCAGGCAGCATTCTACGCCCCGAGCACGATATTCCTAGACGAGGTGGATTCTCTGTGCGCTGTCCGTGGCGCTGACTCCGAACACGAGGCCTCACGCAGATTCAAGGCGGAGCTGCTCATACAGATGGATGGACTAGGTGCTCCTTTGTAAGTCTTATTATAGGTTGGGGAACATGCTAATGGCTTATCAGATGAAAGACCGCTGTAGCACCGCAATAACAGAACCTGTCGAGAAGACTTTGTCAACTTCACTTGACAGCATTGCTACTAGGCGACAGAAATAGATTTTCTTCAAAGTCAAATAATTTATTTCAAATATGCACTTTGTAACGTCAAAATTTACAGAAAAATATAATTGATTAGTCGCCCCTTCCAAAAGGTAGTTTCGTATGGAGAAGAATGGACAAGACACTAAACGGTTACTCTTTTAAAATGTTTTACAATATTTCGTATACATTAATTATATAAAAACATATTATGTGAAGACGATGCACCTAAAATAAAATTCGTACATTACAGTAGGTACAAAAAAATTTAAAAGAATCCCCGAACCAACGTTTTATAAGGAAATAAACAAAAGAAAGTAAACCAAGTAAGATAAAGATGCTAATTATCTTGATAAGATTAGTCTCTTCTATAAACGAATACAAATGTTCTAATCCTGCTTCTTTATAACAAACATTATTGTAGCTAGTTACTACGATAAGAGCTTATTTTACTGCCTAACATCGATTATAGTGTGGGTTCGCTCCTTTTGGAGTGGCGAGCTCGACAATATGGGTGAATCAAATAGATTTCGATTTGCATTTAAATTATACAGATATTCCTTAAAAGTTTTGTCCAATTACGTCTTATTTTCAAAGAAATGGTTAATTAAATCGATGATGAGGATGATATTCTTTTGTTTTAGCCATCGAGATAAAATCATAATGGTACTAGCGGCGACGAATCACCCGTGGGACATCGATGAGGCTTTCAGAAGACGATTCGAAAAGAGGATCTACGTCGGTCTGCCTGATGGTAAGACTGCGTCCTATTTAAGAGGAGACTCCCTAAATTGTATGTTAATTTGCATTAATATTCTAAAAAAGTCACGCATACAATCAAAATGAAACTTTAGAATATGATTTATTGGATCTTTTTCTTTCCAAATATATCAGACAGTTACGTAATTGGAACATTTTCGCTCGATTCATTTTATTTTGTAGTTTATTTAGACAGAGCAATCTGTCTATTACTGTGGAAATGAAATTAAATGAAATTGTTTATTCTGTAAATAGGATATTAAAAAACAGTGGCACTCCGGGAGTGCCGACAGAAGTGAAAACTTGAACAATTTTACCGTGCAGGAAATACTTTTCTTTTTGAAGTCGGTAAAAAAAGGGAGGTGTCAATCATGTCGTTGTCATATCTCAATGTTTGGAATGTCATTAATCCCAAAGAAAATGTATCGCTCGTTGATGTTTTTTTAATGGTCAAAAGCTGGTGTCGGTAACAGTGTCGCGAGTTCAATTGTTTTTCCCATCTCAAAAATGCCCAACGCGCCTAAAGAAGTTTTCACTTCAAAAACTTTTGGTTGGGTGTCTTTGGTTTTGAATTTTCGTTTTTGCCACCGACTTCCGAAATTAAAGTAATTTTTCACTTTTTTTGGAAGTCGTTTGTTTTTTTTCACTATTTATTTGTGGTTCCTACCCCACACAATTTCGAATAGGTACCGCTACCTGCTATGTAAATAACAGTGACAGGAACTTATCATATCATCCACATACTAAGAGGGGAAAAACAACGTATTATTGAAGCTAACTCAAAAACTACCCAAGCAAAGGTAATAAAATTTATATAGGACCACCTCTGAAGTATCCTAGTAGTTGGTAGGTCCAAATAAAAAATAATCATCAAAATCTATTCATAATTGTCGGAGTAATCGCGTAACAAACATACAAAAAAAATACAGTCGAATTGAGAACCTCCTTTTGGAAGTCGGTTCAAAAATATTAAAAATAAGCTAGATGAGTTCGGCGTTTCCTATCTGACTACTCTGAGAAGAAAGGCCGAAACAAACTCAGAGGTCGGAGTCTCTTTTAAAGTCCAGACATAATCTTGGTCAGGCCATATGAGGACCTTGTAGATTAAGTGTCATTTGCTGTTACATCTCCAGAACAGAACAACAGTGGTGGTTCAGTGGTAACAGTCCGATTTGGGTGATTATTGAGATTGGGTAAATTGGAATACATAACAAAGCATCACCCAAAGTTCAACTTTAGGTATATACAGTCGACTATTTTCTTAATTAATGTCCCTCGGGAATCATCGCATTTCCGAATACAAACGAATGCTAATTTTCATGTCCATCAATTATTAGATTTATCGTGTATAATCATTTGAATTCAGAACCAAGTACTTTATTTATTATTGTTTTGTTTTGATTTCCGTGTTAACTATATAGAGCTGTAAAACTATTTTCGTGCCTGTGACTTTAGCAGCTTTCCTCCCATTTTTAAAATAAATTACATTAAGTTAAAAGAGTATTAACAACTCTATATACTTACAAGTCTATTGAGAGCGTCCGGTCTGCACCAAGTACAAAGGGCAACTGATAGAAATCCGACGACTGACGAAACACGAAGTTTGCCGACGGACATTAAGAAAATAGTTTGCTGTACATTTGTGAGCTTCATCATCTGCCTAGCCTTTTCCCAACTATGTTGGGGTCGGCTTCCAGTCTAACCGGATGCAGCTGAATACCAGTATTTTACATGGAGCGACTGCCTATCTGACCTCCACAACCTAGTGACTAGGTAACACGATACCCCTTGGTAAGACTGGTTTTCATACTTTTTGGGCTTCTAACTACCCGTAACGACTGTCAAAGTTCTACAAATGACAGCCGGGACCAACGGCTTAACGTGCTTTCCGAGGCACGGAGGGGACTTGGTATGTAAAGATGGTCACCCATCCACGGACCAACCGCGGCAAGCGTAGCTTAACCTGATCGATCGACCCGTGCAGCTGTTATTACTTAGCCACAAGCCCCTCCTTGAAGCTTGAAGTATTATAAATAAATACATAGACTATTAATTTCTCAGAGACAACAAGAATAAGCCTCCTGAAGCTGTGTCTACGAGATGTTGCGCTGGCTGATTCCGTTCATCTAAATGAAGTAGCAACACAACTGGCAGGATACAGCGGCTCGGATATCAGTAATCTTTGTAGGTAAGATTAAGACATCATGTTTTATTTTTTAGCTTCTGCTCGCAACTTCGTCCGCGAGTCTATAACCTTCGTCAAGAATTGAGCTATCCAATGCAAAAAGAATTTTGCAAATCCGACTTGTAGTTCCGGTGATAACCCCCTACATACAAACAAACAAATTTTACCTCTTTATAATATTATTATATATGTATATTATTACTAGCTGACCCCGGCAAACGTTGTTTTGCCAATTATTTGTTTGGGGTGGACAACCCTTATCACTTAGGGGTATGAAAAATACATAGTAGCCGATTCTCAGACCTACTGAATATGCATATAAAATTTGGTAAAAATCAGTAAAGCCGTTTCGGAGGAGTAAGGTAACTAACATTGTGACACGAGAATTTTATATGTAAGATAATAATAAGTATTAGATTTATGTATGACTGCCTCGTTGGTCTAGTGGTTGCAAGCACTACTGCTGAGTATGAGGTCCTGGGTTCGATTCCCGGGTCGGGCAAAGTGTTATTGGGTTTTTCTATCTGAAATTTCTCAGTACAGCTCGGAGTCTAGATTTGTGCCCGGTTGATGGCAATAGGCTCGCCCCCTTTTACATGGGACTTAACTGGTGAAATGTGGGTGTACCTGCTACAGGGACACCTCTGCCCAACCCTTCGGGGAAACAAGGCGTGATTTTATGTTATTTGTAGATTTATTTATTTTTACTTTAATATAAAACGGAAATCTGTTAATTACAGTCCGCCCGTCGAGTGAATGCTTTCCTGACACCTGTCAGTTGGACAATTTCTAGTAGTAATAAGGATCAAATTCGCAAAACACATATTCGTTAGTATGAAACTGACAGGTGTCAAGAACGCATTCTCTCAAAGGCCGGGACTGTACATTAGCTAAAGATAAAATAAATGAGACATGTAGCGCCAAATGTGGAGCGGAGATCGTAAGCACTAAGCAAATGAAAATATTAATTACTGAGTTATTGTAGACTGTTAGATGACATAATTATCATAGATAAGATACAAAAAGAAAGAGAAGAAAGAGGTTTAATTGATGGCTTTTTGACGTTCTTATGTGGCCTAGAATCTGTCCAGAAAATACGTGTGGAAAAACTTGGCGAGTCGTGGCCAAATGGTTGATGATGGACAGCGTGGAACTTCTTTAGCTGTAAAATTAGACTTAAACCTAGCTAGTGATTTGTTTTCCCTGCAATCTGTGGGTGTGATTTCGTGAAAAGGGACGGAAGTGTGTAACAGGAAGCCGGGGAAGCGCGCGCTATTTGATTTGACTAATGGGCGTGCGCGGTACTAGAGTTGGCCGTCAGATGGCACCAACCTATTTTCCGAGAGGTTGGTACTGTCAGCTAAGATGTCAGTTAGGGATGGGCAAGTGAAAAAAATATATCGATATTTATCGTATCGATATTTTTAAACAGTATCGATAATTATCGAGTGAAAAATATCGATATATCGATATATCGTCAGTTTTTGCATGATTATTCATACATAATTATTATTAAAAAAAAAATCTCAAAGCATTCAAACTTCGTAAAAAAATAATAGACGAAAATAGTATTTTTATGTATGCTTGAGCCTAAGGAGCCTAAGGCCCTCTGTTTGATGTGCTCGCCTGTCAAAGAGGTTAAACACGAAACCAAAGTTGCGTTAAAAAAAAAATTGAAATTGATACGAATTCGATACTCTAAAATAAATATCGAATATCGAAATATCGCGATAAAAATATCGACGATATATATCGATAATTGTATGGAAAAATATTGATATTTTTATATATCGATATTTTTTGCCCATGCCCATGTCAGATGTTACAAATCATATGCGATTACTGTAAGGCTTGCTCGTTTTTTTATATTTTATATTCAGGGACGCAGCAATGATGACGATGCGTCGCAAAATAGCAGGCAAAACTCCAGACGAAATACGAAAGCTGAACCGATCCGAATTGGAGGCTCCTGTTTCAAAAAATGACTTGAACCTTGCCATCGAGAAGACCAGGTACACGAGAAGAATAATGCCGTTGGATTTTCAACTCTCGATGCTAAACCGAAGGTTCAAAATTCAACGGCATAATACACCAGCAATTTTAAGCGATGTTTAACTTGTAATGGATGTGAGTGGATAGTTATGGGCCCATCATTGGGAAGATGCTTGTGGAAGGTCTGTGTCCAGCAGTGTCGTTTGTCTGGTACAATGATGATGAATGTCAACGGTAAAAACAATTCTATGACCCCAAAAAACTCATCAAATTAATATATTTTTTTGTTTTATATCATGATTAGATATCGAGACCCACTATGTTTGTGGAGTTTTGCTAGTTTGACCTTGTTTACAGGTTTATGTTGGTTATACGTCGGCAATCAGTAAAGGGGATGTAGGAGAGGTCATTTGCAACCAAATTACCCCTGATGACCTCTATGCCAATGTCAACCATTTTCGAGTAATTTGACATTTTATATTTTAAAATGATGAAATAAAAATATAAAATGTAACCAATAACCCTGATATAAATAAAAATATAAAATGTAACCAATAATCCTGATATACAGGGTTAACAGTTATACGTCGGCAATTCATAAAGGGGATGTAGGAGAGGTCATTTACAACCAAATGATGCCCTTTGACTCCTATGCAAATGTCAAAAAAAATCGGGTCACTTGACATTTTATATTTTTATTTCATACATTTTAAAATATAAATTGTCAAATTACTAGAAAATGGTTGACATTGGCATAGGGGTCACCAGAGGTAATTTGGTTGCAAATGATCTCTCCCGCATATCCTGAACCGATGGCCGACGCATAACCAAAAACTCTGTCTATGGGTGTAAACGCGGGATTAGCAACAATTCAGTTGTGGTTTACAGTGAAACTTTTGAGGCTTCATCCATGACCTTTGGTTCCAGACGAACAGTATCTGACCAAGACGTGAGCCGTTACAACAATTGGATGACCAAACACGGATCCTCCTAGCGCCGCGCCTGGGCTTTCCGAGCCCTACTACAGAAACTACGCAACGACTAAACACATCTGCACAGTGACGTGAGCTGCTTCTGTAAAGCTCAATTAACATGATGCAAGTTTCTTGCCTGTGAACAATAACATTTAAGCAACTGATGACAGCATCGTATAAGTACTGTTTAGACGGTGCAACTTTATGGTTGCTTCAACTATGATATGCGTGCTACAGGCTATAAAATCGCACTGTGTAATCAGGCTTTAGGCTGACGACTTTAAAGGACTTTGGAATCCACAGACCCGTTTTGATGTTTACACACGTTATGTTTTTAGAATTGTTATCAAATTTACGAGTGTCTTTTTTACTAGGTTTGACATTGTCAATATTTCTGTGGGCCTTTTGGGGCCAATGAGTTCTAGAGTCAGCGCCACCACAGAAGTCAGGCGGAAAATTGTGGAACTACATTTAAGAAAATGCAATTTGATGCAGTGACATAGACACTAGTTCTGCGTCTATCGGACTCGAGTGGTGGCGCGGATTCTATAAAGCAGTTGACAAGTTTTTAACGAGCCTAGTTCTATTTAGTTCTTCAGGTATTCACACAAGTCAAAAATATTTGGCTTTTAGTTTTTATCATACACTTAGGTATTTTTAATACGAAAATATAGCAACGTGTAGTTCAACTTCACTAGAAATCTTGGTAACCCTTCAACTACGCGAAATAACTTAGTGCAAAGAGTGAGTTTACCATTTTCACGATATATTCTTGGCCATGAAAAAAATGTTTTATTATCTAGTTTTTATTATTTCATTGGATGCATAAGAGTCAATCAATCAACTGAGCCTATCACAGTCCACTGCTGGACATAGGCCTCTCCCAGGCTGTGTCACAACACCCTGTCCTCCGCCTTCCGCATCCAGTCTGTCCCTTTTTAAGGTCGTCCATCTAGATGAGGGGCGTTCCACACTACGCTTGCCAATACGCGGTCTCCACTCCAGGACTCGTCTGCTCCACCGGCCATCGGTCCTTCGACAAACACCAGCATCCACTACCACTACAGCTTGCTTACTCTGCAAGCTATATCGATAACTCCGGTTTTTTTCCCGATAATTTCATTCCTTATTTTATCCGTCAAAGAAACTACGAGCATAGCCCGCTCCATAGCAAGCTGAGCGACCTTGAGTGCTCCCCCAAACACCTCATAAGATAACAGAGTATAAAACTACAACTGACACGTATTTTATTAGTGTAAGTCGTAACTACATTTTCAAAACGGGTACGATTTTTTTTTGTCTGTTTATAGTGAAAAAGCGTCAGCCTGATTCAGATGCATTACGTCACTGTAGATATCGATGCAATATTTGGACTGAATTGAGTGGACTTTAAAAATTATAAGTGTAAATATAATATGGTGTTCGAGTCGTGATTTGACTAGCATGGAACTTCAAAGCTTTTGTGGTTTGGATCAGTGGACATTATTTATATCGTCTGCGTTGTTTTAAAGTAGTGTCAGGTATAGAAGGATGATATAGAAGTTCGGAGTAAGTTACAAATGGAACTTGATGATCTAAAACGATGGGGGCTATCTCGTATAAATTCGCCGCCAGAGGCGCTAGTGTAGTGTGAGGTCTCCGAAATGTCAAATGTCACTGAACCACAGACAACGTTCACTGTTTGCGGGATTTTATAGCGGGAATTTTTACTTATTAAACACATAATTTTTGTAAAGATTGTGCCATTTCTGATTAATTATGGCTTAAGATTTGAAGTTGTAACTCGGGATCTAATTTGGTAACTTGGAGGAAGAATAATATTGGTCTGCTTCATGCTTACCAATTTTAGGAACATTATAATGTAAACATTCATTTGATGTTTTAAATGTACATTATAAAGTACTGACAGGACCTTACTCGTTAGTGGCGCCAACTGGTGAGCACAAAAACGATAGCCCTCATTAAACGCTCCATTTGTTTTCTGCTTCGAGTTTGATGATAACTTTGATGAATTAATGTGGCTTCTATAAAATACAGCAACAACTCACCACTCGGTTAAAGAGTTATAAAATTGTGGCGGTATTTACAACGCCACATGTGATCTACGCACTCATTGACGTCATTCAAAATTCTGCATCGCGCAAGCAATGTTTACCGCGAGCAGATCTATGACGTCGTTAGCGTAATAAAATATGGCCATATTAATTCAACAGAGTAAAGTTTACATAATTATAGTGATTTTGATATTTCTACATAAGATGCACTTTAAACGAATAGTTTAAAAAAAATGTAAAATAATCAATAAATGATCTACAAGATGCAGAAATTGTGGTAGGTACCTATTGATTATAGCGAATCAGTTTTTATGTATACATTTTCTCGACGACTACGAAAACAATAATACTCATGTATGTTATGTATTTTCAATATTATTTACAATAAACTGCTTACTTTTAATTAATTGGTTTAAATTGTATATTTTGTAGTACAATGGTGTATTAACAAAACATTAAATTAATCGGTCGCTTTCATCAATCGATTTGTTTATTATAAATTGCTTATTAGCGTTTTATTTTTATGAGGGATTTAGTAGATTAATGCCCGTTTTCACCTTCACTAAGTGGCACTTAAATAAATTCCTAAATAAAAGTGCATTGTTGGATTTTTAACACTATGCTTAGCGCTGAGAGTTAAAAATCCAACAATGCATTTTTATTTAGGGATTCATTTGTCACTTAGTGAAGTGAAAATGCGCATTAGAGTATCTTTCGTGGCTTTTGTTTTAGCTTTTTGTTCGAGATTTTTCACAAGGAATTAATCTAGGGTGTGTTTTGTAATAAAAGAACAAGAATGGTCAAAATCTGTTTATTGAGGAATGGCGTAAAATTGTGTAGTTTTTAAAATTTGTCTGTCCGTCTGCGTAAATATTTCAGTGTATAATGTAGCTGTACCGTGCCGTTGATTTACGTGTAGATAAATGATATTAATAAAGCTCTTGTACGAAGTTTGATACAGTAGAGTTTGATTTCACTCATTTCTTGATATGTCTCATAATATGTTAAGGCCACAAATTGGTCCGTTAAAGTTAGTAACAAAATAATAAAAAATAACTAACAAGAAAAATATAATATTCAACTATAATAATATGATTATTAAAATAAATATTTTGGTGTTACATTAAACAGTTTGACTTTGAATGAAAGCCAGATTGTTTAATGTTCATGATTTAAAAATTTATTCAAAATAAGATCAGATTTTAGTCTGAATCTTTAACAAAGTGACTAATTTAGAGATGTACCAACTAGCTGTGTTGAAACTCGATTTAAATTCGTTTCTTGATATCGATTAATTTGATTAATCAGGCAGTTGTACTAGTTTACACATCTCGACTAAAAATTATTAAAATATCACTATCCATGCGATTGTTTTACTAAAAATTACAAAGATGGAACATTCCTTATAATATTTAAAGAGTGAATACTTAATAGTTCGCTAGTTTTGAAGGCACTATAATAATATTTACACGAGAAACGATTGCTCAACAAACATGCGATATAATTTAAAAAGAAAACGTATCTTTGGCTAAAAATAGAGATATAATTGTCGTTTACACGCGCTCACGCCGTGGTCTAATGTGTCATCTATTTTGGACTAACGTTTGAGACACGTACGATGCTCTTTTGCCTTGAACTACATTTTTCTGTAGTTAATGAGCTATTTTTCTTTAATCCTCGGAATGCGACAGATTAAATTAGTTTTTTCTTGAAATTATATTTTTATAATTGTCACTAGGGTAATGTTCAACTTTTTTATTTCGATATTACAGAGGGAGTGCGTGTAAAACGGTCCAATAAATTCACTTAAAACAAACAAAAATATATCATTTCGCTTAATCTAAAGTTAAATATTAAAAGAACATTGTATTGTGATTCATAAAATAATGTGAATACTATCACAACTGTGTTCATGCCATACGTCACATGACTCATTAATCGATGTCTTTTGTTCCGATTTTGTACTAAAAGACTCCGAAACTATGTAATTTCGGACATGCCAGTGATTCCATTCATTTGTACAATAACATTACTGTATTTAAAGACAATATTGTTTCGACGATATTCCTTGTATCCCCTTAATTTCATGGGTACGTCTTATAGATCCAATAATTTTGTAATATTGTCGTCAAATACAGGATGTGCTCATTACTTTCTGTCATTAATTTATAAAATTTCACCTACTCTACTTACAATTTCTGAAAAATCTAGCAACAAATTCAGAAGACTACAAAGTTCTAATCTCTAGGTAATCTAAAAATTTCGTTTGTACGTAAATGATATCCGAGAACTAATTTTAGGCTGAAAATAGATGTTGATGCCAGTCGCGTTGAAAGATACAAAACATTTATTTAATTGAGTCGAGTAACAGTATATCATTTCCTTTAAATAGCCCATAATGTCTATAGTTTTATTTTAAAAATATCTTTGTCCTGACTAGTTCAAAAATGGCTCACTAGTGTCGTTACTAAGGCACTTATTCGACTTACACATTGTGAAAGCCAGCATTTCTTAAGAGGATCGCCAGAAAAAAAATCCGGCAATCTAGGAATCAGTAAGACATTATAAAATACATTTTGAAATTGACATAATTTAGCTTGGAACAATGATATCAACAACTTTTGTATAGTTTGACCGAGACCGTTCCACGCCTTAGGAATGCGCGGCGAGGCGGGGGGCTGCGTTGACGAATCAGCGGCGGGCGTCGTGAGCATTGACCAATGAGCGGCCTGGACTGCCCCCCCGTCTCGCCACGCACATATTTAAGCCGCGGAACAGCGGTCTCGGTCAAACTATAGCTGTACAAGGATCTTTTGGCGCGTGGCAAAACTAACGCCGCCATCTTAGTTTTTCAATACAATTTCTGTGGCAATCTTACAAATGTTTACCAACAGCGCCTCCCTGCTAATGTCATTCAGGCGCCAAAAGACCCTTGTAGAACTCTACTTCAACCAATTGACATTCCACAAGACACACTTTGGTTCTTCGCGACTGACAGTCCATCTAATTCCAGCATCACCAGCATAGCCGAACACCTTCGCAGGTGGTATGTTTGGCTACTTATCCTAATTAGTCTTGTGGTCACTCGGGCGGGCCGCCGTTGGTTTCTGCTGCTGCTTTGCGCTCATCGTCTTCGTTCTCAAGGATGTCAGTGAAGCAGAATGGGGCGAAGGCATAACCTTGACCTTCGTAGAACTTGCTCATAAATTCCACCCTGGAACGAGGAAGTAAGGATTAAAATCTTGGAGATGAGTTTTGTAGCTTTCGAGATTAGAAATTAATCTGGAAATGTTAGCATTATTAGCATTCAACGAGGTAATGCTGCCAGTCTTCTGGGCACGTTTCCGGATGACAGCGATGCGGACGAGACTTCGACGCCTCAGTTTCTCTTTTGTTTTTCGAAGGTTATTGTATTTATTTGTTTATTTAGTTAATCTAGTGTAAATAGTTAGTTGTGTTAAATCTAATACCTTTAAACGAGGAATTCTTGTATATATGTCACCGTATAATTATGAACTTTGTTAGTTTATAATCCATCGGTATTATTTCCGTTAGATTATAAATTGTCGAAAAATTGTGAACTGTGATAAATCATTTACAATTTAACGCATAATTTTTCGATAGTTTATAATGTATCCATGAAAAACTGACAAATTGTGAACTGGTATCAAACTTGCTCGCAACGTAACGCATCTTGCGCTAATATTAAATAGTCTGCCTGGCTGCGAGCAACTTGGAAGTAGCGCTCGCCGGCCGCTTCTCGCGCGCGGTTGGTCACAGTTCTAACCTAACCCATTTCACCCAGTTCACAATTTTTCGACAGATTATAATCTAACGGAAACAATCCCGATAGATTATAAACTTACGGTTCTCACAATCTTACGGTGACTTATATAATCTGAATCTCGGAAACGGCTCCAACGATTTTCATGAAATTTAGTATGCAGGGGGTTTCGAGGGCGATAAATCGATCTAGTTAGTTTCATTTTTAGAAAACGTCGTTCAAAAAAAGAATCCTCATTCAGATATTATTGTAAAAATTAGGTTTAGGTATTTGATCCTTAATAAAATGTTAATATTGATCTGAAAATAGATTTCTCTAATAAAAAAGCTATAAGCAGCTCAGGCCTCGCCAATTTAGTAATATTACATCAGAATCAAGTTTTCGAAGACGTTGTTAAGTTGGACGGTTACTATTCATTTTATCAATAGGTGAACAAGAAATATAATTATAATGGTAAAAATGGGAACTTTACCTACATTATTCTCATAAAACACTGAAGTGAATTTGTTTCGTCTAATTCACTTGATGGCTATTCATATTTAACTCAATCTATAACAACATCAAACATCGCAAACGCGCATGTTACTACGATTTTTTTATATGTTGTTAGGTCCCCTGAGAGTAGTTTATACCCAAGTTTGCAACCTTGAAAACCTTGTGCTACTCCCATGGTGCTCAAAAAACTGCGATATTCTGGCACTTGATTCAGCTTTTTTGTAAAATATACCTTAAGACCACGTTTTTAGGTGTCTTTGTTCCATATTTTTGTGAAGCAAGTTTTTGCTACAATTTTTGGTTGCAAAGATACAGCTAGTCAAAGGCTATGGCTTAGGTCCTTAGGGGGTAAGCCTGCCGGGGTTGCGAAAAAGTCCGTAAAGGGATACCGTGGCCCCTGGCAACATGGCACCTGAAGGAATATGGTTGGGTTTCCCAGGGCAATCCCAGGCCGATTCACAGCCACCGTAGGCGCGGGCTCGCGGACGGTGAGCAATGGATAGCTCGCCGTCCAATAAGGACAAGGCCCGGGTCGACGGCGCGTTGTGTTCCACGCGCGCCTCAAAGAGATGTCAGCAGAATTGACGGGGTCTGCTAGGGCCGATGCCTGCCAGGGTCGCGGTATGCGCAACATAAGCTTATTCAGGGCCCAAACCAGGGGATACCGTGGCCCCTGGCAATACATAGGCAACTAAAGGAACACGGGTGGGTTTTAGTCAGTAAGAGTCTAACATGCCCTCCCACTCCACCCAGAGCGGGAGAAGTTATGTGATAATTTCCCACCTAAAAAGAAAAAAAAAGGGTATAACATACAGATCAGATTGTTTTTATAAAACTTAACCTACCAATGCAACCGCAGTGTATGTAAGAAAGCAGACAGGCCCTCCATGAGTACCAGGATGGCCAGCGTGAAGAACGCCCACACCGCGAATATGATGTACATCTTGATGGAGTTCAAGCCCGGACTTCCCATGCCATTGACGAGGACGCGCTGCCAGAGTACCGCTGATAGTTCTGGTGAAAAAAATAATAATACAATGCTATGAATTTCTGGAATAGTTTATTTTGTTTTTATGTAAACTTAATTGTACACCAGATTTATACATTACAAAAAAAAAAAACTGCTTCCAGTCAGGGTTTCATAAGATGACTCCCGTCACCATAGATTATATTATAACAGTCATAACATGGACAAGTGTTGTTGGAACGTCGTGTTGGGTGTGCGTCGATTTTTAACCGACTTCCAAAAAGGAGGAAGTTATATGTTCGTCGCGTATGTTTGTTTTTTTTTTTTTTTCATGTATGTCCACCGATTTCTCCGTCAATTGTGAACCGATTTTGAAAATTCTTTTTTTGTTTGAAAGGGTATGCTCTCGAGGTGGTCCCATATAAATTTTATTAACTTTGCTTCGACAGTTTTTGAGTTAGCTACAAAATACGTATTTTTTTTCCCACTTGCTATGTAGATGATATGATAAGTTTCTGTCACTGGCAGCAGGTAGTGGTATTCGAATGTGTGTGGGGTAGGTACCACAACTAAAAAGTGAAAAATAAAAACTTTGGCAAAAAACGAAAATACAAAACACAAGACACCGACTTCCGAAATTAAAGTTATTTTTCACTTTGTAGTGTTTTTTTTGGAGGTCGGTTGTTTTTTTTTTGTAAAAAGTTTTTTAAAATTTATACAATAGTTTTGATTTTTATATTATTATTGTTATTGTTTTATTTATTTTGTAATTCCCTAGTGGGATTTATATGTCCGTAGGTATGGCCGTGGCATCACAGCGGGCCCTATCAGAATACCAGCGTTGCGGTATTTATTTATTTTTAAATATCGCAGCATTATGCTGAGATAGGAGCCTTTTTGGCCTCGCACAGGTTGTTATTATTTTTGTTTGTTAGTTTAAAATTCTCCTATTTTATTTTTGTTAATTTTTATTTTTTATTACTGTTTCATATTTCCTGTGCGTGTCCCAAATAAAATATTTTTCTTACTTTCTTTCTTTCAAACCGAAGCGTATTAAGAAGATGTGCAACAGTACTTCTTGCGCGTCTGAGTTGTGATTACATAAATTAACATAATAAAATAACGACGGTTTCTAGGCCCTCAATAGGCTTATGTTCTAAAGTCGATGATTACCGATGGAAGTGGTGATGTGAGCTTCACCGCAACCAAAACTTATGGCAACATACCTTCCAAACTACCCACAAAAATGGTTCATCCTATTAGATAGGATTCAGATTTTAAGTCCTGTCATATTTCACATAAAAGTATTTGTATTCATGTCATTACTGCACTTTGCGGTATGATCATTTCCATAGACAGGTACAGACAAATTATTTTCTTAATGTCCGTCGGCAAACCTCGTGTTTCGTCAGTCGTCGGATTTCTATCAGTTGTACTTGGTGCAGACCGGACGGTCTCAATCGACTTGGAAGTATATAGAGTTGTTAATACTCTTTTAACTTAATGTTAATTAAAATTGTTAACAAATATCTATAATAGCCCTCCTCCTAATTTTTATGTTGTTATGCCCGACAGGGCCCACAATGCTCCAAAACGAATGTATGTCTTTATGTACCTACCACCTAAGTTCACATTGTGGAATGCAATAAACGTATTGAGTATTGAGTAATTTATTTTAAAAGTGGTAGGAAAGCTGCTAAAGTCGCAGGCACGACAGATAGGAAAATAGTTTTACAGTTCTATATAGTTCACACGAAAATCAAAACAAAACAAGAATAAAGTACTTAGTTCTGAATTCAAATTATTATACAAGATAAATCTAATAATTGATGGACATGGAAATTAGCATTCGTTTGTATTCGGAAATGCGATGATTCCCGAGGAACATAGAGCAGGATAAAAGATATGTAAACTCACGCGCATGAGCGAGCGACAGCGCCCACAGTCGCAAATATGAGGCGGTGTGCGACACCGCACCGAGCACGTACTCGATAGTGTGGATACATTGAGTGATCAACTCCTCAGCCATGCCTCCATCGTGACCTTCCTTCTCTTCCACATCTCCGCTTTCTACGCCTTGTTCGTATTGCTAGAAAGAAAAGTTGAAGATCAGGCTCTCAAAAAAAGATCTAATAAATAAATAGAGCAAGACAGAAGAAAAAAAATCGAGCTAATATGTTCAGGATTCTTCTTGGTCGCATACTTCATTACTGAAGGTTGTTGCCCTGAAAGGCTTGCGTAGCTTTGTGTATGATGTTTTCCACTTCGTTCGGTTCTCCGTTTCTCTCAGAGCGGTTACAACAGAGAGTCCAGTGAGGGTGGTTACTTGGTCTGACCAGCGGTTAGGTGACCGGCTGCGAGGTTTTTTCTCATCTAACTTGCCCATCACCACTTGCTTTTCAAGGTTATTCGGTTCCCGTCGCGTCGGCAATGTGCCCAAAGTAACCGAGAATCCTTTGGTAACAGATCGTGGATAGTGGATAGTGTTCAGGATTAAAAGAGGTGAAAGTGAGAAATGGGCTTCTAAGGTTAAAGAAATATCTTCCAAGTACTACAGGCTTCATATCAATGGGACACATCAATATTATTTTCAGCCTTTTTCTATTTACAACAAGGTATAAGCTTCCCTGTTGCGACATTCTTACCCTTTTTGCATCACTTTTGTCCCTTCACTTTTAAAGACACTGCCCATTATAACAGCACCGCTCCGACATGTCAAATAACTTCTCATTCAAGTTAGGATTTTAAATCAAGTGCTTTAAAGTCTATTTTACGATGGCTATACAGAATATTGGACGGCTTGCGGGCAGTGAGTGGCCCGAGAGCCGTCACACGTCGCGCCGACAGCACGCTTCAAGTGAAGAGCCAGTTCCCCGGTGAGGAAACGCCCGCAGGTGGTTTGCATGCACCTCGCTGACTACGCGGTGACGTGAACAACAAGCTGTCATCTCACCGGTGGCGTACCGGCAGCAAGCGGTTGCTTTGCTTACGGCGCATTGGCGACTAGATTTTTCGAGGCGGTGGTGCCGGGGCGTTACTGTCCTGGAGCGGTGCTATTATAATGAGCGATGTCCTTTAGACATTTATGATAATGCACTTGCTGGACTTGGAGATATGCGACACTGGTCCCGATTCCCTTGTTCACAAACTAAACTAAATTTAAGTTCAGTGCATCTTTTTCTTTCTATTTCATTAAGAAAAGGACAGAAGATAAATTTTAGTTTAGTCCTGTCAAATTAATCAGCGCCTGTCACTCTCCATACAAGTTTAGACGTGATTAAAAACTTGACGATTAAAATTACGTCAATTTACGTCAAGAGCTGATTAATTTGACAGGACTAAACTAAAATTTATCTTCTGTCCTTTTCTTAATGAAATACAAAGAAAAAGATGCATTGGACTTAAATTTAGTTTAGTTTGTGAACAAGAGAATCGGCACCAATATCTAGAAACCCAATCACCCTATCAACCCCAACATTATTTAGCTTATAAATATAAAATCCTACCTTCCGTTTCTTAGCTATCACCATCTTATACAATGGCTTCCCGAACAGCATGATGGGTATGCACAGAAAGCCGACCGCTAGGAACGTCTTCTGAACCTGTTCTTGACCAGTGTACATCATTGCACGGCAGGGCGGTTTGTCCTCAGAACCCTTCATCAGCACCATGTTGATGAAGATGATAAGGACCGAGGGGGCGCAGGACGTGCCTAGAGCGGGATCTGAAAGAGGAGTAGTCGTTAGTGTGCTTTTACATAACATCACGCCTGTATTCCCCGAAGGGTTAAACAGAGGTGTATGTACCTATAGTACAGCCACATTTCACCAGTTATGTTTAAGTCCCATGTAATAGGGGGCGAGCCTATTGCCATCAACCGGGCACAAATCTAGACTCCGGGCTGCTACTGAGAAATTCCTGATGAAAAAACCCAATAACACTGCCCGACCTGGGAATCGAATCCAGGACCTCATGTTCAACAGTAGCGCTTGTAACCACTAGACCAACGGGGCAGTCGTTTTGCTTTTTAAACGCTTGTTAAGATGACTAATGTATGAAGAAGAGGCTCAAAGATCAATGGGCTTCCTTCAAAATCTTATGACAAATTAAAATCACGTTTAATAACTCGTTGTAATACACGAATAATATAAATGAACGCAGTGATAGCCTAGTGGTATGACCGTCAGACTGCTAAGTCTTAGGTCTTGAGTTCGAGCCCAAGGCACGCACCTCTGACTTTTCGAATTCATGTGCGTATTGTATAATTATCACTAGCTTCAAAAACGGTGAAGGAAAACATCGTGAGGAAACCGGCATGCCTGAGAGATATTTCTAGACGGTATGTGAAGCCAAGTCAGAGGCCCATGGCCCATGGCTTTAAAACTCTGTCACCAGGTTGGTCACTAACCATACTAAAAGAAGAAGAGATTAAATGGTATCTGATTTAAAACCCATCAAGTTACTATACCTAACTGTGTTCAATCGTTCGGCAGATTTTAATAATTTTCTTCCAATAAATTCCTTGAGCATACTTAGGTACCCTCAAAGATTCATTCTTCTTTTTAGCGTGTCGACGGCAAATATTGTTTGGAAAGAAGTTTTTTTTTTGGCTCAGCAACGCTAACACTGAAGCAGACTCACGTGTACAGTTGACAGGGTTAGCTTCATTAAGACTACTAGCAGCGCCCCGCGTTCCGTGGGAATATTCGGATAAAATTTATCCTATATGTTAATCCAGGTTATAAATTATCTCTGTGCCAAATTTCATTGAAATCCGTTCAATAGCTTTTGAGTGAAAGAGTAAGAAACATCCATCCATCCATCCTCACAAACTTTCGCGTTTACATTAGTAGGATTAAGGATTATTTAAGTAAATATTTATAATACATCATTTACCTGTCGCCACAGCCGAATACATAATCCACTTTAGAAACATCAGCAAACATAGATACCAAAACAGGAGCAACAGAAACAGAATCTGCGGTAGATACTGAAGAAATATCATCTCCCGCTTCTTGAAGAAGCTGTGGAACAAAAACAACGTTAATTATAACGTCATCACTTTTAATCGGAAACGCACTAAACATTCTAGTTTCTATGAATACAGTAATTACTTGAAGTTTACCACACTCATTGTTACACCGAACGCCATATGTATCACGCCGAATATTATCGACAGTTTCATCTTGAACGAGTTTAGGAATATTATGTTGTTTGAGGCGAACTGGAAATAAGAAAGTGTATTGTTAGTTGAAATTAGAATCTGTTTTCATCAACCCATTTCTATACATTATAAAGGTACCATTCGCAGGAGGCAACTGCAGGTAACGTGTCACCGCGGCACGACTGGTTTCAATGAATTACCTTCCGCAGCTAGCGACACGTCGTTGGCAGCTACGGGCGAGTGACTGGCGACACGTGCAGCCCGACCGCAGACCAGTAGTGCCACCAATGCTCGAGCGACACGTTTTTTCTTAAACATGCTTGGACATTCAAGCTTACATACTTCTTCGAGATAAATCGAAAATGCTGTACTGATCAAAAGGGTTCCCTCTATCTGGCAGAATCTTGTCACCTGCAGTTGCCTCCTGCGGCCGGCTACGGAATGGTACCTTTACAGTCCAGACCTCGAGAGAATGCATCCCTGACACCTGTCAGTTGGACAATTTCTAGTAGTAATAAGGATCAAATTCGCAAAACATATAATCGTCAGTATGAAACTGACGGGTGTCAAGAACACATTCCCTCAACAGCCGGACTGTAGATATAACTTTTTAAGTGAATTTCAAGGATTTCCTTACGATTATAAAAAGGCTAAAGTGTATTCTTTTGTCATATTGATGAGCATTAAGTAAGACATAAAATTAAGGTTCTCACCTGCCAAGCAGGGTCCAATCCAAACGGATAAGGCGTCTGTATATACGCTGTTTTAGGATCCAATTCTAACATAGTATGATTCTGTAGAACACCATCTTCATACACATTCCGCCAACTAGTTCCAAATATATTCAGAGACTTCGAGAACATGTCGTTGTATATCAAACCAGTGTATATCGAAAATATTCCCATGAGGAGTATGATGTATCGCCCGCCAAAGAAAATGTTCCATATTTCGTTGTCTGTCTTGGTTTTGGCGAATTTCTTCTCGTAAATGACTAGGATTGCTGCGAAGGCCGTCATGATGATTCCATGGCCGACGTCCCCGAACATCACGGCGAAGAGGAACGGGAATGTTATGATCGTGTATAATGCTGAAACGATTAAAAGATTTGTTAGTTTGTGAACTAATTCAAATGTAGGTATGAGTTTAGGACAGTATAAGCTACAAAGCAAGTATGCCAGTAAGATGGTTAAAGTCGTGATATAGTTATATTCCTAGGGATATAGCTATATATTGTAATATAGTTATATGAAAGCAATTCATAACTGTCGGAGTGCCCTAATTTTGTTACTGCGATCAATTTCGACGTAGTTGTAGTAGTTGGTCACAGTTGTAATCTAACCTAAACTATTTGGTCGGAGTGCCCTAATAGTTATACGTGCTCGTATCATAGTTATATTCCTTGTAAGACAGTTATGAACCGCTTTCCTATAACTATATTAAGGTATAATGCTATATCCCTAGGTATATAACTATATCACGGATATAATCATCTTACTGCGACATATATAATTTTGAATGCTATGAAATATAAAAAAAGTAAAGACTGACGCAGATTTGGGAGGGCCGCACAGTGGTGCAAAAATTGTCCTACATAATGTTTTGTATTCAAAATTTGCGCTGCGGTCTGCTGCGGCTGTAATGTGCTTAAATCTTGCTTTTATTGCAACACAATTTGCAAGATCAGCTTCTGAATTTTGTGCATACGATTTATGGAAGTTTGAGGTCAACAACAGTTCAAAGGAACATTATTGTTTTCGTGATGTTTACCTGGATTGACTTCTCTGTAGCTGGCGATTCCATAGGAATCAATGAGGTTCTGGAAACCCCTGGTAAACTTGTTGGTTTTGTTGAAAGTCGGAGGGATCTCGTTTGTTGGTACGTAGTGTAAGATCGAGGGAATCGGGCTGCCACTTGCTTTCTGTAAAAGAGACACACCGTTTAATAATATTTGATTGTGTCGTTAGACCATTTTACCTTTGCCGGGGTTGCGAAGAAGTGCCGGGGTTGCAAAGAAGTCCGAAATGGAGATCGTGGTTCCCCGGCAACATGGCAACCGAAGGAACACGGGTGGGTTTTAGTCAGTAAGAGTCTGACACGCCCTCTTGCTGCGCCCAGAGCGGGAGAAGTCATTTGATAATTTCCCAACCAAAAAAAAAATTCACACCTGGTAGAACCCTTCAAAAATTAAAAAAGAAATTGTACGCGCACAAACACGTTTTAATACACGTACAACGCTGAGGCCCAAGTAAACTCCCACTATGCCTTGGTAAACACGAGTGGAGGGGGTACGAAGCAGAGCACAAAGAGAACCACGAACATAAGGAACACTGTATAATGCTTCCTATCTCATTTTCTCCCACGTTAAATGTTATGAATTTATGTGACTGTCTATTCTTACTGTCGCTTTTTCGTTTCATCGACTTTCAAATCACAACGATGCTAAAGAAGTTTTCACTTCAAAAAAGACCATTTTACATACTGTGTCAGAAAGAAAGAAAGAAAGAAAAAGTATTTATTGAGACTCGCACAGGAAATCAAAAATTAAACTAAACACCTTATAATAAAAAAACAATAAAAAAAACAAAGTAAAATTAAAATAAAAGCAGAAGGTCCTGTACGAGGCCAAAAGGCTCCTATCTCACGTAGACTGTGTCCCATAAACACCTTTGCCATAGCAGACGTTATAGAATGATTTTATTTCTACCACGATGAGCTTTGTCTGGACTAAGTTAGGGTAAAACATATCACAGTGCGGACAAGGCTGCATAATGTTGGAGTAGTGTTTTACAATAATATTAGGAGGTATCCATCCCTTATCAGGTCCCATATCAGACCCTTACAAAGCTGGCCCTTTTATACAAATGAGAAGAAAAATGCTGCTATTACGACCTTATGTTATATGCTTTATAAACTGTTATTTTTATTTTTCTATCTGGGTTTTTTATTTATATTTAGTCTGTTTTCTTTTTATGCGATTCCCAATAAATACTTTTTATTTAATTATTTCTGTTCTATTCAAATAACCAGACAAAATCATTCAAAGTTCTGTAGAATACAATAGAATAGTACACTTGTACAGACGCCAGCACATCAAGCTACCCAAACTGTCAAATTTTCTCAATCAACTTCTCTTCTCTCTTCTCACTCAAACAACCTTACACTTCAGCGATAAAGTTGAAAATCTATCAAATAAATTTGACAGATTGTAGTAGTCTGATGTGCTGGCGTCTGTACAAGCTCCACACAAAACAGAAACAATTGAGCATAAATTTTTACCACTCCATTTTCTAGCGCCTTTTGCACCGCAGTGAGATCTCTCCTTGGCACCCAGCACTCTGCGATAAGGCACTTCTTGACGATGTCCATACTGAACATGTTCAGTGTGTGGTAGATAGCCTTCTCCTTGCGTACGGCCACCATCCAGGTGCTGATGTCGCGGGCTATGTTGGTGAGGACCAGGCGACGGTGGTTTTCTGTCTGTTCTAAAACCTGGAAGAACGACGAACAGAGAATAGGAATAAGTGTAGTTATTTCATATCAACTGGAAAAAATACATTGTGATAAGATTTTTAAGCAAGGTAGTCTAGCTTTTTAGCTACCTTTTTACTGACTAATCTGGTCTATTCATCGTTCCCAATTTGACAAGTTGGCTATATTGCCATCTTGTTCTCGGCATAGAGTATAGAGCACTCAGTAGCAGTAGTGAGAGTACTGCTTGTAGCAGTAGAGGAGGATTCTGATGTCAGAACGAGACCAATGCAGATGCAGTCAAGTCAAGTCTATATTAGATTTTCTTAAAATTCGTTATTCTAACTACGACATTCTAGATACATTTTAAGATAAGAAAATGGAACTCTTCCACTGTTCTGCTTAACATATACCAGTAACTGTATTACTCCCAAGAAATTTCAAACCTGTAAACTTCCAAAAAATACACACCATTTCCAAATCCTTGATCCTGGACCCCACTCCAGCCAGCATGTCCAGCTGGTCCTTGTACGTCGGAGGGCATGGGTACAGCGTGGCCTTGAACCCAAAGCAAACCTTCTTCACGCGCAGCTTGATCTGCTCGCCGTGGAAGAATACCACGAACACTGTCTTTAGGAGCTCGTGACCCTGGAAAGGGAGAGAAGGGTTTTAAGATATAGTTATATCAAAGAGAAGGATGGAAGAGTTTTGAGAAGGAGATAATACTTTTCTTTTTTTTCCAACTATGACTCATATTTACTTATTTCTTACTTTTCTCATATTAGGTTATCTAAACTTATTGACTATTTCTTGCTTGCTCTGGAATAAACCTACATCAACGCAATGGGGCATAGTCAGAAATAAGCTATTTCAAGTCTTTTTTTCTCTCGTATCTATTATGAAAATATTTCTCTCGTATCTATTATGAAAATACCCCAATTATGTTTGTTTTCAGCAACGTTGGTATAGAGGTGGAATGCCCAAAGTGCCCAAGACTGTGCAGGACATACTTCTTATGTATAGTTAGTAGTTCTTGAATTCGTACTCTTGGCATTTGAGCCTGATCATTTTATCAACAGCAAAGCACAAGACAAATTGGCTGCAGAAATGAACAGATCACGAAAAATTTATGTGTTTTCTTTAATATTCCTGTCAGTGCAGAAACATATAACAATCATAGCTTCCGGTACAAGCGAATGTTTTTAAGATTATTTTGTTTCTAGTTTTTTTTTTACATATCTGTATCAGCAACGGAAGTATTAATGGCGTAGAACTCATCTGTTTCAAAAAATATTTATTTTTCGAGCGTTTTATTGAGACTGGATGTTCACATATTAATCATCATTACTTAGGTAGACTCAGTGCTGAACATTACTATTAAGATTTAATAGGGTGTTGCCATAATTATCATTTGCACAACACACACAATCAGCCTATAGTGTTCTCACTGCTGGGACACGGGCCTCCTGTCTTCGAGAGGGAGTGGCCCGTTGGCCTAGTGCAGTTTGATAGATGTCACATGTCTCCAAATTTTTGGTAGTCTGGTTTGGTTAGTTCATAGGCCTGACGGATAAATGACTAGGGTTTGACCAGATTTCTAAGCCACAGTGGCTGTTAGTGCTTTTTTTAATTGTTTAGCGTAACAGTGATGTTGATCCACGCGTCATGTTCGTGAACGGGCGCCGTCAGTTGAGACTGATCATCTCTTATCTGCCAGGGCTTATTTTAAATCTTATATTTTCAATTGCTTTTGATTATTTTTAACCGACTTCCAAAAAGGAGGAGGTTATATGTTCGTCGCGTATGTTTGTTTTTTTTTTTTTTTTTTTATGTATGTCCACCGATTTCTCCGTCAATTGTGGACCGATTTTGAAAATTATTTTTTTGTTTGAAAGGGTGTGCTCTCGAATTGGTCCCATATAAATTTTATTAACTTTGCTTGGATAGTTTTTGAGTTAGCTACAAAATACGTATTTTTTTCCCACTTAGTATGTAGATGATATGATAAGTTTCTGTCACTGGTAGCAGGTAGTGGTATTCGAATGTGTGTGGGGTAGGTACCACAACTAAAAAGTGAAAAATAAAAACTTTTTACAAAAAAAAACAACCGACCTCCAAAAAAACACTACAAAGTGAAAAATAACTTTAATTTCGGAAGTCGGTGGCAAAAAACGAAAATACAAAACCCAAGACACCGACTTCCGAAATTAAAGTTATTTTTCACTTTGTAGTGTTTTTTTGGAGGTCGGTTGTTTTTTTTTGTAAAAAGTTTTTTGTACATTGTTCTCACATATAAAAGCAACAAGAATAATGTACCCAGGATTTTGTGTTATCTTTAAAAGAGTGTCCTTGGAGTTTCTTGCCCGTTCTTCTCCATAGAGATCTATGTTTTGGAATGGGCAACTAGCTTCAACTTTCTCACTGACCGACTTTTTGACAGTTCAAAAGTGCCTGTAAATGGTTTAATTGAAATAAATGCTTTGAGTTTATGTTCATGAGTTTGTTTTGGCCTTTCTTCTCAGAGTAAAGTCCCCGTCACGAGAAGCTATAAATTTTGTAAACACACATTCAGTGGTTTGCAATCTTTGGGTACTTAAAATAAAATAAAAACAGTTTTGTACTATTTTTTTACAGGGATATAATTATATTAACACACACATCTAATTACAAACAAACAATATAACCTAATCCGCGAAAACACCACAAACAAACAGACGCATTCGAAACTCGAAAGACAGCAGAGACAACGTCAGCGTGAACTTACTTCAAAATCGTGGCTCAAATGTTTACGTTCCATGAATCAGATGCGTTCCAGTACCACAAAACCTTAGACGACAGCGCTTTATATCGCTAAAATATAACCGATCAAGTGAAATTGCTCATTAGTTTCGTATAACGCGTACGTTACTTTGACTTCATTGAATTTGGGATTATTCGTTGTTGATTAAATTGTCGCTACGTAACTTGGTAGAAGTTCTTTATTTACAAAAATTATAGCTTCTCGTGACGGGGACTTTAGTCAGATAGGAAACGCCGACCTCATCTAGTTTTTTAAAAAAAATATGATTGACGTGTAAAAGCGTTTGTAAAACCGCCTTAATAAAAATAATTTATCAATTATCTACAGAGACTAACCTTTATAACCTGATGACGTGTTAAAAAACTCGTAGTTATATTTATGCCCGATAATACGTAAATGCCGTAAGGCTTGCCATTATGTACTGACCTAAATGTCGAAATTAGGGTGAACGGAAGCACGCCTTCGTACTATGGGGAATGTATGGGGATTATAATCGGGACAGTTATGTTATGTTGACCTTGGTATAATGTATATGCATGTTTTACCATTACCAAGTAAAACCCTTCGAATTGCGTGAGTTCCTACAATAATTTTCACCCTTTTAAGGGATCGAGCATTTAAAGTAGCTCCTTAGGGAGTGGCTGAGTTATTTTTCCTAGGCTTTGTTTTTGTTTCGAGAGGCTTTGAAAATAATAGCCGTCCTTTATCCACTTCTTATGAAGGGGCGATTAAAGAGGTACATGAAAACTACTAATATCTTCTAAGCCCTTTTTTTTTTGGGTGGGAAATTATGCGAAAATTGAAAAAAAAAAAATTGAAATTTTTTTGGGCGGAGCGGGAGTGCGTGTCAGACTCTTACTGACTAAAACCCACCCGTGTTCCTTCGGTTGCCCTGTTGCCGGGGGCCACGATGTCCCTATCGGTTCTCTTTGAACCCCCGGCAGGCATTGCCCTAGCGGACCCCGTCAATTCTGCTGACATCTCTTTGAGGCGCGCGTGGAACACAACGCGCCGTCGACCCGGGCTTGGTCCTTATCGGACGGCGAGCTACCCATTGTTCACCGTCCGCAAGCCCGCGCCTACGGTGGCCGGAAATCGGCTCGCGATTCCCGCCCCGGGATCTTCTAAGCCCTAAAGATACTATGTATTTTAAAGTCTCTCTTTAAGAATAATAAAAGAATAAGAATCATAACATGAATTTATTCGCAAGACTTTGGGTATGTAAGTAAGCAGTACAACTACATAAGTTGAAAATAAACATATTCAGGAATGGACTTTTATCGCCTAATCTATCCCATCGGACAGGTTGCTTCCGATCTTACTAAAACGGTCGACTATTTTCTACGCAAGTGCATCTAAATATCCACAAAAGCAAACCCAAACAAAGAGATTAAAGTCAAAATTACTCCTAAAAACAGTTAATCATTCAGTTTTCCAAACTTTTCAGTAGACAAGGTCACTGCCCCATTTCGTGAACGACAGAGATTTATTCCTAACGACGTTTTGACGCGTTCCATATTCTAGCGTTTTCCCAGAACGCTTATAAAAGCTCTGTAATGGGTAACAGCGTCTAGAAAATCAATATGAACCAGGGGTTAACGACCGACCACTTGTGGGCTCCCATATAAAATACTGTGGTGTTTTATTGCCACCTAGACGCGTCTAGATTTGTTGGTTTAAGGCTGTTAAGTTGTTACAATTAGGAGAAAGAATTGGATTTAGAATCAGACGCATAAATCTGCTTCTGTATAATGCGCAGATAAGATAGTTTCAATATCATAACAAACAGTGTTTACCAAGCACTGGAAAGGATGGACACAATGAATCAATTAGTTAATTCAGATGGCTTTCTAGTGGATATAGGCCTTTTTTAAGAGCTCCACAAGATAAAAGACAACACAAAGGATAAAGTTAAAACAATTTATTGACACCTCTCAAACGGCACTACCGTTTGAGAGGTGTCAATAAATTGTTGAGAAAGTTCGTCATGGGGGCCTAAAACGGCAGAATCATAATATGATAATATTATAAATCATATTAAAAGTCACAAACTGACAATTAATAATATTACGTTCAATTCATATTACGCAATTCATCTGTTTGACAGTTTTGTATTATAATGAAATAACATTTAAACTGTAGAAATAAACAATTTTTTTTTATTTGATTAATAAAAATTATAAAGAAAATTATTAAACGGTAAAATTACGGTCTTAATTTTTTTTATGCGGCAATATTTATACCAATTATGATTCTGATATGAATTGAATTGAATATGATTCACCTAATATGTGTCACCATGGAGGAAATGCTAATGGTCTGCTGGGAATTCAGAAAATATTCATTTTCTTAGAGCTTTAGAGGAATTGCTTAATGATGCAGTTTTAAGCCCACTGTTTTTTGAAGATCTACTGAACTTCCATTGTCTGTAGCATTATAGCCTTTTCCTGAGTAGGTGTGTATATTGTAGATGATTTCTGTCTGAATACCATCAATTTCAAAGTTGACCTTTCCAGCACCATGTAAGCGACTTTAAAATTTCAAAATATCTTTTTAAAAACAGTGATTAAGCTTTCCCTAATGATTACTTTCCATCGCCCGAAGTATTTTACAGGTACCTACTGAAAATTATTCTTTGTAACATGCGGTTTGCGTGTTCAGGTCACGTGAGGCCAGCGAATATTTTATGAAGCCTTCATACATGTTATTAAACGAATAATTTTGATTTAGATAGGTCATCGCCATTATGGCAGGAGGTTTTTAGGTTTACGGCCACGTGTGGTGATGAGGAGCTCTTTGGTCGGTAATTGATAGTGTTCCGACCATTTGCCTTTGTCTCTGTCTTTTTCTTTACGTGTAAAGAGTAAAGAAAATAACCACACTTTTGCACTTTTTCAATGTTTTTCGTTGTTATTTTCATCATATTGCTCTTAAATAAAAAACTAACGCAGACAAACGCTGGAGTTATCTATGAACTTTATTTTAGTAAATGAATCAAAACATAAATTTACTTATTTATATAAAAAGTAGCAAAATAGAGAAACAAAATACTCGATAAGAGGTAACTTTGCGAATTTATTCTATCGAGCCAACTTTATCAAATCGTGTTTCCATCGCGGATGATGTCTAGTATATATCCCCAATAATACCAATTTATTTCCTACATTTTAATTTAATTGTTTTCTACTTCAAATAAGCTTAATAGAAACATGTTTGTGTGCATAAAAAGCTCGGTACCCTCTTAACACACACTGACAATATCTTTCCACTTCGTCATAGTTGCAAAAGTATTTATTATTTAATGACATAATAATGATATACAGGAAATAAAAAGTAAGTTTAAAAACTAAAACCCGACTAAAAGGTATGAAACAAGAAAATATTTCAGACAGAAGTCAAGAAATAGGTACAAAAATGATCAAGGTAAAGCCGTGGTTGCATGCCTGTACACCTACAAAATTATAAAATGGCATGCGACCACGGCTTTATTTAATGTGACGTCACATAGCCTATAACCAGCGGACAATTAATACGCTTCCAATGATACCTCATTTGTCAAATTATGATTGGCAGTTTAGAAGTTATGAGGTAACAGATGAACATACATACATACATACCGGTCAAAATCATAACCCTCTTTTTTGTTTCACCGTAGTCGGGTAAAAAAAACCAGTGCGCAAACTTAAACACGTGACATTACTCATCATTATGAACAACTTTTACTATGGAACAAAACCTGAAATCGCGAAAAAAATATCTGCTGTTCCCTACATTTATGTTCGCATAACTCGTCAATATGTAGGGAACAACTGATTTTTCTTCGCAATTTCAGGTTTCACACTATCCCTGTATATTGTAGTGATATTTATTTTCCAAGTATGTATGTATGTAAGTATATTCACATATTTTATATGTTTTTTATTTATGGTTTTGTTTTCTCGTCTACTCTTACACACGTTGTCTACATCTCTTTATCTACTTTCCTATCGCAGGTATGCTGGAAGAGATTTCTATAGAAATAAGCATCACCTTTGTACGTATTTTTCTGTTCCTTTCTTCTTGTCTGTTTATATGCGTGTGTATAAATGGTTAAATATTTATTATTCTTTTTATGAAACGTATTCTTGGGAGATAGATGTGATTAAAGGAGCAGATTAAAGGAGGTAAAGTTCGTTGTAAGTAAACAACCCTCGGGTGGTCTGACACAATTTTGAAGTAGCAAATGCATGTCATATGTATGTCGTCTAGACTCCGGGTTGAGAACCAATTACACTTTGCTCGACCCGGGGATCGAACCTAGGAATACATGTTCATAAGTTACACTAGTGCCCACTAGACCAGTGAGATAATCTGTATCAGTATTTCACTCTAAGAAATGCAGTCAATGAGAGATACGGCTATAGGTTAAAAAATACAATAGAAGTGGATATATTTAGTAACCTGTTCCGCTTATCTATTTCTAAAGAGTAATAAAAACCCTGAAAGAAATCGACACGTGTTTCACCTCTCAACGAGGTATCCTCAGGATGACGATTGACTTGTCGCGAACCCGAACACGGCGTGTTGCCACACCGAACGCTGAACGCAGAAAACAGAATCAATTAACTATCTAACTATAGGTTAGCCTACAGGGCGCCACAGGGTCACTTATTCAATCCTCAACCAGTGTCAACTGCCAAAGATCTACACTCAACAGCCCACAGACTTTCCAACACCCCACAGCAACAATGTCCATTATTTATTAGATTAAAGAAGAGTATAACAAAAGATAAAACGTAAGATTTACTTACTATTCGTGCCATAATGTTTCCGAGGTGTCGGAGCGAACCGTTAGAGACAGAAATAGATAATTTGCTATTTTATTCCAACGATATTGGCAGACAATTTATTTAGTTAACGGTGTCTCTATAATGTCTGCCAGTTTTGCCTTCGATTCTGTGATATTATTTAGTCTATGTGCTATCACTTTGGTTAACTAGATATAGTTAACAAGCAGTGATAGCCTAAAGTCAAGTCATTTTAATAGGTAACATTTGACAATTCATCAAAATTCAACAACGTAACCTTGTAACGGCGGTCATAAAATAATATATTTTTTCGTTTTGTTAGAACTGCACAATTGCTTGACTTTTTTCAATAACGATTACATATTTATTGTAATAATGACCGATACGAGTAATTTTACGATTTGCTTTCACTAATAAACCATTCTAAACAATTTCTGATCTAAAGAACTGAACGTCGTTACAATGTTGCGTCAGTTAACCCTTTTTCTTTTTAAACACTAGGGATGTTACTCTAAAAATCGAAAGCTGATAAGTAGAATCGAGTGCAATGATTACTTGTGAAGAAATATCACCATAATATTATCACGTTGTGATTATAATAAAACATAATTATATTTATTATTCTTTTAACTAACTATAAAAATACAAAAAATAACTAAGTTTACTAGATTTTGAACGAGATGTGAGAATAGACAATATTATTGAAAATGAATTAATAATATCTCTGAGTGCTGACAACAGTGATGAAGATGACAATACTAATAACAGTTCTGATAGTTCAACTGAATAAACGCAATTTTTTTGTTAAATTATGTATTTGTCTTATTTTGCTCCTTAAATTTACGAAAGAAAAAATAATACTGGGACAGGGATTCGCCTGATGATTTTTAAAATTCACGTATGTTTCAAGTCCGTATCGATTCATTCACTTTAATCGATGTTTTTAAGCAGGTCACCTCACTATGAAGATAAAACTGACAGACGTCAAAATATGTTACCTATTAAAATTACTCCACTTGTAACCGTCGAATTGCCAAGTCAAAGGTCTCGAGTTCGAACTCAAGGCACGCACCTCTGACTTTTCGGATTCATGTGCGTATTGTATAATTATCACTTGCTTCAAAAACGGTGAAGGAAAACATCGTGAGGAAACCGGCATGCCTGAGAGATATTTTTCGACGATATGTAAAGCCAAGTCAGAGGCCCATGGGCGGCTTTAAAACTTTGACACCAGGTTAGTTACTAACCACATGAAGAAGAAAAAGACTAGATATAGTTATAAATATACTGAGTGCTTCATTGGTCAAGTTGTCGTAAACTACTGTTGAGCACGAAGTCCTGTGTGAGATTTCCTGGTCGGGCAAAGTGTTATTGGGTTTTTCCATCTGGAATTTCTCAGTAGCACCTCGGAGTTTGGATTCATGCCCGGTTGATGGCAATAGGCTCGCCCCCTATTACATGGGACTTAAACATAACTGGCAACATGTGGGTGTACTATAGATACTTTGGAGGTTACAGGCGTTATGTCATATTATGTTATAAATAGCTGTAGTATTGTTCAACAGCTGGACAAAAGTCTCCTCTCATAAATAGAATTAACGAGCATTACGCTAGCTCATATTCAGATAGTTAAAGTTTGGTCAGTGGAGCCGACTTCAACAGTTGGGGCTAGGCAGATGATGATATATGCCAAATAAAACACGATCTTATACTACAACTACCTCAAAATACGTAATGATTTTAATATGTTTAAAAAAAATCTGCTGTTCCATACATTTTGACGGCGTAGGTATTGCACTTTTCTATGGAACAGCAATTTTCAGGTTCAGAATCATGTCCTGAATCCATGGTAACAGTTTTCGCGTCGATGTCCCTACCACCCTGTATAAGACCTTGACCTTTAACCTATGTTTAAGAAATAAATAATTCTAATTCTAAATGACGCACACGGTAATTCGGTAATGCGTTGGTGGGGCGAGTCATTTCAGAGCAGACAAGCCATACCTGTGACGTCTGTGAAAGCAATATAACGACGCAGGTACGGAGAAGACAATATGTAACCAATCCCGGTATCATTATTATATGGAAAGGGTTCCCGATGTCATAGCCGGTAAGCTAAATATACGTCTAAATGCGTGGGTTTGCGGCAAAGTTCAAGGGTTAGCCGTGAACTTGATTCGAACTCCCAACCTTTCCAAAGCACGTCAAATCCGAAAAGAATCAATACATTCGTTTATTATATTTGAAAAGAATATTCGGGTGGTCGAAACTATATAGAAGGAAACGTAGAACTTTCAATGATTTGAAACTGATCAATCCTAGTTGAATAAATGGACCTTATAGCGGCGGTGTACGAACTCCTCCGTCCTAGCAGACCTTTGTGGCGGCTGTCACTATCGTGGGACCCTGACAGTTATGACAAGACTTGCCAAGAGGCCGTTGGTAGGCACGTTATGTTGAAAAATGTGTCGCAAAAATATAAAGTTACCCTCAATGGAAGCCTTTTTGTTAACCTGACCCACCCCGGCCACAGCCTTTAAATAACTTTAATACAAACAGACACCATACATAGTTAGTCATATAAATACATTAATACATGGATTAATATTATGTTTGAACTTATCAAATTATTATTACGTACCTACCACAACCGATCTCAATTAATGTTAAGAACATAATTATTTGAACTTGTTTGATTGTTACTTGTTTTTTAATTTTTATTTTATTTTGTTTTTATTTTATTTGTATTTTAAGAATTAGTTTCATACCTTTTGCTGTGCCCTACAGGGTCCGTAATTGAACCTTAGCTTTAAGCCATTGTAACACCTATACCTACATCATGGAGTGCAAATATAGATGAATATGAACTTTGCAATGTGGATGTAATACGTAAAAAGCATAGATTAGAGGATCAAGTAACAATACTATCAACTAGCGACCAATCGGAACCTAGCTTCTGACGTTTCACAAGTGCCCTTGTAGGTTTATGTGAAATAAAATATTATGTTTTTTTTTTTATCTACCACACTCACTACTAGGTGGTTACAATTTAGCCGGAATTTCCAAACTTATAACAGCAACGCCAGAAAGTAAAAAGGCCTTTAAAAAAATAGCATCCACGAGTCAAATCGGCTCAGCCTTTTCCCAACTATGTTGAGGTTGCCTTCCAGTCTAACTGGATGCAGCAGAATCCCAGTATTTAACATGGAGTGACTGCCTATCTGACCTCCACAACCCAGTTCCTGGGTAACACGATACCCCTTGGTAAGACTGGTTGTCAGAAATTTTGGGCTTCCGACTACCTGCAACGCCTATCAAAGATCTACGAATGACAACCGGGACCACCGGCTTAACGTGCTTTCCGAGCTTTATAATGGATGGTCACCGCGGTAAGCATAGCTTAACCTTCGATCGACCCGTGCTGCCGTTATCATTTAGCTACAAGCCCCACACGAGCAAATAGCATACACAAGTGTCGATAAAATGTACATCCACATGACCAAATAAAAGAATCTGTTGTCACTCCTCTGGGTAGGGTACCCAGGGCAGTGACTACAAATTCTTTTATTTTATACCTATAGTTATTGTAAATATCTTACCGTAATAGGATCCTTCAAAGGCTCATCAATCTGCGCTTGCTTAAAGAAGATATTCCCATGCGATATTCTCCACAGCATCTTCTCGAAAGCTGGTATCCTGGCTGTCGTCACCACTCCAGCGATGAACCCAAGATGTCCCAAGACCGCATCATTGTTGTATATCTGTACTGACGCCGATATCTTCCGCTGTGCGCTGTGGTCTTGGAAGAAAGTCTGCATTTTCTCTATCAATGTCTTCAGCTCTATTAGGGAAAGGTAGTCGCTCTTCAGGTTTCGTGCGTTGCGTGTTATCTCTTGGATTTCTCCTTCGATGAAGTCGATCCTTTCCTGGAACATATAAATTGGCTGTTAAGAATCTGTTTTGCTATATTTGGGAATGCTAAACGGTTAAAAAGTAAGAGTTATATTCCACTATTGGCAGGATAATTGGCTAATGAAATTAGTTTTTATTAGTACAGGTACAGATGGTTCACTCCGCAAAATCATTTAAGTAAAAAGCGACTCTTGCTACGACACGATAAAGTGCAATTCAAGTCGCGCAGCGCTAATTACCTACAGTTATATTCACCTAGAAGTTGCCTCTCTTTCTATCGCGTAACTCTTATATCTTCTGACTACGTTACACTCACTGAATTGGCCCGACAAGTCGAGCCCGCCGCGTACTTGTAGCTTCATACCTTTTTTTTGGCTGTGAAATGATCAAATAACTTCTCCCGCTCTGTGCGAAGCGAGAGGGCGTGTCAGACTCTTACAAACTAAACCCACCCGTGTTCCTCCAGTTGCCTGTGTGTTGCCAGGGCAACAGCATCCCTTTCGGACTTTTCCGCGACCCAGGCAGGCATCGGCCCTAGCAGACCCCGTCAATTGTGCTGATATCTCTTTGAGGCGCGCGTGGAACACAACGTGCCGTCGACCCGGGCCTTGTCCTTATTGGAAGGCGAGCTACCCATTGCTCACCGTCCGCAAGCCCGCGCCTACGGTGGCCGGGAATCGGCCTGGGATTCCCAAAATCCAGGGCGTCTCCTGCGGCGACTAGGGGCGTGAAGGCGCGAAATTTGCCTTTCCCTCACGTGCTCCGCTTCCTCCTTCGCGATCATTAATGCTTTGCAGAAGAAGGTGACGGCTTCCCATGCCCTGTCGCTCCGTACCATAGCATGGACCAGGGCCGGACCCGAAAGATCACCGCCGC
This sequence comes from Agrochola lychnidis, assembly GCA_963680765.1. Taxonomy (NCBI): domain Eukaryota; kingdom Metazoa; phylum Arthropoda; class Insecta; order Lepidoptera; family Noctuidae; genus Agrochola; species Agrochola lychnidis. The sequence goes on along the minus strand of OY796856.1, from coordinate 4,669,739 downwards.
CGATCGCCTCCAATAGGACACAGCGGTGCCTCGCCCAAGCCGGGAAGACCTCCACTGTGTCTTCCGGGCGATCCACACAATAGCGACACCTGGGAGGTAGCTTCTAAAATGCGGAGTGAACCTTCTGTGGTACAATAGGACACTACTAGATATTCGGATGGAATGCAGACAAATGACGATCGCAAAGTATCATGAAGGCAATGGTTAATACTACTGCCAAATTACATACGATTTCAAATTCGACTCCTAAGTTTTCCACAAGGTACTGTAGGAATATTAATGGAAATCTGAATGTTTCCATATGCTTTCAGAATAAGTTGTAAAACAAAATGGTTCCGTGGAATATGATGCTGATAACTGTTGGCACATTTGTAGAGCCCATTAAAAAGTAATGGTCACACAAATGAATTTCATGGAACTCGTAACAAATAGTAAAATCTTGGTATTAATGACCACTTTAAGTTATTGCAATGCATTGATCGATGTAGGAATTTTTGCTTGCTATTCAAGAGAATAGAGAGAGGTGGAAAGAGAGTAGAGAGGCCTTTGCCCAGCAGTGGGACAATAACGGCTATGTAATGTAAAATTCAAGAGAATGTTTTATTATGTATTTGACATTTTATCATTTATACAGATCTGGGTCTTTGTCAATTACAATTGCATTATTTTGTTCACTATGTTGTGAGTTGTGACACAGCATTGAAAATTTAGCATTTATGGAAAGTGGCAACGTCGCAAGTAGCTGTCAAATATTTCGCTGTTTTGATTAATTTGGCAATAATACTGTATGGAAATAAGAAATATGACTAACTAGTGAACTAAAATATTTGTTATGAAATGCAATAATTAATATCGTAACACTAAATATTTAGTTTTAGATGTAAATAAAGTATTTGGAAACTTTCCAAATGCCTTTTTTACACCTTAAACGGTTTCAACATCAAATTCAGTGTTATAATTGCCATATTTCTTATTTCCAGACATTAATATTGATAAATTAATCAAAATATTTGACAGTTATTTGCGACGTTGCCAACTTTTTGGATGAACGCTCTTAAATCCATTTGAAACATTTTCTAAAAGAATTGAAATTGAAACTTGAAGAAAACGGCTCCACCAACATTATCTTGTTCTAAACTTTGGGCGACCGAGCTCTGCTCTGGACTTTCATCGAAGTCTAACGACTTCGATGAAAGTTGCAATATAAGGGGTTTACAAGGGCGAAAAATCGATCTAGATAGGTGGAAAATTCATTTTCTCCAGAGCAGAGCTCGGTCGCCCAAAGTTTAGAACAAGATAATGAATAATGACGTGAGAATAATGACATGAGAATAATGACATGAGAATAATGACATGAGAATAATGACATGAGAATAATTAAATGAGAATAATGACATGGCAGCATGGAATTTGTAAGTACCTACTATCATAGCAGCATGGGATTAGTATGAACTGTCCTATATTTACTATTAAATTAGCATTCTCTATTTTCAGCAGAGCAGAGCTCGGTCGCCCAAGTACTAATTACATTATTCTCGATAACTATTGAGATTCGTGGTAGAAAATAGTGAAAACATTAACATTGATAAACTAACTATCACCATGATCTAAAATGATAACCAAATCCACTAGGAGTGACTGCCAATCCATTTTAACAACTCAACACACAGTATGAAGTCATTATCACACATACGGATCCTGCCATCCATTCATCCATCCATCCTTAACCGCCTATTACGACATCCTCAGACAACTACAACATGATGTCATGGCAACTCATAAATTACAATAACTCTGTCCTGTGATCCCCGCCACAAATATATCCTGCGCTCGTGGAGGGATCTAATTGGTGTAACCTTGCCGCTAATAATTTTTTCACAGATGTGTGTGGATTAATAGAGTTATTTATTATACTGAGACTAAACATTCTGTTATGTTTAGTAATTACGGAGTAAATGTTTTAAATGGATGTTGATGGAAAAGTCCGGTTCTATGGGAAATCGCAAGACGTAATTGAAGTAACTGACACGATTTGATGAAAATTCCTGTAGAGTTGGATTTTTTAAATGATTAAATAGAATTACGCCGCACAATAATATTTTAAAGGTACAAATCGTCGCTTGGCATCCAATACCACGAATGTGACATTTTTGACGAAAATCAGATTTTTGTTTTATTTCATTCTACACGTTCAATTAAGTGATCTTGCATTTAAAAATGATTTTCGTGAAAAATGTCACATTCGCGGTATTGGATGTCGAGCGATGAAATGGTACAGAGTTTAGAGCCCACGTTGAAGTTGGGGTCTAAATGCATTATGTCCAGCCTAAGCCTTATCTAAAGGCTTAGGCTGGCTAAGTAGTACCACAGATAATATAATACTACGTAGTACTCATTATGATCATTGTGGGAATCGAACCCTTGACCCATAAACCACTTGCCCAACCAATGTATTGACTCCACCCACAAACCCATTAATTTCTTAGTGTTGTGTTTCACAAGACGAAAACTTTCAACATCCCACTTCTGTACTAAATTTCATGAGAATCTGTTCAGCCGTTACGGCACTATTGAGTAACAAACATATATTTGAACATCGTATTTATAGTAGTAGTATTATAGTGTCTGGTCTGGCAATAATTATTAAACAGATGTTGGTGTGCGTAAGCTGGATTTAATAGTGTTGTTCTTACGTCGTACATCACTATTAATCTTACTCTTAATGACACTGGCATGTTTTTTTTCAGTAGTGTTTTAGTATTCTTCTCTGAGAAGCTATCAACAATCCTTCTTCGTATGTCTGTCGTTGTCTTCATTTATTAAAGACGGATCGTATCGGTAAATAGTAACTGTACTATGTATATCTATTGCAAATAAATTTAATTGCAATGTCTGTTTGTAATGTCAAAATAATAGCTTTGTACAGACTTTGTTATTGCAGTACCTATGTGCCGCTTTCGAATTGGACAGAGTTTTTTTACATGTTGTATACGGTACTTACAAAAAAGAAAAAAAAAAAATGTTTTTTTTGTCTGTTTTTTCCGGCTAACCTCCGAAATGGCTGAACCTTTTGAAGGGACTTTCACTGGCAGATAGCTAATGTTATAAGGAGTATCTTAGGCTACTTTTATGTTTCCAGAGCTGGGACTCAAACTTCTTCTCCGTGAAAAGTTGTGGGTCGTAATCCACCACGCGGGCCCAATGCGGGTTAAAGTGAATGCCACCATTACTATCCATAACTTTTTATTTATTTCATGTCTTCAATAATTTAATTTCCACTGCTCCTAAAACGGTGAAGGAAAACATCGTGAAGAAACCGGCATGTCCTAAAACTAAAAATTCGAGGACATGTGACATCTACCAACCCGCACTGGGCCCGCGTGGTGGATTACGGCCCACTCCCTCTCACAGAGAGGAGGCCGCCGTCCCAGCAGTGGGAACATTATAGGCTGATTATGCTTCAAAATAATATTGTCTCTTATTTATTTGTATCAGTTATTTTAAGACGACACACGTCGTTATTCTGGGGAAGTCCCCAAGAAAAACAGATGTTTCTAGCATGAGTCATATTAAATGGGTTGTTGAATTGTAATTAAAAATGTAGGTTATAAAATTAACTTTATTTAATAATGTCAAATAAAACACATCTTTATGCTGATATAAAATTAGAATTTCGTGTTTAATTCTCCAAATCAAACAGCAAACAGAAACAGCTGAACACGTACGTTCAGCAGTGCTATTCTGTAAAAATCTCACCGTGAACGCTTAGGTGAAGTGAGCTTGAAAGTGCGCTGTCAACAGTGTCAATCCCTAGTATTTGGTGGAATGACAGCTCACTTCATCTTAGCGTTCACGGTGAGATTTTTACAGAATAGCACTGCAGATCTATTTGTTTATATTTTAATTTGATACTTTTAGATAAGACCATACCTAATTTGTTACAAACTCTCATAGCTTTAGTATAATTTTCTTAGGTTACCCCACTTCCTTTCTCAGAAAGGATGCCTGAGTGCCGAAATTTGGGAAAATTATAGCCTGATATGTATCACATGGGAAGTACCTACCTCTATTATGTTGATCTCCCCGGGGCTCAGACTGCAAGGGCCTTGGTTTCGGTGGAGGAGATAGTCAGGCAACTCACCCGCTACCCATCGAAGCTTGCGTATCAACACGTATCTCTAATAATGTTGATCTCCCTGGGTCTAAGACTGCAGCGGTATAGTTTCGGCGGGAGAGGTGGTTCAGGCAGCTCATCCAAATCCCATCGCAGCTTGCACGCCATCTCACTCACTCATGGACACTCATAGACCCACGTACCTCTAATAATGTTGATCTGCAGCGGTATGGATTCGGCGGGGAAGGTGGTTCAGGCAGCTCACCCGCTACCCATCGCAGTTTGCGTGCCATCTCACTCACTCATGGACACTCATAGACTCACGTACCTCTAATATGTTGATCTCCCTGGGACTGAGACTGCAGCGGTCAGGTTTCGGTGGGGGAGGTGGCTCAGGTAGTTCACCCGCTACCCATCGCAACTTGCGTTCCATTTCACTGCAGCGCCGGACCTCGCTGACGTAACGACGTTGGAAGTCGTTGACGTGGGGGTTTAACTGTGGGAGATAGAAAAGAAAGTGTAAATAAGAGAGGTAAGGGCGTATCTTTTTTTGCTGAAAAATATTATTATTAGTTCCCATTTAAATTACAAAAAAAACTGACGGCGAGCAAATACAGAATAAAAATAAAAGATACAGAGGGTCATACAAGATAGAGAACACAATACAGAATAGGGTCATACAGGATAGAGAACACAATACAGAATAGATAATCACGTTGTTTTTGTTCATCTTTCAATTGTAAAATCCGAGAAATTGTACAGTCCGAGAAATTGTACATTGTATAGCAATGTACAATTTCTCGGAACTATAATATTATGCAAAAATGAAGGAGTGAATTAAAAAAAAATTGCACGCTTGTAATTTTCAAGGCCCTTTATTTACCATTTACATGTAGAGTTCAAGGTTTCAGTATCATTAGAAGTTATTAGGTAGTTCCCACTTAGGGTGGCCATACCAAGTATACTCTTCCATTAGTTTTAACGACCATCATTATAATAAATATTGTTGATATTCTAAATATGATAGTCGTTAGATAATTATGTATGCATTTTATTAGAAGTATCATTTTGTTCGCATCTTCTCAAGTCTGAATACAGACTGCTTTTAGGGTTCCGTACTCAGCTAAGGAACCCTAAAAAAGCTGTCAATGTTGTCAACCCCTTGCATTGATGCAAGGGATTGACGCTCAATTATAGCTCCGCTCCGTAGTAAAGTACAGCTTACAGTACAGTAATCGCGGAGTGGGGCGCGTCTTCGTGGATTGCACAATCTGTACCTTATTTTCACAATGAGATTTTTTCAGAATACGTCGGCTGTTACAAATTGATGGTTGGTTCAGAACTTCAGAAGCATCTATGGTCAAACCAAGTGCGTACATAATTTTTTTACAGAAGAGACCGGCAGGAGCTACAGCTTCTATGACATTAAAGGGATTCAAAAAATAGTGGCACTCCGGGAGTGCCGACAGGAACGAAAACTTAAACAAGATCGCTTTGGTGGAAGAAAAATACTTGTATAGAACATTGGTCCGTAAAATTATCTAAATAAAGAGAATAATCGCGTTTACAAAAAAAAAAAAACTTCCAAAACCTTTAAAGTAAAAATACTTGCATAGAACATTGATCCGTAACGAAATATAAATAAAGAGCACAATCGCGTTTATAAAAATGAGGTATCGGTAACGGTGTCGCGAGTTCAATTGTTTTTTCCCATCTCAAAAATGCCCAACGCGCCTAAAGAAGTTTTCACTTAAAAAATCACATTAACCTACATGGGCACTTATGAAACGTCAGATGCTAGGTGCACGATTCCAACTGGTCGTTTCCTATGGAGAAGAGCCGGAAAGAAACTCTAAGGTTATTTTTAAAAGTAATTGACTTTTACAATATTTTCAAAGAACAGTGTTAATAGGTATGGGAGGACAGTGTAGGTCTTTCAACAAGTACCAGGTACTTAACAACATAGAAAATGGTCAACAAATCTACAGTCCAATAAAATTTGGATCATAGATAACAAAACAGCTATAAAGCCGTTATGAGTTAACAATAACCCTCCTTGTGTCAAGGTTCACGAACATCGCAATATAACCGAATATCGGCGATCAATTACAATTTATCTGCATTTTATTGGAGGCCGCGCCTTGACGAATAACGTGAACGTAAACGTTATGGTTGACTCCTCCTGTTTTATAGCTTTCTTCTTTATATCGGTATCATATGCTGGTTAATTTGAGCCGAAGAGGCTATAATATTTAATATAAAAGATCTTTTAGAGTTTTTTATTTAGGGAATTTAGCAGCTGTCCGGGTGACCCGTGCGGGCCGCCCGTACGGGCTCCCGGAACGGAGACACACGTGAGGTGCTAGAACATTGTTTCACAGCGACCCGGATTGGTCCGTACACGAACCGCTCCAGGTAGAGCCCGTACAACGCTAGCAACCGTATCGTACTAGCTCCCTCGTTTGAGAGCACTGCGGGCGCTACCCGTACGGGTTTCCCGCATGCTTTGGATAAGTTCATTTGATATGACAAATCCACAATAATATTATAAAGATAAGATTTGAATTTTTGTAATGTATAAACTCAAAAACGATAAGACCGACAAAAAAAACTACATTTTAGGTGAGAATGCTATATTATAAGTGAGACTAGCTAACATAGGCTATAATTTATAAAGATATCACGGGGCGAAAGCGCTGGTAGAGATAAAAACATATATGGAACTCGGGCCCAGCTTTTTGTCAAAAATAAAGTGGAATTTATTAAGATTCGCCTTAAGCCTTAGCTAGAGTAACGAAATTTAAGTACCTGGGTCACTGGGTCACTCATGACCTGAATTATGACCTGGACATAGAAAGAGAACACAGGGCGATGGCTGTCCGAGGTAATATGTTGATCCGCAGATTTGCACGTTGTACGACGCAAGTCAAAATAACCCTTTTCAGAGCATACTGCCAGTCTTTTTACATGTGCAGTCTGTGGGTCAGGTATACAACGCCCTGCGTGTCCAGTATAACAATGTATTCAGGGTGCTGTTGGGTCTACCACGCTTTTGTAGCGCTTCCGGGATGTTCACCGAGGCCAAGGTTGATGGTCTTCATGCCATTATGCAGAAATGGTGCGCTTCTATTCTTGGTAGAGTACGTGCTAGCTCCCACAGCATCCTGAGAGTATTGTGTGATAAGTGGGACAGCCCCATGCTGGCTCTCTGGATACGGCTGCACACGTAAGTGTCAGTCGTTTCAATTTTGTATATAGTGTGGTTTTATTAACATTAGGTTAAGACCTTTACTAACAACTTATGGGTCTTGTAATTTGGTCTGAAATAAATAAAAATATACATTAAGAAATAAAAAATAAAGAATAATATTAATAAAAATTCTACGGCGAAAATAACTCGTGCATTTTTCTTAACAATATTGTGAGGAAGCGAGCAAACTCTAGCCATCTTCTGAGTTATCCTTATTGTGGAAAGCTCAAAAGAGCACGAATAAGTAGTGCTAAAAAAAATAGACCTTAACGTGATAGCAAGTGAACTATCGCTATTCATCGCACAATGGGCCACTTCCCATTTCACGAGGTCGTTGTTGCTCGACCATAGTTAAAGGATTAACAGAAGTAATTTTTTCAAAACCATCAATTGATATTACTCTTCACGATACTTATTATGACCATTAATTGAATATTGCACAATATTGAACTTAGCACTAGCTGTGACTTGAATGTACTACTACGTTTTAACATTGTTGGATACTTTCATTTTCTAGAGTTACCAGACTCGGTACGGTAAACAAACATCCTTAGTAAAAACAGTAACGAATGGACTTTTCAATTTTGGAGGCTATAGTAATTTAACTCATTCATGTTACTTTTAAGATAACACATAATATCACGCCTGTTTCCCCCGAAGGGTAAGGCAGAGGTGTACCTATAGTTATACCCACATTTCACCAGTTATGAGACCTGTCGCTTGTTTCGCATGTTACTTTTAAGAGCGCTTATCCTAAAAGTTGGCAACGTCCGCGTCGCGAATAGCTGTGAAATATTTCGCTGCTTTGATTAATTTGCCAATATTACTGTACGGAAATTTGAAATGTGGCTACCTAGTGAACAAAAATATTTACCATGAAATACAATAATTAATATCATAACACTGAATGTTTAGTTTTAGATGTAAAAAAAAGTATTTGGAAACGTTCCAAATGCCTTTTTTACACATAAAACGGTTACAACATCAAATTCAGTGTTACAATTGCTATTTATTATTAATATTCTAGGGAACTAGTTAGCCACATTTCATATTTCCATACAGTCATATTGTCAAATTAATCAAAACAGGTAAATATTTGACAGCTATTTGCGACGTTGCCCACTTTCAAAATAAACGCTCAGATACGATAATTTTATTTTGGATAAATGCGTTCAATATATGGTGAGAGAGTATAAGAAACAATAAATAAGTTCAGCCATATTGTACCAGTAGGCATGCAATATTAAAATTAATTTCAACCTAAAACTGAAAACACCTTTTTTATTGAAAAAAAATAATAGAGAACATTTTTCAAAACGTAGATGAAAACAATTTTTTTCAGTTAGAAATTTGCTTAAACTGCTAGTATGCTTTTCCACTACGTAATCAGCCTATAATGTCTCATGGGCCAAAATCCACCACGCAGGCCCAGTGCGGGTTGGTAGATGTCACATGTTTTCAAATTTTTGGTTCTAGGACATACTGGTTTCCTCACGATGTTTTCCTTCACCGTTTTTCCGCTTCCGCTATTCCACTAAAAAGCTAAGTATTGCTAAATAGGTTTCTTATAGATCTGGCAAAGTGTTATTGGGTTTCCCATCATGGATTTCTCAGTAGCAGCCCGGAGTCTGGATTTGTGGCCGGTTGATGGCAATAGGTTCGCCCCCTATTACATGGGACTTAACCATTACTGTCAATACACCCACATTTATCCTCGCACTTCACCTGCACACTACACACGCATTGGGTACAATATACAAATTTTATTATTTTTTAACCGACTTCAAAAAAAAAGAGGAGGTTCTCAATTCGTCGGGATATTTTTTTTTTTTTTTTTTATGTATGTTCCCCGATTACTCGAAGATAGCTGAACCGATTTGAAAAATTCTTTTTTTGTTTGAAAGGGTATACTTTCAAGTTAGTCCCATTGTCATTTGGTCACGATCTGATGATGGGATCTTGGAGAAATCGAGGGATCTCTTCAGATATTAAAGGCACATCTATAGCGATTTGGGTATTTTTGATGAGCAGTTGACATAAGGCTATTGTAACTTAGATAAATTACAAACCAACCCACTAAAAAGTGAAAAAAAAAAAAACTTTAAAAAACACAATCGACTTCCAAACTACAAAGTGAAAAATAACTTTAATTTCGGAAGTCGGTGTCTTTGGATCAGATCAGTATTTTAGTATTTTGACACCGACTTCCGAAATTAAAGTTATTTTTCACTTTGTAGTTTGGAAGTCGGTTGTGTTTTTTGTAAAAACATTTTTTTTTATTATTCTGTTTTTTATTTATTAATGTCTGTTCTTTTTCCTTCATCAATAAATAATTTGTCTAGAGTTTGAATAATTGATCATTGTAATGTTAATTAGATTAAATTCGGGGTGAGAGCCTGGTGATCCGTCACACAGGGTATCCTAGTATGGACGCCAGTCTCTCGCAAAGGATCATATATTTTAAGCATTTTTGTCAAAACGCTATAATTTTTAACTCTATATTTATAACTATGTGAACTTTTGTGAAGAGGTAAATAAAGATCACGGACATTACCCAGAAAGCTGCTAAGCTTAAGTGGGACTGGGCCGGACATGTCTGCCGCATGTCAGATGACAAATCATCATCATCATCACTTCAGCCGAAAGACGTCCACTGCTGAACATAGGCCTCCCCAAAGCACCGCCACTTCGACCGATTCTGTGCTTTCCGCATTTAGCGGATTCCTGCGGCCTTCACAAGGTCATCGGTCCATCTTGTGGGAGGCCTTCCAACGCTACGTCTTCCGGTACGTGGTCGCCACTCCAGAACCTTTCGACCCCATCGGCCAGCCGTTCTGCGAGCAATGTGCCCTGCCCATTGCCACTTAATTTTGGCAATTTTTCGGGCTATGTCGGTTACCTTGGTTCTCCTGCGGATCTCCTCATTTCTGATTTGATCACGTAGGGAAACTCCAAGCATAGCCCTCTCCATTGCCCTTTGGGTGACTTTTAGCCTTCTGATAAGGCCCATTGTGAGCGACAAATGGGCTAAAAGAACCACTGATTGGGTCCCACTAAACGCACGGTGACATCGCGGCAGGCCGAGACGAAGATGGCGGGATTCCTACCGAAAGGACTGGCCGATACTAGCGATGGACAGAATTGTGTGGAAAAGGGAGGGGGAGGCCTTTGCCCTGGAGTGGAACAATACAGGCTAGTTAGATTAGATTAGACTATTACCTCTGCCATACCTTTCAGGGATTACAGTCGTGATGTTATGCATAGGTTCATCACGTCAACAAAGGTAGGTAATGCTCGTTATGGCCACATCCAACAAAGGTATTGTTTAAAGTTATTCCAAGTTTCATTATAACAAATGTATTGTTTCCTAAGTGGGACCATGCGGTCATAATAAAAGGCATTATTATATTAAGCACCATTTTGTTCTTATCACGATAATGGATTTATAAAGCGAACATTGTTAAAATGTTAGTAATAAAATTTCTGCGGAGCGTAAACTTTATAATTGGCTATAGCTTCTGCCCGCGACTTCACCCGCGTGATATTTCTTGTTCCTGCGACCCACCCCATCGCATCGGGAATTCCCCTCTTGGCATAAAATTTAAAGGCATAATATTGTTTGGCATAACGTTTTTGCATAACTTTTATTAGCATCATAATACTCTGGCATAATGCAAAGGTTAGCATAACTGTCATTTGGTCTTATTTGTTTTGGCATAATTTGGAGTTTCATAAATTTTTAAGGCTTTTTCTTTTTGGTATCTTATCGCCTGTGCGCGCTATTACTTCGTGTCCACTTAGCGTTCTTTATGACATTTTTCATTTACCGGCTCCTTAGGGTCTTAGCGTGATGTTAAATAGCCTATACTATTTAGAAGGCTGTAGAGCCTTCCTAAAAAATTGGGCTATGCAAAATAAATTTTTCAAATCCGACTGGTTCTAGAGATTAACGCGTTCAAACAAACTCTTCATGCAGTTTTATTATAAGTAATGCACAAATCATAATCTCGCGTTTTATATCGGTTTTATGTACAAAATTGATGAATCCAGAAAGTGAGATGATATTGTAGAATGTCTGTGAAAAACGAAAGTACATTATGTATATCGTCCATCTTGAATTTAAAATGCAAGCGGTGCTCAAAGAAGGCAGGACAGCATTACAGCTCTGATAATATAATTGCATCTGATATCTGCATTTTTCTGATTCTGATTGATCTGATTGCATATTTATGTGTACAAGACCAGAACGCACGAGTGTAAAAATAATCGTGTATAGCTTGGAAATCACTTTTTACTAAGGTCTTCCAATCAATACAATGCTAGTACGCAAATACTCGCGTATACTTCGTAGTGACCTAATTAACTACCTTATTCCAAAATATACAGTGCCAGTACGCATACGGACTAATCGTGTATAGATTGCGACAATTTGTGAACTGATAGCCAACTTGTTTTTGCGATGTAATGCACCTTGCGCTAATACTAAATAGCCTGCCTGCGGGAAAATTTGAAGTAGAGCTCGCCAGCCGCTGCAGTGGCACCGCTCGTTTCGCTCGCTCGGCTCGCGCGCTATTGGTCACAGTTCTAACCTAACCTAATCCATTTCACCTAGTTCACATTTAATACTATATCTTTAAAACTTTTGTCAGGCGTAAGTAATGTAGTTTAGTTAGTAAACAGGACGTGCGCGTCCACGTTACAAACTATACACGAGCAGTACGCAAAATTCGTGTATACATTGTAATCACAGATTTAAAAATAGCATTACAATGTATACGCGAGTAGTTTCCTATGGCTGCGTTTTGGCCTTGTATAAATTGGAAAGACGCAGTAGATCATGGGCCATAGGGAATGGATAAAGAGGTCACCAAGATACCTACGCATAGTAAATCAATCAATCAATCAAAAAATTTTATTACAGATCATACAATCCATTTGTTAATAAATACATACACATCTTAAACACTAGTGTTAGTACATAATAATACTCGGCAAACTTTAGTTATAATTATTAGTAATGTCAAAACAATCAATAATAACGTCAAAATCAGAATCACAATGTCAAAACCATAACTGTAATGTCAAAATCACAACTATAATGTCAAAACCATAACTGTAACGTCAAAATCACCACTAAAAATGTCAAAAATACTAATAAGACAACCACATATACAATAATTAAAATTTATGTCAAAATTGTCAGGATAATTATTTTCAAACTCAATGCTTGAGTACGTGCCTTGGAAAGCACGTTAAGCCGTTGGTCCTGGCTGTCATTTGTAGATCTTTGATAGTCGTTAGTCAGAAGACCAAAAGTCTGACAACCAGTCTTACCAAGGGGGATCGTGTTACCCAGTAACTGGGTTATGGAGGTCAGATGGGCAGTCGCTTCACGTAAAATACTGGGCAGTCACATGATTTTGCCTTTGAAGGTACATCCTACCTTCTTACTTTAAAAAGATGATAGTTTTTGATTTTTTATTAAATTAACTAGTTATTATGACACAGATATTGGGTATTTATTCACAACACAACACACACACATGTATGTCACTACAGTATATTTGATTTTGTGAGCTATTTTTTAATATTAACCTATCTTTTATTACATTATATTTTATTCTGATACCTAATTTATTAAAACGGACACACACTTCCCTGTTTATTATTCTAGCGTATGGCACTCGTGGGTTGCAGCTGAAAATCAGCGTCAGGTGGCACACTTTGTGTTGTCATCTGACAATATGCTGAGCTGAGGCCCTTTTGGCATTATAATCATTGTTTTCTGTTTTTTATAGTTATAAGGTGTATTTTCTCTGCTGTAATGCCAATAAACGCATTTTTCTTTCTTTCTTTCTTTATTCAACTGCATCCGGCTAGACTGGGAGCCGATCACAAGAAAGTTGGGAGAAGGCTAATAGGCAGATTGATTTATTGCTTGAGTATGTGAGAGTACTGCAGATGAAGTAGACCTGGGGAAAATACTAATATAATATGGGCATCATCTTCAAGGAGGATCTACAATAATTATTCAACGTTTTTAAATTATCTTTCAAGGATACAACTGCCATCTATATATATAAGGTATATCTATACATACACGAAAAATCTTAACAGTTCATTGTACTCATCATTATGAACAACTTTCACTACGGGACTAAACCTGAAATCGCGAAAAAAATATCAGCTGTTCCTTACATTTATGTTTGCATAACTTGTCAAAATGTAGGGAACAGTTGATTTTTTTTTCGCGATTTCAAGTTTAGTCCCATAGTGAAAGTTGTTTATAATGATGAGTACAATGAACTCTTAAGATTTTTCGTGTCTGAATAGATATAGATACCTTATATAAAATTCTCGTGTCACAATGTTAGTTGCCATACTCCTCCGAAACGGCTTGATCGATTTTTATAAAATTTTAAATGTATTTTTGTTTATTTTTTTGTGTTTTTTTTTAAATTGTGTGCTTTGTTTTGTACGTGTGGTAGGTCTGAGAATCGATCGTAATTTATTTTTCAAAATTCAAAAGTCATTTATTCAAACTAGGCTGAGAATCAGCACTTTTCGAACGTCAAAATTACATAAGACTATCCTAGTGCCTTTAGCTGGGAAGAAGAAGTGGCGCAACAAACTCCCCTCCCCTTTTCATACCTCTAAGTGATAAAGATGGTCCACCCCAAACAAAACAACGCAAAACAACGTTTGCCGGGTCAGCTAGTATTCATTGTATAAATTCTACTTACAAAGCCATGATAATGATATGATATGCACATCATATGACTTTAATGTAGTCAACAAGGTGCCTCTTGATAACACTTTGCAATGTGCGATGTAAAATGAAGCAGTCATTGTCGTTTCAATTAAAAACAATAATTCTTTATACAAGTGGAAACAATTGGACGGGTCAGGAGTATGTGGGATTGTAAGACTGGGTCTTACGTGGGATAATATCTTAAAAATAGCTTAGACATCTACGAATTATGTCCTCCTTCACCAAATCAATCAATAGGTACACACGGCTACACATCAATCTAAACATTCCAGTTTATGCTGATCTCGCATTGTAAAGGATTTCCGTAAAATGCGAGGTCAGCTTATACTGGATTTGTATAGCTTGATGTGTAGCCGTGTGTATGTCGTTGCCAGATCATAGAATTGATAGTTTCATGAAATGATCAACCATTTCATGAAATGGTTGCATTTCATGAAATAGAACATCGACTGCTGGCCACATCATGATGTGGTCTGGCCAGATCATTGAATACTCAACGTTTGACGATGTGCGCACGACAACTTCATGATATGGCCAAACATTAGAGATCATATCGTAAAATAGTTAGATTATCCACCGGTAGAGGCGTTGATGTCGCTTTGTTTTTGTTGTGCATCATGGCGGCGGACGACAATTCGATTGGAAAAGCAATTATAAATATGTAAATGGAAGATAAGAGCAGTGAAGTATCGTTATTATACCAAGCTGCGTGAGTTTTATGAAAGTCACTCGAAAAACGACCGCAACGTTAAAAAACCATGGAGTTTGAAACATATTTTTGTTAGTATTTAACTATTCAATCTTATTAATTATTATTTTTCTTCTGGAATGAAAGCTATTTAAAAATGATTTATTTATCCATTGACCCAGACGACTAAATGTAATGAATGCCATTAATATTTGCATGGATACCCTACTTTATGATATGGCCAAACATCGATTGACATACATTAAGCGTTGACGTTTAAACGATTTAGTCAATTTCAGCTGGCCATTTCATGAAATACAACCATTTCATGAAATGATCGATCAGTTCATAAAATGATCAATTCTAAGATCTGGCCACGACATGTACATAAAAACCGTCCAAGTGCGAGTCGCACACGAAGGGTTCCATATAAAGATTGAGGAAAAGACGCCGAAAAGACCACGTTTCTTGTATGAGGATTGGGGACCCCATTAGTTTTTAACTTTATTGAATTTTTATTAAATAGAAATACACAATCTGCGTAAATTTTAACTGTACCTATTACGGTCAGCCCGCTGACAAACAGATACCTAGGAGGCCTATCCAGTGGTTGAAACAAGGCTACCAATGACGACGATAGTGAGGCCTAAATACAGTGCTATTCGAGGGAGCTGTGTGAGGAAGCGAGAAGAGAAGATGTTGGGTTATACCTACTATGATTAATATGGATTATGTAAATGTATGTATGTAAACAAGATGTCTCTCTGTGTATCTGATAAGTGCATTTATAACTCGAGAACCACATAGAACTACGTGATTGGTTTTTAAATTCATAGGTATATGGTAATGTTCTCTGGTTTGGTTATGATTTGTTATGTTAAGCGTGGTTAGGTAATATATTGCTCAGCAGCTATACTCCATTTGAAATAAGACTAGACATTTAACTACACCTTTAACAGTCTGTTCAACCGATTTTGACTTTTATTACGTAGGTGGCATGACAAATGGAAGCTGCAGTAAACAGTTGGTATTGAAATGAAATGAATTGAAATTTTTATTTGCAAGAATTGTAGTACATTACAGTTGGTTGGGTTTTTTAACAAGTTCTAAAACAATTTGCTAAAACTAGCATGCAAAATTACATAAATCAAATAAGAAGCTAATAAAATTGGAACGTACATCATAGTTATTAAATTAAGAATAAAAATGTCAATCATTCACCACACCACCACTTTACCACGTAACCACTTTTTTGCTTTCATTGCCATCCTTATGCCTAGGATATAGAAGTCAAAATCGGTTGAACGGACTGTAAAAATGGTTTGTTTAAATGTCTAATCTTATTTCAAACGGAGTAGGTATATAATAAGAGACCTATGAAGATAGAAAAAAAAATATGGGACACGCACATGAAATACAAACAGTAAAAAAGGAGCATTTAAAACTAACAAAATTAAAATAAAAACAAAAAAAAAAACAAAAAAAATACCTGTGCGAGGTTAAAAAGGCACCTATTTCAGCAAAATGCTGCGATATTAAAAAAAATATAAGGATTGTGTGGTTTTATGAAACCACGGTAAAAGTGAAACTTCTATAGGCGCCGCCATATTGGTCTTGGCTGCTCTGACGAGCGCCTTTCACTTTATCCCTACTCCGCGGCCGACCGTCACGCGACATGCAACACACAGACGAAAAAGTTTGAGACGATGTAATAAAAGTTTCACTTTAAAATACTTTAGCGCTGGTATTCTGATACATTACATATACACAAACATAACCAATGAAGATGATGACAAGTATAAATTTACTGGTACTTGTTGATAGGCCTACACTGTCCTCTCACACCTATTAACACTGTAATTTGAAAACATTGTAGAAACCAATTATTTTTAAAAGGGTAACCGGAAAACATAGGAAACGACCAATTGCAACAGTGCACCTAGTTTCTGACGTTTCATAAGTGCCCTTGTAGGTTTATGTGAAATAAAATGATTTGAATTTGACGTAAGTTTTATTACACAATAACAGTAATTACTCTTATCAGCATCCACGTATTGAGTGTTATCTGAACCGCTGACCCGCGAGTTATCTTTGACCCTTAAAATACGATACTGCACTTAGTAAGGAAAAAAACATAAAGTAAAATGTTAACCCAAGTGACATTTAGAAAGAAAGAAAAAAACGTTTATTTGCGGTAAAAATGACACAAAAAAAACTTTTTACAAAAAAAAAAACAACCGACCTCCAAAAAAAACACTAGCACTAACACTAGGTGTTTTGGGTTTTGTATTTTCGTTTTTTGCCACCGACTTCCGAAATTAAAGTTATTTTTCACTTTGTAGTATTTTTTTTGGAGGTCGGTTGTTTTTTTTTTGTAAAAAGTTTTTATTTTTCACTTTTTAGTTGTGGTACCTACCCCACACACATTCGAATACCACTACCTGCTACCAGTGACAGAAACTTATCATATCTACATACTAAGTGGGAAAAAAATACGTATTTTGTAGCTAACTCAAAAACTATCCAAGCAAAGTTAATAAAATTTATATGGGACCAATTCGAGAGCACACCCTTTAAAACAAAAAAATAATTTTCAAAATCGGTCCACAATTGACGGAGAAATCGGTGGACATACATAAAAAAAAAAAGAAAAAAAACAAACATACGCGACGAACATATAACCTCCTCCTTTTTGGAAGTCGGTTAAAAAGAGCTTAAAACACAAAAATGAGAAAAGGTTGGGGGAAGCATGCGTCACATCCACGCAAATTATGCAAGACAGAGCCCCAGCGCTGGTTTTCAGTGACAGCCGGCGCTGACGTAATGACGTCGATCGGTGCAGCAAACAAATATTAAGACGCTGTACCAGTACAGCGTACTTAAAGAAAAATAATTTATTAAAATTAAAATTTCTCTTTCTTTTTATTATAGTAGATTAATTGTATGGATGGATTAACGATTTTTTTTTTTAATGTCATTTTGTTGTAAGTAGGTTACACATCAAGCTATCAATTTCCAGTATAAGCTGACCTCGCATTGTCGCAAATCCTATACAATGCGAGATCAGCTTAAACTGGAAATGTATAGCTTGATGTGTAGCCGTGTGTACAGGACTTTCTGCTTTTATTTTCATTTTACTTTGTTTTGTATTTTACTTTTTATTTATGTAGTTGTTTTATGATAAGTTTAATTTGTGACTGCTGTCCGAGTCCCAATAAATACTTTTATCTACTCTCATAGCGTAATATTCGAATTATGAACTTCAAAACGAGTTTATATTGACATACTTTATAAACAGAATACCGAAATTTAAAAATAGAATCATTATTATAACACTTTTTCTCTAACAAAATAATACTATAAAACAATTTTTTTTCTATTACGATACAGCGCTAATCCAAGAAGTTAATATCACCAAAGAGTTTCCATCAACTTTTGACGGGGGACAGCAGCACCCGCTGTAGCGCATGTGCGGTGATGTGCTGGTGCAGGCGACATTCATTTGTTTTGTAGTACTTACTGAATTTCGTGGGATTTTTAAATTTATTCTTGATCTTTAACTTTGATTTTTTATTTAGTATTTGTTTCAATCCCAATGTTTGAGAGTAGATAAAGTATGAAACTGCACATAACTAGGTATTAAAACATTCGTGTGATACTATTAAAAACCTCCGAGGCGTACTACTATTTCAAGCCCACTTCACCGAAGTATTCACGGTGAGACTTTTAGAGGATATATCGATTGTTGAGTTTAAAATTATTTGTTCTATCTTTGGACCCTTATATTGGCAAAATTGTAAAAAGCCATGCAAGTTGTTACGACACATTATAAAATATTGATTTCAGAGCTGTGAGTTCTATACATAAATCGAATGTTGAATCTGATTATTGAAACTGTTAATGAACTAATTACAGAGTTAGGAAGTAGGTTTTGAAATGCTAAACAAAATCAAACTGGTTGTTAATTTAATTGTATAATTTATTATTTTTATGACATTGATTTTATATTCTGTGATTACTTTAACTCACACACTCACTTATTACTTGTCTACTTTTACAATGTTTGTAAATATGTGAGCACCATATATCTGCAAAATTAATTTATCTGTCATTGCTTCATTTTTCATTATTTTTACCTAGTGTGGTATAGTCATTTTGTTCAATTATATTATAATTAATGTGATAAAAATATTGTTAAACATTTTAAAAGAGTAACGGTGGAGTTTATTGCCCATTCTTCTCCATACGAAAACTACTTTTTGGAAGGGGCGATTAGAATCAATTATGTTTTTTTGTAACTTTTGACGTTCAAATGTCCCGTTTTTGTGCCTATTTGAAATAAACGATTTGACTTTGTTTAAGAACTAATTACGCTGAAATAGAGTATAAATAAGCGAAATCGGTTTCGAAAAAGGTACATTAAAAAAATCTGATCTTCATAAATCGCTGCCTTATAGTTTTTCATTACACATGAAAGTACATATAACGTGAGCCATTTCACCAAATACTTGAGAAGAATGACGTGAACGTTGAAGTGTAAGCACTTGCGCACAAGACTGTACACGAGTGGCTGATGAAATTGAGTGCATTCTTTTAAGAACTGTACCATTGGTCGGTATATCCCTTGGCGTACCACCTTGCATAGGTAGGTACATAATGCCTTTATCTCAGGTCATACTAAAATGTGTCTTCATCATCATCTACCTAGCCTTTTCCCAACTTTGTCGGGGTCGGATTCTAGTCTTACCGGATGCAGCTGATTACCAGTATTTTATATGGAACGACTGCCTATTTGACCTCCACAACCCGGTTACTGGGTAACACGATACCCCATGGTAAGACTGGTTGGCAGACTTTCTGGCTTTTAACGACCTGTAACGATTGTCAAAGATCCACGAATAACAGCCGGGATCATGGGCTTAACATGGAGTTTCTTGCCCGTTCTTCTCCATAGGAACCTACTACGCTTTGGAATGGGCAACTAGCTTCATCTTTCTGACTGACCGACCCCTTATCAATTCAAAAGGGCTTGTAGTTGGTTTATTTGAAATTAATGGTTTGAGTTTAACATGCTTTCCGAAGCACGGAGTGGTCTTGGTATGTAAGGATGGTCACCCATCCACTCACCGATCGAGGCAAGCGTAGTTTAACTGCGATCGACCCGTACGACTGCCATTAATAGGTGTCTAAGCATGTAATATTCATAACATAATTGATATTAAGTATAATACCATCAAACCGGAATTAAATTGGAAAAGAACCAGAGTTACCGATATAGCTTGCAGAGTAAGCAAGCTGAAGTGGCAGTGGGCAGGCCATGTTTGTCAAAGGACCGATGGCCCGTGGAGCAGACGAGTCCTGGAGTGGAGACCGCGTATAGGCAAGCGTAGTGTGGGACGCCCCCCAGCTAGATGGACGACCTTACGGAGGTGGTGAGGGACAGACTGGATGCGGAAAGCGGAGGACAGGGTGTTGTGGCGCAGCCTGGGAGAGGCCTATGTCCAGCAGTATACTGTGATAGGCTCTGTTGATTGATTTGTTGTACTCTTATGCATCCAATGAAATAAGAACTCAAAGCTGCAGTGGCTATTTCTTCAAAAAGTCCTTCCAGCCATGGCCCTGCATGATTAGACTCACATACAACCTTAATAATATAATATTTACACTTTAATAGTTATTTATGCAACTGTTGTATAATAAGGGGTATTAAAACACGAATTTGGATTATAATAGTAATAGTGATAATAGTATCACATGAGTGTTTTAATACCTAATTATAACAGTTGCATACAAAACTTTATCTACACCCATGATATGAATCCTCTATAAAAGTTTCTGAAACCATTGGGTGTTTGTAATTCAAGATCAAGAATAAATTCCCACGAAATTCAGTACAACTGCACGTATGAATGTCAAAGTCAAATAATTTATTTCAATTAGGCACAAAAAGGCACTTTTGAACGTCAAAAAATGTCGCCTGCAGCAGCATATCACACACACATGCGTGCAGCGGGTGCTGCTGTCCCCCGCTTGAACATTGAAACGAGTTGCATAATGAAATTTTGTACGACATTATAACACTCGTTTGGATGATGTAATGGAGTAACCATGACACTGGCTGTTATAATGTTGCCAATAAGCTAACTGTTTTAGAAACTTTTATAGAGGTTTTATAGCATAGGTGTAGATAAAAAGATTATGACCTCTGAGCTGGTTTCGGCAGCTCAGGCGTTAGTACTTCTGTGGCTTAAGGATGCCGCCGGCGCCATCTAGTTTTCAAAAAAAATTACGTGTAGTATAGTGTAATTGTTAGTGTAAATGTTTGTGTAATTTAGTGTCTTAAA
This sequence comes from Agrochola lychnidis, assembly GCA_963680765.1. Taxonomy (NCBI): domain Eukaryota; kingdom Metazoa; phylum Arthropoda; class Insecta; order Lepidoptera; family Noctuidae; genus Agrochola; species Agrochola lychnidis. The sequence continues at coordinate 4,648,571 of OY796856.1, read as the reverse complement.
ATATCTACTAACAGAAATAAAAATTTCATTTCATTCAAACAATAGGTAGTTATTTATTGATTGTTAGTATATGAGGATATTTCATAGTGCGATAAGGGGACTAAATATGACGTGAATGACTTTATTCAATATTACCTTAACAATAAAGTTACTTTTATTGTCCTCATGTAGTAGTTTTCCCTATGCGTAGTTGATTTAAGAGAAATATGATGTCAGTTGTTTTTTTTAAGGTACTGACAGCAAACAAAATCGGGGAAATTTATTGTTGGCATTTAATTTGATAAAATTGACTATCAATTTAAATTGCCCTTATGAAGAGCGGAGATTTTGGAGAACTATACACTATATATACTATAGCTGATTCTCAGCCTTGTTTGAATAAATTACCTTTGATTTGATTTTACACATTCTTTTACATATTCAAATCACAACTGTCATTCTTAAAATGAAATGGAATAATTTTTATTTCTGTAAGTCAGTTTTATGTACTTAATAGCAAAATGAAGTAGTGTATCAATTCGATAAATAACTTCTAAAAAAAATCTAGGTGGGGTACAACCGTGGTTTCACCCATTTGAGCCGCCAAGCAACGTTGTTGTTACCGGGAAGAAGGATACGTATATTATATTATAATTATACATAGGTGTCGGGGTCACTATGAGGATATAAGGAGTTTGTTGCGCCACTTCTTCCCAGCTAAAGCACTAGGAAGTGGTGAAGGGCGGTTTTGGGGAACTGTCTTATGTACTTAATTTTGACGTTCAAAAAGTGCTAATTCTCAGCCTAGTTTGGATAAATTACTTTTGATTTCATTTTACACTTTTCTTACATTAAGTTTGGTAATTGATCAAAAAAATCCTTGGTCTTGCAATAGTAGTATGGATATTTCCATAGATAGTTTTTACCAACAGAAACCACTTTGATAAGACGGGGGTCAACCAATATCCCCTGGAATGTTTCCGCAGCCATCAATATTTTCATTATTTTTATCGATAAAGGGTGTGTTTATTTTGATATGAGAGTGCGTTACAATAATGTAAGTCTTGTAAACTGTGGGGTTTTGCCGCTGTCAATATTGTACACTTGATATTAGATGCTCATGTTTTGGTAACTGCGTGTTTTTGGTTCTATTGTATTTATCTACCTTCAAGTTATTCCTGCTTATAAGCTACAAAGTCGACAGTTTAAACTTTTGTCGTCAACTAGTACCTAATTAGTTCCTGGATAGGTTCAAATAACTTACCTATTAGGTCAGACTAGAAGTGAATCACAATACACTTGGAAATAGGCCAGAAAATTACGTTTTTTTACATTCTAGACTAGATTTTCCTCTTTATGGTCTACTTGAGCGTGCCATGAATTGTTCACACGGGTTTTTACTGAGCACCTAAAGTTTCTGCTTTTTGCTTTTATGTGAGTTCAAGGACAAGACGCTCAATAATAAAGGTCACCTAATCAACATTAATTACTTATACTTAATACCGCCTAGACCTTCACCGGAGTGAAACGATCAATCGTTAATAAGCTAGCCTTCACGAAAGCCATTTATAAATCAGTAGGAATGTCTGAATTGAACAAAAGCCGAACCTGGTGTAATCGATAGTTTGTTGACGAATTTACAAAGACAGAAGTCCCGTTGAAATGAAATTGTTTATCCTGTAAATAGGATATCGGAATCACTATTACACGTCATATAAAAAAAAAAAATAAGCCACATGAGTTCGGCGTTTCCTATCTGACTACTCTGAGAAGAAAGGCCGAAACAAACTCAGAAGTTGCAGTCTCTTTTAAAGTCCAGACATAATCTTGGTCATGAGGACCATGTAGATAAGTGTCTAAAATGGTCTTTTGAGGAAAGAACCACACAGATTTGAGTGGACCTGTCCAGTCAGTGCAAGCATTTGTCAGTAATCGTGGAGCTTCACTCAGAACTTAAGGAGCTCAACTCGACGAACAATACCAAAGAAAGGACATTTGGGTAGGCCGCATAAACTACTCAAATTGCCAGACCATCATTTAAACTAGCTGAGAAATAAAAATAATAATAATATTATTATTACTAAACAAGGAAAGGAATATATGTAGATGAAAAACGAAAGGGCTAATTTTAGGTTCTATTCAGTATATTTATAACACTAGAGCAGTTACGCACTACGTGCGATCTGAATCCGAGAAGTGTCGATATGTCCGAAGTAGCCATAGTACTATTTGTATGAGGGGTTGAGCACTAGATCCGAACTCTGTCCGTTCGAATTTAGAACATTCCCAATTCGGATTAAATTCGGATCTTGAATTCGGATTCGGATCGAAGGTAGTGCGACACCGCTCTTAGGACGTTTGTCCGTCAATGAAAACGAGATGACGGCGTCGAAGTAGCGATACATACATTTACTATGGCCGAAAAAAAAAATTTTTTTTTTCTTTTCTACGTGCTATCAGTAAATTATAACATACATAACATCACGCCTTGTTTCCCCGAAGTGTTGGGCAGAGGTGACTCTGTAGCAGGTACACTCACATTTCGCCAGTTATGTTTAAGTCCCATGTAATAGGGGGCGAGCCTATTGCCATCAACCGGGCACAAATCCAGACTCCGGGCTGCTACTGAGAAATTCCAGATAGAAAAACCCAATAACACTTTGTCCGACCCGGGAATCGAACCCAAGACCTCATGCTCAGCAGTAGCGCTTGCGACCACTAGACCAACGAGGCAGTCTAAATTATAACTAACTAAATAATTTGCGCAAATGTCATCATGTACCCATTTATTATTGTGTGTTATGTTTATTTTGTTAACAGTTATAAAAATATCCCTTTAAAAGTTTTGAAAGGTGTATCGCTAGCCTCGTAATTAGGTATAATGAGTTAATGTGTCTTAGGATAAGTGTATTTTTGTTTGTTGTAACGATCGATGATAAATAAAGATATTTGAAAATGAAAATGAATGACTATGGCCGAGCGTCCACCGTACACCACCGAACGTTAAGTTCGGTTCGAATAACCTCGTTTCTGGCGGTGGCGGTGGACAAACGTTATAAGAACAGCTTCTTTAGTAACAATGCCAATCGTCGCAATTGGAATAAGCATGCAACTAACACGGGTGATTTTGAGGGGTTTTTATTGTAGCAAGTTTAAGTCAGATCATATTTTCTGTTGACCGTCAGAGAAAATTTAGGCCTTTTGTACACAAACGTTTTGGCTGTCGTGAAAAACTACGGTTTGTTCTCCGTGTGTAGGGACGGTCGTCAGTGTTATATGAATCACTATGGAAGCTTGTTGACAGACACGTTTTTTCTACGGTGCGGTTTATACACCGTGTGTAAAAAACACCGTACCGCGTACAAAGGTCTTTAGTAAGTGGCAATATTGAGTACACGCTGTGTTATATCACTGTTTTTCATTCTGCCTTTATGGTCAATATCATCTTCCACGACCTTTTCAACGTACTGTTATCTCTCTTTGCGTATTTCTGTGAATTTTGGAATGAAGTTCTTTAACGCGACTTTCGGTAAGAGTAAACTGACAGAAATCGTCACGTAATGAAAAAGCGTTATGCCCGAAAAATTCAGTCAAGTGTCAAAAGTTTTTGTTTTAAGTTGAGACCATAATAGATGGCTCTGTCTTAATCCTATACTATTAAATGAGCAATATTTGTATAAAGCGGTTTTAACGATTTCGATAAAAGTTGCAATATAGGGGTTTCATCATTTCAGCCGAAAGACGTCCACTGCTGGACATAGGCCTCTCCCAAGCACCGCCACTTCGACCGATTCTGTGCTTTCCGCATCCAGCGGATTCCTGCGGCCTTCACAAGGTCATCGGTCCATCTTGTGGGAGGCCTTCCAACGCTACGTCTTCCGGTACGTGGTCGCCACTCTAGAACCTTTCGACCCCATCGGCCATCCGTTCTGCGAGCAATGTGCCCTGCCTATTGCCACTTAAGTTTGGCAATTCTTCGGGCTATGTCGGTTACCTTGGTTCTCTTGCGGATCTCTTCATTTCTGATTCCATCACGTAGGAAAACTCCAAGCATAGCCCTCTCCATATATATATAGGGGTTTACGCGGGCTAAAAATCGATCTAGCTAGGTCTCATATTTGGGAAAATTCGTTTTCTCTATATTCATAGCATCGGGAATGTGATACAAAGTTGATATACCTGGACGATATGTTTATCTATTTTCACCCGAGCAGAGCTCAGTCGACCAGGTACTACATAATGTACAGTGATAGGAACTTCATTCCAGGTGTTCCACGATTTCTGGAACGAAGAATGATTTTTTTGAGCCAATCTGCTTCAAAGGCAGTTGAAAATTTTGCATGAACTCATAAAATCATTTCAGTAAATCAAACGAAACGAACTATTTAGGTCTTCTAAACAATCTGTCACACGACACAGGTCACGAAAAACAGAGACACTCCCTCGATTCGTGCATAATGGTCGACGTGGCACGCGAAATCAGGGGGGTGGACATGTCGGCCCAAATATTATCCAGGTTTGAAGCGACGGAAGTATCTGCCATCCTTCTCTATGTTATAGGTACATGGTGACCTAAAATAACGAATATTAATTCGTTTTCGTGACGTCTAAACCGCGAGGTGAAACAGGGAAACGGAACGGAAAATAATTTGGGAAAGTGGCTTGAGGTGTCCCTGAATGACTTTAGTTTTATATGTAAATAAATGAAAGAGGCAATTTTGCCAAATTCCTTATGGCTTTACCGATCGTTATTGGTTAATGGCGGGATTCTTGTATCTTTGCCAATATTAAACTTCAACATGCTTTTGAAGAGGGATAGGTATTTTGTCTAAACTGTGTGGAAGTTTTAATTTAACCGAATTCCACAAAGTTTATTGGGTTTTTCTATCAGGAATTTCTCAGTGGCAGCCCAGAGTCTGGATTTGTGCCCGGTTGTTGGCAATAGGCTCGCCCCCTATTACATGGGACTTACAGATAACTGATAAAATGGGGTGAGCTAAAGTTACACCTCTGTCTGTTATGTTGTACATTATTTTATGTCTTTCAAAACAGGATTTTAAGAATACTGTAAAATGCATGAGTCTTTAACCTTGCACTAGTTCTGAACAAGGCTAAGGACGACCATCATGTTATTTACCGTCTCTTCCAAGTTCTAAAGTTTAAGTACATTTTTATCGCTGCACAGAAGAATTTGGACAAACATCTTCCAAATACTTTAAAATTTCTCACGGGGAGCAAGTGTTCATGTCAGTATAGTTCATAGGTTTACAATTTGAACTCCTGACCTTTGAAATGGTATTTCGTATTCATACGCAAGTCTTGCATAACATATATCCGATCATTTGTTCCTAAATATAGACCTGATAATACGTCAGAGTGAACGAGAATATACGAATAAATGAATGAGTGAGTGACTGAAGCCAAAACTATGATATTATCAGCAAATGGAGGAAATAACATGTAGACCTGATAGGTGCATTCCCTTAATCGTTTACGTCAATCATAGGTGGAGGTGCAGCTATTCTTGTTTCGATCGATTTAGGTCTTAACTATGGATATCGCAGTGCATGTCTGCAAGCTCCTACATGTCTTGGAAAATGAACAGTCATGCTGGCCCGGCCTGTCAGTAATGGACAGAATTATGTTGTCAGAAAGATGAGGAGTTGCCTATAAATTTAACGTCATAATACTTTTATTTTGCTTTTCAGTTTCCTATTAAGAATGCGGCGACGCATGAATTGTCCATACAAAAATAATACATAAATCATTTGTAATTTGAGCATATTTCCACCATATTATGTTGATATTCGGATTGAGACAGTATTTATCTAGATAAATACTGTCTGTAAAAAGACGTAGGAGCCTTACCTTTAAATGAAGTGTAAGCGAATTGTATTTCGTACATTTTTACTGCGTAAATGACATGTTTTCATATTGTTTTTTCGGTATTAAAAACAACAATATTTGTTAATATATTAAGTTTTCATTCATAATTTTTTGTATTACGGAACACATAAAAATTTATCATAAATTTTCGAAAGCTAGTAGTGCTATCGCGTCAAGCAATAATTGTCAATGTGTGCGTGGTAGTATTGCTCACTGTAGGTTTATATCGCTCCAACAGGCACTCGCACTAGCGCAACGTGCTTGGAATTGAATTTTGCAAACATCTTGACTTGTGTGATTTATTTGCGTATTATATAATTATCACTTGCTTCAAAAACGGAAAAGGAAAACATTTTGAGGAAACCAGCATGCCTGAGAGATTTCTCGACAGCATGTGAAGCCAAGCCAGAGGCCCATGGGCGGCATCACAACTCTGATACTAGGCTAACCATACGAAGAAGAAAGAAGAAGTTATCTAAGAATGTTATACTGTTTAAGAAGAAGGGCCTTTCTGGGTTTATCTATTTTTGCATCATAAAATGTACAAAGTATGACCAAGAATATCTTGAGCTTGGATGCTGAATTTCTGGCAGTAATGAATCCTAACTAAATATAAATACGTATGTGAGTTCGTTTGTTACGCTTTCATGGCTAAACGGCTGAACCGATTTTGGGCATACTTTGATAGGACATAGGCACGGGCGAAACTGCGGGCGGAATCTAGTAAAAAATATTTATTTATGGCTTATTTATTCATTTCTACAATGACAATTACGAAAGTTCTTTAAAATTATCAGACATCGACCCTTGAACCGAGGAAACGATTAAACCTCTTCAAAAATTTCGAAGAAATCTCACAAAACATTATTGATGACACTGTTTATTTATTTATTATATAGGACAAACTACTCAATACAAGTTTCGAGTCCGTTATCATGTTTGATTTGTTTAAAGTAAATACAGATATTGATAATAATGTCTAATGGGCGATAAGGGCGGTTGCTCTCAACGGGAAACGCAATTACAATAATAATATTGAATGAAGATGTAAACACAGAAGGTTTAATCGTACAACATTATTTCGTACACGTGGATTGAAACAAAAAGCGCGTGTAATGGCTAATGGACCAAGCAAATAGGTAACAATCAACAGTCCTGTCTTGAATTGTCATTCCACGTTTGATTGAAATCGTCGCTCGTTAGGTTAGATATACAGAGAACCAGTATGTGGAACATGAAGGTTATCGGCGCATCACGTATGCACGTGATTCACTGCGGGGAAAGCCCGCAAGTGGGTACCGAATCCGCTACCAAAGTCCTTCAAACATTGACTCCATTCAATGGTCCTTCGAGCCGGATCGTTGAATGGACGGAATCGGAATTTATAATTTAAAAAAAAACTGGACTGTATTAAAATAGATGTAATACTATAAAAAACATGAATAACGTATATAGAAGATGTTGGTACTTGGTAACGGGTTCGGTACTCCGAGACCCTGCACTTTCCCCGCAGTGAATCTCGCATGTGATGCGCCGACAAAGGTACTGGCATTATTTTGTACCCCAACTCCATAGAGTGAGATAGCACATTAGCTGTTATTACATAACTTGGCTGAATTCAATAGGTACTGTTTAGTTCTCAGTTTTGAAGAATTAAACTTATTTCAAGTTGACACTGTAATTTTTGGTTGCAGTACCTTTGAACTTTTTGACACTCTGATTCATATAGTTAATTGATTCAGGCGTGACCTTGCGGAAATCCATTATAAAACACAATAGACGTGGATTTCTTTCAGGGTTTTTTATGGCTCTTTAGAAATAGCTAAGGGGAACAGGTTACTAAATATATCCACGTCTATTGTATTTTACTCTGATTAATTTCTGTGTGAAGCTTCTGTAATCATTTATTTGTGGTCCGTTGCCTGATCTGTACTTAAAGTAATAAACAAGCTTATTATGAGTTATTGCATATCGACCTTCGATACGGAAGGTCGGGATTGTTCGAAACCAGTAGGATATAATGCGTTAGGGCAGTGTGTATCAATATGTAGAACTGTTGTATTTACACCGCCCGATCTATTGATAGTGTAGGAATATTTTTAAATTCATCAGGAGTATATGTACAAATAGTGGTGCATATAACATAAACTATGTTTATTACGATTTTTAGATATTTATTAAAAAGATGTATATGAAGAAATAACGCCCGTATGCATCTATAGCATAATCAGTTTATAATGTTCCCACTGCTGGGATACAAGCCTCCTTCGAGAGGGAGTGGGCTGTGATCCACCACGCGGGCCCAGTGCGGGTTGGTAGATGTCACATGTCTTCGAATTTTTGGTTCTAGGACATGCCGGTTTCCTCACGATGTTTTCCTTCACCGTTTTGAAAGGTGATGAAATTATTTACACAAAGTAAAGCGCCTGGCTGGGTTCGTTTCCACGACCTACTACTCCACATTTTTCTAAATTCTTCTTCTGTTGCGTATGCATAAGGACAGTTCGTCTTTGGTAAAACGACAAGCTCGTCAGACAGATTAGTACTAGCCGGTTATTTATTTATTAATAAAGGTACACCAACAGCTTCTGTATGTAATATATCTTAAGTACTATAGCTAACAATAGCCAGGATAACCAGCAATCATAAAAATAGGTCATCATAACACATAATAAAACTAAAGGCTCTAGAATTCAGAATTAGGAAATTATGGCAAAATACTTCTTAAACTTTAGAATAATAATATAAGGAAAAATAAAATTACAAGACGAACAATATTGCAATTTTGATAGATAGATAGAAAGATCGAATATTTGTTTAATAAAAATAATAAATAATAATATTATTATTTTTTGCCCGCTTTCTTAAGACTAAGACATAAACAATATAAACTGAAATAAATATGAGATCTTAAAGGAAAGTATAGTTTCTAAAATAAATTTTAAAATTATAAAAACTTTTTACAAAAAAAAACTACTTTATTTTTCACTTTTTAGTTGTGGTACCTACCCCACACACATTCGAATACCACTACCTGCTACCAGTGACAGGAACTTATCATATCATCTACATACTAAGTGGGAAAAAAATACGTATTTTGTACCTAACTCAAAAACTACCCAAGCAAAGTTAATAAAAAAATTATGGGACCAATGAGAGTAAACCCTTTCAAACAAAACAAGAATTTTCAAAATCGGTCCACAAATGACGGAGAAATCGGCGGACATACATAAAAATAAAAAAAACAAACGTACGCTACGAATATAACCTCCTCCTTTTTGGAAGTCGGTTAAAAAGGGTGTGTAACGGTTATGTAATTTGCAGTATTTAGTCGCCTCTATCACCCACACAAAGACTAGGGGTGGCCTATAATTCGCTGAAGCACACTCACGATGTAAACTACAGGAATTAGTAGCCTGTAATAACACCTACGAGAATTAGCTTGATGACAGACTACACTCAGGTCATTACTTTAATACCGACCGTGCGACATTAGCGCACTGACACATGTGTGCTAGGTCCTGTACAGGGTAGTTGAGTCTATGCTGGCGGCGTCGGAGAACTGGCGAGAAATGGCCTCCTTCTGTGAGACCGTGATGGTTCAGAAGGAGGCTGCCGAGCGGGATCGTGAGAGGGCTGATCCCGCTCGTAGGAGAAGGCGTCGGGGAGGCAACCGCCTCGACGCCTAACACGCCGAAACTCCGTCTGCAATCTTTAGGGCAGGCGGGAATTAGGGATCACGGGCGCTTAGAGTAGACGGTGCACAGTGGTCACGTGCTGCTTTGCACACTTGTACAGTTAGGTTTTGGGGGAGATTCCTTTACAATCTCCCCAGAGATGTGCCCAAACAAGCGCTGCACAGAGGGGGTTCCGGATTGATCTTTTGAGAGGTAACGGTGCTCCTTCCATGTGCAGATGGTGACCACTGGGGTGGTTTTAGTGTGGTAAAAATTCCACACTCCCCGGTCTTATCCCCAAAGCCTGGGCGCCTTTTGAAGGTTCCCCCCGAAAAAAAAAAAAAAAGGTCCTGTACAGGGTAACCAGCGGGGTAATTGTGTAAGAAACTAAAAGAAATAGCACACATATCAATTCGGAAGAGGTCATCACCGCATCAACTCGAGCCATTCAGTATTCTTTGTATGAAACTCCCTACTGCAACGCACACTAATCGGAATCGTAACGTAATCGCCTCGTCTCGGGACAAGCTCACGAACCGCGGCGATACGGTGACTATCCCTTTCCGAGTTGATATGTGTGTTATAACGTTTACATTTGACAGTTCATCAACATTCATTGCGTTATTTACGTTAGTGAGCAGATAAATTCTTCGAACTTATAAAGCAATGGATTAGCAATATCCTTTAAAATCATACAGATTGTGATTGATCGTGTGTTACGCAATTAGAGTTGTGGAAACGTATGTGTGAATTAGATATGTCCCTATGATCACGCAATCATCAGGAATAGACAACATACATTGTGCACGAAACGTTGAATTATTTTTGTCTATAAGATAAGTAAGCTCAGCCAATGATGACTCGTCTTTTCTGAACATGAGTCTCCCAACTAATGATCCCAATAAATGATCAGATAGCATGTCGTCACAATCTGGTACGCTTAGCAGATGGATGCTGCTCGCCTTGACTGATGCTGATTCATTTCTTTCTTTTCGTGTGGTTATTGACAAACCAGTACCCTAATTGCGTAACTTATTTTCGAAAACAATTTTGCCTAATTTGTTTCATTTTGACAGTTCAACAACATTCATTGCGTTATTTACGTTGTTGAGCAAATTTTTTTTCCAACTTATGAAGCAATGGATTAGCAATCTGTTTCAGATCGAAACAAATTGTGATTGTGTTGTATTACGCAATTAGGGTACTGGTGTCAGAGTTTTTATGCGACCTATGGGCCTCTGAAATGGCTTCACATGCCATCGAGAAATATCTCTCTGGTATGCCGGTTTCCTCACGATGTTTTCCTTCACCGTTTTTGAAGCAAGTGATAATTATACAATACGCACATGAGTCCGAAAAGTCAGAGATTCGCCTTGAGTTCGAACTCGAGACCTGTGACTTGGAAGTCACACAACTAGGCTATCACTGTCTTGCTGATTCTCTGATAGAGGCGGTTTTTCGTAACTAAAGGTCTGTAATTGCTAGTATTGATAACTTGAATTTGTGTTGATAATAATAAAGTACAACCATTTGTCTGTGCGATTATGGATGAAGTTATCATGACGAATAATTATCGGAAATACATTGTCAAGGACGGTACAGTTGACATCTGTCGGGCATGCCACCGTCCCGGTGAATCAATCCGACATATTGTTTCCGGTTGTTCTCGTCTTGCTAATGGCGAGTACTTGCACAGACACAATCTAGTGGCTAGGATTATTCACCAGCAACTTGCCTTGCAGTACAACCTTGTGGAATCCGAAGTACCTACTACCACATATATGTGCCCGACCCAGTTCTCGAGAATGGTCACGCCACATTGTATTGGGATTGATCTATCATCACTTGTATCTTTATTGTAGCCAATAAGCCTGATATTGTGGTGATAGATCGACGAGAGCGCCGTGCAATGATTGTAGATATCGCTGTCCCTCATGACGAGAATCTAATGAAAGCTGAGAAAGATAAAAAAAAACAAGTATCTTGACTTAGCACACGAGGTTGTCGACATGTGAGATGTGGACTCTGCAATCATTGTACCGATAATCGTTACGGTTAATGGCCTAATAGCGAAGAGCCTCGACCAACACCTCAGGAGGCTCTCATTGCGCGGCTGGGTCAAGGGCTTGATTCAGAAAGCAGTACTTCTAGACACGGCACGCATAGTGAGGAGGTTCCTCTTTCTAGAACCCTGACCACCGGCAGCTTGGACCCTGTTCCTGATGCCGATGGGCCACTATTTTTTATATTTTTAAATGTTTTTTAATGATTATTATAAAAATGTATTTAATATGTAAAAAATTAATAAATGAAGTACAACCATAACACACATTCATTGTTTTCCATCTAGACTCGGCAGCAGATATATTATGTGTTACTGTAAACATCTGTATATACTTTTAGATACACAAACAGTGTTCAGTGAATAGGGTGAAGGACAGGTTAGGAAGAAGTAATAAAAAATGTAAGGTAAGTGCCGTGTGGCCGGTGGAAAATCGATCTCACTTTTTAGTAGGTATGCGTTTTGAACACGCAGACGCTACATAATCTTATCTATACTAATATAGTCAAACCAGACAAACCAAACATTTACTCAAATGAGAACTGGGTAAGCGAGAAATCTCTGTCATCATCATCATCATCATCTGCCTAGCCTTTTCCCAACTATGTTGGGGTCGGCTTCCAGTCTAACCGGATGCAGCTGAATACTAGTATTTTACATGGAGCGACTGCCTATCTGACCTCCACAACCTAGTGACTAGGTAACACGATACCCCTTGGTAAGACTGGTTGTCAGACTTTTTGGGCTTCTAACTACCCGTAACGACTGTCAAAGATCTACAAATGACAGCCGGGACTAACGGCTTAGCGTGCTTTCCGAGGCACGGAGGGGACTTGGTATGTAAAGATGGTCACCCATCCACGGACCAACCGCGGCAAGCGTAGCTTAACCTGATCGATCGACCCGTGCAGCTGTTATTACTTAGCCACAAGCCCCTCTCTGTCATCATCATCATCAGCCTATAAATGTTCCCACTGCTGTGACACAGGCCTCCTCTCTGTGAGAGGGAGAAATCTCCATAAATGAGAGTTATAGCCAGGTCTCGTCATTCTAACCCTTTAAAACCTCTATAAGTGAGAAACAGAAACCTCTATAAGCGAAAGTCGCTTTTCACTCGTGGACCTCTATAACGGAGACTGCTAGGTGACTTTACGTCTATACGTGACAGTCGAGTTTAATTTAATATTGCTATTTATGACTCAATCTTATGTTTCGTGGAACTAACATTGTTTTTGTTCCTCTCAAACTTTCCCAACCGACTCAACTTCTATTAGTGAGAGAGGCCACTCCTGTACCTCTACCTATAAGCTAGAAACTTAAGTTAGTCTGTAAGCGAAAAAGAGATCGCAGTCCCTTGAACTCTCGCTTATCCAAGTTCGACTGTATTATGAAGAGGTAAAATTTGTTTGTTTGTGAGTTTGTATGTAGGGGGTAATCCTCCGGGACTTACCCCCTACATACTACCTACTACCAGTCGGATTTGAATTTTTTGCATTGGATAGCCCGATTCTTGCGGAAGATTATAGGCTCGTGGACGGAGTCGCGGCAAGTATTTGATAAAGACACAATGATAACTTTAATATACGCCATAAACTAGAGGTTCAATTGGCAGTCTCAAGGTGTTACTTTGAACGAAAAATATTTGTTTTTCACTTAAATGGACAACTCACCAAATTAAAGGCAGTTAATAAGTCAGTGAAGATAGCTACTGGAGTATTTACTTTAAAACATTAACCATAATTAAACTAAGTACTGCTTGGAGTCTCTCTGAGGGATCGAATCCGGAACGAGGTGATCCGGCAAAGAACCAAAGTTATCGACATAACTCACAGAATAAGCAAGTTGAAGTGTTAGTGGGCCGGCCATATTAGCCGTAGAATCGATGACCGTTGGGGTACACGTGTTCTTGAGTGGAGACCGCAAATTGGCAAACATAAGGTAGGTCGTAGGACGCCCTCAGGCTAGGTGGAGTGACGATCTTCGCAGGGTGAATCGAGCTGAATGGCGTGTAATTGGAAAGGCCTATGTCCAGCAGTGGACTGCTGTAGGCTGATGATGATGAGGATGAAACTAAGTACATCTTTTTTAAGGAGTCTTTAAAGGTTTTTAAGTCTGCGAGGAGCAGGCAAAAATATTTATACAGAGTTCAATTAAACTAACTAGCGAAATTTTGCAGATGTGATCTAAATACGATATTTTTTAGGGTTCCGTATCTCAGAACGAAAAAACGGAACCCTTATAGGATCACTCGTGTGTCTGTCTGTATGTGTGAATTCATCCCAACTACGGAAACCTTCATTGTGGGTGGTCCCACATGCACTTGGCCGTTTTTTTTTTGGGGGTACTCAATACTCAATATCTCGGAACCCTTATAGAATCACTCGTGTATCTGTTTGTCTGTCTGTATGTGTGAATTCATTTCAATTACGGAACCCTTCATTGTGCGTGGTCCGACACGCACTTGGCCTTTTTTTTTTGGGGTACTCAATATTTTTATTGCTTTACCATAATGTGTACTTAGGTGGTAATTATATAATTTAGATCATTATGGACCCTGTAGGGCACAGCAAAAAGGATAGGAGAGAGGAAGCCCTGTTTTAGGAGATCATTGTTTATGTTGGAACAAGTTTTAACTTACATAAATAATCAAAGGGGTCAGCGACCGCTGATAGTGTTGTTATTTGAACTATAAGTTGAGAAAATTTGTTTTATTGTGTTTTAGATATTGATACCAATCAAGTCTGTGAAGTTTACAAAAAAAAAAAACGGGTTTTTCAAACTGATATTTCAAGCCTCAAAAAACTTTTGGTAGCTATTTTTATTTGACCCTGTATTAAACGTTCAACAATTAAGAAAAATACATGTTAACAGTTAAATTGAAGATTCAACTTCATCAGACAGGCAGGTGTGCACTAAAAAAGAAAGTTGTCAAATTGCAGATCAGATCTTGGAACTGTGCCAGGAAAATGTTTGCAAAGAATCGTACGTATTTTATTTATTTAAATTAAACGCCGATTTTTCAACAAGCAATATGTGTTTAATTCATGTTAAACAACTTTTACCACCACTGCTCACCACTATCACCAAAACTTTACTTTGTGACAGGCGCTTTACTTTGTGTAAATCATTTCATCACCACTGCTCTCAAAACGGTGAAGGAAAACATCGTGAGGAAACCGGCATGTCTTAGAACCGAAAATTCGAAGACATGTGACATCTACCAACCCGCACTGGGCCCGCGTGGTGGATTACGGCCCACTCCCTCTCACAGAGAGGAGGCCTGTGTCCCAGCAGTGGGAACATTATAGGCTGATGATGATGATGAAACAACTTTTTGATAAAAGTTTGATAAAATTCGATAAATGTATGGTTAAACTGAAATTAATACTGATGTAATTTTACTCCGCGTTTATTAGTACGCTTTCGTAAAAAGCAATAATCCCTACTTCTCAAGACTTAAATCTCATTTTCACTTGGCTTGTTCCTGATGGATGGATTGTGTAAAGCAGTGGTTCCCAAAGTTAACTTGACCGCGACCCACCTAACAAAAGCTTCCGAAATCGGGAATAAACTTTTCGCTGTCATGGAGAAAAAAAGGGGCATTACTATATTTTTATATTCCAGACCCATATTTTGAGAATCACTGGTGTAAAGAATGATATAAAAGAAAACCGGGCAAGTGCGAGTCGGACTCGCACAACTAAGAGTTTCCGCACAATAACATTAAATTATTTTTTTATACTTACTTTAATAAAAGAAACACGTTTTTCGTATGGGGGTCCCCATTAATTAATTTTTTTTTTGTTATAGCGGCAATAGAAATACACAATTTGTGGAAATTTCAACTGTCTACCTATTACGGTTTATGAGATACAGCCCGCTGACAGACGGACGGATGGCGTTGGCTTAGTAATAGGGTTCCGTTTGGCAGCTTCGGGTACGGAACCCTAAAAAAGGAGGAAATTACGGTTAACAGGGGAGAATGGAAGAGGAAAACGTGTTGGGCTGACCCTATTTAACATTGGACAAGGGGAGGAAGGTGGTGAGAACATTTAATCAAGACTTACATCTCTAAACTGTGCTATCCCGGCCTCACCCAGCTCGTACATGGAAACGTATGCTGCCTCAGGCTGCACGAACAGCTGGCACAGCACCATTTCCTCACTCCTGAACATCGACCCCATGGTGACTGGTTATCTGAGGAAGAAAAAACAGTTGAAATGCGGAAAAGAATATAAACTAAAATGATAGTATTTCTTGCATTTTGGAATATCTATCATAACCAGTGACGGATTAACCCTTAATCAAATTAAGCAATTGCCTATGGCCTCACGTCTGGGGGGGCACCAGAAAAACCCAGACCCAGTGATTCGGCTCGCACAAGTTTACATCAAACTCACGCACAATTGTACATAATGATAAAATTGAATCAGCTTTCCCTAATCTGGAAACAGCCCTGCGTATATTTTTATCGCTTATGATTACAAATTGTTCTGCGGAACGTTTTTTTTTTTCAAAATTAAAAATATTAAAAAATGAAAAAAGGACAAAGATGATACAAGGCTCGATAATTTATCGATATTGTATATAGAGTCCGATATGTTAAAAACGTTAGACGTTAATACTATTTTGCGTGAATTCAATGCCCAGAAAAGCCGCAAGGCGCATTTCAATAATAGTACATTACTGCCGCAGTCTATAATGACTACTTTGCTGGTCGCGCTGATGATGGCCGACAGCGCAGCGTAGCGCAGCTCCAGGCCGACACAGCGCGGTCAGCGTGCAGCACTTGATGGACGAGCTGAGATAAAGGCCGAGGCCGTAGGTCGAGGCCTTTACAGCGAGGACAGCAAGGGCTGCAATGATGGCCAAGCTGGAAGGCCTAGAGCGTAGCTAGGCTAGCTCGAGGCAATCATAGCGTGACCAGCGAAGCAGTCATAGTGGGCCTTGGCCCACTATGACTGCTTCGCTGGTCACGCTGGTTTTATTTAGATTAGGTAAGAGTTTATTAAGATTTAGATTTCTTACTGATTTTCCACTGCACAAACTTTTCATATGCAAGCTTATATTTTTCCTTTTAGTTTCGCGGTATTAAATTTTCAACTACTAATTTAGCTTCATCTTTAATGTCTGGCGGTGTTAAACACATCGAATCGGAAGAATTTTCGCTTTGAGAGCTAATTTTTAGCAAAAAAGTCACTAAATAAAAATAAAATTTTCGCTGAACCGCGCTTTTGTTACTTCTTTGTTTTTTTTTTTTAACTATGGTAGTTGGAACTATACAGCCAAATATGGAATAAAATCTTTTTGTACCTATCTCTATAAATACAAACAGCTGTGTTTTAAATAAAATCTTTTTGCATTTGATTTTTTAAAACGTTGAAACGTCAAAATAGCGGCCGGCAATGTTTTGCCGGCCTGTTAGAACGACCAGCAAAACTTTGCCGGCCGCTCCTTAAAACAGAACGGCAAAATCGACTTTGCTCAAACAAGGTTGTCAAAATAATGACCACATTACATGCATTTTTGAGTAAATAAATAAATTATGCTTTGGTTTTTATTGTTGTCGCACCTACTGCACTTCTAAGGTACGTTACATCTCATCATCTTATTTTACAAAAAAACTAATGTTTTTAGGCTGTAAAGGTTTAAAGACCGATTCTAGTTGACATACGGATAGGAGGGCCCACAGGCGTGGATTGCTTAGGGCATCAAGTAGTCTTAATCCGTCACTGATCATAACAATTTACAGCTGGGATTTTCAAATCATTACCGGTTGGTATCTTGTTTTACTCAGATAAATGTTTCTATATATTTGGTTTTTATTTCCACAGGGCGTTTATTGTTTTTGGTAAGAGAATTTACTCATGGTGTGCAAAAAAAAAACAGTGTCACTCCGGGAGTGCCGACAGAAGTGAAAACTTGAACAAGATCGCCTTGGTGGAAGAAAACTACTTGTATAGAACATTGGTCCGTAACCTCATCTAAATAAAGAGCACAATCCCGTATACTAAAATGAGGTGTCCGTAACGGTGTCGCGAGTTCAATTATTTTTTCCCATCTTATAAATGCCCAACGCGCCCAAAGAAGTTTTCACTTAAAAAATTACATGATGCGTTTACAAATTGACAGACACTTAACATTAGATATTATATTGATAGATGAAACGAATAGAAACCGCTGAAATAATAACAGTTCTGATTTAAGCAGTATTTCCTTCTATAGTTACAAACAAACTTTAAAAAAAAAAAACAAACGACTTCCAAAAAGTTTTTATTTTTCACTTTTTAGTTGTGGTATTTACCCCACACAAATTCGAATACCACTACTTAAAAACTACCCCAGCAAAGTTATTAAAATTTATATGGGACCACCTCTAAAGTATTACCTACCAAACAAAAAGAATCATTAAAATCAATTCATAAGTGGCCGAGTTATCGCGTAACAAACAAACAAAAAAGAAAAAACACACAGTTTGAATTGAGAACCTCGTCCTTTTGGAAGTCGGTTAAAAAACAACATTATTTTTTATTTTATTTATTTATTTATAAAAACATACACTATCATCACAGGCTTACCTAATACAACAGTGTAGCTATAGTTACATTTAAGATTAGAGTTACAATTTTATTATATAATTATCAACAACAAAGAGTAATTTTACAAAATGTGGCCCGTGTGAATTCACTCAGAGTTTAGTAATAATAATAATAATGTTTATTGCAATAAAAAATGATTACATATGTTACAAATACAGTAGTATGGAACAACATAAAGTGCATTGGGTATTATCTCCTGGCTCCCAGTACTTATATACCTGTGTCACCTCACAGAATATCAATCCACTTACTAATAAAACATGTCCAATTTGCGTAATAACAACTATTACAATGAGGGCCATCAGTGCCCCTCCTGACCTAGCAACGGATCACTTCCCGCCCATTACATTGCCTCTAATCTGCCTAGCATCACGTCCAATCTTAGCTGATCTGCGACTTCATACTTCTACACTTACATGAGGGGCCAACTTTAATTAGTTGGTGTATATGGCTAGGATTCTT
The DNA here is from genome assembly GCA_963680765.1 of Agrochola lychnidis. NCBI lineage: Eukaryota > Metazoa > Arthropoda > Insecta > Lepidoptera > Noctuidae > Agrochola > Agrochola lychnidis. The sequence goes on along the minus strand of OY796856.1, from coordinate 4,629,906 downwards.
GATTTGACGGATGCAGGATACTGTAATCATACATTCATACATGACCTGAGTCTGTGCTGGTTTACGTCTTGATATTCAAGGAGTATTTGATTTGTTAACACCTTCTTCTTTCATATCGCTGTCCCCGGCGAATAAAATGGTAATGTGCTATTTATTATACGATAGTTTTGACTTTATTACATATTCGATTTTTAGAGGTCCGATTACAGTCTGTAAATTTTTTTCATTCATTTCCTACGGTTATTTCAGAAGTTACGAGATTTTAAGTTGTATTGTAATGAATGTAAAAAATTACTTTTCATTTGGTATTTGAACAATTCCGCTATGTATATAAGTTAATAAGATATTCACAAAAAACAGTTTTTTATTTTTCATCTAAAATTTGCTTTTAACGATTACGATTTTATTCGCCGGGGACAGCGATATCGGCACGGACTATTCGGGAATGATGATACCAGTGGTATCGGCCACGACTTACGATTTGTAGGTCGTGAATTCGAACTAATTAAATTAAAAATAAATTAAAGATACTGCTAGAAGGGAAAGCATACTATAGTATTCTAGAATTTCTTAATGGCAACGTCTAATATCGTGTAGTAACCAATAGTATCAATATATCTTTGACATAATCTATGTAAAGCAACATATTATTATTGCTATGATAATAATTTTAATTGACATTTAATAATTGTTACGTTACTATGACCATCATTATATTTATTTGTTTTCAAAATTGACCTTTACTATTTTTGTTCTTATGTAATAATAATTTATCCAATAACTTAATATTTGTACGCCACTAAGGCCAAACATGACTGATCTAAAACTATAATGTAATTTAATAATTTGCATGCTCTGTATGTGTACTCATGTTTCCACAAATAAATAATCTTGAATCTTGAACTCAGACAGGCCCTTTATTTTGTGTATTTAATTTCATTACCACCTGCTCTCAAAACGGTGAAGGAAAACATCGTGAGGAAACCAGCATGTCCTAGAATCAAAATATTCGAAGCCATGTGACATCTATCAACCCGCATTGGGCCTGCGTGCTGGATTATGGCCCACTCCTTCTCACAGAGAGGAGGCCTGCGTCCCAGCAGTGGGAACATTATGTAAAAATATGAGAATAGATGTCGTGGTAAAAAAAAACAGTGGCACTCCGGGAGTGCCAACAGAAGTGAAAACTTAAACAAGATCGCCTTGGTGCAAGAAAAATACTTGTATAGAACATTGATTCGTAACCTTATCTAAATAAGAAGCACAATCGCGTTTACAAAACCTTTAAAGTAAAAATACTTGCATAGAAAATTGATCCGTAACGTAAGCTCTTTATTTATTAAAGAGCACAATGGCGTTTACAAAAATAAAGTGTCGGTAACGGTGTCGCGAGTTCAATTGTTTTTTCCCATCTCAAAAATAGACAACGCGCCGAGAGAAGTTTTCACTTCAAAAATATTTGCCAATCAGCTAGTCGATACCGGGACTGACTGCCGAGGGTACGCAGAACATGTATAATAGTTGCTTCCCTTCATCATCATCTGCTTAACCTTTTCCCACCTATGTTGGGGTCGGCTTCCAGTTTCACCGGATGCAGCTGAATACCAGTATTTTACATGGAGCGACTGCCTACTGCGACTGCGACTGCTGACCTCGACAACCCAGTTACTGGGTAACACGATATTCCTTGGTATAGTTGTTGCCACTCTTGATGCATTTTTTTAATAAAAAGGGTAAATTTTTAACCAGTGCGCAAACTTAAAAACATAACTTTACTCATCATTATGAACAACTTTCACTATGGGACCAAACATGAAATCGCGAAGAAAAAATCAGCTGTTCCCTCCATATTGACGAGTTATGCGAATATAAATGTAGGGAACAGCAGATTTTTTTTCGCGATTCCAGGTTTGGTCCCAAAGTAAAAGTTGTTCATAATGATGAAAAAGTCACGTCAAAAAAAAAAATCCTGTACCTTAAGGCCCTTTGTACACAAACGTTTTTCTTGCCGTGAAAAACGACGGTTTATTCGTCGTGCAGGCTAGGTCGTCCACTATTGTATGGATCACTATGGAAGTTCAAAGACAGACCTTTTTTTCTACGGCACGGTTTATACGCCATACCGTAAAAAAACCGTGCCGTGTACTTAGGGCCTGATGCCTTCTTTCTATTTGTGTTTTGAAGGTCAGATGGCAATCATTCCTTTTTAAATATTGATGGTAACTATTTGATTGCCTCATAAGGTCAGTCTTTTGTAAACAGAACGTTTAAAAAGTTCTAAGTATAGTTCTCATTTATAAAACATGAGTTATAACGTTTTTAACTTTTAACCGTTTCGAATGTGACTCAGTTGTATTCTGCGGTAGTAGATTCGAATTGTTCAAAGAACAATAAACTGTAATCTACTAATAATTATTTTTTTCTGTAGGGCATCTCATAGCTGACCTCTGAGGTCATGACTACTTATCCGGGCTTTCCTGTGGCTGCCTTATGTCTCCAGCCAGGGGCAAAAACTATGCTAATTAAAACTAGGCGAGCGCTCGCTAAGGGCACCCCCGGTGGGGTACGAACCTCGGCTTAGGGCGTCGCTGGGGGGAGGACATCAAAGATGGGACGGGCTGGATCAAAGTTTTGATCATGATTATTAATCAGGGAATTTAAAGCTACGTGCTCAGCTGCAACAACTGCTGGCACCTCGTTTTCGATCAAGGGTTGGGGGGGAGTTTCATTTACTCGGGGTCGCGGTCGCGGAAGACCTTGGCGACGAGGTTGGAATATCGGGTGTCTGTGTTTGTGCACTGTACTCGTGGCCCTACTAGACTCCTGATGGATCGTAGAGGGGTCATCAGGGTCGGTGAGAATAATAATTACCTACGGCCGCTCAGTAGATAAACCTTTCGCGACCTTGAGCGCACTCGAGACTGTTGCATACTGGTATACACTGAGATTTCGATGCGTGTCGTTTTAGCCGTTTTCAAGGAAGATGTAATACTGTTATTTGTTTATACTGTGCCTAAAGCCAGTTGATTGGAATGTATTTGGGCATGTCAAAGTGTGTTTGTAAACAAACCCAGCTTAGCCTAATTAAGTTAATTGTGTATTTACTTAAAGTTTATTGATGTTACATTAACTGTGTGTGGGTGGACTTAATACCTTCGGAATTTCCTGTCAGTAAGCCTTAAGTAGGCAGAGATAATTTACCACTTAAGGTTTCCTTACAAAACAGATTCTCTTTAGTTAATTACGCAAAACAATACATACTAACTTATTCTTGGTTTATATTTAAATGAGTACCTATTTACCATGAATTAAAATAGACACTACCTTTTCAGTCCACCACAGTGTCTCAAGACGAAAGTCTTTGACCAGTGCGTGTTGCCAGTGATGACCTATGGTACTGAAACGTGGTCGCTCACAATGGGCCTTATCAGAAGGCTAAAAGTCACCCAAAGGGCAATGGAGAGGGCTATGCTTGGAGTTTCCCTACGTGATGGAATCAGAAATGAGGAGATCCGCAGGAGAACCAAGGTAACCGACATAGCCCGAAGAATTGCCAAACTTAAGTGGCAATGGGCAGGGCACATTGCTCGCAGAACGGATGGCCGATGGGGCCGAAAGGTTCTGGAGTAGCAACCGCGTACCGGAAGACGTAGCGTTGGAAGGCCTCCCACAAGATGGACCGATGACCTTGTGAAGGCCGCAGGAATCCGCTGGATGCGGAAAGCACAGAATCGGTCGAAGTGGCGGTGCTTGGGGGAGGCCTATGTCCAGCAGTGGACGTCTTTCGGCTGAAATGATGATGATGACTACCTTTTCTGACATATTAAGGCATAGAATATTCTAGGCTTAGTCTGAAGGTAAATAGTACAAGCGACCGTCGTTTAACCGTTTACATAACTAACATTAATCTTTTAACTGTTATCCGACATTCGTACGGACGTAATAAAATCGCGGCGGGATTTTATCGCGAACTGGATTTTAAACTCTCGGTGCACGAAAAAAGTTGTCACCTAATACTCATGCCCTACAGTAAGTATGGAGACAAAAAACATGTAAATAGGGTGGCAGGGACGTCAACGCATAACCTGTTACCATGGATTTAGTACATGATTTTGCAGTTAAAAGGAGAACATTCACCGTCATACATTTTTGGCCTAAATGTGAAAGTCAAAGCCGGCCAAGCAAAAAAAAAAAAGTGATATTCCTTTAAAACATGTTATTCTTTTTACTTTTCACTATTGGAACAAATCTGTAGGGCCATTCTCTACACTGTTATACGAGTTTGGAAAATACTGATTTTAGTAAGTATGTTTTAGTTATAAGAATAATAGTAATCTAATTATTTATAAATTATCCTCCTATTAGTTTATAAATCCTCCAAAGTCCTCTCAATTCGGCAGCTTTTTAATCTCCATGTTGCTTTGAAACAACGGTCTCTTATTCCTATTATAAATACCCATCAAAATTCTGACTTGAGAAACAGAAGAAGGAATGTAAGCCAACCTAAATCAGTAAAAACCAAATTTGCCCGAAATTTCTTTTCTTTTCTTGGCCCATTTCTATACAACAGACTGCATGATTTACTCTCAATTCATACCCTGAACAAAGCAACTTTTAAAAGTAAATAACTGACTGGCTTATCACCTTAGATTATACCCAAATTGTAGATCTTTTCAAAACCATGTCCTAACATAATGTTCCCTTTGCAGCGCACATTACCCAACACTACACTCACGTACTTTACATCACACACACACCACAAACATACACTTCCATCTTCCATTGCATGTATCCTTAATAAATTACTTTATTTTCTGTATTTTTAATTAAGTAAATCAATTTTTATGAGCAATATTGCAACATTGTAAAGTATGAGATTTTTATTTGAGTAATATTATATGCGAATCAGATCGTCTCCAGTACAGCAATAAAAAACCGGCCAAGTGCATGTCGGACCACGCACAATGTAGGGTTCCGTAGTTGGACTGAATTTATCCCAAGAACAAACTTAACTTTGTAGTTGAGAAACATGTTCTCCGATACATTCTGTATGGGAGAACATGTTTTTACAACCGCAAATCTAAGTTGGTCGATTATTACTCGTTAACTTGTAAAGCCTACTCAGCTGTGATAGTTTTCCTTTTAAATTCGTTATATAGGCTATTGTTGTGAATTTTTTCACATATGTGAAACCAACCATTTAGCTGGCAGGGGGGGGGGGACTCTTGACTCTAACAAAAATTTCCACCTTAAAGCTTAATATTTCGCAAACGAATCTCTGAATTCAAAAATGGTTTTAACATACTCACAATGTTTTTGAAAGACCTTTCCAATGATACCACACATGGTGGGATAAAAAAATAAAAAAAAAACAATCACTTTACGTGTATGGGAGTAGTACCCTAAAAAAAAATGTTTTTCATAATTTTGTTTTACCACTTTATCGGCATAATTAATATGTATATCTATGCCAAATTACAGCTTTCTAGTACTAAGGGTCTCGGAGCTAGACCGCGGACAGACAGACAGACAGACAGACAGACAGACGAACATGACGAAACTATAAGGGTTCCTTGTTTACTACGGAACCCTAAAAATGTAAAACTTTGTTTTAGGGGGCCTGGTGACCTTACATACAGGTTTTGTAAAAAACTTAGTTTAGGCACCAGTCTTCCACAAATTAATTATATAATTGTGACTTTGTACTAACATTCTCTGTAATTTGTGGTAAGAAAAAAATAAATAAATTATAATTATAGTAATAGTTTTTTGCCAGTTAACATTACAGTTATCATCTTTTACTGTTAAACTAAGGCTCTAGGGTTATTCTCCACATAACTACAGAATGCGAAATAGTTAATTTTTTCTCTAGTATTAATATTAGCTGATTAAAATAGGTAATGGTATAGATTACTGTTATTCTTTTAACTAAAACATACTGAAAACAGTAAACCCTACAGATTTGGTCCCATAGTGAAAAGTGAAGAGCATAATATGTTCTAACGGAATATAACTTTTTTTTGTTTGGCCGGCTTTCATAATTTAGCCCAAAATGAATAATCTTCTTTTACGTCAGTTATTATAAAAAAATATTGCTGTTCTAAAAAATATACTTTTTGACTGCGCAGGTGTTGCACTTTTGTAGGAAAGCTCTTTTTTAGGGTTCCGTACCAAAATGGTAAAAAGGACCTAAGTCCACACTGTCTGTCCGTCTGTCTGTCACAGCTGAATATCTCAAGAACTACTAATGCTATCAACTTGAAATTTGGAATAGTTTTAGATGACGTTTGCCCAACTATTTTGCAATTAAGAACGAAATAAAAAAATGTATTTTTTTTTTGTAACAGGGACTGAACGGGGTTCTTAAAAATTCGAAGTGGGGCTACTAGGACATGTGGCCATTTTGTAACATTCACAAAAAAAAAACTCTCTTGATGGTTTTTTTTTTAATAACCCACGAAATGTTTCAACGCTTGGCTGTCCAGAATAATGTACTTACTGAATCCATGGTAATAGTTTGGGCCTTGGGCGTCGATGTCCCTTCTCTACGGAATCTGTTCTATACCGAATAAAGGCTACATTTGTGTGCTTGAAGTATTAAATAAATAAATAAAAATTGTACTGATTGTGTTGACTGAAAATAAAACGAGGTCTCCATTAGTGAAGTCCTGATCTCCAATTGACTTCTGTTATAGGAGTCAATTGTTGAGAATTATGTTGTTTATTTGAATTTATTTTTTGCGTTCCCAGAGGTTCCCAGTTCCATCAAATTAAAGACTTTAAAGACAATTGAGCCAAACAATTAAAACGATAGTGATAATTTTCTCACATACATTTAACACAGTAATTAATTGTGCACATTTTCAAACCAGTCCTACTGCTGGACCTGCCAGTCTTGCTGCTGGTTTTTTCAACAATAGTTGCTGTTTATGGGTAATTTGTTATTGCCTATAGGTGAATGTTTATGTTATTTTTGATCATTTATATTCTAAACCTATTGTTGCGTTATATATTAGATTTATTTTATATGTAGACTGACTGGTCTAGTGGTCGCAAGCGCTACTGCTGAGTATGAGGTCCTGGGTTCAATTCCCGGGTCGGACAAAGTGTTACTGGGTTTTTCCATCTGAAATTTCTCAGTAGCAGCCCGGAGCCTGGATTTGTGCCCGGTTGATGGCAATAGGCCCCTATTACATGGGACTTAAACATAACTGGCGAAATGTGGGCGTCCTATGACTGCCTAACCCTTCGGGGATTACAGGCGTGATGTTATGTTATTCTATGTGTAGATTCACTTACCCACTGTTTTTACTAAATACCAAATTGGAAAAGAGTTTCTATTGTTTGAAAATTTTGCATTCCGTAAGGTAAAATGCCTATGGCACTGAAACGTGGTCGCTCATAATGGGCCTTATCAGAAGGTTTAAAGTCACCCAAAGGGCAATGGAGAGGGCTATGCTTGGAGTTTTCCTACGTGATCGAATCAAAAATGAAGATATCTGCAGGAGAACCAAGGTAACCGATATAGCCCGAAGAATTGTCAACGTTAAGTGGCAATGGACAGGGCACATTGCTCGCAGAACAGATGGCCGATGGGGTTGAAAGGTTCTGGAGTGGCGACCGCGTACCGGAAGACGTAGCGTTGGAAGGCCTCCTATAAGGTGGACCGATGACCTTGTGAAGGCCGCAGGAATCCGCTGGATACGGGAAGCACAGAATCGGTCGAAATAGAGGGGGTTGACACACGCATGTAACAGAACCAGATGGAGGGAGATCGTGAGGCGGGCAACGACTACACCTGCGATTGGACACAGTTCATTGTGACCACGACCGTTCTGTCAAGAGCGATACGAAGAAGAAGAAGAAGAAGAGTCACTATGGGACCAAACCTGAAATCGCGAAAACAAAAAATTTGCTGTTCCCTACATTTATGTTCGCATAGTTCGTCAAAATGTGGGGAACAGCTGATTTTTTTCGCGTTTTTAGGTTTGGTCCCATAGTGAAAGTTGTTCATAATGATGAGTACAATGACCCCTTAAAAGATGCCCATGAATTCAATTTCACCCTGTATAGTTTTGGGCTTATAATCTAAAAATACCGTCGCAAGTGCTAAGCTAAGCTTGAGGTCCTGGATTCCTGAATTTCTCAGTAGCAGCCCGGAGTCTGGATTCGTACCCGGTCGATGGCAATAGACTCGCCCCCTATTACATGGGACTTAAACATATCTGGCGAAATGTGGGTGTACCTTCGGGGTTAGATATAATAACATAATAGGCGTGATGTGATGTTATGTTATCCTAATCCTAACTAATATTGTAATGCGAAAGTGAGTTTGTTACGCTTTCACGCTAAAACGGCTGAACGGATTTAATTCATTAAATCCGTTCAGCCGTTTTAGCGTGAAATTTGGCACATGGGTAGACCATGACCTGGGTTAGGACATTGAATACTTTTTATCCCGATATTCTTACGGGATTGAGTTTTATTTGAGTGAAATCGCGAGATGTAGCATATCTGTGGCAGTCCTTAGCGTGTTAACACACCGTAGGTATAAAGTTTCAGCGTGCATCCAGTTGATGCTCGTTACCGACTAGACTGCGACCCACGCACTTGGATGCCGACACTCCGACATCCAGACATAATGCAGTGATGGCCTTGCGACATCTTTATTATTATAACTCGCCGAGTCCAATGTACTTCTCTCAGTAATGTGACTTTTTACTTGAGATGTCACGTTTTTGTGGTTGTGTTTACAATCAGACTGACATCCTATTGGCGAATTTCAGCATCATTGTTGGGGAATCTTGACAGCTCTTGAACGCAGTATAAATGTGCTGATCGTGTTCATTTTCATTGGTGAAATCAGCTCTAATATGAATGAACTATTTGTCTACATAGTCTTAGGCAAAAAAGTTGCGCTCAAAGTTTTCCCCAGATAAGAAAAGATTGAAAAAAAATAAATGGAATGTGGCTGTGTCATGGAAACGCCCGTGTTTTTACGTGAATACGTGTAAGTTACGAGTAATATTTTCTTTGAGACGAATTCTTTGATCCTTTAGCTATCGAGTGGTGTAATTCAATTTTGGATGTAGATGATAGATATATAGCTGCCGTATCAAACTGTATCCCCCGATTTTGTTATCATCAGTTTTTTGAATTGCCTCCCATTATGGAAGCAAATTTAAAGACGTATTCACGTCAAAAAAAACTGAATATCTTAACTACTGATGAGTTTGAATACAAACTGATGTTAATTATTTAGGTTTCTCAACACTGACACACGTTTGTTTGCCAGGTGTATAATATTATTATTGGGCTTGCCACAATTGCGGCGATAAGTCCCCCTCTTTGAGGAGTGGTTAGAAAGGCGCCACGGCGTCCTCACTTTCCGCTTCACGCAGGTCCTCACCGGACACGGTTGTTTTGGAATGTTCCTGTTCCGGATAAGGCGGGAGGAAACGCCCGGGTGTCACCATTGTGTGGATCGCCCGAAGGACACGGTGGAGCATACGGTGGAGGTCTGCCCGGTTTGGGCGGATCACCACCGTGGCCTCGTGGAGGCGATCGGTGGCGGTGATCTCTCGCGTCTGGCCCTGGTCCAGGCCATGGTATGGAGCGAGAGGGCATGGGAAGCCGTCACCTCCTTCTGCGAAACAGTAATGCTCGCGAAGGAGGAGGCCGAACGTGTGAGGGAGAGGCAAACATCGCGACCTTACGCCCCTAGACGCCGCAAGAGACGCCCTGGGCGTCGGGAATCCCAGGCCAATTGCTGGCCAACGTAGGCGCGGGCTTGCGGACGGTGAGCAATGGGTAGCTCGCCGTTCGATAAGGACCAGGCGCGCCTCAAAGAGATGTCACCACAATTGACGGGGTACGTTAGGGCCGATGCCTGCCGGGGTCGCGGGAAAGTCCGAAAGGGATACCGTGGCCCCTGGCAAAACGCCCTGAATTGCACTTTATTGTGTCGAAGCAAGAGTCGCTTTTTGCGGCGTGAACTCATTATCATATCGGTATTCATTTTTGGTTATGTTTAGGTTGCATAAAATAGGGTAATTCTTTTTGAAAATAGATCTTCATTTATACTTTTGTTGTGGCCCTAATCGATTCTATTCGTTAACTATACGTATGCGTGCTCAAGCAGTAGAATGAATGCCAAAGCACCACTTGAAATCACATTCGGTCTAAATACTCTACAATACATTTAAAGTACTTGAATTATTTCGGCTTCGGTTCGGAAGTCTCATGGATTCTAAATGTAGATGTTTAAATTTCAAGGCCGCGTTTATTAAAATTTCAAATTTACCCTTACTGTACCTTGACATTGAAATAATGCGACAGTGTAAGTAAAAAGTCAAGCGTGAGTTTTGAATAAAGACAGACATTATGTCAGGCCTTGAGGGTAAGGGTTCCTGTACATGACGCCGGAGCCGCACCGGCGCCGGGCCGCATGTTTGTGTATACGAATAAATATCACTGCCAATATACTCGTACCCATGCGACGCACCACCACGCAGCCGCAGCGGCGGCGCCGATTTTACATTTTCACTCTGAAATGTTCTGTTTTTTTTTTTCCATCTTGCGGTCTCATGCTGGTGCAGCTACGGCTTCATGTACTGGAAACAGTCTCTATCAACATAATTCATTTATCTGTCATTGCTTAATTTTTTATACTTTGTACCTATTGTAGTATAGTCATTCAAAGCCTCCTCGAGGTGCATCTAGGACAGTCAGCCTCTTGAACAACTTGTCTGATTGGGTAATCTTTTTAGCACGACAAGTTTTTTCTCAGATAAATCTCAAGCCTATACAGTGTGAGTGTTTATAATGTGCACATATCTTAATGAGGGAATCTATGCTTAATTTCATCGCCGGAAAAAAATATTTAAAAAATCAAATATTCAAATGTCACTTGCGTTTCATCCCTCCTCATCATATGCCCATACCAATAAAACCGGCCAAGTGCGTGTCGGACCACGCACAATGAAGGGTTCCGTAGTTGGGATGAATTTATCCCAAAAACAAACTTAACTTTGTAGTTGATAAATATGTTCTCCCATACGGAATGTATGGGAAAACATGTTTTTGCAACTGCAAAGTTAAGTTGGTCGATTATTACTCGATAACTAGTAAAGCCTACTTAGCTGTGATAGTTTTCCTTTTAATTTCGTTATATAAACTACTGCTGTGATTTTTTTCATACATCCAAAACTATTTAGCTGGCAGGGGGGGGGGGACACTTGACTCTAACAAAAATTAGCACTTTAAAGCTTAATATTTTGTAAACGGATCCCTGAATCCAAAAATGGTTTTCACAAACTCATAATGTTTTTGTAAGACCTTTCCAATGATACCCTACACTATGGGATAAAAAAATAAAAAATAAAACATCACCACTTTACGTGTATGGGAGGTAAACTAACAAATTTTTTTTTTCATAATTTTGTTTTACCACTTTGTCGGCGTAATTAATATGTATACCTATGTCAAATTACAGCTTTCTAGTACTAAGGGTTTCAGATCTAGACCGCGGACAGACAGACAGACAGACAGACGGACATGACGAAACTATAAGGGTTCCTTGTTTACTACGGAATCCTAAAAACGATTGCCTCTCAACTTTTACCTATGTATTTATATTAGAAGTTAGGAGACCACACATTACGCAGAAGGTGTGAGAAAAAAATGGAAGATTTCAAACGCTTTCCTCGGAAATGGGGAAGGATGGATTGAAGTGTTAGAGAGTTTAGGGAACTTTTCTCTAGTATTAACGGGGGAATTAGGGAAGTTAAAAGACATCTTCCAATCCCCTTGTTTTAAAGGTAGTTAAGGATTCAAGCAGGGTAGAGTGGAGGGCACTTGACCACGCGGACGCTCACCCATGAAATGGACTGACCAAATTAAATCCGCAGTTGGAGAATCCATGTATGAGTGCACTAAAAACACCAAAAATAGGAGTAGATGGAGAAGAAATCGTGAGGCGAAACACATCAGCCCCTGGACAAGAAACCACATGAAGACCACGACCGCTCTGTCAAGAGAGCTGCGAAGAAGAAGAAAGGATTACATCGAGCAAACACAAACTGTTTACAGATGGCGTTTATCAATTACCAATGCGTCTACCAACCGAAGCAGTTGCATCAAGAAATTAATGGTGCAGTATTAACGGATCGTTGCCGTGTGAACGGGCTGTGTGTATATCGAATCCGAACACTCATGTGTATGATCATAGGCAAATGTTTGTACAGAAATAGTACCTACGTCTTGTACGATATATTACGTAGTCTTACGATCGGTTACGTTCTACGTGGCGTTGAATCGGATGTAGGTTTTATTTTTATGACTATAGATGTGTGTAATGTGTGTATCCAGGTTTTGTGGTTGACTAAGAATAGATTTTACAATCTCTTCCGTTTCGTGTTTGAGATAATAATTCAGTAGCAGCAGATTTTCTAGTGAATAAGGTCGTTAATTGAGGTCACAGGTGGGGTAATTATTTTGTCTACAGATAACTGGGTGTTTGTACGTGAGAGATTTATATCTGTAAACGCACCCACTGTTTAGAAGGAATTCTCGTGTGTAGCCAAGTTTTAACAAAAAACAGGAAAAATAGTTTTGTTAAACGAAAGCTAGAATTAACGAAAGGTTATCGTTTGTTTAAGCTATTCGGACTATGAAACGCGAACATGGGATTTTTCATACAATTTTATTTTATCTTTGATTGTAGCTAGGCATTATAGAAGCTAGCTAACTAACTAGGTGTTAATAAAGTACCAAGCTTGTGCATGCAATGACCCGGGGCCAGGGTGATTGACATTAGTTAACTGTATAGGCGACATAACTCAATCAATTAACAAGCGCAGTGGCGAAAGGCAAGTCAGGGAGCAGAAAAACAAAAAACTATCGTTTGAAAAGAAACTCTCTTTAATAGTTATTTATGCAACTGTAGTATAATAAGGGGTATTAAAACACGAATGTGGGTTTGTGATAATAGTATCACATGAGTGTTTTAATACCTAATTATAACAGTTCCATACAGTACTTTATACTCTATAAAAGTTTCTGAAACCATTGGGTGTTTGTAATTCAAGATCAAGAATAAAGAAATTCCCACGAAATTCAGTACAACTGCACGTTTGTACGTCGCTTGCAGCAGCACATCACACACACATGCGTGCAGCGGTTGCTGCTGTCCCCCGCTTGAACGCTGAAACGAGTTGCGTAATGAAATTTAGTACAACATTGTAACACTCATTTGGATGAGGTAATGGTTACTATGACACTGGCTGTTATAATGTTGCCAATAAGCTAACTGTTCCAGAAACTTTGATAGAGGTTTTATAGCATGGATGTAGATAAAGATTTTAAGTACTTGAAGAATCTAAAACAATTGCTGAAACTGTAACGTTGCCGGTTAGGGTTTTGTTTGATCAGATTAATGTTTCAGAAGATTGAGTAATGGACGATTCATAATAGATTATAGCTATTGTTTGCATTGTGATTATTTGGTCCTTATGATTCCGTTGGCTGACTACTAAACTTATTTCTTATCGGCAGCTAGACATAGTCAAACCTATACAACAATACCTATAATGGAATGAAGATTACCCTCACAACAAGGTTAGTTGTACCTACACGTCTGTCCAGGATGCACTGTATGTACCTAAAGGGCCCAGACAAAGTGACATTCTATTAGCGACAACGATGATGGAAAGCAGCAGCAGTGATGGCCAAGTGGTATCGGCCGCAATTTACGAGTTGTAGGCCGTAAGTTCGAACCTTGACAGGCGCTTTACTTTGTGTAAATTATTTCATCACCACTGCTCTCAAATGGTGAAGGAAAACATTGTGAGGATACCGGCATGTCCTAGAACCAAAAATTTGAAGACATGTGACATCTACCAACCCGCACTGGGCCCGCGTGGTGGATTACGGCCCACTCCCTCTCACAGAGAGGAGGCCTATGTCCCAGCAGTGGGGACAATGTAGACTGATTATGATGATGGAAATATCAAAAATATATTGACTGTTGGAAGTTGTTGTAGAAATACGAAACGCTTTGAAAGCGATTGCAACTTGTCCTTGTTCTAACAGTCGTGTAGACGAATCAATCGCTGGTGAAAGGTTCTGTCGATGAAATTCTAAAAAGTAAATCGTTCTGTCTGCGAACCGTTCGCCGTTGAAAAGTTCTGTCGGCGAAACATTGAAAAGTGAATCCTTCTGTCGGCGAATCATTCATCGGAGAAGCGAATGTCGGAGAACTGTTTCAGAATCTGTTTTGGTAGTCATATTCTATACATATGAGGGCCAAGACAACGACTCTGAAACAGTTCTCCGACTTTAGCTTCTCCGATGAACAGTTTGCCGACAGAACGATTCATTTTGTTAATACATAGACCATTGATGATCATGAAGAGTAATTAATTACAAGCAATTTGTCAAGTGTCATTGAGATCAATGTTTGGCACTTAAACTATCGAAGTCGCATCATTAGCTATGTCGAAGACATGCTATAGGTATCCAATGAACTAATTTATTAGTCTTTTAAAATGCAGTGCAAAAGGTTAAGGACATTTTGTATTGCAGCGTGCGTATTGTATAATTATCACTTGCTTCAAAACAGTGAAGGAAAACATCGTGAGGAAACCGGCATGCCTGATATTTCTCGACGGCATTTGAAGCCAAGTCAGAGGCCCATCGGCGGCTTTAAAACTCTGACACCAGGTTAGTTACTAATCATACGAAAAGAAGAAGGACAGCTTGAAGCAAAGGGTCATTCAGTAATAGTTTAGCTTCAAAATGACATCTTTAAGACTGTTATTAGAAGGATTTTGTCGCTGCTTCAGGGCGCTGGCGACTTGTTATTGTTTCCGCCGAAAGAGACTCAAATTCAAATTAATTTATTTTCTCTTCACAAACAATGGCATCTTATAATTTAGACAGACTTGAAGAACTGTGACAATAGTTTGTGAGAGACTGGAGTCTGCACTAGGAATACCTGTATCGCAGATCCAGGGTCCCACCACACGGTGTGTAAACATAATCAGTTAGTTAGTAAATGTGAAGGGATAGGGCATAACATAACATATAGACTCAGAGATTTAAACAATATAAAACAAAAAAAAAAAAGAATTAAATACAAAAAATAAATAAAGACTAACATAGCATCACGCCTGTAATTTCCGAAGAGTTAGGCAGAGGTGTACTCATAGTACACCCACATTTCGCCAGTTATGTTTAAGTCCCATGTAATAGGGGGCGACCCTATTGCCATCAACCGGGTACGAATCCAGAGACCAGCTCTTGAGAAATCCCTAATGGAAAAACACATTATCACTTTGCCGGACCTGGGAATCGAACCTCATGCTCAGCTGTAGCGATTGCGACCACAAGAGATGTCAGCAGAATTGACGGGGTCCGCTAGGGCCAATACCTGCCGGGGGTTCGAAGAAAACCGATAGGGACATCGTGGCCCCCGGCAACAGAGCAACCGAAGGAACACGGGTGGGTTTTAGTCAGTAAGAGTCTGACACGCCCTCCCGCTCCGCCCAGAGCGGGAGAAGTTATTTGATACATTCACACCCAAAAAAAAAGATGACAAGACCAAGTAAGCAGTCGAAAGAGACTATACTCGGTTTTACTTTTGGATATTAGTTTTACTCAGCGATTGAGTCGTCATTAGTGGTAATACAGCAGTGTGGCTTGTGGCTAAGTAATAACAGCCGCACGGGTCGATCAGGTTAAGCTACGCTTGCCGCAGTTGGTCTGTGGATGGGTGACCATCTTTTCATAACAAGAACCCTCCATGCCTCGGAAAAGCACGTTAAGCCGTTGGTCCCGGCTGTCATTTGTAGATCTTTGACAGTCGTTACGGGTCGTCAGAAGCCCAAAAGTCTGACAACCAGTCTTACCAAGGGGTATCGTATTACCTAGTAACTAGGTTGTGAAGGTCAGATAGGCAGTCGCTCCATGTAAAATACTGGTATTCAGCTGCATCCAGTTTGACTGGAAGACGACCCCAACATAGTTGGGAAATTACTAGGCAGATGATGATAGCATTCACACCATGTCAAGCTAGTTTTCAGATGCACGCGGATATTGGAAACCAACTCGAATATAAAAAAACTTAAAAAAATCAACCGTCTTCCAAAAAAAAAACACCACAAATCGAAAAATAGGTAACTTTAATTTCGGTAGTCGGTGTCTTTGGTATTGAATTTTCGTTGTTTGCTACCGACTTTCGAAATTAAAGTTATTAAAGTGAAACTTTTATTACATCGTCCCAAACTTTTTCGTCTGTGTGTTGCATGTCGCGTGACGGTCGGCCGCGGAGTAGGGATAAAGTGAAAAGCGCTCGTCAGAGCAGCCAAGGCCAATATGGCGGCGCTTATAGAAGTTTCACTTTTACCGTGGTTTCATAAAACCACACAATCCTTTTTTTTTCGCTTTGTAGTGTTTTTTTGGAAGTCGGTAGATTTTTTTCGTAAAAAAGTTTTTTTTTTCAGTTTTTAGTTGTGGTACCTACCCCACACAAATTCGAATACCACTACCTGCTATGTAAATAACAGTGACAGGAACTTAAGTTATCATCCATATACTTAGTGGGAGAAATTACGTATTATTGAACCCAACTCAAAAACCATCGAAGCAAAGTTAATAAAATTTATATGGGACCACACGGAAAGCAACAGCTTTCAAATAAAAAAAGAATCATCAAAATCGATTCTTCCAGTCGAAAGTTCCGAGTTAAAAAAATAAAACATGCAATCGAATTGAGTACCTCTTCCTTTTTTTGAAGTTGGTTAAAAAGTAATAGGCACTAGATGATTTAGCCGAATATCTAATTATCTACTAACGAGCTGCATTAGATGTCAATCACAATAAACAGCAAAAAAAACAGGCGAAAATGACACCATCAACGTAATTATTACGACAGCCACAATCATGCACGATTATGAATTACACGTAATCTAAAACCTGCGCGAAATGACGTCACGCATGATAAAGACAAAATGCAGTTTTTTAAATTAACTTTTTTATTGGCCGTGTCAGTTGTATTGTGTTCGTTGTAACTGACGGCGCGTGAAACTTGCGCTTTGCTTACAATTCATGCTGTTGATGTTGCAAATAACCGGAGAGATGTTACATAGACTATTACGTATTGGGTTTTCTTCTGACTTTTGAGAAGAGTACCAGTACTCCAATAGGCCTGTGTCCAAAAAGTTGTTTGTTGAAAGTGTACTTTTGTCCGTCTTGTAGATTATTAAAAAATATTGAACACGTATTTTTTATTTTTTGACGTAATCAAAAGATTACGGCGATACATTGAGTTAAAATGTGGCATGACGTCACGCCTTGCTAGATTGAATACTGCGTTGTGACGTAGTGAGCCCTCACTCCCCAACTTTAGTGCGTGTTTTCTAAGTTATTTTTGATTAATATGATAAAGTAAAAAATACGTGTCTAATATTTTTTTATTATCTGAAAGACGGACTAAATAGAATTTCTTTTTTTTTACCTAGGTAACTACCGTATTGCGTAAGACACATACAAAACTACGATGGATCGCATTGGTTTCATTTTGACAGTTGACCCACGTTCATTGCATTATTTACGTTTTTGATCAGACGAATTTTTCAAACCTATGAAGCAATGGATTAGTAATATCCTTCAAAAACGCATGCTTGCGTAAGGAGCTCCTTGGAATATTGTTCCACTATATGGTCTCCCTATTACTCAACTCATACTAAAAATGTTGAATCTGTTCAGGCCCGTTTTGTTAGGTATTTATGTATGAAGGCTGCCTCGTTGGTCTAGTGGTCGCAAGCACTACTGCTGAGCATGAGTGTGGGTCGGAAAAAGTGTTATTGGGTTTTTCTATCTGGAATTTCTCAGTAGCAGCCCGGAGTCTGGATTTGTGCCCGGTTGATGGCAATAGGCTCGCCTCCTATTACATGGGACTTAAACATAACTGGCGAAATGTGGGTGTACCTACTGCAGGTACACCTCTGCCCAACCCTTCGGGGGAACAGGCGTGATGTTATGTTATGTATGAAGAATGGGATTCGAAAAGCTATACCTGATTACAATGACAGGTTAAGGCACTTTAAATGAAAGGCGTAACCAATCGGACTTAGTCCTGAATGACTGACTGACGGATCAACGCACAGCCTAAACCGCTGATCGTAGAGACCTGAAACTTGGAGGGTGTGTTCTTTATATGACGTAGGCATCCGATAAGAAAGGATTTTCCGAAATTCTACCCCTAAGGGGGTGAAAAAGGGGGGCAAAGTTTCTATGGGACAACGTGATTCCTTGGTCCAATCTACTTCAAATTTTGCATAAAAGTACTAGGCTTGCATGAATTCAAGATAGTATTTCAATCATTATGTTACGGTGGTGCATTTCTATGGGATAATTTTCGACTTCCACGCGAGCTAAGCCGCGGGAAAAAGCTATTTTAACTTTAGGCCTAGTCAACGTAGTAGTGGTTGTAAATGTGTGCATGTGTGCGTGTATGCACAAAGCGAAGGTGTAGTTTTGGCCTACTTCACAGTTCGCAGCTCTATGTCTTGGTTTTTTATTCGGTCTGAGTCTTGGACACCAGTTTTTGACGGTCATGGAAAATATCGCGAACGCGTCCATAAAAACAAATCAACATGGAGAAATAGTGGTTATTCATGTTATGTGATTTATGTGCTTGAAGAAAATAAGTATTCGGTATGACCTGCAGTTAAACAGTAGTTACATGCTGCTATGGTTTTTGTTTGTAGTTTAATCGGGTTAGTAGGTCGCACACAAAATTTAATACGATTGCAGTATTTGAGCGAGTCGCTTCATTTGAAATATTTTTCGTAGTACTGATTTTGCAACGTACATACCTTTATTGTATGACAATTATTTTAATGATGTATATTAAAATCGCTGGACAGCCGCACTGGTCGATCCATCAGGTTAAGCTACGCTTGCCAGGGTTGGTCAGTGGATGGGTGACCATCTTTACATACCGAGACTCCTCCGTGCCTCGGAAAGCACGTTAAGCCGTTGGTCCCGGCTGTCATTCGTGGATCTTTGACAGTCGTTACGGGTTGTCAGAAGCCCGAAAGTCTGACAACCAGTCTTATCAAGGGGTATCGTATTACCCAGTTATTGGGTTGTGGAGGTCAGATAGGCAGTCGCTCCATGTAAAATACTGGTATTCAGCTGAATCCGGTTAGACTGGAAGCCGACCCCAACATAGTTGGGAAAAGGCTAGGCAGATGATGATATTAAAATCGCTGAGGTCACCGCAAAAGCAGCCAAACTCAAATGGTACTGGGCCGGACACGTTTGCTGCATGTCGGATGCATTGTGGGCTAAGACCACTACAACATGGGTTCCTGAAAACATCCAGCGGCGTTGTAGAAGACCCAGTCGTAGATGGCGGGACGAACTTGATGCTTATAGGAGGGATTGGTCAGTATTGGCTCAGGATCGAGTTGAGTGGAAAAAGGAAAGGGAGGCCTTTGCCCTGCAGTGGGACAATACGGGCTAATTATTATATTAAAATGGTTGACTGCCTCGTTAGGCTAGTGGTCGCAAGTGCTTTTGCTGAGCATGAAGTTTTGGGTTCGTCTCCCAGGTCGGGCAAAGTGTTATTGGGTTTTTTCATCAGGAATTTCTCAATAGCAGCTCGGAGCCTGTATTTGTGCCCGGTTGATGGCAATAGGCTCGCCCCCTATCACATGGGACTTAAACATAACTGGAGAAATGTGGGTGTACTATAGGAACATTTCTGCCTAACCCTTCAGGGATTACAGGCGTGATGTTATGGATGGATATTAAAAGTGTTGTAGCAATACTGCTTAGTTTGTGTTTTGCGGATCATGGAAAAAAGGACCATATTTCTATCATGTTATGGTATGGTGTCGTATAAACTGGATTTTATCAAGAGAACAGCAACGGCCTCCTGTCTTCTTATAAATGAACTGGGATCGCCAATGTGTATGATCAGTTTGGTGATTTCGCCATTGTCATGATAATAAACATATCATAACATAGACACAGGTGTGCATGACACACCCGCAGACCGCCTGTTACGTGTAAGTCCCATGCAATAAGGGGGAGAGATGACAGTGTTCAGAAAAAAAAACGACCAAGTTCGAGTCAGACGTTTCGTACCGTATTAAGATTGAGCAAAAAACACCGAAAAAGACACGTTTCTTTTATGAATATATGTAATATAAATTAAATAATTAAAAGGGATTAAAAGGGATTAAAAGGGATTAAAAGGGATTAAAAGGGATATCGTATTACCCAATAACTGGGTAATACGATACCCCTTGATAAGACTGGTTTTCAGACTTTCGGGCTTCTGACAACCCGTAACGACTGTCAAAGATCCCTTTAATTTTTGAAAAACAAAAAAAGTATATAAATTTATATTTTATTATTTGTTGATATTAGTGGCAAAAGAAATGACAATCTGTGAGAATTTCAACTATCTACCTATTACGGTTCATGAGATACAGGCCGCTGACAGACAGACGCACGGACTGATAGCAGGGGCTTAGTAATAGGGTTCCGTTTGGCACCCTAAGCTCGGAACCGCGCTATCACCGAGCTGCCTGGCTCATATTTGTACCACGTGTATGCATATGCAGGGCCGTCTTAATCATATTGGGCGCCAGGGTGCGAAAATCAGCCAGCGAAAAAAAAAGGAAAATTTTGTGTTCCATTTTTTTAAAGTATTCCTACTCCACAATAAAATGAGGTACATTTACAAACATCAAATTAAATTTTTCTTTTAAGTTGACAAACTTTTTAATGATATAGTGTCGTCTGTTTTGAAATGTACGTTAGATTTCTATACAAATCAATCGACTTGATCGGGCCTGAAGAACTTGCGCCCGAACGCTACGCACCCCTTGCACCCCCGGGTAAAGACGGCTCTGTGCACATGTTAGTCTGTGCCAATAGGAGAGAAGTAGCATGCTGAACAACCGTGCTAAATAACCGTGTTGGTGAAAACAGCATGCTTTTTGTCACCCTGTTAACTTTATAGTATACCAGCTTCTGCCCACGACTTCGTCCGCGTCAAATTTCGGCCCCTGACCCACCGCGTCGCATCGCGTCGCCCGCCTGCGCAATTACTTCGTTTTCCCTTAGCGTTTTTTGTAAAAAAAAACTCTTTTTTTTCCTAGTGTTTTGTTAAAGAATTGAGCTATCAAATACAAAAAGATTTTTTCAAATCCGACTGGCAGTTCCAGAGATTCGCACGTTCAAACAAACAAGCAAACAAACAAAAACAAAAAACAATCTTTACAGCATTATTATTATAGATTACTAGCTGCGCCCCGCGGTTTCACCCGCAAAAGTCTCGATCCCGTGGGAATAGCGGGATAAAAAGTATCCTATCTGTTAATTCAATTTATAAACTATCTGTGTACCAAATTTCATCCAAATCCGTTCAGTAGTTTTTGCTTGAAGAAGAGACAAACATATACACTCACAAACTTTCGCCTTTATAATATTAGTATTATGTGATTATAGACTAAATAGATTATGGTACGTTCCTAATTGGTTGAAGTACCACCGACGGTCAACTGTTCAAATATTGAAGGTTCAAAGTTGATATTTGATAATTATGTTGCGTTATCATGTTTGAACCAACTTTTTTTATCAATAGTTTGTGGCAGTAGGAGGATAATAAATTGGTTGGCTCATTGTTGAGAAACACACACAGTTCACATAACATTCTCCTCCATTTATTTATTCCTTTGAGTATTGGTGGTATTTCCAACGTTTACTGAATTTGAATGAACTAATAAATCTTTTTAAGGTTTTTCTTGTTTAGAAATACATAAACATTATTAACTATATAGCTATAGAGCAAGAATTTTGAAATACAAATTATTCATTAAGAGGTTTGTAATTGAGCAAAAATTTATTAGAAGAAATATATTAAAAAAGATCCCAAGAAGAAACAGACAGACTTTTGCAACCATTTTACCGGAGAATTTTTATTAGGTACCTACTGGTTCAGAATTGAAATGACTGAAATTATAATTTAGTTTATTTTAGTACCTAAGGAAGCTAGTTCTATAATTTACTTATAGATAGACTTCTAATTGAGTCAGATATTTGCCAAAACAATCGCATGCGAACCGAAGCGACTCCAAGAGTAAGTTAGTACCTATCTTTGAGTTTGGCAGCGATCGAGCTATACATTACTGAGAATCATCTGCTGCCGTGATCTTGGACCAATCGGCTCTGTAGTTGTTTGCGATATTATGTAGTTTGGATGTACTTGTGTAATTTGTATGACGCCCAATATAATGGGTTTGTGTTATGCAGGATACAGACCTC
This sequence comes from Agrochola lychnidis, assembly GCA_963680765.1. Lineage (NCBI taxonomy): Eukaryota > Metazoa > Arthropoda > Insecta > Lepidoptera > Noctuidae > Agrochola > Agrochola lychnidis. The sequence goes on along the minus strand of OY796856.1, from coordinate 4,607,562 downwards.
TTCTCATAAAAATTCAAATATGGAATAAGCTAAACTTTTTGGTAAAAAGAACAGAACGAAAACTGTTTACAATGCTGGCTGGAAACTATTAAAAACGTTATTAAACTAATGAACCGAAAATATTTCGTAAATGGAATTCCATCAATTTCATTTCGGTCATTAGGCATTTGTTTTAAAATGTTTTCATACAAGCTGCCTTGGTACGTCCAAGGCAGCTTGTATGAAAACATTTAGGTAGGGACTTTTCTTATTATCTATTGCAGTTTAAATAGCCAGCAAAATAAATTCCGTGGATCAAAACAAAATACACGACACACCAAACAAATGACTAATAAAACTATTTTAGCGCGTTCTAACTTCCAAAGTGTCATCTCATCTCGTGTCAGCGGACGGCGCGACGATAGTTCAGCACTCGAGCAGTTGTCACGGCCGGTCGTTCCCGGATGGAAGAATTAGCTCAGGCAGTCAGACCCAATTCCCAGGCAGACTTGCAACGAGACGTTAGGCATTGTATTTTTACATTTGGACTCCATCCAAATAGTACTCCCGAGTTATCAAAAATTCTAATTCCCATTGATACGAACGTACACCGTTTAACACCAACTATTAAGGAGGTCTTGATTTTAATTAAAGTTATTTTTGCTTCCATTAATTGTATTGCCCGATTAAATAAATCAACACTAAAGTTTCGAAAGGTCATCATGTCTGTTTAGTGTTATTGATAAAATTACATCGTTAGCAGAAATAATTATTTAGTTTAATAAGTAATATTTTCACGTCTAGTGATGGGACTTACCGGTGACGGTTAATCACTGAACTGTTATTTTTGTCACTTATGTTCACTTGGGGTGTTATTTTTTGTTATATTGTTGTGTGTTCGTATATAGTTCGGTACATCACGTAACTTGGCGCGTTGCCGGCCGGACGAGCGGTGCGCTCGGTCGTGTCGCGACTACTGCAGCGTTTGATTGTATACCTACCTTTGTAGGGCTGGGAAATGGAGGATTTTGTCGGATATCTATTATTTTGTTAATTTTTGTAATATCTGGTATAGAAGTAGAAGCTGACTTTAAGCGTAGGTAACGGGTGGGTTTGTGAAATAACCTTGTGTTCCCAAAAAAAAAAAAAAAAAATTGAATTGTTATTTTTTAATGAATTTAAAGTACTATCTACCTAAATGAGTAGCTACGAATGATGAATTTTGAGGATAAGTTATGTCCTAGTGTAAAAATAAATCTGACATAGGTACATAACACATCCTATACTATTAAATGAGTAATATTTGTATGTATATAAATAATATATATTTGTAATTACGTTCTCGAAAATGGTTCTAACGATTTCGATGAAGGTTGCATTAAAGGGGTTTACGGGGGCGAAAAAATGATCTAGCTAGGTCTCATATCTGGGAAAATTTGTTTTCTCTATTTCCACAGCCTCGGGAATGTGATACAACGTTGTATACCTACCTGGATGATATGTTTATCTATTTTCACCCGAGTAGAGCTCGAACCAGGTACAAGATATTTTAATTGCGAGTTCAAGGGCCACGGCAATCTTATGCAAGAGGTACTACCTAATATGATATTGGTTTAAAGGAAAATCATTTTAATTATAAATCAAAATCAAAATATTTTATTTCACATAAACCTACAAGGGCACTTATGAAACGTCAGAAGCTAGGTGCACGGTTCCAATTGGTCGCTTCCTATGGAGAAGAGCCGGCAAGAAACTCCACGGTTACTCTTTTCAAAATAAATTGTTTCTACAATGTTTTCAAATTACAGTGTTAATAGGTATGGGAGGACAGTGTTGGCCTATCAACAAGTACCAGGTACTTAGTAAAATAGAAAATGGTCCACAAGTCTACAGCCTACAACGTTCTCACATTCACAAAATCTAAAAGAAAAGAATCTATATAAAAGATAAACAAAAATAATAAAAATAAGGACCTATTTAAACCAAATGACATGATTGCCTAGTGGCATGATACAGCTGTAGTCAGCTGTAACAAATCTAATTTGATTCAAAAAAAAAAAAAACAGAAAATTGTAAGTATATTATGTCAAATACTGAAAAGATTATGTCAATGAAGTAGGTAAAAAAAAAAAAAAGTAAAATAAAATAATCATCGTAATTTGGGAGCAGTTAATAGACATTTACATTGTTATACCGTTAATGAGGTACCAGGGAAGCCACATGTGCAGAAGGAATTATTGCCAGACTTCCTTGTCTTCAACGTAGTCTTTAATCTTATAATATGCTTTTTTGATAAGGACACGTTTGATGTGAGTTTTGAACTTTCCATCGCTTAGTTCTGTAACAGACTTTGGTAACTTGTTATAAAAGCGGATACCGTTTATAAGAAATGACTTACTAGTTTTAGTTAATCTAAATTTGGGTATCACGATTTCATGTTTACTACGTGTATTTATATTATGGAAAACGCTTCTTATTTTGAAAAGTCCTAGGTTTTTGCGAACATACAAAATACTTTCTAAGATATAAAGAGAAGGCTGAGTCGGTATATCAATTTCTTTGAATTTATTTCTAAGGGACTCACGAGGACTCATTTTGTAGATCGCGCGAATTGCCCTCTTCTGTAGAATGAAAATTGAATCTACGTCAGCTGCCGATCCCCACAGCAAAACGCCATAAGACATAATACTGTGGAAATAAGCAAAGTATACTAACCTAGCTGTGGCTACATCAGTTAACTGCCTTATTTTTCTTACTGCATATGCAGCTAAACTTAATCTACCTGAAAGGGCTCTAATGTGGGCGCCCCATTGCAATCTCGAATCTAGAGTAATTCCTAGAAACACAGTTTCCGTAATAGCATCTAGCTTCTTGCCATCAAGTTTTAAATTGAGACCTACTTGAGGTACATTTGGTAATGAGAACTTAAGACATTTAGTTATAAATTGTCAAGCCACATTTTTAACAACACGACTATTCAAATGATTCCCTAAACATGTAGGGAACTTAAGACATTTATTATAAATTGTCAAGCCACATTTTTAACAACACGACTATTCAAATGATTCCCTAAACATGTAGGGATTTATGTATAAACGTTGCTTAAAGTTAAGTAATGATTAACGACTATTTAACCCTAAATTTTTGACGTTTGAACGTCACTTAAACTATAAGCAACGTTTATTATTATTTTAAGACGGTTAGCTTATAAGTTAATTTACCTAAATAGTTTGTTTGAAAATAAATAGAATTAATTTATTTATCGTATTTTTTATATCCGTGATCACAATAAGTATGTCCCATCCCTACGTCCGTCAGTTCCACCGAGCAAGTGGCAACCGTGTGCCGTCAATTTAACTAATATAAAATAGGAGAATGTGCGTCCGGTGATCTCATGAAACTCATTATCATCCGTTGATGACCTATTTCGAGCTGTTACTGGCAAAACAAATGAATTTAACAAAAAAATAAATAAAAACGTGGAGCTTCTTCCCGAAAAAGAACTGTCGTTAAATTGTAGTCTGGCTGAGAAGAATGACATAAAATACGGTCAAGTTCAAGAGCAATTTGCGCTGCAATTATTACTTATCTCAGTCTTCGATTTCCAGACGGAGACAAAAGTGTGTATTTTGTCAGAATAAGGCGTTCGTGTTTTATTTTATGATGGAGGTACGGTCAGCACACATGGTCTTACACATGGTCTTACACATGGTTCTTTTAAATCCTATGAACAATAATACCATTTATTGCAGGCGACACAGGCCCATAGAAAAATACCTTAACCTACCCCCCCCCCCCCCTCCCTACCCTCTTACCTTTTATATATATAAATATATTTGTAATCACGTTCTCGAAAACGGCTCAAACGATTTCAATGAAAGTTGCAATGTAGGGGTTTACGGGGGCGAAAAATTGATGTCTGGAAAAATTAGATTTTTCCGTATTTTCTCTCGAGCAGAGCTCGGTCGCCCAAAGTTTAGAACAAGATGGCTACCTTAGAATAATGATATGGCAGCATGGAATTAGTAAGTACCTACTGTCATGGCAGCATGGAATTAGTATGAACTATTCTATTAAATGAGCATTCTCTATTTTCACCCGAGCAGAGCTCGGTCGACCAGGTACTGTGATTTATATACACCCAAAATTATAAGAAACACTACTTATCAGCATTTCATATAAAAACTAAGAGTGTGTATTATCTTAATAAAACAAGTGTTTATTTTTGACGTGACAACGTCTTATAAATTGGTTTGCCGGGTGACACTTCAAGAAACTGCGTTACGCTCCGCTCACGTTATGCGCTCACAATGAGAGCGAGTGAGAGGCACGCGTCCCTTCCACTCGGGCATGGTTAGCCCGCCTAAGAGCGAGAGAGACAGAGCGAGAGAGAGAGAGTGAGAGAGATAGGCTAGATAGATAGGATATCTTTGTATAAATTAATGTTTTAAATATAATTCTTTGTATAAATAAATGTTTTAAATTGTTACTATTATTTCATCCTTCTTCCTACTATACGAATGAATATTCACATTAAAATTATTTTACCACTCAAAGTCGTTGTCACGTAAAACTTTCGCCCGTATACCGACTTTACAGGCAACCAATTTTTTAAATATTATTCTCATGAAGATAAAAGGAAAGATGAAAGGGATGAATATAAATGTGAATAAGACGAAGGTCATGGTGTTTGAAAGAGGAAAGGATGTATCGGTGTGTGATGTGAAAATAAATGATAAGAGTGTGGAGCAAGTAAGTGAGTTTACATATTTGGGGAGTCTGTTTACAAGGGATGGGAAGATTGATGGAGATGTGGAAAGGACAGTAAATGCGGGAAATAAAGTGAATGGTGCTATACATGTGATTGTGACCAACCAGTCGAAGTCTAAAAAGGCTCGACTGGCTGTTCACAATGGTGTATGTATGGAAGTGAATGTTGGGTGTGGCAAAACAAGCATGAAAGTAGAATAAATGCTATGGAAATACGTTCCTTGCGAAGCATGTGTGGTCTGACTATGAATGATAGGCTGAGGAATGATGTGTAACAGCGGCAAAAATTGAAAAGGTTATGCTGAGATGGTTTGGGCATGTTAAGAGGATGAGTGAAAGGTGACTAACAAAATGTATTAGAAAGGCCGGTCGGGGACGCCCTAGGAGGACATATACTGACCTTATTGGTGATGTTCTTCAGAAAGGCCAGGTGCGTAGTACTCGCAACCGGCGTGCGTGTATGACCAGATGTATGAACGTAAACGAGGCAAAAGGAGTATGTGAGGATCGTAGCAGGTGGCGTTCTCGCCTTCTTCCCCATGGGGGGCAGAAACTACAGAACGCCACCTGCGGAACGCTGAGTTGATGTATGTATGTGTGTGTATTCTCATGAAAGTTTTTTTAATACCGAAGTGTTAATCGACTTATCTTGCTGAGCATGTTGCGTTTCTTTCAGAGTTTTATTTTCAAGCTGAATGGTTGGGAATTTGGTAGCCCTCTATTTAATAAATTAATTTTTGTAGAACAGCCTTCAATATTGTTGTCGTGAAGAAGGAACTGGAGAAGAACTTAATGAAACAATTGAATATTAAACTGAAATACCTTAATGCTGAGAAACTTTGGAGGAGTTCCAAAACAGTATTCTTTTCCTGAGGATATAGACTTCAATACCTCCGCGTTATTATAATTAACATAATGATATTCTTGTTTATTTGTTTGATTGATTAAGATGCGTATCTTAAGTACTGCGCTATGTGGTTTACGGCGCAGGTCCGACTAACAATAGGTCACTTTATATGTAAATTGTAAAGGGATTCAGTAGCGATAATAACAGATGCAAAGTGTACTTACAAACATCCATATAGCCCTAACACGTCCTTCTTGAAGGTAGTGGTCCCCACGTCTAACCTATTACAGTGCAGAACCATCATCTCCCTGTCCTTGTCCCATGTTACGTGGGGTTGGCGCACACGTTTTCTTTTTCCACTCTCCCCTGTCAACCGTCACGCTATCATTCACTCCCTTCTCTTTCATATTATTCCTCACACAATCGATCCATCTTTTGGATTGTTAATAATAATGAATAAGTTTATAATTAATTGATTAAATGTAATAACATACCTACTTATATTTGTACGCCGTTAAGGCAAAACATGACTGTGATATAATTTAATTGTAACATCTTGCATGCCATGTGTGTGTATACTCATGTTTTGGACAAATAAATGATCTTTATCTTTATCTTTGACCTTCCTCTCCCGCTCCATCCATCAACATTTATATTCATCACTCTTTTAATCACATGCGTTTCCTCTCTCTTCATCACATGCCCATGCCAAGCCAAACGATTTCCTTTCAACTTTTCTGTCACTGGCGCCACTTTCAAACACAAATTCAAAACTTTTGGATCGTCAGTCAGAAAGTTGAAGCTCCAAAACGTAGGTCTCTATGGAGAAGAACGGGCAAGAATTTCTACGGACACTCTACAGATATTACAAAATCCTGGGTACAATATTCTTGTTGCTTCTATATGTGAAAACAATGTACAATAAATAGTCAAAAGCAATTGAAAATATAAGAAAAATAAGCCTTGGCAGATAAGAGATGACCAGTCTCAACTGACGGCGCCCGTTTACGAACATGACGCGTGAATGAGCACCATCCAGCTCAACCATTTTGCAGGGAACCGAATGATCCAACACACTCGTCACCATCAGCGAGACATTTAGGTGAGCATGACATACTCTCAACTTCAAACTTCCCCTTATATTCTCATTTCTTACTTAAATCCATTTTTGTCACATCCATCTCAACATTCTCATCTCCATATACAATATTTTATCATCCGTCTTCTTCACGGCCCAGCATTCCGATCTATAAAGTACGACAGGCCTTATCACGGACTTGTAAATTTTCACCTTTAACTTGAGGGGCATCCGTGGGTCGCAAGTTGTTCCTGTGACCTTTCGCCATTTCATTCATCCTGAGTTGATCTGGTGCGTTACGTCTTGGTCTACTTCGTGCATACCAGTGCATACTTATAGTGTGTGTTCATATTGAGAAAATCAAGCTTACCTATCTACTATAGAAAGATATACAGTGTTTGGCAGAACGTTGAACATACGAAAATGGTGGATAGGTGGGGTCATCTGCTACTTACTCAGCCCTAATTTATTTAGCCCTGGGCCTCTGGATCTTTAAAAAAAAACCTTGCTTTTGCTTTCTTCTAGTTTCACCACTTTCTTAACTTTAAAGTGTAATTTTTATTAAAAATGAGTAAAACAGGCAATTTTTTTTTTTTAATCTTTAATGTTGACAGATTCTTATAAAATTATTGCTTTATTCACATGTTAGCTAGAAAAAACGTTACGAGTCCTCAAACTTACAGAAATGTAAAAAATACTTAAATCTTAATTTCAACTAGTATTTAAAAAAAAATATCCAGGAGCCAGGGCCAAATAAATTAGGGCTGAGTAAGTAGCAGATGACCCCACCTATCCACCATTTTTGTATGTTCAACGTTCTGCCAAACACCCTGTATATTAATTTATTATATATATGTCTGGTCCGGTCATTAGTACGGACACGAAACGAATCGCAAGAGTCTACCCACACCTAAAGCGCGCGCTTCTACAGAGTCGTGATGTTTTAAGGCCACGGCGAGGAGGATATTCAGCCTCTGATCGCATCGAAGTGAAGACGTCACGGAACTGTTTTCGATTCGTGGTGCTCAGTTATTGTGTTAGTTGTAATTTGTGATCATTTTTTTTAAATTGGTAATTTTAATAAACGCCGTCGCACCCAGTGTGTGTATAATTTAGCTAGTGCGATTAATTTGATAGTAAATTATAATGTAATCTGAATTGTAAACTGTTTTTCTATTGCGCATTAACCAACACTACCCACACTACGCCCACAGTAGTTAAAATATCGCTGATAATAAACGAGAGTCACATACCCGTCTCCGACATATATTTATTTATTGTCTGTAATTTTTATGGTGTACATAATAAAGAATATTCTATCTTTCTATATTTTTTTGTAGTGAGCTTATAAGAAAGAAAAGATATGTAAGGTAATACAAGTTAACAACTATTAGGGCTTCTGATAAAAAAATATATAGGGAACTAAGTTTTGCCCGCGGCATTGCCCGCGTGGATGTTGAAAATTATTCCACTGGAAAATATTACCCGGACCGTAAGTGTCCCATATCCTAACTATTCGTAACGTAGGCTAGGCGCGTTGTGCTCCACGCGCGCCTCAAAGAGATGTCTGCAGAATTGACGGGGTCCGCTAGGGCCAATGCCTGCCGGGGCTGCGAATTCGGGCCGAAAGGGACATCGTGGCCCCCGGCAACAGGGCAACCGAAGGAACACGGGTGGGTTTTAGTCAGTAAGAGTCTGACACACCCGCTCCATCCAGAGCGGGAAAAGTTATCTGATAATTACCCACCCAAAAAAAAAGGCTATGATCTATTTAAGTATGTAAGGAGCAACCAGCCGCGGACAAGTCAGCAAACTAAACCAACTAGTATCCGTATCAAATCGCAGATACTGTCGAAAATGAGAAAGTAAATCATAAACCAAAAGAAACAACATAACAAGCGAATAAAAAAAATAAAAAAATACGAAACCAACCAAACTTAACACAATTACAGAAGGTACCTACCTATATTTTATAACCTATTCACGCAGTTTATACGAAATAAAATCGAATCGAATATAATAATTTATGGTCATGCTAGCCACTTGCATGACCATAAATTATTATATTCGTCCAAAAAAGCACAACAAGATTGTTTATCGATATGCTAATGGAGCATAATCGCTATTCGCAATCTGCAATTCAAGGTAAAATGGTCGTTGAGGGCGGGGATACCCCTGAAATGACCTAATGAAAATGTTACAAATACCAAAAACAATGTAAGTATGGCTAATTGGTTGATTCGCACGAATTTACTCGAGGCGCGAGTTAGTGTACTTTTTCCTTTCTTTTACTGCATAAAATTCTAAATGTGCCAATTGCCTAATACGTATTTCTGGAGTTGTCGATTTGCACACACATAAATTAACTTCGTGCGAATCGCCACAAAAAAAGAAAAAGTTTAGCTGTGTCGATTCGCCCATTTCGGACGAGTATAAATTGGTGCGAATCGACAATTAACCCATATTGTATAACATCATTTTGACAATGAATAGGTACTAGTGTATCTGCTTATCAGCACTCTTTGATAAGGGCTTTGATTATTTTTAAGAAGATAATAAGAATAAATATGGATGCGTGCTTATTGCGTTAGTGCGTGAATATATACTCGTATATGCATGTTAGGTTAGGCTTTGCATTTCCGATAGAAAATGATTTTAGATTCATATAGCAATGAGAATAATCAAGCAATACGTAGAGGACACAAGTCATAGATGCCCTGTAACACGCTCAAGCACTGAAGTGGAAGTCAGGCAGAGCAACCTCTTGGAAAGGTCCAAACGGAAAGAGAAGAGGCAAACCAGCAGAACGTTGGCAAGACGAGAAAGAGGAACTGGTTGGCAAGTCATGATTTGAGAAAGCAAAAAACAGAAAAAAGAAAAAAAAAAATACTTTTCATTCGCAAAATGTCTATCGGTCGTAAAATATCTCTTTTTCATAATGTCTCTTTCGCAAAACGTCGCTTTTCGCAGAATGTCTCTTTCGCAAAATGTCGCGATAGTAACTTAGGTTAATAAAACATTTTATTAAAGTATAGTAACAAAATCACAAAAAAAAGACTAGGCAACATACCTAGGCTTTTCCCAACTATTTTGGGGTCGGATTCCAGTCTAACCGGATGCAGCTGATTTTAAATAGAGTGACTGCCTGTTTGACCTCCTTTCAGGCGTAGTTCTGGGGGTCATACTCATGACCCCCCCCAAAATCTTTCACGTTGTCGGGAGCCTGAATGATTTACTTGTATTACTAATTTTTTAAACTATACTACAGCGACAGTGGCATATTATCCAAAAAAAATATAAGAAAATAGGCAGTGGGGACTGCCGACAGAAGTGAAAACTTAAGACTATGAAATAACAGTGTTTTATTTTTATTTTCCAATTAACTGGAAGAGGATCAAAAATGAAAATTCACAATTTGTAAATTAACATTAGTTCTGGTTTTCACATATATCGGCACTCCCGACCAACAACAAGCGCAACACGTCATACTCATAGGACCTGTGTTGTTAACATTAGCATGTCGGTGACGCGAACCCGTAAGATTATCCCCTACCAAAAATCGCTCAACGCGCCTAAAGAAGTTTTTACTTCAAAAAGTCAATTATAATGAAGTTGGTAAAAAACTTTTTACAAAAAAAAACAACCGACTTCCAAAAAACACTACAAAGTGAAAAATAACTTTAATTTCTGTAGTCGGTGTCTTTGGTTTTGAATTTTCGTTTTTTGCCACCGACTTCCGAAATTAAAGTTATTTTTCACTTTGTAGTGTTTTTTGGAAGTCGGTTGTTTTTTTTTGTATAAAGTTTTTATTTTTCACTTTTTAGTTGTGGTACCTACCCCACACAAATTCGAAAACCACTACCTGCTATGTAAATAACAGCTGTGACAGGAACTTATCATATCATCCACATACTAAGCGGGAAAAAGTACGTATTATTGAAGCTAACTCAAAAACTGTCAAAGCAAAGTTAATAAAATTTATATGGGACCACCTCGAGAGCATACCCTTTCAAACAAAAAAAGAATTTTCGAAATCGGTACACAATTGACGGAGAAATCGGTGGACATACATAAAAAAAAAAAACAAACATACGCGACGAACATATAACCTCCTCCTTTTTGGAAGTCGGTTAAAAATAGAGTATCTTGGCATGCAAGAGCGAGCGACGCAAACATGCACATATCATTCTTGATGGAAAAACCCAATAACACTTTACCCGGCAGTAGCACTTGCGACCACTAGACATGGTGACCCCCCCAAAATCAAGGGCTACGACCGCGCCTGCCTCCTCCTTGGTTCTTTTAATACTGATCAGCCATTCTGTTTATAATTTATTTAAAGAGTGACAGTGATATCTTTGGAGCAGGTAATAGATGAAGTGTCTACTGGTCATCGGTCGCGACCTTTTTTAACCCGTCGCGAGTGGTTCGCTCCACTTATTACCGGAAAATGGTACCTAGTGACGTCACTATTACCGAATCACTATAAGAGCCGACACACATAAAAAGCGACGTCGCATCGCAAAAATCAGCGACAGCACCTTAAGATTTTCTTAGGAAATGCCCAAACCTTCTGCGTTGTGACGTCACAACGCTTTTATGTGCGTCGGGCCTTTTTTTTTTGGTTGGGAAATTATCAAATAACTTCTCCCGCTCTGGGCGGAGCGGGAGGGCGTGTCAGACTCTTACTGACTAAAACCCACCTGTGTTCCTTCAGTTGCCGTGTTGCCAGGGGGCCACGATTTCCCTATCGGTTTTCTTCGAACCCCCGGCAGGCATTGGCCCTAGCGGACCCCGTCAATTCTGCTGACATCTCTTTGAGGCGCGCGTGGAACACAACGCGCTGTCGACCCGGGCTTGGTCCTTATCGGACGGCGAGCTACTCATTGCTCACCGTCCGCAAGCCCGCGCCTACGGTGGCCGGAAATTTTCCTGTGATTCCCGACGCCCAGAGCGTCTCCTCCTGCGGCGGTTAGGAGCACGAGGGCGCGAAATTTGCCTCTCCCTCACGCGCTCCGTCTCCTCCTTCGCGAGCATTACTGCTTCGCAGAAGGAGGTGACGGCCTCCCATTTCCTCTCGCTCCGTAGCATGGTCCGAATCAGGGCCGGACGCGAGAGATCACCACCGCCGAAACCTGCATGTCCTAGAACCAAAAAATTTAAGACATGTGACATCTACCAACCCGCACTGGGCCCGCGTGGTGGATTACGGCCCACTCCCTCTCACAGAGAGGAGGCCTGTGTCCCAGCAGTGGGAACATTATGATCTGATTATGATGATGCTATAAGAATACAATACCTTTACTACTTAAAGTGAAGTGCGTACTCTTGAGTAATAACTATCTTATCTAAGCTAAACCCCAACACTTACTTAATCACGTTTGTAGATAACAGGTGAATGGTCTGTTGCATTCGCTTCTGCAATTGCAGAAACAATAGATAATATTATCAATTATTACGTTAGTAAATAATGTAGGTACATGCACATCTTCGAGTCAGACGAGACACTAATGAAATTAGGTATCTTTATAGATAAATAAATAGAATATCTATATATGGGTATTGTAGAAGTTACAGATAGTTAATTGATTCAGGCGTGACTTTGCAGAAATCCATTATAAAATACAATAGACGTGGATATATTTAGTAACCTGTTCCGCTTAGCTATTTCTAAGGAGCCATAAAAAACTCCTTAAAGAAATCGACACGTGTTTCACCTCTCAACGAGGCTTCCTCAGGATGACGATTGACTTGTCGCGACCCCGAACACGGCGTGTTTTCACACCGAGCGCTGAACGCAGACTGATCGACTGTTGATGCCTTGGAGTTTTTTATGGCTCTTTAGAAATAGCTAAGCTGAACAGCTTACTAAATATATCCACGTCTATTGTATTTTAAGTTACAGGTACATAAGACTTCAATCCTGTTTCAGCCGGATCGGTGTTACGCAATAAAACGTTAAGCCTACAAAATGGCTTACGATGTGGCTATGACGGGCCCTACGTAGTGGCCTACGACGTAGCCTACGACGTGGCCTACAATGTTGCTACGACGTAGCCTATACGATGTGTCTACGGCGAGGCCTACGATATGGCCCGATATGGCTACTACGAGGCCTACGATTTGGATACGGCGAGATCTATGATATGGCCTACGACGTGTCCTACGATGTGACGATGATGTATTACTAGTCAGCTTGCCATCAATCCTCGACCTATTTTCCTGAGTATTTTCTTACTCCGGTTACCAAACTCCGGTCATCAAGGTTGCCAACCGCAACCATCAGACCGTTGCGTGTTGTGGCGCATCCATTGTGTAACAATTGTATAAAAATAAATACAAAATCAAAACATGGATCGTAGTCTGCGGTCGCGTCAGGAATAAACCAGAGTACGACAGACGTCACGCAACAAAACCAACATACCTTGACCTCTGATATTAAGCGAAAGTTCTCTTAATACTCCCTTTTAGTTACAGACTGGGGGACGTAGGGAAGGTCTGCTCAAAGTGGTATCGTGGACAGAATATGGGTCGGGTCAGCGATGTCAGCGGCTGTTCTGTTATAATTAGTTTAACCGCTTCACTGTGACATTAAAACGTTTACACTGAACTCGAAAGGGGGAGACTGAATCCTTTCATGTATGGTAATCAGCTGTTGCAGTAAACTTCCCGTGTTTTGCCCGATCCAGTCACTGATGTTAAAACTTTTGGGAAACTTGATTGATTGACTATAATAATTGATTGTTGTCATGTTCTTGAGTAGAGACCGCGAATCGGTATGCCTAAGGCGCCATCACTGGAGCGATAAGCTTCATAGGGTCATCTGCTTAGCCTTTTCCCAACTATGTTGGGGTCGGCTTCCAGTCTAACCGGATGCAGCTGAATACCAGTATTTTACATGGAGAGACTGCCTATTTGACCTCCACAACCCAGTAGGAACTAGGTAATCCGATACCCCTTGGTAAGACTGGTTTCAGACTTTCGGGCTTCTGACGACCCGTAACGACTGTCAAAGATCCACGAATGACAGCCGGGACCAACGGCTTGACGTACTTTCCGAGGCACGGAGGAGTCTCGGTATGTAGAACTGGTCACCCATCCACGTACCAACCCCGGAAAGCGTAGCTTAACCTGATGAATCGACCCGTGTGGCTGTACTTAGCCACGAGCTCCTCCAATATAAGCTTCATAGGGCGATATGTATGTAATAATGTAGCAAATAATATGTACTATCGCGGAAAGCCATAACTAACCACCGTAAGCCGACGTTCGCACGGACGTATAAAATTGCGGCGGGATTTTATCACGTACTGAATTTTCAACTCTCAGTGTTAAGCCGAACGTTGAGAATCCAACGCACTGGGATGCACTCTCGTTCCAGCGCGTTGAAAAAAGGGATTTTCAACTCTTGGCGTTAAGCAGAGCGTTGAAAATCAAGTGCAGGAAAAAAAATCGCGGCAATTTTATTGCGTCCGTGCGACGTCCGTTAAGGACTATTCTTGCTTGCACCGATCGGCCGCTGTAGAACCAGGGCGGTAACAGATGTGGTCATTGTGTCCACAGGATTTTGTTTTCAAAGTGGTTAGTTATTGATTTCCGTGATGGTACCTGGTAGATGAATGAGTGGAGCAAAGGATCGAGTTCATGGGCGTGCAATTGGAGAGGCATATTTTCCAGGTGGACAGATATAGGCTGAATGTTAATATAATACTATCGCAGTCACAGTTTGACATTTGTTTTTATCTTGCTTCACCCAATTTATCACTGTAGCTTGATATCAATTCCGGGATCTCTCAATGACAGCGTTCATTGTGAAATCCTGGTATAGTGTGTACAGACGCCAGCACATCAAGCTACCCGAAATTGTCAAATTTTCCCAATCAACTTTAAACCTTATAGCTCAGCAATAAAGTTGAAAATCTATTAAATAAATTTGACAGATTGTAGTAGCTTGATGTGCTGGCGTCTGTACATACGTATACGACACAATGTAGAATCAATGGAGAATGCCATTAACACGACTCTTGGCAGTCCAGGATAATAGATTTATGATCAGGATCACCAATCTGTAGTCAAACATCCACATTAATTCACAATACTAATTTATTATGAATTGTGTAACGACATGCAGGTCAAACAACACAACAATCATTCTGCCTATCCTACAAAACACAGTCGCAATGATGAACTTGAAACAACTATTACTGCCATCTTGTTGTAGAAAATAGAACCGTTTGCGTTAGGAGTTGCAGTAACAGTGTAAATTGTTCTTACGTTCGCCAATAGATGTCGTTGTTTTCAATTCTTATACTCTTTCCAATAAACGATGTAAACAAACGCATTTTAAGTTTTGCATAGATACTTAATTTTTAAGTAAATTAGAGAGTGGATAATGAAATAAATTTACTTAAACCTTGAAATAAAAGTTTAATAAATAACTGAGAACTCGATTCAGTTCACGAACAGTCATATTTCAATCAGCAAGACTGCACCCGTGGTTTGGATCCCCAACGTAATACGGTAGGTATTACGTTCGTTACGTACGAATCTAAGTCATAAAATAGTTCCGACGATTTTATCCTAGTTAATATTTTGACTGAGTAAATTGAATTAACAGAAATGTGCCAGTGATATAATTAGCCGAAGACTGATCTTAGCAAATAACTTTAAAGTAGGTGACAAAATTGTCTGAGACATGCGAAAATCAATGAAGGAGAGCCATTAAAACAAAAAAACTAGGGGTACATAATTAGGTACAATTTAATCAATTTAAATCTACACTAATATTATAAAGAGGAAAAATTTGTATTTTTGTGTGTAATGAATATGTTTGTAATGAATAAACTCAAAAACTACTGTCCCGATTTGAAAAATTCTTTCATCAATGGATAGCTACATTATCAGCGAGTAACATAGGCTATATTTTATCCCCGTACTCCCACGGGAACGGGAACTACTCGGGTTAAACCGCGTGACGTCCGCTAGTATTAAATAATTCTAGATGAAAAAAAAAAAAATGTTTCCAGTTTTGTTATTTTTAAATGAAATTATTGACGTTTGAAGTTAGAGCAACGACGCATTTCGAATAAAATTTAAAAAAGTCATTTAAAATAATCCGTGTGACCTGGGTCTTGTTATTGGGCCTAATCACGTAGCAGACGGCCCCACGAATCTGCCATTTTCGTATGATCAACCGTATGCCTAACACCCTGTAGCTTTCCGTTTCTATGAAAAGAGTCCTTTTCGAATATGAGTTCTATTCGTCATCCTTTAGAGTGGATGTATTAAATAGTAAGAAAGAAAGATTTTTTTTTTATTTGGGACACGCTCAGGAAATACTAAGAAAATTATAAAAACAATAGCAATTTCATAAAAACATATAAAAAAAGGTAAACAAAAAAGAAGACCTGAAATGTTATGTAAATTAGAACGATTTCAAAATTGAAAATACTCGTTTGACACATAATATGTACTTGTTTTAAGACTTTATTGATATTTATAAATAATCGGTCTATAATGTTCCCACTGCTGGGACACAGGCCTCCTCTCGGTGAGGGAGTGATGGGTCGTAATCCACCACGCGGTCCCAGTGCGGGTTGGTACATGTCACATGGCTTTCAATTTTTATTCTAGAACATGCTGGTTTCCTCACGATGTTTTCCTTCACCGTTTTGAGAGCAGTGGTGCTGAAATAATTTACACAAAGTAAAGCGACTGTCTGGGTTCGAACCGTGAACCTACAATTCGTAATGCAGCTGGACCGCCATAGCTCCTCAATTTATATCTTTGAGTTACCGATACTTTACAGTTGACCCAAATTTTTAACCAAAATGCTAAGGAGTAGTTGTTTTTTTAGATTAAAAAATGGAATTAATGTTACGTTTACGTTACGTTTCATTTCGTTAAGTTTAAGACGCGCATTCGTACCTCCTGTGGCGAAGCTTATTACCAGACAGTGTAAGCTGGGTTAATAGTACAAGTACGTGTGAAAGCTTTCACTCTTTACCTTCAGATACCCGGCAACGAGCTGGAAGAAAAGGCACTTAGACTTGAAAAAGCACTTTAGCTCTTGCCGCCGTAATCAATGGATGAAATACCTCGGAGTACCAAGTAGGTCACCCAAAGCAAAGCTGACAAATTGCAGCGTCATAATACTTTACCTGAACTTTATTTTGTAAAACCTCGTCAATCACTATGTTGTGGTCGTTTTCTAGTCTAGCCGGATGCAGCTGAATACCAGTTTTTTACATGGAGCGATTGCCTATCTGACCTCCACAACCTAGTTACTAGGTAATGCGATACCCCTTGGTAAGAGGCTTCTGACGACCCGTAACGACTGTTAAAGATCCACGAATGACAACCGGGACCAACGGCTCAACGTGCTTTCCGAGGAGCGGAGGAATCTCGGTATGTAGAAAAGGTCACCCATCCACGGACCAACCCCGGCAAGTGTAGCTTAACCTGATGGATAGACCCGTGCGGCTGTTTATTACTTAGCCACGAGCTCCTCTCTTTCAAAGCTTCGTAAACACATTAGGAAACACAGTTACGCATGAAGCCGACCTCAACATAGTTGGGAAAAGGCTAGGCAAATTGATTGAGTTACGCATGACTGTTTGAGCTACATGTCATGTGTATTATTATTATTGTATATAAAGGCATTACGTGGTTTTTATCAGAAGAGGTTTTAATGGTGCCGATTCCCTTTTTCACAAACTAAACTAAATTTAAGTTCAGTGCATCTTTTTCTTTCTATTTCATTAAGAAAAGGACAGAAGATAAATTTTAGTTTAGTCCTGTCAAATTAATCAGCGCCTGTCACTCTCCATACAAGTTTAGACGTGATTAAAAACTTGCTGACTAAAATTACGTCAATTTACGTCAAGCGCTGATTAATTTGACAGGACTAAACTAAAATTTATCTTCTGTCCTTTTCTTAATGAAATAGAAAGAAAAAGATGCACTGAACTTAAATTTAGTTTAGTTTGTGAACAAGTGAATCGGCACCATTGTCTCTTATGCGTGGGTATGCGGGCGAGGAGATCAGGAGATGTAAGTAAATGAAAGTCAATAATATTTTGAATAATCACAAATCTCTGATCACAATAATATAAACGACGTTCCCCCGAGTACGAGAAGCGCGTGCGCACATCGATCAACTCACTGCACTGCTAAGCCACGATCACCTTTATCCCAGTCACCATAAAACATGCCGGCTTCGATCCGTCTTTTCGATCTACCTTTTTTTTGACAGACGGCCGCCTCCACAGTCCATGACAAGTTACGTCAAGTTGACAGCTGTCATAATCGTTCTAAAATCAACTCTGTAAGTTTGGCGTGGTAAAACTTTTAGACGCGCCGTCATATACCATGTGTATTATTATTATTGTGTATTGTTTACCTCAACACATGCTAAGTGTTGCGATAACCTCGCGTTTACACCCACAAATAAGTTGTGCTACTTGTTTTAACATGTATCATGCAATGACGTTGTTTCAGAACATGTGTTGTGAACGATTTTGTCCACCTTTTTCATATAATTAGTGATATTTATTATGACGAGCTTTCTACAAGTGTTGTATACTTCCTACAACTAGTCTTTATAACATGTTTTAGATGTAAACCATAAACGAAACTAAAAGATACAATATGCAAAATACATTTTATACAAACAGCAATAAGATAACAAAAATCATAATATTTTTTTTTAATAAAAAATTCTTTCTATTTCTGATTCAGTAAATACAATTTTCGCGCTGTATTTATTAGCCACAGGAGATTCAATTATCTTACTTTAATAGGTGTTAATTAATTGCACGTCATTAATTGTCTAGGAGCTAGTGGCTATCGGCGTCTTCACACTAACGATTACACTATACAATCAATACGTTTACTATGTTGGTATAATTAATGTTGTTGTTGTGTGTTGCTTAGAGTTTACAGAGTAGGTAGTAAAGTGATGCTCCTTGTCAGAGAAAAGAAAGAAAAGAAAAAGAAAAATTAAGATAGGAAAAGAAAAGTAAGAAAGAAAGAAAAGAAAAGAAAAAGGAAAAAGAAAGAAAAGAAAAAGGAAAAAGAAAGAAAAGAAAGAAAGAAAAAGAAAGACAGAAAGAAAAGAAATGGAAAGAAAAAGAAGGAAAGATTAGAGCATACCAACACCTTGACGAAGGATGCACGGTACCGAGAAGTAGCACTGCTTTGCTTTAGTTTGAGAACATGGGTATCGGTGAAGTTACAGGCAACACTTTCATGCTATTTTCAAATGTACAAATTACTTTCATCTATATTAAAAAGCCTATCGATATGCGAAGGTTTAGTAAAGTAAAGTAAAAATTTATTTGCATAGATTGCAGGTACAGTAAATAAGATGTAATGATGATGTGATGTAGATGTAGATGTTTGAAATGAAATACGGTAATGTAGGCTTTTCACTTGAAACAACTAAAAACATATAGGTACTCCAAATCAATAACTAAAAGGATTTAAACAGAACCCCTGAAAAAAAAAATAACACTTAATACTTTAATTCCAGTGCACATTGCGACAAATCCAGACATAATCACATCAAAAAATGTGTCGAGAGTACACAAAATATAACGAGCAAAACAGTCGATTTAACAAAAACCGTTTACGACAACTCCAAAGGGAACCTTAATGAGCAATTCGAAAGCTCCGAATGTTAATGAGAGACGGACTCGCGGGAAACAGCACCAATTTGTGGGAACGCAAAACTGACGGTTGATTACATTATGAGTACGAGGACTGTGAGTTGCGTGATTTTCCAGACGGTCTTGATTCAAGACCGTCTGGAAAATCGCTAGTAAGTATTTTATTTATTATATTACATTTATTTTATATAATATTACATTTATTTTACATTACATGTATTACAAAACCCTATTAAAATTAAATAAACCCTATATAACATTATTAATATTTTATTGAAAAAAAAAATGAAAAAAAAAATTGGGCTGTATTGTGCTGGATTGATAGCAATAGGCTCGCCCCTATTACACGGAACTTAAACATATCAGGCGAAATGAGAAGTGTACTATAGGTAGGTACACCTCTGCCTAACCCTTCAAGGCAATACAAGCGTAATGTTATGTGTGTTGTGTATTTTATAATTTTTGGAAAACTTACAGCATGTAAAATAATGCATTTTATAATCACACGCGTAATGGCCAATTACAAGTTTTCAAAAATAATTATGAGTTGATGGGTGTGACAGTGTTAAATATTGGGGTTGTTGGGCATTGTTGAATTTTGGTCAAATTATTGTATTCTCCTTCTTCTCTAATATCGGCAAGGCCGCGGCAATACAAGAATAGCTAATGCTGGTAAAAACAATATTAGCTATAGAGTCTGTCCGTTGACAGAATGCGTTCTTGACATCTGTCAGTTTCATAGTAACGAATATGTGTTTTGCGAATTTGATCCTTATTACTACTAGGCCGGGACTTGGGATGTCACCGCTACTGTTTTGGTAAGTACAGTACTTACCAAAACAGTAGCGGTGACATCCCAAGTTGTTCCGTAGATAGATAGATTACTTTTCGTAGAAGTTATTTATTGGTAAAACTATGACCCTTTGAGAATTAACATGACAATGGTTGTTCTTAAGAAGTAATAAAAGTCGATTCGTCTCTTATGAGATGACAAGCAACACGTAGACAGTAAATAATTCTGTGTCTAAAATGTAATTTAACTGTCATCTGCACAGTATATTATAGGATGATGTTTTTGCATTTGGATCTTGATTGCTAATAGTACTTAAAATTAAAAAAAAAAAACAGTGGCCATCTGGGAGTGCCGACAGAAGTAAAAATTTGAAAAAAATCGGCACCACGGTAATTAACGCATTGATGTCTTTTTAATGGTATTTTTGACCATAAAAAAGACATCAACGCTGGTGTCGTAACGGTGTCGTGAAATTAATGGGTTGGTCCCATCTCAAAAATGCCCAACGCGCCTAAAGAAGTTTTCACTTTAAAAAATCAATAATAAAATCTTAGATTCAAACCCTACACCCAAAATTCGGTACAAGCACAGCAGCACTTGATATAACAAAAAAAGTGAACTAATCCTCGCTTTCTATAAACGAAAATGAATCGTTTTGCTTACCAATGGTACTGTTTTGTTGCCAAACTGAAACTTTATTTTGTCTGTGATAGCTCCTTCCATATGGAAGGGTCTATTATGCGAAGCTATGAGGTCTTTGCTTCATTATTGGTATAGATACAAGTCTTAATATTAACCATAAACTGTCCGTAAATTATAGAAATCGACCATAAGACAAACAGAATAACAAGAAACAAATTTGATCGAACTCCAACAAACAAATCAACCCAATACAAAGTTCTTCAACACAGTGGTCACCCTACACGTAAGGGCAAATATCTGCCCCAAGCCCCATCCCGCAAGGAGGCTGGGCGGGCCCGCAGTCTCGGTGCGACGACCGTAGCGTCACCACGCGTGTGTCACGTCCCACGAGCCTTCCCGCCTTACGAAACGTCGCCATGGACGGACTGACGACCAATTAATTCAACACAATGGAATATACGTCACAGCTAGGTAAAGGATAATTTTTTTATTCAACAATTGTTCTGTTACAAGATGGTCGTTTGATGTGTGTTGTAAACAAAATTCCGAGATGGTGAGTGAGATTTTCTTTGATTAATTTAAGGGTCGTACGGTTTGATCTTGGTTCGTTTAAAATAATGTGTATTAAATAACGTATAAAATAATTCTTGATCAATAAGACAATTTTTATTTTTTTATCGTTTTGTTTATCATCTCCAATATCTGATTGTAGTCATTTTTAACGTTTTATTTAACATCTTATAGTATCTAAACGTTTTCTTTTTTTTTACATAATTACTATTTGTTATGTTTTCCAAATATCCTGGCAGATTATGACCTTATGTTTTATGATTCATAATTTTCCATTCTTTTGTAAATTCCTTCATCTGTTGCATGTTCATAGAGATTGTGTATTTCTGTGTACATTTTTACGGTTGTAACATTGACACTGATTTATGTATTTTTTTATTGCACATACATACAGAGCAATGGGACTTTAAACATAGTAGAAAAACGCGGTAAATTAATAGACATCAAACAGTATTTACTAACAATGTATACCTAGTGTGATTATCTTAGAATAGATAAAAGACAATCACAGTATTAACAATTCAAACTCAAAGCGTTTGTTTCAATTAAACCATATCGACGGAAAAAAGAAAGTAGGGCCATAAGCGACATTTTGATCAAAAATGAGTTATATATGCCATCCTATATAAAATTTTCCGCTCTTTCGAATGCGCTTTCTTCCATAGCTCTACGATGACTTTTTTGGCTTTTATACCATAGCCAGTAAAAATACGTCAGTTATTCAAAAATTTAAAAAATTCAAATTTAAAAATTTAAAAATCATTTATTCAAACTAGGCTGAGAATCAGCACTTTTCGAACGTCAAAATTACATAAGACAGTCCCCCAAAAACGCCCACCCTTCACCACTTCCTAGTGCCTTTAGCTGGGAAGAAGAAATGGCGCAACAAACTCCCCAGCAGCACAGCTGTCTGTTCAAGTTAGAAAAATGATTCTATACAATAGTATGCAAAATAACTTACATTATGCAACACAAAACATAATTCAAATGATAAATTATAGGCCATATGCCAGCTAGCACACGCCAATATACCAACCAAAAACATCGAGAACAGAAATATTTAAAAAAAAAACGGCTTTCCTGAACATTTCAGTTTTTGTGGCTTATACCCTTATTACCTTTTAACTGTCGATATTTGACAGGCACTTTTGAATAGTCAAAGAGTCTGTCAGTTAGGTAGAAAATTGAAGCTAGATGCCCATTCCAAAATGTAGATCTTTGTGGAGCACAACGGGCAAGAAACTCCAAGGACACTCTTTTAAATCAAGATATTACAAAACCGTGGGTACAATAATCTTAATTTCTATAAATATCAAAGTTTGTAAAAATGTTTGTTAGGTACTCTGTTACTCATAAACGACTGAACGGATTTGGATAAAGAAAAATCCGGTACCTTAATTGCGTAACCTATTTTCGTAAACGATAATAACTAATTTATTTCATTTTGACAGTTCAACAACAATCATTGCGTTATTTACGTTGTTGAGCAGATTTTGTTTTCTAACTTATGAAGCAATGGATTGGCAATCTGTTTCAAATCGAAACAGATTGTGATTGATCGTATATTACGCAATTTGGGTACAGGTTCTGGATAATGATAAAGGTCGGGTACATGAAGTAGTTAGTTTATTTTATTGCGGATTCTGACACCCTTGTTATTAATGTCTACAGCCATCGGCCTTCTACAGACCTATACTCCGTTTGAAATAAGATTAGACATTTAAACAAACCTTTTTTACAGTCCGTTCAACCGATTTTGACTTCTATTGCGTAGGCATAAGGATGGCAGTAAAAGCAAAAAAAGTGGTTACAAACCAACTGTTTACTGCAGCTGCCATTTGTCATGCTACCAACGCAATAGAAGTCAAAATCGGTTGAACGGACTGTAAAAAAGTTTTTGTTAAATGTCTAATCTTATTTCAAATGGAGTATACATTTATACGAAAAGATTCCCAAGGGAATAATGTTTTACATTCTGTCCAGTACTTTAATATAATTGCCCCCATTATACACTTTTTGAGAAAACATTCAATTACACACAAATTTTAACGGTTTCTAAATATCGTTTTGTCACTGTATTTTTCTAGCTACATAATATCATTTAGATACAAGAAAGATGCAGTTTTGTATAAGGAAAACGTAGATACTGCTTTTGTCTAGCATTTATGAATTTATAATAACTGTTATTATTCTCGTAGATATTAACACTAAATACGAGGTTTTACTATAAACACCAACTACTTTGAGGGAAAACTGTGGAAAAATATTAAGAACATGATAAATAAATCATTTATAACATAGGCTACATAGTTAAATAAATAAATCCTTATATGACATAGGACATGACAACCGACTTCCAAAAAAAACACTACAAAGCGAAAAATAACTTTAATTTCGGAAGTCGGTGGCAAAAAACGAAAATTCAAAACCAAAGACAGTCGGTCGATTGTTATTTTTTTAGTTTTTATTTTTTAGTTGTTGTACCCCACACAAATTCGAATACCACTGCTATGTAAATAACAGTGACAGGAACTTAACATATCATCCATACACTAAATGGGAAAAAAATACGTATTATTGAACCCAACTCAAAAACTATCCAAGCAAAAGTAATACAATTTATATAGGACCTTGAGAGCATACCCTTTCAAAGAAAAATTATTTTCAAAATCAGTCCATAATTGATAGAAATCGGTGGACAGACATTAAAAAAAAAAGCATACGCTACGAACTTATAATCTCCTCCTTTTTGGAAGTCGGTTAAAAAGTAACTATTATAGAATGGAATTATAGTGTTTAGTATCTTGGTATGTATATAAAAGTTATTTACATAGACTTTTGACAGTCGTTAGAGCGGGGGCACACGATGCGTTGCGGCGGCGGTGCGGCACCGGAGCGGTGTCGCTGCGTCGTCTTACATAGAAATATCTGTGGCATGTCACACGATGCGCTCCGGCGCCGCACCGGACTTGCAACCACCGAGACTCAGTTGTTTGTACGTAGTCAAAATCACAGATGTTTGACAGATGACAATTTACGCGCTATGAAGCGCGGCGCCGCTGCGGCGTTACAACGTTACGGCGCCGCAGCGCCCATGTGACCGCCAATGCGGCGAAATCTTTGCGGAGCGGCACCGCAACGCGTCGTGTGCACAGGCTCTTACGGGCAGGAGCCCGAAAGTATGACAACCAGTCTCAGCAAGGGGTATCGTGTTTACCCAGTAACTGGGTTGTGGAGGTCAGATTGGCAGTCGAGTCGCTCCATGTAAAATATTAGTATTCAGTTGCATCCGGTTAGATTAGAATCCGACCCCAACGTAATTGGGAAAAGGCTAGGCAGATGATGATATCTTGGTAACTACATATATACTTATTATACAGGGTGGCAGGGACATCGACGCGAAAACTGTTACCATGGATTCAGTACATGATTTTGAACCCCGCTGCGTCGAAATTTTACGTCGGTTTTTAAAATAAAAATCTGCTGTTCCATACATTTTGATTGTGTAGGTGCAGTTTTCTATGAAACAGCTGCTTTTTAGAGTTCCGTAGTAAACAAGGAACCCTTATAGTTTCGTCATGTCCGTCTGTCTGTCTGTCCGTCCGTCTGTCTGTCTGTCTGTCCGCGGCTTAGCTCAGAGACGCTTAGTACTAGAAAGCTGTAATTTGGCATGGGTATATATATTAATCACATCGACAAAGTGGTAAAATAAAATCATGAAAAATATTTTTTTTTGAGGTACCTCCCCTACACGTAAAGTGGTGATGTATATTTTTTTATTTTTTTACCCCATAGTGAGGGGTATCATTGGAAAGGTCCTTCAAAAACATTGCGAGTTTATGAAAACCATTTTTGGATTCAGGGATTCGTTTGCGAAATATTAAGCTTTAAAGTGCTAATTTTTGTTAGAGTCAAGTGTCCCCCCCCCCTGCCGGCTAAATGGTTGGTTTTGGGTATGTGAAAAAAATCACAACAGTAGTTTATATAACGAAATTAAAAGAAAAACTATCACAGCTAAGTAGGCTTTACAGGTTAACGAGTAATAATCGACCAACTTAACTTTGCAGTTGCAAATACATGTTTTCCCATACATTCCGTATGGGAGAACATATTTTTCAACTACAAAGTTAAGTTTGTTTTTGGGATAAATTCATCCCAACTACGGAACCCTTCAATGTGCGTGGTCCGACATGCACTTGGCCGGTTTTTTATATATTCGACAAAACATTTCAACGCAGGGGTTTTCAGAATCATGTACACACGGCTACACATCAAGCTACACATTTCCAGTTTATGCTGATCTCGCATTGTATAGGATTTCCGTACAATGCGAGGTCAACTTATACTGGAAATGTATAGCTTGATGTGTAGCCGTGTGTACTGAATCCATGGTAACAGTTTTCGCGTCGATGTCCCTGCCATACTGTGTATGTAGATTTTCACGTCAATCACTAAATAACCTCCTCTTTTGAAGTCAGTTAATATTAAAACAGTAGTACAACTTTCCATGATACGTCTTGGGTTGTTTTATGATGATCAGGAAAGTTTGACAGCTTATAGTTCGCTCGCAACGCAATATAAACATTCTACATTTTGTTGGATACAAAGCAATTTTCCCTCAGTTCTCGCACCTGCGTCTTTATACCACTTTGTATGATAAACAGAAGCAATGTACTTTGAAAACGTGAATTTATCAATCGATAACTACGTACCTAGTTCTAATGCTTATATCTCACTTGGACTCCATCGTGGCGCAACTGTGATCACGCTGTCAAAAATGTATGGTTGGTTGAGCAACCAAGCGGACATCAACAGTCTCCCCAGAGATGTGCCCTAACAGGCGCTGCACAGAGGGGGTTCCGGAATAGTCTTTTGAGAGGTAACGGTGCCCCTTCCATATGCAGATGGTGACCGTCGCACTGTGGGAAAGCCCCATACAAAGCCATCTCAAAACCGTTTTACGTGAAAGTCGTTGTAATGGAATAAAATTAATAAATTAATATAGTTTAATAAGTAAGCTTTCTTTCCGCAATTTTTTATTATTTTTTTATTTAATCATAATGTATATAAATAGGGATCAAAGCTAACTCATGTTCAATAACGCAATTAAAACGCAATACGTTACTACAATTCAACGCCACATTACTCAAAAGTTTTGATATAAATATACAAGTATTATACAGTTTTGGAATGCTTATAATGTCCTCATAACGTATAGTAATTAATATTATATACATTGGTTTAATAAAATAAAATTAACCAATATAGTTTAAGATGGTATATTTTTAGTGTTTTTTTTTTTTTTAACGAGACTTTTACCCTTTACCGCTGCTAGCCGCTGTCGAGATATATATTGTATTAAGATCTCTATACATTAGTATATGCAAGGAAAAAATAAAAATTTGCGCATACTTGCGCTTTTTCTGACACGGGATCAAAACATATCGCGAGATAAAATTATATTTTTTTTTCAATTTCGTTTTATTTCTCATAAAATTATTTTTTATCTATTAAGGTCAAATTGATCAAAAGTTCTTTACAGTGATGAGTATTATTAATAGTTTTTTGTGGTTTTAATACAGTTTTGACCACCTTACTTGATAAAATATGGCCAATTATTTATTGGGGTCGAATTAAAAACAGGTTTGTTATGGGAAGAGTGCAAATTATCAGTTTCTTATCTATAAAGATAAGAAACTGATAATAAGCACATAGCACTATTTCATTGACCAATAAAAGGAAGGCGAACCCTGAAACATTCACAGTTGTTGGTCAGATATTCAGTTGCCCTAAAAAGCAGTTATGACTGATTTTCAAATATTCGCAGAAGTTGAATGATTTGAAAAATGGGTGAATTTGTTTGTAGCAAACGATAGTTGTGCAATTTGTTGATAAATGGGCATAATATAGAAGACTACTTACAAGAAAATTTCAATTTGTCACCAGAGGATATAGCTACTGTGGTCTCCTACATTCAAAAAAACTTATTACTGTAGTACACCCCAACTGTACTTAAATAATTATAACTGGTATTATATGCCTTCCTCTGTGCATAAAACACTTATTCACGGCGAAAAAATCATTGAGTACTATGCTATTTTACCTATCGGACAATTATCCGAAGACGCGCAAGAATCCCGAAATCAGGATTACAAAAAATTTAGACTTCATCATTCTAGAAAGTGTTCAAGAGCGGCTACCAATGAAAACGTGTTCCATACCTTATTGTACACTTCTGATGCATATATACCAAGTTTGAGAAAAACCTCAGAAACAATATCGGAAGAACTTTTAAATGAAGCCAAGGCCCTTCTTGCTGTCAATGAAAACCTGTAGGAGCTTGCTAAATTGTGTACATATTTTGTTTTCTCGTTTGGTACTATGTTTATTCCGTTTTATGTAAAAAAACAAACATATTTAGCATTTTTTTTCTTATAAATTGCATGTATTTTTTTAAGTTTAATTTTATAATTAATTAATAAACATAATTTTCAAAATCAAAAATATTTCCATTAAACTTTATACATCCAAGTATATGTGTGCAAAATTACAGCTCATTTCGTTTTGAAACAACTGAGATACAGAGTTTTGAGACGAAACATACGCGATTTTCCCACTGTGCGTCGGGGTGGTTTTAGTGCGGTAAAAATCCTACACTCCCCGGTCTTATCCCCAAAGCCCAGGCGCCTTTTGAAGGTTTCCCCCTGAAAAAAAAAGGTGAAGTACCACACAGAGCTGTATACATTTTGTTGGTAGCGCGACTGGTTGCTTTACGGTTTCCTAGTGACGTAGGGCCTTAAGGGACTCGTCAAGTCGTACAAAGATCTGGGAAAATTGTTTTTAAAATTGACTATACTCCATTTGAAATGAGATTAGACATTCAACTAAACCTTTTTTACAGTCCGTTCAACCGATTTTGACTTCTATTGCGTTGATGGCATGACAAATGGCAGCTGCAGTAAACAGTTGGTTTGTAACCACTTTTTTTGCTTTTAATGTCATCCTTATGCGTACGCAATAGAAGTCAAAATCGGTTGAACGGACTGTAAATAAGGTTTGTTTAAATGTCTAATCTTATTTCAAACGGAGTATAGGTATCAACTTAAATATTGTTCCTAAATTCAAATCATAAATGAAGAACAATTAAAATTGGTTGTCTTTGACAGTTGTTTGTTGTTTTGGGGGCTTGTGGCTGAGTAATAACAGCCGCACGGGTCCATCGATTAGGTTAAGCTACGCTTGCCGCGGTTGGTCCGTGGATGTGTGACCATCTTTACATGCCAAGACCCCTCCGTGCCTTGGAAAGCACGTTAAGCCGTTGGTCCCGGCTGTCATTCGTGGATCTTAGGCAGTCGTTACGGGTCGTCAGAAGCCCGAAAGTCTGACAACCAGTCTTACCACGGGGTATCGTTTTACCCAGTAACTGGGCTGTGGAGGTCAGATAGGCAGTCGCTCCATGTAAAATACTGGTGTCCAGCTGCATCCGGTTAGACTGGAAGCCGACCCCAACATAGTTGGGAAAAGGCTAGGCAGATTGATTTTGTTTTATAAATGATTTTATCACGACCAACAGGGTAGTCCCCTAGGTAAAAAAAAAGAAATTCTATTTAGTCCGTCTTTCAGATAATAAAACAATATTAGACGTATTTTTGCTTTATCAAATTAATCAAAAATAACTTAGAAAACACGCATTAAAGTAAGTGGGGGCTCGCTACATCACAACGCACTATTAAATCTAGCAAGGCGTGACGTCATGTCACATTTTAACTCAATGTATCGCTGTAATCTTTTGATAACGTCAAAAAAAAAATACGTGTTCAATATTTTTTAATAATCTAGAAGTCGGACAAAAAAAAAAATTATACACAGGTCTATTGACGTAGTATATCAATTTGATAATCAATTAATTTTGTTGACAGTTGCGAAGATAAATCAAAAGTTTCTGTTATTACTATGTAGCAAGGAAAAGGTATAATGCAATTTTTTGGTTGGTAGAAAAATTTATACCCTCTTCTAAACTACTTATTTGAAGGGTCAGGGTTAACCCTAAACTTTTTGGGGGCGCATATATTAAATTTACCATATTGCTTTATTATGTTTGCGATATAAAAATATAAAATTTGGATACAGAAAAACAGATCTCTCTAAAGGATAGAAATGATAGATTACGGTTTAAGACATTTATTTCCCATAATAATGCAATGCACTTATCATGAGAAATACAAGTTAATCTTAATACTAAATACACGAACTTATGAAGAACGGTAGGTACTCGTAAAACATCTATTAGGTAGTCTATGCACAAAAAGCGTTTTTTGTGGGCAACAAGAAATAAACCGGCCAAGTGCGTGTCGAACCACGCACTATGAAGGGTTCCGTAGTTAGGTTGAATTTATCCCAAAAACAAACTTAACTTTGTAGTTGAAAAATATGTTCTCCCATACGGAATGTATGGGAAAACATGTTTTTGCAACTGCAAAGTTAAGTTGGTCGACTATTACTCGTTAACCTGTAAAGCCTACTTAGCTGTGATAGTTTTCCTTTTAATTTCGTTATATAAACTACTGTTGTTATTTTTTCCACACACCCAAAACCAACCATTTAGCCGGCAGGGGGGGGAGACACTTGACTCTAACAAAAATTAGCACTTTAAAGCTTAATATTTCGCAAACGAATCCCTGAATCCAAAAATAGTTTCCACAAACTCACAATATTTTTGAAGGACCTTTCCAATGATACCCCTCACCATGGGGTAAAAAAATAAACATCACCACTTTACGTGTATGAGAGGTACCCTAAAAAAAAATGTTTTTCATAATTTTGTTTTACCACTTTGTTGGCGTAATTAATATGTATACCTATGCCAAATTACAGCTTTCTAGTACAAAGGGTCTTGGAGCTAGACCGCGGACAGACAGACAGACAGACAGACGGACATGACGAAACTATAAGGGTTCCTTGTTTACTACGGAACCCTAAAAAGTGAGTGTACTATTAGGTACATATCGTTTTTCGATAGCAAGTCAATGGTGTCGATTCCCTTGTTCACGAACTAAACTAAATTTAAGTTCAGTGCATCTTTTTCCTTCTATTTCATTAAGAAAAGGACAGAAGATAAATTTTAGTTTAGTCCTGTCAAATTAATCAGCGCTTGACGTAAATTGACGTAATTTTAGTAGGCAAGTTTTTAATCACGTCTAAACTTGTATGGAGTAGTGACAGGCGCTGATTAATTTGACAGGACTAAACTAAAATTTATCTTCTCTCCTTTTCGTAATGAAATAGAAAGAAAAAGATGCACTGAATTTAAATTTAGTTTAGTTTGTGAATAAGGGAATCGGCACCATTATCAATTATACATTGTTAATACTTAATAGTAGCAAACTGTCGAAATTTTTTCATTTGTTAGTGTTTCAAAATGATTAGATAGATTAGTACATAGATGTATTTTATGCCTTGGTATGTATTTAAATAAGTAATAATTTTAATGTTGTGGAAGAAATAACACTGACTTTATAAATTGGTAATTGATTTATCCGCCGCCGCAGAGCCGCGCCGAGGCCGCAGGAATCCGCTGGATGCGAAAAGCACAGAATCGGTCGAAGTGGCGGTGCTTGGGGGAGGCCTATGTCCAGCAGTGGACGTCTTTCGGCTGAAATGATGATGATGATAAATTGATTTATCAGATTCTATTGAATATCTATTGTGAGTCTCTGATAGACAACTCAGAGTTGAACCTAACATATATTAATTTCCTTGCTAACGAAGATTTGTAAAGAAGCAAACTTATAAGAGAAACTGCACATTAACAGTCCCCTATATTCTATAAAGTTGAGTTAAGACTGTAGCGACGCAACTTAGCTCTTTAACTAAAGTCAATTTAGATGTCGACGTGGGGAGTCTTACAAACCGAGGGCACGTCACTTTATATAATTCTTCAGGCATTCGCACAGCGCCTACGATAACAAAGTTTATAAGAAGGCCTCAAACCTCCATCCCTGTGTTAGGAAAGTTTGAGTTTGCGGTGAAGCTTATTTCCAAGTTCCGCCTGCGGTTTTAAAATGTATGCTTTGTTTTGTTTAGCGTACCTAAGTTTTGTTTTATTTATTATGATTAACTATGGTAACGTCATCAAAAATGATAATCAGTTCAAAGTCAAAGTCAAATAATTTATTTCAATTAGGCACATAAAAGGCACTTTTGAACGTCAAAATTTACAAAAAATAGAATTGATTCTAGTCGCCCCTTCCAAATGGTAGTATTCGTATGGACAAGAATGGGCAAGAAACTCCACCGTGACTCTTTTACAATATTTTGTATACATTAAATATATAATTATATGTGAAAATTATAAACCTGGAATAAGATTACTATACCAGAATAGGTAAAAATAATAAAAAAATAAAAAAGACAGAAAAATTTATTATGTGGTGGATACATGGTGCTCACATATTTACAAGCAAAATGCAATTTATATAATAATTCAAGCACAGAAATGTAAGAGGTGGACTTAAAACCATGTTTTCTTTTATTATGTTTATCTTACTGTTGTGTTATTGAGTATCATTTTATTTTATAGATGTTGACGTGGAGAGCCTTACAAACCAAAGGTACATCACTGTACAAATAAGCATTCGCTACAGAGCGCTTGGATAATAAAGTTTCTAAGAACTGCTTAAGCCTCCATCCCTCTGACAGGAAAGTTTGACAGTTTGCAGTGAAGCTTATTCCCAAGTCGTGCCTGCGGTTATAAAATGTAACGTTTTGTTTTGTTTAGCGTACGTCTTGTTTTGTTTTATTATGTTTATCGTAGTATCGTCTTTATTGACTGTAGTTTATTCTAGTTTGCGGAATGTGTACCGCGAAATGTAGCAGCTGGTTGTTCTCTAGTGTATTGTAAAATTTCGAGTAGGGAAGGGGTTAACAACTAGTATAAAAGGGTGTGGAATAGCCACCTGTCGCTAAAATAGGCGTTTTTAACGAATATCAAATTCAAATAGTCTTTATTTACAAACTATTTAGTATTTTACAATAAATTTTGTACTTACAGGGTCAAACTAAATTAGGTAGCTTTTTGTTTACACAATTTTTTTAAAAATTTTAATGTTTTCCTGAAATTGTAATTTTTTTTATAATTTTCTTAGTTTTAATGTTGTATTTCCTGTGCGTGTCCCAAAATAAAAAAAAATCTTTCTTTCTAGTGATTTCGCAGACGTGATGGTATATCTAAATATGATAAATTCAAATCATTTAATTCGAGTAACATAGACTCACAATAGAATAACATAATACCTACACATTAACAAATAAAATTAAACATAAGGTTAAAATAAAATTAAGTACACTTAAAATTACAAACAAAATTCAAATCACAATGAAAACTCAAATGAAATAAAAATTAAAAATAAAGCTTAAAAAAACATCATTTTCACAAAAAAAACATCAGGTCATCAACCGCTGTGTAGTTTGAAATAATATCAGTTTAAAAACCAGTTTTTTTTGTGTAAATTTCACAGACATGATGAGTATCGATATCTGAATATGAAAATATGTTGAGCTGAGGCCCTTGTAGCATTATAATTTTATAATCATAGTTTTCTGTTTTTTATAGTTATAAGGTGTTTTTTCTGCTGTAATTCCAATAAACACATTTTTCTTTTCTTTCTTGTCTTTATATAACATTAAAAAAACAGATTTCTCAACTCATACTTCAAGTAACAACACAACCAACGGTCATGGACTCCAAAAAAAACCATCTTATTTTTATTTTGTCGTGTTAGATTATACCTATCACGTCTGTAAAGTTTCCCTACTTATTTTAATTTGACCGATGTATAACTAATATACCTGTATATTAGTTATACATCGGTAATAAATTTTTTTTGCTTTCCAGCATAGTTTTAACCATAGATATAAAAAATATTTCTATGGGCCTAATTAATATCGGTTAAATTTTAAACTACACACTTCATACGATAATTTGAACTACACAATTTATTTTGCATACTAGTTCGTATAATATAATCAGATAATTTTATTCGGTTTTTTATTATTTTTTGTAATATTTTAATTCATGTATGTAGGTACAACCCTCGTATTGTTTAACAATATACTTATAAGTACTTCATGCATTACTCTATTCAATAAAAATTCAAAATTCATTCAATACATCAATAAAATCCATTCTCCATTAAAATCTTAAAAATAATATAATAATACCCCAATATGTCTGCTGTATTATCGGGCCGTTACGGGCCGACACAAAAAGCGTACGTTTCAATTCAACCCTCTGTGTGCAACGGCCCTTTTTGTTACCCATAGAGATGTACCCTTTGTTACAATCACGTTTAAGTAACAATAGGGATGGGAATGCAAGGGGATGCACCCCTGCGAACTGTATATTAGCTTTATTCAGGGTTTATCTTATCGATGCCTAATATATGGGCAATGTTTTATCGTATCTGCTTATTAGAGTGAGTAGAAAATTGGTGGACGCACTTTGTGTTGGTTTTTGTTTTGGGTTGGGTAGATGGTAGGTTTTAAAGCAACAAGCCATCCATCAATCAAGCCATTTTATACCATCTTTACACATTTTTTGAAAGTTTATTTTAGTTTATTCTGGAATAATATTGTAAAATTTTATTTTTATTTTTGTTATTATGATTTTCGATCTAAATTTGTTTTTGTGATAGGCTTTTTAAAATAAATTAATTGCAAAAATATTAAAATAATAAAAAGTGGCACTCCGAAAGTGCCGACATAAGTAAAAACCTGAACAAGAGTATTTTTCTTCCAACAAGGCGACTTGGTGGTAGAAAAATACTTTTATAGAACATTGGCCTGTAACCTTATCTAAATAAAGAGCACAATCGCGTTTACAAAACCTTTAAAATAAAAAACTTGCAGAGAACATTGATCCGTAACGTAATATAAATAAAGAGCACAATCGCGTTTACAAAACCTTTAAAGTAAAAATACTTGCATAGAACATTGATCCGTAACGTAATATAAATAAAGAGCACAATCGCGTTTACAAAAATGAGGTGTCGTCACAGTGTTGCGAAATCAAATGGTTTAGTCCCATCTCAAACATGCCCAACGCGCCTAAAGGAGTTTTCACTTCAAAAATGGTGCTTCATTTCATTAAAAACATCTAACGGGCTTCGACGACTTCATTTTCCTCGAGACCCCAGGGTCACGAGTTAAGTCAATTAAAAAAATAATAAATATAAAATCATATTATTTCGGACAACTAAGAGATCAATAAATTGGTAGTAGCAGGTTTGTACTTAAATCACTATTGTTAGTAACATAAAATAAAGATAAATTAATGAGAAGACCACCCATCAATTACACACAATGAGAAGTAGAAATTAGGATATAAGTCTTTTCACAAATTGCCTTATTATGGTGGAGGCAGTATCTGTCACTCTAGCCTTCAGGATGCTATTGCGACTGCCTCTTATTCTGCTCAGGAGTGAGGCCGTTTTTTTTGCAGATGATGGTATGAAAACCATCGGTATCGGTTACCGCGAACATTTCTGAGGCACTGCAAGAACAAGGCAGTCACAACAGCATCCTAAAAATATTATTGTATTGGATGCGTAGAATATCCAGCGACCTTTTCGAGTAGTTGATCTAAATATTTCTGGTGTAAAAACTCTGACTATAAGCTTTAAAAAGCGTAATCTTTACTTGGTCAGTACACCGAGCAAATCTTCGTGCCAACATAATACCCCTGACCGCCAAAGCCCTACGCTGGATCTCAATGTCACCATGGTAATTGAGGTCGTTGGTAAGAAAATGCCCAAGATATTTCAACTTTGTGACTCTACGTATTGCCGTACCGTTTATGGCAAGTTCGAGTGTACTTTCCCGGCAGTTATCAACTATCCCAAAGACCATATATTCAATTTTGTTGGCATTATAGACCAGTCCATGTGCAGCAGTGTAGGTCTCACATACATTTAGCAACTACACGATCGCCCCTGGCGACGGACCCAGCAGCACCATGTCATCCGCATAACTGATGTTGTTGCAACTAACACCACTTACCCTGCATACGATACGCATGCTGCTGAGCTCGGCAATGAGGTCATTCACATTTATAGATTGAAGAGCCAGGGCGACGACAAACCACCCTGCCTCACCTGCCATTGATTCTGAGAGCGCATTAGACCATATAACACGGTTTGTCTGGCTACGATACCAAAATTGCAATATATTGAGCAGTTCCTCCGGTATACCCCTACTCTTCAATTTGATCCAACGCACGTCATAAGAAAAGAGATCGAAAGCCTTGGAGAGATCAAGGAAGCAGGCGTACTATGGTTAGTGTAGTATTTGATTATACCACAAGGGGGCTAAACAAAATCAACTGTAAACTCTCATTATCTTGCTTAGAATAAACAGCTAGAACAAAATGTATGTAATGTCTTATTGTATAATATTTATCTTGGAGACTCTAAATAATCCAAGCCCATATTAAATTTCGAAGAAAGTCCAATATAAAACAAAATTTTCCATCAACACTCTGGCATATAAATAAGGATAAGCCTACCCATTATTTCCAAAGACCTTGCTTAAATTATATTATCATTGATCTGTATTCAAACCACTTTGGTACGCGTTCGCCTAATCCTTGGAGGATCACAAGGTCTTATTTTGATTGTATCTTCCAAACATTTAACAAGAACAACGGAATATCGATGAAGCTCAGTATCTAAGACGAATCTCGTGTCAAGGTGAGAACATTATGTTTCTATCTTATGTGCGTTGGGTAATTGCCTAAAAATAATATAGGTAATTATTTATTTGTTTGACTCTTTATGTATACATAAACATATTAGAAGAAAAGCAAAAATCCTACGCAGGTAATGCTTTTTTCTAAAGAAATCTCTTCCAGCGTTCCTGCGATAAGAAAATAGACAAAAAAGATTTAGAAACCGTGTGTAAGAGTAGAAGAGAAAATAAAATACCTACATTGTAAATCAAATAATAATTCATATTTTAAAATAAAACAAAAAATATGAGAATATACTTACATACCGACTCACACACTCACTCACATTCATAACACATATTCAAAACATTAATTTGGGACGCTTTCGAATAATCTATCGGCATTTCGTTTGAAAATTTGAATGATTGGCCTCATTTGAATATTTATCAGAATGGTTACCCGATGAGCATTATTTAAGTTCGTTATATTTATACTTAAATTGTACCACTGTATTTTTCAGCGTCATCAATAGATCACAGAAATTATACTACAAAGCATTAAAAAAAGAATACCAACCCTAATTGGAATGCCATACAAAGGAGATCATTCTCGTCCATACATTTTGGGCTAAGTGTGAAAATGCCGGCTATTCAAAAAAAAAAAAAAAAAAATACATATTTCGTTAGAACATATTATTCTCTTAAATTTTCACTATGGGACCAAATCTGGTCAGGGGTCATTTCCAGAGCTGTTACACGACTTTGAAAAATACTGTTTTTTGTATGTTTAGTTAAAGAATAACAGTAATCTAATTATAGTAATAGCTTTTTATGCCAGTAAACACACATTTAAAACCAGTTAACACTAGTGATAACATAAGTGGTATCTATTTCAGTCAGCTAATACTAGTAATAGTACTGCCGAAAAAAAAAAAAAAATCGCATACTGTAGTAATGTGGAGAATAACCCTAGATTCTTAGTTTCACAGTAAAAGATGATAACGGTAATGTTCACTGGCATAAAAAGCTGTTACTATAATTAGATTAATGTTATTCTTTAACTAAAATATATTGAAAATAGTCAAAATCAAAATCAAATCAAAATCAAAAGTCATTTATTCAAATTAGGCTGAGAACCAGCACTTTTCGAACGTCAAAATTACATAAGACAGTCCCCCAAAAACGCCCACCCTTCACCACTTCCTAGTGCCTTTAGCTGGGAAGAAGAAGTGGCGCAACAAACTCCCCAGCAGCACAGCTGTCTGTTCAAGTTAGAAAAAAATAAAAATGACTCTATACAATAGTATGCAAAATTATTATGCAACACAAAACATTATTTTAATTAAGTATAAATTATTGGCCATATGTTAGCTAGCACACGCCGATATACCAACCAAAAAACATCGAGAACTATACTCAAGCAGAATTAAAAAAATAAAAACTAAACGTAAAAGAACTAAATATCTAAATAAAAGCCTCCAGGCATAAAGGGCGTGCCCGCTTACATAAAGCTGTAAATTGGAAGTTATAAATGATAAACTAGGACCATCGAGGTAAAATAAATGTACAGTTAATTACTAGTAACAATAACAAAACCATGATCAGCAAGACGACCAGTAACCACAAGCAGCACCCGTTCACGAGCATAACGCAAAGATCAGCCATTACCCCCCTCGCCATATTTGAGGGAAGGAGGCAACCCGACTCCCGACGCTACCGCAAGCATTGACATCTAAGGGAGCATGACGAACTTGCTGCCGGTTGCTCAGGTAAAAAATAATATAATCAATTGTCGAGGTCACTAGCCAACCACAAATTGCAATACAAACTCATAACAAACACATTGTAATGAGTAGATTATGTCATCAATAAAATAAAAATAAATAGACTCGTAAAAAAATAATTAAAAAATTGACTCATAAAGTCAAATAAAATAAAAAAATTATATAAACTTATATAAACTGTCAGTAGGTAAGTTAAATCTGGAGAAAGAACATAAACATTGTCTTGAGTTAATCACAGCGACCAACTATTCTTATCATTTAAGTAGTCGTTGATACAATAGTATGCCTTTGAACAAAGGTTGGATTTTACTTTATTTTTAAACGCATTAAAAGGCAAATCTAGCATAGAAGAGGGTAGCTTGTTATAAAAGGTTATACCAAGCCCAACAAATGAGTTATGAACCTTATGAAGCCGGTGAAAGGGAGCTCGTAGTTTGTCCTTATTTCTAGTGTTAACATTGTGAATATCACTGTTTTTAGTGTATAAGTGTATATTTTGCCTAATATATAAGATGTTGGCGAAAATGAATTGTGATGCCACCGTGAGAATACCAACATCTTTAAAAAAATCTCTTAGAGAAACTCTGGCACGTAGCTGGTAAATTGCTCGAACAGCTCGTTTTTGAAGAACAAATATATTTTGAATGTCAGCGGCTTTGCCCCACAGCAGAATACCATAGGACATAACGCTATGGAAATAACTAAAATAGACTAACCGAGCTGTATCAATGTCAGTGTATTGTCTTACTTTCCTGACAGCGTAGGCGGCCGAACTGAGCCTTCCCGCTAGGCTTGATATATGTGGGCCCCACTGAAGTTTGGCATCTACTGTTATGCCCAGAAAAACTGCCGAGTTCACAGTTTCAAGCACCTCTTTATCTAAGACGATGTTGGGTCCTAGATTTCTAACATTTGGTAGAGCGAACTTTACACATTTCGTTTTCTTGGCATTGAGAACTAGGTTATTTGTCGTAAACCAATCCGTAACCATTGAGAGTGCACTGTTTACGTCGTCAAAATCTTGTCTATTCCTGTCTACTTTAAAAATAAGAGAGGTATCATCTGCAAACAGTACAACGTTACAGATATCCTTTAAATAAAAAGGTAAGTCATTTATATACACTAAGAATAAGAATGGACCCAGTATTGAGCCTTGAGGTACACCTAACTGAACTGGTAGCCCGGAAGATTTCACACCATTAACATCTACACATTGGACCCTATTATGCAAATAAGAATTTATTACTTTAAGAGCTTCGTTTTGGACACCGTAATGACGTAGTTTACGCAAAAGTGTGTCATGGTGCACGCAATCAAAGGCTTTGGAGAGATCACAGAAAACTCCAATAGCATTTTGCGAGTTCTCCCATGCGTTAAATATGTGTTTCATCAGAGCAACACCTGCATCTGTAGTCGAACGACCTTTTGTGAAACCATATTGTTCATCATGAAGAAGTCTGTTTAAATTAAAATGTCTTAGCAACTGCTTGAGTATTAACTTTTCAAATATTTTACTGAATGCAGGTAAGATAGAAATAGGCCTGAAATTGCCAACGTCATTTTTGTTACCCGATTTAAATAATGGTATGACTTTACTACTCTTCATGAGGTCAGGAAAAGTTCCTAAATCAACACATTTATTAAAAGTTACAGCTAAATATGGAGCTACTATGTCTATTATATTACTTAATAGTTTAATGGAGATACCCCAGTAATCACCAGTGTTTTTAGACTTAAGTGTGTTAAAAACATTAACTACATCACGAGGTGTTACATGCTCGAAGCTAAATAAGCTACTACATTTAGGCACACTGCTATGCAAAAGGTTTTCAGCTTTAGACGGGGACGAATTTAAGGAGCGAGTCGTAGTTATAGGTATGTTGGCAAAAAATTCATTAAATGCCTCAGCTACGTCGGCTGCTATATTAACTAATTTATTGTCGACCATAATCTCGAGTTGTTTTTCTTGTTTAACCGACTTACCGGTTTCATTGTTAATAATTTTCCAAGTGGTTTTTACTTTATTATTTGAATTTTTAATTGTATCGCCTAAAAATTTTGATTTTGCAAAAACACAAATATTTTTAAATAATTTTGAATAATTTTTGACATACTCTAAGAAAGGAGTATCAAACCTATATTTTTTCAAACCATATAACTCGTATAGTGTCGCTCTACTTTTATAAATACCTGGAGTAGCCCATTGGTTAAAGCCAACAGAGGTGCTATTAATGTTAATAGTTTTGGTCTTGAAAGTAGATTGGTACTCCTTTTGCACAACATCAAAAAGGGCTCCATAGATTTCATTGGGATTTTCGTGTTCTACTATAGATGGTGTAATTCTATGAGCTATATTATTTTTAAACTTGCTGCAACGACTAGCTGTATATGGCCTGCATTCTATTTTATGTGGTTTTTTTTGTAATTGCATAGGGAAGCTAGCTAGTAAACCACAGTGGTCAGATGTTAAGTCACTTAAAACTAATTTATTTTTGGCATCACAATCACTAAATATATTATCGAGACAAGTCGACGTAGATGCCGTGATCCTAGTAGGTTCAAAAAACAAGTTAATTAAATTATAAGATTTGAACAAATTGAGAAGTCTAATACTTAATGGAGTATCATCTAAAATATTAATATTGAAATCTCCACATAAAATTATACTTTTATTACTAGATTTTAACCTATTGAGTGAATCCTCCATTACCGATTCGAAACGAATAAAATCCCCAGAGGGGGGTCGATAAACACAAATTATAACATATCGCTCTAGTTCAACACAAGACAACTCAATAGTGCGCTCAATGGAAAGATTAACTAAATCTAAACGTTGTTTACATTTCAACTTGTTTGAAACAAGAACTAAAGACCCACCGCGGATAGCACTTTTTCTTACAAATGCGCTTTGTACAGTAAAAAAATCATCATTGATAAAAACTACTTCATGTTCTTTCAACCAGTGTTCAGTCAAACATAACACCTGAACATCATAGTTCTCCATAAATAAACTTAACTCTAGCTCTTTGCCAGACAGACCCTGCATATTTTGATGTACAACATTCAACATATGCGGCTTATCTGTTGTCGCTCCTAATAGTTTAAACTACAAGGGGTATCAAAAGTAGTGTTAGTACCACTACTAACAGTAATCAAAGGTACACTACAAGTACCAGTGTCGCTGTGTATATTGTATGCTAAAAGATTAGCAATATGTCTCCTACAACTAGGTGGCAAATACATTGTATTATTTGTCAGTTTGTAATCAGTAATAAATTGATTACAATCAAAATATAAAATAGCGTCACTGTGACGACATGTCCTATTATAAATTAACATATTTAAATTATAAATGTGCCTATTTTGCTCATCAGACAAATATTTTGAATAAGGCAAGGCACAGAAAATAAATTTACAACTATTGGTCTCATTGAGATGCAACATCAAATGGACACATTCCATTATGTCCTTTTTTCTTACAGTTAAACTATCCCCATATAATAATATAACAGTAGAACTGGGGTTTATTTTTGTCAATTTAATATAATTAATTAATTGGCTAATACTGGCACCGGGTAAACAATTATTAATTACATATTGTTGCGAACACTGATTAAATAGACTACCAAAACCTTGACCAAATTTGTCAGAAAATACATAAGTTGTGTTAGTAAAATTATTCATTTTATTGACATCCATACAGCTACCTACTGGCTGAACCACTGAGGGTATAGGTGTAACCAGTTGAGGCTGGGGCTTATGGGTACAAGCACAGCTAAAAGAGAGGTTATTTGTCAATGACTCATACCTCTCTGCATTGTACTTGACCAGGTCAGCCAACTCATTGGCTTCCTGCAAGCGCTTACTCAGATCTTGTTGAGAAGCCTCATATTTACTAAAGATATCCTTTAGAGCATATTCCTTAACAAACAATTCATCCTGTAGTATTTTTCAAACTCGTATAACAGCGCAGGGAATGGCCCTACAGATTTGGTCCCATAGTAAAAAGTGAAGAGAATAACATGTTCTAACGGAATATAACTTTTTTTTTGTTTGGGCACTTTCATAATTTAGCCTCAAATGAATGATTTCCTTTTGGTATTTTTTAGGGTTCCGTAGTAAACAAGGAACCCTTATAGTTTCGTCATGTCCGTCTGTCTGTCTGTCCGCAGTCTAGCTCCAAGACCCTTTGTACTAGAAAGCTGTAATTTGGCATAGGTATACATATTAATTACGTCAGTAAAGTGGTAAAACAAAATTATGGCAAACATTCTTTTTTAAGGTACCTCTCATACACGTAAAGTGGTGATGTTTTATTTTTTTAACCCATGGTGAGGGATATCATTGGAAAGGTCCTTCAAAAACATTATGAGTTTGTGAAAACCATTTTTGGATCTAGGGATCCGTTTGCGAAATATTAAGCTTTAAAGTGCTAATTTTTGTTAGAGTCAAGTGTCCCCCCCCCCCTGTCGGCTAAATGGTTGGTTTTGGGTGTGTGAAAAAAATCACAACAGTAGTTTATATAACGAAATTAAAAGGAAAACTATCACAGCTAAGTAGGCTTTACAAGTTAACGAGTAATAATCGACCACCTTAACTTTGCAGTTGCAAAAACATGTTTTCCCATACATTCCGCATGGGAGAACATATTTTTCAACTACAAAGTTAAGTTTGTTTTTGGGATTAATTCATCCCAACTACGGAACCCTTCATTGTGCGTGGTCCGACACGCACTTGGCCGGTTTTTTTTACCAACAGCGTTCAATTATGTTATCATGTTTTCAGTATTTAATCATTCATCCACTGAACTTTTGAATAACAAATGGAACAAAATGTTTCATTTGCCCATCACTACTATACTCGCGTTACCCTTGAGATCAAGAGTGAAATATTCCTCTTCGTTACACCTCTATGGATCAATAGTTTCTGATTTGAATATCACGCGAGGGATCGAACAAAAGTACCCATATTATTTTCATATAATTTGATTCTTAGTATTATTCTCTTTTGGGAAATACAAAGACAGGTTTTTGACAAAAAACAATTGCCTTCCGGGTTTATAAGCCCGAGGGAAGCGAAGCGAGTTTTTTCATACGATTGATGTTATTTCATTTACAAAAGAAATGTTGGTTGTTCAAGATAAATTCGCAGTGATAGATGAGTCGCTTGGGGTTAAAAAAGAGTTGGATATTTTTGCCAAGAACCATGTTGGTTTTTTTTAAGGATATACCTAAACATTTTATTTACGTCAATAGGTAGATAAGACCATGATCAATGTTCAATTGTTTTCTTGCATAGTTATCTCATTTTGAGATCATATATTTTGTTTGTTACTTGTTTTATGTTATGAGTCTTATGTCATAATAGTATGACTGGTGTAGAAGTATGGATGTTAAAATTAGCAATAATTTATTTTATGAGCTATTATGGATTTTTATAATGAATGTGGGTTGCACTCGCATACTTAGATATTATGTTGACTTTTAAAATTAAAGAAATTATTCATTGTTCTATAGAAAAAAAAAGAAAGAAAGAAAAATATTTTATTTTAATTAAAAAAATATTTTATTTTAAATACAAACAGTAATAAAAATTAAATTTAAAATAAGAAAGGAGCATTTTAAACTAACAAACTAACAACAAAAATAATAACGACCTGTGCGAGGACAAAAAGCCAAATATCTCAGCATAATGCTGCGACATTTAGAAAAAAAAATACTGCAGCGCTGGTATTCTGATAGGGCCCGCTGTGATGCCACCGACACACCTACGGACATAAATAATATC
This sequence comes from Agrochola lychnidis, assembly GCA_963680765.1. Taxonomy (NCBI): domain Eukaryota; kingdom Metazoa; phylum Arthropoda; class Insecta; order Lepidoptera; family Noctuidae; genus Agrochola; species Agrochola lychnidis. The sequence continues at coordinate 4,563,923 of OY796856.1, read as the reverse complement.
GCTTTAAGGGATTACAAAATAAATAAAACAATAAAATATAATCATCACAATGTTTCTATACTGGAAATAAAATTCATAACATATACCTACCTAGCTGGCTTGTCGGATAATAAAAAAAAAACATTTTATTTCAGATAACAAAAAGATCCATAAATTGTTAGTAACATGTATGCACTTAAACCACTATTGTTAGTAACTTAAAACTAAAGACGAATTTGTGAGAAGACCATCCAACATCTAGATACAATAAAAAATAACAAAATAATAAATAGTCAACTATGGTATGAGTCTTCTCACAAGTTGCCTTATTATGGCAGAGGAAGTATCTGTCGACACAGCCTTCAGGATACTATTGTGACTGCCTCTTATTCTGCTCAGGAGTGAGGCCGTTTTTTTGCGGATGATGGCATGAAATCCGTCGGTATGTAGCCTCCGTTTTTACCATAGGTACAGATAGTGCAATACACTACGACGCGCCCCACTCCGCGATGACTGTACTGTAAGCTGAACTCTAGTACGGCGCGGAGCGGAGTGGGGCGCGTCTTCGTGGATTACTCTTTCTTTAACATGTTTACTCAAAATTCAGTCAATCAGAAACACAAAATCAATGGGCCTAGCCTTTTTTCAACTGTGCTGGGGTCGGCTTCCAGTCTAATCAAATGCATCTGAGAACCAGTATTTTACATGGAGTGAATGCTTGTCTGACCTTCACAACCCAGTCACTGGGTAACACGATACTCCTTGGTAAGACTGATTGTCAGACTTTTGGGCTTCTGACTACCCGTAACGACTGTCAAAGATCTACGAATGACAGCCGGGACCAACGGCACGGAGGGGTTTCGATATTTAATGGATGGTAACCCATCCACGAACCGACTGGGGCAAGTGTAGCTAATTCTTCGACCGACCCGTGCGGCTGTTATGAGCCATGAGCCACGAATCCCTCCAAAAGAAACTCAAGGTCAAATATTTACATCTGTTTAGTTCTAATAAACCCTCGTGCAGACTGGCGCGATGCGATGGCACGACGCGACAACGGTAATTGGGATGAAGACAAAAAAAATTGTCCATTTGGTAGATTATTCAAAAATATACTACACGCGTATTTTTCTTTTTTTTTTTATCAACAGATTCCGGCGATACATTGAGTTAAAATGTACAATGACGTCATGAGTATGCAGATTTTATAATTACTTGTGACGTAGCGACACCCCACTCCCCAACTTTAATGCGTTTTATCTAAGTCATTTTTGAAGTGAAAACCCTTTTAGATGCGTTGGGCATTTTTGAGATAGGATCATGGGACTAAACCATTGATTTCGCGATACCATGACGACACATCATTTTGGTAAAAGCGATTGTGCTCTTTATTTATACTACGTTACGGATCAATTTTCTGTGTAAGTATTTTTACTTTAAAGGTTTTGTAAACGCGATTATGCTCTTTATTTATATTACGTTTCGGATCAATGTTCTATACAAGTATTTTTCTTCCACCAAGGCGATCTTGTTCAAGTTTTCACTTCTGTCGGCACTCCCCGAGTGCCACCACTTTTTTTATTAATATGATAAAGCAAAACATGCGTGTCTATAATTTTTTATTATCTAACTGACGGACTAAATAGAATTTCTTTTTTTTGACCCAGGCATCATCCCTATTGTTCTACCGTGAAGTTTTCTTAGATTTGTTTTGTTAGAGTCGCGTCGCCCTAGTCTGCACGAGGCTCTATGCGTTTTTCTCAGTAAACTATTTTAGTATCGACAAAAAGGAAGTTTCGTAGTTATGTTTAAAATAAATCAATCAGTTGAATACGTTTTCTTTTATTGGTCGGATGTTGTTCTTATGTTATTTGTATGTGTGTTCATAAGAAGCCGATGAAGCGAGTGACTCACTGACTAAGGTTAGAGTTTAATGAAATTTATTTACTAGATATATTCGTGTATCTGGGTTTAGTAATATGTGGCTTTACCATTTAAATCTGATTTTAATAATACATGGAATAAAAACAATAACCCCCGTGTTACGGCAAGCCAAATTTTTGTTCTTTCGCTTTGGTAATTTGAAAGAAAAAAGTGTGTTTATTTGCCCCTAATAGGAGTCACAAAAATAAAAATAATATAATTGGGGAAATATGCATCACATCCGCGCAAAACGGCCATCGCTCAGCATAATGATGCAACACGTGCGAATTTCACAATATAATTAAAAAAAGAAACTGAAATCAATTTAAACGTAATTTCCCATCCAAAATAAACCTTCACATCCTCCTGTTCACTCTCAAACGTGTCCATTTCATAAATTTTTCATCACAAAGTCCACTATATCCTCCAAAGGTGACTCCACAGGTTGTCTCCAATCTATCCTCGCTGGTCATTTGCGATTCAATGAGTTGTCTGGCACTCTGTCCTCTAGCCAGGATAGTGGATCAATTGACAAGATTGCTGTTTTGCATAAGCTCGGATGCTACGTCCGGTTTATTTAGAAAAGATGCTGGGAATTGAATATTTTGAGACAAGAGTCTAAAAGCAATACTTATTATTTTGTTAATGTCCTTTTTTATTTTTTGGGTGGGAAATTATCAAATAACCTGTAAACCTGAGGGCGAGTCAGACTCGTACTAACTAAAACCCACCCGTACTCCTTCGGTTTCCCTGTTGCTGGGGGCCACGATTTCCCGTTCGGTTTTCTTCGCAACTCCGGCAGGCATCGGCCTTGGTGGACCCCATCAATTCTGCTGACATTTCTTTGAGGCGCGATGTTATTGATGTCCTTCAAAGAGGTTTAGTGTGTAGTATTTGCAAACGGTATGTGTATGAACATGGATGAAGCAGATGGAATATGTAAGAATCGTGTGATGTTCTGTCAGTTTTGCCTGCCCTCATAGACACAAGTTTACGTATGTCCAATGATACAATAGCAGTAATTTACATAGGATTTGTTCGTAGTAGCTTACAATGATCTCGAACTTTCTTTAGAGTGTCGGGGTTAAGTATCCATCATAATGGAATTGATGCTTAGAAAGGTACGTTACAATTAATTGAGTAAGTATGTAGTTTTAAAAGTAATTAGCACAAAGAGTTGACATGGACGGACATAACATTATGGATGGGGTCATCGGCTATTATAGGTGCTATTTATTTATCTCTCCCTTATAACTCATCATCTGTTACGACGCCTCATTGAGGTGGATAACAATTAAAATTCTATTGTGTCTCGTTAATGACAGTTGAAAGGATAACTATCGTTACAGATTCATTACCTAAAGCGATAGTGCGGTCTCTAATAATAATGTCTTTATATAATAAAAAATATTTACTATTTAAAACAAATAATAATAATATGTTTATCTATACTAATATTATAAAGAGGAAAGATTTATATTTTAGTATGTAACGAATAAACTTAAAAACTGCTAGACTGATTTGAAAAATTCTTTCAGCAATGGATAGCTACATTGTCAGCGAGTAACATAGGCTATATTTTATCCCCGTACTCCCACGGGAACGGGAACTACGCGGGTGAAACCGCGTGACGTCCGATAGTGTTTTTATAAAAATATAAAAAAATGTAAATGATATGTGTATAAATGAAATAATAATATACATTATTATATTGAAATGGCTGCAATAGTTCATCTACCTGGCTACCAAAAAATATAATACTGTATAAAAATATCCTAAATACAACAAATTGCGAATATTATTTTTTTCCTCACTATTATGATATGGGACAAGCTTATCGCCCAGTCCTATGTCATAACTATCTGATATTACAACACACAATAAAGGATGCCATAACGACCTAGCATAACAACGTATAATAAAAAGGAGGCCACGTGTTATATTCCTAGATAGTGTGCTAATAAAGCATATGCGATAAAAGCTAGATATAAAATTAAATAAGTAAATGTAGGGCCAGCCATAATCTGTTAGTTCTCGGTGAAGGTAAACCGGGTAAAGGTGTGCGCGACATTGGGAAAATATCGTATGAATGGTATAAAAAATCTTTACCTTTTTTTGCTGTTTTCTCAAGCCAAGATTAGCATTAAAGGAGACAGAAACGATTACAAACACTCTTGGGACTGAATGTAACGAAAAAAACGTTTTACAAAAAAAAAATAACCGACTTCCAAAAAACACTACAAAGTGAAAAATAACTTTAATTTCGGAAGTCGGTGTCTTTGGTTTTGAATTTTCGTTTTTTGTCAGCGACTTCCGAAATTAAAGTAATTTTTCACTTTGTAGTGTATTTTTTTTGTGAAAAGTTTTTATTTTTCACTTTTTGGTTGTGGTACCTACCCCACACAAATTCGAAAACCACTACCTGCTATGTAAATAACAGTGACAGGAACTTATCATATCATCCACATACTAAGTGGGAAAAAGTACGTATTATTGAAGCTAACTCAAAAACTATCGAAGCAAAGTTAATAAAATTTATATGGGACCACCTCGAGAGAATACCCTTTCAAACAAAACAAAGAATTTTCAAAATCGGTCCACAATTGACGGAGAAATCGGTGGACATACATAAAAAAAAAAACAAACAAACATACGCGACGAACATATAACCTCCTCCTTTTTGGAAGTTGGTTAATGAAAAAGGTGTGAATTTATAGATTCAAACATATTAGTGTATTGCAGTGACTAGTTTCTATACCACAATTTACACAGCGATCCATAGTTTCAAGAATATCCAATCCACAAAGCGGCGGTAAAATCCAAAATAACAATTCCAAGTCAATCGTGTGAGCGATCTTCGGTGTCCAGTGTGAAAGCAAGGGTCGTAGCAAGGGTCTCTACAAGACAAGGCAAGGGCTGGGGCTTTTGTTATCAGTTTCTACGACTAGTATGTTGTTCTCTCTCCATATTTTTCGTTTCTGCAACGATTATCCACTTTTTAAAACAACCACAGTGCCATATGGCTATATAATTATCGAGAAGATAGGCAGAAGGTTCTATTATCTATCTATACATGGTCAAATCAAATAAGATAGCAAAACTCCGCGGAATTTATGGGTATCGGTACTTTTTGCTTTATCATGTTTAGATATCCATAATGTGTAATTTTATTAATGTATAATTTTTATGTATAATTTCTATATAATTTGTAGTTCTTAATATGGGAATAATTTTCTGAAATAAATGAATAATAATAATAACGGAGGAACGGCGCTCCCACCTCATTTTTGTCTTAATTGGCCGGCTTGAGTAGAGATTCGCAAGAGCAAACGTGCTCGGAGGAAGGAAGTATTCCAGTAAGTGCTCGTAGGGATCTTGACCATCTTCCGGGCTCTGGGATTGTTCTGAAAGCCGTGGCACATACCTCTCCACTCCTCAAGTACCTCAAGACATGTTGCCCCCTTGTTTCTACGTCACTATGTGCTAGCGACCGTTTCTGGGGGCCCATTATTGAGTGTGCAAGTCACCCCCTGCCATTTTATCCGTGTAAATATAAAACATTGATCAGGCAGGGGCTATAGTCCTACCATAGTACCAGGTAACCAGTCCACTTTAGCTACCCAAACCCATAGTCCAATGTTTTGTTTCCATGAACTGCAATAGTTCTATACCAACCGGGGGTTGTCCTTTGGTGCACTTGCATAGTGCATACAGGGATAATCGTCAGTTGGTGCCTCATTTCTTTAATAGCGTCTAACGGGCTTCTGCGAGTTGGCTTCGGCCCCTTGTACGCCTTCCAAAAGAACCGGGGTCCATGGTCCTGAGAATAGTTAAAAACTAAAAATAAAATAATAATAATATCGAGGAGTTCGTGGCTAATTAATAACAGCCCCACGGGTTGCTTTATCAGATTATGCTACGCTTGCCGGAGTTGGTCCGTGGATGGGAGACCATCTTTATATACCAAGACCCCTCCATGCCTCGGAAAAGCATGTCGGTCCCGGCTGACATTCGTGGATATTTGACAGTCGTTACGAGTCGTCAAAAGCCCGAAAGTCAGAAGCGTAGAAGTCTGATAACCAGTCTTATCAAGGGGTATCGTATTACCTAGTTAATGGGTTGTAGAGGTCAGATAGGCAGTCGCTCCATGTAAAATACTGGTATTTAGCTGCATCCGGTTAGACTGGAAGCCGACCCCAACATAGTCGAGAAAAGGCTGGGCAGATTGATGGAGGTCTGCGAAATTACGCTAGTTAATTTAATTTGACCCTGTATAAATAAAAATTAATTGCTGCATGTGTGAAAGATCATCACTTCAGAACGACTCGACCGATTTAGCTGTATTAAGCTATTGCATAGCTTTTATCGCGGGCTTTGAGCGCGGCGACCGAATCAAGAAATTCCGTAACGTAACGAAAATAAAACCTAACACCCCTCACTCCGCCTACCATGTAATGACGGTTCATCACGGACGGTTGTCATGGGAAACGTGATGTTGTCATGGAGGTTACAAATGCTATGCAATAGCTTTACCGCGGCAGTCCCCGAGTGCCACACGTTTTTTTTTCTTTTTATGTTCGTAATATCACGAGGAAGGGTTGTATGAAAGAATCAGCCTAAGCCACTGGAGATAGAAACATGATATTCACCTAGGCGACGACGGGCACGAACAACTAGTAAACAATAAATGGCGATCACTATTAATAAATTAATATATAAATAGTATGTGTTAATCCAGGTTATAACCTATCTGTGTGCCAAATTTCATCCAAATCCGTTCAGTAGTTTTTGCGTTAAAGAGTAACAAACAGCTATCCATCCATCCATAAAAATAATATAATATTAGTAGGATAAGAAAATAATTTCAATTTGAGTTATAAATAATACTTAGTAACTATAGAAAAATTATGTTCTTTAAACGATAGTGAAGTAACATGCACTACAGCTACATTTCATAAATTATGAATCCTAAGTTAAATATTTATGTAAGCTTCACACCGATCTAAACTAGTCCTAACATACAATTTATTGCGTGTCACTTGAATGATCAAATACTGGACACGTTAGTACTGTTTCAATATTTTCTTTTCCCATACACGTTATTGAGAGCTGATGTTTGATATTGTCACGTGGTTCAATGTCATAAGATTGTTTGCAATTGTTTTAAACTTGGACATTGATTTATTCAGAACTACCACGCGCCCACGACCTCGTCTGCGATCCAGGATGAAAAGTAGCCTATGTCCTTTTCCAAGGTCTACCCATGTGCCAAATTTCATCCAAATGTTTTCAGCCGTTTTAGTGTGAAAGCGTAACAAACAAACAAACAAACTTTCGTATTTATAATATTAGTTATGATAAAATTTATAAATAACAATTTATACCTAATCTACATTATTAAAAAAAAATTAAATACTGTTCGTTGTAACCACATAACTTGAAAACGACTGAACCGATTTAGCTATTTTTGTTTTAAAGGTTCTTACGGAGAGAAAAATTGGAAAAGATATCGTGAAAATTGGTGCATTTTCTGTAGGATTTTTGTATGAATTATTGGAATTTGGATAGGCCAACGTCTGTCAGGTCTTGTATAGCAATGCTTAGCCTCTGGTTAAGGTAAAAGCCAGCCCTTGGGTCACGGGAAGTGGCAACCAGTCGTCTGGAGATTTCTTTAAAGAGACCTGAGCATGACGGTATGGTATACCTTGAACTATGGGGTGGTGATAAAAGATACTTAACGAACCCGACTGTCATTTATACTCACCATCACTGTGATAATTTTTTTGTACTGGATTATACTAGAGAAACTTCTGGTTACGGAATATTGAAGGTGAGCTCCAACTTTTGTCGCGAAAAACGTTTCAAATGTTAACTTAACTTTAAATACCCCCACAATTCTTGTACCGTTGCGTGCTCCCATTAAGGTTACCTTATGGCGAGCACCTATAAACCCAATGGTTTGTGTTCGTTACATTACACACTGCCGTAAACAGTGACTTTTCACACCAAAAAATAAAAGTTTCCCTGCAATCATTTAAACTCAATGTTTTTTAGTTTGATGTACATTATGCGTAGATAACGGCTATATGATGAGTCTTTTTACAACCTGTATAGTTGAGAGCATCTTTCATGTATTTTTCATTATTTTCCCTAATGTTTGTTCCCGGCGAGCTAACAGTACCGTTATAAATAATACGCCTATTTATAGTATAACTTAGATAATTATTAAAATCTTTAAGATCATATGCAACATTTTATAATTATTATCTACTATGACAACCATGTCCGCTCTAATTCATTTCTATATACAAATAAAATTATTATTTAAGTATTTGATTAAATGTAATTACCTACCTAGTTATGTTTTACGCCGTGAGGCAAAATGTGACTGTGATATAATTTAAATATAACATCTTGCACTCCATATGTGTGTATGCTTATGTTTTGGATAAATACATGATCTTTATCTTTAAAATCAATGTTTGTCTCGTTATTCTGCCTTCAACTTATAACATGTATGTTAAAATTATGTCAGGTTAAAGCTTCTACATTACCACAATGACATGATGATAATGGCAATGCGCACAGCCGGCCATTTTGCGATCTAAGGGGTTATGTCCAAAGTTCGTTTGCGTTTGATATTTCACAGGGTATTGGCGTGAGGATTGACATAGTTCCAGCTGTTTTTTTCCGAGAAAAATTGTTTCGCGAAAAGAACATTTCCATCTTTCCATTTCCACCGGGTATTAAATAAATAAGAAAGAAAAATCAATCTAAGAATTTAATTAAAAAACTGTCGATGTATGTATTCATCGTTTTTTTAATATCCTGGCAGCGGAAATAATTCTCAGCGCGTGCCATAAAAAGGAACACTTAATTAAAAGAAAATCACTACTACGAGTAGCGATGAAAAGAATTTTCCTTCAGAAAGTAGCTCTCTACTTTTATTATAGAGGTCTTTTATTATTCGAGTATTTAATTAAGCTGCTTTTTGCAGTGTCAAAACGACACAATATTCGAATCTGTGGAGTTGGTACCTAGGCTAGGTAGATAGAGTTCCAGTCTTAATATCGTCAGAATAAATATAATTACAAAGAAGAACAAAAAAATAAAATAAAGAAAAATTGATTATTTTGCACATACATAACGCATATTACAAAAAAATATATACAAAGTAGCCAAAAGCCTCGTATTCAAGTAGTAGAAGTTTGACAATTTTGTTCATTGGTTGATGTTAGGGCCAGGGACCAAAGACAATTTACATGATTTTATTACAATCGTCATCGCGTCGGGGGATGGCATGCTATGGTAGAAAATATATTTTTATTCAACGTCCCCGACGCGATGACAATTGTTTTTAAATATTACCTAAAACTTATTTAAATATAAAACAGGGCCTATATATTTTATTTTATTACTTTTTAAAAGTTTTTATATTGTATCGGGGGCTTTTTAGGGTTCCGTTGCCAAATGGCAAAAAACGGAACCCTTATAGATTCGTCATGTCTGTCTGTCTGTCTGTCCGTCCGTATGTCACAGCCACTTTTTTCCGAAACTATTAGAGCTATGCTGTTGAAACTTGGTAAGTAGATGTATTCTGTGAACCGCATTAAGATTTTCACACAAAAATAGAAAAAAAACAAATAATTTTGGAGCTCCCCATACTTAGAACTGAAACTCAAAAATTTTTTTTTCATCAATCCCATACGTGTGGGGTATCTATGGATAGGCCTTTAAAAATGATATAGGTTTTTAATATCATTTTTTTTCTAAACTGAATAGTTTGCGCGAGAGACACTTCCAAAGTGGTAAACCCCCCCCCCCTGTAACTTCTAAAATAAAAGAATGATAAAACTAAAAAAATATATGATGTACATTACCATGTAAACTTCCACCGAAAATTGGTTTGAACGAGATCTAGCAAGTAGTTTTTTTTTAATACGTCATAAATCGTAAACCGCAATTTACCTTTCATTCAATGTTACTTGCTGCTACGGAACCCTTCATGGGCGAGTACGACTCGCACTTGGCCGTTTTTTAAATTTAACTTTTTGTACATTCGTGACACATTCACTTTTTGAAAGCTCTGTTCGAGTTTCAGTTTTTTTGTCGGACTAACTATCAAACCAGATACTTTCTTGCTTAACTTCCTTTGTTTTGGAAACCACTCGAAAATGTTCATTACTACTTAATGAATACCACAAACTGCTATCTTAAAACCAACCACCACCCGCATTCACTTGCTGTACCAACCATTTGGCCAAACAAACACACAAAGCCAAGCTTTCTAGGCCAGTCCAGTCCTTTGATATAAAACCCCGTTTTCTTCAGTAAATTCAGGCTGTATTCAAGCTTGAGATTGTACAAAGGCGTCACAGCTACATGCTCATTAAGTTTTCAGTGGGGGAAGCTCGTACGTGCTTTGGGAGATTACTTGGTACTGTGAGCAGAGGAGATAAGTATGCAGGCCAACTTTGTATGCTTTTAGCAGAGTGCGTGTGGTGAATGACTCAGTTGTGCGTATGGTGAATGACTCAGACCAGTACACTAATTGCGTAAGACACGATCAATCACAATCTGAATCGTTTTGAAACAGATTGCTAATCCATTGCTTCATAAGTTGAAAAAAAAAATCTGCTCAACAACGTAAATAACGCAATGAATGTTGTTGAACTGTCAAAATGAAACAGATTAGGTCTTAGGTCTCTTAAATTTTTTGGAATATCGTACCTGTACTTATAATTATGTGAGCACCATGTATCTATCATATAATTGGTTTATCTGTTATTGCTTCATTTTGAATTTTACCTATTGTGGTATAGTAATTTTATTCTAGGTGCATCGTCTTCACATATAATTAATGTATACAAAATATTGTAAAACATTTTAAAAGAGTAACGGTGGAGTTTCTTGTCCATTCTTCTTCATACGAAAACTACCTTTTGGAAGGGGCGACTAGAAAAAAATATTTTTTTTTGTAAAATTTTGACGTTCAAAAATGTATGTGCTTAATTGAAATACATAATTTTACTTTGACTTTAAGAGTGTCAGGATTAGTACTAGATTGATGTGAAAGAAACGTGGTGGTAAGCAAGGAACCATTAGGTCACAGTAATGCTTTGGTGCACCTCTGCCATACCCCTCGGGGAATACCGGCGTGAGGATAACCTCACAACCACACCTCACCACCACCACCACCACCACCACACCACCACCACCTCACCTTAACATAAGTTAAGAAGTTGCTGCTGAGGAGTTTGTTGCGCCACTTCTTCTTTCCAGCTAAAGGCACTAGGAAGTGGTGAAGGGTGGGCGTTTTTGGGGGACTGTCTTATGTAATTTTGACATTCGAAAAGTGCTGATTCTCAGCCTAGTTTGAATAAATGACTTTTGAATTTTGTTAGTAATTGGGTAAAGGTGTTAATCTTAATATGAAAGCACCTTCTGTCCAATCTCAGACTAAACCGTTCGCTAGATTTTCGGGCTTCCGACTACCCGTAATAGCCACAGGAATTGTCTGTTTGATATGCTAAACAAGCTACAGGCATCTAGCTAGCTATTGTTATGTAAATTCTTGAGGTGCATCGAGATACTGACCATTACAAGCGTATTGTTACCAAGCAATTACACTCCATTGCAATTGACGTCTCGTTGGTGTAGTGGTCGCAAGCGCTTCTGTTGAGCATTTATTTATTTATAGTTAATTAAAACGGCACAACACCAATTACATTAATTAACATAGAACTAATTACAACATTGACATTAATTTAATTTAAAACTAACATGGAACAGTGGACTCCCTAGCATACTTTCTCTCACAGAACACCAGACATATACGCATAATTTTACTCCATTCATCCGCAAATACATCACATTCAGGGTTGGCAGTCAGGGGCGGGGCAATCGGGGTCGCCTCAAGCGGCCTGATACGCCGCTCATCAGTTCGGAGAGCGAAACCGGGGTCTCGTCATCCGAGGCCTCAACTGAGGAGTCGGAGGTGGTGGTCGCCGCCTCACCGGTGGGCACGAAGGTGCGGCCTGACGCCGTGAAGAGTGCTCTGGGTGGGGTGGTCGCCACCGAACAGGTCGCCGAATTGGCCCGTCCGCTCCGGGAGCGGGCCAAAAATAAGCTGGACCACCGTGGTGATGAGCCGGACGCCGCTGGTGGCTCCAATTCGGAGCGACCGGTCAAGTTCGCGGAGGAGGTAGCGGCCGCGATCAGGGAGGTGGCCTTCAAGAGGACGAAGTCCTCTAGAGGCAAGGCAGTATCCGCGGCTACTGCCTCTATCATGGCGGCAGCGGAGGCCCTCCAACCCGGGCCTCCGCCGGACGGTATGTCGGAGATGCGGGCGGAGATCGCCCGCTTGACAGCCGCCATGGAGCTTCTCCAAAAGGAGAATGCGGAGCTCCGAGCGGACTTGGCTGGGCTCCGAGGAGCCGGGCCCCGAGAGGTGCCGCAGGGGGGGGAGCGGCATGGGCAGGGACGGCCCGTGACTGCTGAGGACCGGATCCTCAATCTGGTGCGGCAGGAAATGGCTGCTCTACGGAGCAAGTTTTCCACCTTGGAGGCCATAGTCCTGCGCCCCCCGTTGGCGGCAAGCCAGCCGGCCCCGGGCCAGCTAAGGGCGTTGTCGTACGCCGCCACTGCAGCTGCCACAGCCGGTCCAGCCTCGTCGGGGCCGACCAAAGGTGGGGCGGCTGCACAGGCGGCGAAGGCCCCAGCCAAGGCGGCGGGGGTCCCGGCCAAGGCGTCGGGGGCACCGGCCAAAGCGGCGAGTGCCCCAGTCAAGGCGGCAGAGGCCCCGGCCAGGGTAACCAGGGCCTCGGCTAAGGCGGCGAATCGGCCGCCCCCACCACCTTCTGAATCTCCTCCGGCCGACGCCGGATGGCAAGTAGCCGGGGAGAAGAAGAAGGCTGGTAAGGCGGCAAGGGCGGCCAAAAGGAAGGCGAGGCGGCAGCGGCGCAAGGAGCGAAGCGTCGCGGCTAGGCTCCGCGCCCCGAAGTCCGCAGCTGTAGTTATTACACTACAGCCGGAAGCGGCAAAGAAGGGCGTGTCCTATCAGCACGTGCTCGCCAAGGTGGATGCGGCGGTGGATCTGAAGGAGACCGCCAATGGCGTCCGGCTTAAAATCACCGCGACCGGGGCCAGGATGCTGGAAATCCCCGGTGCGAACAGCGGTCCGGCAGCGGACGCTCTGGCCAATAGGCTCAGGGCGACCCTGGATCCGGATGAGGCCCGAGTGTCCAGGCCCACAAAACGCGCTGACTTGCGCATCCGGGGCCTGGACGACTGCGTGACGGCAGAAAAGGTGGTGGCCGCGGTCGCCAGGACTGGGGGGTGCTCTGCCGAGGAGGTGAGGGCGGGCACCATCCACCCTGACTCCACGGGGATGCGAGCCGTTACGGTGAGCTGCCCCGTGTCCGCGGCCAAGCTGATAGCCGGGGAGGGCCGAAGGCTTCTGGTGGGTTGGGTCTCTGCGCAGGTCAAACTGCTGGAGCCCAGACCTCTGAGGTGCTTCCGCTGCCGGGTGGGCGACCACGTGGGAGCGAAGTGCACCTCGGAGGTAGACTGCAGCGACCACTGCTTCCGCTGTGGTCAGCCTGGTCATAAGGCCGGCTCGTGCAACGCCGCGCCGCACTGCAATGTATGTGCGGCGGCTGGCAAGCCGGCCGATCACCGGGCTGGGAGCAAGGCCTGCGCTCCACCCGCCAAAGCCAGAGGCAGGGGCAAGCCCTCCGCCACCGCCGTCACCGCCGCAGCCGCCGCCACTACTGCCGCCGCCGCTGCCGCCTCCACTGTCGTCGTCGCCGCCATTGCCGCCGCGGCGGTGCCCTCAGAGGGGGCTAGGGAGGGGGTTGAAATGGAGTGTCAATAACGGCCCCATTACGCCTCCTCCAGGCGAACATCAACCACTGCGCTGCCGCTCAGGATCTGTTGCTCCAGAGCATGGCGCAGTGGTCGATTAACATCGCCGTGGTCGCTGAGCCGTACTTTGTCCCGCCCAGGGATGACTGGGTGGAGGACCTGAGCGGCTCAGTGACCCTCATTTCGTCGGCCGCCGCTGGTACCCCGTCCCTCGAGTCTGTCAAGAGAGGACGGGGTTGCGTGGCAGCACGGTTCGGGGAGATTGTCGTGGTAGGGGTATACTTCTCCCCGAACCGAACTCTTGCCGAGTTCCACAACTCCCTCGTGGAGTTGAGAGTCGTCGTCGTCGGGTTCGGTTCCCTCCCCGTGTTCGTCCTCGGGGACTTCAATGCCAAAAATCTGGCTTGGGGTTCCCGCTTTACGGACACACGGGGTAGGATGGTGGAGGACTGGGCTCTGGAGACGGGCCTGGTCGTCCTAAACCGGGGTTCTGTCCCCACGTGTGTGCGGATGCGGGGCGAGTCAGTGGTGGACATTTCGTTCGCCAGCCCCGCTCTGTCGCCGCGTGTAATCGACTGGCGCGTCATAGAGGAGGTGGAGACCTATTCCGATCACCGGTACATCCGGTTTGACGTCTCCGCCCAGACCTCGAGCGCGCCGGTCCGACAGGCCCCGAGTGGTCCGCGGTGGGCGCTGAAGCAGATGGACCGGGAGCTTCTCCTGGAAGCCTCGATCGTGCAGGCCTGGGTGTCATCACCGGACAGGCCTGCCGACATCAACGACGAGGCGGAGTGGTTCCGGGAGGCCATGTCCAATATATGCGACGTGGCAATGCCCCGGGTCCATCCTGGACGTGCTTCGCGCCAGCTGTACTGGTGGTCGCAAGAGCTGGAAGCTCTGCGCAGGGCGTGCGTAGCTGCGCGACGCCGGTACGCCAGGCACCGCAGGCTCCGTATCCGCCCTCCGGATACGGAAGCCATTGAGGCGGAGCTGTACGAGGGGTACAGAGCGGCGAAGACTGCCCTCCAAGCGGAGATCCTGCGGGCCAGGACACTGGCCCGCGAGGAGTTGCTGGAGTCTCTGAACAGAGACCCGTGGGGACGCCCATATAAGATCTTGTGGAGGACGTGGTGAGCGCTCTGTTCCCTTCAAGAGGGGAACATACGCCCCCGCCCATGGCTCCGTCTATTGCGGTGCCCGATGCGGACCACACCGCCGACGACGACGACGATGCTCCGGAGGTGACCGAGGTAGAGATGAGAGTGGCGGTACGCAAGATGAGTGCGAAGAATACCGCCCCAGGACCCGACGGCATTCCCGGAAAAGCCTGGGTCCTGGCCATGGGGACTCTCGGGCCTCGACTAAGGGGGCTCCTATGCGCATGCATGGAGAGGGGCCAGTTCCCACTTTGTTGGAAGACTGGGAAACTGGTCCTCATTAGGAAGCCGGGGCGCCCGGCGGACTCTCCGTCCGCCTATCGGCCCATTGTGCTGCTCGACGAGGTGGGCAAGCTCTTTGAAAGAGTCATTGCAGACCGCCTCGTCGGGCAGCTGGTGCGAGTGGGGCCGGATCTGGCGGAGAGCCAATTCGGTTTCCGCAGGGGGCGCTCTACGGTGGACGCCATCATGCGCGTGCGGGCCCTCACGACGGGGGATGCTGTGGCCCGGGGTGGGGTCGTCTTGGCGGTGTCTCTAGACATCGCCAATGCCTTCAACACCCTGCCCTGGAGTTGCATCAGGGAGGCACTTCGGTATCACCGGATGCCGACCTACCTCTGTCGTGTGGTCGAGGCCTATTTGACGGATAGGGCTGTCATCTACCCCGGTCACCAAGGAGAGTGGAACCGGCGAGAGATGTCGTGCGGTGTCCCACAGGGATCGGTCCTGGGGCCGCATCTGTGGGACATCGGATACGACTGGGTGCTGCGCGCCGATCTCCCTACTGGCGTCAGCGTCGTCTGTTACGCTGACGACACGCTGGTCCTGGCGCAGGGGAGGTCGTACCAGGCGGCGGCCGACTTAGCGACACGTGGGGTTGCGACAATCGTCGACAGAATCCGGCAGCTGGGACTCGAGGTGGCCCTGCACAAGTCCGAGGCCATGGGTTTCTATGGTCCTCGTATTGCGCCACCGCCGGGTTCCCAGGTAATGGCGGGAGGGGTTCACATTGGCGTCGAGTCGACGATGAAGTATCTGGGACTCGTCCTCGACAGCCGATGGAACTTCGTGGAGCATTTCCGACGTTTGGCTCCCAGACTGGACCGGGCCGGGGCTGCCTTGAAGCGGCTCCTGCCCAATCTGGGAGGTCCAAACGCCTCCTGCCGGAGGCTCTACGCGGGGGTCGTGCGGTCCATGGCCCTTTACGGGGCGCCGGTGTGGGCGCCTTCACTGAGGCGGCAGCCAGCCCGCCGGCTTAACGCGTCCCAAAGGGTCATGGCCATCCGGCTGGCCCGAGGATACCGCACGGTCTCCTGCGAGGCGGCGAGCCTCCTTGCCGGAGTACCGCCATGGGATCTGGAGGCAAAGGTCCTCGCGCACATTTGGGAGTGGCGCGAGGAGGCGAAACGCCGGGGCTTAACTCCGATGCCGCAAGAAGTTGCGGCACAGCGGACAGAGCTCCGGCGGGATCTCATGGCGGAATGGAGAGTGCGATTGTCGCAACCCAGCGCTGGGCACGCCGCAATTGCGGCGATAAGACCCCTCTTTGAGGAGTGGTTAGAGAGACGCCACGGCGTCCTCACCTTCCGCCTGACACAGGTGCTCACCGGACACGGCTGTTTCGGGAGGTACCTGTTCAGGATAAAGCGGGAGGAAACGCCCGGGTGTCATCACTGTGTGGATCGCCCGGAGGACACGGTGGAGCATACGGTGGAGGTCTGCTCGGCTTGGGCAGAGCATCGCCGTGTCCTCGTGGAAGCGATCGGCGGCGGTGATCTCTCGCGTCCGGCCCTGATTCGGGCCATGCTACGGAGCGAGAGGAAATGGCAGGCCGTCACCTCGTTCTGCGAAGCAGTAATGCTCGCGAAGGAGGAGACGGAGCGCGTGAGGGAAAGGCAAATTTCGCGCCCTCGCGCCCCTAACCGCCGCAGCAGGAGACGCCCTGGGCGTCGGGAGTCACGAGAGGATTTCCGGCCACCGTAGGCGCGGGCTTGCGGACGGTGAGCAATGGGTAGCTCGCCGTCCGATAAGGACCAAGCCCGGGTCGACGGCGCGTTGTGTTCCACGCGCGCCTCAAAGAGATGTCAGCAGAATTGACGGGGTCCGCTAGGGCCAATGCCTGCCGGGGGTTCGAAGAAAACCGATAGGGAAATCGTGGCCCCCTGGCAACACGGCAACTGAAGGAACACGGGTGGGTTTTAGTCAGTAAGAGTCTGACACGCCCTCCCGCTCCGCCCAGAGCGGGAGAAGTTATTTGATAATTTCCCACCCAAAAAAAAAAAAAAAAAAAAAAAAAGGGTTGGTAGTCAGAAGGGCATTTAGCATCTTTTGGGTACGACAGACTGGGGATTCGGCTCTGGCTACAGTTTTGCATGACAGTTGCGCAAACAAATTGTGTCGGCGGCTCTGGCGGTGTCCAATGTATTTGTCGGGCACAAATAATCGGCAGAAAAGGCCATGGAGATCTGGACAGTCGATACGTCCCCGTAAGGTCTTACAGGCTACCGTGAGCTGATCAAGACCTCTTCTTACCTCCAACGAGTTAAAGCCTAACGTCCCTAAAAGATAGTTGGTAGGGGTACCTGCACGAGCATGAAGTACTGGGTTCGATTGACAGGTCGGGCAAAGTGTTATTGAATTAATGATGAATTAATGAAATGAACCGACCCCAGCATGGTTTAACCAGACTCGATAAATTGAATGAACCCCAAGATTTGCACTAGCCCCTGGAGCCTCATGCTTCATGGGGCTACAGATGCCATTGCATATCAAGGAGTAGACCGGGGACGCGGTAATGGTAGGGAAGACGTGTCCTTGGGATATGGAAGGATTTACGAGCCGTACCGGATATGTATCCTAGAGTAGGCAATGGAATAGTGGAGAGACGGGCGGTATTTCTTTGGAATGCGCTCCCTCTGAACATCAGGATGGCAACCAGTCGGTTATCTTTCAAAGTGAAAGCACGTGAACATATTCGTGAAAAGTTGGCAGAATCTTTGCAGCGCTGATTTGCTGGATTTGTTTTCTCCTCTACCTATCGTTATTTCTCCTGACAAAGTTTATTCAGTTTATATGTATGTATTTATGTATTAGTATGTATTCATTTTCAAGTTATCTATAACTTATGTTGCACCTGCTGTGTTTTGTCTCTGCATCACCCTAAGGTTGACTGGTAGAAAATGCCTCAGGCATTAAGTCCGCCTTTGTACAGTATTTTTAACCGACTTCCAAAAAGGAGGAGGTTATATGTTCGTCGCGTATGTTTGTTTTTTTTTTTTTTATGTATGTCCACCGATTTCTCCGTCAATTGTGGACCGATTTTGAAAATTCTTTTTTTGTTTGAAAGGGTGTGCTTTCGAATTGGTCCCATATAAATTTTATTAACTTTGCTTGGATAGTTTTTGAGTTAGTTACAAAATACGTATTTTTTTCCCACTTAGTATGTAGATGATATGATAAGTTTCTGTCACTGGTAGCAGGTAGTGGTATTCGAATGTGTGTGGGGTAGGTACCACAACTAAAAAGTGAAAAATAAAAACTTTTTACAAAAAAAACAACCGACCTCCAAAAAAAACACTACAAAGTGAAAAATAACTTTAATTTCGGAAGTCGGTGGCAAAAAACGAAAATACAAAACCCAAGACACCAACTTTCGAAATTAAAGTTATTTTTCACTTTGTAGTGTTTTTTTTGGAGGTCGGTTGTTTTTTTTGTAAAAAGTTTTTATTATGATGGAAAATGGTCGGAAATGTGGTGTCGTATAATTTCATCATATTAATTCTATTACATTTATAACATGAGTAGAAACTGTGTATTATTTCCGTTGTTTCCTGGATCCGTTGGGCTACTCTTTATCTTAAAAAGCAACTATGGGATTACCAAGGGGATGGATAGAATCTTCTCATTTCTTATTAATATCAATTTGCAGCCTTTTTTTTTTCTGGTTGGGAAATTGTCAAATAACTTCTCCCGCTCAGGGTGGAGCGGGAGGGCATGTCAGACTTTTACTGACTAAAACCCACCCGTGTTCCTTCAGTTGCCTGTATTGCCAGGGGCCACGGTAACCCTTTCGGACAAAATCGCAATCCTGGCAGGATCAACTTACAGCCTCTTTTTTTTTTTCTTTTTGTGTGGGAAATTGTCAAATAAACCCATCCGTATTCCTTCAGTTGCCGTGTTGCCGGGGGGCCACGATTTCCCTTTCGGCCTTATTCGCAACCCCGTGAGGCATCGGCCCTACCGGACCCCGTCAATTTTGCTGACATCTCTTTGAGGCGCGCGTGGAACCCAACGCGCCGTCGACCCGGGCTTGGTCCATATCGGACGGCGAGCTACCTATTGCTCACCGTCCGCAAGCCCGCGCCTACGGTGGCCGGATATCTGCCTGTGATTCCCGACGCCCAGGGCGTCTCCTCTTGCGGCGGTTAGAGGCGCGAGGGCGCAAAATTTGCCTCTCCCTCACGCGTTTCGCCTCATCCTTCGCGAGCATTACTGCTTCGCAGAAGGAGGTGACGGCTTCCCATTTCCTCTCGTTCCGTACCATGGCCTGAACCAGTGCCGGACGCGAGAGATCACCACCGCCGATCGCCTCCACGAGGACACGGCGATGCTCCGCCCAAGCCGGGCAGACCTCCACCGTATGCTTCACCGTGTCCTCCGGGATCAACTTACAGCCTGTGGTCATCATTTGGTTTAATAAGCCAAATAATAATATGATATTTTTCTGAAAATTATTTCTTCTAGCTGTATTGATCATGTTCATTTTGTTCTTCATTTCATTGATCTTATCTATCCTCTTCAAACAAAATACATAGTATTTGGCAATAGAAATCGTAATGGAAAGACTGTCTTTTGTTGTTCTCTACATACCTAAAATACAATGTCAATATCGCTTGGCCTGCAAGAGGAGCAGTGGTGGCCCAGTGATAACGGCCCCGACTTACGAGTTGTAAGTCGTGGATTCGAACCCAAGCAGGTGCTTTAATTTGTATACATAATTTCATCAACATTGCTCTCAGAACGGTGAAGGAATTCATCGTGAGGAAACCGGCGTGTCCTAGAATAAAAAATTCGAAGACATGTGATATCTACCAACCCGCATTGGGCTCACGTGGTGGATTACGGCCCACTCCCTCTCGACGAGAGGAGGCCTGTGTCCCAGCAGTGGGAACATTATAGGCTGATTATGCTTGCCTACGAAGATAAACATTCCTACCTAAACAACTCTTTAATAATCCCGAACCCCAACGCTATTCAACTAACTTTAATTAATACAAATATTACGTCAGTTAAAACTCGTTGAGTTAAACTTTCGGTTAAACTTTAACCCGTTGATTCAATCCTGGGATCTGTTAGTTTCATCACGGCGGTATTAAGTTGCATCTATGCGACGCTGGTAGGGTTATCTTGGGTGTATGGTTGATGGTACAAGCGGAGAGCGTTTTTGAAACGAAGATGGAAATGCATGCAGTATTATTTTTTATATGACGTGTAAAAGTGATTCCGATATCCTATTTACAGAATAAACAATTTCATTTCATGTTGGTCGGTTATTTAAATACTTAAAGATGGTTTTAGTTATGGAGAAAGTTTGAAAGCAAAGTAATCTTTACATACTATTAATAAAATTATTTTTAAGTTACTGAATAACAGTATTCAATATCTACCATTCTTGCGTGATAAAGAATACGAAGAGGCTGCATATTTTTTAAACTGCTTATACGCTTTGAGACATTGCCTATTTAATATTTCGTTTTGTTTGGAAAGTATTGCTTAATTTTCGGAACATGCATCATGTGATGATTGATCTATACTCTGATTTTTAATTTGCTAGACTAAAATGACATATTGACATTTGGTAACGACATAAAAATAACCTAGTAAATAATCTAGTTATCGAGTGATTTTCACCAAGGACCACTAAATCATTCACTTCAGGAGGACCTTCACTGTTCCTTCCTTCACTCTGTATGTGTTCAGAAATATCTCCCAGGTATGTCGGTTTCCTCACGATGTTTTCCTTCACCGTTTTTGAAGCAAGTGATAATTATATAATAGGTACGCACATGAATCCGAAAAGTCAGAGGTGCGTACCTTGGGTTTATGACTTGGCAGTCTGACGGTCTCACCACTAGGCTATCACTGCTATATTTTCACTAACCACACGAGAAGAAGAATAAATAACCAAGTTTGCGCAATTATTTTCGTAATGTAAATTCGGCTTAATTCTCGTAATGTCATGGTATTATTTCGTTCAACTTCTTTTCACTTGCACCCAACAACAAGTTGATACTGATTACTTGTACAGATTTCAATCAGAGCTCGAACAATGTTGATTGTGTGTTGTTGGAAATGAGGGCGCCGATTGAGCCGCTTCTTCATTTTACGACCGCTCAGTGTTACTAGTATGAGTCCCCCTTTATTATCTCGTTGATGTTAAAACCTTTTTGTGGGTATGAGTTTCAGTGTGCCAGTTACTTGATATTCTTGTGTTTTTTGAAAGAACAGTCGTCTAAGGCCGCATTCCGAGTTAAGTTAAAAGTGATAATATCGCGAATTCGACCAAATTTAATAGTCATAAAATATAAGGGTTATTGAGTAATAATTGTGACTTTGGACTTTGGACGGATTCGTGATATTGTCACTTTTATTATAACTCGGAATGCGGCATAAGTTTCTCTCTGTAGAGGCTCCTACACACAGTGCCGGCGCACGTACCGCCGGCTTTTGCTGAGCGGCACTCCTTTGCTTGGCGCACGCCGGGCGCACGGCGCACAGTGGGTCGAAACTATGATTTTAGTGACTTAGGGCTCAACTTTGCTTTTTTACTTTTTTCTTCATGTGGATGGATAGAGCTCATTAACCTCAACAATAATTGTTCTGATGTATTTTTTCCTAAACTTTATACTTTGGGTAGAAAAATGTGTTTTGTTATTTTTTTGTATGGAGCGGATCAAATAACCTTAAATTCCTGCTAAGTAGCGTGTGATCCCGCGTTGAAACTTTATTTTTCATATACCTTGTCTAGTCTATTATCATTTGATGCTATTAACGTGTGCATAAAGTTGCAACTCTGCCAAATAAATGGATCGAAAAAAATGAAAAAATATATCGAATAAAAAGCTACATTTTTTACTTTCGTAAGTTCTTTTAAGTTAAATTTGATATGGAATAGTAAGTAAAAGCACGTAATAATACACATAGTTACTTAACAACTAACAACAATACATTTAAAAGGTCCCTAATTAGCTTAAATTTACTAATATATGTAGTATTAGTAAATTTGTAAATTTAAGCTAATCACACTAATCATAATACATTTAAAAGGTCCCTAATTAGCTCAAATTTACTAATATATGTAGTATTAGTAAATTTAAAGCTAATCACACTAATCATAATACATTTAAAAGGTCCCTAATTAGCTTAAATTTACTAATATATGTAGTATTAGTAAATTTAAAGCTAATCACACTAATCATAATACATTTAAAAGGTCCCTAATTAGCTTAAATTTACTAATATATGTAGTAGTAGTAAATTTAAGCTAATTAGGGATCTATGAATTTCAATTTCTTTGTTTTAATGACTTTAACATGTTTATGAAATGTTATTTTAAGTTAGATTTAATACTGAATAGTAAGTAAAGATAGGTACATAATAATACAAATTAGTAAAGGTAAACTAACATTACTACAACTAACACAAGCAAACTAAAAACTAACTATAAACAACATCAAACATTACTATTTCCTTTCAATTATGAGTTTGACATTTATAAACTAATAAAAAAAACAAGAAACTTACAAACTACCAAAAAATCTTATTCACTATCGCTATGACTATCTTGTAAATTATCTACATCAATAAAATCTATATCGGATTCTGTGGGAAAAATCAGCAGAAGCTCTTTGACTTTTGGAGAGAGAACCATTATATTTTGTTTCACCATTCGAGGTCTTAGACTTGTGATCTTTGGATCAGAAGACAAAAGAAGATTGTGTATAATATCCTCATTTGTCGCCGTTCTACTTACCTTTCTAGAATGACTCTCTCTATATTTCCGGAAATCTTTATTACGAGCTTCCGCTGCCTCTTCCGACAGTTTACCTATAGGTATGGCACCAAAGTGCTTAATTATATCACTCCCATGTACTAACAATTTATGTATACTGGAAGGCATATAATACCAGGGATATAAGTGAACGTACAATTGTGCAGTATCTCTACAAAATTCGGAAAACTTAGAAAGATCCACGCTCTCTCCAGATGCAACCGTCTGAAGAATCACATGAAACCTTTCTATTAAATCTTTATCTATTCCTGTTATGCGAGCTGTTGTTTCTGCATCCCTAAAAAATCTTCTGGCAGTATTGCCATCATTGGTTGTGCCTACTCCTTGCTTGACTACGTCAATAAGTAAACCGCATTCTTTCTTAAACGCTTGCTGTATAGCGCTCTTTCTGAGTGACATTTTTTCTTTGTCATCGCCCCTGCAACTCCATTTTTTGAAGTCCAAACGATAAGCTGCAAACAAAAAGAAATATCACTTAAATAAAAATCTCACAAGTAACTATATAACGTGAAAAAAATTATGAACTAATAAAATTATATTTACCGATATGAAGTAAGCACTCCATGCTTCTTATCCAGGCATGTAAAGATGACATTCCATACTGGAACACTTCTTCGTTGTTCTCTTTTTGAGCAAGTGACTCTAAATTGTTCATCTCTGACGGTTTTGCTTTGCAGATATCACAGACAGCTGAAGATGTGTCTGACAAATATGACGATATTTTGCCGTCTATCATCGTCAAGTGCAATTGATGCTTAACTTCAACTTGATTGAACTTGATTGGCTGAAGTCTTTCTATTTCTTCGGTTATGCTAGCTTTTATAGTTACCACTGTTGACTGCGTTTCTTTGGTAAATTTGAACATTATCGGACGGCAATAGAAAGTTGATGAGGGTCGATCGTTTTCCCAAACAATTGTTCCATCACATTGTTGAAGCCTTATAGGAACTAGACTGGCCATGAAGATAGTTGAGTCATCAAACTCTGCTTCAGTCTTTTGTTTATAATTACTTTGACCTGAGGCTCCATCAAAACCCCATTTGCTTATTAGCAGTAACTCAGTTGGCGAATCCAAATCTAAAGTAATCACTTCTAAAAGCCTAGATACCGTCAAGTTGAGTAAAGCTTGCAGTTTAATAGCAGCTCCTTCTTCAGTTATAATTATGTCTTCTTTCCCTGGATAACATTTTGCCTTCGCTTGTTTTATTTTATAATAAGAAGGGTATAAATCAGACCTATTTTCACTTGCTGCTTCTCTTAGGCTTATATACTGCCACTTACTTAATTTAAGTGAAACTAATAAAGACAGTGCCTTATCGGGTGAATATGTACTACTTTTCGGTTTACTTGTACTTAAACACTCTTTAACTTTTTCTAGATCTTCGGGGTGATTTAGTAAATGGTTCATAATTTTTCCTACATCCTCATTTCCGGTGTTTCTTAAACTAGCAATTGTAGTAGCTTTAAGTTCATCCGGGGATAACGAAAGCGATTGGTTAATTTGATCAACGCGTCTTCGTTTTTGCCTGGAGCCCAATTCCTCGAAAGGTTTTCGAGGTGTAAATGTAGATGTCGAAGCTTCTGTAGTAGATGGTGGTAGATTTTCGACATCTTCAGTATTACAAATCTCGAGCCTTTCCTGTTCAGTGTTCACAGCTTCAGGTATCATTCCTTCGGGCCAGTTTATTGCACGTTCCAACCAATCACCATTTTTTCTTACAAACTGTGCTAACGTGCGACTACTTCGTTCCCATCTTGCACTTATATTTGAACAAAAGCGCGTACAGAATTTTTGGAGCTCAACACTGTTCTCTTCGGTCACGTTTATTTTATGTTGTAGGAATTGAAAGAATTTTTGACTATCCGACAGTTACTTGACCTGCTCTCTTAAAATCATAAATAAATCTAAATTGTTAACTAAATTATCCATTATAACGAAAAAGGGACGATCAGAATCACGAGATGTTAGTAGTAGTACGAATAAACGAACACTAGTTAGTATATAATAAATTATGGTCATTTTATACTTCCAGAATCCAGTGACAAACAATGTTTACTAATTTTTCTACTACCCTCATTAACTAATTATCCTAATTAATATTACAGTAATGACTAAAAGTGAAAAACATTGTTTTTTTATAAGGTAAAAGGTTAAGCTAATTACAGTAATTAAACACACAAATAGAAATTAATTGATTTCATATCCACATTTTTAAATAAAGGTCCCTAATTAGCTTAAATTTACTAATATATGTAGTATTAGTAAATTTAAGCTAATTAGGGACCTTTTAAATGTATTGTTGTTAGTTGCTAAGTAATTATGTGTATTATTACGTGCTTTTACTTACTATTCCATATCAAATTTAACTTAAAATAACTTACGAAAGTAAAAAATGAAGCTTTTTATTCTATGTATTTTTTCATTTTTTTCGATCCATTTATTTGGCAGAGTTGCAACTTTATGCATTTGTTTATAGCATCAAATGATAATAGACCAGACAAGGTATATGAAAAATAAAGTTTCAACGCGGGATCACACGCTACTTAGCAGGAATTTAAGTTTATTTGAGCCGCTCCATACAAAAAAATAACAAAACACATTTTTCTACCCAAAGTATAAAGTTTAGGAAAAAATACATCAGAACAATTATTATTGAGGTTAATGAGCTCTACCCATCCGCATAAAAAAAAAAAGTGAAAAAGCAAAGTTGAGCCCTAAGTCACTAAAATCATAGTTTCGACCCACTGTGCGGCGGCACGGGGCTGCCGCCGGTACTGTATGTAGGAGCC
The DNA here is from genome assembly GCA_963680765.1 of Agrochola lychnidis. Taxonomy (NCBI): domain Eukaryota; kingdom Metazoa; phylum Arthropoda; class Insecta; order Lepidoptera; family Noctuidae; genus Agrochola; species Agrochola lychnidis. The sequence continues at coordinate 4,538,138 of OY796856.1, read as the reverse complement.
TTAAGGCTGGTTTCACATGGGCACGCCACAATCGCGGCGATAAGACCCGTCTTTGAGGAGTGGCTGGAGAGACGCCACGGCGTTCTCACCTTCCGCCTGACGCAGGTCCTCACCGGACACGGCTGCTTCGGGAGGTTCCTGTTCAGGATAAGGCGGGAGGAAACACCCGGGTGTCACCATTGTGTGGATCGGCCTGAGGACACGGTGGAGCATACGGTGGAGGTCTGCCCGGCTTGGGCGGAGCAACGCCGTGTTCTCGTAGAGGCGATCGGCGGCGGTGATCTCTCGCGTCCGGCCCTGGTTCAGGCCATGGTACGGAGCGAGAGGAAATGGCAGGCCGTCACCTCCTTCTGCGAAGCGGTAATGCTCGCGAAGGAGGAGGCGGAACGCGTGAGGGAGAGGCAAATTTCGCGCCCTCACGCCCCTAACCGCCGCAGGAGGAGACGCCCGGGGCGGGAATCGCGAGCCGATTTCCGGCCACCGTAGGCGCGGGCTTGCGGACGGTGAGCAATGGGTAGCTCGCCGTCCGATAAGGACCAAGCCCGGGTCGACGGCGCGTACGCGCGCCTCAAAGAGATGTTAGCAGAATTGACGGGGTCCGCTATGGCCAATGCCTGCCGGGGGTTCGAAGAAAACCGATAGGGACATCGTGGCCCCCGGCAACAGGGCAACCGAAGGAACACGGGTGGGTTTTATTAGTCAGTAAGAGTCTGACACGCCCTCCCGCTCCGCCCAGAGCGGGAGAAGTTATTTGATAATTTCCCACCCAAAAAACAAAAAAAAAGGCTGGTTTCACAGCTGTTCGGGAAACCCGTACGGGTACCGCCCGCAATGCTCTGAAACGAGGGAATTAGTACTATGTTGCTAGCGTTGTACGGGCTCTACCCGGAGCGGGTCGCGTACAGACCAATCCGCGTCGCTGTAAAACAATTTTCTAGCGCCTCACGTGTGTCTCCGTTCCGGGAGCCGTACGGGCGGCCCGCACGGGTCTCCCGGACAGTTGTAAAACCAGCTTTATGTCTATCGGTAGAGCTATCTAAATTCCTCGACATAGTTATGTAGACGAACCTCGTTTAGCAAACAAAACTTAACTTTAAGATTTTCTAGTCTCTCTTTCCCACTATACAGTGTCAGCATAGAAAATATAACATCACGCTTGTAATCTCAGAAGGGTTAGGCAGTCGACCTATAGAACACCCACGTTTCGCCAGATACGTTTAAGTCCCATGTAATAGGGGGCGAGCCTATTGCCATCAATCGGGCTCAAATCCAGACTCCGGACTGCTACTGAGAAATTCCTGGTGGAAAAACCCAGTAACACTTTGCTCTACCTGGGAATCGAACCCCGGACCTCGTGCTCAGGAGTAGCGCTTGTGACCACTAGACTGACGAGGCACAGTAGAAAACGTCGAAAAAATTTTGTACTTTTGATAATATCTTCTCCATACGAAAACTACCTTTTGGAAGGGGCAACTAGAATCAATTCTATTTTTTTTTGTAAATTTTGATGTTCAAAAGTGCCTTTTATGTGCCTAATTGAAATAAATTTGACTTTGACTTTAATTTGGGCGGTATTTTTTTATAAAATTAATAACAAGCTAGATACAATATTCACGCTGACTAGTCCAAGCTGTAACGTTCCTTTAGATCAGCTCAGCGTTTTTGGAAAATTTATTGGCGTTAGTATCCCATCTATCTGAAATTAGTATCTTTCTTGCAGGAACCGAATCATCTCACTCTCGACATCGTATTTTCAGAAGTTAGCTGAAAAATCAATTGTTATTTTAATATCTTCGAGTAATAGAAGACCTGAGGGCATTGATAAAGTGGCATTCTATTAGCGATAACATTGATGGAGAAGTCAAAAATGTATTGGATTGACATAAGCTACCGCGATGCTACCGAAATGGGGATCTGTACCCTAATTGCGTAACTCATTTTCGTAAACAATTTCGCAAAATTTGTTTTATTTTGACATTTCAACAACATTCATTGCGTTATTTACGTTGTTGAACAGATTTTTTTTCCAACTTATGAAGCAATGGATAAATCTGTTTCAAATCGAAACAAATTGTGATTGTGTTGTATTACGCAATTAGGGTGCAGGTCGAAGAAAAACTGGCTAACTTGCCTGTAACTACCGAAACACAACAATGTTGCTAACGTTGTTGTTATGTCGCTGTCCCCGGCGAATAAAACCGTTATCGTAAAAACCAAATTTTACAAGAAAAATAAAAAACAGTCAATTAACAAAAAAATACTTATCACATAGCGAAATTGATCAAATACTAAAAGAAAAGTAATTTTTAAGCTATTGCATAGCTTTTATCGCGGGTTTTGAGCACGGCGACCGAATCAAGAAATTCCGTAACGAAAATAAAACCTAACACCCCACACACCGCCTACCATGTAATGACGGTTGACGTGATGTTGTCATGGGAACGTAATTTTTGTTTTATGTCATCACGTCATCATCCCAAGTGTAGCGTTGACAAATAGGAAGCATGGAGGTTACAAATGCTATGCAATTGCTTTACCGCGGCAGTCCCCGAGTGCCACACGTTTTTTTACATTCATTACAAAACATCTTAAAATCTCGTGATTTCTGAAATAACCGTAGGAAATGAATTTGAAAAATTACAGAGTGTAATCGGACCTCTAAATATCGAATATGCAATAAAGTTAAAACTATCGTAATAGCACATTACCATTTTATTCGCCGGGGACAGCGATGTTATCGACATACTTAGATAAGATGGTGTGTTAGCTAGCCAAACCGAGTAGAAATTTTTGCCCCCGCTGGGAATCGAACTTTTGGGTATGAGACAGGTGGTCTTATCACTCGACCTCAAAGGTGTTTGAAAATACGAACCGTTTATAGAAATACGAACCGCTTTGAAAGCAATTGCCATTTATATGGGCCCTCTCGTTTCACCCTTAATTAGTTATTTTACTTTTAAATGGTCGTGTATAAATTTATTTATATTGAATGAAAACCCGAAGGACCGGCTTTTGCTTGTTTAGTAACCGTTGATATGATTTATGAAGTGTCAAAATTTAAGCGAGAAACGAGGGGTGGGAAATTCTGATCCCGTTATTTATTCTGGCTTTAGTTGTAAATAGGAGGATTATAAAGAAATTCGTTTTCTAAACTGCTGAGATTTAAAATTATAATACACGGGTGGTCAACAAAGATTATTCTGTAGTAAGTATACCAATGTATGTAATGAATTGAAATGTTTAAGTGACTTTGAAATTAGTGGTATTGTGTATATTCTCTTTACACCGAACTAAACTAACTAAACTATCACTAAAATTCCCTACTTTTGACTATGAGAATCTCAAAGCTCTTCTCTAAAATAAATTCTCTAAATTTAAAAATAATTTTGACACATCTAAATCGAATTTGACAATCGCGACTCCACACGTGATACCTAACCACGTGAATCTTTTTAGAGCCGGAGGCGCGCAGGGCGCCAGCCTCGACGTGTTTTATGTGGATTTTTTCACTTTTTGTATGGAAAATAAGAAAAAATATTACCTACATGTAGAGTATCAGGGGTTTAAGGGCTTTATAAAGGGTGTCGAAATTTTCATTACTTTTGAGATTGGACACACCGTTTTCGAGATATAAGCAAAAGAAAAAAAAAAATTCAGTACTGTTTCTGCATCTGAAGTCGAGGTGTTGGTGTGAATTTAAAGTTCCAACCCATTTTATACCACACGTTTTTAGTCGCGATAAAAAATAGTCGGATTTAGTTAGAAAATTTAAATTTTAGGTGAAAAACGTCAAATTCAGAATAGCAAAATTGCCATTTTCACTAAACTAATATCTCAGTACCATCTTAGTTTTGTCAAACTAAAATATAGTAAAGTTGTGTCATTTTAGTCTATTTCAGAATAGGAAATCGTCGTTTGACAGGAATAAACTAAATTTTGGTGATTTTTAGTCTAGTTTAGAGGCATTTGTGACAAGCCCGAGAATCGACACCAATATCCGTCTCTTAATTTTTAGTTTAATTTCATATTTTATTTAATACTAGCTTTTGCCCGCGGCTTCGCCCGCGTGGATGTCGAAAAATATCCCACGGGAACGTACTACCAGGATTACATACCTAATAGCCGAGGAAAGGTCATTGCGCCCGCGTTGCCGTCAACCATAATTAAGTAGGGACGCGTAATTTTGAAACTGTGATATCTTTTAAACCATTCATTTAAATGATTTGATGACAAGGCATATTTTAATCTAAATTAAATTCCCAATTTAAATAACATATTTTATTAGATAAGGATTAATACGATACCGGTCAAAAAAGCTTCGGAAATAACAATTAAATATTCATCAAATTCTATTGCGAACTTTTTGTTGCACTTTTTAAGATGAACAATACTTTACAACATAAATTTTATGTAACTTTTATGATATCTGCGGCGCACGCCAATAAAGTTCCCAGTTGGCATGATTTTTTCTGACATCTTCAGCAATAATCGTGAAATTTCAGCCAATTTTTTGTGTAAATTGGTTGAAATCTTAATGAACTTTAAACTAAAACCTTCCGCATAAATCACTCCGTCCATTGGTGAAAACTGTTTGAAAATCCGTTCGGTACTTTTTGAGTTTATCGCGTTCAGACAGGCAGACAGAAAGACGCCGCGGGGGACTTTGTTTTGTAATATGTAATGATTATGAATCTACGTAAATATTCAAAGTAAAAGTCAAATAATTTATTTCCATATGGCCATTTCTAGGCATTTTTGATTGTCAAAATGAAAAGGAAATGGAAAACTGTATGGAGTAGAATGGGCAAGAAATTCCATAGACTCTTTTAAAACGTTTTACAATTTTTGTATACATTAATTATACAATTATATGTGAAGACGATCTACAGTCGACCTCCTAAATGATTCTCACCTAGTTGTTAAAATACTCGTATTATTTCTAACTGTCAGTAAGATCTTGAAGAGCTCTTCATTGAACAATCGTGTTGACTAGTCGTGCTCTATCTTAATCTAGTGAAACATGGCATGTTGTCATCGCTTGCCGCTTGAGCTCTTTACAAAATGGACCCTTTTATGCACGTATTTATTTTAGTGTTAGAAGTTTCCTTTAATGTGAAGAAGGGTTTTATCTTATGCCCAGTTTCATGAACACTAGGCGACAAATATCTAAATGTACCTATTGCCTAAATAAAAGCGGGTGAAAATTAAAATGTAGTATGAATATTTATTTATTATTAAAACTTTATGCACAAGTAAAAAAATACTATACAAAGGCGGACTTAATGCCTGAGGCATTTTCTACCAGTCAACCTTAGGGTGATGCAGAGACAAAACATAGCAGGTGCAACATAATTGAAAGACAACTCGAATAAGAATAAATACTAATACATAGATACATACATACATATAAACAAAATAAACTTAGTCAGGAGAAATAACGATAGGTAGAGGAGAAAACGAATCCAGCAAATCAGCGAATATGTTGAAGTGATGAAAATGTTGTTATGTTGGGGTCAGCTACCAGTCAAACCGGATGCTGAATACCGTTATTTTACAAAAAGCGACTGCCTATCTGACCTCTACAACCCAGTAATAAGATACCCCTTTGTAATATTGGTTGTCAGACTTTCGGGCTTTTGACGACCCGTAACGACTGTCAAAGATCCACGAATGACAGCCGGTACCAACGGCTTAACGTGCTTTCTGAGGCACGAAGCAGGCTTGGTATGTAAAGATGGTCACGCATCTACGGAGCAACCGCGGCAAGCGTAGCTTAACCTGATGGATCGACCCGTGCGGCTGTTATTACTTAGCCAGAAACCCCTCATAAACTAAGTAATGAAAATGGGTATATAATATTTATTTGTATTAAGAGTGTTCTAAGTAGCAAAGAGTAAAATATTTCTGAACTTAGAACGCTAAATGGAATAAATAATATAATTATACCTATATATGTCGGAGACGGGTATGTGACTTTCGTTATTATCAGCGATATTTTATCTACTGTGGGCGTAGTGTTGGTTAATGCGCAATAGAAAAACAGTTTGCAGTTCAGATCACATTATAATTTACTATCAAATGAATCACACTAGCTAAATTATACACACACTGGGTACGACGGCGTTTATTAAAATCACCAATTAACAAAATGATCATAAAATACAACTAACACAATAACTGAGCACCACGAATCGAGAACAGTTCCGCGACGTCTTGATTCCAATGCGACCAAAGGCTGAATGCCCTCCTTGCCTTGGCCTTAAAACATCACGACTCTGTAGAAGCGCGCCTTTTTTGGTGTCCATAAATCTCTCTTGATGTCGCTAGTGGCGCGCTTGCGATTCGTTTCGTGTCCGTACTAATAACCGGATCCGACATATATATGAAAAAAAAAAAAAAAATGGAAAATTATTAATTTTTGTCTTTCTTAACTCTAAACATGGCGACGTGGTTCCAGAAACGCCTCTAAACGTTTCAGATTTGTTTAATCTGGCCCATCTCAATGAATCACCATGTATACTGACCAACAAACCGTTGCCCTTTGAATACTAAATTAGGTATAGCATAAGGACGGTAGACATATTAAATTTATGTCATCAGCTTATAAATTAGTGTTTATAAACGTAACCTCATCTGTTCATGGCACATTATAATGCGTTAAGGAGTGGTACTGGTCAATTAACAGATGTAAAACAGAAGATCCAACCATTTGTAGAGTTTAATCTTCATAATAATCTGTTTAAAACCTTTTAGGGGATAATAAACTAACATAATATCTATTATCATGGATCTAAATTAGATGATCATAGATTTAATATAGACATGAATCGACTGTCGGTTTTTAGCGCGAATACAAAGGCTCTCGTACACAAACGAGATTCGCGTTGAGTTTGTATGCCGTCCACACTATTCGTTCGTATTACAATAAACGATACATTACATTACACATTATACACGACCCGGCTCAGATTTCGCGTTACATTACATTACATTACACACGTCTGGACCCGGTTAAAGACATCCAGGAATAAAGCAGATGTATACTCCGTTTGAAATAAGATTAGACATTTAACTAAACCTTTTTTACAGTCCGTTCAACCGATTTTGACTTCTATTGCGATGGTGGCATGACAAATGACAGCTGCAGTAAACAGTTGGTTTGTGACCACTTTTTTTGCTTTTAATGCCATCCTTATGCCTACGGTATAGAAGTCAAAATCGGTTGAACGGACTGTAAAAAAGGTTTGTTTAAATGTCTAATCTTATTTCAAACGGAGTATAGTTCATTTTAAATTTTCTAAAATGTTGACCCAATTAATCCATTTTTGAAATACGGTCGAACTTATTTATTTATTTAACAGTTTATGTACACACATATAAACAGATAAGAAGAAAGGAACAGAAAAATACGTACAAAGGTGATGCTTATTTCTATAGAAATCTCTTCCAGCATACCTGCGATAGGAAAGTAATTAAAGAGATGTAGACAACGTGTGTAAGAGTAGAAGAGAAAAACAGAATACATAAAATAAAACTTAAGTATTACTAAAAATTAACTATACACTAATTTAAATATAAACATACAACATGAGAATATACTTCGATACATACTTCTAAAATACATAATTATCACTAAAATAGATAAAATTACTTTATAAAATAATAAATACATATTATGCAACTATGACGAAGTGGAAAGATAGTGTTCTTTCACACTTCTTTTAAAAACCGCAAATTTTGATAAAGTTCAAAGATTTATTTTCTTTAAAGGGTCGGTACTGATTACAGGAGCTCGTGGCTAAGTACTAACAGCCGCACGGGTCGATCCATCAGGTTAAGCTACGCTCGCTGGGGTTGGTCCGTGGATGGGTGACCATTTCTACATACCAAGACTTCTCCGTGCCTTGGAAAGCACGTTAAGCCGTTGGTCCCGAGTCGTTACGGGTCGTCAGAAGCTCGAAAGTCTAACAACCAGTCTTACCAAGAGGTATCGTATTACCTAGTTACTGGGTTGTGGAGGTCAGATAGGCGGTCGCTTCATGTAAAATACTGGTATTCAGCTGCATCCGGTTAGACTGGAAGCCAACCCCAACATAGTTGGGAAAAGGCTAGGCCGATTGATTGGTCGGTAGTGATTACAAAAACGAATAACTAAGATATCCTATCACAATTGCCTTGCCCTTGTCTCATAGAGTTTTCAGAATGTACCTTCTGTAATCTTCACATCATCACTAAACAAGTCACATTGCTAATATAGTATCAGCAGGGTACGAATTAGACGACCTAAATACAATCTCTTCAAGTTTGCTCACTTTACATAGAAGATACTTCTATGTAACCAAATAAATCCAGGTAACAGCAGGTACCTATAAAAGTGGTTCATTATTCGATTTTCAAAAGCGCTAAATCAAATAACTAAGTTTAATTGCACAAGTCAATTTCCACAAGCAACTTGTCCCGTTTAAAAAGTTAAGGCAAGTGGACTTGCGACTTTTACCAACTTCAAACTGCCTCCAGCAGAATTCTATTAAACTTAGTTCAATAGATTTCATGAAGTTGTTTAGATGCAATTGAAAAACATGTTCTCTTATACATTCCAACTGCAAATGTAAGTTTCTACGCTCAATTTTGAGAGATTTACCATGTTATTTTAAGACCATAGACTTTTTATAGGTTTTCCTGTAATCTATGAGTAAAGAATCATTCTCTATATTTTTTCAAAATTTTAGGATCAGTAGTTTTGGAGATAAGGGAGGGAATGGTAAATTTTTACCTATTTTCTTTAAAACATTTACTAAAAGAAATATAATAAAAATATGTTTGAGATCCTCACAACAAGCTCTTTCATTTGTTATGTCACACGGAACAGTTTGCAAAACGTTTTTTTTTAAATTTTCCACTTTTTCCCCGAATAGTTACCCCCATATTCAAAATTCATTTACGTATATTTACGTTACGCGTCCTTGTTTGGGTCACAAAAATTCATATGTGTACCAAATTTCAATTAAATTGGTCCAGTAGATTCGAAGCAAATTGGCTGTGACAGACGGACAGCCAGCCAGCTAGACAGACAGACACACGAGTGATTCTATAAGGGTTTCGTTTTTTCCTTTTGAGGTACGGAATCCTAAAAATAATAACCAATATTACAAATACATATTTGATTGGCTCGTGTTTTACCATTAACTCACTTCATAATTAGTGATATAATAATAATATATTCTTTATTTCGGACTACACATACCAGTACACATAATCCATATAGTGTTAGTAACAATGACTTAAAAACTATGTTAGTAGACTTTTACAAACTAAAACAACTAAAACTGACGTGGCCCAACACACGTTGGCACGTGCCTTCGTACCCAGTGCTTTATAAAGGGACTGTCCATTTTGTCTAATAATGTTTAACATGTGATGATGCAGTCGATAATTCAGATGGTGCACGTTTGACTTTAAAAGTACTTAACCTGTTCACTTGAGACGTGATCATTCTCAGTTTAAAGAAGGCTCAGACTCTCGCAAGGACTTCAGGTGATAAACATACACTTTCAATAGTTTGTCTCACTCATACTCACGCCATTACTACGCTATACGCTACTAACATAGTATACCCACTGCCATTGCAAATTGGTTACGATCCTCAACAATGCACAGACATTTGTGGGCTTGGCGAGTCAATTGACAACGTGAAGATAATTTCGATCTCTGAGGAGAAGACCACGTGAATGTCAAACACGTGTCACTGCAGCCATGCAGAGACTAGAGTTCGTGCTGTCGCGTTATTGCACACAACGACACTCCGGGAGTGCCGACGGAAGTGAAAACTTGAACAAGATCACCTTGGTGGAAGAAAAATACTTGTATAGAACATTGGTCCGTAACCTTATCTAAATAAAGAGCACAATCGCGTTTGCAAAACCTTTAAAGTAAAAATACTTGCATAGGATATTGATCGGTAACGTAATATAAATAAAGAGCACAATCGCGTTTACAAAAATTAGGTGTCGTTACAGTGTCGTGAAATCAATGGTTTAGTCCCATCTCAAAAATGCCCAACACACCTGAGGAAGTTTTCACTTCAAAAAAATGAAGTTCCACAATTTTTCTCCGGACTACAGTGATGGCGCGGACTCTATAATAATTGATAGGCAGGGAAATGCACCTTTTTATAAGTATCAATAACTGAGGATGTCTTGTAAACCGGTGGTACACGAATATTATGTTCACTGATCGATTCTCATAGATAATTTCTTTACGATATCGTTTTTTCCTCTGTGTAGAATGATGTTTAGAATAGGCGGCACTTTACAATTTGATTCATTATATTCTCTAGACTTATAGGCATAGATTGGAGTAGGTAGAGTGATTTGGGGTCAATGAATTAGCACGTATATATTAGTATGGACATGCCTCCGGGATTCTGAAATTATTTAAGATTATTTTAAGGAATTTCAAATGTTGTTATGTGCAGAATAAAGAATACGTCAATATGATTAAGAAATGTTTAACCCTTTTGCTATCTTTTTAATAGTATATAGGTGATCGTACTCCAAGACAAGGATAGGTATACTATAAAAACAATATAATAATGTATTATATTTCAAATGTTTATCTATCGCATTATATAAATTTCTAATGCAGTAGTTTAAAAATCCTTACTTTTACAATATTTGATTCAATCCCGTAAATGAAATCCCGGAAAAAAGGCTTATCCATGTTATGATTTCTATGACTATTCATGATGCGAGTACGTAAAATCAATCTACCTACTCCGATCACTGCTTATATGCCAAGTACAAGATATATTGTGTCGAACATTTAAGTATTGTGGAAGCTCGACACCATTTTCGCATACTTAAATCAACAACTTTAAAAATACGTTGTTTATGCCTCTCCCTAATCATCTGCCTGTAGCCCTAGGTAAACAATTACACTCGGTAACAAGCGGTTTAGTTCTGAAACAAACAAACCGACATTTTGATGAGTTTGTTTTCGTCGAAATTGCTTTTCGCCGCGCTCTCCGCAAACATTCGTTAGAGTTGCGTGCGGCTGTACTGTGGCTCCATATCAATGGTCCAATTTATAGTTTTGTAATAGTTTTTGTTTGCAATATTTTGTTCTGTTTTGGATTGGATTGACTTTTTAACCGACTTCAAAAAAAGGAGGAGGTTCTCAATTCGACTGTATTTTTTTTAATGTTTGTTACCTCAGATCTTTCAACTGGGTGAACCGATTTTGATGATTCTTTTTTATTTAAAAGTTGGTGCTTCTCGTGTGGTCCCATATAAATTTTATTAACTTTGCTTGGATGGTTTTTGAGTTGGGTTCAATAATACGTATTTTTTCCCACTTGGTATATGGATGCTATCTTAAGTTTCTGTCACTGTTATTTACATAGCAGGTAGTGGTATGCGAATTTGTGTGGGGTAGGTACCACAACTAAAAACTGAAAAAAAAAACTTAAAAAAAAAAACAAACGACTTCCCAAAAAACACTACAAAACGAAAAATAACTTTAATTTCGGTAGTCGGTGTCTTTGGTTTCGAATTTTCATTTTTGGCACCGGTTGTCGGTTGATTTTTTTTGTAAAAGTTTTTTATGCAATTACTGACGTGGTAGATGAGTGTCTGAGTTAAAATCTTAAAAAGAAAGTATTATATTATCTGTGGAAAGAACAACAACATAATGAAACTAAAGCTATGAGTTTGATGTTAGGATTCTCACAATATATCATTACATCGAAGGGTCGATATGCCTCAGGGCCTCGTCATCCTTTACAAAACCATCTTGTTTATAAAACCCTTCATTACAGTTTTTCTCTTGATTTAGTAACGTAAGCCGTGTGAACTTTTGTAATGTCGCATCAAATAACAAAGTCTTATTTATTACAGGTCGAGTAAACGGTGACGTTATGACACAAGCCCACGAGCCTCTCAACATAATGGACGGTACACAAGCTGACTACTCTACAAAGACCAAGCGCGGTATCTACCTCTCCAAGTGTCTCGCCTTTATCATTCTCGTGATCTTCGTGCTAGGCCTCGTCACAGCCTCTCTCCTAGTCTACAACTACGCAGCATGCCCAAAAATAGACCAATTAGCGAACGTCACGAAATACGAACTTTGTCATTGTGACCAATCAAAACTCTTAGTGTTACCGTTACCGACAGAAAGCAGTAGATCAGTCATACCTTTAGAAACTACGACTCATTCCTCAGTCCCAAATGTGACGAACCTTTGGCTGCCAAGTCAAGTGAAACCAGAAAGATACTTCCTTAACATTACGCCATACATTTATGAAGGGAACTTCACTTTTGATGGAGAAGTCACTATATTTCTAGCAGTGCGAGAAGAAACAAAAGAAATTACATTCCATGGTGTAGAACTTACGATACACGATGTTAAAATACATGAGAAAGATGATGAGCATTTGATATACATTGTCAGAAAGCTGGAAGACGCGCCGAGAAATTTCCACATTCTAACTTTAGGGTCCACGTTATTGGTTGGAAAACAGTACATTCTGTCCATCAAATACACTGGATTATTGAACGACAATCTACATGGATTCTACAGAAGTTCTTATGAAGAGAAAGGAGTAAAAAAGTAAGTACTGATGCATTTGAATAAAGTCTTTAATCAAGATTTTAAGAACACTTTTTTCCCTTTTGGAACCTTACTGGCTAATGATGAAGCAATATGAACGATTACATAAAATAACACAAACAGGCATTGAATATATCACATAACACATTCACATAGTAACAAAAATATTGATGTTTCTTCTATGTTTTCACTGTATTCTTTGAACCATAAAGAACGAGTGAAGAATATAAATTATAATGATTATTAGAGCACAAGGTTACTAAAGGTATTTATTTGAATTGGCAAAATGCCTGGCAACGGTGATGGATGTAAATATTTTTGTACGTAGGTACTTGTTACTTTATATTTATGTCCCTTCCAGTTGATTGAATCATGATACGAATGTAATGTGTGTACCGTTTTTATGGATGGTTACTCCATCTGGGGCAATTTTTCAGAAAGCTTTCAATTCTAACGATAGCTCAAATTATTGCATGAAGTATCGACACTAAAACTAATCTAAATACTTCTTTTTATTTAGTTCATAATGTTACAGTTTTCTTTTTACATAACATCTGCCAAACTGCAAAGTAATTTGTCGGCAGTAGATTCTCGTGAATTTAGCACGAATCTTTGCTTGACTAGACATAAAAACTAAATCTAAGTTAAAACTAAAAGACTATGGCTCTGTAGGCAAACACTCTGTATGTTAATACAGAGTAGTTACCCACCCACCAAAGATTCTACAACTACAGCTACCATACTCAGCGGCATCAGTCAGCGAACGTCATGAGGCTATCCTATAGTAGGTACCTACTCAGTATAAGGTAAGCAAACTTAGTACCCATGACCTTAACCCACCGAAGCCGCCGATCGAACACAACAACTATGGACACATCGACAAGTAATGCTTCCTTAGGACACTTTTTAGGTGATTTTTACTTTTGACGCGTACGATCATTCCCTCAGGCAATTCATTTATTAATAATAATAATAATATGTTTATTTGACATAACAAGTACACAGATACAGGTTGACACTTAATTACACGTGGAAATAGCTTGATACAAAATATTGAACAATGATCCCCATGCTAGGAAAAACCTGTGTTACAGGTCATTCGTCCATTATGGATGTTATAAAACTTACATACAATTTAGTAATGTGCACTTATGTAAAAAAATAAATAAAAAATAAACTAGACTAATTGATTTTGGGGATAAGAAAAGGGGGGAAGAAAGTAAAGGCGTTTAAATTCATTATTGACATGGAAAATTAGTATCTAATTAATTGCCGGGTGTGTGTTGTATGAGTGGGTGTAGGTGTGTAAGTGTGAGTGTAGATATGTATGAGTGAGTGTAGATGTGAATGCATGTGTGGGTGCCTGATTTGTTTAAGTAATTAATGTAGGTGTAATCTATCGTCTCGTACGCTTACCATAATAATAGTTTACATTTACATTTGTCTTAATTATCTTACAGTATACTAAGGATACTTGAAGTAGATAAATACCAAAAATCTTTTATTCCCCAAATTAAGGCTTTGAAGACTTCCTTACCACTTCGATTTCATCATCATCATCATCATCAGCCTATAGCAGTCCACTGCTGGACATAGGCCTCTCCAATGGCACGCCATTCAGCTCGATTCTCGGCAACTCTCATCCAGCTGCTACCAGCCACCCTTCGAAGATCGTCACTCCACCTAGCCTGAGGGCGTCCTACCTTACGTTTGCCAATTCGCGGTCTCCGCTCAAGAACACGTATACCCCAACGGTCATCGGTTCTACGGCTGATATGGCCGGCCCACTGCCACTTCAGCTTGCTAATTCTGTGAGCTATGTCGATAACTTTGGTTCTCTGCCGGATCACTTCGTTCCGGATTCGATCCCTCAGAGAGACTCCAAGCATAGCCCGCTCCATGGCTCGCTGAGCAACCTTAAATTTATGGACCAGCCATACCGTGAGTGTCCACGTTTCGGCTCCGTAAGTCATAACAGGCAGGACGCACTGGTTGAAGACCTTCGTCTTTAGGCTCTGTGGAATACGCGACGAGAAGACTCGACGAAGTTTGCCAAACGCTGCCCAGCCCAGCTGAATTCTTCTGTTAGCCTCCCTCTCAAAGTTGTTCTTACCAAACTGCAGAGTTTGCCCGAGGTAAACGTATTCTCGAACAACCTCGAGAGCACCGCCATTGACAGCAATCGGCCCCGGAGTGACGTGTTCGTTGAACATAACCTGGGTTTTGTCCAAGTTCATCCGGAGACCAATGCGCACAGAAGAATTAACTAGGCCGTCCAGCATCTGCTGCAAGTCATGCAGCGATTCGGCCAGTATGACGATGTCATCTGCAAATCTCAAGTGTGAGATGTATTCGCCGTTGATGTTAATGCCACGCCCTTCCCAGTTCAGCGTCTTAAACACATCCTCCAATGCGTTAGAGAACAATTTTGGGGATATGACATCCCCTTGTCTTACCCCTCGACGCAGGGGGATATGTTCAGTACGCTGATCCTGAATTTGGACGGTCATTGTCGCGTTTTCATACAGACATCTCAGCACTTGGATGTATCGCCAGTCGACTTGGCATCGCTGCAGAGACTCCAAAACAGACCAGGTCTCGACAGAGTCAAAAGCCTTCTCATAGTCCACAAACGCAACCCACTTCGATTTCAGTGGTGTAGAATAGAAAAATAAAAGTAGTAACGAGTAAATTAGGTTTAGTAAGTCAGTATTCTTCACCTTGGTATTGCTATGGTAATTTATTTGCGTCATAGTATATATG
Source organism: Agrochola lychnidis (assembly GCA_963680765.1). Taxonomy (NCBI): domain Eukaryota; kingdom Metazoa; phylum Arthropoda; class Insecta; order Lepidoptera; family Noctuidae; genus Agrochola; species Agrochola lychnidis. The sequence goes on along the minus strand of OY796856.1, from coordinate 4,522,766 downwards.
CCTAGTTATAAAAGATGTAGTTCCAACGTTCGATGTCGTTCAGTTCTACAACCACTTTGAATAACGAGTTAGGTAGGTAGGATAGGTACTCCAGTTATTGAGATTAATGCATAACAATTATTTTAATGACATGCACTTACTAGGAGAGATAAGCATTTTTATTAGTTTATGGGTACACGTCTAGACATTAAAGAATCCATAGATAAAAATATATATCTCAATGACTGTCCAAATTAAAGATTGTGAAAATACCAAAAATATTCATTATCATGATTTTCTGGCATCTATCAAGGACATTACTTACTTGCATTTTGTCCTTAACGTCGGCAACGCATATATTGGTGCCGATTCCCTTGTTCACAAACTAAACTAAATTTAAGTTTAGTGTATCTTTTTCTTTCTATTTCATTAAGAAAGGGACAGAAGATAAATTTTAGTTTAGTCCTGTCAAATTAATCAGCGCTTGACGTAAATTGACGTAATTTTAGTAGGCAAGTTTTTAATCACGTCTAAACTTGTATGGAGTAGTGACAGGCGCTGATTAATTTGACAGGACTAAACTAAAATGTATCTTCTGTCCTTTTCTTAATGAAAAAGAAAGAAAAAGATGCACTGAACTTAAATTTAGTTTAGTTTGTGAACAAGGGAATCGGTACCATTATGCAGTTGTTTGGGTGATTCTTATGCAAACTTAAAGGTTGTTATTTATAACAACATTTGCGGGGTAATTGCGTAACCAAACACACTTAAAATGGCAATGTCATTCATTTTGACAGTTCAACAATATTCATTGCATAGTTAACCTTGTTGAGCAGACGCATTTTTCAAACACATGCATGCAGCAATGGTTAAGGAATATTATTAGGAATATATTCCTCTTGTGTGGAAGTGCTGGATGATGTTCAGTATTTTTTTTAATGAAAAGGAACATAGCATAACTCGAAACCTCCCACAAAATACTCTAAAAATATTCCTTCAAGCAAAATAATATCCTATAATGTAAAACAGTCGTCTATTAAGTAGGAGGCACGTTCTTCGAGACAACTCGGCTCGTCACATGAATACACGCGCGGTATTGAATACGAACGATAGATTAGCAGCTATAAAAATATACTTTAATATGTTCCTTTGGTACAATGGAGGTCCTAATTACTCTCCTCGCGTATTGTTAGCGAATTTTGAATGGCATGGTCATTGATAATTGCGTATTTTTGATCATCATCAGCCTATAAATGTTCCCACTACTGGGACTCAGGCCTCCGCTCTGTGAGAGGGAGCGGGCCGTAATCCACCACGCGGGCCCAGTGCGGGTTGGAAGATGTCACGTCTTCGAATTTTCGGTTCTAGGACATGCCGGTTTCCTCACGATGTTTTGTTGTGATTTTTCATGTGTGGTTTAAAATCTAAAATCTATATTTAATACAAGTTAACCAACTGTACGTTTTTTTATTAGTTGTGAAACGCAATTGACACGAGAGTTTTTTCATCCGTCAAGGTCGATTTAGACCTAGCGAGCGAATGCACATTCTATCCCCACTCTACCAAATTCTTTTCATGTAAACAGGGACAGAACATTCCTTCCGTGGATGGGTGACCATCTTTACAAACCGAGACTCCTCCGTATCTCGGAAAGCACGTTAAACCGTTGGTCCTGGTAGTCATACTCATTCGTGAATCTTTGACAGTCGTTACGGGTCGTCAGAAACACGAAAGTCTGACAACCAGTCTTACCAAGGGGTATCGTATTATCCAGTTACTGGGTTGTGGAGGTCAGACTGGCAGTCGCTCCATGCAAAATACTGGTATTCAGCTGCATCCGGTTAGACTGGAAGCCGACCCCAACATAGTTGGCAAAGGGCTAGGCAGATTGATTGATTGAGGGACAGAACACTCTTTCGTTGGTCACCCTCTACTTAAATGTTAAGAATATCAACAAAAGAATTCTCTAGCTCTTGTTCTGGTTATATGATCGTTTAGTGTAAACCCACCTTAAGACGTCATCGTAACATAAGGTTCAGTTGAAAACTCAGGCACTAGTTATCTGGCATTTATGCTGAACTGGGCCTATTTGGTGCAGTCGTGAGCCACACAATATTGTTTTAAGTTTCTGGTTTTTGTGTGAATATTGTGTGCCATAACCTGGGTAATCTGGGCATAATTATCACTTGCTTCAAAAACGGTGAAGGAAAACATCGTGAGGAAATGCCTAAGAGATATTTCTCGACGGCATGTGAACCCAAGTCAGAGGCCCATGGGCGGCTTCAAAACTCTGACACCAGGTTGACACTAACCACACGAAAAGAAGAAGACCTTTTCTTTCATTATGTTAAGTTCAAATACTCATTTGATTAAAGGTGAGGAAAAATAAAAACGGATACAAAAAATAATCAGTATTGCGTATGTAGAATTGTAGAGTTTGACAAATGATCAATTTAAAAATTTAATTCTCAATTCAGAAACTGTCATTGAAGAAAAGATTTTTAAGCTATTGCATAGCTTTTATCGCGGGCTTTGAGCGCGGCGAATCAAGAAATTCCGTAACGTAACGAAAATAAAACCTAACACCCCCCGCTCCGCCTACCATGTAATGACGGTTCCCATGACAACGTGATGTTGTCATGGGAAAAGTGATGTTGTCATGGAGGTTACAAATGCTAAGCAATAGCTTTACCGCGGCAGTCCCCGAGTGCCACACGTTTTTTTATAAATTCTTTAATGGCGGATACCAATATTCTAAAAAAGATATAGCGTAACTGTTCATTCCGGAAAATTAAAACGGTCCACTCTATGGAAGAGTAGAAGTGAATTTACAAGGGTAGGTTTAAGGAGGATATCGTGTATCCTAATTATGAAATATTCCATTCCACTCATGGCTGGTAACATTAGACAGTCAATTTCCCAGCGGTATTCTGGGTCAGTAGATTCAAGGTGAAAGAAATAAACCTATATTTGCGTGCTTGATAACGAATATTGGAAGTAATACTTCAGGTGTAAATAATTACAGTCATATAATTAATATAATTTTTGTCACAAAGTATTTTGGTATCTACTAAGTATTTACGTCTTTCAACCTAGTAGTATTTTCTGCAACATCACTTGTGGATAATAAATAATAATACTGTTTGACTTATATATTATTTATTATCAATACTACACAACAATTTCTTGCCAGACATTCTCTATACTTTTGACTTGTATGCCGGTTTTCGTTAACGTCAGGCGACATCTAAATGAAGCTGTAAAAAAGAACCACGCTGTTGAATTTTCAACTTTAGGTGGGAAGCCGACCGTTGAAAATTTTGAATTATACGTTCTAAAACATTCCCAATGTTTTCAAATAGCCTATGCAGTTTAAATAAAACCTCTTTAAATGTTTGTTCGGCAGATGGATAGCAGTCACCCAGTTCCAGGCTATGGACGCCCGCCGTGCGTTCCCCTGCTGGGACGAACCAGCCTTGAAGGCGAAGTTCACGATCAGCATCGCAAGACCAAACAACATGACGTCTCTTTCTAACATGAATATTGTTAGCAAGAGTAAGCAGTAAGTACAAATCAAAGAATATAACTGCGTATTTTGAAGTTTGTTGTTTTGAAATCTGTAGGAATAATTTGAATGGCATAAGAAATGATTCCGTTTGATGGGGAGCCTTAAATTTGATTAAAGTTTTTCATATTATCTAAACATAACATAAAACATAATATCATGCCTGTATTACGCGAAGGGTTAGGCAAAGGTATACTTCTCGTTCATCCACATTTCGCCAATTATTTTTTGAAGTCCCATGTAATAGGGGCCGAGCCTATTGCTTTCAACTGCTCTTAAAAAAATCCCGATGGAAAAACCCAATAAAACAAAAATCATAACGTTCCTATCTTTTCATCAAACGTTTATTTTACAGCGAATATCTACAAGACTACACATGGGATCACTATGCAGAGTCCCTACCGATGTCGACATACTTAGTGGCTTTCACGGTAACAGACTTCAAGAACATGACGAACGACAAATTCTCTGTCTGGGCAAGAAGTGAGGCTGTGAAGTCAGCTGCATTCGCTCTAGAGATAGGGCCGAAGATACTGAAGTATTTGGAGGAGTATTATAAGATTAAGTTTCCGTTGCCGAAGATAGATATGATTGCATTGCCGGATTTCAAAAATGGAGCTATGGAGAATTGGGGATTGCTCACTTTTAGGTAAAGGAAATTATTTAAACGTTTAACTTCTTATTGTAGATGAATTAAGAAGTTCTATAATTATTGTGAACTTTGATGTTACGTTAATTGGCAATTAGTAAGAAGCCTATTCTGAAAGTGACTTTCTGCTTGCTAATAATGAAGATACAATGAATTCGTTTGATGTTTTGCCGTGTGCCAATTATTGTGCAATAAATTCCGACCTCTGGCAATGGACTCAACAACATTATAAGGCATTTATAAAGAAAATAACAAGCTCAAGTTAGTTGTAATAGATAGAGAGATAGAATACGCTTTATAGTATACCAAAAGTTATGTTACTACCATAACCAAATCGATAGACCCAAAAGACAAGCTCCCCAATAACAATAATGAAACTAAACCCGAACCGGTAAATAACATCAGCTCCGTTAAATCTGGTACAGGGGTGCGTCCTTTGATGGATGAATGAATCGCAACACTTCATTATCGGCTGGGGACCGACCATCTATCATCCCTTTGATTTGGGGAGAGGGTCGCAGGGCGTTCGCGTATTGTGTTGGCGACCGAAGATTTTGGCACAATACTGGTTTTGAGTGTTGGCGAATTTGTTTCCTTTTATCCTTGTTAAATGAATGGACTAATTTGGGGACGGTTTTGTGGTAAAATAACGAAACGTTAATGTTGATGAAATGCGTGGGATGATTTCCAAATGTTGTTACCTATGTTTCTAAAGTTTTTTTATAAATATAAGAAATAGGGGATCATTAATAATAATAACAAGATTAGGGTGCAAATAAGTACAAGTTTACCCGACCAAAACGGTGTTTATATTTTTATGTGAACTCTCCTTACATACAATTTTGTCGATCAAATAATTGGACACACAAAGGCGACGATATCCGACTTTTAATGATTTTATACTGAAGATCACGTGATCACGATGAAAGAAAATGCTCTAATTTAATATATTTTTTTACGTTTAGACGTCTAAACGTGAAAATTATGTTAAATTAGAGCATTTTCTTGTAACTTAAAATATGAATATTTTAGATTATGTTTATATTACATAGTGAAATTAATTTGTAAAGTCATGTTTAACGCGGATAAAAAACAGAGAATCACGCCAAATCTAGCAAGTGTATTTTTCTGAAACCTTCACCATTTTAAAGCAGTAGTAGTATTTTCTTCTTTTCACGCAAAATCTAGCAAGTGTATTTTTTGAAACCTTCACCATTTTAAAGTAGTATTTTCTTCTTTTAGTGTCCATGTTTTATTAAAATACCTTTTGTTTTATGTATAATAAATTAATAATGCTTCTAATTTGGGACAGCGCTCCTTGATGGGTGAGTCTTATTACTGGCTGGACGTACGATGCGTTGCGTGAGCTCAGTACAGAACACGCAAGCTAACCACTCAAGGTCCCTGGCATATATCTGCGTCTTAATAAATGTCTGAGTAACTGTTCTGTGAACTGTTGACAGTATTCATTTACATATTTTTTTTTTTTACATCTTAAACTAAATGTTTCAGAGAAATATCAATGCTGTACGAAGAAGGCGTATCAGCCAGTACCGACAAAGTCCACGTGGCAACTGTAGTGGCCCATGAGATTGCTCACCAATGGTTCGGCAACCTTGTGACTCCTGTCTGGTGGAGGGACCTGTGGCTCAATGAAGGTTTTGCTACGTATGTGGAGTATGTCGCTGTTAATGCTGTGAGTACACTGATTTATGATGTATCGGATCTAAGTCGCGCTTCAATAGGACGGTATCTTATGGGCGGTATCTATTGGGCGATTCAGAGCAGGACAGGAGGTTTAATTATTATGCAAAATCATCAAAATATACCGGTTTTATATACGCATTGACGTTGTTGGATATTATATAAAATGTTCATCGAGTCGTTGAGCTCGTGGAGCTCCACTGCTGCCAAATGCTTGCACTAACTGGACAAGTCCACTGAAATCTGTGTGGTTCTTTCCTTAAAATACCATTTCAGACACTAATCTACATGGTCCTCATATAACCTGACCAAGGTTATGTTTGGACTTTAAAAGAGACTGCGACCTTAGAGTTTGTTTCGGCTTTTCTTCTCAGAGTAGTCAGATAGGAAACGCCGACCTCATCTAGCTTATTTTTTTATATGACATGTAAAAGTGTTTCCGATATCCTATTTACAGAAGAGCTCATTGGGTGTCAAAAAATTCGTCCGCATCGTTGTCAGCGAGAAAAGTGCCCAAAAGACTGGCAGCATTGCCACGTTAGATGGCAATGCTGATTCTTGGGCCTAAGAATTGGCCAGCCCTCTGGTCACGTTAAGAGACTCTTCTCTTTATTTTTAACTTTTTCCTTTACATACTTGAACATAATATATATAGTAGTTAGTTGTAAATATGTTTGTGTATATTATAATATGTTAAATTTACAGAATAAACAATTTCATTTCATTTGGACCAAGCTGGACTGACTTGCATCATATATAACTTCCTCACCAAAAAGCCGGCCATATTTTATTGGTCGGCAGGGTCTCATAGAAAATATCCAGATGATTTTAATTTGAACTTAATCTACACGTTGTAAAGGATGATAATACTCTCTGCTTCATGAATTAATTGTGAATTATTGATTAGCAATTTTGTTTAAATTAAATAAAAATGTTTTCTTTAATTCTGTCAGTGCTACCAATTAATTCAAAAATATTATCTATTCTAGGTGGAGAAATCTTGGAACATTACGGAGTTGTGTGTTCTGGACATAGTCCAGAACGTGTTTCAGCTTGACGCCCTCAACTCCTCACATCAGCTGTCTGTTGAAGTGAGCGCCTCTGAAGAAGCTGACGCTATATTCGACAAGATCTCCTACGGAAAAGGTAAAGGAAGTTTCTCAAGTTTAAGTGTATGTTGGTTTTAGCACAATAAACGTTGAAAAAAAAAAAAAAACGTGTGGCACTCGGGGACTGCCGCGATAAAGCTATTGCATAGCATTTGTAACCTCCATACTTTCTATTTGTCAACGCTACACTTGGGATGGTGACGTGATGACATAAAACAAAAATTACGTTCCCATGACAACATCACGTTGTCATGGGAACCGTCATTACATGGTAGGCCGAGTGAGGGGTGTTAGGTTTTATTTTCGTTACGGTTTTGTTTTCGTTACGGAATTTCTTGATTCGGTCGCCGCGCTCAAAGCCCGCGATAAAAGCTATGCAATAGCAAAAAAATCGTTTGTGGCAGCACTCGAATCTTTTAAATTTACAAAGTTGGACAAAGAAGATTTGTATTGGCTGTTACAATGTGATGAGGTATATGGTATAACTGAGCAGAATTTGCTGACGTTACTTTGAAATATTTCAATGACTCTCTAATGGGTTTACGGACATAACACAGTGAATATCAATGTATGTAAAATGCACTTACGTCAGTTTACGCTTTATGATATTTCTTGAACTGGAAACCAAACCTATTTTTCCCTAGAAAAGGATAGGAAAACTAATATTTCATACATTTTTCACCCAGGATCAGCCCTCCTCCGCATGCTGAACCATGTCCTAAAAAGCGATGTATTCAACGATGGAGTTACCGACTACCTGAACTCCAAAATGTACGGCAATGCCGAACAGAGGGACCTATGGAGCGCCCTAACCAGTGCAGCTAGGAGGAAAGGAGACTTCGATGCTGATGTGGCAGTGGTCATGGACTCTTGGACCTTGCAGACTGGGTTCCCAGTCCTGACTGTGACGAGGAATTATGAAAATGGGACGGTGTACTTTAATCAGGTTTGTTGATTTTATGCATCAACCTTAATTTCATTAATTCACTGACAGACAACGCACAACGTTAACGGCGCAAGAGTTCCTGATAATGTAGGTGAGCACTAAGGAAGGATTTTTGAAAATACTTCATCGTTAAGTAGGGGCTAAAAATTTGTATGGAAGTAATTTTTGAAATGGCTTGATATGAATAATATTCGTCTATTATGTAAAATCGAAGCAACATAATTTGGGACCAGGTAGGTTCATACTGTTTGAATTTCAGATTAGAGATTTTAAAATTAAAAATTCTAAGCTACTTTTAATTTAAGTTTACCTAAGCGCTTTATTTACTTGATTTTGAATCTGTTGTCACGGATTGTTTGTCCGGATCAAAATGAAGCCTCACTAACGCCATCTAGCAATGATCTCACGAACTTTAAAACATCTTATGAGGCAACTTTAATATCACAACGTTCGATAGATGTCGTTACTATGAACATCTATTGATTTCACACGTTTTCACTGATATGAATGCCACGCGACACTGGGTTATAAACCGATTATGTTTTGGCCGTGAGTCGTCTGTAACGATAATTTTATTATAACATCGTTCGATAGATGTCGCTACTATGAACATCTATTGATTTCAGATTTTTTTACTGATATGAATGCCACGCGACACTGGATTATAAAACCAGTTGTAAACCGATTATTTTGTCCTTGTGAGGCGTGTCTAACGATTATTTTTATTAATCGATGATCATAAACGGATTTAACGACCACGATAATACTAAATACTGATATTTTACAGACTGAATTATCTAATCACCCACATTATCACCAACTGGAACTATCTTTTCATTTGGATCATTAGGCACTAATCTATGATTTGATTTGTTAATTCCTAATAAATATTACGTAGGTTAATGTACTTACTTATGTATACAATTTATGTTACGCAATACATAAAAAAAAAATTAATCTTGATGATATTCTCACGTGTTTGTACTTGAAATATTTATATTAGATCTTTTACGTAATTTTCAAAAAGTTTGTCAGAAATGTGTTTAGTAGATGTCCATTCCCTGACTGAATCTATGGTCTGTTTTGTCTGATTGGTCTTGCAGCTTGTGCAGATTGTGTTCAGCAGAATCTGCTGCACATAAGTCATTCACCTTGTATGTATAAAGATTTTTTTTTAATTCAATTCAATTCCTTTACTCAATTTAATTAATTTTTTCAATTCAATTAATTTTTTCAACTCAATTAACTAATTAATTTTGTGAACATGGGTAAAAAATATACAGATGTTTTAGAAATAAATGTCTCAAATTATTTTTTCCTCGCCTCATCTCGGTTGTACAATTAATAAATTGCTTAACTTCAAACTAAACCGTAATTTGTTACACGTTTTATTATTCAAAGAAAAATCCATGAATAAAATCATTATTTAATTTATCAGGTCATTTATATAGGTCATTAATTTTGTCTCTAAGGCCTTATTGCTAATCATGATTCCAATCGAATACTATCGTATAGATTCACGTGGTAGATGACACGTGGGCAATGACTTTTGATTTACTAATTACGCTTTACATAATAATATGCAAACGTCATGCCAGTAATCCTAGATGAGGATTGTAAATGCGTAAATTAGGCCTTCAAATCAGCTAAAATTCCTACTCATCAAATTGGCGAACAGAATTAAAATATTCTTTCGTATTACTTTATCCAATCTTAATCATTTTTAAGTTATAAACTTGGAGCCTTTTAATACTTCTTATGATATAGTGTTTATTTATTTATTAAGCAAGGCACAACAACGAAATATTTACAAGAATAGTAACAATAAGTAATCACGAGTCTTAAATACTGTGTAAATACATCACTTAAGCACAACATTCATATTAAAAGGTGAACAATTGTTCGTTTTTTTTTTAGATTTGTTTTAGACCTAATCACTGTTTTTAAAAGTCCAACGAAAACTAAATTAAACATTTTATATTGCAGGAACGCTTCGTCTTAATCAACGATACATTCGAAATTCAAAAGTCGCCGATATGGTGGATCCCGGTATCATATACGACGGCTACGGAGAAAGATTTCGAGACTACCCAACCGAGGTTATGGCTGAAAGGAGAGAAGTCTTTAACTGCTAGCAATATCACCATGAAACCTGATGAGTGGTTCATTGCAAATGTACAACAGACAGGTACCTATTGCATAACATTACACTTGTATTCCTCGAAGTGTTAGGCAGAGGTGTACCTATAGTACACTCATATTTCGCCAGTTATGTTTAAGTCCAATATATAAATTAACGTCTATCTTAGAGCAGAATATAAAAATGTGCTAAAGTCCCCGTCACGAGAAGCTATAAATTTTGTAAACACACATTCAGGGGTTTGCAATCTTTGGGTAAAATAAAATAAAAACAGTTTTGTACTATTTTTTTACAGGGATATAATTATATTAACACACACATCTAATTACAAACAAACAATATAACCTAATCCGCGAAAACACCACAAACAAACAGACGCACTCGAAACTCGAAAGACAGCAGAGACAACGTCAGCGTGAACTTACTTCAAAATCGTGGCCCAAATGTTTACGTTCCATGAATCAGATGCGTTCCAGTACCACAAAACCTTAGACGACAGCGCTTTATATCGCTAAAATATAACCCGATCAAGTGAAATTGCTCATTAGTTTCGTATAACACGTACGTTACTTTGACTTCATTGAATTTGGGATTATTTGTTGTTGATTAAATTGTCGCTACGTAACTTGGTAGAAGTTCTTTATTTACAAAAATTATAGCTTCTCGAGACGGGGACTTTAGTTTTACTGTGTTATAGCCAGATCCGATCAGAGCACAGCATAACGAAGAAGACAAATTACAATTACAGGACTGAAGAGTTTCTCGGGAAATTAGTAAAGTATTCTAAACTAGACCGTGGAATTCTTCAGTCACTCAGTAAAATCAGATTGCGTTACAGTTACGATACATCATTTTCCATACAATTTTTTTTCAACATTCCTTTATTTTTCTTTTCCATCATAATCATCAAAAACTTACACTCTCAAATAATCCTTTACAGGTTTCTACCGCGTCAACTATGACTTACAAAACTGGAAGCTCCTTATCAAAATACTCAAGGACCCTTCCCGTTTCCAAGAGATCCATATCATCAACAGAGCTCAGATGGTTGACGATGCTATGAACTTGGCTCTCACTGGCCGGTTGGACTACAGAACTGCACTGGATGTCACAAGCTACCTCTCTCATGAGAGAAGCTATGTGCCTTGGAAAGCTGGGTTGTCGGCTTTAGGGTATATTGACACGATGCTGTCAAAGGGAGCGCATTATTTGGAATATGGGGTGAGTAACATTAAAAATAACTTTAAATGATTTTTGTTAAAGTAAGCTACTGATATTTCAACTTTGTAAGCCTTCTGAACGCGAGGTTACGTACTCAAAGTAGATCAAAAGCTCAAAATGCAACATTTTATTTACTTACGATGATTGGATTACAATGTCAGATATAAAATAATAGATGGCGTAAGCAGTTGGTACATTAGATAGAAAAATAAAACATAGAACATAATAATTGTCAACAGATGGCGCTAGTAGTCTTTAAATGGTCTTACCTAATTATCATGAATCTAAATTGGTTTGTTAGTTGAAATTGTAATGTTAAGTTACTTTACACGTTTTGTTAGATAAATAAACTGATTAGTAGAACCTTCACCAAATCTTAATTGAGTACTTTTCGGCTGTGCATGATAGGTCTCTCTTCTGTAGATATTTGTCAGGATTAGCCGTTGGGCATCAGAATGTGGCCGGGGTGGGTTAGGTTATCGAAAGGTTTGCTTTGAGGGCATAACATTTGCATTTTCGCCATACATTTTATAACAACGTGCACTTGGCAAGTCTAGTATCATGAGATAATGTGTGAAACCTCTTCACAAGTTGCCACACTAGTGTCAGTCCGCCACGGAGGTCTGTAAGAACGAAAAAGTTCGTATACGCTTCGGTTTATACATCTGGATCTGTTCACCAGATCGGAAGCCTGACGTAAGTGCAAGAGCACTTCAACTCCCATATCTACTTACGTCAATGACCTAATCCCATGATACCATTATCAAATTAGTGTTAGATTAATATCTATCTGTTACAAGAAACCTGTATAGTTATAATGTGTTCAATAAAGATTATAATAATGACATTAGGTCATATCAGTTGTTGATAAGCATAACTCCGTTAGAATTACAATGCTGATGGAAGATATCCCGACTTTATAGTAGTAGGTAAATAATAATTATGTTAATTATGATTGGGTTTCAGGTTAATATAGATAAGCAAATAGGCACACAATAATTTGTAAACATCGTGCTTCTGCCCTTTTATAAATTTATTTGAGGTCGGTACATTATTTCTTCCATACATTTCTGCAAGCTGTCATCTTAGTATTCACTCGCATTATGTCCATTCATATTGTCTTTTAAGCAATATATCCATCTTTTCATAGGTCTTTCTCTATTTTTAAAACCATTCAAATGAATACTTTAAACTGATCTCGCGGAAAGTCTTTAACTTAACGTTTTTGCTTATTTAAGTTGGATCTCACAGGGTCACAGTAGACACGGCTATGGTTTCTTCTAATACAATAAATAATAGAATTTCTCGCTGTATCATTACTTGGTGTAGTTCTTTAAAAAATCTAGTTTCATTTTTTTTAAGTTCAACATTCAGTTTACTACTTAAAACTGCTTACTGTCAACGTTTACAAGATGGCGCTAGTAGTACGTAATTCGTGGGTGCCATTCAATCATACATGACTGTTCGCTATGTAATATTGTTTTTTTTGCAACATTAGTTTCCTTCCTCGGGTAGGGCAAATTAAAGGTCAAGACAAATCCAAGGGCCTTAGATAAAATTGGTTGGGTTCAGTTGTAGGTAATTATTGTTAATTAAGTCTATCCGAGGTACAAACTATCTAAATGAGTGGATGCTGTTTATGAACAGTTGCCATCAGCCTACGGAATTCTGTGGCTTAAACCGAATGTAGTAATGAACCTTAATGATGGCGATTCAATCTTTTCACTGAACAGGGGAATACCCAGCATGAAATGGCAACACAATTATTATAACATACATAAAAATGTTTGTTGCTAGTCCATGCTTAAAATTATCTTTAAAAAAATATAGTTCATAAAAGAATTAGGGTTAAAGAATTTTACCGGCTTGTTAACGTGTTTTTGCTTGTTATCGTGTTTTTATTATTGTGTAGGTATTAGTATGCATTTGGCAAATTCCGATGATTATCGATTATCGTTTCTTTATCAGAACTTTGGAAATCTATGAGTCACGTGATGAATATTAGTCGAAATGTACCGAAACTCACGCTGATTTTCCACTTATGAACCAAAACGGTAATTGTACCTACGGTACAGTAACCGCACATCATTGGCAACATTTGCACTATGAAAATCGCTCTTATGGCTACGTCATAAAAGCGTTGTCAATATCAACAAACATTAGCTTTAACACAACCCTCTTACCGACCCAGACGACACAACTACCATCCATCAGGAGTCTAGTAGGGAAACGAGTACGTTAGGACACAAGTACAGACGCTTCCCGTCATTCCGACCTCGCCGTCGAGGTCCTTTGCGATCGCGACCGCCGCGCCCCCGAGTAAATGTTACTCCCCCCGACCCTTGCTCGAAAACGAGGTGCCAGCAGTTGTTGCCGCTGAGCACGTAGCTTTAAATTCCCCGATTAATAATCATGATCAAAACTTTGATCCAGCCCGTCCCATCTTTGATGTCCTCCCTCCGGTAAACGCCCTAAACCGAGGCCCGTACCCCACAGGGGGTCCGCTTAGCGAGCGTTCACCTAGTTTATGAGTTTAAGTTTAGTTTGTAAGTCCCTGGCTGGAGGCTTTGAGTGTAGCAGCTTAAGGCACCCACAGGTTTACTCGGTTAAATAGTCATGGCCTCAGAGGCCAGCTATGAGATGCCCTACAGAAAAAAAAAAACACAACCCTGAATGTGATGTGTTTGCAGATGAACGGAATAAAATTATGCATATATGTCTGGTGTTCTGTGAGAGAAAGTATGCTAGGGAGTCCACTGTTCCATGTTAGTTTTAAATTAAATGATATCAATCAATCTGCTAAGCTTTTCCCAACTATGTTGGGGTCGAAATATCCCACAAAAATACAACAACACAACACAACAATATACAATACAATAAAACAACACACACACAATACAACAGTATTGTAGTATACAATATATGTTGGGGGTTAAATTAAATTATATCCAAAATAATTATTGTCAACGTAATAATTCTATGTTAATTAATGTAATTAGTGTTGTACCGTTTTAACTAAAAATAAGTAAATGAAATGTTGAAGAAAACCATTTCATGGGATTCTTTGAAATAAGATAAGATAATATTGTCATTAAAGAACGATGAAACAACAAGGAAAATTTTGCGCAATGCACACGGAAAAACAATCGTGTAAACGTCAAGTCAACAAATCGACTTGTTATGATATACTGACCTGCCTCACGTTTGAGGCACGTACCTAATAGGCAAAGGGACACATGACAGTAACGTGCACAGGAACCCACTCTTGTGCAAGTTACATACTTTTGTGCAAAAGTTTACAGCAGCTTAATGGTGCGTACGCAAAGTGTATTGATAGATACGAGTACCGAACTGAATCGTAAATTAGATATTTATCCCCTGTTGTTATATGACTGTAAAAAACAATAACAGAATGGTTGAAATCCCTAACATATGAAGAAACAGAAAACATTCTGACAAGAATAAGCTAAAAAACAAAAAAACTGTTCACCCACAAACACACAACCCCCCACACACACGCACCTCCACACACTCATATACACACACACATAAACCGAGTGTTGCTAAATTAATGTTTAATTTTACTTTATTTTTATTTTTCTATAAACTTTTAACCTCATCATTGTAAAGCTACCACTTAAGGGAAGAGTGAGACAGCTCCGACACAAGTACTATTGTAACTTACTGGGGCTGCCTCAATTTATGTATGAAACAATGTTTTAGTTGAAATAAATATTTTTGTATTTTGTATTTGTACCGAACGCCGATTATAAACCATACAGATTAAAATCAAATCATGCAAGAAAGTCATGACGATGTTTCACAAAAATATAATATGACGTCTGTGACAGCTCCAAATTTCACCAGTTACGTTGCTAGGCAAGCCCATTGCCACCAACCAGACTCAAATCTAGACTCTGGGCTTCTACTAGTGATCATGATGTAGAGGTGTCATTGACTGCAAAATTTATTGTATCGAAGCGTTACCATTTATGAATTTAATTAAAATTATTAGTGATATCCTAGTGGTGTGGCCGTCTCGGACAGCCAAGACCCAAGATCAACCAACCCAAGGACCCAAGGATCTCCAGTTCGAAAACAAGGCACGCATCTCTGACGTTTCGGATTCATCTGCGTATTGTATAATTATCGCTTGCTTCAAAAACGGTGAAGGAAAACATCGTGAGGAAACCGGCATGCCTGACATCACGAAAAAAGAGATTATGAAATGTACATAGTTTAATCTGATCAATGATTATTACACTGTCCAGATATTTTAATTTAATAGATTACTTTTGATTAATACCTACGCTTTTAATTGTTTTGATTGTAAAATTGTGCGCAAATAAACACGTCATGTCGTGTTATTATTGCATTTATTTGTGTAATTACAAAATTCCGTCTAGAGGGGCCCGTGGCTAAGTTATTATAGTGCGGCTGTAAGACTCAGGTTAAGCTAAGCTTGCCGCGGTCGGACCATGGATGGGTGACATCTCCATGCATCGGAAAGTACGTTAAGCCGTTGGTACCACCAACGGCTAGTGTCATTCGTAGATCTTTGACAGTCGTTACTGGTCGTCAGAAGCCCGAAAGTCTGACAAACAATCTTAACCCAGTAACTGGGTTGTGGAGGTCGATATTCGTGAGATAAAAATATTGTATTATTCACGTTATTTGGATAATTTTGTCGACTATTTTGTTTTCACTTTTATGCAATTTTTGACGTGTTTTCTACAAGTTTTGTATACAATAAATCAAGTAGTTGTAGGTGTAAACGATAAACAAGAACAGCATAACATGAAGAATAGGAACATGTTTTATACCTTGGTGTAATCGTGGGGTTAACATTATTGGTATTATTTACTAGCCTCTGCCCGCGACTTCGTTCACGTGGAAGTCGTAAGACACCACAAACTGCAATAACAGCCACATTTTTATAAAACTTCCCTGTATACTACGTACGTTTTTAGATCTGTTCTCGGCAGCCAAAATATACATACAGATAGTCAGGACTGGTGACGCGAGAGCAAGCGGCGTACAGTTATCCGTGTGAGAAGCGGTTGTCCTGAGGTCGACACCCGCAGCCGCAGGAGGAGAGCCCTGGGCGTCGGGAATCACAGGAAGATTTCCGGCCACCGTAGGCGCGGACTTGCGGACGGTGAGCAATGGGCAGCTCGCCGTCCGATAAGGACCAAGCCCGGGTCGACGGCGCGTTGTGTTCCACGCGCGCCTCAAAGAAATGTCAGCAGAATTGACGGGGTCCGCTAGGGCCAATGCCTGCCGGGGTTGCGGGAAAGTCTAAAAGGGATACTGTGGCCCCTGGCAACATGGCAACTGAAGGCACACGGGTGGGTTTTAGTTACTAAGAGTCTGACACGCCCGCCCGCTCCGCCCAGAGCGGGAGAAGTTATTTTATAATTTCCCACCCAAAAAAATAAAAGGTATCCTATTTATCTCCACGGTAAAATGATTGCACCATAGTTACTTGACAAAAATCCAAGATAGATATTTGCTTCCAATAAAATTAAGGCTATAGTAGAGTCAAAGGTTTTTTGCCATGATGCTTATCGTGCCATAGCACTTGTAAACTCGCCTGAACTTTGTTATCTCATCGCAATCTACCCAAACGTGTGCTCATAGATAAATGTTTTTAATTTTGTAATCGAAATTGTTTCGAGTATGACCATTCCACTTGAAAAAGTTTCAATTTTTTTTTCATTCTAACGGCTTCTTAGTTGATGTAAAAAAAAATAGATAAGTAAGATTAATTTAATTCTGCCTGTAAATAAAAAAGAAAAGAGTTTTCAAACAACGCTGTTAGAAAAGTGAATATTGAGGTCTTTTTTTTCCCTGTGATTAGTGATTGTTTTAAAGCCCCCCATGGGCCCTGACTTGCTTCACATGCCGTCGAGAAATATCTCTCAGGTATGCCGGTTTCCTCACGGTATTTTCTTTCACCGTTTTTGAAGCAAGTGATAATTATACAATACGCACATGAATCCGAAAAGTCAGAGGTGCGTGCCTTGGGTTCGAACTCGAGACCTATGAGCTATGACTATAATATTGAAGTAAATGTAATTTATAATATAAAGTCAAATGCGTAATTTGTGTATGTTACATAACATAACATTACGCCTGTTTCCCCGAAGGGTTAGGCAGAGGTGCATCTATAGTACACCCACATTTCGCCAGTTATGTTTAAGTCCCATGTAAAAGGAGGCGAGCCTGTTGCTATCAACCGAGCTCAAATCTAGACTCTGGGTTGTTACGAAGAACTTCCTGATGGAAAAATCCAATAACACTGCCCGGCTTGGGAAAAAACTATATTTTTCCTAAAACTTACGAATAAGAATAAAAATTACACAAGGTTTATTGGTTCTAAGGTCTTATGGTTGGAAGAGATTTGCGTAAATTTCTAGGCTTGTGTGATTTCCAATTTTCGATTCCAAGCTTGTGCAAATTTGAGTTTACGCAAATTTGCTTGAGCGTGTGTCTGCGTTCAAGTTTCAGTAGCTGTAGATTTTTTCTATCAACAATGAAAGTACTAATTTGAAGTATTCTTTTTCCTCCCGCTGAAATAATATCGTTACAAGGAAACTTGAGCCGTGTGTGTCGTCAAGCAAATTTGTGCAAGCCAAAATTTGCGCAAGTAAACGTGTCTAGCATTATATTTGCTTTATAGCTTTATGTGTAACAATACCTTCGCTCAATAGATGTCGCTAGTTGTTGCGCAACTGTATACATTCTTCATGGATGATTATTGCGATTAGTATTATCATAAAAAGTTGATAACACTTTTTAATCCGATTTTGATTATAACAAAAATATAATGAGTCAGTCAAAGATTGTAATCGGTCGATCGAAGATTATGAGTTGGTCAGACATCTTGGATTTTTGAATCCTGTAATCAATATTGGGTTCGAAATTCACAAGTTACGCGACGTTGGTTTATAAATGCTTCGAAGGGTTGGACAGAAGTGTATAAGTACAACCACATTTCGCCCGTTATGTTTGTAGTTTCATATAGGTAAGAGATAAAACTGGAAGTCGACCCCAACATAGCTGGGAAAAGGATGATAATGATAGGGAATTTATAGAATGCGAGTCTATTTATATACACATTGACACATTGTTTATTTACAAATTGACTTTAATGAATTTTATATACATATACAATGACATGAATATTTACTTGAAGTATTATATTATTTTTATTATATTATGTTGAAGACTGTATGGGTCATTCCTTTTTGTTTTGTTTTTAATTTCTTCTCAGTTAGTTCTAATCATGATCTGACAGTTTGAATAATTGATGTGCCCTACCCAAATGCTTTTCTCAAAAGACCACTTCAGACACCAATCCACATAGCCTTCACATGATCTGACCAAGATTATGTCTGGACTTTAAAAGAGACTGTGACCTCTGAGTTTGTTTCGGCCTTTCTTCTCAGAGTAGTCAGATAGGGAAGGCCGACCTCATCTAGTTTTTAAAATATGATTGACGGACGTGTCTTTGTACAAACCTACTTACAGAAATAAAATCGTTTATCATTTATTTCCATCAACCGGGACTGAGAAACTTCATGATTGGAAAAATCCAGTAACTTTTTTCCCGAGGGTCGAACAAGGACCAGACCTTTATGGATTTCTTCTTCTTGTTCCAGCATTACGTCCTCCGTCTTCTCAACGATGCTGTAAAGGAAGTCGGATGGACGGTGTCTTCGAATGAAAGCGTCATCACGTCGCAGTACCGCGTAGACCTGCTGGCTTCAGCCTGTCACTTCGAACACCCTGACTGTCTGGAGAATGCTGTCAGGATGTACACCAACTGGATGCTGGCGCCGAACCCTGATGCGAGCAATGAGTATGTATGATTTGAAGTCGGGAGCGTAAATTAGACTGTTCGAATCTGTGACATGTAGGTAGAAGATTTTTAAATTTATCACACTGTCACAAGTCAAGTTCTTTTTCATCCCATCTATTCGAAAAGGACGACTTGGTTCGCCTTTAAGTGCACCCAAAGCTGGTGTTTTCTATAAGAAACTTTTAGCGGGCAGTAATGAGTTTTTAATCCTCTTTATAAGTGTTCCAAATTATATAATTACCACCTAAGTACACATTATGGTAAAGCAATAAAGATATTGAGTATTGAGTATCTTTGCCGCGTACTTTTTGAATTTGGAACATCTTCGTGTTCAGCGCCAAAGAAATCGAACGCAAATATTGTTTGAATAAAGACTGGCTGGTACAACGGCCCATAGTCGCACCGACGACGGCGACGGCTGAATAAAAAAAAAGAAATCAAATTAAAAACGCGCGAACTACAGCCCGCGTTTTAATCAATTTTCACGTAGAAATTCATGGTTTTGTTTTGAAAAATGAATTCTTCAAGTGACAGTGAAAGTATAAAATTAACTCCTTAAAGTATTAGAGCTGACGCAAGAAATGTGATGGATAATAATCTATTACCTGCAAAATCGGGGGAGATTTTTTTAATGTTTTTATTAGATACTATCCAATTTCAATTTAGTTGTTACTCTATGTTTTATTAAATAATAATATTACAATAAAATACGAGGCGCCTTTTATTTTCTCAAAGTCAAAGTCAAAGTCAAATCAAATCATTTATTTCAAATAGGCACATGTATGGCACTACAGAGGGTAATGAAAAGTAGAGTGTATCACTCGGGCGCAAAATATATTTTTGGCTCGGGTGACGTACTTTGAATCCCTCGCTACGTTCAGGATTCTACTAAAGAATCCCTCGCTACGCTCGGGATTCTACTCTAGAATCCCTCACTTCGCTCTGGATTCAAAAAAGCGCCCTCGCCGTAAAAATATTATTTTGCTCCCTTATGATACAATCTACTTACTACTGCATAATAACAGCACTCTCTCTGGCCAGGAAAAAACTTAGTAGCATCTATTAAAGCCTAGAATTTTCATAAGACTTCCATCGTTTCAGAATTCACGTAGACCTCCGCGGCATAGTTTATTGTGTGGGAGTGCGAGCTGGCGGCGTCAGGGAATGGACCTTCGCATGGGAGAGGTTCAGAGTGGCAACAGCGCCTTCTGAACGACAACGACTGCTTTCTGTGCTCGGATGTACCAGATCACCCTCGTTGCTGCATAGGTAGGTTCTTTATTTATTCTACATAGTTATGTACCTACGCCTAAATTGATTAACCAAATGTGGAGTGTGAGGTCTTTGTATGAATTCTCACTTCGATCAAAACCTTAATAAGTTATTATGTTAGGTAAGATGCAGTAGCCATGATTTTTGACATGACCTAGAAAGGTTACCTTGGTACCGAAACGAAACATAGACCATAAGTGAAGTAACCATTGTTATTTTGTGGTCTTCGTTTTACTTTGGTGCACTGAAAAATGTTAGAAAAACATAGAGCAGTAAGCCGTTATTAAGAGCCCATACTAGCTCAGTTCAAATTCACTTTTTACCTCGCTCGCACCATACTGCTCGTTGACTGAGTGAGAGCGAGATGGAGTGGGGTGCTAGCGGCTCAAAGGCGCCAATAATTTAGGTAATATTGTTTTTTTTACGGCGAAAATAATGATAATTTAACAAAAATAAAAAACATAGTCGCTACTTTATAATTAGTTCAGTTATTATGCAATTTTTCATGATCTAATTCGAAGTATTTTTTTTAATACCAGCGGTTTATTGTGGTTAAGTACTAACAGCCGCACGGGTCGATCCATCAGGTTAAGCTACACTTGCCGGGGTTGGTCCGTGGATGGGTGACCATTTTTACATACCAAGACTCCTCCGTGCCTCGGAAAGCACGTTAAGCCGTTGGTCCCGGCTGTCATTCGTGGATCTTTGACAGTCGTTACGAGTTGTCAGAAGCCCGAGAGTCTGACAACCAGTCTTACCAAGGGGTATCGTATTACCCAGTTACTGGGTTGTGGGGGTCAGATAGGCAGTCGCTCCATGTAAAATACTGGCATTCAGCTGCATCCGGTTAGACTGGAAGCCGACCCCAATATAGTTGGGAAAAGGCTAGGCAGATTGATTGGTTGGTTCGGTTTGGTAATTTTGGAAAATATTATGGACTCGTATTTTCGTCTAAAATAGTACTTAACATTAATTCTTAACTTTAACATAAATATTTTTTTCAAAATTAATGCTGCAGTGTTTTCGATATAACGGAGGATTATGCTAAGCCATTTGAGGTAGTATAGGCCCTTAATTTATGTATGATATAGTTAATTGATTCAGGCGTGATCTTGCGGAAATCCATTATAAAATACAATAGATGTGGATATATTTAGTAACCTGTTCCGTTTAGCTATTTCTAAAGAGCCATAAAAAACTCCTGAAATAAATCGACACGTGTTTCAACTTTCAACGAGGCATCCTCAGGATGACGATATACTTGTCGCGAACTCGAACACGGCGTGTTGCCACAACAAGCGTGTTGGCGTGTTGTCTGCGCTCGGCGCTTGGTGTGGCAACACGCCGTGTTCGAGTTTGCGACAAGTATATCGTCATCCTGAGGATGCCTCGTTGAGAGGTGAAACATGTGGCGATTTATTTCAGGAGTTTTTATGGCTCTTTAGAAATAGCTAAGCGGAACAGGTTACTAAATATATCCACGTCTATTGTATTTTTTATGTATGAGATACTCTCCAGGTACTTAGAGATGTCACTACGCAACGACAGCGGCATCAGAAAGCAGGACATCGTACGAGTGTTCTCTGCAGTTGCAGGGACTGCAATAGGACAGCCGATCGCGTTTAACTACATCAGAGCTAACTGGCAGAGGCTTCGATCATTGTAAGTAGATTCCTTTAAGGATCTTTTGGCGTTTGAATGACATTGACAAGGGCCGTGTCCTCGTAGAGGCGATCGGCGGTGGTGATCTCTCGCGTCCGGCCCTAGTTCAGGCCATGGTACGGAGCGAGAGGAAATGGCAGGCCGTCACCTCCTTCTGCGAAGCGGTAATGTTCGCGAAGGAGGAGGCGGAACGTGTGAGGGAGAGGTAAAGTTCGCGCCCTCACGCCCCTAACCACCGCAGGAGGAGACGCCCGGGGCGGGAATCGCGAGTTGATTTCCGGCCACCGTAGGCGCGGGCTTGCGGACGGTGAGCAATGGGTAGCTCGCCGTCTGATAAGGACCAAGCCCGGGTCGACGGCGCGTTGTGTTCCACGCGCGCTTCAAAGAGATGTCAGCAGAATTGACGGGGTTCGCTAGGGCCAATGCCTGCCGGGGGTTCGAAGAAAACCGATAGGGAAATCGTGGCCCCCGGCAATAGGGCAACCGAAGGAACACGGGTGGGTTTTAGTCAGTAAAAGTCTGACACGCCCTCCCGCTCCACCCAGAGCGGGAGAAGTTATTTGATAACGTCCCACCCAAAGAAAAAAAAAGGGGGGCGTTGTCGGTAAAGATTTGCGACATTAACACACAAATTGCATTAAGAAAAACAAAATGTCGGTGTTAGTTCCGATTTTGGCCACACGTCAAAAGCTCCTTGTACCGTTGTATTGGATTTGAACTTTCAACCACCTCTGTGGTCTATGATAAGACCATCTGTCTCAGACCGAGAGGTACCGGGTTCGATTCCCAGCGGGGTTCACCCACATAAGTCGTGATCTTGGAATATCGGGATAAAAAGTATCCTATGTGTTAATAGGGTAGTTTCCTAGTTAAAAAAAAATTATAATTCTATTTAGTCCGTCTTTCAGATAATAAAAAAATATTAGACACGTATTTTTTGCTTTATCATATTAATCAAAAATAACTTAGAAAACACGCATTAAAGTTGGGGAGTGGGGGCTCGTTACGTTACAACGTCGTATAAAATCTAGCAAGGCGTGACGTCATGCCACATTTTAACTCAATGTATCGCCGTAATCTTTTGATTACGTCAAAAATAAAAAATACCTGTCTAATATTTTTTAATTTTCTGAAAGACGGACAAAAAAAAATTGGACACAGGCCTATTCAGGATATATACTATCTGTGTGCCAAATTTCATCTGAATCCGTTCAGTCGTTTTTGCGTGAAAGAGTAACAAATATCCATCCATCCATCCATCCTTCTTCACAAACTTTCGCGTTTATAATATTATTATTATTAAAGTAGGATTATTTTATTAGGTATCGGATGAGTTCATAAGTCCTGTTGCTTGTCTGATACGATAGCGGATTTCATTTTGATATTAATCATTATTTACAATGTGCTTTGTCATAAGTGAGCCATCATTATCATTTATTAATATTGATGATTTCATGTCTTTTAGTATGTACCACAGAAAACATCTTATTATTATTATTTTCTTAGCCATTATTGTCCCACTGCTGGGCAAAGGCCTCCCTACTCTCTTTCCACCTCTTAAAGGAGTCCAGCTCATCCCGCCATCTCCATCTGGGCCTGTCGCAATGTCGTTTGCCATTAAGCGGGACCCACTGGGTCGTAAGTTTGGCCCATTGATCGTTTGACATGCGGCAGATGTGTCAGACAGCATCTATTTTTGGGCCAGTTGGAACATTATAGGCTGTTATAATGTTATGTACCAGGTGGTTATAATGTTATGTACCAGGTGGATAATGTTATGTACCAGGTGGTTATAATGTTATGTACAGACGCCAGCACATCAAGCTACCCGAAACTGTCTGATTTTCTCAATCAACTTTGAACCTTAAACTTCAGTGATAAAGTTTAAAATCTATTAAATTAATTTGACAGATTGTAGTAGCTTGAAGTGCTGGCGTCTGTACCAGGTGGTTATAATGTAATGTACCAGGTGGTTATAATGTTATGTACCTAGTTATGTATATGGACAGCCCCGTTGGTCTTGCAGTCGCAAGTGCAACTGCTGAGCGTGGTCCTGGGTTCGATTCTAGTGTCGAGCAAAGTGTTATTGGGTTTATCCATTAGGAATTTCTTAGTAACAGCCCGGAGTTTGGAAGTAGGCGGTGTGCCGTGCCTCGGTGCGCACGTTAAGCCGTTGGTCCTGCGCCTGATCTCTCTCTGGTCGTGTCCGACTGTCGTCCCGTCGGACTATGAGAGTGAGGGAAGAGAGAGTGCACCTGAGTCTGCGCACACACTTGTGCACTAGAAGTTTGGTGTCCGCTGAGATTGATTGCCATGGCCAAAATTCGGTTTGGAGGACTATTATGTACCTACGTAATTAAATTTTCTACGTATTAATGTAACAGGACTTATCAACTTTTCATAATTAAGTATTCTTAAAAGTTTAAAAACATAGATTCTGTTTTTGAAGTGAAAACTTCTTTAGGGAGATTTTGAGATGGGACTAAACCATTGATTTCGCGACACTGTTACCGAGTTTACCGACACCGTGGAGTAAAAGACATCAACGCGTTGATTACCGGGGTGCCGATTTTTTTTTCAAGTTTTCCTTTCTGTCGACACTCCCGGAGTGCCACTGTTTTTCATCTTTGTAATTTTTTTTCAGTGTTGGGTCGCTATCTACTATTAACTTGATTGTTAAGCTCGTAACCAGACGATTGAATCAGGAGCATGAATATGACGAGGTAAATTATGCCAAATTGACCTTTTTTTAACAACCTCTTGTTACTTACAGTCTGGCCGCCAAGAGAATGCGTTCCTGACACCTGTCAGTTGGACAATTTCTAGTAGTAATAAGGTTCAAATTCGGAAAACACATATTCGTTAGTATGAAATTGACAGGTGTCAAGAACTTTTGACGGCCGGACTGTACGTGCGACTCACATAGGTGTCAAGAACTTTTGACGGCCGGACTGTACGTGCGACTCACATATAATCTCTTTCGATGCTGATACTATACATCCAAAGTTGTCTTATAAATAATGCCATCAGGCAAACATTACACCTTTAAAATTAACTTATCTACATTGTTTTTTTGTGGTGTAGGTATAGTAGGCCAGTGGTAAGCAAACTAATCTCTTACGCTGTTTGTCCACCGTACCGAGAATGGGATGTCAACGAGAAACGAGATTACACGGCCATAGTGTTTCACCCTTCAACAAGGCATCCTCAGGATGACGACGCGACAAGTCAATCGTCATCCTGAGGATGCCTCGTTGAGAGGTGAAACACGTGTCGATTTCTTACAGGGTTTTTTGTGACTCTTTGGGAATAGTTAAACGGAACAGGTTACTAAATATAACAACATCTATTGTATTTTGTAACGATGTTAATTATTGTATTTCATAATCAATATTTTAGTTCACTAGTTAGCTATATTTCATATTTCCATACAGTAATGTTGCTAAATTAATCAATACAGCGAAATAGTTGAAAGCCATTTGCGACGTTGTCCCCCAGTACCGAATTGATCATCGTGAAAAAATTTAGATGAGAATTTGTTTTATCAGAGACAACTTTCACTGTTCCGGAACCTCATTATGATTTGTTTTATCATATTATGCCAATCACATCAACAGAGCTTATTGCAGATCAGTGGAATAAAATTAATCGTATTATGATCGATGTGTCATGCAAATCACAATAAAATGAGCAGGGTTAATAAATTTGTAATGCAAAATTGTGTCATCCAAATTGAGGTATATGACTGGTGTCATATCGGCAGCGTTCGGAAATCTACGCAATATCTTTTCGTCCCACATACCACAGTGTCTTTGACCAGTGCGTGTTGCCAGTGATGACCTATGGTACTGAAACGTGGTCGCTCACTATGGGCTTTATCAGAAGGCTAAAAGTCACCCAAAGGGCAATGGAGAGGGCTATGCTTGGAGTTTCCCTACGTGATCGAATCAGAAATAAAGAGATCCGCAGGAGAACCAAGGTAACCGACATAGCCCGAAGAATTGTCAAACTTAAGTGGCAATGGGCAGGGCACATTGCTCGCAGAACGGATGGCCGATGGGGTCAAAAGGTTCTGGAGTGACGACCACGTACCGGAAGATGTAGCGTTGGAAAGCCTCCCACAAGACGGACCGATGACCTTGTGAAGGCCGCAGGAATCCGCTGGATGCGGAAAGCACAGAATCGGTCGAAGTGGAGGTGCTTGGGGGAGGCCTATGTTCAGCAGTGGACGTCTTTCACCTAATATGATGATGATGATCAAAAAACCAGTAAATTGAGTCTAATATTGCTTTCTGCAACAATTTAATGGAAAATTAGTAATTAATGACAGCTTTAAAAGTTAAAGTTCGTTTCTGCAACTGGCTTTTATAGAACCGGACGATCATTTTCAACATAGTGTTGTTTATTTATTTCAACTTTTTCTATAGTCAGCATAATGTATGAGTTGTGGCAAAGTGCATGTAAATTAATAAACCTTGCACATTTTATTGTAATCCGCATGACACTCATCGATCATAATACAACGATAAATTTTATTCCACTGATCTAAAATAACTTTTTTGATTTGCAAACCATGATAAAACAAATGAATCATTCTACTTAAGCGAAGTTACCGGAACAGTGAAAATGATCAAACAAACAAATTGTCATCGAAATTGTTTCACGCTGATTAATGCGATGTTGGCGGCTTGATCCTTGATATCCTGTTCATTAATACTTCGTAATTTTGCTCACTTTGAAGGATCAATCTTAATAATTAAAGGACTATTTAATTGCAAATGTCAATTAGGTATAACCACAGACTGAAAGCGGTTACGGTTAAAGGTTAAGATATCTCAAAAATATACCGGTACCGGTTTAAAATAAAGGTTGAGTTATACCGATACCTTTATAAACAAAGGTTGGGCTAAACTGTTATTTAACCTTTACACAATTTCGGTACCGAAAAACATGCGAGACGGCGCACAGTGGGAAAAAGATGACTTTTTTTGTTAAAAAATCTGTCTACACCACAATTTTTGACGTATTGCTGCCATATTTTTTTCATACACTCCTGAGATAACACAATTTGGTGTGCCACTGCCACTTTTCCTTAAAAGTCAATACTATAACCTCAAAAAATCGGGAAATGTTGCCTCATTTTCCGATTTTTTTTAAAACAATTTCTAAAAAAAATATTTTAACAAAAATCAGTTTCCAGGGGTTTTTCAGGTCTCTGGTCATGAATTTATTGTCTGTTTATAAAAATTCAAAATGGCGGATACAAAAAGGTGGCATATTTTTTTTTTTATTGATTTTCCGATTGTTAAAAGATTTTTTTTTTAAAGAAATTTAGATTTTGGAAAAGTGGCAGTGACACACCAAAGTGTGTTATCTCAGGAGTGTATAAAAAAAATGGCAGCGATACGTCAAAAATTGTGGTGTAGGCAGATTTTTAAACAAAAATAGTAATTTTTTCCCCACTGTGCGGCGCGGCGCGGGTTTACACAGTCGTGTCCTTCCGATTCGAAATAAAAACCAATACCGAGTTACAATAAGCAAGTGAACGACAGACAAGACTATGACGGCGGTGCGTCAAAGAAAACCCCTATTTATGAAGGTTAAGGTACTGTTACCGAAACATTTATAAAGGTAATTCGAAATATTTCGGTAACCCTTATTTAACGGTATGACGTCATACTGAAATTTAAACCTTTTACTTAATTTACCTTAATTTTTGAGTAATTCAGTCTGGGTATAACTTACATACATTGCGTTCACGTATGGTCACATCTTGTTATAAGTTTACAGAACAATTGCATTCTTGCTTCTACTTTTTGTATGGTTACTGGTGTCAGAATTTTTATGCCGGGCCTCTAACTTCATTCAAATTAAGAATTATTTAATGAATTTATTCTTCTGGCTGATTCCATTCAAATCTAGGTATAATATCTCGACAGATGAACCAATGTTTAAAAAGAAGAGCATTAAATTGTATTTTGTCTGTGCAGAGCCCAGAATTTTTTTCTTTATACCAACTTCATTTGTTGACTCTACACAAACAATATTTAATTCTTCCACAGTTGAAAAGATTCGTCACAGAATCCTGCAGTGACTTGGGCAGGCCGGTTCAACAAGTATTGGAGACCATATCTTCCAACGTGCAATGGAGGGATCGAAACTATCACACCATTGTCGACTGGTTGAGGGCGGCAGACCAAGCATCTAGTTAAAGTAGACTAAGAATATTCTAGATTGAAATAGTCAATATCATGACAACATTAATGTACAGTTATATACCCGATTCCTAATGATTCTACAGCAGCTGGTTAGGTTTAAAACTAACTTGCATTTTCGCTAAATCAAAATGTAGTTGCCATAGGTTGGCTAAGGAAATCTTTCAGACGTTTAGACGTTTAAAAGTTGCCTTCAGAATCTCTTTTTAAATTAACGATTGGGAAGTAAAACAAATCGTTGCTGGATTAGGAATCGGGCATTAGAGTACAAGAACATTATTTACCGACGGCTCTAA
Source organism: Agrochola lychnidis (assembly GCA_963680765.1). Lineage (NCBI taxonomy): Eukaryota > Metazoa > Arthropoda > Insecta > Lepidoptera > Noctuidae > Agrochola > Agrochola lychnidis. The sequence continues at coordinate 4,494,144 of OY796856.1, read as the reverse complement.
AGTCGAGGTCCCTTTCTAACGCATATGTATATGCCGTAGCGTGATCTCTCTCTCTCTGAAATCTGTAACGGAGTTCTAGTATGCCGTTTCTGAATAATTGTTCAGTACATTTAGTTAAGGATAGTCAAATCTATGTACCTAAGTAAAGTATTTTACATTAATTTTGCATTTGTTCTAAAGAGGAAAATGGAATGGACAAAAAAACAGTTTTTGCAACGGAAAGCAAGTTTTGTAATGTGGACACCGAGAATTAGAATTATGATCTTATGCAAAACTGACACCTATGAAAAACTTGTGTTTTACAGCCAAATTCGAATAAAGTCAATATTATTATGAAATATTTATCTTTAAGTATTTATAAGACAAAAAAGATGCAATAGATCTAATCTGTGTTTATTAAGCTCTGAGAGACGGATGCAAAATTAGATGTCTGCGACATTCGAATGATTCTAAAATATGATGCCTCAATTTAGGAGTTGCAAATCTTAGGATGCCACGATTAAGCTAACGGAATGGTTTCTTGAATTTTCAGAAGGCCTAATTGAATTAATTTATGTTTTTGCATAGAAATGGACTTAGTACAACGATGACACACAATCTGCAGCTGCTGACAATAGGCACGATGCCTGACAAAAAAAAAAACTATTTAGTCTGTCAGTCAGATAATTAAAAAAATATTACACACATATTTTTTAATTTACTATATTAATAAAAAAATTACTTAGATAAAACGCATTAAAGTTGGTGAGTGGGGGTCACGACGTCACAAGTAAGTATAAAATCTAAATACTCGTGATGTCATGGCACATTTTAACTCAATGTATCGCCGAAATCTTTTGATAATGTAAAAAAAGAAAAAATACGTGTCCAATATTTTTTAATATTGATTTATATGACGGATAAAAAAAAATGGTCACAATCCATATTAGTGGCCAATGAGCATATTTGTGCTCGGTGATTCGGGGGGGTACGGAAAAAAGGTAACCCAAAATCTCAATAAAATAATTTAATTATGTGAGCGGCCTAAAGTGTGTTCTTTCTTCTTGAGTTGCATTCATGTTTCATTACATAGCAACAGAGCCTGATTTAAATGTTTGAGCTCATCTTTTAGTGAGCTTGACTCATCAAAAGATAAACTTGAGCCATCTAAATCTGGCTCATTACAGTGATTTTTCTCAGTAACAGTCGTCAGTTACAGTCACATGTTACTTTTTGCTTCACAAAAGCTTTAAAACGACCTCAAACGTTGCTTATTTTTCATTGAAAAATGACAATAATTTTCTCCTATTCTCGTTTTTTCTTTGTTATTTTTCTGATCTTTCATTCTGATTCATTAATCAGTATTAAGGGCCTTATCACACTAGCGGTTTGCGAGCGGCTGCGGGGTGGGGCGCGCGCGCAGCGAATGCATCGCGAACACGCCGCGGCTGCACAGCGAAGACGTTGCGGACGCATGGCTAATTCGCAACGTTTTCGACGCGTGTTTGTAGCAAGTTAACGACGTACAATACACTCAGTAACAAAGTGGATTCCGACGAGGAGACATTGCTGTTGGCTTTGTTACTTCAAAGACGAAAACGAAAGCACCAACGAATTTGGGAAGATCTATTTTCACGCTGCTATTCGCGGCGATCTCGTTGCGCGTCCGTAACGAATTCGCTGCGCATGCGCCGCGTGTTCATTGCGCGCCCTCTCTGCTTTGAGGGCGCTCGCAATACGCTAGTATGATAAATAAGGCCCTAAAGCTGATCGCGATCTCAAATCAGCTTAGTTTTGTAGCTGATCACAATTTAATCTAAAAGCTGCGTTCATCAATTTTATCAATCGCTTCATTTTTGTTTTTGTGTACTGATAAATCGTCTTTTATTAGTCAAGCGACAAGAGAAACTGCATAATACATAAATGTGTTTTCACATTATGCATGGTTGGATTTTTAACTTTCGGTACTGGGCCGTGCGTTGAAATTCCAAAAGCGCGTTTTTATTTTGGCATTCGTTTAGATGTCGCTTAGTGATAGTGAACACGGGCATTAGCTCCATTTTTTTAATAATTATCAGCTCCCTTGAATGTCCAAACATCTATCCATACCGTTAAGTGCAGAACTTTCCTAACATTTTACCAGCTTATCAGAGATAAGGTTTCGGTATACATACTAAACATATATTAATAAAGTTTTATCGTATCATTATCTCAATACACGTGCACACAAGAATATTAGAATACACTGTTTTTATATTTTTCCCTCATATTAAAAAAAAACAATTTACCTAAAGGTGCTCTCTCACCAGGAGTATTCGCCTGTAATGTAAAAGTTTTATCGTACCCTTATCTAAAGGTGCTTCCCCTCATGGAAACAATCAAATTCAAATTATTTTATTTCACATAAACCTACAAGGGCACTTATGAAACGTCAGAAGCTAAGTTCACGGTTCTAATTGGTCGTTTCCTTTCACCTATAATGTAACGTTCAGAGTCGAGCATTACGCAGTGCGCAATGTCTCTAATATTTAATCTGTAATGTTACATTACAGGCGAATGCTCGAGGTTAGGGAGCACCTTAATGTACTACACTACAAGCTTAGCGTTAGCGTATTCTATTGACTTATTTATCCTTGAATGCTAGCAATCCTGCGGCCTTCACAAGGTCATCGGTCCATCTTGTGGGAGGCCTTCCAACGCTACGTCTTCCGGTACGCGGTCGCCACTCCAGAACCTTTCGGCCCCATCGGCCATCCGTTCTGCGAGCAATGTGCCTTACCCATTGCCACTTAAGTTTGGCAATTCTTCGGGCTATGTCGGTTACCTTGGTTCTCCTACAGATCTCCTCATTTCTGATTCGATCACGTAGGGAAACTCCAAGCATAACCCTTTCCACTGCCCTTTGGGTGACTTTTAGATAAGGCCCATTGTGAGCGGCCGCAGGAATCCGCTGGATGCGGAAAGCACAGAATCGGTCGAAGTGGAGATGCTTGGGGGAGGCCTATGTTCAGCAGTGGACGTCTTTCGGCTGAAATGATGATGATGATGATGCTAGCAATCAATACCATTCTTTTTCCATTTGCTTGCCTTTCTTTTGAAATAGAAATCATTTGCGGTAATTTAATGTTTACTGGTAATTAAAGAACAAAAAAATTAACAATTTTTCCTATTTTTTCGCGAAAGCTTTTAAAATAATTTATAATCTAAATTAATATTTAAAAAAAAAACTATTGTATTAACTTATCTTAGATAGTTAATTGTATGTAAATAAAACCTAAACTTTGTACTATTTAGCTCTATTTCTTATAATAACTTTCGTAAATTAAAGTTTATAAAAATATGTGTTTTATAAAAATGGTGTTTTATTTTTCTTATTTTACAGATAATCTTCATTTTCTTTTAACTCTGACCCTTAAATATGACCAAACGATTTACACTATATAGATAAACACTTATGTCTATGTGGTGGTCGGATCGTAGAAATTGCCTTAGAAAGGGTAATATATCGCAAAGTATGTAGTTGCATTTTGCGCCGCTAGTAGCATCCCGATCAAATGGGTTAGGTTAGAACTGTGAGTCATAGTTCTAACCTAACCTGGTGTTGGTCACAGTCTGTGACCAATCACGCTATGTCCAAGTTGGTCGCAGTTACTTGGCTATTTAGTGGTTTTAGGACCCTCATCATCATCAACCTATAAATGTTCCCACTGCAGGGACACAGGCCTTCTCTCTGTGAGAGGGAGTGGGCCGTAATCCACCACGCGGGCCCAGTGCGGGTTGGTAGATGTCACATGTCTTCGAATCTTCGGTTCTAGGACATGCCGGTTTCCTCACGATGTTTTCTTTCACCGTTTTGAGAGCAGTGGTGATGAAATAATTTACACAAAGTAAAGCGCCTGTCTGGGTTCGAACCTACGACCTACAACTCGTAAGTCGCGGCCGATACCACTGGGTCACCCCACTGCTCCCTCGCTATTGCTGTCTAGGTCGATATGCCCAATTAGTACGGACACGAAACGAATCGTAAGCGCGCCACTGGCGACATCAAGTGATCTACCCACACCAAAAGCGCGCTTCTACAGAGTCGTGATGTTTTAAGGCCACGGCGAGGAGGGGATTTAGCCTCGGATCGCATCAAAGTTAAATTGGTGATTTTAATAAACGTCGCATCCAGTGTGTGTATAATTTAGCTAGTGTGATTAATTTGATAGTAAATTATAATGTGATCTGAACTGCAAACTGTTTTTCTATTGGGCATTAACCAACACTACCCACACTACGTCCACAGTAGTTAAAATAAGCCTGAAAATAACGAGAGTCACATATCCGTCTCCGACATGTATATAAATATCGCTGGGCAAACCGTCGAACGCCGAGCGTTTAACGATATGTCGGATGTAGATGGTCAAATTATGAAATTGCGTCGTATCGTGATATGGCCAGGTAGATCACGATAAATGGAAGAAGAAGAAATTATCAATGTTTCTAATCCATAAATGTTATTACACTGTTGATGAATTTCTTAATGACAATAATATTAATATAGTTTGACTAAGTAATGAATGTGTGTAATTTTGTTGTATTTTGTGTGTGTTGTTTATTAAATTTAATTTTAATTAATATAAACAAGTACTTTGAATTTGTAAAAACTCAATTTAATCATTTATAATTATTCTGAATTTATTTTTAATATTGTACCTACTGTAGTTATAAAATTTATACGCCACTGGCAAAACATAGAGAGTCAACTGAATTTTTACTGAAGACCAAATGTATGTACCTATGTTTGACAAATAAATATTCATTCATTCATTCAAATGGCCATTTCTACGATCGAAACACGACATCCATAATATTTCTTGTGACAAAGACGTCATCTGCCTAAAGACATCTGCAATAGGTACCTACCAGAGGCATCGCAGGTGCTTTGAGTAGAGATGAAGCTAAAATGTTTTTTCTTTTACCTATTAACATAATAATATGATTAAATCACACCTGTAATCTCAGAAGGGTTTGGCGAAGACGAACCTCTAATACATCCACATTTCACGAGTTATGTTTAAGTTCCATGTACAATGGGGTTAGCCTACTGCCGTCAACCGGGAACAAATTCGGACTCGGGGCTGCTACCGAGAAATTCCAGGTGGAAAAATCCAAGAACAATTGGGCGACCTGATATCGCACTCAGGACCTCATGCTCAGCAGAAGCGCTAGAAACCACTAGACAAGAACTTTGACCGGCCACAAATAGCAGTACATTAATATGTAAACCTTAATAGAGACAATATAAGACTGATGTTGTATCAGCGGTTTGAAGTGTCCGGTGGGAGGTTCGACCGCCAGTCACTGCGCACCGGTCGATTCGAATGATAGTGTTCTGGTTTCGGGATTTTCTGGACAAAATATATAACACTAGTGGTATATAAACAAACACTTATTTAGAAAATAGGAATGTTGGAAGTGCTTCACCGTACTAACTGTGGAAGTCGAAGGGTAGGTACACTTTAACAGCTAGATTGACGATAATATTAGAAGGTGGAAGTTTATGTCCAGCAGTGGCTGAGTTGATTGATTAAGAAAATGCGTTCCTAACACCTGTCAGTTGGACAATTTCTAGCAGTAATAAGAATCAAATTCGCAAAACATATACATTAGTATGAACTGCCAGGTGCCAAGAACGCATTGTCCCAACGGCCGGACTGTAGGCGAGCGCAAGATCCTCTTGCTTCGTTCTTTTATTAACTTTACATTAAAAACAATAATCCGTTGAACAAGACAAGTAATAATAGATAGATAGATAGTTAAAACATTTATTCAGTGCACAAAAAAAACACACAAGCACAATAAAATGATAACAAATTACATTAATATGTATAAAAACAAGATGTCAATAAACAAAAACCAGTCTGTCCCATCTTTGATGTCCTCCCTCCGGTAAACGCCCTAAGCCGAGGCTCGTACCCCACAGGGGGTGCCCGCGAGCGTTCACCTAGTTAAGTCCCTGGCTGGAGGCCTTGAGTGTAGCAGCTTAAGGCACCCACAGGTTTGCTCGGTTAAATAGTCATGGCCTCAGAGGCCAGCTATGAGATGCCCTACAGAAAAAAAAAAAAAAAGAAAAGGCACGTATAGAAATGGAGTAACATTATGACATACATCAAATCAAATGTACAAGGTGTGGTGTGCGTCTCAAGTTTGCACCAAATGGGAGTCCAGCTCAGCATGTGTCAGGCAAATATACCTGACGCTGATATTCTGCTGGATCCAACTATTACAAAACAGTCCGCTTTCGAGCCTATCGCACTATAACACCAAACAATTAATCTACAGAGGATTATAACATCCAATTAAAATAATTATTTATTTAAAAGTGACGTTAAATCGATATTAAATTATCATTAAGTACAATCAGTTAGTAAGTCATACTTATCTAGACAAAACTACAACTAATCAGCCAAATGAAATGATAAGAATGTAGGTAAGTTTGATAATTTTAAAGACAGGAAAGTCGCGGGCTTTTTTACCGAATACCTACAGTTTCTTTAAGAACTACTAGACGGATTATGCCTGGCTTTTGAAAAGCTAATCAACACGCATATTAGATAACAGACTGTCTGTCAAATCCGTTTCAAGAGACTAAATATAACATTTTAACAAAGATCGGTCCTTGGCAGCTCTGGACAGAGAGAGGTGGAAGGAGAGTAGGCTTTTGCCTAGCAGTGTGACTATTACACGGGTACTACACACTAAAAAAGCTATTCAAAATCCGTGTTCTGACACCTGAGTAACTACTGTGGTGGTCTGGTAAATATCGCTTTCAGTAACCTTTGTACCGGCCTTTGTACCCATCTACGCCATTACTGTAGAATTAGCAATATTTTAAGAGCTGGGTTACAATTTTGGTGTACAATAAAGCATAACTGCACAAGCATAGCTGTAATTTTTATGGTGTACATAATAAAGAATATTCTATCTATCTATCTATCTTCTATTCTATCTACTGGCTGTGTCTTAGAATCATCATCAGCATAGGTCTCTGCAATTGCACTTCATTCAGCTCGATTCTCGGCAACTCTCATCTAACTGCTAGCAGTCACCCTGCGATGATTGTCACTCCATCTAACCCGAGAGCGTCTACCTAAAGTTAGCCGATTCGCAGTCTCCACTCAAGAACTCTTCTGCCCCAACGGTCATCGGTTCTATAGATTGAGCAATCCACGAAGACGCGCCCCACTCCGCGATTACTGTACTGTAAGCTGTACTTTAGTATGGAGAGGAGCGGAGTGGGGTGCGTCTTCGTGGATTGCACTATCTATACGGGTAATATGGCTGTCCCATTGCCACTTCAGCTTGTTCATTCTGTGAGCCATGTCGACAACTTTGGTTCATTGCCGGATCACCTCGTTCCGGATTCGAACCCTCAGAGAGACTCCAAGCATAGCCCATTCCATAGCTCGCTGAGCGACCTTGAATTTATGGACCAGTCGTACCGTGAGTGTTCACGTTTCGACTCCGTAAGGTCTTAGAATTCGTACATATTATTCTTCAGTGTCCGCAGCTATGCGGCTGGTGATTTAACTGAACTGAGCACTGAGTTATGTCCTTTATCATTCGTTTCCAGAGAGTATCTCTAATTGTCTTTACGTCAACTCTCATCTCGAGCACTTTCAACAGCTTCCTCCTAACTAGGCTGTAGAATTATTTCTTTAGGGCAGAGACTTCTTGTGTCGTGGAAGATACGGAGTCCGTATGTCCTGTTGGACCTACAAGTCTAACACATGTTCGAAACCCTTGATCTAATGCATGAACGCTCTTGCTGTGAAAGGGTTTTTTTGTCACAAAGATTTCAGGATCAGGCTTTGAATTAGCTATAACCTTTCCAGATACTGTTTGAGCCTTACTTTTCACAATATTTACTACAGTTCGTTTTATAATCTCAGAGACTAATTTGACAGGTGCAAATGTCAAACTATCACCAAAAATCATGTCTGTTGTATGAAAATATTTAATTTATTCTGTTTTTTTTTGTATTTTGTTGTTATAGCGGCAACAGAAATACATCATCTGTGAAAATTTCAACTGTCTAACTATCACGGTACATGAGATACAGCCTGGTGACAGACGGACATACAGACGGACGGACAGCGGAGTCTTAGTAAAATAGTCCCGTTTTACCCTTTGGGTACGGAACCCTAAAAGCGAACTTTAATCATGTCCGTTTTGTATACTAAAGGTAACTATCAGTCTTAGTATGTAGACTGATAAGTCTTCATTAGATCATAAATTGTGATAAAAAAATGGAATGTCATCATAGAGTTTTTTCCTGTTAACACAATATTAATATTGATATCGGTAAAATAATGTGAGCAATTGGTTTTATTATTTTAATAAAAGATGGCGCTGGTAGTTTCTCGTTTGGCCGTAACGTTAATCATAATTATATTGATAACGATTTCAGTTTAAATATTTACGAATGCTATCTTCAATGTTACTTTGGCGGAAGCTCATATTTTTTACAAAATAAGTTTTCAAAGCTGATCACTGTCTCTTAAGATAGTACAGGTCACCCTAGTTTAAGAGGTTCAGAGGCCCAATTCATGTACAGACCCTGTGGTCACAGCATAATTATGTAATACCTGTCTTTGCTCTTAAGCCAACCAGTTGTAATTCATCTTTTACCTAATTTTTAACCATAACAACTACATGATGTATTTTCGTCTGTAACCGATTTGACATTTATTTAAAAAAAAAAAAATTGTTAAAGTTCTTATAACTTATTCGTATAAATTTTTTGCATTCTGTATTGTTTATGAGATGTAATAGTTAATGGTTTATGTACATGAGGACATTATGGACCCTGTTGGGCATAGCAACACAGACTTATGTTGCTATGCTCTAACAGGATTCAGGGGGCCTACCACCAGCTCTTAAAGCAGTATTATTTTAATATTAATATATTATTTTATTTTAATATTACTTCAGTGTGGGAAAGAGATGAAGCTCTACAGGACGTATAGCTCCATCTCTTTCTCCCACTGAAGTAATATTAAAACAATACTGCTTTTGAGCTGGTGGTAGGCCCCCTGGTCTCTCTTCGAATCTGAAAAGAGAAGAAAAATAAAATGAAGAAATGGTTCTCACAAATGCACAGACTCATTTTTCTCAAAAACAGAGTTTTTTTTTTGCGAAAGAATAATAATTAGAACTAAATAGTTTTCTGGAAGAACAAAGAGTGGGTAGACTTGAGTCTCACTGCTATACTAATATAATAAGGAGGTAAAATTTGTGAGTTTGTATGTAGGGGGACGTGGTGAAGGCCGCAGGAATCCGCTGGATGCGGAAAGCACAGAACCGGTTGAAGTGGCGGTGCTTGGGGAAGGCCTATGTCTAGCACTGGACGTATTTCGGCTGAATGACGATGATGATGATGATGTAGAAGGTAATCTTTGGAATGACTGATCTGATTCCGAAAGTTCTTTTACTGATGGGAAGCTCCAATACTGACAAGTGTCATATGATACATTTTATGTATAAACAAGAAATTTCACGTGGAAGATGTCGCGGGTGGAAGCTAATACATAATAAGAAAGAAGTGGAAGTCACCCTATATACAGGGGCAAGAAGAATCATCACACAGCCATCAAATACGCATTCTGTACATCAGACTAAGTAAGATTTCACAAAAATAATTGTTGAGAAACAACTTTTATTTTTGGTGTGGAAAATTGCTATTTACGCTAGCGCTCAATAGAACGCACGCAAAGTGCTTAAGGGTACATGAAACGGCACAGGGCTCGTGGGGTATTCAAAGTTAAGTTGTACCATTCAAAACTTGTTCTCGTATAAAACCTCAGAAAAGGTAAGGACCAGTACAAAAAAAATATCACAATGACGGGAAGAACAAGTAACTGTCGGCTTCGTTAAGCGTCTTTAGACGCGGCAGCGGCGCGGAGGCGGGCTTGTAGCTAAGTAGTAACAGCCACACGGGTCGATCGATCAGGTTAAGCCACGCTTACCGCGGTTGGTCCGTGGATGAGTGACCATTTTTATATATTAAGTTCCCTCCGTGCCTCAAAAAACACGTCAAGCCGTTGGTCCCGGTTGTCATGTAGGTATTTGACAGTTATTACAGGTAGTCGGAACCCCGAAAGTACCACCAGGGGGTATCGTATTACCCAGTAACTGGGTTGTGGAGGCCAGATAGACAGTCGCTCCATGTAAAATACTGGTATTAAGCTACATCCGGTTAGATTGGAAGCTGACCCTAACATAATTGGGAAAAGGCTAAGCAGATGGAAAGACTTTTTTGTAAAAAAAAGCGGCACTCCGGGAGTGCAGACAGAAGTGAAAACTTGAAAAAAAATCGGCACCGCAGTTTTCAACGCGTTGATGTCTTTTACTCCACGGTGTTGGTAACAGGTCGCGAAAGCAATGGTTTAGTCCCATCTCAAAAATGCCCAACGCGCCAAAGAAGTTTTCACTTCAAAATGACAGCAAACGAATGGACCAACTGATGGTAAGTAGTCACTGAAGGCTTTGAACATCTTCTATTATAGAGTGTATTTTTGTGACGGGGACTAAGGGTAAGCCTTAATCGTTGTAGTTACAGGAAAACAGTCTCATGTGACTGTCGTTATTGAAAAATTTTGATCCCCATTCACAGATTTTTATAAAAAATGTAGAGTCAGCAAGAAAATTGTCAATTTCCACAAAAATATAGGCGTTGCCTATATCTGTGCCTATACCATGTATTTATAGTTATTAAGCTAATAAAGCTTTAAAATGCGATATTATTCAATAGTCTGCCAAAAATAATGACATGATTAAATGCATTCCTATTGTAGCGGTTACACCGCCACATACGAACTACGCATCAAAGACATGACGTCACACAAATCCTGCATCGCGCAGTTAGAGTTTACCGAGCGATCGACATACATACAAGATTTTAACTTCAAACTGATGGGCAGTTGCCCGCCAGACACAACACCCGTCTGGTCGGAGGATCCTCCCTTTTCTATGGTGGATGAGTGAACTTTACACCCTGTTCCTCATGCTCCTAAATTGATGACCCCGAGTATGAACGTCAGCGCAGCCTTCGAGCAATTACTTCGGCGTGACGTCATATCATCATCACTCCCGCAAGTTTTCGTGAGGCGACTCACACAGCCGGCCAGCACCCACGGCTTCAACGGGTATTTTGACCACCAGCATGTAGCAAACGCGCATTTCTGGTCATCACCCTCAGCCTCATCACCCCGACTCACTGGGGAATCAACGCAATCAGCCTCATCACCCCGACTCACTGGGGAATCAACGCAATCAACCTCAATCACCCCGACTCACTGGGGAATCACCCTCAATCACCCCGACTCACTGGGGAATTATCGCAATCACCACCATCACCACAGACAGTTCCGACTCACCGCGAACTATGTGGCACCCGGTTCCGACTCACTGGAACCACAGCTGGCACCGTGAAGCATCGCAAGATTCAGCCCACTATCGACCTCCGGTCTCCGGAGGGGAGTGATGTAGCGGTTACACCGCCACATACGAACTACGCATCAAAGACATGACGTCACACAAATCCTGCATCGCGCAGTTAGAGTTTACCGAGCGATCGACATACATACAAGATTTCAACTTCAAACTGATGGGCAGTTGCCCGCCAGACACAACACCCGTCTGGTCGGAGGATCCTCCCTTTTCTATGGTGGATGAGTGAACTTTACACCCTGTTCCTCATGCCCCTTAAACTATCATCACACCGCATGTAAAGAGGTTAAAAAAAAAACTTGTGTGGTCGGGGGACCCCCGTCAAGAACGAAGTTCCTTACGTGAACTCGCACGCACACACACACTCGAATATGATAGAAAGAGACAGAGAGAGAGAGAGAGAGGAAGTCGTATGGAAGGGCATAACGCTTTTGTTTACGTGACGATTTCTGCCAGTCAACTCCAACTGGAAGCCGTGTTAAAGAAGTTCGTCCTAAAAAAAGGCAGTGTTGATAGCTAGTAGTAAGAGATTTTAAGTCCCACAAAACGGGACAGCAAACCCACAAAGATGATTGTCATGTGGAATAGAGGAGTGAGGATATTGTGGCTTTATGAGCAGGGGAAGACCAAAGAAGACGAAGGACTGAATGGGATGACTGGAGGGGGTGACAGCTAAGAAGACAACTTATACAGAGGTAAGGAAGAGGAAGACATGCTGCATCCAAATGAATAGGAATAACAGCAAGAGAATGATTAGTACCACAAGAAAAAACATCCCCATTACATCCCGAAATGTATATGACACGTGAAATGATAGATAACATGAAATATGTACTTAAAATTTTTGTGTAATAGTTTCATTAAAATATCGGATTGACTGCACTAATCAGCTCACACAAAAGATATGGCGATAATTTTCGAAAAAATATCTCCGAATTATGATATGTTGATAATTCATGATACTATATCGTTGGTGATTACGTACTGATGTGTATATTTCAATAATTTGATTACAATAATCCAGTTGCGGGTTTAGTGCCCGCTTCAGTGGTCGCTGGTATCCAAGGTAAGTTAAATTATTGGGTATATTATAGCAAAGTGAAATATGGTAAAATTACGTCTACAGTACTTAAATAATTGAGGAAAAGGGCTATATTTGCCTGAATATTTGTTGCTTTATTAAATATCATAATGAAAATAGACACGATAATGGTAAGGTCAAAGATTACACACTTATAGATGATAGTAATTTATGGTTCAAGTCCATGAATTGATGAGCTAGATTGTGGGTTAGTGTCACAGTTTAATTTTATGCAATAACCAGTTTCAAATAATTCGAAAATTTTATCAAATCTTACTTACCCGTCACTTTTCTTTGGTGTGTTTAGTGTTTGTGATTACGTAAAGCTGGAGGTCTACATAATACAAAAAGACAAGTTACAAAGTAGATATTCTGATTTGTTTTTCTACAAATTGCAAGTGAAAATTCTTGTAATTTAAACGTTATCAGTTGTTTCAGTCCAAAGGTAAAAAGTGGCCCATTATTTAAACACTCTATGAATGAATTCTTTAAGAATTTGAAATGGTGACGTATCAGTAAATAATTAAGGAAAATATTCGTGAAATAGTTTATTTCAGAATGGCAGCTTTACGTCACATCCAAATTTTTTATTAATTGTATGTTGATACTAATGTAAATTTATGCCTACTGAAACTCAAATAGCAAAGCCAGTCAAAATTGATTTTAATTTACGAGTATGTTCTTAATGGTGTATATACCTACGTGATACATAAAACTATAGGCATTTTACACATTAATTATTATCTATGTCAAATTATCAAATTGCTATAAGGCAAACCTAAGCCTGAAATTATACATTCGATTTATTTCGTTCAGATAAAGTTATTTCGATAACGATGTTTTTATAATGATTAATAAACTTTATCAGTTTTTAAAAATAAGATAAGAAAGAATGGAAGAAGATACAAATTACAGGAATCATCAAGAATTAATAAATTTTAATCGGTTGACCTTCAATATTGATGCTAATTCATGGGTAGTGTATACCTACCTAATAACTAACTTCAATATCTTTCAGTTATTTCAATGTCAAGCTACCAATCATACTAATATTGCAATTGAAACTGTGATGTCGATATAAGTTTTTATCTCGCACACCAACCCTCAGAAATACTCTTATCCTTTACACCCGACGGTATACGATAGTACACGGTACGGTAGTATACGGTATACTTACATTAAAATTCACTTTCAGATGGTGGCGATAAAACTTGTAGTTTTATCCTTGGCTTGCGTCTGCGCAACTGCAATAGCTGAAATTGCACCAGTGCAAGTGACGAGAAATACCATCTTCAGAGATGAACGCTTCGAAGGCGAAGTGTTTGAGAATGTCGATGCCTTCGATAACATCGAGCTGAGTACAAACACTGTTTCACCGTACAGACTACCTAACACCACCGCACCCTTGAATTACAGGATGCGTTGGAACATCGATCTCTCAGCACTTCGTTATTCTGGTTTTGTAAATATAACTCTTCATGCAACACAAGCTAACGTTAACGAGATCGTCATCCACTGTGACCATGTATCAGTGACCAATCTAAACCTGACTCAAGGAAATACAAACGTTTCTGTAACTTACACCATTCAAAAGGAATATCAATTCTTAAGGGTCGCATTAAACGATAGTGTTCTGCAGTACAATGCGGCAAACCCTGTTAACTACATTTTAAGCATCGAATTTAACGCAAACATGCGCGATGATATGTACGGTATTTATCACAGTTGGTACAGAAACCTTGGAACTGACACAGGAATAAGGTAAAGAGTTCGATAGTTAAACAAAGTTTTACTGCTGTACTTTTAACGACCATTTTCTTTTAAATGAATCTAAAATGTAATTTATCTACACCCATGCTATAAAAACGTCTATAAAAGTTTCTGAAACAGCTTATTGCCAACATTAAAACAGCCAGTATGACACTGGCTAAGTAACCATTATACCATCCAAATGAGTGTTATAATGTTGCTAACTCAAATAAAAAAAAAGAACATTGTCATGCACGCGCGTTTCACTACCACATCGCCGTAATTAAAAAAAAAAAACTTATACTTAGGTTATTCGAATTCACGTCGTATCCCGCCATTTTGTTCGATACTGGTATTGCAAAATTTTATTACTAAATTGTTTACAAAAATGAGTGATACAAGCTTTGATAACACACCTCCAAATATTTCAAATGCAGCAAAGGACATTTCTAACCAATTATTACCAGAAAAGTCGAGAAAACATTATTGTACAAAACCCTATGGTTTCAGAACCTTTTATAGAGGATTCATAATTATCATGGGTGTAGATAAAGTCTTGTATGCAACTGTACATAATTAGGTATAAAACCACTCATGTGATACTATTAACCCACATTCGTGTTTTAATACCCCTTATTATACAACAGTTGCATTAATAACTATTATATAATGTTGCCAAGTGATATAAGTTCATAAGTATTTAATTTGCAGATGGATGGCCACTACACAGTTCCAAGCTACCGCTGCTCGCTATGCATTCCCGTGTTATGATGAACCCAGCTTTAAGGCCACCTTCGATGTCACCATCAGACGCTCCTCGGGCTACAAGAGTTGGTTTTGTACTAGGCTTCAGAACAGCGTCGCCACCACAGACGCAAACTTCGTGTAAGTAAACATACTAATATGTTTTTCTTTTGATTTTAAGTCTGCAGTTGTTAATTTTTATTGACATTTTTTTTTGTTTTGCAGTGGTTACTATGACGATATTTACCATACTACCCCAAGAATGTCCACCTATCTGCTCGCATTAATCGTCGCTGATTATGACGCTATTCAGGAACCTACAACCGGTCCAGTGATGCACGAAGTTATAGCAAGGCCTGGTGCGATCACTACTGGTCAAGGAGACTATGCCCAGGAAGTCGGACAGAACCTTTTGTCTTGGATGAACGAGCACACACAATATAATTTCTATACACAAAATGCCAACCTGAAGATGACCCAAGCCGCTATCCCCGATTTTGGAGCTGGTGCCATGGAGAACTGGGGATTGCTTACTTATAGGTAAGTTACCCTATCTACGCTTAAAAATGAAAGAGTGCTGTAATTAAATTTATTCTACATAACTTATGAGATTAGTTCTGGTTGACAAAATCGATTAAAAACTATAGTACTTAGTAGTAATTTTTCTTTTTTTCAGGGAAGCTTATCTTTTGTATGATGAAAAACATACCAACAGCTATTTCAAGCAGCTCATCGCTTATATTCTTTCCCACGAGATTGCACATATGTGGTTCGGTAACCTTGTTACCAATGACTGGTGGGATGTGCTCTGGCTGAACGAAGGCTTCGCTAGATACTACCAGTACTTCTTGACTGACGCGGTACGTGATGTGTTTACCTTTAACAAATTAAATGTTATTTGTTAGACAAAATACTTCGCATCAAGTTTTCTATTTGATTTTTGAGGAAATTAATTTAGCAGGAAGTTTTGAATGTTGTACGTGTTTTTGGGTTTCAGGTTGAGACAGAAATGGGTCTTGGTATTCGTTTTATTACCGAGCAAGTGCATACATCACTGCTTAGTGACTCGTCTAACAACCCTCACCCTCTGACTAATCCTGGTGTTGGCAGCCCTGCCTCTGTCAGCGCCATGTTTTCGACCATCACTTACAACAAAGGAGCTGCTGTAATCAGAATGACTGAGCATCTTCTTGGCTCCACTGTTCATAGAGCAGGACTCAGGAATTATCTAAGAGATATGTAAGGTTTCGGTTTGATTGTTTTAACTGAAATATTATAGCTAAGCTCAAGTGTTGTATAATGTAGGTATATTTGCTGTGGCTATGAATAATAATGAAAACAAAATTAAGATTTAAAACAGAAATAAGACTTGGTTTTAATATTCGCAGGAATTTCCGTACAGCCAAACCCATTGACTTGTTCAATGCCCTAGACCTAGCAGGTCGAGCGGCCGGTGCTTTCAATGCTTATGGAGATAACTTCAATTTCGTGGACTATTTCAATAGTTGGACAGAACAGCCTGGACACCCCGTGCTTTTTGTCGAAATAACTCACAGCACTGGAAAAATGTCCATCTACCAGGTACAGATTCTTCAAGAGTAGTATACAGGGTGACTGGATCTGGACCCGTCATAGCAAATTCGCATATAGAGGAGGTCATTAGCTAATTATTAGATCTTACTTTCCCTTGATCGTAAAGATTTTTTATAGTAAAAAAAAAGTGTACCTACTATCTTATTTTTTAACCATAGTTTGAGGGAAGTTCCGAGGTATTTTAATCCCCAACAAATAAAAAAAAACTAAAATAAGGATACAAAAAATTTTGGAAAAATCTCAATAAAGTCTAAAAATTTACATATCTCCCAAACTATAAAACTTTAACTAGGGAAAGTATAGTTCAATGACTTGTAAATGACCTCCTCTATTTGCGAATTTGCTATGGCAGGTCCAGATCCAGTCACCCTGTATATTAGATTTTTTTTATAAATGAGATAATTTATTCTCCTTTCCATCGTAAATATTTTCAGTACTAATCTCAATTTATTTTTGCAGCGACGTTTTAACATCAATACCGGTTATTCTACCGCTAACACGAAATACATCATCCCCATCACTTTTACTTCTGCACCTAACATCGATTTCACGAACACGAAGCCATCTCATGTCCTCACTGAAGCGGTGACCGTCATTGACCGCAACGCATATGGTGACCACTGGACTCTCTTGAACATTCAACAAACTGGTAAGTAATACTTTGGTGAATAATAAAAATAATAAGATCTGAATTGTATGTATATAAAGTTTTAGAAAATGAGAGTCCAATTAAAACACGCTTTCATTAGCTTGACATGTATTTATGTAACGGAATCTTTCAACGTTATTTTCACCAACTTCTAATTTGTCATATCGGAATACAATTATACGTAGTTTGGATGATTCATGCAAAAAGCGTGGAGCACTTTTTGGTTGTGTGTACTTTTAATTAATTTATACAAAGCGCTCCACATACTTTTTGAATTAATCATTGGATATAAAAGAAGTGACAAGCTGCATATGGACTTATGTCGTAACTTAGACTTTAAGTAGTAGCCTTAAAGTCTAAGTTACGACATAAGTACACACAGTGCTGGCAGTACGGACCGCCGCCGCCGGCTTTTGCTGAGCGGCACGCCTTTGTTTGGCGGCTCCTTTGTGCGGCAAGTCGGGCGCTCCGCGGCTTGCGCGGCGGCAAGGCCGTGCGCCCGATTTTTTTTTTTTGAAACTATTAATTTATTATTATTATGATACATATCGCGATTGAAAGGCTAATTGATCCAAGCGAAATTTGGAAAACTTGCAGGAGGACGGATCATTGTTATTTTTTTTTTTAATTCATAAAAAAACAACTATTTGATAGACTTTTATTTATTTATATCAATCAATCATAATAAGATCTTATTATGATTTAAAAAAAATAACTAATTCGTCCTCCTGCAAGTTTTACAAAATGTCGCTTAGATCAATTAGCCTTTCAACCATTGATATTATCTTTATAACTCATAATGAAGATGTTATTTTCATTCGTCACAGGTTTCTACAGAGTTAACTACGATGACTACACCTGGGACTTAATCATTAGGGCCCTAAGAGGCAATGAAAGGGCATTGATACATGAATACAACAGAGCCCAGGTAAACAATTTCAAACAAGTTTGAAGCATTTTGATAGCTTATACTGTTTACGACAATAGGCTTGTGTCCAAATTTTTTTGTCTGTCTTGTATATTATAAAAAAAATATTGAACACGTATTTTTTATTTTTTGACGTAATCAAAAGATTACGGCGATACATTGAGTTAAAATGTGGTATGACGTCTTGCTAGATTTTATACTGCGTTGTGACGTAGCGAGCCCCCACTCCCGAACTTAAATGCGTGTTTTCTAAGTTATTTTTGATTAATATGATAAAGCAAAAAATACGTGTCTAATATTCTTTTATTATCTGAAAGACGGACTAAATAGATTTTTTTTTTTTTTACCTAGGCAATTACCGTATTTAAGGGTATTTAAAAAGTGTGTTGACGATAACCTTCAATTGTTATTGCTTTTTCATTTGGTGGTAGCTACTGTGTGATTTTGATCACAATAAAAATCCACTATATCTCGCAATAACGATCAATATGGGTAAATGTGTTTATGAACAAAAACTTCATTTCGACGGCCCCCACGTATACTATCGAAATTACAAAAAAGCCATTTTCGTTTTATTGCACTAATAGCAAGTAGAGATAAAGATGTATGATTTTATATAAAAATTATGAACTAATTTTATACCCTCAATTGTTTTTCAATTGAACAAAATCGAAATTGGCATATATTCGGTAAAAAAGTAACCAGCAGTAACCAAGTAAACTATCGAATGTATAATATTAGAAAAAGTATAATAATTATCAAAAACTATAGTAGACAGTATAAAACGGTAAAATTTTCCACTAATATACATCGGTAATATAAAATTTTCGAATTTCATGTTCGACAAAAATCTAAATCTAAACTTAGAATCGCTCTCCTGTAAAGTAGAGGTTTTGCAGTTTCGATACTTTACGTGGTAGCCGTCGATTTATATTGAACTATTTCCAGATTGTCAACGATGTTTTCCAATTCGCTCGCTCCGGCATCATGAGTTATGAACGTGCCATGAACATACTCTCATTCCTTGAGTTTGAGACTGCGTACACTCCGTGGGTTGCTGCTATAACTGGTTTTAACTGGATCAGGGCTAGACTTCAAGGAACTCCGTACCTGACTCCACTTAATGTTAGTATAAAAAAAAAAAATGATTTATCAACGTTACTTTTTACTGTTTTCACTACGAGTTTGACGATAGACTAAAATAATTTTGAAAGTTTTCGTTTAATACTTTTTAGTTTTGACTTGTTTTTTAAATCGTTTCTTCTTCAACAGAATATTATTATTCAATGGTCATCGTTGGTGATAAGCCAGCTCACTTATAATCCTCGCCCTGCTGAAACTTTCATGGATTCGTACTTGCGTTACCAACTGGCGCCAGTGCTGTGCAACCTCGGCGTTCAAGCTTGCCTCAATTCTGCCTACACACAGTTTGATCAACTGCGAACCAACGGAGATGAGTGAGTATAAACTAATCGTATTTAAAAGTTAAAAAAAGATTTTTTTTAAAGATGTAATTTAAAGAAGTTTAAACTGACATCAATAAAAAAATACATTTTAAAATAAGCACCAGTTGAACACATGGAAAATTGAGTAAAATTTTTGCCAGACCGAAGCCTTTAAAGTAAATGATTTTAAGCTATTGCATAGCTTTTATTGCGGGCTTTGAGCGCGGCGACCGAATCAAGAAATTCCGTAACGTAACGAAAATAAAACCTAACACCCCCCACTCCGCCTACCATGTAATGACGGTTCCCATGACAACGTGATGTTGTCATATCATGTTGTCATTGTCACGTCACGTGATGTTGTCATGGGAACGTAATTTATGTTTTATGTCATCACACTTATTTTTATTATCTTATTTCTTATTGAACACATGTTTTCTAGCTGCGTAAAAGTATTACCACAGGAAAAGCTCACTCTACTACAAAGTCATGAAAAAAAAAAAAAATATATAACCCTGATAGCTTTTTTAAAGTTTTTTTTTCGCCTACGATATGATTACAAAAAACAAAAATTGGTCATAACTTTTGAACCATAAAAAATTGCACCGACATTCTTTGGGTTTAAAGTTTGGAAATGACTTTGCCCACACCCCTATTCGATTTGATCCATACTTCCAGGGACACCCTGTATATGTACTATCGCGGACAGGTATATCTAAACACTGTCAGGACTATTTCTGCTGCTTGCATCACTCAGCCGCTGGAATAACGCTTACTTACAAAAAAAAAAGGGGCGGTAATTAGATGTGGTCATCGTGTGCACGGGATTTTGTTTTCAAAGTGGTAAGATATGCGTGACCGCGATAGTACCTTAAGTATATTTCAGAATAATTAGTGATATTGAATATGAAACTGAATTTTATGTACAGGCGTTAAAGTTACTTTTTCAAAATCACTTATCCACAATCTTGATAAACAGGGTGGAAGTTGACAACCGCAACTGGGTATACTGCAACGCTCTACGAAGAGGCAATCCGGAAGACTTCAATTTCTTATGGAACAGGTTCCTGACTGAAAACGTCTACACAGAAAAGATCCTGCTCCTCCAAACTCTTGGCTGCACCAGTGATGATGCCTCTCTTAGAACGTAAGTTCAGGAATTGTCATTATTTCTTGTCATACTTTCCTTCAGTTTATTCATAATTATGATTTTTTTCTCACGAATCGTGAGAAAATATAAAAAAAAAAAACATTTATTTATTTGCAAATATGGGTAAGAGATACACAGATATTTTTCGTTATAATAAAGTCCTCCATATTTTACCATTATATGGGTATACAAATAGTGTAACAAAAAGTGTAATAAATCAATAATAACTAAATTTAATAATAATAATACATACTCAACCAACATTTAATTTTAGAATAATCAATATTAATTTTCTAATAACTTTATTCCGACATTATTTATTATTTAGACACACGTATTTACATTATTTAAAAACTATCATACTTAAAATAATAATATGTACAAGTATATAAAAAGGGGGGGGGGGAATAATCATAGGGCATCAAAAAATTCGTCCGCATCGCTGTCAGTAAGAAAAGTGCCCAAAAAGCTTTTTCTAATAATATTAATTATAATAATTTTCCTAACATAGTAAATCAGATGTAGGCCCAACATCTTTCATTTAAATATTTATTAATATGATAATAGCATTTCGCAACTAAAAATTCGTGTGTTTTGGTTTTAAACAGATCTATATCTTTAATTTCCATAATGTGTTTAGGTAGTTTATTGTAAATTTTGGGTGCCATACCTAAATTTTTTTATAGGAAATAGCTTTTTTATGTGGTGTTGCGCATATTACAAATACGTGCAATAAATACAGAAGTATCACAAAATCACGCAAGATTTTATACAAAATCGTCAATAGCAGATGAATCGTTTTGACGAATCGTATTAATCATTATTCAGTTTAAATATGATTAGATATTCTTCATTGACGAATCAATTAATAATGAATCGTCACGTCGGATGTTATAGGTATCTACTTGTGTGTGAACCGTAAACCACTCAAGAATTTCATTTTAAAGGGGTCCAGACACTATTAGTAATAATGACATTAATATATTACTACTGTCATTCCTGCCAATATTGACGGAAAATTATAAAAAATATTATGATCACATCATCATTACAACCACCACACTGTCAGTAGAAATGACATTACTTGAATGTAATGTCATTATTACTAATAGTGTCTGATCCCCTCATCATCATCATCATCAGCCTATAAATGTCCCCACTGCTAGGACACAGGCCTCCTCTCTGTGAGAGCGATTGGGTCGTAATCCACCACGCGGGCCCAGCGCGGGTTGGTAGATGTCACATGTCTTCGAATTTTCGGTTCTAGGACATGCCGGTTTCCTCACGATGTTTTCCTTCACCGTTTTGAGAGCAGTGGTGATGAAATAATTTACACAAAGTAAAGCGCCTGTCTGGGTTCGAACCAACGACCTACAACTCGTGAGTCGCGGCCGTTACCACTGGGCCACCACTGCTCTGATTCCCTCAAGTTTGGTAAAAAAGAGGAATGTTTTATCCGTTTTTATTTGTTCAACTATTTTATAATGTCACATTTTGTTTCGTTGGTCTAGTGTTTTTGCAAGTGCTACTGCTGTGCGTGATGTTCTGGGTTCGATTCCCAGATCGGGCAGTGTTGTTGAGTTTTTCCTTCAGGAATTTCTCGATAGCAGCCCGGACTCTGGATTTGTGCCCGATTGATGTCAATAGGCTCGTCACCTTGGAACTTAAACCTATCTGGCTTTCGTGTGATTCAGGCTTTCATATCCTATACTCGTTTATTCGTTTTCAGGTTCATGGACGCGATTGTTGTACCTAACAACATAATCCGTCGTCAAGATTACAACACCGCCTTCAACACTGCTGTTTCAGGCAATGAGGAAAATACCCAGAAGGCTTTCAGATACATTCAGCAGAACTTGGCCGCTGTTACCCTTGCGTAAGTACACACTATATTTTATTTAAATGGACGAGCTTTACTGTAGTCGCATATGATGTGTATGTAACATTTGATTTCTTAACTGACAGTACCAACCTTTCGGAAAATGGGTTGGTACCATATGACGGCCGACTCTAGCACCGCGCGCGCTCATTAGTCAATTCAAATAGCGCGCGCTTCCCCGGCTTCCCGCCACTTCCGTCCCTTTTCACGAAATCATTCCCACAGATTGCAGGAAAGCGGGAGAAAAGATGTTACACATCAAAAAGTAAAAATAAATAAAGCTTTTTTAGTTAAAAAAATTGTGACTTAAAATTTATAAGCAGCCACTATATAAAAAAATTGCCAAACTTAAGTCTTCTGAACCCGTGCATTTTTTCGGCACAAAAAATATTCTAGGGATTATTAGTGTAGCGTTCTATAAGAGTTTTTTTTTATTGAAAAGAGTTTTTTTAAATTGATTACGTCTTACAAAAATCTTTACCTGATTCTAATCTAAGTATAGATAAGGATATATTAATGAATTGTTTGTTCTTTTCTAGCTTTGGAACCCCACAGACACCATTGTCCTACGTCGCAAATAGGCTGAGGACCGAAGCCGAAGTTCTTGCTGTAAGATATTTTACCGATATTTTTGAAATCAGTGATTTTTTCGTCTTCCTCGTGGATCTAGTGGTCGCAACACAGTTGCTAGGTGCAATACCTAGTAGTGCCAGTTCAAAAATCATGAGGAATTTCTCAGGAATCTGGATTTGTGTTCGGTTATTATGAACAGACTCACCCTTTAAAACGTTTCGAAAAATGTGGATATCTGTACACGTCTGCCTATTATTTTCAAAAATACAGGCATGACGTTAATTATGGTGATTTTTACCACGTTATTTATTATCATTAAATCATATTTTCTTTCTTCCCACAGTTCCAAACATGGGCAAATAGCACACAAACTCAATTGGGTACTTCCTACAACAACGTATACGGTTATTCCGTGAGCGCTCTTCAGAGCATCAGATTTGCCCCCACTATCGCTGGCGACTTGAACAATTACTTCGAGAACGGGAACCAGGAGCTTGCCACCCCCAGTACCGCGGCCCCCACGGTGGCACCAACAACCGTTACTCCATCAAGCTTGACCGAGCCAACTACTCCTGCAATCCCTGATTCAGCAATCACCACTTTTGCGTCTCTCTTCATGTTAGCGCTTGCTGCTGTCGCTCACATTATTCTATAAGCACAAATCTCTAAAACCTGATTTACAGGGTATGATATAATTGCCTGTTGCATATTATAAGTTGCAGCAACAATGTTCTTTAAACGGTGCACAAAAGTTGTACCGTCTAAACAGTGTTTAGCAAGTAATTTGTTGCTTCAATTTTATTGTCTGCTACAGGCAAGAAACTTGCATCGTGTAAATGGGGCTTAAGCCTTAGGGATGAAGGATTTTTTTGTAGAATCCCGAACATAGACAATAAGTGAGTGACATTTCGTTTGACAGATCGTTTGAATTTCGTTCGATTTGAAGTGCAAGACAACTGCACGTGTTAGAAATGTTACAGGAATAATGTTAAATACATATTTGTGATGAATTCAAATGTTTTATTTTATTTTTATAAATATGGATTTAGCTTAGATAGGTAATCGTTATAGCCTTATAATTTATCGTCTGAATTGTAAATAGGCTTTTGTAAATTATTAAACGTATATTTTATATATATTTTGTTTATTTTATTTTGTCTCGATAATTCCTTTAGCAGGAAAATGGGAAACACAAGATAAGGATGTTTTTTTATGAATTTTGGATTATAGCTGACCACAGATAAAACGATAATATTATATTACTGATTATTCCGCCACAGTTGTGATAAGATATTGATTTATGCTTTAATCTGAAAATAAAAGGAGCAGGTTAATTATTTTATACTGTGTTTAACTAACATATATTTTTGTGTTAACAATACCTACCAGTCATCATCATCTGCCTACCCTTCTCCTCCTATGTTGGGGTCAGCTTCCAGTCTAACTAGATGCAGCTGAATATCAGTATTTTACATGGAGCGACTGCCTATATGACCTCCACAACCAAGTTACTGGGTAATAATACGATACCCCTTGGTAAGACTGTCAGACTTTCGGGCTTCTGACGACCCGTAAAAACTGTCAAAGATCCACAAATGACAGCCGGGGCCAACGGCTTAACGTACATTTCGAGGCATGGAGGGGTCTTGGTATATAAAGATGGTTACCTATCAACGGACCAACCGCGGCAAGTGTGGCTTAACCTGATCGATCGACCGGTGCGGTTGTTATAACTTAGCCAACTGTAGTTGGGGCTTGCCAACAATACCTACCAGTATGGTTAGTAAATATGAGTAAGTATACAGTGCTGTACACTTTTTATTTGGTTATACTATCATTGGTTAGGCCCTGAAAAGTTTCTTTTACACTTAGTTGTAGTGTTGCATTGTTTGTAAAGTTAATTATAAATCTCGTGGTCTCGTGGTCCCAAACGAGACTACTAATTGTGGATCCTGGGTTCAACTCCCAGATCGGTTATAGTCTTCTTATTTTCGTGTGATAAGTGACGAACCTGATGTCAGAGTTTTAAAGCCGCCTATGGGCCCTTGGCTTCACATGCCGTCGAGAAATATCTCTCAGGCATGCTTTCCTCACGAAGTTTTCCTTCACCGTTTTTGAAGCAAGTGATAATTATAGAGGTATTGTCGGGTATAGTATTGTTGGGTTTTACCATTACTAAATTATTATTCTCAGTAGCATGCTAGTTAGGTAAGCAAGATGACGACTGATCTGATCTGACAGTCAGATTGCTGTCTTCGAACTATGAGAGTGAGAGAAGAGGGAGAGTGCTTCTATGTTTGTGCATACATTCAACTTGTGCACTATAATATTATTATCTTATGCGTACTTGGCTGGTCTCCGTTGAGATTGGCCGCAGTAACCGAAATACGGAAGTTAAATGGCTTAAAGGCTAGGAAGATGTTAATGTATCGCAGTCTGACCGTTAGCTTTATCTGAAGAGCAATTCCCTATTTTCTAAGAGCGTCCGCATTCTAATCTCAAAAAACCTTTCGTTTAAGGACCTAAATTTTTGTCATTTTTTTTATTAATCGTTTGAAATTTGTTCGAGACACAGTAGAAGTGATATTGTTATTACGCATAGGGCCGTTTAGTGTCCGTCAATGCGTTAAGACGCAGATATGTGCCAGTGACCTTGAGCTTGCGTGTTCTGTATTGAGTTCACGCAACGCGTCGTACGTCCAGCCAGTAATAGGACTCGCACATCAAGCAGCGCTGTCCCAAATTAAACGCATTATTAATTTATTATACTTACATAAAACAATAAGAGATCAATAATTAAATTATCTTTAAATAGGTTTCAGAAAAATACGCTTGATAAATTTTGCGTTATTTTCAGTTTTTTATTGGCGTTTGACATCATTTTACAAATTAATTTCACGATGTAATATAAAGATAATCTTAAATATTTATATATTAAGTTATTAAAAAAATGCTCCAATTTAATATTTATTTTTTCCAAATCATTAACACTACTCGTTTAGACGTAATCTTCAGTATAAAATCATTAACATTATTATCATTCCTTTTTAAATACTTCATATTGTAATCTGTGGAAAACGTAGTGGGTAGCATAATTGTTTAAAATGTTATATTTGAGATACTATGACTGTTTTTTATTGTGCTACTGTTTGTTTTTCCTTAAATAAATTAAATTAAATTAAAAGTTGGTTTTTGTCGCCTTAAGTGCGAGAATTGACTTCTGACCTCTAACTTCAAAATATGTAACTGATAGCAGTTTAGTGTCACATTTTGGGCTGACAATATTATAATTGCTTTAATTTACACGCTCAAGAAAAGAAAAATGATTTTCTTGGTGAAAATTAGGTACATTGAAGTAAAAAACTAAAAACATTTTAGTTGATAAGAAATTGTCACGTCACGGAAGATTAACAGATCTGTTGTATTAGATAAATATAATTTAAATTTTAATTGATAATTGTTTGTCATTGATTGATTGGTATTATACCTACAACATAGGTCACCCATTGTCAAAAATGGTTGCAATATTTTTGAACGGCCTATGCCACGACACTACACACCAAAAAACCATCCCCTCTTTATCTACCTTTAGGGAAGGCATTTTATTTTACCATTATGTTGCCGTGAATAACTATGTATAGTATGCCAAATTACAGCTTTCTAGTATGTACTAGAGTCTGACAGACAGGCAGACGGACGGACATGGCAAAACTTTTGTTGACTACGGAACCAAAAAAAATACAATATACGATTATATATTATTTAATAACCTGTACCGTTAAACTATTCTTGAAGCATCAAAATATATTCAAACTCAAACTCAAAGCATTTTTTAAGGAGTATCTAAAAGGGAATCCTTATGGTCAATAATATTAATAAGATATTCAATAATAGACTATGCTCTATTTTTTTAACAACTTTGTATAATTACCCATATTAGCAAACAAATTATTTTGAATTTGAATTTAGAAATGACATGTGTAACTCAAAATTATTATTAATCAAGGACTTTTATTTATTTATTAACTATTTACTATGACATTTATTTAATTTTTGACTACTAGATACTCCTAGACATTGAAAAATAAAATGATTATAATGATTTTCCAATTGAACAATTTTGTAATATTTATTGTCATTCCGCATGGTATTTTGATAGTAGATAGTAATTTGTAATTAATGTGTTAAATTTTGCATGCCCAAGTGACGGTAGAGCGTGAAGAACATTATCAAAACATGTATAACATCTATACCCCTACCCATGTTGGCAAAAAATAAATGAATTTAATTTAATTAAACCATTTACAAGCATTTTTGAATTGTCGAAGGAGTCGGTCATTCAGAATGATGGACCTAGTTGCCCATTCCAAACCGTAGTAGGTTCTTATGGAGAAGAAACTTCATGGACACTCTTTTAAATTTTATTGTTACAAAATCTTTATTTGTACAATATCTCAGCAGTGCAAGCCCGAGGCGAGGCGAGGCTAGGTTCCTAGGCTAGGCTCTTGATGTGTCTCTGATACTGTTTGGGGGTGATCTTGCCTGTCTCTCCAAAGCAATAACTTATAAATACAACAATAAAGCTAAAGTACTCATTAAAACATTTCCATAATTTCAGTCAACCCGTCCCTAAGAAAATTAGTGACTAAAACATCGATTTTTATTTCGGTTTATATGTATGTGACGCATTTTAGTATCAGAAAAATGAGGAACAAGATATAAAGATGCTTGTTTAACCTATACTCCATTTGAAATAAGATTAGACATTTAACTAAACCTTTTTTACAGTCCGTTCAACCGATTTTGACTTCTATTGTGTTGGGTGTACTATGCCAAATCGAATGCCAAATAATCGAATATCAATTGATCGACCACTATAAATCGAACATCTAAATACTCGAACGTTCTTAAAATCGAATAGTTAATAAATCGAACATTCAAAATATCGTACACTCTATACATCGAGTGTTCAAAATATCGAATGTTTGTTTGATCGAGCGTTCAACGCATCGCATATTCATCCTATCGAAATATCAATATACTGAATACTTTTTATATAGAACTAGCTCTGCCCGCGGCTTCGCCCGCGTGGATGTCGGAAAATATCCCACAGGAACACGCTACCGGAATTCAGAGCATCCTTTTTTTTGAGTGAGAAATTATCAAATAACTTCTTCCGCTCTGGGTGGAGCGGGAGGGCATGTCAGACTCTTAATGACTAAAACCCACCTGTGTTCCTTCAGTTGTCCCATGTTGCCGGGGGCCACGATTTCCCTTTCAGTTTTATTCGCAACCCCGGCAGGCATCGACCCTAGCGGACCCCGTAAATTCTGCTGACATCTCTTTGAGGCGCGCGTGGAACACAACGCGCCGTCGACCCGGGCCTGGTCCTCATCGGACAGCGAGTTACCCATTGCTCACCGTCCGCAAGCCCGCGCCTACGGTGGCCGGAAATCGACTCGCGATTTCCGACGCCCAGGGCGTCTCCTCCTGCGGCGGTTACGGGCGTGAGGGCGCGAAATTTGCCTCTCCCTCACGCGTTCCGCCTCCTCCTTCGCGAGCACTACTGCTTCGCAGAAGGAGGTGACGGCCTCCCATTTCCTCTCGCTCCGTACCATGGCCCGAATCAGGGCCGGACGCGAGAGATCACCGCCATCGATCGCCTCCACGAGGATACGGCGATGCCCCGCCCAAGCCGGGCAGACCTCCACCGTATGCTCCACCGTGTCCTCCGGGCGATCCACACAATGGTGACACCCGGGCGTTTCCTCCCGCCTTATCCTGAACAGGAACCTCCCGAAACAGCCGTATCCGGTGAGGACCTGCGTCAGGTGGAAGGTGAGGACGCCGTGGTGCCTCTCTAGCCATTCCTCAAAGAGGGGTCTTATCGCCCCAATTGTGGTGTGCCCAGCGCTATGGCTGCAGCGACAATCGCAC
Organism: Agrochola lychnidis; assembly: GCA_963680765.1. Classification (NCBI taxonomy): domain Eukaryota; kingdom Metazoa; phylum Arthropoda; class Insecta; order Lepidoptera; family Noctuidae; genus Agrochola; species Agrochola lychnidis. The sequence goes on along the minus strand of OY796856.1, from coordinate 4,464,941 downwards.
TCTCCATGTCGCCATGCGATCCCGCCGGAGCTCTGTCCGCTGTGCAACGACTTCTTGCGGCATCGAAGTTAAGCCCCGGCGTTTCGCCTTCACGCGCCACTCCCAGATGTGTGCGAGGACCTTTGCCTTCAGATCCCATGGGAGTTTCAATTTTTCATTTTGAGTACAGAACCCTAAAACAGATTTATTGATCTGCCTGTTGCCTTTTCATGCCGTAACGGCTGAACGTTTTTAGATAAAATGCACACGGATAGGCCATAAGCTGGGTTAGCTGGGTTACTCTGAATTCCAATAGCATGTACCTGTGGGATATTTTCCGACATCCACGCGGGCGAAGCCGCGGGCAAAGCTAGTTCTATATAAAAAGTATTCAGTATATTGATATTTCGATAGGATGAATATGCGATGAGTTGAACGCTCGATCAAACAAACATTCGATATTTTGAACACTCGATGTATTGAGTGTACGATATTTTGAATGTTCGATTTATTAACTATTCGATTTTAAGAACGTTCGAGTATTTAGATGTTCGATTTATAGTGGTCGATCAATTGATATTCGATTATTTGGCATTCGATTTGGCATAGTACACCCTATTGTGTTGATAGCATGACAAATGGCAGCTGCAGTAAACAGTTTTTTGCTTTTAATGCCATCCTTATGCCTACGGTATAGAAGTCAGAATCGGTTGAACGGACTGTACAAAAAGTTTGTTTAAATGTCTAATCTTATTTCAAATAGAGTATACTTCAAAATAGAAGGAGGGTATGCATTCGGCGATATATTGTGGTGTGTAATGAAGAGTATAAATGTAATCTTATCTTCAAATCTATATCTACGCGATCAATAAGATAAAATGCACGATATGAAAGAATGTGTTTTGATCCCCATTTTAATGAAAAAAGCTTTTAAAGTGAAAACTTATTTAGGCGCGTTGGGCATTTTTGAGATGGGACTAAACCATTGATTTCGCGACACTAACCGAATTTATCGACACCGTAGAGTAAAAGACATCAACGCGTTGATTATCGCGGTACGTGGAGTAAAAACATCAACGCATTGATTGCCGCGGTGCCGATTTTTTTCAAGTTTTCACTTCTGTCAGCACTCCTGGAGTGCCACTGATTTTTATTTCCATTATTTTCAAATATAAATTATTTGTTGTTTTTACGATTTTGCTCGCCAAACTTTCAAGTTTGATAGCGAGAAGCGCTTGTTAATATACACAAATAATATATTAAAAACGAACCTTAAAACTACCAACTATGCATTATTTCACTCAAGGATCAATGACACCGGCACGGACAGATTGCGGACGAGCTGCGGATCGGACACTGACAGATTCTAAGTACGTATCCATCTGGAGGTGTTCGTATCCGGAGCCGCGTCCACAACCCGCCCGTGTCAGTCCGACCAAACCTTTAATTGAATCACAGATTAATTAATAATGATACTGTGTGTTAATTTAATTCTTGGTACAAGCAGAATCCTCGTTATCGAAGAATAAACTCCAAATTTTTTATTTTAGCATACCTTTACTTAATTTAGGGTTCTGTCTTAACAAATCTATTTCTATTAAATACTTTTGGCAATAATCAATAATCAAATATCTAAAAATATTTATTTCAGCACACATTTTGAATATTTATACTATGTATATATATTACAATTATATTATTATTTATACATTTTGAATATTTATACTATGTATATGTCACCGTAAGATTGTGACAACCGTAAGTTTATAATCTATCGGTATTATTTCCGTTAGGAGATTATAAACTGTCGAAAAATTGTGAACTGCATGAAATGTGTTGGGTTAGGTTAGACCTGTGACCAACCACGCGCGAGCCGAGCGAGAGAAGCGAACGGTGCCGTGGCAGCGGCCGGCAAGCGCTACTTCCAAGTTGCTCGCAGCTACGCAGGCTATTTAATATTAGCGCAAGGTGCGTTACGTCGCAAGCAAGTTTGATACCTGTTCACAATTTGTCAGTTTTTCATGGATACATTATAAACTATCGAAAAATTATGCGTTAAATTGTAAATGACTTGTCACAGTTCACAATTTTTCGACAGTTTATAATCTAACGGAAATAATACCGATGGATTATAAACTAAGTTCATAATTATACGGTGACATATACAACAAACTATTATAATATATTATGTACAAGTATGTAAAGGAAAAAATAAATATAAATAAAGGGAAGAGCTTATTGGGCGTCAAAAAATTCGTCTCCATCGCTGTCAGCGGGAAAAGTGCCCAAAAGGCTGGCAGCAATGCCACGTTGGATGGCAATGCTGATTCTTTGGCCTAAGAATTGGATATTTTCTTAGTGGGATATAAGTTTATTGATTTTGTAATTGGAGTTGTAATATTATAGTACTCTGGGTTCTTGTTATCAGTAAAAAAATAAAATAAAAAATGAATCAAATCATCATTTCAGCTGAAAGTCGTCCACTGCTGGGTATAGGCCTCCCCCAAGCATCACTACTTCCACCGGTTCTGTGTCACTCGCAACCAGCGGATTCCTGCAGTCTTCACAAGGTCATCGGCCACTGCCACTTAAGTTTGGCAGCTAATGCCAGTTTATAATTGATGGGAAAAGGAAAGGAATGACAATTCGCTATGGCTTTTACTATGACGTACATTCAATACCTATCATCATCATCAGCCTATAAATGTTCCCACTACTGGGACACAGGCCTCCTCTCTGTGAGAGGGAGTGGGCCGTAATCCACCACGCGGGCCCAGTGCGGGTTGGTAGATGTCACATGTCTTCGAATTTTCGGTTCTAGGACATGGCCGGTTTCCTTACGATGTTTTTCTTCACCGTTTTGAGAGCAGTGTCGATGAAATAATTTACACAAAGTAAAGCGCCTGTCTGGGTTCGAACCTACGACCTACAACTCGTAAGTCGCGGCCGTTACCACCATGGGCCACTACTGCCTATAGTCAATACAGACAATACCTATAGTCTCATGATAATTTTGTATCACCAAAAACCTTGTATATTTTAGTTTATCTTTGCTGGACTTTGTAATGTGTTATGAATCAGATATTGATCAAACTATAGTCTACATGCCACATGAACCTGCATACAACTGCGTCGTTGGTCTACTGGTGACAAGCACGACTGCTTAGCGTGAGGTCCTGGGTTCGACTCCCAAGTCGAGCAAAGTGTTTTTAATCCCCGACGCAAAAAAAGGGGTGTTATAAGTTTGACCTCTATGTGTGTGTGTCTCTGTGTCTGTCTGTCTTATTCAGTTCCGACATTGTTAAGTTAGGTTAGGAAAAATATACCCAGCTCCCCCACAGTTAAAACGGTCGACGGCGTGTTGTGTTCCACGCGCGCCTCAAAGAGATATCAGCAGAATTAATGGGGTCCGCTAGGGCCGATGCCTGCCGGGGTTGCGAATAACGCCGAAAGGGAAATCGTGGCCCCCGGCAACATGGCATCCGAAGGAACACGGGTGGGTTTTAGTCAGTAAGAGTCTGCTCCACCCAGAGCGGGAGAAGTTATTTGATAATTTCCCATCCAAAAAAAAGGCTTCCTCACGATCTTTTGCTTCACCGATTTCAGTGATGTCCAATATAAACTTTTGAAAGTAGAGTCCGCGCCACCACTCAAGTCCGATAGACGCGGAACTAGTGTATATGTCAATGCTTCAAATTGCATTTAAAAAAAATGTAGTTCCGCAATTTTCCGCCGGATTTCAGTGGTGGTGCGAACTATACATATAAATTGAAAAAGCCACATGGATACTTGCCCGGATTTGAACCCTCGTGCATGACAGGGGAGGCCTTAACAACTGGGCCATAAACTAAGGAATATTACGTAAACTTAGGAAAAACACTAAACAATTGGAGCAGTGATCATGAAGTTTCAAGTTCCAGAAGACTACAGGTCGGTAAGGAAAAGAACAGAAGTTGCAGGACTTTCTAAGTTCAAGATAATCATAATGGCTTAGTATGAGGTAATGCAATCAATCTGCCTAGCCTTTTCTTTGTTGGGGTCGGCTTCCAGTCTAACTGGATGCAGCTGAATACCAGTATTTTACAGAAAGCGACTGCCTATCTGACCTCCACAACCCGGTAACTGGGTAATACGATATCCCTTGGTAAGACTGGTTGTCAGACTTTCGAGCTTCTGACGACCCGTAACGACTGTCAAAAAGCCGCGAATGACAAGCCAGGACCAAAAGCTTAACGTGCTTTCCGAGGCACGGAGGAATCTCAGTACGTAAAGGTCACCCATCCACGGACCAACCCTGGCAAGCGTAGCTTAACCTGATGGATTGACCGGCTGTTATTACTTAGCCGCGAGCTCCTATTATTTATTTATTTATTTATTTATTTATTTATTTCCTTTGGAAGACTTACAGCTAAACAAAACAGACTAATAGCTTGAAAATATGACTGACAGCCAATTACAAGTCTTCACATATAATTAACAGAATAACAATAAAAGAAATCTGTGAACACCACAGTACTGCCAACGAAAACAATAAACCGCCAAAGCTATACAAAACTATACATAAGAATACTAATATAATACAATACTACAATAAATGTGGTAAAATTAGGCTACTGACGCTAACATAATCTGAGCAATATCACGCATCAGGTGAAAAAGTTAAGGCTCAAGCTCTTTCTGGCCACAGATACACCTGTTGTAAACGGATCGAAGTCATGCTGTACACATACCCGATTAAAGTTTCTGCTTGCACGCACAAGGAATGAGTTCTGCCTGTAGTTATTCGGAGCAAACGGCACACGGAGCGGGGGATTGGACCGCTTCGACCTTCCGGGGATGTTAAAGTAAAATTTAGATAGAATTTCAGGGCTATTAATATTATTATTAAAGATCTTTAGTAAAAAAACACAGTCGGAGATCTCACGACGATTAATAAGGGGCAATAAATGATATTTCTTACAGAGGTTAAGGTAATTTTCAGAGTGATACGGTACTCTTTGATGGTAGCATAAGTACTTTATAAATCTCTTTTGGATGTTCTCTATGCGATCAATGTATTTGTGGTAACACGGATTCCATATTTCAGACGCGTATTCCAAATGGCTTCTGACAAAAGTACAGTATAGGATTTTTAAGGTTTTGGCTTGAGTGAAGCACTTGGATAGCCGCATTATGAAACCCAGTGATCTCGATGCCTTAGCAACAATTGCATCTACATGTGATTCAAAGGTGAGTTTGGAATCGTGATGGACCCCCAGATCACGGATAGAATTGGATCTGGGTAGTACTTGACCACCTAAGGTGTAAGATGTGGTTATGGTGGAGCGCTTTCGAGAATATGTTATAACCGAGCATTTAATAGGATTCAGATCCAGTTTATTTCTTCGACAGTATTCCTGCAAACGATATAGATCATCCTGAAGTACTATCGCGTCCATCTGCGATGATATTGTGGTATAAATTTTCATATCATCAGCGAAACACAACAGTTTGGATGAGGTCAGACAAGAGTCGATATCGTTGATGTAGATTATAAAAAGTAATGGACCGAGCAATGAACCCTGAGGAACTCCACTTGGGACAGGAACCCAACTGGATATATAATTATTCAATACTACGGCTTGGGACCTGTTCATCAGATAAGAAGAAAACCATCTGAGTAAGTCCCCGCGTATTCCCAGGCCATATAGCTTTGATAACAAGATGCAATGGTCAATTCGGTCAAAGGCCTTACTATAGTCAGTGTAAACGACATCGATCTGTTTACCATTAGCCATGGCGTCGGTGATAAATTCATTGAGAAGTATCAGGTTCGAGACGGTTGACCTACCTTTCAAAAACCCATGTTGAGATGAACTAAATGAATTTTTGAGAGCTGCGTATACCTGGTTATAGATTATCCTTTCGAAGACCTTGGCTATAATGCAGAGTTTGGATATCGGTCGATAATTCACCACGTCAGTTTTAACTCCTTTTTTATGTACGGGCGTTATAAACGCCGATTTCCAAAGCTCAGGAACAACACAAATACCCAGGGATTTTCTGAATAGAACCGAGATAGGGTGGGCAATCGTATGTGCACATCGTACAAGAAATTTAGATGAGATATTGTCCGGACCCGCTGCTTTAGTTGTATCTAACTTACGAAGTAAGTTAGTAACTTCTTCAACGTTGACCTTGATGCCACAGATATCAGATGCTAGGTTAGAAGATTCAGTAAGAAGGGGAGAAACAGATGTATGACTATTACTAGTATCGAGAAAAGTAGAATGAAAGTATGCGGAAAATGCCTCGCATATAGATTCGCCGGTACGCAAAGCTTCGCTATTATAATGTAAAGTGCTTGGCATTGCATTTGAGTTATGACGTTTCTTCACAAAGGTCCAAAAATATTTAGGGTTATCTTTGATAGATTTTTCTGTCAAATTCAAATAGTTAACGTAACATTGAGATTCTAATAATTTGACCCTTTCACGTAGAAGTTTAAACGTTAATTCATCGCTTTTATTGCCGTATATCTTAAATTTTGTGAAGTATTTGTGTTTTTCCTTAATAGTCTTGATTAGTGACGAACTGTACCAGGTTGGATACGTTTTATTCCGAAGCAATTTTTTCGGAATATATTTTGTGTGTAAATTCAAAATAAATTCATTAAAAAAATCTACTGAACCGTCTATTGACCGCGTCGAGAACTCAGTTTCCCAGTCAGTCATACTGATGTCTCTGTTAATGGATTCATAGTCACCCTTATCAAATAAAAATTGCATCCGAGGCGCACACTCCAACAGAGACGTTTCAACGAAATCCGTATTAATTAAAAGTGCCGGATGGTAAATATCAATGGGTACTAGTGGGCTTGAACATTCTGTAACATTAACTATTCGATTTGACAGCACCAGGTCCAGAATCTTGCCATACCCATTAAGCACACCATTATATTGTCTGAGATCCAGGATACATAATTCATCTTTAAGCAAAACTTCATCGTTACTGTTATAATTCCTTGGGGAAAGGATTATAAGGTAATTGTTCTACTAAATACAATGTCGCCCATCGGCATGTGACCGCCCGAATTTTTCTGAATATTCATGAAAAATGATCGAAAAATAACTTTCAAAGGGGGGTCTATCTTTAATATTTTTCATGTTATACAATTTTTTATGTTTTGAATAGCGTTTGCCATATCTCCGATGTTATTGGCTCGATTTGGATTCTGTTTATTATTTCTAAAAGCTTATGAGTTATTTTATCGGATTAACTAACATTTTATTAAAATTTGTCAACCATGCAAAAATAATAGAGGTGATAACATATTTTTTTCAAAAAAAATCATATTTAAAAAAAAAAATACACAAGTGTAAGAAGTTCATAAAATAATAGGGAGGGATTTTGAAAAAAAAAAAATTGAAAACAAAAAAAAAATAAGATAGACCCCCCTTTTAAAGTTATTTTTCAATAATCTTTCATGAACATTCAGAAAAATGCGGGCGGTCACATGCCAATGGGCGACATTGTATATGAGTAATATAAATAATCGAAATTGTATAATATCATAAACTGTAACCTAACGATAAAATTCGTGAAAACATCAAATCCGTTTCAGCTTTTTTGAAACATATAGGTACATAATGCTCGCTATCAAAATAATTATTATCAGATGATTAAGTAAATTGTATTTTTTGGATAAGATATACCAGTTTATATAGAGATAGATAAATTAGTATCAGCGACGGTTATTCCTGTTTCGAACCAGCGCGACAATGGTATGTTTTTTATGTATTATCAAATTACAAAACCAAAAAAAAAATGTTTTAATATTTATTTTAATAGTGATAAAATAAAACTAAGGCAATTAGAATCATTTAGATAAGAAGTACTGTAGATAGATTTAATTGTTACGCAATCGTTTTGATAAAAGTGTTTTCCGTTCGATTTTTGTACACTGTACCAATACTTATTGCAAATAAATGATAATGATTATGAAGTGCGACAAAACTTAAAACGTTATTTTAAAGGAAAATTGTGTATATCCAGCATATAATTATGAACTTCGTTAGTGTAATCTGTCGGTGTTATTTACGTTGAATTCTAAACTGTCGAAAAATTGTGAACTGCTACAAACCATTTCCAATTTAACACAGTATTTTTCGATACTGTCCATGGGAAACCGACAAATTGTGAACTGATATCAAACTTGCTTGCGACGTAACGCACCTTGCGCTAATACTAAACAGCCTGCCTAGCTGCGAGCAACTTGGAAGTAGCGCTCGCCGGCCGCTACCGCGGCACCGCTCGCTTCGCTCGGTCGGCTCCCGCGCGGTTGGTCACAATTCTAACCTAACCTAATCCATTTCACCCTGTTCACAATTTTTCGACAGTTATATGTAATCTAACGGTTCTCACAATGTTACGGAGACATAAAGATCCCTTTGTGTTATTGACTGAACTTAAGTTCCTATACTGAGTAAGGCCTCGCGTAATTTCAGCGGCCAGTTTTTATTGCAATATTTATTGTAAGTGCGCAAATTATGCGGTCAGCGCGTAGCGGCTGGCGCCCGTACAAAGATAAAAAGAAAAACCGGTCAAGTGCGAGTCGGAATCACACACGAAGGGTTCCGTACGGTATTGAGATCGAGCAAAAACGCCGGAAAAAAACACGACTTTTGTATGGAGAAGGAAATTGTTCAAAATCGAACGCGTTCTTAGTCGCCGCGACGCGTAATCGAACGAAAATCACTTTTTATTAAAACAGCACCTTAAAAATGTGATAAACAATTTTTGTTAATGGATATACCTAAAAGAAGATATAACAACTTAAAGTTTACTTACTTAAATCAAATTTTGTTAACATTATTTTTATTTTATGTTTGTCTGGATCTCTCGGATGCCTAAATTCGTAACTTCAGCTAAACCGCGTTCTACTTTACAATTTTTTTCATTTTTCTAGGCGAGTCGCTGGTTAAACCTCCTTCTGGGGGTAGCCCTACTGCAGGGCGCTTTATCCTTTGGACCCATCGACGAGACAGACGAAGAATGGATCGAATACAAGAACTTGTTGAGGAATAGTGCTTACCGTCTGTCTCGTAACACACGCCCGACCCACTACCAAGTCCACCTGACACCACACTTGGCGAGTGGCGAAAATCAATTTACCTTTGACGGTGAAGTGTCCATCACGATTGTGCCACTAGTAGTAGTAAACCAAATTGAACTTCACTGCAATAATTTAACCATTGAAACTGTGACCGTCGCGGTTTCCACTACCCCTCTCGTTAACATAGCAACACCCGGTCAAACCTTCGCATGCAGTGAATTTAGTACTTTCCAAATTAATACTACCCCAAATTTGGCATTGAACCAACAATACATCGTCACAATTACGTTCAAAGGCCGTCTGCAAACAAACATGAGAGGTTTTTACAGGAGTTGGTATAATGACGCTACAGGTACTAGAAGGTAAGCAGCTAGCATTTTCAGTTTTAGTTCAAATATATTTCTTTACTACTTCATTTACAGAGTCTATTCAAAATTCAAAAGTTATTTATTCAAAGTAGGCTGAGAATCAGCACATTGCTACTGTTAAATGCAGGTTAAGGTGTAATCAATGCATTTGCTTCCTGCCAAAGTGTTGTAAAATTTTCGGTAGGCAGCTGAAAGCTGACCGTTCAACATTAATAAATTGAAAAGCTCTTGTGAGTCCGTTGATCATAGGTATTATTAATATATTAGTATGAATTTACAGAAAAGAAAATATGAATTAACAAACAAGGTAATAAAAAAGTAATATGAATCATAAAAATGCGAATTTGTCGTTAGTCAATCATTGACAAAAATTGTTAAAGTTTCGCTCAGCAAAGCGAATGACATTGGCTAAAGAAATTTTACGGCGTTTTTCCAAAAATATTATTTTCATCTTTTAATCAAAAAAGGTAACATGTAAACATTTTTTAGGTGGATGGCTACTACCCAGTTCCAGCCCGGCCATGCTCGGCAAGCTTTCCCGTGCTACGACGAACCTTGGTACAAGGCCACCTTCGACATATCTATAACCAGAGATATTGAAGGTTTCAGCCCCACCATATCAAACATGCCCATCGCAAGCTCCGTTGAATCGTAAGCATTAGCACACACACACACACTACACACAAACACACCCCCACAAAACACACACACACTTAATCTTAGTCATTACCAAAAACAAAATACCTATACCAACCTATATTTCTTTTCCAATTTACAAGTGAAACAACTGAAATTTTTTTCAGAGTCGCAACCGGAAAAATAAGGGAGAATTTCTTTAGAACACCTGTTACTTCCACATACTTGCTGGCTTTCATTGTGTCCGACTACAGACGAGTGGCTACAAACAACAATAACTTTAGACCTTTCGACATTTACGCTCGGGAGAATATTGGTAATACCGGAGCATACTCCTTGGCTATTGGTGAGCCTCTTCTGGATGTTATGGAGCGCTATACCAATTACCCTTACTACACAATGGCTACAAACATGAACATGAAGCAAGCTGCTATCCCAGATTTCTCTGCGGGTGCTATGGAAAATTGGGGTCTTTTGACCTACAGGTAAAATTAATATCATAATATTTTTACCAAAGAAAACTTGTAATCAGAGTTTAGTTTGAATTCGTTTCACCGAATTCCTTTACTAACATTTCCATTTTTATTATTTTCCGCAGGGAGGCTCTCATTCTCTTCGACCCTGAAAATACCAACAATTTCTACAGACAACGTATAGCTAATATTATTGCTCACGAAATTGCTCACATGTGGTTCGGAAATCTCGTCACTTGTGATTGGTGGGATAACCTCTGGCTAAACGAAGGATTCGCTAGATTCTACCAGTACTACTTGACTGGCATAGTAAGTTATATTATTAGGGTTCCGACCTTAAAAGGAAAACGGAACTTTTGTTTATATTTCATTGGGAAAAAATCTACAAAGACCCCAGTTTTATTTTCTTTATTTTTTTCCTAAAGTAATAATTATAAAAATGTCATGTTGATTCCAAGTCTTACTTCTTTTTTTTGGTAATACGAAAGCTCTACACGTTATAAACGAATAATTTGTACTAAAACATAAAATAAGAGCTACATGAATGCGTATGAACATTTATCTTTTTTTTTATAAAGTATTTTCTTTTTTATATTTCTTAAAATAATATGTTTTAATCTTAAAATCTTATCTCATCACCAGGTTTCACCAGAGATGGGTTTCGAAACTCGTTTCATCACTGAGCAGGTGCAAGTATCCTTGCTCTCGGACTCCGCTATCTCTGCTCATCCACTCACTGACCCCAGTGTGTCCGACCCAACAGGGGTCTCTGCTCACTTTTCACAAATCACCTATGGTAAAGGAGCTAGCGTCCTCAGAATGACACAACACTTGCTGGGCAACGAAACTTATGTGAACGGCCTTAGGAACTACTTGACCGCCAAGTAATAATAAACATTTACTGATATTTTCATTCTTTGATGCTACTAATTTTATCAATTACTACTGAAATTCTAAACATACAAATACTGGAATAATATATGGAACTTTTGCTTCAGTTACAATTGTATATATATATTTTTTTCCCCAGTGAATATTCTACCGCTGCGCCTTCAGATTTGTTCCTTGCTTTGCAAAATGCTGCCACCGCAACCAATGCACTGGCTAATTATGGTGGTATCACCGTCAGTCAGTACTTCAGTACCTGGACCGAAAAACCTGGACATCCTCTGTTAACTGTCAACGTAAATCACGCAACTGGAAGCATGACTGTTACACAAGTAAGTTTTACGAGACTCGCCGATTCTCAAGAGAGCCACTATAGTAATCATTTACATAACATTTATTCCACGAATAAGTACACAGGACTTCGTGCCTAACGCTGCTTTCTCTACCAGCTAACCAAGAGGCCATTATGGCAATTGTACACATCTGACAGTGTCATTTGACAGTTAACAACCGGTACCCGGAACGAAATTCAACGATGCGTCACAATTTTAAACGCAAGTCAAGTGAATTCAGTCAAACAATCACAGCAGTTGACGCGCGGTTGACAAATTGTTTCTTAATTTTTGTGTTTCGTTTTAGAAACCGTAATTTTTGTGAACGTGTCACAATCTATTGGGTTTCTAGAATTGTATTGGTTTAATTTCTAAACTTCTTACAAAATAAATTTTACTTTTTAGTCCCGTTTCTTCTTCGATGCGAATCAGCCTGCGAGCACTGATCTATGGCACATTCCCATTACTTGGACTAGGGGCGTATCTCCTGACTTCGAGAACCTTAAGCCTTCTCGGATCATGACAGTTAGAGAAGAGACCATCGACAGAGGAAGCCTTGGAAACGAATGGGTTATTTTCAACAAGCAACAGTCTGGTAATTTATTTAAATATAAGCAGTATTCATTCTTATTTAAGTGAAAACTTCTTTAGGTGTGTTGGGCATTTCTGAGATGGGAAAAAACAATTGAACTCGCGACACCGTTACCGACACATCATTTTTGTAAACGCAATTGTGCTCTTTATTTAGATAAGGTTACGGACCAATGTTCTATACAATTATTTTTCTTCCACCAAGGCGATCTTGTTCAAGTTTTCAATTCTGTCGGCACTCCCGGAGTGTCAATTTTTTATTATTTTTATTATTCGTATTTATTATGAGACCAATTTTTATACTGGTGAATATTTTTAGGTTTCTACAGGGTGAACTACGATGAAACCACTTGGGCTCTTATCACTCGAGCCCTTAGGGGTACCGAAAGGCTGCAAATACATGAATACAATCGCGCGCAGGTACGTAAATTACTATTATCAGGGCTGATTTTTACCCGACTGCAGCGAAGCCAAAAAAAGAGGGTTATGTGTTTGACCTGTATGTTTCCGTCTCTATGTTCCCTCGTAACTACGTTACAAAACGGCTCAACCGATTTAGATAAATGATATTTCGTTAGATTCGTGTCACTGGGTATATTAAAATGGTAAAAAATCAAAAAGACGGATTTTTGGCGCCAAAATGTATGTTTAAAAATATAAAAATCTTCCAATCCTATCAAATGGGGTATCAAAATAAAGGGGTTTAAAAGGTGATTCCAAAAATATACACAAGTTATTTGTTTAAATGTAATTTGGAATGAGAAATGATAAAACAAACCCGAACTTTTGAAGTGTGAGTTAAGAGGCCGTTTTTTTTCTTATTTCAGTTATGTATTTTTGCAGTCGGGTTTTTTTTTTTGTTTTTTTCATATATGTATACTTATTCCAACGTCAAGATGACTATCCGGGGGATAAAATTGACGTCTGACAAAACCGTAAAAAAATCATATTATTCCTCGTATAAAGATGTTTGGCGTTGAAAATATCAGCCTTAAAGATTGATAATTTATCAATAGCAGCCCGGAGTGGCTTTTATATTAATGAGTAGCTTCTGCTCGTGACTTCGTTCGCGAGCTTATAACCTTCCTCAATAATAGCTCTATGAAATGCAAAATTTTTTTTTCAAATGCGACGGGTAGTTCTGGAGATTAACCCCCTACATACAAACTTACAAATAAAACAAAAAAAAAACTCAAAAAACTTAGGGGTGACCTAGGGGCCCGGACACACGCTGACGATGAAATTTCGAATATTTTTTTTTTAAATGTATTTAAAATTTATACGGGTTTATGCATATTCTTTTGTTTCGTTTCTAGATCGTTGATGACGCATTCCTGCTAGCCAGATCTAACATCTTGACCTACACCAGAGCGTTTAACATCCTCTCCTTCCTGAGATTCGAAGACCAGTACGCTCCTTGGCATGCTGCCATAGCTGGATTCAACTTCGCTCTTAGAAGATTGGCTTCCGGCAATTTTGCTCTAGGCAGACTCAGGGTAAACTCATTTTTAATTGTGACGTAGCAAAGTACAAATTTCTTATACGATTATGTACGAGAGAAATTATTTTTTAGAGTGAAATCATTGATTTGAGCACGGCGATTGTTGCCCGCCTGGGCTACAACGAGATTGGAAATAGCGGTACTTTCATGGATAACCTCCTGCGTATGCATGTGATGACTTTCCTCTGCAACGTTGGACACCAGGGTTGCATCACTGCGGCCAGAACAAGCTTCGAGGCCTGGAGGAATGGTACACAGTAAGCACGACAGGTTTTTAATATAATAAAACGAAGAAATTACCAAGAAGTATCTACCTACAGTCCGCGACGAAAGTCGTTTAACACATCAGTTTTTGAAACCCTAATTATTAAGCTAAATGTTATTAAAAGAATAATAACTTTTAGTTATTTTATGAAATATTGAAATACAATGTTTCGAAAAATATTGTGTATATTTAGATAGGTAAAGTGTAAAAGTAGCTGTGGTAATCGACTTTAGTCACTGAACGTACGTTATGCCTTTTTTAAGCTATTGCATAGCTTTTATCGCGGGCTTTGAGCGCGGCGACCGAATCAACAAATTCCGTAACGAAAAAAACCTAACACCCCCCACTCCGCCTACCATGTAATGACGGATGATGACATTAAACAAAAATTACGTTCGTAACGTAATTTTTGTTTTATGTCATCATCCCAAGTGTAGCGTTGACAAATAGGAAGTATGGAGGTTACAAATGCTATGCAATAGCTTTACCGCGACAGTCCCCGAGTGCCGCATGTTTTTTTTTTTTCATTTTTCATTTTCTTCTTTATAATAACTGTCTTAAAACCTAATTTCCTCTGTTTTTTTACAGGAGCATTCCACCTAACATGCGTCCTTGGGTATACTGCAATGGTCTCCGCTACGGAACTTCTCAAGATTACGACTTCTTCTGGAACAAATACCTCGAAACGAACTTGGCTAACGAGCAGGTGGTGATGATTACAGCGGCAGGTTGCACCCAAGACCAGCCCAGCTTGAACAGATTCCTCGCTAATATTGCTTCTGGATCTGATGATAACATTATTATTAGAGCTCAAGACTACAGCACCGCTATTACTTCAGCTGTCACTAGCAACGACAACAGTGCTATGAGGGTCTTCCAATGGCTGCAGGGTAATCTCCAGAGGGTCACAGCCACGTAAGTACAATGCTGTGTTACTTTTTAAATAACCGGATTTGGAAAATTGGTTGCCTCTAAAACTGCACTTACCTCCCGCAGACAGCGCGATGTGACAGCGCAACGCGACTCTGGTGGAACAATTTTTATGAAAACTTCTCGGAAATTGTTCTATCGGTGTTGCATCGTCACGTCACGCCTGTTTGCGAGAGATTTTATCCCTTCTTCTGCCGATTTTTGATTACACCAGTTATTATAATCTTACTGAAGCGTAAGCTAGATAAGTTAGAGCAAAAGATTTTTTTAGACCTGCAAATTGCAAAAAAACGCAAATTCGAATTTCGCGGGCTATAACTGCAGATCCGACTTTTTTTTTTTTTTTTTTTAAGTCGTTTTGTCTAGTAGATATTACCATCAGCAACAAGATCGGTTTGTACTCTAAAATTAAGAAATATTTTTAGAAGCTCTGCTTCTGGTTTTGTGAAAAATAAAGTATATTCAACATTTTGATCGTCATTATAACATAAAATCACGCCTTGTTTCCCCGAAGGGTTGGGCAGAGGTGTCCCTGTAGCAGGTACACTCACATTTCGCCAGTTATGTTTAAGTCCCATGTAATAGGGGGCGAGCCTATTGCCATCAACGGAGCACAAATCGTCATTATAATTTTTTTATATTATATTTTAATTAACAGACCCGGCGTTCTCAACACCATGCTGACTTCGATCTCAAACCGTCTGTCGACTGCGGCAGAGATCAATGCGGTAATTTTTTTTCTACTATATGTGGATTCAAAGATATATACCCTATTTATAATACAGTTTTCTATGTTAACCTATAAATAGGACCTTAAAGCTCTCCTTAACTTCTTCTTCATAATTTGTAGATGGAAACTTGGTTGACTGCAAACCGAGTAACAATCGGAGAGTCAGCCTTCTCTGCCGGTAACGCTGGTGTCAGGAATTCACGTGATATCCTCACGTTCTATGAAGCAAGAGTGGGTGAATTCAACACGTACTTCGACACAGGATTCGCCGATCCATTCGAACCTGATACAACCACTCCTGCGACCATACCAACGGTAGCTGATACAACCACACCAATAACAGAGCCTACAACTTCAACAACAACAGCTGTTCCTACAACAGCTGTTCCTACAACAACAGAGACCACTACCACTTCGACTGAAGTCCCTACCACTAGTACAGCAGCTGCTACTACTACAACAGCCGACCCAACAACACCCCAAGAACCTGATTCAGCGAATATTGCTACTCTTAGCTTTGTCACTTTAATAGTGACACTTGTCATTAATATGGCCTAATTTTATAAACTACTTTTAATAATATGAGTAATATAGTGTATTTTTGTAAGAATATTTTTGTTAAATAAAGATGATATTTTTATATGTTTTAATAAAGCTATTTATGTGAGTCGATTGTTTGGTGTTCGATTATTTGAAGATCTGTAATAGTTTTTTTTTTGGAAATTTCGTTTTGAACAAACAAGCTAGAGACCAATAACAAACGTGCTGGAAAGATAACGAATGACGTCATTACACTTAATATGACGAAACTGGGTCTCGGAACTTTTGCGGCAATCTCAAGAGGAGGCTCCCTAAATTGTATGTTAATTTGCATTAATATTCTGAAAAAGTCACGCATACAATTAAAATGGAACTTTAGTATATGATTTATTAGATCTTTTTCGTTCCATATATAAAGCAATTACGTAATTGGAACATTTTCGCTCGATTAATTTTTTATTCGAAAATCATGTCTTTTTTAAAGATGATTTGAAACAAAAACAAGATTACTCGGCTTTTATGTCTAAAATAATTATTGTCAGTTAGAAAATATAGTTTATTATCCAGATATAAGACATTTTTTCTCTAGATCAATTATTACTTTAGTTGTAAACGAAATAAGAATTGAGACTTACGACATTTAGTTCCGTGCTCAATCACGACCAAAAAGCGCATGCGATATTCAACTTTATTACTGATGTGTTAGCGTTCAGCACATAGTGGAGTGGTGTGGTGCATTGGGGCAGAGTTCGCGTGGAAGTTGTCTTTGGAGTGCCTGATCTTAATAACACCAGAGTTAACATCGCCTATTGTAGATAACCGTATCAACATGATGACGATTAAGACAATGTTTAGCTTACTATAGGCAGTGTCGATAATTATCAATTATACCTACATGATAATGTCTAACTGTGTTGTGAAATGTGGATTATTATCTTCTTAAGCAGTTTCTACTTGTTAATAGCTACCTACATAAGTTATTTGAGTATACATTATCAATTAAGGGAGAATCCAACCACAGTTTTATACCTTATTAGCTGACCCGACAGACGCTACCCTGTCCAAATTTCATTCATTCATACAAAATTTTAAGGTAGGACTTAGGGTAAATATGGCCAAGATGAAGAAAAAATGATGATAAAAAAAAAAAATGAAAATTGACGAATTAATGTAATGATGATGAATTCAAATCCTTCTGTTGAAGTCGGAAATTAAATGTTGGAGATGGTTGATGAGTATGTCTACTTTGGCGACATTGTTTCATTTGGCAAAGAGTATCGACAAACATAGATATCGAGAAGAATACAGCTAGGGTGGGCCGCATTTAGCAAATTGGATGACATTCTGAAATCAGCCAAAATTCCACAATGTCTGAAATCCCGCTTCTATAACCAGTATGTTCTGCCCACCGTGACGTGTTGACATGTGGACGCTGACGCAGGAGGCTGTGTACAGAATGAGAGTTGCGCAGAGAAACATGGAGCTTTCCATGCTTAGCATAAATTTATGGACCGAGTCCCAAACGTCGAGATCCACAAACGTACGAAGGAACAGAAAAATGTTTCCTTAAAAACCTGATTCAAACTGTTACGAACATTTTAAAACAACAAGAAATCGGTTCAGCCGTTCTTAAGTGATGCGCTTACCAATGAACAGAATTTTATTTTTGTTATGGGTGTAGATAGGTCTAATGCTACCGTGACGGCATCTACAATGCCACATAAAAACTACGTATCACACAAATCCTGCATCGCGAAAGCAGGGTTTTCTGCGCGATCAGCATATATGTAACTTTCTGACATCAATCGTCGGGTAGTAGCCCGCCAGACACGACACCCGTCTGGTCGGAGGATCCTCCCTTTTCTATAGAGGATGAGTGAACTTTACATCCTTTCCTCGTACCTCCATACTGGTGACCCCGAGTATGAACGTCAGCACAGCCTTTATGCAACTACTTCAGCGTGACGTTATCATCATCATCACTCCCGCAAGCTTTCGTGCGGCGAGTCGAACATCCAGCCAGCACCCACGGCTTCAGCGGGTATCCTGACCACCAGCATACAGCGAACGCGCATTCCTGGTCATCACCTTTAGCCTCATCAGCAACCTTGACACAGCACACTGTACTTTCAGCTGGTCCACGAGTAAAGCCCATCAATCCTCTCCTGGTCGACGCCAGCAGTCAGCTTCAACCCGGTGCTGGATCACATTCGAATCACTGGATCAAAACGCAGCGCCACCTCGACTCACTGAGGAATCACCGCAGACAGTTCGGACTCACCGCGAACTACGCGGCACCCGGTTCCGATTTACTGGAACGGTGGAACCTCAGCTAGCACTGGCAAGCATCGCAAGATGCAAGACTCAACCCACTATCGCAATCCTGGTCTCTGGAGCGGAGTGATGTGATCTACAACGTCACATGCGAACTACGCATCAAAGATTTAACGTCACATAAATCCTGCTTCGTACAAGCAAAGTCTACCGCACGCTCAGCATATACATATATAACTCTCCGACATCAAGTGAACTTTACACCCTGCTCTTCATACCTCTTTACTACGAATAAGTTTTGATTTTTTGACAGGTTTTTCATAGAAAAATTGTCAATCTTGTGTGTAAAAGATCGATGCCTGCCGGGGTCGCGGGAAGGTCCGAAAGGGATACAGTGGCCCCTGGCAACATATAGGCAACTGAAGGAACACGGGTGGGTTTTAGTCAGTAATAGTCTGACACGCCCTCCCACTCCACCCAGAGCAGGAGAAGCTATTAATTTCCCACCCAAAAAAAAAAAAAGGCTAGGTGGAGCGACGATTTTCGCAGGGTGAAGAGTTACCTAGGAACGAGTTGTAGCCGAGTTTTGATAATTTACGGACCGACTTTGGTTAAAATTTAAGACTTTTGTATTTTACCAAAAATGAAGCACAACCTTTTTTTTTTTGGGTGGAAAATTATCAAATAACTTCTCCCGCTCTAGGCGGAGCGGGAGGGCGTGTCAGAATCTTACTGACTAAAACCCACCCGTGTTCCTTCAGATGCTATGTTGCCGGGGGCCACGATCTCTCTTTCGATTTTCTTCGCAACCCCGGCCGGCATCGATTCTGCTGACATCTCTTTGAGGCGCGCGTGGAACACAACGCACCGTTAACCCGGGCCTGGTCTATATCGGACGGCGAACTACCCATTGCTCACCGTCCGCAAGCCCGCGCCTACGGTGGCCGGAAATCGGCTCGCGATTCCCGACGCCCAGGGCGTCTCCTTCTGCGGCGGTTAGGGGAATGAGGGCGTGAATTTTGCCTCTCCCTCACGCGTTCCGCCTCCTCCTTTGCGAGCATTACCGCTTCGCAGAAGGAGGTGACGGCATCGTGAAGAAGCCTGGACTTATAATCGTTATAAGTCTGCAATCGCAAACCCGTCTTGAGCAAGCGTGGTGATCAATACTCGTACCGTCTCAACGGGACAATAATAAGCTATACCTTAATTGCGTAATACAACACAAACACAATCAGTTTCGATTTGAAACAGATTGCTAATCCATTGCTTCATAAGTTGGAAAAAAAAATCTGCTCAACAACGTAAATAACGCAATAAATGTTGTTGAACTGTCAAAATGAAACAAATTCCCGGAGCCCAGGGCGTCTCCTCCTGCGGTGGTTAGGGGAGTGAGGTCGCAAACTTTGCCTCTCCCTCACGCGTTTCGCCTCCTCCTTCGCGAGTATTACTGCTTCGCAGAAGGAGGTGACGGCCTCCCATTTCCTCTCGCTCCGTACAATGGCCCGAATCAGGACCGGACGCGAGAGATCACCGCCGCCGATCGTCTCCACGAGGACGCGGCGATGCTCCGCCCAAGCCGGGCAGACCTCTACCGTATGCTCCACCGTGTCCTCCGGGCGATCCACACAATAGTCATACCCGGGTGTTTTCTCCCGCCTTATCCTGAACAGGAACCTCCCGAAACAGCCGTGTCCGGTAAGGACCTGCGTCATGAAGCAAAGACCTGAATAGTAGACCTTCCAGGCAAAATGAACTTACTACTTATTACTTACTATTTATATACCCAGTTTGGCAAAAAAAAACGTTACCATTGGTAAACAAAACGATTTGTTTTTGTTTATAGGCACCGAAGAGCAGATAGAGCAGTAGTAGAAAAATAAGAATTTATTAGTTTAGGTAATTTTGCAACAATTTCGAGAGCACCAAATGAATCATTATGGCCAATTACAAAGCTCTCATCTTTATTTGATATCAATTAAGAATGTGATATCAATCATGAATCCAATCAAAGCTTAAAGAGATAAAGAATAAGCGTAAAATGATAACTTTGTATGACTTTGTAACAGGCGCTTATGAGTATGCAGCCGACAAAGTGGGCACTTGGTGAAGATCGTGGTGATTCTTTTCATATTCTTACATTGAATTCAATTCACTGTTTCTAACATTAAAATATATAATATAAAGGTTGGATTTTTGAGATGGGACAGTAAGGACAGGTACCTTAACCGTTGTCGCTACAAGAAAAAGGTCTTAAATAAATAAAATACTTTATTTCAGACCATGGTGTCCATTTTGTTAGTAACAATGTTCTTATAGACTAGTGTTAGTAATACTTAAAACTACCCAGAACAAAACATGTAAAAGAAAGTAAACTAACAGAAAGTAAACTCAACAATCACTACCGCGCCATTCCATAACTAATGGCGCAGCAACGATTGATGTAACCACAGTCCAGCCGACTAGCGATTATGCTAAGGATGCTGTTGGCACTGCCACGTACTCTATATTCGCACCAAGGATGTGCACCTTTTACGCATTGTAGCGTTAAAGCAGTCTACGCGACGTTCAGCAAACATCCCTGATGCACTACAGAATCGCCGCAGCCCCATCAGCATCCTGAACGCATTATTAAATGGACTCGGAGGGCCCTGTAAGACTTTTGAGTATAGTCAGCCCACAGGTTGCACGTGTAGAATGATGTACAATAAGACCTAAAAACTGTAATTTTAACTTCTGTCGGACAACGCACAGACCTGCGAGCTATCATGTTCGCCCGCACTGCCAGCGCCCCCCGTTCCCTCTTTATGTCATCATTGTCCCTGAGGTCAGAGGTCAGCATATGTCCTCTGTACTTAAATTTGGACACCCTACGCCAAGCTGTACCATTAAGCGTAATGCTGGGAAACAAGTTACCTGTACTGTTTCCTCTGGCCTCAAAGACCATGACTTCACTTTTGAGTGGATTATATTTGAATCTGTGTTGCTCGGCATATGCTTCACAGATGGTAAGCAGTATCTTAAAGCCACATACCGATGTCATTAGTATAGCTTATGTTGTTTACATTAATTCCGTCTATGTGACAACCTACCCGGGTGCTACTGAGTGCCACAATCAGATCGTTCATATATGTACATATTAAATAGGGTTGGCAAGGACAATCCCCCTTGTCTCACCCCGCACTCCAACTTGTACGACTGTAACATGGTTCCCGACCAAAGCACGCCATTGACTTGGTTTCCTTGCCAGTACTTGCAGATGTTGATGAGTTCTGTTGGTAGATTCGTGTTTTCTAACTTTTCCCATAAAATGTCATAGGAAACCAGGTCAATGGCTTTCGAAAGATCAAGAAAGCATGCGTGAACTGTCACGCATGCTTTCTTGATCTTTCGACATCAGTATGTTTGACGTCTTGTATAGTATTTGACAGCATGCTTAACACACAAAACTGCACTTTCAGTGGATAGTCCGCCCCGGAAGCCGAACTGATTGTCATGAAGTTCATTGTGTTTGGTCAGCTGTGAGTTCAACATGCTGTCAAATACCTTCGATACCACTGTGGCAAGACAGATAGGCCTGTAATTGTTCCTATCTGATAGATCAGATGCCTTATTTTAACAATAGGTATAACAATACAACAGTTGATCTATCAGATAGGAATAACTACAGGACTAGCTCTCTTTTTCTTAAGAGCGGCCAACCCGTCACACTTTTCATACAAACGCTCATACGTGATTATGGCGTCGTAACACAACTTTCTTTGAAATTTTTAAACTAATAGGTATCTTGTGCACTATTCCTAGGTTTCTATGAAACCAAAAAAATTATATTTCGAGAAATAAATTCAGTACAAGCCTCCGAAAATCTGCATTTTTGCACAATATTTACCTGAACTTTGGCCGTTCATAATGTACTCATAAATTGTAAAAGTAAAGAAATCATCTGCATAGAAACCTTGCACATGTAATGGAGATTCTAAATAACAAACATTTATTTCACAAACTATTAAAGTTCATTCAAAAACACGTATTTCCTGAAACAAGTTTTATAAAATTTCCGCACACTATTTTTTGCACAATGTTATCGCGTTCTCACTTGCTTGCTAGTAGTTCTCACTTGCGCTAGATGAAACAACATGCTTTTCGACCATGCTTACGTTGACGATAGACGGATCGGGAAGGGCCCTCTTAAGAGACTGTCCTTAACTTTTTGAGAATTTTGATCTGCATTCACAAATTTTGGAAAAAAAATACACTCAGCAAGATTATGGGCAGTTTTCACAAAAACATTTTTCGATGCCAATCGACCCTGTTTCTTATAAGGATCAAAAACTCTATTGGCCCAAATGAAGTTTGAGTACTAGAAAAGTCAGAAATCGCAAAAGATTTTTCCCTGCAGGTTTAGAAAAACTCAAACGGCGCAAATATAACAACCTTATTGGTAGCTATATATTTGAGTCGTTTGCAGTCGAAACACTAAGGCCGTGGAGTCCGAGTGCTCATCGAGTATTCGGGACAACGCCAAGCGGCACTCTTCACGTGACCAGAGGACTAATGAAAAAAAAAAAAATTTTTTATGCCCAAAGAGCTTTTCCCTTTTAAATTTTTTTTCCTTTACGTACATAAAATGATGATTATGAAAAACGCTAGTTTTATTGTTGAAGTTTTCTTTACGGTTAGGCATATATATTTGTTACTGAATTCGTACAGAAAGAGTCTACTGAATTGTTGTAGAAAGTTAGCATCATGCTTTTCAATTATATTGAGAAATCTAACGGTTATTAGTTTGTTTTCGAGGGTACAGGAGGATGCTGTTTTATTTTTTCTCGAAAAACAAAAATATGGAGATTATGAAGTCTGACTGAAAATAGGATGAGTATTTATCGTAGTAAAATTAGAAGCTAATAGCCAGCTTGTTCAAAGCAGTGATGACCTAGTGGTAACAGCCGCGACTTACGAGTTGTAGGTCATAGGTTCGAACCCAGACAGACAAGCGCTTTACTTTATGTAAATTGTTTCATCACTACTTTTCTCAATCTCAAAACGGTGAAGGAAAACATCGTGAGGAAACTGGCCAAAAATTTAAAGACATGTGACATCTACGAACCCGCACTGGGCTCGCGTGGTGGATTTCGGCCCACTCCCTTTCACCGACAGGAGGCCTGTATCCCAGTGCTGGGAACATTAGATATAGGTTAGTCAGCTTGTAACTTGTAAAAGTGGTAATAGATTGATGTGGTGCATAGTGGTTTTTCGAAAGCACATATCTTGCTTGCGGATATACATAAAAAGACGACTCAATTCCTCCAATGAGTAATCAGCAGTGAATAAGTAGGTACATATATTATAGATACACGAAAAACAAAAAGTATCTTATCTCATGATTACGCGATAACTGTGGATTTCAGCAATGCTTTTGATTAAACTCTGTTCATCGAAAATGTTAATGGTAGGTACATAAAGATAAGTAAATAATTATTGATAAATATATAATATTTTAACTATGCCTCTCTAGTCGCTCGTTTGGTACCGTCCGGGGCAGCTATGGGTAAGTCGTATTTTAATACAATAATAATTGATAAAGTAAAGTAGCCCAGCCTTACTGATAAAGCATGATACGCGAATAAATTGCGAAGCAATGAGGTGATGTTTTTTTTCCCTTAATTACTG
Source organism: Agrochola lychnidis (assembly GCA_963680765.1). Classification (NCBI taxonomy): domain Eukaryota; kingdom Metazoa; phylum Arthropoda; class Insecta; order Lepidoptera; family Noctuidae; genus Agrochola; species Agrochola lychnidis. The sequence goes on along the minus strand of OY796856.1, from coordinate 4,440,673 downwards.
TGATGTGAAATATAAATGCATCAAAATGCTTCAACGAATAAATTTAATCCTAAAGTATTTATACCTAATTCCAAATTCGATACTCAAGGATTAAATTGAATCGTTGATGGATTTTGATGCATTTATGAGCATAAAATCAAAAAATTTAAAGTTTTTGTCCTTGAACTTTGAACCTATATATAGATTTAACACCAAAATCAACCTACTTTAAATGTTAAGTAAAACAAATAAGAGCGACACTTACAATATTCTTTCTTTTAAAATTACTTTTATCTTCACATGATTCTCGAACAGAGGTTTACATGAGTTTTTCCGTAGGTACCAACATGTTGCTTCCGACCGTCCTCTGTTTTCTCCTGGGGTCGGTCATTGCCATCCCTCAGGATGACTTCAGGTCTAACTTGGAGTTCCTTGACACCGACTCCGAGGTAAACCTAGACAGATACCGTCTGACTGACGTTGTGCAGCCTACTGATATTGATGTCGACCTTGACGTGAACCTCAACACGGCGCTATTCACTGGAATTGTTCAGATGAACGTTTATGTAAGTATATTTTGAATCAACTCTTTATGCTTGGTTTGTCTTCTGCCAGATTAACTTGTAACTATTATTGCAAGAAACCTATCTCTCGCAACTCTTGCCCAACTTGGACCCGCCGTGAGATTTAATTCATAGAGAGATAGAAATCAGTGGAATTTGTTAGAGGAGGTCTTTGCCAAGAGGCACACTGAACTAAGAGACATTCTGTAGACTACTACTGGAAAAAAAATACATGACGTAAAAAAAAAATACAATTTTAGACCTTATATGAACCACCCCCTTGATTCCTCCCTTTGATTGCTAAAGAAAGAAGAGCTGGGATTTTTTTAAATGCAATAGTCTCTACAGATGACAATTGTGGCATATGTCCAACAGTAGATGTCTATAATGAAGATAATGATGATGACGATGAAGAATTTATAGGTAATGAAAATAATAGTGACTGCCTGCCTTTAGTGGTTGCACTTACGACCTCAAGAACTGACTAAACACTGCATGGTGTTCTGGATTATTCGGTCTCTGTATCGAGAAACATGTTATTGGGTTTTTTCATAAGGGGAAATTGATGAACACGCCCGAAATTTCGTTTTTAGCTCGGCAATTTATATCAGGTGGTCTTTATATGAGACTTGTTATGTAACTGGTAAAATGTGAATATCGGTAATACTTCTACTGCATCCAATTTAGGCATTATGCTATGTTTGTTATCAATATAGAAACTTTTGATATAGTAGGTGACGAAGATTTAATATTTTGTGATAATTTGCGCAATGTTTTTTCTCAGTGAAATGTAACTTGTTTCTAAACATGTTATAGTTTGTTCTACTAATAGATTATGAAAAAGGCAAAATTTTACATAGGACCTCTATCAAGATTATTTAAAAAAAGCGTCACGTTGTGTCCATCTATTTACTGCAACTAAATGTAATATTTCCATACGGATCTGAATAATGATTTCAATATATTTTTTTATCAAATTTTTACAACGCTTTGCCGATTATCGTTATCCGATGATAAACGAGTCGCATCGTAATTATCGATTACTATCGTATCTTGAAACTAACACAGACACAAATTATTCGTGACTAAGTACTATTTTTTATAACTTATGACGACATTTATATCTAAATCCGTGTTGCATTAGTATTTTATAATTTAATTGATTACTTAAATGGCATATTGTAGGTACCTAATGTACCTAAAACTATATTTTTATTTGTTAGATATTTAGTCCGCATATATATATATATAAAGTCGAATAACGGATACGGATTAAAAATGTATTATTCTTAGATTAAAAACATCAATATAGTCAGAAAAACACAAACCTGGAGAAGGCTTCGCCATATCAACACGCAACACAAATCCAACGCTAGATAAACAGACACATTTATATTCAAGTCCAAAAAAGTAAAAGTGTGTCAATGTTTTTTTTTACACACCCGAAGCACAGAAATCGCAGGTCCCACGTGCAGTGAAGAACGAAAAAAAAATCAGCTATCCTATACGCTTTGTCGATTTGTGTGAAACAAATCGACAAAGTGTATAGGATAGCACACAAGTATGGAACAACTGATTGTTTCTCAATTTCAGGGTTGGTTCCTTATTGATAAAGTTGCCCCTTAAGAGATTTAGGGTACATAAAAACTAAGGTTATATACGCTCGTTCCATCTGAAACCTCATCCATTATTTTCTACCTGTCGTGGTTGAAAACAATGGATGAAAACAAGAAAAAATTGATTTCAACAACTTTTGAGCAAGAACTTTCTTGAATACAACGCGAACGAATTTTTTGAAATTATTTTTATATATATTTTATTTATATCATTTTTTTAAATTTATAATGAGAAACACTGTTTATAAGTTAGTTAGTTCCAGCAATAAAGGCTTAATTTTGGAGATTTTTTTAAATATATTAATACAAAAAAATAGAAACGACATACATAACATCACGCCTTGATTCCCCGAAGGGTTGGGCAGAGGTGTACCTGTAGTAGGCACACCCACATTTCGCCAGTTATGTCTATGTCCCATGTCACAGAAGACGAGCCTATTGCCATCAACTGGGCACAAATCCAGGCTCCGGGCTGCTACTGAGAAATTCCAGATAGAAAAACCTAATAACATTTTGCCCGACCCCAGGACCTCATGTTGAGCAGTAGCGCTTGCGACCACTAGACCAATGAGGCAGTAAATGGAAACGATTTAATTAATTATTTATCCATTTTGTTTTCTCTCCAGGTCCAGGAAGACAACCTCCAGCAGATTGTTTTCCACCAAAATGTGGTTTCCATCACAAGTGTAAATGTTATCAACAACGCCAACAACCAGCACGTGAACCTTCAAGTCCCGAATCCCTTCACCACCGATTCCTACTTAGAGCTCTTACACATTAACTTAGCTGCACCTATTAATAGGGGCAACTATACCATCACCGTCCGTTACAACGGAAGGATTAACACCAACCCGCTCGACCGAGGCTTCTACAGGGGTTACTACTACCTAAACAATCAATTGAGGTGAGATTTGATATTACATTTAAAACTAGCTGCGCCCCGCGGTTTCACCTGCGTAAGTCTCGATCCTGTGGGAATATCGAGATAAAAAGTATTCTATATGTTAATCCAGGTTATAAAATATCTGTGTGCCAAATTTCATCTAAATTGGTCTAGTCGTTTGTGCGTGAAGAAGAGACAAACACACACACACACACACTCACAAACTTTCGCCTTTATAATATTAGTGTGATTAGCGACCCGCTCCTGCTTCGCACGGTTTTTACAACTTGACAGAACATCGAGATTTCTTAGTTATATGTAACTATAATAGTAACGTATTATACACATAAACCTTCCGGAATAAATTCTCTAAACGATGATGGTACCTTATCAAAATCTGTTGCGTGGTTTAGAAGAACAACGCGGTTATACAGACAAACACGAAAAGCGACTTTAATTTATAATATGTATAGACTAGCTGTTGCCCGCGGCTTCGCCCGCGTGGATCCTATTTTTTTTTCTGTAATAAAAGTAGCTTAAGTTACTCTCTATATCATCAGCTATCTGAAAGTGAAAGTTTCGTCAAAATCGGTACAGGTGTTTTGGAGATATAAATTGTTTTTTTTTTCGTTATATGTACCGTTTCTAATTTCATATGCATTTAGTAAAAAGCTGTTATTTTGACATTATAAAGCGACACTTCAATTTTATTTATTTGTATGTATATGTATGTATGCATGTAGTATGTATAGATATAGATTCATCGAGTAAGTCATAATTTTCCTGTTCTTATCTCTATTTATTTAGAGTTGTCGCAACATGGTTTTTTTTATATAATAATATCGAACAATTGTTGTTCATTATGTTATCCGAGAATTTAAAAAAAAAGAAAATTCCCGACTCAGTCACTAAATCACCCGAACCCACCTAGAGAGCTGAAATTTTGCACAGAGGTCACAGACTTTTCAAAATTCCCACTGGATAGGAAATTAACGGTCGGATGAAGTCGCTAGCAAAGTGCTAATTGATGATAAAAGTACAAAAAAAATCAAATGGATCTCGAATTTAGAAATACACGTACACATAAATAAACTCACGCCTTTCTCCCATGGGTGTGTAGAGGAGGGGGATTTTGAAATAGAAGAGAAAGCAGCTGCGAATAATATACATCTACATCATATTGGATGATTGATTGATTTTACTTTTGAATTTTTTGCAGGTTGTACGCCACCACTCAGTTCCAGCCGTTCCACGCCAGGAAAGCTTTCCCGTGCTTCGATGAGCCCCAATTCAAGTCACGCTTCACAATCTCTATCACTCGTGACCGTGCCCTTAGCCAGTCATACTCCAACATGGACCGCAGTAGCGTTCTAGAGTGAGTGTAGTAATTCTGTACTGCGTAGTTTTACTTTTAATTGCAGGTGACTTTTATGTTTATTAGTAATATAGATGCAATATGGATGCAATTCTTAACACGTTAGTGAAAATTGAAACGTTTTACATTTGAAGCTGAATATGTTAACTGTTAATAGTAATAAAAAAAATATAGCGGTATGAAGATATAAATGAGTTTAAGTTGGCACCATATTCCAAAAACATATAAATTTTACCTACTAATATTTTGCAGGTAATTTAAAATTTAATCATGAAATAGAAAGATGATTTATAATGCACAGGTTAACAAAAAACAATACAAAGGCTGTCTCAATACCTTAGACATTTCTAGAATGTAGATTTTATTCATATGAAGTAACATCACTTGCGAATTTCTTGTGTATTTTATTTTCAGTAAAATTCTGCATGTAATTGTGGCATTTTTTTAATCTGATTTTAAAACTTCAACAGAATGGGCGACCGTATTCGCGAAACTTTCTACCCTACTCCAATCATCTCTGCTTACCTGGTCGCTTTCCACGTGAGTGACTTCGTCGAAACTGAATTAACCAGCACCCCTGCTAAACCCTTCAAGATCATCTCCCGCCAAGGAGTCACCTCCCAGCACCAATATGCTGCTGAAATTGGCCTCAAGATCACCAACGAATTGGACGATTACTTAGGTATCCAGTATCACGAGATGGGACAGGGTACCTTGATGAAGAACGATCATATCGCTCTTCCTGACTTCCCCTCTGGTGCTATGGAAAACTGGGGAATGGTTAATTACAGGTATGTTTAAGACAAATTATACAACGGTTTAATGTCAAAGTTTATGTTGCATATTCATTATAGGTGAAATGAAAAATAATGATATAAATGTTTACTTAATTGTCTCATTTTCGTGAAAATACCACAAAATGTTTATCGTCGTTTCATTTTAGGGAGGCGTACCTCTTGTATGACCCAGAAAATACTAATTTGAACAACAAGATCTTCATTGCTACTATCATGGCCCACGAGCTTGGACACAAATGGTTCGGTAACCTAGTTACTTGCTTCTGGTGGAGTAACCTCTGGCTTAACGAGTCCTTCGCTAGTTTCTTCGAATATTTTGGTGCTCACTGGGTAAGTTTTAAAATTATCTTGTATATTTTTATCATCCTTAGATAATTCAATGTCACATCTAACGTTTGGATAGGCAATTCAATTTAATTGTCTTTTTCCTGTTATTGACTTTCAAAACGCCTATGATCTCATTGAAATTTATAATTTGGCTTTGACACACTATAATTGATTACAGGCTGATCCCAGCTTAGAATTAGACGACCAATTCGTGGTTGACTACGTACACAGCGCGCTTAACCATGACGCTGGCGCAGGCGCTCAGCCCATGAACTGGACCGGAGTCGCCAGCAACCCCTCCATTAGTGCCCACTTCAGTACCACCAGCTATGCGAAGGGAGCTTCCGTCCTTAGAATGCTGGAGCACTTCGTCGGCCCTAGGACCTTCAGGAATGCCCTCAGATATTACTTGAGAGATAAGTAAGTACAAGTTTATTTTTAAACCTACATGATCGTATACACGAAGAGGCAAAATTAAATGTGCGTCAGTTTTGTCTGGCCAGTGACGTCTATGTTCTTGAATAATCTAATCAATTAAAGTATGATTTATTAGTGATAAAATACTGTTAATATACGTTATGTATATAGCCCTTACATTCAAATAACCATTACTAATATTTTTAAATTTTAATAAAAAAATTACCATAAATTTTTCTAAATTAGCATCAAAAGGTGAATGGTACTTACGACCAATAACAATGTTCGATAATTTAGTTTCTCTAATTTTCTCTAGTGCTTACGGCCTCGGTACTCCTAAAAACATGTATGAAGCCTTCCAACTTGCGGTTTCTGAGGATTTCACGTTCCGTCGTGATTTCCCTACCGTCAATATCGAAGCACTATTCGATAGCTGGGTCCAGAACGCGGGCTCCCCTGTCGTTTCCGTCATCAGACACGCTGAAACCGGTGCTATGACCGTCACTCAGGTTAGTTTTATTTATCGCTTTAAATGGTTAATCCGTTTTAGTTCTTTTGAATGGTGTGTTTTTATTGTGATATCAAATGCTTGGGTAAGATACAGAGACAACATTTTGCGAAAACTCACGCTTCGATCTGACAAGACAGTGCATTTTGGCATGATTTGGAGTTTCTGTATAATTACCCTTCACGGGTCTTATTTTCATAATAAATATTGTTCTAATAGGTCTTTATTGTTATTCTACATAGAAATAAGTTTTTTGTTCGATTATTTATACTATTATAATTCTGGTTACAGAGCCGTTATCTACTCTCTGGTACTCTGGCCGCCCAGACGTGGCAGATTCCTCTTACTTGGACCCAAGCGGGTCAGCTTAACTTCAACAACACCAGACCTGGGCATGTCCTCACTACACAGTCTACCACCCTAACCAGCACTCCAGGAAACAACTTTGTTATTTTCAACGTTGCTCAGTCTGGTACGTATAAACCCAAAACACCTTATTATTAAAATTGCTTGGAACGTCTTCAAAGAAAGAAGAAATTTTATTTAGCACAGCAAAAATTAACATGAAACACGATAATAAAGCGCAAAGATACTTTTGCCTCATGAAAAAAAGATTAAAGATAACACAGTGTGATATTTTTGTTGAATTTTTATAATATCGGTTGCTTTTTTAGAGGCGAAGAGCTTTACATTAAAATAAAACACAGAAAAATCTTTTAACTATCCATAAAATTAGCTTTAGTCGACAGATAATTTTATGACACTAATGTTTGAATATGATATCAGCCATGTAGCCTCCGCGGCTGCCGCTAATGCCTAATTTACTGAGAGCTTAATTTTTTTTATTGCCTTCATTTACAAAAGGAAATAATTGACAAACAACTAATGTCACGAAATCTGTCCACCTCGTTCATGCGATTTGACGCAATTACATTATTTTTTCTTGGGAGATAGATGTAAAGTTGAAAGTTGGAAGTTGTTGGTTGGTTGGTTTGTCGGTGTAGACATGGATGTCTACACCGACAAACCAGAAATTATGGAGTACTTAGATGCCAACATTCGACGCGTTACTGCCAAAGTACAATTATATCGGTAAGCCGAACCTTAAGCGTAGATATATTTACGATTAACATAAATATAATTTTTATTCTAGGTTTGTACCGTGTCAATTATGATACCAATAACTGGGGACTTATTTCAACTTATCTGAAGAGCAACAACAGGCAGAACATTCACAAGCTGAACAGGGCTCAGGTATATCTCTACAATCTGTAAAACATGAATCTCTTAGTGTTGTAATCGAGTAAAAATTATAACCGCAGTACTTCTCAGGCAAAAATATTCATCTTTACACTACTTTGCTAATATTCGTTTTTATTGTGTTTGTAATAACTTTTTAAGCTTATAGCATACCTACTTAGAGAGTAATGTCACAGATGAATAGAGATGGGTCACTCCGCATTTTAGGTGTGAAGCTACAAGTAAGTACGAGACGCGCTCGATTTATTGAATAGAGTGGGCGTAACGTAGTCAGAAATATAAGAGTTACGCAAATAGAAAGAAAGGCAACTTCCAAGTGAATATAACTGTGGTTAATTAGTACTGTGCGACCTGATTTGTACTTTATTGTATCGTAGCAAGAGCAGCTTTTTATGTAAATGATTTTGCGTAATGTCCCATCTGTATTGATCTGAGCTAATGTCAAAAATTACTACTAAGTATACTTACAACATTGTTTAAAAGTAGTTGCAAGATACCTGCCTGTATAAATTCTAAAGCTTGTTCAAGATCACATTTCGCTACCAAGAAACAAGTTCTGTTTAACCTTGCATGACTTCTAAAATATGTTTTTCATCTGTTGCTAGATCGTCAACGATGTCTTGTACTTCGTGCGTTCCCACTCTCTCAACAGGACCATTGCATTTGACGTACTTGACTTCCTAAGGAGCGAGACTGACTACTACGTATGGAACGGCGCTCTTACCCAGCTCGACTGGATCCGGCGCCGTTTTGAGCACATGTCTAGAGTTCACGAAGCCTTCTCCGTACGTATCACAATATTAATATGTTTTATCGCACAAAAGAGTTTTTAAATATTTTTTGGGAGCTCGTGTGCTGGCTTATAGTAATGCAGTAGTACCTGATCGACCGAGCTCTGCTCGGGTGAAAATAGAGATTAGTAAACACTAATTCCATGCTGCCATGTCATTATTCTAAGACATCTTGTTCATCAACTTTGGGCGACCAAGCTCTGCTTGGGTAAAAATACGGAAAAAACGAATTTTCCCAGATATGAGACCTACATCGATTTTTGCCCCCGTATACTCCTATATTGTAACTTTCATCGAAATCGTTAGAGCCATTTTCAAGAACGTGATTAAAAATATTTATATATATACATATAAATATTGCTCATTTAATATCATAGAATTATAATAATCATAACAAAATATTCAAACTATTCTACATCCTATGTTAATAGCTCGACAGCGGTACCGCTATATACGAACTACGCATGTCATCTGACGACCTGCATCCTCAATCATCCTGAAATCCTGCATCTCGCAAGCAAAGTTTACCGCGATCTCACCATAATGTTGGCACGTCCGGACAGCAGCCATCGGGCAATAGATCAATAAATACCACAATTGTCAGGAGAATCCTCCTTTTTCAAACGAGGATGAGGATCTTTCCACCCTGTTTCTCATACCTTTAAAATCCAGTAACCCGCGACTGAAACGCGAAGAATATACGCAAAAAAATACTGTTTTAAATGTTTGTTTCTCGTTTTACAGAGTTACATGCGAAGACTCCTCAATAATGTCATCAACAACCTTGGTTACAATGAACGTGCCACCGACTCCACCTCCACAATCCTCAACAGAATGCAGATTATGAACGCTGCCTGTAACCTCGGCCACAGTGGCTGTGTTGAAGACAGCTTGGCGAAATGGAGAGCGTTCAGACAAAACACATCTGTTACGTAAGTGATGGTGTTCTCTTTCGATTTGAAGGCGCTACTCCACAGCAGCCCACGGCTTAGCTACACATGTTTACTTAGCTTCGCTTTATATGAAAATTTAGGCCGGATCGTCCACTGTGACCCACGGTCAAGCTACGTAGAGTCTGACTATTTTCCTAAGGTCCCTCGGGAATCATCGCATTTCCGAGTACAAACGGATGCTAATTTCTATGTCCATCAATTATTTTGTATAATAATTTGAATTCAGAACTAAGTACTTTATTGTTGTTTTGTTTTTGACGTGTCAATCGAATTCACTGTATCTCAGAAATACTTATTTCGTGAAAAGGGCTTTTAAAACTTTTTTATAGTTGTAAAACCATTTTCCTATCTGTCGTGCTTGCGACTTTAGCAACTTTCTTACCATTTTTAAAATAAGTTACATTAAGTTAAAAGAGAAGTCGATTGAGAGCTTCCGGTCTGCACCAAGTGCAAAGGGCAGCTGATACGTATCCGACGACTGACGAAACACGAAGTTTGCCGAAGGACATTAAGAACATATTTGTATTGTACAAATGCGTGGCTGGCAAAAAAATAATAATCGCGCAGCTAACGTGGAAAACTACTATGTGCACATGCTGCATAGCAGTGAACGAAATACTATACGATGAATTGCATAGCACATGGTTATTGAAGAGCTATGATGACGTCTCATTTGAAATTGCAGCAGTTTTTAAGATACGACGAATGTGTATAAAACGAGTAATAATTTTATTTGATGGTATTCTTTTATTACTAATCAACATGTAGGTATATGACTGCAAGCGCTACTGCAGATCCTGGGTTCAATTCCCAGGTCGGGCAAAGTGTTATTGGGTTTTTCCATCAGGAATTTCTCAGTAGCATCCTGGAGTCTGGATTCATGCCCTGTTGATGGCAATAGGCTCGCCCCCTATTACATGGCAGTTAAAGATACCTGGCGAATTGTGGGTGTACTATAAGTCCACCGCTGCCTAACCTTTTGGGGATTACAGACGTGGTGTTATGTATGTGTGTTTTTATTAATATATTTGTCTAATCAAGGTATTAATCATCTGTTTTTTCTAGGGTTCCAGTTAATCTCCGTCGTCACGTTTACTGCGTGGGGCTTCGTGAGGGCGATGCCGAGGACTACCGATTCTTGTTTGCAAGGTACAACGCCTCGGAGAACACCGCTGATATGGTGGTCATTCTCCGCGCCCTCGCTTGCACCAAAGATGCGGCTTCTCTTCAGCAGTAAGTTTCTTAGTGTTATATATAATTATATATATATATAAATATATATAAGTATAATTAGTAGCTTATGATGTGACTGAATTTAAACTTCAATTTAAAATGAGAATATTTAACTATGCGTCAAACAAATATTCGCGGCCGCCATTTTTGATTTTAATTTCGACTCCATTGACGGGGGTCAATGCGGTTGAAATAAAAATCAAAAACGTGTGGCACTCGGGGACTGCCGCGGTAAAGCTATTGCATAGCATTTGTAACCTCCATACTTCCTATTTGTCAACGCTACACTTGGGATGATGACGTGATGACATAAAACAAAAATTACGTTCTCATGACAACATCACGTTTCCCATGACAACATCACGTTGTCATGGGAATCGTCATTACATGGTAGGCGGAGTGGGGGGTGTTAGGTTTTATTTTCGTTACAATACGGAATTTCTTGATTCGGTCGCCGCGCTCAAAGCCCGCGATAAAAGCTATACAATAGCTTAAAAATGGCGGCCGCGAAAATTTGTATGCGAAATAACGTTTTATTTTGACATGAAGATCGAGTCTGGGGGACTCGATCGTCATGTCAAAATAAAACGTTTTTTTTATAATTACCTCATTGTTCATTTTTTTCATTGATCAAAATAGATTTAAAAGGGTTAACAGGGTTGAGGGTTAAGGGTTCATATATCCAGTGGACCAAAATACGTTTTGAATTTAGCAAATTCTATCAAATTGCAGATCGTTTTTGATTTTATAAAGGTTCACATGTAGACGACCAGTAATTTTTTCGGATGCACAAGTCAATTAAAACATTTGTTCAAAAGTGATTAAACTAAAGATCAGTTTGGATTTATTTGACGTTCTCAAAAAGAGGCACAATCGTTATATTAGAGTGTTCAATAATATTTGAAGGAGAACAAAATGGGAATTATTCCAGGTTCGATTAAATACATGCTAGTTCAAAATCGATGATTACAGCTGTAGTGGCAATCATGTCATTTGGTTTAAATAGGTCCTTATTTTTATTATTTTGTTTATCTATTATATAGATTCTTTTCTTTTAGATTTTGTGATTGTGAGAACGTTGTAGGCTGTAGACTTGTGAACCATTTTCAATTTTACTAAGTACCTGGTACTTCTTGATAAGCCTACACTGTCCTCCCATACCTATTAACACTGTAATTTGAAAACATTGTAGCGACCACTTATTTTGAAAAGAGTAACCGTGGAGTTTCTTGCCGACTCTTCTCCATAGGAAGCGACCAATTGGAACCGTGCACCTAGCTTCTGACGTTTCATAAGTGCCCTTGTAGGTTTATGTGAAAAAAAAAACATTTTGAACTAGCTGCGCCCCGCGGTTTCACCCGCATAAGTCTCGATCCCGTGGGAATAACGTAATCAAAAGTATTATTTGTGTTAGTTCAGGTTATAAATTATCTGTGTGTCAAATTTCATCTAAATTGGTCTAGCCGTTTGAGCGTGAAGAAGAGACAAACATACACACACACAAACACAACTTTCGCCTTTATAATATTAGTAGGATTGAATTGAATTATCATCGATCCGAAAAGAAAAGAATTTAGAATTTCAAATTATTTACATTCTACATTACTTTAGAGTCAAAGCTGATTTTTTATTGACCATTTGTAATAAAAAAGTCCTTCAAATTTTTTATTGCAAGAGAATTTTTATTTTTAATAATTACCGGAGATTCTAAATTTCAGTTTACATGAAACAGCAATAATTAATTATGTTTATTCATTACAGCTACCTGCAGGAGAGCATGTACAATGACAGAATCCGTATCCACGACCGTACCAATGCATTCTCCTTTGCCCTGCAAGGCAACCCAGAGAACTTACCGGTCGTTCTGAGCTTCCTCAATAATAACCTACTAGCGCTTATATCCACGTAAGTATTGTTTATTTTCGTTATAATTTTTAATAAAAATAAAAAAAATTAATAACTTATTTTTGTATTTTTTTTTTTAACTGAACGCATTCAGCACATCTCAACCGCATTTAAAGCTGTTAGTGTAAATATTTCACAACAATAATTACACTGACATCTCTTGAACCTGGCTTATATTTATGTGCTGAAGGCGTTCAGTTTCATAGGTGAAATTTGTCCTAAAAGTTTGAGTTAAATGGCATGTGTTATGGTTTTTGACAGATATGGTGGTGAAGCTCGCCTCAACCTGTGCATCAACGCTCTCACTGCACATTTGACCGACTTCCAGAACATCCAAACGGTAAGTGTGGTTTATTAAAACTGTTTTATTTTGTAAAGGTTCAACATTTAACACACACAGGAAAAATAACACATATTTTGGATGTGTCAAAAGAAAATATACGTAGCGTTTATTTTGAAAGTGCGCAACGTCGCAAATAGATGTCAAATATTTCACTGTTTTGATCAATTTGGCAATAGTACTGTATTGAAATAATAAATGTGGCAAACTAGCGAACTAGAATAATTATTATAAAATGCAATAAATAATATCGTAACATCGGATATTTAGTTTTAGATGGTAATATTTTTTTTTTTGATAACTTTCCCAATGCCTTTTTCACCTAAAACGGGTACAACATCAAATTCAATGTTATAATTGCAATTCATTATTAATATCCTAGTTCGCTAGTTAGCCACATTTTTTATTTCCATACAGTAATATTGCCAAATTAGTCGAAATAGGAAAATTTTGACAGCTATTAAATAAATAAATAAAATAAAATTCATTTAATTCAGATAACGATAGATCCATACATTTTACCAAAATTCAAAATTAAAAATTAGAATAATAAATACAATTCAATTAAAAAATTCAAATAAAAATTAGAATAATAAATACAATTCAAATAAAAATTAAAACGACGATGTTGCCAACTTTTAGGATAAACGCTCTTAACCATTCGTATGGAACGTGGATCCACGCGAGATACAATGGTTTTTTAATTGTTTCTGTAATTACGATATACGAGAGGTTAAGTTGCCTCTTTACATTAGTTTGCTTAAAGTAATAAATAAATAAAATAATAAACTTACGCGCCGAAACTCAACTAAGTATCTTGATCTGGCTCACGAGGCTGTCGACATGTGGGATGTGGATACAGCAATCATTGTGCCGATAATCGTTACGGCCAATGGCATAATAGCTAAGAGCCTCGACCAACACCTGAGGAAGCTCTCGTTAGGCAGCTGGATCAAGGGCTTGATCCAGAAAGCAGTACTCCTGGACACGGCGCGTATTGTTAGGAGGTTCCTCTCTCAGGAGCCCTGACCACCGGTGGCTTGGACCCTGTTCCCGATACCGGTGGTTTTTTTGTATTTTAATATATTTTATTAAATATATTTTTTTAAGAATATTTAAAAATGTAAATAGTATGCTTAAAAATGAAATAAAGGAAAAAAAAAAAAATGTCGTTTGTTTAGTTTTCAGTTTTTAAGTTTTTTTGCTATTATATGTTTCTATTTTCAGTTCCGGAATTGGTTGTATGGAGCCCAATTGCAGTTGCCAAGTTCTTCTTTCGCCGCTGGTCAGGCAGTAGTAGAAGCAGCAATTCAAAATTTGGACTGGGGTAACGACGCCGGTCTTGAAATTTTCAACTTCGTTGTAACCAGGGGCGCATCTTCCACCATCCTTGCTTCTTCAGTCCTCCTCATCGCAGCAATGCTTCTACAAATGTTCCGTTAATTTATTTAATTTAAATTAGAAATTAAATAATTTAACCTTATTTTTTAAGAAAGTTGTGTCTTGACGTACAATCTAGAAAATAGTTTTCCAACGATTTTTAATATTAATGATTGTAATAAAATTATATTTATAATAAAGTATTTTTGTAAATAAATAATACGTATATTTTTAGTGATTTATTACCATTTTTATTTATACCAATTTTATCCTGATGGCTTAATTTAATTACTTATAATAACTAAATATTTCAGCACCATACACTACACAAACTAGTACATACAAGAATTGGATCAAATATAATTCCGTATTCTGAAACATTTTGCTTTTGCTATCTGGGATTAAGTCCTTTGCTACCCAAATCACAAGATACAAAGTGCTTTGATAACAATCTTCCTATTACATGTTGTAATAGTGTTTTGGCATACCCGCTCCCTGAGAAAGCAAAATTACTTAATAATTTCTTTAAATGTAATTTGGGGGCAAAACATAACCGATGGGTATTACTCGTATGTTTCAGAGCTTCGATAGATGGATTAGAATTCCAAATTGATTAAAAAAAATAAAATTATACATAAAATATAAAAACTTTTTTATAAAAAAAGATACAACCGACTTCCGAAATTATTTTTCTCTTTGTAGTGTTTTTTTTTTGGAAATCGGTTGTGTATTTTTTTTTGTGAAAAGTTTTTTATTTTTCACTTTTTAGTTGTGGTACCTACTCCACACAAATTCGAATACCACTACCTTCCATGTAAATAACAGTGACAAGAACTTATCATCCACATACTAAGTGGGAAAAAATACGTATTATTGAAGCTAACTCAAAAACTACCCAAGCAAACTTAATAAAATTTATATGGGACCACCTCTGAAGTATGACCTACCAAAACAAAATGAATCATTAAAATTCATGTGTGTTTTGTTATTCGTTGAGATTAGTCGCGTCGATCGCGTGCTCTACTTAAGTGCAAAGTGCAGACGCAGCAAACAAGCCGCGCCGGCCGGACCGCGCTCGCCGCGATGACACACACAATTACGTAAGAATTGACCTACATTTCAATTATAATTATTAAGTGATATTTATTAACTCGCCAATAACATGGCTGAGACCACCAAAATTAAGGTGAAAACCGAAAATGAACAACTGCTGTACAAATATTACAGCGCAGAAAGAGCTGATAATGAACAGCTGCGTAATGTTATTTCTGATATGGAAAAACAAATCGAAAGCCTCCAACAACAAGTGAGGTCTTTACAGCATAAAGCACAACAAAGTACAGCTGCAACCAGTAAGCCAGCTGAGCCAATAAAAAGTCCAACACAGTGTACTGAATACTGCACGGATGAGGAGGAACTAGCCAGGGAAACTCAGTGGATCAGGCAAAAGAGCAGGAAAAAACGAAAATTAAACACATCGCCCACTCACACTGCCAACATTGAACACCTAGAGATTGTTCAAACCGAGAAACCGAAAACCAAAAAGATTCCGCCACCTCCGCCAGTAGTAGTAGATGGCGTCGAGAACTATCAGGCCTTGTTTGACTTATTGTCGAAGTCTGAGTCTGGTGATAAATTCACTACTAAAATGTTAAATGGGAAGTGCGTTAAAATAAACGCAGTGAATGAAGACACATATAAGTCAATTTCAAAGTTATTAACTGAAAATAACTTTCTATGGCACTCCTACGAAAACAAGCAGGAAAGACCAATACGAGTCATGGTGAAAAACCTTCATTTCACTTGCAAGCCTGACAGAATAATTGCGGACTTACAAAGCAAAGGTTTCAAGATTGAAGATGCAGCAAACAAATTGAAATGGAATAATAAGGAGCCTCTGAACATGTTTATGCTAACTTTCAGCAATGAGGAAGACATAAATAAAATATATAGCATTAAGTCAATATTAGGATGTAAAGTAGAAGTACATCCTCTACATACTTCGAGGCTAGTACCTCAATGCAAGAGATGCCAGGCGTACGGACACACACACAAATACTGCTCTAAAGAACCTAGATGTGTCAAATGTACAGGCAAACATCTGACTGCTGACTGCAAAAAACCGGCAGAAGAGAAGCCAAAATGCGTCCACTGTGGGGAACCGCATCCAGCTAATTATAGAGGATGTATAGTTGCCCGGGAAATGCAAGGCATAAAAAACAAAACTATAAAGAAGTCGGCAATAAAAAGCCAGTGCAAAACCAACGACATAGTACAAACTAGCTCACAAACGCAAAATCATTACGTGACACAAAACCCTCATAAGAAAACATACGCGCATGTTGCAGCCAAAACTGTCAATCTTGCGAATATTCGTGAGAATGTTAATGCCGATAAAGGTATGGAACGAAAGTTGGACGAAATTATTAAATTGATGTCCTCATTTAACGCTCGTTTGGATAGACTAGAAAATAGCGCTACGAATGCTATTTCCAGACCAAAAAAATGAATCCATTAAAAATAATGGCATGGAACTCAAACGGACTACTTAAACATCAACAAGAATTAGAAGTAGTCCTGATCACAGAAAACATCGATATATGCCTTATATCTGAAACTCACTTTACTAAGCAGTCATACATAAAGTTCCGAGGATATAAAGTGTACCATGCACTGCACCCTGACAATTCTGCCCGAGGTGGCAGCGCGGTTGTAGTAAAAGAGAATCTCTGTCATCATGAAGAATATAAGTATGAATGCCATGAAATTCAAGCTGTGGCGATTTGTATTCAATCTCAACTGTATCCAGTCACCGTAGCGGCTATCTACTCGCCTCCGAGATATAACATAAAAAAAGATCATTATGCAAGGTTCTTACAGAAACTCGGACAAAGATTCATCTTAGGTGGCGACTTCAACGCTAAAAATACGCATTGGGGTTCAAGACTGACCACCACTAAAGGAAAGGAACTCATGAGTGCCATGAAAGAGCTAAAGTGTGAAGCTATATCTACCGGAAAACCAACTTATTGGCCAAGCGATCCACGCAAAGTACCAGACCTAATAGACTTTTTTATTACTAAAAATATATCTAGTAATTATTTAAGCATCGATGAATGTTTTGACATGAATTCAGACCATTCTCCTATAATTTTATCAGTATGGCATCAGATCTTACGCGTAGAGAGCAGTCCTACACTTGTAAATAGATATACAGACTGGGAAAGTTTCAGAATAGACTTGGATAATACAATACAATTAAGAGTTCCATTAAAAACTCCGAAACAGCTGGATTTGGAAATAAGTAAATTTACAACTATTATACAGCAAACTGCCTGGAACAACACACCGGAAAAAACACACCGAGTCAAAGCAACCGCCTACCCTGCAGAAATAAGGTGTCTTATAACCGAAAAGCGGAAACAAAGAAATATGTGGCATCAGACCAGATGTCCACAAGATAAAAGACTGCTAAACAAGCTTGGTAAGCGTCTTACGAAAGAAATTGAGCACTACAACGACACCTTAACAAACAACTACCTTAGCCAATTGACGAGTGATATCAAAACAGGCTACTCGCTATGGAAGGCTACGAAGTATATGAAACGCCCGATCACACAAATTCCTCCTATTAAGGAACAAAATGGAAAATGGGCAGTGACGGACCAACAAAAGGCCTTAAGTTTCGCTGACAATTTAGATCAAATATTCCAATCAAACGAAGCCCAGGGTCACAATGCGAGGGTAATAAAGAGTGTACAAATTAGTTCAGATATTAAGTTGGTTACCCCAAGAGAAGTATCTAGAGAAATTAAGAGTAATTTTAATCGGAGAAAATCCCCCGGTTACGACTTAATTACAGGGGAAGTTTTACAAAATCTCCCACGCAAAGCCATAGTCAAGATTACCACGCTCATTAATGCTGCATTTCGATTAAAGCACGTTCCAGACTTATGGAAAGTAGCTGAAGTTATAATGATAGCTAAGCCTGGGAAGCCACCTCATGAAACAACATCTTACAGACCGATCTCACTTTTGCCTGTGTTGTCAAAGCTATTTGAGAAATTATTTCTAAAGAGATTGAAGCCCCTAATCGAAAGTGAAAATCTGATCCCCGATTATCAGTTCGGATTTAGAAAAAAACACTCCACGCTCGACCAAGTACACAGAATTACCAATATTATTGAAAGAACACTAGAGGAGAAGAAGGTGTGCTCCACGGTTTTCCTTGATGTAGCCCAGGCTTTTGATAAAGTATGGCATGAAGGCCTCATATATAAACTAAGAACGATGCTGCCTCAACAATTTTCAGACATCCTAGAGTCGTATATAACAAACAGATTGTTTAGGATAAGACAGAGAAACGCCTATTCAGACCTTAGGCAGATAACAGCTGGAGTACCACAAGGAAGTGTACTTGGTCCGGTCCTGTACCTACTATACACCTGCGATATTCCTAAGCTAGAAAATAATTTTATTGCAACCTTTGCTGACGACACAGCTATCATGGCTGTTGGAAGTAATCACGAGGAAGCTGTAGAAAAGGTTCAAGATTCCATCAATCGTATCTATGAGTGGACTACAACATGGCGTATCAAACTGAATGAAAGCAAGTCTATCCACATTGACTTCACGAATAAAAAGCCAAAATACTTCCCAGTATTCATCAATAACCAACAAATACCATACGCGAATACTGCTAAGTATCTCGGCATGACCCTGGATGCAAAACTGCGCTGGAAAGAGCATGTCAAAAAGAAAAGAGCAGAATTAGATATTCGGTACAAAAAAATGTATTGGCTACTTGGTAGACAGTCACCATTGTCAATACCTAACAAATTGTTGTTATACAAACAAGTTTTAAAGCCTGTATGGACCTACGGTATTCAGCTGTGGGGCTGCACCAGCCAAAGCAATCGTCAAATCATACAACGTTTTCAAAATAAAGTACTAAGGGATATAGTCAACGCGCCCTGGTACATTAGAAATAGTGACCTCCACCGGGACCTCAAGATGGATGTCGTAAATATAGTTATACAAAAATATGCAGAAGCTCATGAACACAGACTTCATCATCACGTGAATGTTGAGGCGATCCAACTCCTTGACAACACTGAATTAGTGCGAAGACTAAAAAGGGTTAAACCTTTTGAATTAGTTTAGTGCAGAGTAAGTGAACTTAAACTGTGGTGCAAGTGCTGACTTTTACAAAGAACACGTGAATCAAGTGTCTTCCCCTTAACTTATAGTGAATAAGAAAGACGTTATTGGACGACTTCTTAATTTTATAGTTACTTAGCAGTTTAAGTTATATTTAAATTACTTATTAGCTAATAAGCTAGATTGTAATGTGTATAAAGTATCATCAATTGTGAAACTTTATAAAGGAAAAAAAAAAAAAAAATTAAAATCAATTCATAATTGGCGGAGTAATCGCGTAACAAACATAAAAAAAAACATACAGTCGAATTGTAAACCTCCTCCTTTTGGAAGTCGGTTAAAAATAGGTAAGTACGTTAAAATAGCCACCACAAGTGGCGCTACTATATCCGGCGCGCCGAAACTCAACTAATGCAAGTTATTTTGCAAATCTTTTTTTTCTCAATAACTGCATTCGATTCGTTTTCAATCTGCGTAAATATGATCATGTCTCTGCGCATCGGTCGCTTCTATAGTGGTTGCCCATACGCCAGCGCAGAGAGCAAAGGGCGCTGACCACCTTGATTTCATTTCTTGACTCTCCCACTTCCCCTAATTATCTAGCCCCCCACTTTCAGTACATTTGTAACAACCACAATAAGAATCTACGGTCATCAAATAATCGCGTTCTTCAATGTCCCACTCACCGCACAGACTTCATTCACTCTTCCTTCTTCGTTCAGTCTATTTCTCTGTGGAATGCACTCCCCCTGGAAATCAGGATGGCAACCAACCGATTATCCTTTAAAGTTAAAGTTCGTGAGCACATTCGTAAGAAGCTGGCAGTATCATCACAACGCTAATGTTTTCCCATTGTTTGTCTTATTATTTTATTTAGTATATTCATGTATTTATGTGTATTTATTTGTGCTTATTTTATATATTTAATTAGACCTATATATTAGGTCTTTACCTATGAAATTGCCGTTTTGCATGAAATAAGTTAACGCCCTTGTTTCTCTATATTTTTTATTTTTATTAATCAAAGTAATTACCCATGCAATCAATGCATTTTTGCCAACGTAGTGGTAGCTTATTGATGCCCTTTTTGAAAAAGTCTGCTGGACGGGAGGCAACAAATTCTTCAAAGGCATTTTGAACTGCCTCTCGGTTATTGAATTTTTTCCCCGCCAAGAAGTTATCCAAATTCTGGAAAAAGTAGAAGTCTGTAGGGGCAAGGTCTGGTGAGATCGGTGGATGACGGAGAACTTCCAACCCCAGTTCTTGTAATTTGGAGACCGTCTGCTGTGCCGTATGAGGTCGCGCGTTGTCGTGCAGGAGCAGCGGAGCCGAACGATTGACCAAAGCTGGTTGGAGATGTGTGAGCTTCTCCATCATTATGTTCAGTTCTTCACAGTACACATCTGCAGTAATGCTCATCCCGTTTGGTAAGAAGCTGTGATGAATGACACCGGCGCTAGACCACCAAACAATGACCATCACTTTTTTAGGGATCAGTTTTCGTTTGGGGTATTGTTTAGGTGCTGAACCAGGATCTAACCAACTTGCTGAGCGCTTGCGATTGTCGAATAGAATCCATTTTTCGTCGCAAGTAACAATGCGATTCAATATGCCTTCGTTTGTGTGCCTGTTAAGCAGTGCAAGGCTCAACTCGACGCGTGCTTCGCGCTGGCGATCATTCAGTTCGTGGGGCACCCATTTGTCAAGCTTTTTTACCCTACCAATTCAACGCAAATGGACCAATATTGTTTTGATGCTAACATCGAAAGCTGCTGCTAATTCAGCTATAGATTGAGAATCATCAGCTTCCACAGTCGCCTTTAATTCGTCATTGTCGACTAAAGTTTTCGGCGACCACGGGGTTCATTTCTTAGGTCGACATTTCTAGAACGGAAGCGAGTAAACCAATAACGGATGGTGCGATGGTTAGTAGTGTTCGCTCCGTATACGTCGTTGATGTTGCGTGCCGCTTCTGCCGCTTTGCTGCCACGACGGTACTCATACTCCATAATCACTCGAATTTTTAACGTATCCATGATGACGAAAAACGTACAAATGCGATGAAAACAGAACGCTAACCATTAAACAAATGACTAATTTTCAAAAAAGAATTCCATATTTTAAAAATAAAAATAATTTGAACTTAGAATTCTTAGCGAAAAAAGAAAAAATTGGACTTGAAATAGCCAGTATGGCAGAACGGCAATTTCATAGGTAAAGACCTATTATTATATTTATAGTTTGTAATAAGTATATGTGTATCCTTATATATGAGTTTTTTTTTTTCCTCTATTTTCGTAATTGCACCTACCACAGTTTGTCTCTGTATCACCCAAAGGTTAACTGGTAGAAAATGCCTGTGGCATTAAGTCCGCCTCTGTACATTTCTGTGCTTGAAGTATTAAATAAATAAATAATAAGTAATCTAAACTTCGCTTCAAATCATTTGCTGACGTTTTTAGAAATCCAAAAATGACGATTTCGAGGTTGATTGAAGAATGATGGATTGTTTGATCAACTGCGATTAATTTAATTACTTTGGTGATAAGTAACTAATAAAATTGTATGCTTTGTCAGAAGCTAGATAAAAATGTTTCGTAGGTTTACAACGATTTGCGATAAAAAACACCGACACAAACGAAATCTCTAAAAAATATTACACATGTATTGGCCCTTTAAGTTTAATATAAGTTGTAGGTAATATTTGGATCCAAGCGCCGTCATTGCGTCGGGGGACGTTACATAGGTACTGAGATAATAATAAAAATAAATAAAATAAAAATCGTTTATTTTCAGGCATCGATGGCCCATAGCGTGTTAGTAATCAGTACAAACCAGGGCTTTACATAACGGTAAAATTTTCGTAACGTTACCTTCATTTTACAGAGTTACCGTTAATATTAAAATAACGTTAATAGATTTAACGGTATTTCTGCAATTTTTTATCGTTAATATATAATAACGTTAATTCTATTTTAACGTTAATTTTAACGTTATTATTAACTTGTGGAATTAGCGATGCTTGAGGCGCGCGGAGGGCCGCCCCCGCGCGCTGCGCTGAGGTCGTACCGATCAAAACGTTGCCAGATTCTTACGCGTGAGAAGTGCTGCTGGCAATGATAAATGATAATAATATTTATCCAATATCAAGATGAGAGTTGTTTTAATTAAACATGCAGGATTTAATAGTCTACCACGCCGCCACGGCGTGGCGTGTCGATTATAGTCACTGACTGCCACAGCACAGTGGGCTGAAAATAGACATAGACTTAGGGATCAACTTAGTAATATTTTTCTTTTTTCGACTGAAATGGATTTAGGTATTACGATACCTAAACGGATTTCTTTCTTATTGATCAATTTAATGCTATTTCAGTTTTTCAATATACAATTTCGTTACTTTATATCACTTGGTTGAAAAAATGTATGGACAATACATATTTGTCCATATTTTTTTTTATAAAAAAGATATATTTCGACTTTGGTACAAGTGCCCCTAATTTCCTTTGGCACGATTATGCCCCTTATTTTTCTGCATTTTTTTACATATCGCATAGTGCGAGCACGCTTAATGCGTGCGATCTTGGGAGAAAAAAAATAAAATGTGTTTTTAGAATATAAAAAAGGTTTTAATCTATTTATAATTGACATTAGGTATTTAATGGTTATAAATAAATTATGAACAGAAATGTAATGAGGCCTGCGAACGTGGCTCGCAACTACAAGTCGAGATGTTTGCAAAATTCAATTCCAAGCACGTTGCGCTAGTGTGAGTGCCTGTCGGAGCGATATACACCTACAGTGAGCAATACAACCACGCACACATTGACAATTATTGCTTGACGCGACAGCACTACTAGCTTCCGAAAATTTATGATAAATTTGGATGTGTTCCGTAATACCAAAAATGATGAATGAAAACTTAATATTTTTCCCTAAAGAGCTTGAACGGTTAATAACATGGAGTGTCTTTTGCACATAGCATAAAACAAGACGTAAAAACTTGGTCTATCAAAGAAGAAGACAACAAATACGTAATGAAACAGAGGAAGAAATAGATACAAGAGAGATTTCGAGAGGAGTTAGGGCTTCTGATAGATATCGTGAAGCAGGGATCAGGGACAACAAATGACGGAAATACAGCATTACAATTCTTCGAATTTCCTGAAAAAACGCCAGCTATTATTGGTTTGGATGAAGAAATAGTGCGCAGATTTTCAGTTATTTTACAAGCAATTACATTAGGTGAAAACATAGATGTCGAAAAATTTCGAGCTTAAATCCGTACGACCGCAGAGAGATACCTACAGTTCTATCATTAGTACTATATGTCAGCAACAGTACATAAATTGTTGATTCACGGAGCTGATATCATGAAAAACTCCATTGTACCGATTGGAAATCTGTCTGAAAAAGCATCTGAATCGCGTAACAAAAACTTTCGCAAATACAGAGAGCACCATTTATGTAAAATAAATAGGACGAGCACGAATGAGGATATGATGAAGATAATGTTTCTGACTTCAGATCCTTACGTTTCTGCAACACGGCCAATAATGCATCGTGCTCAACATAAAACAAAGATGAGGCAAGAAACCTTGGATCTTTTAATTGTTGAGCCGAAGCAACAGATAGATATTGAGTTCTGTGACATAGATGTAATTAATTATGACACAGAGTCTGATGAATCTGATATAGATGTTTAGGATGCTTGCAGCTTGGGGGCAAATCTATGTGCTCTGCGCAAGAAGGATGGCGGCATTCGTCCCATTGCCGTAGGGTAAATTTGTTGTGCTTTCTACAATGCTTTCTAAATTCAACGTAGGGTATTTGGATGATGGAACCCTAGGAGCAGATGTAGACACAGTATATTAAAAGATTTAACTTTATTAAAGAAAAAATCAGTTCATTGGCCTGGAACTTTTTCAAAATGTGAAATTAATCTTCCCCAAACGACTGACAGACAGACTATCATAGCAAAATTTTATACTGTAGCACCAAATATCAAAATTACGGAAAGAAACTCTCTTCACCTCCTGGGGTCCCCAGTTTTTGATGAATCCTTTCCAACGTTCATTGAGGAGAAAATACAAAATTTCAACTGTATCTCGGAAAAACTTTTCAAAATTAATATTCATTCGGCCTTCACACTCAATTCGATACTGCTGCTTTGGACCAAAATTTACTTATAGTTTCCGTTCCTCCTATCTATGGAAGCATCCACAACTTTTAGAAAAAGGTAGACATTATTAGAAACACTTTAACATCAATTCTAAATGTGGCTCTGGACGACCGAGCGTGGCAGCAAGCCACACTTCCCATTCGCCTGGGTGGTCTCGGTGTCCAAAAAATTTCAAGTATAAGATTACCGGCGTTCCTCTCCTCGGTCCACAGTACCAATAAATTAACCAGGAAAATTTTATCTTCCTCACTGGCCGATTTTGAGGTACGGTACGTCAAAATCGCCCAGTGGATAAAATTTGCCTTACCGATGCGTTGAACGCTTGGAAAATGGCTTGTCCCAATACGACAACCCGTCTTCCCAGAGACGATGGGACGTGCCGCTCTGCAGTATTATACGGAACACCCTGATAAACACGTCACCTAATACTGTTGAGTGCGCCCGTCTGCTGGCTGTGGGAGAATGGGAATAAGGCTTGTGGCTTCAGGCGCTCCCGTCATCCACCATAGGCACTGTGATGGATGACTCATCGTTTCGGCTCGCTACGTATCTCCGCTTGGGTGCACCTTATGTTGCTCCGCATCGGTGTCTCTGCGGTGAAGCTGTCGATAGTCTCGGGCACCAAGGCTTGTCCTGCTGCAGGAGCGCAGGTCACATAGCACGGCACACCAGCATCAACGACATCATTTGTCGAGCCCTTGTCACCGCCGGCGTACCAGCGGTATTAGAACCTAACAGCTTGGTACGTGACGATGGGAAGAGACCAGACGGGATGACGTTGTTGCCTTGGAAGGTGGGTGGGTCTCTAGTGTGGGACGCAACCTGTGTCGACACCCTTGCGTCATCTCATGTTCCTAGCACGGCGGGCTGTGCTGGCGCCACTGCTGCGGCTGTTGAGACCCTCAAGCAGCGCAAATACTGTAACCTTATGGGTAACTAAAGCTTTGAGCCGTTTGGGGCGAAACACTCGGATCATGGGGCCCGAGTGCGCGTCTCCTTTTTAAGGAAATTTCTCGTCGATTGATCGACATTTCACGTGACCAGAGGGCTGGCTCGTTCTTTGGCCAAAGAATTAGCATTGCCATTCAACGTGGCAATGCTGCCAGTCTTCTGGGCACGTTTTCGAATGACAGCGATGCGGACGAATACTCGAAGCCTAAGTTTTGTTTTTTATTTTTATTTATACAGATAGTTAGTCTTTTATTTAATTTAGTACCTAGTGTAAATAGTTATGTTAAAAACTGTAAAGTTATGTTAACAATTATTTTTGAAAATAAATAAATTTAAATCTTGCAGCTTTAATTACGTTTTTTTTATTTGTTTAAATATTTTCCATTTTTTTTTCATAAAAGCTAGTAATGAGTCAATATGTATTATTTTAATAAAACTAAAAAGCAGGAAATAAAAAAAAAACAAAAACCTCGACTGCAAAAACACATAACTGAAAAAAGAAAAACAAGCATTATAAATCTATAGAATTTTGGTATTGCAGGCGGACAAACAAAATTTACACCATCATTTCAGGTTATTGGTTTGTCCCGCCTGCAATAGGTACCAAAGTTCTATAGATTTATAATGCTTGTTTTTCTCTTTTCAGTTATGTGTTTTTGCAGTCGGGTTTTTTTTTTAAATAATTTTTAATTGTGAGTCCGTCATTCACATTTTTTTTTTGTATTTTAATGCATGTTTTATAAAATAATGCAAGGAAGGGTATCAATATAGGAAGTAATATTAGATACTCAGGGCATTAGATCTCAGTATAATTATCTAACTACTCTCACTAAATTACAAAAACCTTTAGAAAATTACCATGTACCTTAAAAATAGTTGATTTCTATTCCATTTATGTTCATATAATTTTATATAGGATCATTTAGTACCTAATGGTGCCGATTCTCTTGTCACAAATGCCTCTAAACTAAACTAAAAATCACCAAAATTTGGTTTATTCCTGTCAAACGACGATTTTCCATTCTGAAATAGACTAAAGTGACACAACTTAACTATATTTTAGTTTGACAGCACTAAGATGGCACTGAGATATTAGTTTAGTGAAAATGGCAATTTTGCTATTCTGAATTTGACGTTTTTAACCTAAAATTTAGATTTTTAATCGCGACTAAAAACATGTGGAATAAAATTGGTTGTCATGAACTAAAATTCACACCAACACCTCGACTTCAGATGAAAAAACAGTACTAAATATTTTTTTTCTTTTGCTTATATCTCGAAAACGGTATGTCCAATCGCAAAAATAATGAAAATTTCGACACCCTTTATAAAATCCTTAAACCCCTAACACTCTACATGTAGGTAATATTTTTTCTTATTTTCCACACAAAAAGTGAAAAATCCATATAAAACACGTCGAGGCTCCGGCTCTAAAAAGATTCACGTGGTTAGGTATCACGTGTGGAGTCGCGGTTGTCAAATTCGATTTAGATGTGTCAAAATTATTTTTAAATTTAGAGAATTTATTTTGCAGAATAGCTTTGAGATTGTCATAGTCAAAAGTAAGGAATTTTAGTGATAGTTTAGTTCGGTGTACAAGAGAATCGGCACCACTGTCTATTATAAACAGATTAAAACCTTTTTTATATTCTAAAAACACATTTTATTTTCTTCTCCCAAAGTCTAACGCGTGCACGCATTGTACGATATGTCAAAAAACGCAGAAAAATAAGGGATATAAATAAGAAAATTAAGGGCACTTGTACCAAAGTTGAAATATATCCTTTTTACATATTTGTCCATACATCTTTTTCAACCAAGTGCAACAGTGTATCTAAAGTAATCCAATGCTAAGCGAGCGCACACAATGTAAACCTACAGAACGGCAACGCTGCTAAATCAAGGTTAAAATTTACGTTAGTTATCGTTTTTACGTTAACGTTATATTACTGGTAACGTTATCAAGTATCGTTACTTTTTTTGTAACGTTAGTAAGGTATCACATTGAAATTAACGTTACATAACGGTTATTATTTTGTTATTTGGTAACGTTAACAAGCCCTGGTACAAACTTAAAAACTATGTTAGTAGTAACACTTAAACACACATGAGTACAAAAATAAAAACACAAATACACAATAAAAACAAAATAATATCTATATTAATATTATAAAGAAAGAGCGAAGTTTGTGAGTTGATCTATATGTGGAGGGTAATGTCCGAAACCACAGCTCTTATTTGAAAAATTATTTCACAATTTGAAAGGTACGTTATGGGCGTCTAGCATGTTTGCTGTAGCACAAACTGAAGACTTTTATGCTATTATGAGGAAGAAGGCCGCATCCTTAATAAGCAAAATGAGGGCTAGCAGCAACAGTATTCTGAAAACCCTAGCTTGCTCTTGCGTCAGGGATGAATAATAATTATGTATATCAAATTAATAAATTCTAACCCTTAGTTGATAAGTTTGTTTTTTGTACTAACCAGTGGACCAATATTGTCAAATAAAATAAAATAAATATATATATATTTTATTCCAAATGGGCATAGGCTATCTATTATGTAAATATATACAAAGAGAAGTACTTAATAATACAGGGTTTTCCAATAAGAGGTGTCATTTTGATATTCAAAGAAAAATGCCATTTTTTAATATAAATGATCGGATGTTTATTTCATTATAAAGAGGAAGGTATGCCGTTAATAGTGGAAAATAACATCAGGCAAATGACCACCACGACCACGCTTACAGGACCATATCCTTTTCATGAAATTTTCCATAACCAAATCGCAAAGTGGCTGCCCTATGTCCTCGATAGCCTCACGAATTCCATCTTTGAGGTCTTGTATCGACGCTGGGCTGTTGGCGTAGACCTTCTCTTTCACGTGGCCCCAAAGGAAGAAGTCGCAAGGTGTTAAATTACAAGACCTCGGTGGCCAATTGTGATCACCTCTTCGAGAGATAACACGGTTCGGAAACTTTTCCCGTAAAAGATCAAGGGTTTCGTTGCTTGTGTGGCACGTAGCGCCGTCTTGTTGAAAGTAAACGTTGTCCAGATCAATACCATCCAATTCCGGCCATAAAAAAAATCATTAATCATCTCTCGATAGCGCAATCCATTCACCGTAAATGTTGCTCTAGCTTCATTTTCGAAAAAGTAAGGTCCAATAACTTGTGAAAACACCTTGCGACAAAAATTGCATTTTTCTTTGAATATCAAAATAACACCTCTTATTGAAAAACCCTTTATTATTGAAATACTATCATGAATTCATGCAAGCCTATGTGGTACTTTTTGTTAGGTTACTGCTCAGAACTTGTGCACAACCTGTCCTGAACAGAATACCGTTTTCATATGTATGTAAATTGCATCCGTGCGGAGCCGGGACGGGTCTGCTAGTGACCCTTCCCGATATATACTATACTTAATAACTAATAATACTATTACTATAATATTTATTAAATATAATATAATATTATAAAGAGGTAAAATAAATTTGTCTGTTTGTATGTAGGGGGTAATCTCCGGAAAAAATATTTTTGCATTGTATAGCCAAATTTTCGAGGAAGGTTAAAGGCTCACGGACGAAGACGTGGGCAGAAGCTTATAATATAATAAAGATAATAGAGCCGTAAAGTTTGTTTGTGTGTTTGAACGTGCTAATCTCTGGAACTACCAGTCGGATTTGTAAAAATCTTTTTGCATAGGATAGTCCGATTCTTGAGGAAAGGAGGATGCTCAGGCTCCATAGAAAAAAACCCAGCTATGGGGGAAGAGAGATGTATCTCAAATCATCAATAATAATAAGTAGATAATAAAATAATAACCCGTTATGACCGTGATCCTTACTGGCAAATATGATGTTAAAATGCGAGCTTGGCTCATTTTATATTATATGTATACATTTATTGTAACAGAAATTTCAAGAGTTTGATCTGAAAATAGTCAGGATTTAAAAGCATCGTCACGTGAAAATACAATTGTTAACAGCGATACTATGATATTGATTCGATAGTTTGGAGTTCTATTATAGTATCGCCATCAGCGCTAATTTTACTATCAAGATATACGTATATACGTGAGGAAACTTTCTATACCATTGCTTTTTGCCTTAGCTATCGATAATGTAATATCGATATGCAAACACCTTAATGCTTTTATTAATAATTACAAATAATTATTAATCATTCATGGGCACCAGTTTATTATAAAACTGTCAATTTTGATATGTTTGCCAGTAAGGATCACGATCACAACCGGTTATTATTTTATTATTATTGATAATTTGAGATACATCTCTTTTACCTCGAAGCTGGCTTTTATTTAGCATTCTCTTTTCTACGTTTTGTCATGTCGTGAAGACCGTGCGAAGCAGGGGCGGGTCGCTAGTAAATAGTATAAAACTAAGTCGGTTTTCATGTCTGCATGTGTGGCCGCTTAAGCTTAGTTCTTCTAAACTATGCAATGAATTTTGAAGCAGTTTTCACCATCATTTAGAGAACTTGTTCCAGAAGGTTTATATGTATATGTTTGATACAATTATATTCAACAGTACTTACAATAAAACTGGCCATAATTGACTATAGCGGATATCTTTGCCCGAACACGAAAGATAACTAAAAACTTGAATTGTAAATAAAATTTGATATTATTATTATATATATTTAAATATCTCGGGACCTTAGGATCCCGGTTTTTGGAAGGCGTACGAGGGGCCGAAGACAACTCGCAGAGGCCCCTTAGACAATTTTAAATGGAATGAGGCACCAACCGACGATTATCCCAGTATGCAGTATGCAAGTGCACCCAAGGACAACCCCTGGTTGGTGTAGGACTATTGCAGAATATGGAAACAAATCTATTGGACTATGGGTTTGGGTGGCTTAAGTTGACTGGTGACCTGGAACTATAGAAGGACTACGGCCCCTGCCTAATCAAGTTTTATATGTACCCGGATAAAATGGCAGGGGGACTTGCACACTCAATAATAGGCCCCCGAAAACGGTCGCTAGTACAAAATATCGTAGCGGCAAGGGGGCAACATGTCCTAGGTGCTTAAGAGGAGTGGAGAGGTATTCCACGGCTATCAGGACAATCCCGGAATTACGGTCAAGATCCCTTCCAGCATCTTACTGGAATACTTCCTTCCTCCAAGCACGTTTGCTCTTGCGAATCTCCACTCAAGCCGGCCAATTAAGGCAAGAATGAGGTGGAAGCTCTGTTCTTCGTCAGTGTTCACTCCAGCCAGCCAATAAAGGCAAGCCAGAGGTGAGGAACAAGACTTCTCGGGGATCGCTACTGCCCAACAGCTCGCCACTTGCTGTCAAGAGATACAAAAACCCGCAGGTTTTTGTATCTCTTTTGGTCTGGCTCCTCATCCCAGACCTGTTCCGGCAAAGTAAACTCGACCGGCACAGACCTAGAGTTCGGAGCGCGCAAGCCCCACGACGAGGTCAACGTAGAGATACGGTCGCGGGGTTATTGTTATTATTATTATTTGATTTTTTTATTTTGATTTATGTTATTTTCTAAAAAAAATGGAATTGAAAATAAAATTTTGGTTCGACAAAGATATTCGGCAAAGATATCCACTATGGACAATGATGGCCGGTTTTACGGTATTGTCACATCAATATATTGAACTTGTGCGAAGTATGGATGAGTCGCTAGAGTAGGTAATAAGAAAAAATATTAATGTGATTAAGATAATCCAAGTTCTTATCAGAAAATACAACTCACCAACAAGGGTTTTGATTGTAATATTCACGTTAGAGATTAGACTTTAACAAATTTTTTGGAAATAAAAACGTCAAAGTGTAATTCAAATAATTGAGATTAGAAATAGATTATTTCATTATACATATAACCTTGTACACATTTTAGTTTCAGTTCGAGAAAAAATCAACATTTACCAAATTTTAACTAGATATAGTTCAAACCTTAGCCATATGGATATATACATGTCGAAGACGGGTATGTGACTCTTTCGTTATTATCAGCGATATTTTAATTACTGTGGGCGTAGTGTGGGTAGTGTTGGTTAATACGCAATAGAAAGACCGTTTGCAGTTTAGATCACATTATAATTTACCATCAAATTAATCACAACTAGCTAAATTATACACACACAGGGTGCGACAGGGTTTATTAAAATCACAAATTAACACAATGATCACAAATTACAACTAACACAGTAACTGAGCACAACGAATCGAGAACAGTTCCGCGACGTCTTAACTCCGATGCGATTCGAGCTGAATCCCTCCTTGCCGTGGCCTTAAAACATCACGACTCTGTAGAATAACGCTTTCTGGCGTGGGTAGATCACTTGATGTCGCCAGTGGCGCGCTTGCGATTCGTTTCGTGTCCGTACTAATGACCGGATCCAACATACATTTAAATAAATCCAGGCCTTCTTCCCATGGGAGTAGGCAGAAACTACAGAACGCCACCTGCTACAATCCGTACATACTCCTTTTGCCTAGTTTATGTTCATACATAGTACGTACATAGTTTAGGGCAAATTCATTGCATATAAAAACGTGTGCGGTCGGGGGAACTCCGTCAGGAACGAAGTTCTTTCTCACGTATGATATAAAATAAGTTTTTACAGCCGCTATCTTGTATTTACAGTTCGATCCCACTATCGGCTTTAACACCCTCGAAAACCATAAAAACGATACCCATGATGAATGAAAATTTTCAGAGTTGTCATCTTGGATTTTCATTTTGACCTCACTATCGGCTTTTGCATCCTTGAAAACCATGAAAACGATACCCTTGATGAAAAATTTGAAAATTTTCAGAGCCGGCCGGATCTTGGATTTTCTTCATTTTGACCAAATTCACACCTTCTCTCTCTCTCTCTCTCTCTCTCTCTGTCTGTGTCTGTATTTCTTTCTCTAGGAATTAGAAGAAGACAGTGGCAAGTTTAATGCTTTTTAGCGTGACGATTTCTGAAAGTTTACAAGCTGCGTTAAAGAACATCTTTCCAATAACCCTGCTAATATAATGAAATTAAATGAAATTATTTATTCTGTAAATAGGATAACGGAATCACTTTCCACGTCATAATATAAAAAAATAATCAAAATGGAGTCGACATTTCCTCTTTGACTACCCCTGTGAAGAAATGCCGAAACCAACTCAAGGGTTAATCTCTTGTATGCGCTGCTGAATGGGTCGCACACACCTTGGGTGATAGCTTGAATGATAAGTCACGGATAGCCAAAGATGATGGTTTATTGAATATATTTAACTACCACGTAACTAATGATATATGAATGTTGTGTGAATGAGTACCGCTTATTATGAACGCTGATTGTGTACTGCCGCGTTGCACTATAATTTGTGCAAGGTGACGGAAAAGTGCTGATGTATGCAATGCGCGCGTGCCATGTACGATACATGACTCGTACATCTCTTTTAAAGTCGAGACATAATCTTGGTCAGATCATGGGAGGATCATGTAGATTAGTGTCTGAAATTGTCTTTTAAGGAAAGGACCCCACAGATTTGAGTTGACCCTTCCAGTCACTGCAAGCATTTGTTAGTAATCGTGTAGCTCAATTCACAACTTAAGTAGCTCAACGACTCGACGAACAATAAGAAAGAAAGGTACATTTGGGTAGGCCGCATAAAGTACCTACTCAAACTGCCAGACCATCATTATAACTAACAGAGAAAGAAAACAAAAAGAAAAAAAATACCCACACAGTCCTTACTCACATTCATAATAATTAAAGTAAAATACTGCGAGCTATCAAGAAGAATTTATTGTAGGGCTTAGTTGTAGCCAAAATGTTTACCAACTTATCAACCTGCAATTAAAGCGATATTGTACCGATATGCGGATTATTATATCATTATCAGTGACTGATGATATCATTAACTCTTTTATTGACTTCATCGGTTTCGATGGACCAGTCAGTTTATCGCAATCGGCATTGTTAAAGGACATTCTTGATATCAGGTTAGTTTGAATATATTTTGTTTTAATTATATTTATTTTTTCTTACTTCTATTGACGAGCCATCTGCTGCTTAGAGTAGATTTATTGAATTATTGCCAGCTACACCAATTCCTACTTCTTTGATTTAGATAATCCTATTTCTCTTTATAGAAATGTCCAAAATATTATTAGTAGCCTTGAGCCTAGCGCTTCTGGCGTTCGCTACAGGTGATCACCCCATATCCTGGTACAAGGAATTCCAGGACTTTGCCAATGATGATGTTCCCGTGACGAGGGATGCGAATGCGGAGCAACTTTACAGACTACCCACAAATGTGGTCCCTTTGGATTATGATATTTATCTCGATCTCTACTTCGATGAGAATACTGAAAGACCGTTCAGTTACGATGGCAAGGTCCACATTATTATACAGGTACGTGATAACTGATAAGATCTACAAATGCATTAGTACTAACAGCTAACCGCACATCAGTGTAACAAATAGATATTGACAGCGCCTTTATATCATAGCCATAAGGGTGATTTTGTAGTGCAAGTGTTACTACTGATGTATAGTTGACTTTATTTACTGTTTTGTAGTGATAGTGACATCATATATTATCATACACAGCCAAATATGTTTTAATAAAATGATATAGATTTCTTTGGCGATCAAAACATTCAATAAATAAACGAGTTGCTTACTCGTAAATGTTGATCAACACCAAATGATTCGAGATCCAAAGTGATCCGAGTGTGGTATTCGATTCTGATGATATTCTTTACTTACAGGCTACAGAAAACAACGTACAACAAATAGTCCTCCACTCGAATGTGGGTAAAATAAAAACAGTTACTCTGGTAGATGGCACAGGGGCTTTGGTTTCGTTGGATAGCGATAAACCACATGAAACTGAAGATTTGTACCATTTCTTGAAAGTCAATCTTGTGGCCCCATTGACAGCTAAAGTTAATTATACTCTTAATGTTGAATACACAAGCACTATGAATGAAGGTCCCATGAAGAGAGGTATTTGGCGAGGGTGGTACACCGATGATGATGGTAAAGAAAGGTACGTTTTTGTTTTTTTTTTAAACTGTTTAATTAGACTAGATCTCTGACGTTAGATTAACTTTATTATTATCAATGTCAGTGGGTTGTTTTGATCAACTTATTCGTTTATTTACATTTGGAAGACCAACTTCTATTATAATAAAAACGCGTTTTATAATTTTACTAGCTGCGCCCCGCGGTTTCACCCGCATAAGTAATAAATTCTTTACTGCCATACAAAGATTATAAAAAAAATTGAGACCCTGGCTCCAGAGCTAAGTTAGAGTACCTGCATTTCAGGAGCCAGTGACCATTCTGTTATATATACTAGATAGACTTCCATTTGTGTTACTGTTAGCAAGTATATGTAGCAAAAGATGATTATCTTACTTAAAATTAAGCTTATAAAAATTTTATTAGTAAAATTAATTAGAATGAATAAAGCAAATAAATACTTTTATTTGGTTCTTACAGGATCTACGCCACAACCCACTTCCAGCCTTATAATGCCAGACAAGCGTTTCCCTGCTGGGACGAGCCCTTTTTCAAGGCCGTTTTCAAGCTGCACATAAGCAAGCCAGCTGAGTACATCGGCACTTTCTCAAACACTGTCGTTGATTTACACGAACTGTATGTATTCTGTTGTTGGCTTAATTTTTGTGTGTACTGTACTGTTTCACCGTATCCAGATAAGACCTAGTTTAATAAGTTATCAGATAATTTCAAATAAGTACTGTATTATTTTTCAAATTACTTGTCGGAGTGTGCCTATTCCGAGGAGGTGTAACAATGTTTAATTTGTTCCTTTTTAATGCAACCTTATTTTTCAGCTTGGTCAACAATCGCATCCGCACTGACTTTGCGGCCACCCCCATAATGTCGTCTTACCTCGTAACGTTCCTCGTCAGTGAGACATTCACTGTGCTTGCCCAAGACACAACCTTCAACCCTCCAATCAGGATCATTGGTAGATCTAACACGGTTGGTCTTGCCGACCACGCTTTGGAACTCGCGGTCAAGATGACAGAGTTCTTCGACAATTACTTCGGAATTCCCTACGCCACTTTGCATCCCAATTTGTTGAATGATCATATTTCGTCTCCTGACTGGGCTTCAGCTGGTACTGAGAATTGGGGTATGGTTAGCTACAGGTCAGTGAATAACTTTTTTTACTTTAATGTTCATCATACCTACAAATATATTTTTTTCAAGTAATAGGGTTAAACCAACGCATTGTAAAACACAATATGATGAAGATGAAGTTGTAACTAGCAAATTTTCAACTTACATTGTTTTGAACAATTTCACTTTAATGAAATAGTTGCCGGTAAATAATAACAACCGCACGGGTCGATTTATCAGGTTAATTTACGCCTGGGGTTGGTCCGTAGGTGGGTGACCATCTTTACATACTGAGACTCCTTCGTGTCTTGGAAACCACGTTTAGCCGTTGGTCCCGGCTGTGATTCGTGGATCTTTGACAGTCATTACGGGTCGTCAGAAGCTCGAAAGTCTAACAACCAGTCTTACCAAGGGGTATCGTATTACCCAGTTATTGGGTTGTGAAGGTCAGATAGGCAGTCGCTCCATATAAAATACTGGTATTCAGCTGCATTCGGTTAGACTGGAAGCCGACCTTAACATAATTGGTTAGAGACTAGGCAGATTGATAGTCGTTTCAGAAAAAGAAGGTCACACTGATGTAAGTGTGAGGAACGACGCTGTGCAAAGATTAACTTTACCAAAACTGAATGTGTACAACTTCCATGAAAGTGTTAAATTAAAATCATGTTTTTAATTTATTTTCAGAGAACTTTACTTGATCTTAAATAAAAACGAGACGATCATGTCCATCGAGCACTACGCGGCAACTCTGGTATCTCATGAGCTTGCTCACAAGTGGTTCGGCAACCTGATCACCTGCTACTGGTGGAGTAACACCTGGATCAATGAAGGCTATGCCAGCTACTTCGGTTATATTGCAACTAATGCGGTAAGCTATTGTTTTGTCCCATGCTTGTAAAAAAACCGGCCAAGTGCATGTCGGACCACGCACAATGTAGGGTTCCGTAGTTGGGATGAATTTATCCCAAGAACAAACTTAACTTTGTAGTTGAAAAAAAAAATCTTTCATAAAGAATGTATGGGAGAACATGTTTTTACAACCGCAAATCTAAGTTGGTCGATTATTACTCGTTAACTTGTAAAGCCTACTCAGCTGTGATAGTTTTCCTTTTAAATACGTTATACATATAAGCTACTGTCGTGAATTTTTTCACATATGTGAAACCAACCATTTAGCTGGCAGGGGGGGGGACACTTGACTCTAACAAAAATTTTCACCTTAAAGCTTAATATTTCGCAAACGGATCTCTGAATTCAAAAATGGTTTTAACACACTCACAATGTTTTTGAAAGACCTTTTCAATGATACCACACATCATGGGATAAAAAAATAAAATAAAAAACATCATCACTTGACGTGTATGGGAGGTACCCTAAAAAAAATGTTTTTCATAATTTTGTTTTACCACTTTATCGGCGTAATTAATATGTATACCTATGCCAAATTACAGCTTTCTAGTACTAAGGGTCTCGGAGCTAGACCGCGGACAGACAGACAGACAGACAGACAGACGGACAGACAGACAGACGGACATGACGAAACTATAAGGGTTCCTTCTTTACTACGGAACCCTAAAAACGTATAAACTTCTTCTTCTAACTACAAAACTTGAACAACATATAAACTTGAATTTAGAATCTTAGATTATCTAGTTTTGATATTACGAACTCAATGCTACACATGATAAAATTATAATTTCATTGCATCCAAAATCTTTTTAGAATATTTTTGTGACAAACAGTAAAAAAAACAACTGAGGCTAATATCGCTAAAGTATGTTGTAGATAGTTGAGTAAGTGACAATGAATTGTAAATTGTCTAAGGTGCTATTTTGTATATTTTCGAGAACATTCAGCAAGAAATGGTCGAGAACTTCATTTTGTAGAATCACGAAAGTCATAACAGTAAAAAATCTCTCTTCTCTTCCAGATGTTCCCTGAGTACGAATTTCCCGATCACTTCAACAGTCGCTACCTACAGACGTCCTTAGCTTTCGACTCTGGTGCCAGCACGGTTCCTATGAACCATGAGGTCAACACCCCAGCTCAAGTTACTGGCCACTTTGGAACTATCAGCTATTCTAAAGCCGCTTCATTCCTCAGAATGACTGCTAACATTATTGGATTGGACACCTTCCAAAAGTCTTGCAAATACTTCCTTATGAACAAGTTAGTATGATTTATCTTTGGTAACTTTCAAACTTTCAAAATGAGATCGGTTTACATTATTTAACTTTAACCACGGTGTAAGGGAGATTTAAGATTTTATATTTTTAATAATTTATATGCAGGTTGTAAGAGACGCTGGTTGGTCTAGAATCGTATACGGATTTCAACAGTTTGCACGTCAAAAAAATATAAAAAATATAAAATCTCAGATGTAAAAAC
The DNA here is from genome assembly GCA_963680765.1 of Agrochola lychnidis. NCBI lineage: Eukaryota > Metazoa > Arthropoda > Insecta > Lepidoptera > Noctuidae > Agrochola > Agrochola lychnidis. The sequence continues at coordinate 4,402,532 of OY796856.1, read as the reverse complement.
TTATAAGTAACCTCTTTTGCGGGAACATCATTTTGTTTTTGAATATATAATTACATAAGTAAATAATTTCTCATCTATAGATTACTATACTATAGTGTACCATAGACATACCGACCTATTGATGAGAATGTTGAGATGGATGTGTGGAGTGACAAAAATGGATAAAGTAAGAAATGAGTATATAAGAGGAAGTTTAAAAGTGGCGCCAGTGACAGAAAAGTTGAAAGGAAATCGTTTGGCTTGGTATGAGCTGATGATGAGGAGAGAGAAAACGCAAGTGACTGAAAGTGTGATGAATATAAATGTTGTTGGATGGAGTGGGAGAGGAAGGCCAAAGAAAAGATGGATGGGTTGTGTGAGGAATAATAATGAAAGAGAAGGGAGTGAATGATAGCGTGACGGTTGACAGAGGAGAGTGGAAAAAGAAAACGTGTTGCACCTACCCCGAGTAACATGAGATAAGGGCAAGAAGATGATGAGTCAACTGACCTATTCTGTAAAAATCTCACTATTAGCTATCAATAGTGTCAATCCCTAGGATCAGGTGGAGTGACAGCTCACTTCAAGCGTACTTCACCGTTGCTATTAACGTGGTCACTTATTGGGCATACTAATTCAAAACGTACCGTTGATTCAAAAACAAAGAAGAAAAGCACTATACTGACAGACTTTTCTAATGTTTTTGCAGTCTCTACAAGCCTACTGATCAATACGACCTATTGGAAGCCATGACTAAAGCTATTGAAGAAGACAGAAGCTTGGCTGATTACCCTGATTTCAGTTTTGCGGAATACTATAGTGTTTGGGTCAATGATCCAGGATATCCTATTTTAGGTGTTACTATCAATCATTCTACTGGAGGAATAACGCTTACGCAGGTTTGTACTGAGCAACATTTAATAAAAAGCCGTGTGCTTTATGGGATTCCCACCAGTAAAAATAACTAACTTCCATACAAACTGTTATCTCCTATTTAACCTCTATAGTAGTTAATTTTAAAATCCTTCCTTAGTGCTCACGTCCATTCTATAGGGAATCCTGTACAAAATATCAAGTTTCTAGATTCAGCGACAGCGGTTTAGGCTAGGCATTGTCTCTGTCTGTGAATTTAAGATTTTAAGCAATTGCATAGCTTTTATCGCGAGGTTTGAGCGCGGCGATCGAATCAAGAAATTCCGTAACGTAACGAAAATAAAACCTAACACCCTCCACTCCGCCTAGCATGTAATGACGGTTCCCATGACAACGTGATGTTGTCATGGGAAAAGTGATGTTGTCATGGAGGTTACAAATGCTATGTAATAGCTTTACCATGGCAGTCCCCGAGTGCCACACGTTTTTTTAAATTAATTAGATGGTAGTAATTTTATGGCAATATTTAATTCCGTCCAAAAAGAGATTTATTTCTAGTGTTTTAGATAAACAAAAGTTGAGCAACAGTTGCTAAACCATGTTCCAATTGTAAAATAATATTAACGTTAACTTTTCCGAACAGAACAAGAACACTCCGTTTGTTTTACCCCGGGTCCACACTCTCGAGGCAAGACGAGGTGAAACGAGTGCGATAGTATAAATGGCGCCTTTGCCTCCACTCCTCGTTTCTCGTCTTGCCTCGCGCGCGCTCCGCACGGTGTCAGTTTTTGACGTAATAACGTTAAGACGTTACGTGCACTTTTTCATGCGTGCAGCCAGCGTTCATTCGATTCTTTACTTGTGTGTTGTATTGCTAGAAGTATGCTTTGTTTTTACATTATTTTAAATCAGCCAATATTATCAATTAATTGCAGAAATATAAATGTTAAAATATGATGTCCAAATATATAGTGCATGTGGTGTTAGCCTTTAATTAATTGTTGCACTAATAAATGTATATTGTGTACTTTTAATAGACATGAAATGTGTAAACAATTGTTGGTTAAAATATTAATAAATAAACAAGTAAATGCATGCACGAAAAATTGTCACGTTCCGTCTGAGCCGAGCGTGCGAGCGAGAGCGCGGAGCAAGCGATATAGAGGCACGATCGAGCTAAGCGTTCGGCTTGTGACGTTATCACGTAAAATTATCGTCCGTAAACCGACTTTACAGACAACCAATTTTTTTTGACTGAAGTTAAAGACGCGAGGTGCGAGGTGTAGCGGACAACTGAATAAAACGAGAGTGTGGATTGGTGGCACTGGTGTAGCCTCCGCTTGTCACGGCACGTGCAAGGGCCTCCACGAGGTGCACTCGCGAGAGTGTGGGGGTTATAGCTTCACAAAACTGTCACTGCAACAATACTGCGCTGCTTTTGTTTTCCATGAATACGAGGCCTTATAATAACTACGATACGTGAGCCTAGTACGAACGCGTATTTTTTTTTTCTCAGTTTTTATCATGGTCTGGCAGTTTGAGTAATTTATGTGGCCTACCCGAATATCCTTTATTTGGTATTGTTCGTCGAATCGCTGAGCTGCTTAATTTCAGAGTTGAGCTGCACGATTATTGATAAATGCGTACACTGCCTGGACAGATCCACTCAATCTGTATGGTTTCTCCTTCAAAAGGCCATTTCAGACACAAATCTAGATGGTCCTACGTACGATTATGTCTGGAATTTAAGAGACTGACCTCTAAGTTTGTTTCGGCCTTTCTTCTCAGAGTAGTCAGATAGGAAACGTCGACCTCACGCCGACGTTTTAAGATTGTATCCATAATTATGGCGGATACTAATTGTGCTTGTTGCAATAAACCAAAATGTTACACATTTATAGGATAGTTGTTAAACGATTAAAACTCATTTGAATTTACGTTACAATTACAATTACGTCGCCCGTTCATGCTAGAAGTTAAGATTTACATTAGCTGTCATTTAACAGAAACACGGTTTTTCTAATAATGTCTACAACTTTCAGGAACGTTTCTTCCTGAACCCTAACAACACCGATGGAAGGATATACCCTATCCCCATAACGTTCTCTACGAGCAGTAACCGTAATTTTACGAATCTGAAACCCGTTCGAATGATGACTCGGCAAAGTGAGACAATCTCAAAGAATTCCGGGGAAGAGTGGGTGATATTCAACAATCTACAGCAGGGTATGTGGTTTTCTTACTACTTTCTTAGTGCTCAAATACACGAGCGGTACGTTACCAATGGTAGAGGTACTGCAGCCGTCGACAAGCGTCGACAACAACAACAACAAACAACAACAACGGCAACAGACAACAACAATAGCAACAAACAACAACAACGGCAACAGACAACAACAACTGGGTTAAGAGCAGGACGATGATGGTACCTATATTATATCAATGAATGATTGTTAAATTAATTAATGAAAAATGATAATTTTGTTTCAGGGCACTACAGAGTAAATTACGATCCTAGAAGTTGGACTCTGATTAGTGACGCCCTACACAATGATCTAGAAACAATTCACCACTTAAACAGGGCACAGGTAAACCTACCTACTGCAGATTTTATGTTGACATTCCTCATTAATATTGGCTCGATTTTAGAATTTTACTATGAAACTAAAAATAAAAAAGGTTATTTGAACTCGGGAGAGAAAATTCCAGAAAATTATGGTATTTTTGTCTTACTTAAATTTTGAAATATTATTATTTATTAATTATATTATTTATATTATATTATTTATTATTTATATTAATTGATATTGTCTAGTGAGATCTAAATAAAATGCTGTGCTTACCTTTAATTTAGATGCATGCAATGCTATTGTATTTGTAAATGTTATATACTTTGAATTTCTGTGTGTGTATTTAGTTGGTTTGCCTAAATAAATAAATAAATTTATTTATTAAAAACTTTATGCTCAAGTAAAAAAAAATACTGTACAAAGGCGGACTTAATACCTGAGGCATTTTCTACCAGTCAACCTTAGGGTGATGCAGAAACAAAACATGGCAGGTACAACATAATTGAAAGACAACTCGAATAAGAATAAATACTAATACATAGATACATACATACATATAAACAAAATAAATTTAGTCAGGAGAAATAACGATAGGTAGAGGAGAAAACGAATCCAGCAAATCAGCGCTGGGACGATTCTACCAACTTCTTATGAATATATTCACGTGCCTTCACTTTAAAAGATAACCGACTGGTTGCCATCATCTGGATTATCAAATGGTTACAGGTCGTCGACGATGTGTTCGCTCTGATGAGGTCTGGAAGAATGGAATTGGCCTTCGGATTCAACATCCTAAGGTTCCTAGCTAAAGAGTCCAATTTCCACGTGTGGGACCCAGCTATCAGTGGCTTCACTTGGTACAGAAACAGACTGAGGCACTTGCCTGAACAACAAGCTGAGTTTGATGTAAGTGATACTTTGAAGATATATTTTGCAGCCTGTAAAGGCAGGGAAATTATTTTTTTATGAAAGCGACTACCAACTTAAATTGTCCGTTTATTCAAATAAACAACTGATTCTTAGACAGTTGTATGAAATGGCTATAAAACAGCAAATTGACGGAGTAGGTCAATTTGATAAACAACTTTTACTTTATAAAACGCAGCTGCACTTGCTTGGGTCATATGATTCCTAACCTACCACGGAAGAGTACCCTTAACTCCCAGCCATAACCTATATGAAATCCAAATCAATTTATTTTCATTGAAGTGAAAACTTCTTTAGGCGCGTTGGGAATTTTTGAGATGGGAAAAAATAATTGAACTCGCGACACTGTTACCGACGCCTCATTTTTGTAATCGCGATTGTGCTCTTTATTTATATTACATTACGGATCAATGTTCTATGCAAGTATTTTTACTTTAAAGGTTTTGAAAGTATTTTTTTTTGTAAACGCAATTGTGTTCTTTATTTAGATAAGGTTACGGACTAATGTTCTATATAAGTAGGTAATTTTCTTCCACCAAGGCGATCTTGTTCAAGTTTTCACTTCTGTCGGCACTCCCGGAGTGCCACTGTTTTTTTATTCCTTTATTACGTCTCTTGTTCAAAAATATTATTCAATTCCAGGAAATCATCTTAGGTTTGATGGAGCACGCCATCACCACACTAGGTTTCGAGCCTACTGCCGATGAGACCCCTACCACTAGCATGGCCAGACAAGCCATCTTGCACTTCGCCTGCACTCTTGGCCATAAGAAGTGTAACCAGGATTCCTGGGACCGCTTCGTTGACTTGAGAGACAATCAAGTGCCGTGAGTGTTTTAGTCAAATTATGTAATTGAACCGTACCTTTTGAAAACGTTGGTCACTTTTGAATCAAATTCAAAAGTCATTTGTTCAAAGTAGGCTGAGAATCAGCATTTACATAAGACAGTCCCCCAAAACGCCTGCCCTTCACCACTTTACCCAGCTTTAGCTGGGAAGAAGAAGTGGCGCAACAAACTCCCCAGCAGCACAGCTGTCTGTTCGGTTAGAAAAACTTGATTCTATACAATAGTAGTAATTATGCAAAATAATTTACATTACGCAACACAAAATATTAAATTAAATCAAATTATTTACTATATGGCAGCTAGCACACGTCAATATACCAACAAAAAACATCGAAATCTATTATACTCAAGCGAAAATAAAAACTAAAAATTAAACAGAACTTAATACGCAAGCCAGCAAGCTTAATATGAAAGCCTCCAGGAATGAAGGGCGTGCCAGTTTACATATAGCTATTAAAGCTGTAACTTGAAATCACAAATGATAACCATCGAAGTAAAAATAAATAATAAAACAGCCAATGTTGTCGCCATAAAACTCGTCGTACACACGGCTACACATCAAGCTATATATTTCCAGTATAAGCTGACCTCGCATTGTACGGAAATCCTATGCAATGCCAGATCAGCATAAACTGGAATTTTATAGCTTGATGTGTAGCCGTGTGTACGTCGACGCGTCACATTTTTTATGTCGCCATTTGCATTGTATAATATGATAAGTTTTTAAGATTGGTTAAGCCCATCATCCACGACGCTACGCAATAGTAACGTTTATTATGCTTTCTAACCAGCTTAAACTACGACGACACAGAATATCTGCTTACCTCACAATCGTAGTGACTTCTCAAACACTCCGTATCTAAACTCAACTTCTTTCTCTTCCGTTTACACACATACATACACCACACATACATCACAAAACAGATATACGCCACGCCTGCATCACAATCACACGCACACCACACCAACATCACAGAACACACACATTTTATCACTTCACATACACATTCTATCACTTCACACACACACACATTCTATCACTTCACACACTTAGTTAGTAAGTAAATATAAGTTAACATTCATTTGTATCTTATAGTATAAGCAGTCTCTTAAAAATAAAAATAAAATTCTGCTCCTTTTGTGGGAACCTGGGCTGGCGATCCTTAATACAGGTTACCATGTAACCTAGCTAGGACGCCAGATTCAATTCCGTCATTTGTTACTCTTTTCTGACTATCCGTAAATTTTGAAATTATATTTATTGTAACTGACTGTACCACACTTTTTTGAAATAAATAAATTAAATTGTAACAAAGTCATGACGCAACTTACTAACGCATTATTAACTAGTTTGTGATTGGGTGCGTTGTGTACGGACCGCAATTGTAAAACTAGAACTGTGACATTCACACTGTGAATGTGTGTGTGTGTGTGTGAATGTGTGTGTATTTGTGTGTGAATGTGTGTGTGTGTGTATTTGTGACTGAGTTTGTAACTGGTTACTTTTATATAGCGTCGCGATCGATAGGCCTAAACTTATTCGTTGACGCGTCACATTTTTGACGTCTCCATTCGCGTCACATTTTTGACTTCTTCATTTTCAACATTTCTTTGTTACAGGATCAACGCTCGCGTGCGTCGCAACGTTTACGTAACAGCCATGAGGGAGGGAGATGCGAATGACTTCGACTATTTACTTAAACGATTCAGGGAATCGAACTACGCCAATGATCAACTTGAAATGTTACGAGGAATGGGCGCTACGAAAGATCCCGTATTGTTGACCAGGTGACATTTATTTTTGTTTTTTTAATGCTTTATTAAAAAGATTCAGGTTCTTAATAATTAATTACAATCTAGCCTAAAAGACTAATAAGCAATTTTAATCTAACTTAATTTTTTACATAATCATTATGTAAAAAATTAAAAAAAAACAGACAAATTAAAAATAAAATAATAATAATTAAATATCAGACTCTAAGAAAGTGGAACAAACTTGTGTAAAGTACTTTACACAAGTTCGTTCCACTTTCTTAGAGTCTGATATTCCTTTCAACTGTCATTAACGAGACACAATAGAGTTTTAATTGTTATCCACCTCAATGAGGCATCGTAACAGATAATGAGTTAATATAAACACTTTGTTCGTGTGTTATAAAATATGTGTGTCATTGACACTATTATTTCTACACTTTTTAACCGACTTCAAAGAAAAGGAGGAGGTTCTCAATTAATCGGGATATTTTTTTATATATATGTTTCCCGATTACTCGAAAACGGCTGGCCCGATTTAAAAAAATCTTTTTTAGTTTGAAAGGGTATACTTTCAAATTGGTCCCATTGTCATTTGGTCACGATCTGATGATGGGATCTTGGAGAAATCGAGGGATCTCTTCAAATATTAAAGGCACATCTATAGCGATTTGGGTATTTTTGATGAGCAGTTGACATAAGGCTATTGTAACTTAGATAAATTACAAACCAACCCACTAAAAAGTGAAAAAAAAATTTTTTCCAAAAAATACAACCGACTTCCAAACTACAAAGTGAAAAATCACTTTAATTTCGGAAGTCGGTGTCAAAAAACTAAAATACTGATCTGATCCAAAGACACCGACTTCCGAAATTAAAGTTATTTTTCACTTTGTAGTTTGGAAGTCGGTTGTATTTTTTGTAAAAAACGTTTTTTTTACATTACACTAAACTTAAAAGGTTTTGAGGTGACATGCTTTCATTTGTAGGTCCTGTGTATCGTAAACGAACGAAAGACCACGCGAAAGATTTCAAAGCTTTCAACAAGGAATGTCATAAAAAAACTTGTATCGGGAACTGATTACAAACTCGAATAAGGATTGGCCCTTTTAAAATCATATAAGCTGCAAATACGTCATATTTCACTTTAACAATAGATCTTAATGATTACTTTTCTGCTTTTAATCAAATTAACAGTATATTATTTATTGTATTCCAGATACCTACAGCTGACTCTAACAAAGGAAGTGAGGTCGCACGACAAACTCAACTCTTTCAACTATGCTCTGCTCGGCAATCAAGAGAACGTTAAGACCGTCCTGGAGTTTGTTAAAACCCACATCGATGAAATCAGAGAAGCGTGAGTATCCAAAGATTTACGCGTTCTAAAAATTTTGCAGATATAGGACAATGTGACGTTAAAAAATAAATTAGCAAACAAAAAACTGTACATTTGTTAAACTAAAACTACCGATTATTCGATCCTAGAAATAGCATGTCTGCTAAGGCCCTAAGTGGAAAAAAATCTTATTGCGAAGGCGCCATTCATAAAAGCAGAACAGTTTGAAAAGAGAATATGAATCTTGAAACGGTTGTCCTTAACATTCAAATCCGAATACTGGTTGATGTTCGAAATAGATAATTATGGTGGTTATTGGGTTTTTCATATTAAATTTTACACACAGTAGTCACATAAACGGTTGACGGCAATAGGCAAGCCGCCAATCTATATTGATAAATCAAAATGAAATGCTCTTAGTTAGTAAAATAAAAAATAAAAATTAAATTCATTTATTTCAGGTACCACATAACCCATATTAGAAAAATCAAAATCAAAATATTTTATTTCACATAAACCTACATGGGCACTTATGAAACGTCAGAAGCTAGGTGCACGGTTCCAATTGGTCGTTTCCTATGGAGAAGAGCCGGCAAGAAACTCCACGGTTACTCTTTTAAAAATAATTGGCTTTTACAATACTTTCATATAACAGTGTTTCTAGGTATGGGAGGACAGTGTAGGTTTTTCAATAAGTACCAAGTACTTAACAAAATAGAAAATGGTCAATAAAAACAAACGAATAAATACTACACACAAATTAGATACATAAAATTCAATTTACATTCAATCGTAATTAATTAATTATCTCTTAATCATTTCAGTAGTCTTTTACGTGCGACAATATATGTAACTTGTCTGTCACAGCAGTACTTGAGTACGGCTGGACCAATTTGCTAATTTTTGTTTTAAAATATTGGCCATACATAGTCCGCGTTAGGTTTTCATGGAAAGAAAAATTTAAAAACTTTCCAGGAGAAACGGAAAATTCAAAAAAAAACTGAAAATACTTTCTTCTATGAGATTTTTGAATGACCAAGACCTTATTGAACTTTTGATAAGACGTCTGTATGGTCAGCTAGTTATAAATAGCACCTAGACTTAAGTCTACTGACAGAAAGTGGGTGTAGTATATGGATACACCTCTGCCAATAAAGGAAATACGTGAGGCGTGATATTTTGTTACGTGTTTATTCCCATTTCTTAATCTAAATGTTATTTTTACTTTTAATTCAGGTACATTGAAGACTCTCCTCCCCGACCAGTGCACAGCGCGCTGTCTAATGTAGCTGCGTATTTGGACGAGCCTGGATTGGTAGAAGTAAGTATAATGTTTTAATTTCTTTATGTTCATCATCATCATCATACAGCAGTTATCATAATTATAGCAGGGACCCTAGTGGTGTGACCGTCTGACTGCCAAGTCATAGGTCTCGAGTTCGAACCGAAGACACGCACCTCTGACTTTTCAGATTCATGTGCGTATTGTATAATTATGACTTGAAACGGTGAAGGAAAACATCGTGAGGAAACCACCTGATAGATATTTCTCGACGGCATGTGAAGAAAGGCCGGGTCGAAAGGTTATGGAGTGGCGACCGCGTACCGGAAGACGTAGCGTTGGAAGGCCTCCCACAAGATAGACCGATGACCTTGTGAAGGCTGCAGGAATCAGCTGGATGCGGAAAGCACAGAATCGGTCGAAGTGGCGGTGCTTGGGGGAGGCCTATTTCCAGCAGTGGACGTCTTTCGGCTGAAATGATGATGATGATGATGTGAAGACAAGTCAGAGGCCCATGGGCGGCATAAAAACCCCGATACCATACCCGATGCCTACTAAGTTCGTCAATGAAGATACAGGCCCCATCCGAAAGTAGTTCAATACTTCGGAGTGAATCCTACACCCGATTAATTATCTTTTTCGGACGGGAAATAACACACCGGAAGTAGAGACAACTGTCAAATTGTGTTGTCATTCACTCTTAGTTCGGGCCCCAAAATAATCTTAAATGTCCATAGGTGATACGGAGTATGAAACGCCCGTAAATACGGCCGAAACTTCGGATTTCTTGCTTAGGGAGTAGATCTCCAGATTAGTCACTAACCACACGAAAAATACCTCAGAACTTGAAAAATTACTAAGTCAGTTAGGTATGTGAGTACCATGATTAGGCAATTTTTGCCAGTCATCTAAGGTGCTCTGTCCTTGTATTTATCAAATTGGTCTTTCAATGTATGGTGGGTTCAAATGCTCAATGGTCATGGCCAGAAATAAAAAAAGGGCGCTAGTTTCCAATAAATTATAGAAAAATAGAATAGACAAATGAACATCTAAGAAGTGGTCTCTTGCGCACGTAAACAGAGCAGCTCTTCATATTCTCCCGATTTGACTCATAACTCACTATAATGCTCCATAATATTGCAATTCAAGGGTTCCTTTTTTTTCCCCTCTCAAAAATGCCCAACGCGCCTAAAGAAGTTTTCACTTCAAAAACTGTTTTTTTATTAAACTAATATTTCAAGTGACTAGGTACTCTATCTGTGGTTGGTGACCCCATAAAAAGACTTATCAAATTAACTTCGTTTTCATTTTATCATGTTTAGGTATACCCAAGGTCTGGCGACTTGTGCTAGATATTTTAATTTGACCCTGTAGATGTAGGCACGGCGAGACATGTTGCATGCAAATTATAAATGTCCAGTATAAGCTGACCACTCATTCTACGGAAAGCCTATACAATGCGAGGGACTTAAACCGCTACTTAAACTGGAAATGTATAGATTAACTAGTTGCGCCCTGAGGTTTCAACTGTATAAGTCTCGATTCTGTGGGAATCATCATCATCATCATCTACCTTTCCCCAACTATGTTGGGGTAGGCTTCCAGTCTAACCAGATGCAGCTGAATACCAGTACTTTACATGGAGCGACTGACACAACTCAGATAAGTTCTGGCAAACACGATACCCTTGGTAAGACTGGTTGTCAGACTTTCGGGCTTCTGACGACCCGTAACAACTGTCAAAGATCTTCAAATGACAGCCGAGACCAACGGTTTAACGTACTTTCCGAGGCACGGAGGAGTCTCGATATGTAAAGATGGTCACCCATCCACAGACTAACCCCGGCAAGCGTAGCTTAACCTGTTGGATCGACCCGTGCGACTGTTATTACTTAGCCACGAGTTCCTTGGAATATTGGGATAAATGAAATGAAATTTTATTTTCAGGAATTGTAATACATTACTGTAATACAGTTGGTCGGGTTTTTTAACAAGTTCTAAAACAATTCGCTAGCATGCAAAATTACATAAATGAAATAAGAAGCTAATAAAATTGGAACATACATCATAGTTATTAAATTAAGAATAAAAATGTCAATCATTTGTCAAATTATAATAGTAAAATGTCAGTGTAAATCTTTAAAATTTAGGTACTCTTTCACAGAGTAGAAAGATTTTTCTATGAGCCATTTGAATAACGCTGTTTTAAAACGATTGATTGGCAGTTCCCGATATGATGGAAGAAAGAAAAAAAAGTATTCTATGTCTTAATCCAGCTTATAAACTATCTGTGTGCCAAATTTCATACAAATCCGTTCAGTAGTTTTTCCGTGAAAGAGTAACAAACATCCATCCATTCATCCTCACAAACTTTCGCGTTTATAATTTTAATAATTATTATATTTTTTTTTTTTTTTTAATCTTTATTTGTTTTTGGGGTTTTTGTCTAAATAGATATGTCAACCCCATCGTGCCTTTTACCTTGTAACATCATCACTTATACTTAACAACTAAACAATATACGAAACACTTTCTGATTAAGATATAAATCACTGATGAAGGACTGTTACTAAATTACATAACTTTTTGGCACCTTCTGAAGTTGGTTGGGATAAGATTGATTGTATTAATCCCACGTTAAGCCTATTCAAGTCTAATTCTCTCAAAAGTGACTCCCTCTCGCGCCTGTTGCGGACACAATCCATCAGCAAATGCTGAACGTCCTCAATCTGATTACATTCTCTGCAATTTGGTGAATCAGTTTTTAACCGACTTCCAAAAGGAGGAGGTTATCAATTCGATTGTATGTTGTTTTTTTTTTTTTTTTTTTGTATGTTTGTTACGCGATTACTCCGTCAATTATGAATTGATTTCGATGATTCTTTTTTTGTTTGGTAGGTCATACTTCAGAGGTGGTCCCATATAAATTTTATTAACTTTACTTGGGTAGTTTTTGAGTTAGCTTCAATAATACGTATTTTTACCTCGCTTAGTATGTGGATGATATTATGATAACTTCCTGTTACTGTTATTTACATAGCAGGTAGTGGTATTCGTATTTGTGTGGGGTAGGTATCACAACTAAAAAGTGAAAAATAAAAACTTTTTACAAAAAAAAAAAAAACCGACTTCAAAAAAAACACTACAAAGTGAAAAATAACTTTAATTTCGGAAGTCGGTGACAAAGAACGAAAATTCAAAACCAAAGACACCGACTTCCGAAATTAAAGTTATTTTTCACTTTGTAGTGTTTTTTTTGAAGTCGGTTGTTTTTATTTTTTGTAAAAAGTTTTTATTTTCAAAAGGAATGCAAACTTCGCTGATGGATAGTGTCCAGAGCGAAGTCTTAAAATTAATTTAACATAGTTTCTACTAAGCTGACCGACATCGAACCAAGGCACACGAAGAGGCTCGCCTTGTATGCTCTTATACCATATACCTTTTTGCTGACTGATACTATCAAAGTGTTGTTTCCAGGATTTATAACAAATTACTTTATATCTAGATATGTATTCCCAATAATCAGGTAAGTAATCAATTGCTGTACCCTCTACTACTGCTAATTTAGACAATCGGTCAGCCTCTTCATTACCCCGTAGTCCAATGTGAGCTGGAACCCATTGCAACTTAATTTCTATATTATTCTTAAGTAATAAAATAATATTTTCAAGAATATCATATGCTATCGACGCACCTCTGGAGCCAGATGCGCATCGAGCAATATGCTGTAGTGCGCTTTTACTGTCTGAAAGAATAACTACTCTTTTTAAATTCTGATTTCGGCAATAAAAGATCGCTTGGTAAATTGCAATGAGTTCCAGTGTCATTATTGATACATTACAGTTTACTTTAAAACCAAGATTAGTTGATAAGGTTTGGTCAAATATTCCTGCACCTAGACCGGAAGTACCCTTTGAACCATCTGTAAAAAATTTGTGCCAATTACAATACATGGAATTTAATTCAGCTAAAACATCGAACACTAATAAATTTGGATTATAATTGGATTTGGGTACCTTTACACATTCTAGATTAACATTAATTAAATTTTTTGTCTCAATAGCAGTTGTCCAAGTTTCTAAAGTATACATTTTATGAATATCTGTTGAAAGAACATCTATGTGTTTTACATCATTATATATTTTAACTAATAAGGGTACTTTTTTGTTTTCCCAATATTTGATACTACAAAGGGCACTCAGATCCGCAATCAAGCTAACTGTCGTATTGTTTAAAAAGGACATTATTTTTAAACAATATTTATAAGCTAAATACTGTCTTCTTAAAAATAAAGGGGGGATACTAAATCAGATTCTATTACATGTATTGGGGAACTTCTGATATATCCACCTACAATTCTCAGGGCTTGATTCTGTACCTTATCCAGCTTGGAAACATGAGATTTTGCACTACAATCATACATAAAACATCCATAGTCAATTCAACCTCGAATCAGTGAAATGTATATAACCTACGTATATGCTTTGTGTGTATTCCCCATGAGCTACCCGTTAGAACTTTTAATAGATTTAGAAATTTCAAACATTTACTAACTGTTTCATTTATACGTTTACCCCACCGTAGACCTCTATCTAGCCACATACCTAGGTATTTAATGCATTCTGAGAAAACCAAAGTTTGCTCATTTACCTTTAAAGTAGGAAGTATTCTACGCCTGCCCCTACTGTACACACAAAAGGTCGATTTACTTGAAGATAATTCCAAACCAAGTTCATCTAAAACCCCTACTATAGAATTCAATGCATTTTGTACATATACTTCACATACTTTAATATCTTTGTGTTTAACATAGAGTACAAAATCGTCTGCATACTGAGAAACAACTACATCAACCGGAAGCTGACACAGTTCGTGTGTTATTAAATTGAAAAGTAATGGGGATAGGGGATCTCCTTGAGCCAACCCCTTATTAGTCCACTTACCTGTTAACTCATCACTATTATCAGATTTGATCTTTAAATATCTTTCACTTAAAAACGCCCATATATAAGAACAAAATTTTGATCCAATTTTAAGTTTATCTAGAATACTAACTGCTACGTCAATCGAAACGTTATTATAGGCGTTTTGAATATCTAAAAAGCATGCTAATGTAGGGATATTTCTAGAAAATCCAATTTGGATATAGGTGACCAAACGGGCTAATGAATCGAGACATGAATAAGATCTTCTAAAACCAACGGTGCATGGTGATAATATTTTATTTCTTTCCGCATACCATTCTAAACGTTTTACTATCATTAAATAATTTTTTTTACATAAACATGAGATTAAAGATATAGGTCTTAATTTAGGATCAGCATTAGAATTACTAGCTTTAGGGATTGGAATTATTTGGATATGACGCCACTGTTTTGGTACAATACAAAATTTTAAAATATCGTTGTATAAATCAAGGAGATACAATTTAATAAAGACAGGTAGATTAAAGATCATACTCGTAGAATATGATATACCATCATCGCCCGGAGCTGAATCCTTTTTTTTTTGACAGTTGTCAAGTTGCTGAATATTGAATTCGCGTTCTAAGACTACATTGTTGGAAACAAACACAGGTGCTTGGTTTGGAACATAATCAGGTGTTAATGCGTACAGTAATTCTTTTTGTTTCTCAATGGGGGGGTAAGTTCTAAGTTGTTTATAGCCCTTTATCCAACGCATATGTCGCCACATTTCAGACACTGACGTTACTTCATCGATGGAATCACATAATCTATGCCAGCCTACGGACTTTGCTTTTTGAATCAATATTTGAGATTCCCTAGTTTTTTCTTCTAGTTTGGTCAAATTGTCAGGGGTCGGGTTGCGTCGAAAATTGGATAAACATAATCTACGCTGTGCTACTATTTTAGATAATTCCGGATTCCAGTATTTTCTTGGCTTAAAATTACTAGAGGGTTGACAACTGCTTTTAATAAACGGAATGTATTTATCTGCGGCATTATTAATTTGAAGTAATAAATAATCGTACATTTCTTGAACATTGTCGCTTGGGGGGTTAAAATTTTGTGTAAGATAATTCTGGTATTCCTTCCAATTAGCTTTTAAATAGTTTCTTTTTTTTTTAATAGTAAAATCGTCAGTTATATTGATTGACATTTTAATAATCATGTGATCGCTACCCAAATTTTCGTTGTATACTTGCCAGTCAAATTTAATCGCAATGTCCGAAGATGCAAATGAAATATCCGGTGAAGTTTCTTGCAAATTTCCGCTTACTAGCTTAACCCGTGTAGCCGCACAACTATTAAGAGAAACAAATGAACTTTCAAGTGCCGCGTCCAATATTTGCTTACCTCTCGCATCCGTTTTAACGTACCAGTTGGTGTGATGACCGTTGAAATCGCCTGCTATCAAAGTATTTTTTGAGAACAAAGTAAATACCTGTTCCCAGTCTGAAGACTGCGTTTGTACAGAAGATGGGCAGTAAATAGCTACAACATTTTCTATATCTTTACAATTTATCAATTTAACGCAAACAATTTCTATTCCACTATTTCGAACTCGAACTGAATATAGGTGAGACCGTATGGATTTATGCACCAAAATTGAGACGCCTCCATAGGCATCATATCTATCCGATCTATATATGTTATAGCCACTAATATTAATATCGGTTTCAGTATCTAACCATGTTTCACTCAGAACTGCTATGTGGACATTTTCCTTATTTAGGAGCTCAGAAAAAGTAATTAGTTTAGGACGGAGACTTTGAGAGTTCCATTGAAATAAGTTAACTTTTATATTTTTGCGTGTATTATCCATCTAAAATATCTATTAATTTTCCAAAAATACCTCCACCTAGGAACCTACCTACTAACATCTCCTTAATTTCTTCATAAATAATTTTAATTACCAATATAACTTTATCCTCAAAAGTACCTTCAGATTTGTAAATATTTTTAAACTTATTAATTAACTTTTTTAGTTCAAACTTATATCGTAATTGTTCGTTTCTTTCCGCGTGTTCTTCATTTAGAGTTTTTCTTACTTCTTTTCCGATCGGTTGTTTTGTAGCATTCTGACTTTTCCTAGTATTTGTTTTTTTCCCCCCACCTCCATTTCTCTGAGCTGTATGTGTTGTACTCTCTGTGCTATCTTGTTGTAATACTTCCATTTCTTCTTCTTCTTCCTGAGCTGACTGTTCAACAAATTCTTCTTGATTTTGAATTGATCCTGTTTTGTTTCCTGAGACAATACTAGCGCAGTTTTCAGCTCGTTTATTGAAGCTTGTAGGTTTTACTAGGTTTTTAGAGGTATCATTTGATGTGTATTTATTCTTTTGTCGTTTTTCAATAACTTTTTGAAGTGCCATTCGGTATGTTATCTGCTCACTACTCATAATATTCCTAATCTCTTTTTCTTTCAAAAAAAAAGGGCAAGTTTTGTCGATGACAAGGTGATCACCCTTACAATTAAGGCATACGATATTATTAAGATCACAATTCACATGATCACCCCCGCATTTTGGGCATAGTTTCTTCTTCGTAGGACAATATTTCATAACATGTCCAAATTACCAGCATCCCGAGCATTGAGTCACAGGGAACACGTAAGATTCAACCTTAAACCGGCACTCGTACGCATAGATATAAAGCGGTAAATTTTTACCTTTACAACCAATTCTCACTGACTCACTGTCAATCCATTTACCCTCCGAATCAATTCGTTTTAATCTTTTTATAGATGCTATTTCAGTGCTAGATACAAAGATGCCCATGAGCTCCTCCTCACTTATATCAAGATCAACCCCTTTTACCACACCATAAGATATTGACAACTCATTAATCAATTGGCATCTGCATCCCATTTCCTTAAATTTTATATAATTTAATAGTTTAACAGCATCTACCTTTTCTTGAAATTGAACAAGTACCTTGTTAAAACTTTTGAATTTAATTCTTATAACGTTTTTGATATTCTCAGATCTTAATAATTTTGCTAGTGCCATTTGTTTGGGCATATTTTCAACCGACGTAATACATAC
Organism: Agrochola lychnidis; assembly: GCA_963680765.1. NCBI lineage: Eukaryota > Metazoa > Arthropoda > Insecta > Lepidoptera > Noctuidae > Agrochola > Agrochola lychnidis. Next base: position 4,384,954 of record OY796856.1, on the reverse strand, counting down.
TTCATGTTTATCCTGGAAGTTCAAATTTTTTTCCACATCTACCCTCACATTTTCGGTTACCGATAAATCGCTTCGAATGAAACGTTTGAGTTTCCTTCTATTAACAGTAATAAAGTCATCATCCTCGTTACTCTCATCTTCTCTTTCTTTTCTTTTCTCAGCTAATCTCTTCTCACTTTCACTTGATATATTATTTCGCAATTTACTTGGCTCCAACGATTTGTCAATCTGTTGTTGGTTGATAGATAAACTCTCCTCATCACCAGAGTCATCATCTTCTTCTCCACTTCCCATTATATGAACTAAAATTGTCATTTCGCTAATGCAAGGCAGCACTAATCGCGTGACGTATATGGACACCGATAATAAGATACACGAGCGCACGCTTCGAATGCGCGCGAGCGAATTATTATAAATAGGATATTATATTATCAGGATACATAGTAGGAAGTAGGATTATAGTAGGATGTGTCATCGTGTCTACATAGATGATTTAATTATTCACTGATTAGGTAGACAGATACTTCGGATAAGATTCTCAACAGATAAATTATGATAATCCATTAGTTTCTATAGATATTACTTTTATTAAGTCCAAGACCTACATGATTGTAATCAATATCCTCCTATTCTAGCCTTATCTAGAAAGGCAATCAGGATATCACTAAATTATCATAGGTCCGTAAGCTTATGAGTACTAATGACTCAGTATTATGAGTCTTCTACAATACTTATTTGTTCTAATAGATTGGTTAGACAGAGGTCAATGTTAACACTAAACATAACCTGTTGAATGAAAGAATATAGTCGAGGTCAAAACATTTGACAGGTCCGCACTGGGCCCGCATGGTGGATTACGGCCCACTCCCTCTCACTGAGAGGAGGCCTGTCAGACTCCATACATTTTTGGACCTTTCCTGAAAGTGACAATGCTTAAGATCTTTAGTTCTAGCAATATCTATAATTATTTTATATTTTTCAGCACTTTCAAAAATCAAAAAAATGAAAATGACAAATCATTGAACTTATTGCTCCAAATGGCTAGTTCTAAATATACGTACTTACTATTTTTTTTCGTTGGCGGGAAAAGGCACAAAAAAAAAAAAAGTGCGGTACTCGGGGACTGCCGCGGTAAAGCTATTGTATAGCATTTGTAACCTCCATACTTCCTATTTGTCAACGCTACACTTGGGATGATGACTTGATGACATAAAACAAAAATTACGTTCATCACGTTGTCATGGGAGTGGGGGGTGTTAGGTTTTATTTTCGTTTCGTTACGGAATTTCTTGATTCAGTCGCCGCGCTCAAAGCCTGCGATAAAAGCTATGCAATAGCTTAAAAATGATCTTAGGATCTAAACTTCCTATTTCCATTATACTTTAGACCATACAAAAATTCCACATTCCTAACTAGATTCTTTTGAAGAAGAACGATAAAGGAATATTTTTCTTAAGGTCTGCTGATGAGCATGAGGTCTTGGGTTAATTTCCCAGGTCTGGCAAAGTTTTTCTATCAGAAATTTCTCAGTAGCAGCCCGGAGTCTGCAATTCTGCATATGTGTGCAGTTGTTGGTAATAGACTCGCCTTCTACTATACCCCATCTGAAATAAGATTAGACATTAACTAAACCTTTTTTACAGTACGTTTAACCGATTTTGACTTCTATTGCGTTGGTGGCATGACAAATGGCAGCTGCAGTAAACAGTTGGTATTGTAACCACTTTTTTGCTTTTAATGCCATCTTTATGCCTACGGCATAGAAACTTAGAATCGGTTGAACGAACTGTAAAAAAGGTTTGTTTAAATGTCTAATTTTATTTCAAATGGAGTATACATGAGACTTACACATAACTGGCGAAATGTGGGTGTATTATAGGGACATATCTGCCTAACCCTTCAAGGAAAACAGGCGTGATGTTATGTTGTTGTTTTTCTGAATTCAAAATTCAAAAGTCATTTATTCAAACTGGGCTGAGAATCAGCACTTTTCGAACGTCAAAATTACATAAGACAGTCCCCCAAAAACGCCCACCCTTCACCACTTCCTAGTGCTTTTAGCTGGGAAGAAGAAGTGGCGCAACAAACTCCCCAGCAGCACAGCTGTCTGTTCAAGTTAGAAAAAAATATGACTATACAATAGTATGCAAAATAACTTACATTATGCAACACAAAACATAATTTAAATGATAAATTATTGGCCATATGTCAACTAGCACACGTCAATATACTATCCAAAAACATCGAGAACTATACTCAAGCAGAATACAAAAAAAACCTAAACGTAAACAGAACTAAATATCTAAATAAAAGCCTCCAGGCATAAAGGGCGTACCCGCTTACATAAAGCTGTAATTGGAAGTTATAAATGATAAACTAGGACCATCGAGGTAAAATTAATGAACTGTTAATTATTAGTAACAATAAAAAAACCATGATCAGCAAGACGACCAGTCAACACAAGCCGCATCCGTTCACGAGCATAACGCAAAGATCAGCTATTACCCCCCTTGCCATATTTGAGGGAAGGAGGCAACCCGATACCCGACGCTACCGCAAACAGTGACATCTAAGGGAGCATGACGAACTTGCTGCCGGTTGCTCAGGCAAAAAATAATATGATAAATTGTCGAGGTCGCTAGCTAACCACTAATTGCAAAACAACTCATAACAAAAACATTCTAATGAGTAGATTATGTCAACAATAAAATAAAATTAAAATAAATTGATTCGTAAAAAAAATGTTACTTATAAATTAAAATAAAATAAACAATTATATAAATTCATATAAACTGTCAGTAGATAAGCTAATTCTGGAGAGAGAACATAAACATTATCTTGAGTTAATCACAGGGACCAACTATTCTTATCATTTAGGTAGTCGTTGATACAATAGTATGCCTTTGAACAAAAGTTGGATTTTATTTTAGTTTTAAACGCATTAAAAGGCAAATCTAGCAAAGAAGAGGGTAGCTTGTTATAAAAGGTTATACCAAGCCCAACAAATGAGTTATGAACCTTAGGAAGCCGGTGAAAGGGAGCTCGTTCATGAACTAACTGTGTATTCTCTTCTTGTCTTTCAATATTTTTTTATTTTTCTGTTTGTGTCATTCATAACATTCAGTTTATGTACTAAATACTTTTTCTTTCTCTTGCAGTACGATGATTGGCTTCGCTCATCACAATCGGGCATACCTCAATACTCTTCTGCAATCAGCGCTATCACCTCTGCTCGTGCTAACATAGCTTGGGGCACGGCCAATTCCGAACAACTCATTAAAGCAGCCAGGGGAAGCGCGACCATGGCAGTGACTTCGTTTGCCATGATAGTTACTATGGCTCTCATCTTACTGGTTGTTTGATTGTTATAGATTTAAGCTATGTTGTTGATGTTTTTATTGTTAAAATTAAAATTATACAATGTTTTTATCTTAGTTTTTGTTCAACATGTGGGGGTTGGGGGCACGGCAGTGCCCCCATCAAATCGAGCAAAAACAAACAAACGAAGGCACAGCCGTACAATCCTTTTCTTTAAGTCATTCAGGACATTGTCGACCCCCCTGTAACTTCGTTGTGGATAAAGTTAGAAGCCTGAATTTTCAGTGACCGTGATACATAAATATAACTAGGTATATTCCCAAATAACATTCAGTTTGAACCTGTAGTTTAAGAATTATTGCAAATCAAAGTTCCTTAATTTTGTCACTGACACACTCACTCACTCACCGATCATCAATATTCTAAGGTACTTCTAGCATACCACCAGCTTCAAATTTTGAACACAATTAGTGTTAAGCCAATAAAGCAAAGAAAAACAAAAAAACCGTAATTTGAGCTCCATACTTAATTTACATATTTCTCAGTTTTGTCTCTGGTTAATTTTATTTTATTTATTAAGGGATAATAAACAACTACAACATATAATAATAATTAGGGTTAACATAACTTTTTGGTGACGATGTTGCAGTTTACTGCATTATCCGCAATTAGAACATATTTAAAAATCAGTGGTTGCCACTAGACGAGCATTACCAGAATCAACAAATATTTTAAAATAAATAAATAAGTTACATAAAGCAGCTAGCTTTATGTAACTTATTTATAGCTACAAAATCAAATTAGATGAGAAACAATTTAAGCAATAATAAATAAATAATAATAATAAGATTCAATTATAATAAAAATGTTATAACATTAGATTTTTAAATTTATATTTCGAACATGCAAATATATCAGTATCAATAAAATTTGAATTATAGGATTCCAACATTCTATGAATAGGGCAGCGCAAGCCAGAGTTCGTACGACGTAATCATACTATACTCCATAGGTTTAGGTAGTTAAAAAAAGGTAAACAAATCGTAAAAAGGGTTTTTATAGATGACACTTTTTTGTTTAAAAATACGATTAAACCAAATTAAATTTATTTATTGTTTTTTAATGTTTTACTATAGTTTCCTCTTTTATTAATGTATGTTAAACTTTATCGTTTATTCTTAAACTACTTTTCGTAGATGTAACTGCTTGAGCACAATTTTTTTTGTTAGATTTATAATATTTTGTAATCTGTCTATTGTAAAGAGCCCAATTTCTAAACGTCAACGAAATATAACGTTGCTAAATTGAAGAGTTCAACTGTGACGTAGCATAACAACTGAAGTGACAGGTATTACGTTTAGTCGGTTACTTGACAGCTGTCTCGTCACGTGGTATTTTTTGTTTACCTTTATTTAACTACCTAAACCTATGGAGTATAGTCCAATTATTTTTTAGGGTTCCGTAGTAAACAAGGAACCCTTATAGTTTAGTCATGTCCGTCTGTCTGTCTGTCTGTCCGCGGTCTAGCTCCGAGACACTTAGTACTAGAAAGCTGTAATTTGGCATAGGTATACATATTAATTACGCCGACAAAGTGGTAAAACAAAATTATGAAAAACATTTTTTTAGGGTACCCCTCCTACACGTAAAGTGGTGATGTTTTTTTTTTATCGCATGGTGTGGGATATCATTAGAAAGGTCCTTTAGAAACATTGTGAGTTTTTGAAAACCATTTTTGAATTTAAAAAAAAATATTAAGCTTTAAAGTGCTAATTTTTGTTAGAGTCAAGTGTCTGCCCCCCTGCCAGCTAAATGGTTGGTTTTGGATGTGTGAAAAAAATCACAGCTGTTGTTTATATAACGAAATTAAAAGGGAAACTATCACAGCTAAGTAGGCTCTACAAGTTAACGAGTAATAATCGACCAACTTAACTATGCAGTTGTAAAAACATGTTTTTCCATGCATTCCTTAAGAGAGAACATATTTTTCAACTACAAAGTTAAGTTTGTTTTTGGGATAAATTCATCCCAACTACGGAATCCTTCATTGTGCGTGGTTCGACACGCACTTGGCCGGTTTTTTCGTTAAAATGTATACTACCACTACCATGTCCATGTTTTGTTTATTCTATATATCGTCCCTTTATTGGTAAAACCGATTATCTGCACTTTTTTTCAAAAATGAGTTATTTACACCAAGCTACTCAACTTTTTGAGCTCTATCTACAGGTAAAACCGATTTTTCGATACGATGCATAGTTTCCGAGATAGATACGCAAAAAAACAATTATAATTATAAGCTTTAAGTAACATCTGCATTCAATAACAGCTAAACTCTTATACCTGTACGATTTTTTGGAAGCCTTGCAATCAAAAACACATTCCGTTTCATATCTTATTTTAGTTACAATTTACTTATACTCTGAACATACTGTAGCATTGTACTAATACAAATTAAAATACTTTAAATGGTTCTGGTACTGCTGAATTATTGGAAAGTACTTAGAATCTTACACATTAAAAAGAAATTAGTAGTTCTACTTGCTTTTAACAGAACATAATCCTTCACACTTATGCAGATTTTAATTCAATTAAAAGAGATTATGCAGCTTTATTTGTTTTTTCCACAACATCAGTGATCGTATCGTTAAGATTTAAATACAAGTAAAAGCAACTATGAAGAGAACTATGAGAAGAACTGTTAAATCCAGATTCTGTTTATGCTGCTGAAGAAATAAAAAAAAAATTGCCGTCGCAAAGCTATAGCTCGGCTGTTTGGTAATAAGCAAAAACCTCCCAAAGATAACAATAATAATGAGTCTTTATTAGTAGCACAATCAATAACTGTCGAGCTTTTTCAACGTTGTTGGAAGGTCTTAAAACCACGAGCTCGTTGGCACCAAAGAAATCCTGAAACCTGGAAAGTTAATGTGGTAAAAAGAAAGCGTGCTGAAGGCTTGCCATATGTTACAAAAAAGAAATTTAGAAGATCAAAAAATCCTAAGCCTGTTGATTGTTCCAAATACTAATTTGAGTGCAATGATAAAGTTACAGATGAAGACCACCAAATATTATGCAGAAAATATTGGAGTCTAGACTATGCCTCAAAAAAATCATTTATTTTGGCTCACGTAAGGGTTAAGTCAGTAAAGAGACTTCTTGTAAGAAGGAAAAGAACGACACGACGCTCTTATGCTAAGCAATGCTTTTTCACAATAGAAGGGAACGAAATATATGTTTGCCAAAAGTTTTTCTGCCAAACATTATGCATTGCTCCGTGTGTCGTAGCTGATGCTATAAAGCACCGTGATAACTTTGGACTTTTTGCCGAGCAAGGAGACCCCCGCGGACGTCATGAGCCTCCGAATAAAACTGCACCTGAAAAAATTGAGTACATAAAAAAACATATATCTTTCCCTACTATGGAAAGCCATAACATACGGAAGAAATCTAAACGCAAGTATTTAGACAGAAACCTTACATTATGCAAAATGTATTCTTTGTACGTCAAAAAATGCGCAGACGAAAATATGGAACCTGTGTCGGAGATGACATATCGTAGAATTTTTTCTACAGAATATAATTTGGGATTTTTCGTGCCGAAAAAAGACTAATGTCTTTGTGCACTAGGTACAATCGCGCTAATCCAGAAGGAAAAAATAAAATACAAGGAGAATATCAGAAACACATTGATAGGAAGCAAATTTGTAATCAGGAAAAAGATAAAGATAAAAAGAGAGCTGAAGACGAAACAAATTTTCTGTCTGCTACTTTCGATTTTCAGGCAATTTTACAATTGCCATGCACTGATGTTGGTCCCCTTTACTATACAAGAAAATTAACTTTATACAATGTAACGCTGTACGAAAGTGCGCCTCCTAACGAAGCTTATTGTTTTGCATGGTCCGAGACAAATGGTAAAAAGGGTAGTTCAGAAATCGGAACTATTTTGTGTCACTATTTAATGAAACGTGTACCAGAGGAAGTCACGGAAGTCAGTTTGTTCTCTGACACATGTGGAGAACAAAATAGGAATCAATTCGTGGCTGCTATCCTATTGTGGGTAGTTCAAAACAGCAACCATTTGAAAATCATAGAACACAAGTTCTTACAGTCAGGTCACAGTTATATGGAAGCTGACTCAATGCACAGTGCGATTGAGTCTGCCAAGAAAAATGTTGATCTTTTTTGTATGACTGACTGGATTAACATTTTCAAACGAGCTAGATCAAAAAAAAAAATACAGGAAAGACACAAAGACTATAACAAAAAATTGTTATCAAGTCAAGGAATTTAAATTCAATGAATTTAAAGACTTGATAAAATTGGCGAATACAATAATTTTGAATAGAACCAAAAACACGGATGGACAGCAAGTGAAATGGTTAAAAATAAAACGGATGAAGTACATAAAAGGAGACAAAAAAATATACTATATCTATGACATGACAAATTCATTGATTAATACATATTCAGCATCGACATCTTCAGCACATGGAGACCACAGCTATGCAACAAGAAACAAAGTAAAGCGATTAGCAGCAGAACAGGTAATTGAAATATCAACTACCTCGGAACTCCAGTTCCCACCGCTAGAACAATTGTATGATAGACCTCTTCCAATAACGGAAGCTAAGAAAAAAGATCTCATTAATCTATGTGAGAAGGGGGTTATACCAGAAGAGTACCATGGATGGTACAGAAGTTTGCTTGTAGATAGGGATTGCGTTGAACGCGTACCTGATGTGGCCGCCTCTGAAGAGTCTCAATCTGAGTCATCTGTGGACTCATCAGCTGATGAATGAAAGATACATTATTTTAGTTTTTAGATTTTCTAAGTATACTAAACAATTTGTGAAAACACAAATTAATTTCATGGTTTCACAAATTGTTTTGTATAAGTACTTAGATAGAAAATCGAAATTAATTAATTTTTTCACAAATTGTTTTGTATACTTAGATAAAAATAAAAAGTTACTAATAAAGTTGATTATTTTCTAATATATCATTCTTATTATTTTTCTACTTTATTCAGTTTTTACTTTCATCTAAATAATGATTTTTTGGTATTTTTGTAATTATAAAAATTTACAATGACTTGGCCTGCTGTAGTTCCTTGTATGAACATTTTGAAGATAAAAAAAATAAAAAAATGTTAAATTACTATTAACCTATGTTTGGAGGCACCTTTTAAGCACCTTTTAAGCAGATAGTCTACCACAATTCTTAATTTGACTCAAGTAAAACCAATTATCATTTTTTAAATTTAAATTTGTAGAATGTTTCAGAGTGTTATTTTTACAGTTGTTTTTGGTACCTTATTACTTTCTGCAAAAGGTTACGGTGAACCTATAAGACAAGCTCCAAGTGATTTAATTAATGATATATATGCTTATGTCGTTATTCAGGAAAAACCAACTAAATGACCTCCCTGAAGATAGTGTTTGGCATTTTTTCAAGCATTATCAATGAAGTACTTCTATTTTTATGATTTACAAACATACTTTATAAATTTTTTCATTATAATTACATGATTGCAGGTAAGATATATGTAATTTAGTTACATAATTTTTCTGTCAAACTTTTAAATTATCATTGCCACAAGTTTAGTTTTCAGTAGATAATCGGTTTTACCAATAAAGGGACGATATATACCTACATATTTCTAAATAAAAACTTTCTACAAAGCCTCGGCGTCCTTAAGTATGCTTACGACTGCCGAGGCAGCTCTGAGGCGCCCGAAGCCGCCCCAAGCAGCTTTCAGGCGCCCAAAGCCGCCGTTAAGCGCCCGAAGCCGCTGTAAAGCGCCCGAGCTCAAACGAGCCGTACCGATGCCCACCGATAGTGGGCACCGCGCCTTATAAGCAGTTTTGAATTGTCAAGGGGTCGGTTAGTCAAAAAAATGATGCTAGTTGCCCATTCCAAAGCGTAGTAGGTACCCGTGGACAAGAATGGGCAAGAAACTCCACTGACACTCTTTTAAATCAAAATATGGATACAAAATATTGGTTATATCATACATGGGAGAACGATGCAGATGCAGTGTCAGATGCAGTGAGAGCGACAAAGTATTATATCTTTCTTCTCTCTCATGAATGTGCCTAAAAGCGTCCTTGATATTTCACTCTCAATTTTCGTCCAACTACCGAATCTACAACAAAGAAGTTTAACTTCCAAAAAAAAAATCCAGTCTCAATGAAATAAATTAACGACTTTTGAGAATAACTAAATGGAAAAAAGGTAACACTAAGTATAGCTAAACTGTCGTACCGTTCAAAATGTTACACTTTTTTAAAAGCTTTTATTTAACTTGCAATGTATGTATGTATGTATGTTCGGGTGGACTCTTGCAACTAAATTTTGAAGCAGATATCTTCAACCGATTGAGCTGAAATTTTGTATACACGTTTAGTTTGGATGAAAATACACGATAAGTTAGTGACGTCATTCTAAATCCAATATGGCGGACCATCCAAGATGGCGGAATAGTTAATTTTAATGCATTTCTACAATGTGTATAAAATGAAAGGGCTTGTTGAGAGTAACTCGAAAAATAATGTGACGTTATTCTAAATCCAATATGGTGGAACATCCAAGATGGCGCAATAGTATTTTTTTATGCACTTCTGCAATATGGGTATCAAATGAAAGGGCTTGCCAAGAATAATTAGAAAAATATTCTGACATCACTCTTAATCCAATATGGCGGACTTTTGAAGTTTTTTATGCTTTCCTATAGTATGGGTATTAAATGAAAGGGTTCGCTGAGAATAAAAATGCGGGTTAAAAAAAGATGGTGATTATAAGCTTCGTTGCTCTAATCTAGCTAAAAGGTGTGGAGACTTCGATTACCTACTATTAGAAACCTAGCCAGCGATAACTAAAAAGTAAAAATAAATTATAATCAAAAAAACCTTTAAAAAAAAAAGCTTTTATTTAAATGCTCTAAAAAGAAGAAAATAAAATTTATGATCATAAAAGCTTGTCGCGCGATTACAATTATACTATTTTTTATTATAAAATTATACTAATGCACACCTCGCGACAAGCTTTTATTATCATATAAATTGTGTATAATGAGGTTATAAGTTGATAGTTAAAATTTTAAAAGAAAATTTTATTTTCTTCTTTTTAGAGCATTTAAATAAAAGATTTTTTTTTAAAGGTTTTTTCCTTCTAGCTCTCATTTGCCAAGTGTATAACATACGTACAGAATTTCGTTGCAAAATCCTACCTTGTTCTTGGAAATTTTTAGCATAAAAATAAAAACAATGAAATCACTCGTGCATAAACAAGTTTTTTCGATAAAGGAAAGTGCGTACATAAAAAGCTTTCACTTCGAACATAAAAATACATAATATTGTTAAGAGCGTTTATTCTGAAAGTGGGCGACGTCGCAAATAGTTATCAAATATTTCGCTGTTTTGATTAATTTGGCAATATAACTGTATGGAAATAAAAAATGTGGCTAACTAGCGAACAAGAATATTAATAATGAATTGCAATTATAACACTGGATTTGATGTTGTTGTAACCGTTTTAGGTGTAAAAAAGGCATTTGAAAACTTTCCAAATACTTTTTTACATTTAAAACTAAATATTCGGTGTTACGATATTAAGAGGCCTGCGAACACGGCTCGTAACTAAAAATCGAGATGTTTGCAAAATTCAATTCCAAGCACGTTGCGCTAGTGTGAGTGCCTGTCGGAGCGATGTACACCTGCAGTGAGCAATACTACCACGCACACATTGACAATTATTGAGCAGATTTATTTTTCCAACTTACGAAGTAATGGATTGATTGTATATTACGTAATTAGGGTACTGGGAATCATGGCACAAAAGGGAAGAGGCTTATACTCCTTGGCAGTAGGTGGAACAAGACTGCCAATGATACTGATGATGATTAAGGCAAATGATTGAAACATTTACGTGTAAGTATCAAATTGTTAATACAGCCATAAGGTGTATTATTAAGTGTATTTCAAAAATAAACTATTCACACATGTATGAAAGAAGCAGGACAACCGTGCTATGGGCAAGTGTATCTGCAAGCTGGGTAACTAACCGAGGTTTTCTGAAGTGTCAATTAGTCAGCCTAATACATCCTACCATTAAATCCTATACTATTAAACGAGCAATATTTGTTTGTAAATATATTTGTACCTACTTGCGTTCTTGAAATCAGCTCCAACGATTTCGATGAAAATTGCAATATAGGGGTTTATGGGAGCGAAAAATCGATCTAGCTAGGTCTCATAACTAGAAAAAATGGTTTTCTCCGTATTTTCACTCGAGCAGAGCTCGGTCGCCCAAAGTTTAGAACAAGATAATGAATAATGACATGACTTTACTGACATTAGAATAATGATCATGGCAGCATGGAATTAGGAAGTATCTACTATCATGGCAGTATGGAATTAGTAGGTACTATCCTATACTATTAAATGAGTATTCTCTATTTTTACCAGAGCAAAGCTCGGTCACCCAGGTACTGTAAAATAAAACAAAAAACAGAAAGATTGTACGTTCCTGAAAAGAAAAAAATTTCTTTAAAAAAAGTTCAATACCTATGTTAAAACGCACCAAAGCACATTTACCTGAAGTGGCAGAGGGCAGGGCACAATGCTCGCAGAACAAATGGCCGATGGGGCCAAATGGTTCTGGAGTGGCGACCGCGTACCGGAAGACATTGTGTTGGAAGGCCTCCTACAAGGTGGACCGATGACCGGGTAAAGGTCGCAGGAATCCGCTGAATGCGAGAAGCACAGAACCGGTCGAAGTGGCGGTGCTTGAGGGATGTCTATATCCAGTCTTTCGGCTGAAATGATTAGGATGATGACATATATTAACTGCAAAGTATACGTTACACTTTGCTAACACAATATCTTCTTATATATAAAATTCTCGTGTCACAATGTTAGTTACCTTACTCCTCCGAAACGGCTTTACTGATTTTTACCAAATTTTATATGCATATTCAGTAGGTCTGAGAATCGGCTACTATCTATTTTTCATACCCCTAAGTGATAAAAGTTGTCCACCCCAAACAAATAATTGGCAAAACAAAGTTTGCCGGGGTCAGCTAGTACAACCTAATTTTTTATTTACCCTTAACCTGAAAATGGGTCCATACTAATAATTATTAACGACTTTTAGGTGATATGGGACCAAGCCTACAACACGAATGCTATTATGTAGGCTTTTTAGGGTTCCGTAGTAAACAAGGAACCCTTATAGTTTCGTCATGTCCGTCTGTCTGTCTGTCTGTCTGTCTGTCCGTCTGTCTGTCTGTCTGTCTGTCTGTCTGTCCGCGGTCTAGCTCCGAGACCATTAGTACTAGAAAGCTGTAATTTGACATAGATATACATATTAATTACGCCGACAAAGTGGTAAAACCAAATTATGAAAAATATTTTTTTTTTAGGGTACCTCTCGTACACGTAAAGTGGTGATGTTTATTTTTTTATTTTTTTACCCCATGGTGAGGGGTATCATTGGAAAGGTCCTTTAAAAATATTGGGAGTATGTGAAAACCATTTTTGGATTCAGGGATTCGTTTGCGAAATATTAAGCTTTAAAGTGCTAATTTTTGTTAGAGTCAAGTGTCCCCCCCCCTGCTGGCTAAATGGTTGGTTTTGGGTATATGAAAAAAATCACAACAGTAGTTTATATAACGAATTTAAAAGGAAAACTATCACAGCTAAGTAGGCTCTACAGGTTAACGAGTAATAATTGACCAACTTAACTTTGCAGTTGCAAAAACATGTTTTCCCATACATTCCGTATGGGAGAACATATTTTTCAACTACAAAGTTAAGTTTGTTTTTGGGATAAATTCATCCCAACTACGGAACCCTTCATTGTGCGTGGTCCGACACGCACTTGGCCGGTTTTTGAATTTTGATTGCCCTACAATGTGGGAAGTATATCATAATCAGCCAATAATGTTCCCACTGCTGGGACACAGGCCTCCTCTTTGTGAGAGAGAATGGGCTGTAATATACCACGCGAGCCAAGTGCGGGTTTTATTTATGCCGGTTTTCTCTTTCATCATAATATTCTCCTTCACCGTTTTCAGAGCGGTGGTGATGAAAATAATTTACTCAAAGTAAAGCGCCTGTCATGGTTCAAACCTACGACCTTACAACTCGTAAGTCGGGGCCGTTACCTCTGGGCAACCACTGCTCATACGTACACCGCTCATATATGGGTAGTATAGTTTAGTTTAGTTTTTTTTAAGAATGTCCGCAATCAGAGGAATCATAAGTTAACCAAACCCTAAACAAAGCTGAAATGTCTCATGCCTGTTATTACAACAAAGCTACTTGGCAGCAGGAATAGATATGGCTACCACAAACATTTTTATTTAATTATTATTGCATGGCAAGCAAGCCGAGAATCCATATTGTTCGGCAAATTGAACAGAAGATCAAAGAGTACAATCAGCCGCTGTGTATGGCATTTGTGGACTACGAGAAAGCCTTCGACTTTATCGAAATATGGGCAGTTCTGGCCTCTCTGCAACGTAATGTCGAAAAAATGTCGAATTGGCTGGGGCTACATCAAAGTGTTGAAATGTCCAGATATAACGCTGCCACGATAACTGTTCAGATCCAAGATTAGAAAACCAGCCCCATTCAAGTGCTCAGAGGGGTGAGACAGGGGGATGTGATCTCTCCGAAACTGTTAATCAATGCGTTGGAGAACGTCTTCACGCTGCACTGGACTAGACAGGGTATCAACGTGAATGGCGAGTACATCTCACACCTTTGCTTTGCCGATGACATCATCATAATGGTAGAGACGCTGGAAAACTTAGACCAGATGCTGCACAGCCTAAATGGAGCCTCTCGGCGCGATAGCCTTGGCATAAATTTGGACAAGACAAAAGTCATGTACAATTTAGACGTCTTGCCAAATCCACTGCACATCGAAGGGTCGCTTCTCGAAGTTGTGAAAGAGTAAGTCTACCTAAGACAATTTCAGCTCGGTAGACACAACTTTGATAAAGAAGAGGGCAAATGATCCAACTCGGTAGACATGACTTTGAGAAAGAAGCCGTCAGAAGAGTCCAGTTGGGTTGGACAGCGTTTGGAAGACTTCGTCTGGTCTTCTCATTACCTATTCTGCAATGTTTGAAGACTAAGTTGTTCAACCAGTGCATCTTCCCAGTTATGACATACAGTGCTGATACGTGGACACTGACAGTTGGGTTTGTTCACAAATTCAAGGTCACTCAGCGCGCTATGGAGCGGTAGGATAAAATCAGGAATGTCGAAGTTATCCGGAAAAGAAACGTACCTATTAACCGACATAACTTGCAGAGTAAGCACACTGAAGTGGCAGTGGTCTGGCCATGTTTGTTGAAGGACCGATGGCCGGTGGAGCAGACGAGTCCTGGAGTGGAGACCGCGTATTGGCAAGCGTAGTGTGGGACGCCTCCCATCTAGATGGATCGGCGACTTTAAGAAGGTGGCTAGGACAGACTGGATGTGGAAGGCGGAGGACAGGGTGTTGTGGCGCAGCCTGGGAGAGGCCTATGTCCAGCAGTGGACTGCGATAGGCTGAATTGATTGAAGCAAGCCGAGATGGCTCACCTGATCTTAAGTGGTCACCGCTGCTTATCGACATCTGCAATACCAAATACAACGTTGCAAAATATTATTAATTTCGAAGGCTACCGATGTTTTTTCTGCCGGGGTTGTGAAGAAGTCTGAAAGGGATATCGTGGCCCCCGGCAACATGGCAACTGAAGGAACACGGGTGGGTTTTAGTCAGTAAGAGTCTGACATGCCCTCGAGCTCCGCCCAGAGCGGGAGAAATTATTTGATAATTTCATAAACAAATAAAAAAGGATACCTATGTTTATGCTGTTTTGTTTTTTGGCGTAATTACATTTTTTTTTTCTAAAATATATGTAATTTCGCCAAAAACAAAACATTGGGACGTGGCAGTGGTAGATTTACTTAATATCGTAAAAATATATTTGGGTTAGTATCATGAACCAGGGCGAAAATAAATGCGTTAGTATGGAATGGACGCCAACGACCACGTGACCGCGTTTCCTCTTAACGAAGAATTTTGTTTCATCATTGCACAATACACAATTCTAAACATGAAAACAAAACAAAAGTCCGGAATGCTCTGCCTTACGTCATAAAGCCTATGAGTAACAACTTAGATAGATAAAATCCAAATTCATCAATTAACTATTAACACTAGGATGTAGTACTGTCGAAATATTTTCCATCCAAATTACTGCTATAACTTAACAACTTCGCACTTAGCCCTCAAAATATCCATGTTTGGGTTAAAAAAATTCACTAGTCGATATTTTATGCCTATCTGCTGTCAGTTACTATAGGTAACTGAAATAAACAAACACTGAAGTAACTGCTTGGCTAAGTCTAAGGCCACAATATCTGACGTACCTAATTTTATGTCATCAATGTTTGGTCGGATGTGAACCTTCGTTGTGAGATGTTTGTATGGAATCATGTGTAGTCACCAGTAGTCATTCATTTCTTTTGATTTTTAAAGGCTTTCAAACAAATCGAGAGGGCTAAGTTTTTAGTCGTTTTGCTATAATTTTATCTAATTATTTATCGAAAGATAAACGTTTTTGGATAATAATCGTTTATCAAGCCTTGCTACTGATATCGGTATCATAATTCTGATAAAATTTACAATATAAATAATATATTATAACTGATTATAACCACCAGAAATTACTGACTTTGAATTCATTTCGCGTGGTGTAACTGTTGAGCAGGTACGTTTTCACGAGAATTTTACTATGCCTATTTTTTAATTGCAATTATTAAAATAATAAGGATACGAAGTGTTCAGATAGAAACGAAAAACAAATTAAATTATTTTATCAAAATGTTCTTTGGACTTTTATAAAATTTATATGTGCTACGTAAGTTAACCAAAATGGACGTTTCGAAACAGACCATTCATATTATTAAAAATATTTCATCTCGTTGAGTTTTGCATAATGCCTAATTGCATCGAGACACTATAAGTTACATATCATATAGTTATATTTATAAAGGAGAAACGTAGTTACGATTGTCCTTGTAATTTTATCATACAAAAAGAAATGAGAAACTTCATGCATAAGTTTTTTTAAACAGCAGTGTAACTTGTTGTCATACATGCAATAATAATTATTATTAACAAACAATTAAATTTCAGCACCATGCGTTACATCAGCCTCATACTCCTGGCGCTTGTCGCTACCATTAAGGCTGACAATCCTTTGCCATTGGATTTCGAAGTAGCAGAGTCCCGTACCACTGCTGCATCTGATGCCTACCGACTCCCCGAAGACTTGGACCCCAAACACTATGACGTAGAAATCACACCTTACTTCACAGCCAGTGGTAGCAATGCCATTTTTACTTTTGACGGTATTGTCAAAATTACTGTTGAGGTAAGTAAACAGTCTTACCAGGATAATTTTATTAAAAACTAGCTTCCGGCCGCGGCTTCGCCCGCGTGATATGTCAATAAAATGTAGCCTATATTCTGTCCCAGGGTTCAAAATATCAGTACCAAATTTCATTAAAATCGGTTCAGCCGTTTAACCGTGAAAGCGTGACATACATACAAAAAAATCTAATCTTTTCTCTTGGTAATATATACTAATCAGTAATCTGTCTAAAGTCATGCTAAGTTTTGGAATTGAAAATAAATACCAAATTGTAGTGACATAGCTGTGGTCATTAAAATTAATATTTCAAATAATTAATTTCACAGGTAAAGACAGCTGGCCTCAATGCGCTTATTATTCAAGAAAACGTCAGACGCATTGTGAGCGTATCTCTAACGACCTTGGCTGGCCAAGCTGTTCCACTGCATGCCACAACTCCATTCGAACGCATTAGAGAGTACCACTTCCTGAAAGTCAACTTGCCTGCTGGAGAAACCTTGGTTAATGGGGCTCAGTACATCCTGACTGTGAACTATGTCGGTAACATCAATGAAACGCCTCTTTCCAGAGGTGTATTCCGAGGAAGCTACAGGGACGCTGACGGTCAATTGCGGTAAGGACAATATTTTATTCTTGGTCCACTGCATGACATAAAAAAAAATGGCTAATTCCCGTTTCGCCGCTTTCTCGATTCGCCACTACAACAAAATAGGTAACTATACTCCATTTGAAATAAGACATTTAAATAAACCTATTTTGACTTCTATACCGGAAACATAAGGATGGCATTAGAAGCAAAAAAGTGGTTACAATACCAACTGTTTACTGCAGCTGCTATTTGTCATGACACCAACGCAATAGAAGTCAAAATCGGTTGAACGGACTGTAAAAAAGGTTCAATTAAATGTCTAATCTTATTTCAAATGGAGTATAGGTACTTACACAAAAATGTCGTTACGTAATTATTTTGTTCCTCATACTCCATTTAATCGTCGGTGAAATGAAAATGAATGTATGGATATCAGAATAGTTACAAAACTACAGTTTTCTTTAGGTATTTTGTTATAGTGGTGAGGTGAATCGGGAAAATGATACCAGGAGATGCCAAAAAAAAAACAGCTAAAATCCTACTCGTTTGTTGTTATTATTTATCACATGATTTCAAAACAGCGATAAACTTAAAAGTAGTGTCATGAAGTTGCCAATTTGTTTTACGAATCATATTTGAGTTTTATCGAGATTACATTATTTTTTATTTTTGCAGTTGGTACGCAGCCACCCATCTGCAGCCCACTAACTCGAGGCAGGCATTCCCCAGCTTTGATGAGCCTGGCTTCAAGTCTACCTTCAGAATCATCATCAACAGACCAGCGAACTTTATTGAATCTTACTCTAATATGCCGTTAGCTTCCAGCGTTCTGTGAGTATTTGTTTTTACTGAAGATATATCCATCCATCCATACATTACATTATTTGTATTATTAGAAAAGGTGAAGCTAAGCATACATTACAGCCGCATCGGGTAGCAGCGCTTTGCAAAGCTCTATGCAGCCCAGTCGCGTAAATACAAAGGCGGATGCAACACAGACAGTAGCTGTTCTGTAACGCAGCCGCGTCCGTATGAATAAAGTATTACAAACACGATTACACCACAGACATTTGAAAACTGTCTGCAATGTGATTGGCTTAGAAAGGCATTGTTTTAATAGAAACGATTGCAATACAGCTTATAAGTACTCGCTTTGTCTACACCGCAGGTATCAAACTTGCTTGCGACGTAACGCACCTTGCGCTAATAGGTACTAAGTAGCCTGCCTAGCTGCGAGCAACTTGGAAGTAGCGGTCGCTGGCCGCTGCGCGGCACCGCTCGCTTCGCTTGCTCGAGTCGCGCGCTGTTGTTCACAGATCTAACCTAACCTAACCCATTGCACACAGTTCAAAAAATTTCGGCTGTTTATAATCTAACGGAAATAATACTATGGGTGTCTGCGTTGAATTCGACTTTTTGTATAAGGCCACTGTTTTGTTTGAACGGACTATTACTGCTTTAAGCCAATCGCAAGATAATGCAGCACAGACTATGGGTGTCTGTGTTGCATTCGCCTTTGTATTTACACAGCCAGGTACTATACGATAGTGTACGTACAATATGGTGCGGCCTACCCAAATGTGCGTCAGCCAGCTACCTACTAAAACAACAAACATTTTGTTTACCGCATCATCATAATGCTTTACAATATAACATACAGCCACTCTTCCTAGAATTGGTTAAGTTAATAGCAATCAATAGATTTATCTCTGGGTAGGATAAAAAACAACACCCAGGACTTTCAGAATATCAGATAAAAAAATAATATTCAAAGATAATGAAAGTGGTAAACGATGTGGAAGATAATGGACTCAGACCAATAAAAAATGGATAAGAATAATTAGAGGTTAAAAACGTCGACGCACAAGACCTAATATTAAATCATCCGAAAAATATAACACTATGAACTAAACTATACTCCATTTGAAATAAGATTAGTCATTTAAATAAACCTTTTTTACAGTCCGTTCAAACGATTTTGACTTTTATTGCGTTGTTGGCATGACAAATGGCAGCTGCAATATACAGTTGGTATTATAACCACTTTTTTGCTTTTAATGCCATCCTTATGCCTACGGTATAGAAGTCAAAATGGTTGAACGGACTGTAAAACTGTTTGTTTAAATGTCTAATCTTATTTCAAACTGAGTATTATATATATAATAATTAAAAACATCTTCAGAAATAATAATGTCTAATATTATTTCAGTAATACCGATACCGGTCGCTACAGGGAAACCTTCCATGTAACCCCAAGAATGTCAGCGTATTTGGTCACCTTCCACATTAGCGAAGGCTTCGTAGTAATTGCTGATAACAACGATGCACTAAAGCCATACAGAATTCTGGCCAGACCCAACGCCCGTGGTCAAGGAGCTTATGCTTTAGAAGTCGGACCTCCTCTAACAGACTGGCTTAGTAAGTACTTCCAGATCGAGTACTATGAAATGGAGGAAAATATCAAGAACGATCAGCTCGCCTCACCTTATTGGGCTTCAGGAGCCACTGAGAACTGGGGATTAGTGACTTACAGGTATTTTGTTTTATTTTAGTCTTATCAAGATAAATTTTCCTTACTTTAAAGCAACTGGTGAACTGTTTCTCAGTCTGTTTCATGAAGTTTCGTGCAGATGTTACACTCGTTGTGCCAGACTACTACTAGATGGCGCTATTCCAAACTATAGTTATGAAACTTTCAGTCGAAAGCTTTTTTTTTCTATTCAAGCGTTGTTTGGTATATACCTTAAAGTAATATAAAATATAACATCACGCCTGTTCTACCCAAAGGGTTTAGTAGGGTTATAGTACACCCACATTTCGCCAGTTAAAACTCAAAGTAGTACTTATAACTTTTGTTTTATTTTAGGGAGCTCCGCCTCTTGTACGAAGAGGGTGAAACCAATGCTGTGGACAAGTTAGCCATTGGTACGATAACTGCTCACGAGCTCGCTCACAAGTGGTTCGGTAACCTGATCACCTGCAGATGGTGGGACAATGTCTGGATCAACGAGGGTTTCGCGAGCTACTTCGAATATTTTGCTATGGATGGTGTAAGTGTATTTTATAGTATCTAAAGGACATCGCTCATAGCACCGCTCCGACACGGCAAATAACTTGTCATTCAAGTTAGAATTTTAAAACAAACACTTTAAAGTCTATTTTACGATGGCTGTGTAGAATAGTGGACGGCTTGCCACGCGGCCGCTCACTGCCCGCGACCCGTCACATGTAAAATAGACTTTAGTGCATGTGATTTAAATTCTAACTTGAATGACAAGTTATTTGCCAGGTTGGAGCGGTGCTATTATAATGAGCAATGTCCTTAAGGCAACCAATCGCCATGACCCTTGTATGGAAAGTATTTTGAACATAAAAGTGCACAATGATTTTTAATGAATCGCTAGTTTTTGTCGGCAATCATTCTGACCACAAATGAAAAAATCGAAACCCGTTTTACGGGAGAAAACTTCTACATTCACAACGTAAAGTTAAAAAAAAAAAAAACTATTTTACTTGCTGATGTTAATCGTTTAATCTATTTCTTCCCAGGTGTACCCAAACTTAGAGTTGGCAGATCAGTTCAATATTATGTACCTGCAGAGTGCCCTATCTGCTGACTCTGGAACGACCACCAGAGCTCTTCAGCATTCTGTCAACAGCCCCGCCGAAGTCACTGGTCACTTCAGTGGCATCAGCTACTCCAAGGGAGCTTCATTACTTCTCATGCTGAAGAATTTCCTCACTGAAAAAACTTTTAAGAAGGCTTTGAACTACTTCTTGACAGAAAAGTAATTAATTTTCTTGATTTTACTAAGATGAAAGTGATATGAACACTAAAAATGTTCAGATATTTATAGTTACCGTAATCTAAGAAGTCCGATTTGACGCCGTGCATTTTTCCAATTAAAAGTGAAACTTGGTGCTTACGAATGATAGTCATTGTTATATTGTCAATCAAATCAAATCAATCAAATCATTTATTTTTGCAGAAAAACACTGTTACAATGGTGTTATAAAAATTTATATGTTTCAAGTGATTCTACCGTAAGGCATGCAAAATGTATAGGTACAATCATAAAATACAATCAACAAATAGATAAAAAACAGTCATAAAATACTTTAAGATATTAAATTAATGCAATGTCATACAGACTAATTATTTATTCAATAATAGTAGTATTTAAATCATTTTAATGTCGTTCCTAGAATTATTAGAATATTTAAAGATTCATGCAAAATAATAATTGTTATTGTTTGATGTCACTGTGAGATCTTAAGTTTTGAAAAATTATCGTTTAAGAATTCGTTCAAATTATAGTAACATTTATCAACTAAAAGACTCTTTACACTTTTCTTAAATAAGGTAGTATTATTATTGTTTGGATAACGTAGTAAATAATTATTATTATGAATGAGATTTTTCGGTTCTTACGTAGACGTTCATTCAAACTTATCGCTGCATGTGAAACGTGAAATCGGGCTTCTTAGATTGCGGTAACCATAAAATAAGCAGAGACTTATCACTCTCACGACAAAAGTTATAAAAGATAGCCATTTTATTTGGAAGAAGTGACACCAAATAAGTTTAAAATAAATTCTTAATTCTATCAGCTCGTTTATAAAACGAATATTTACCATAGATATTTGTTTTATAACCGAGCTAATGAAATTATTAATAACCATATCAATTTTAACTTTTTTTGAGCTTTAAATTGTGAAATTCCCGAATAAACTGCAGTTATTAAAAAAATATTTATATTTTCAGGTCTTACGAGCATGCATTCCCAGCAGACCTCTACCGTGCCTTTGCCAAAGCCGTGTCGGAAGATGGAGTACCTTCCACCACCTTCGATATTACCAACTTCATGAAATACTGGGTAGAGGAGCAAGGCTACCCTGTTCTCAAAGTTACCGTCAACTCGGAAACTGGTCGCATTGACCTTGAACAGGTAAACATTTCGTTCAGGTGTTCAGTCAGTATTAGACGGACAGTACAGTATTTAAAAAAGTGGCACTCCGGGAGTGCCAACAGAAGTGAAAACTTGAACAAGATCGCCTTTGTGGAAGAAAAATACTTGTATAGAATATTGGTCCGTAACCATATCTAAATAAAGAGCACAATCGCGTTTACAAAACCTTTAAAGTACAAATACTTGCATAGAACGTTGATCCGTAACGTAATATAAATAAAGAGCACAATCGCGTTTACAAAGATGAGGTGTCGTTACAGTGTCACGAAATCAATGATTTAATCCCATTTCAAAAATGCCCAACGTGCCTAAAGAAGTTTTCACTTAAAAAATTACTGAACAGACAAAAAAAAAACCTGTATGTAGAGCGGTATTGTAATTTTTTTATAAACCCATGTTGATTTCTTCAGAATTGGAAACAAATGAACAGTTTTATATACACAGAACCTTGAAAATAACCTACAAGTGTTTGAACACGGGTATTTACTTCATGCTCTTTTACCATCAGAACCGGTTCTTCATCAGCGCAACTGCCACACCAACAGCTCAAGTTTGGCCTCTGCCCCTGACCTACACAACTCAGAGCAACCCTAACTGGCAAAACTTACTATCATCCAAAGTGATGACCACGAAGACTGACTCCATTGATAACGCAGCAGGAAATGGATGGGTTATATTCAACGTTCAACAGAAAGGTAAAGAACTTTAAGAACGCGGCATTAAGAGCGGCCAACCCGTCACTCTTCTGAATCGATCTCAAATAGGTTCCATCCTACTATCTGACTGTTCTAAATTGACATTTACGCGAAAAAAATTTCAATATTTTCCTTAAGAAAACCTAATTTAATTTTTATTTCAAAATTTTCTCACCAAAGTCAACTCAGATTTTAATTTCAATATATACTTACCTGCCTTACCTGTATTCTGGTGCGCGTTCCGCGTGCTCGAGTGTCCGCGTGACCGAGTGCTCGTGATTATGGCGTCGTAACACAACTTTCTTTGAAATTTTTAAACTAATAGGTATCTTGTGCACTATTCCTAGGTTTCTATGAAACAAAAAAAAAAAATATTTCGAGAAATAAATTCAGTACAAGCCTCCGAAAATCTGCATTTTTGCACAATTTTTACCTGAACTTTGGCCGTTCATAATGTACTCATAAATTGTAAAAGTAAAAAAAACATCTGCATAGAAACCTTACACATGTAATGGAGATTCTAAATGACAAACATTTATTTCACAAACTATTAAAGTTCACTCAAAAACACGTGTTTCCTGAAACAAGTTTTATAAAATTTCCGCACACTATTTTTTGCACAATGTTATCGCGTTCTCACTTGCTTGCTAGTAGTTCTCACTTGCGCTAGATGAAACAACATGCTTTTCGACCATGCTTGCATTGACGATAGACGGATCGGGAAGGGTCCCCTTAATTGTCCATAAAGTCAAAGTCAAAGTCAAATAATTTATTTCAATTAGGCACAAAAAGGCACTTATGAACGTCAAAAACAAAAAATAGAATTGATTCTAGTCGCCCCTTCCAAAAGGTAGTTTTCGTATGGAGAAGAAATTGGGCAAGAAACTACACCGTTACTCTTTTAAAATGTTTTACAATATTTTGGATATATTAGTTATATAATTATATGTGAAGACGATGCACCTGGAATAATATTACTATACCACAATAGGTAAAAATAATTAAAAATGAAGCAATGACAGAAAAAATAATAATTAAGTAATGGATACATGGTGTTCACATATTTACAAGCATTGTAAAAGTAGGTACCTATACGATATTCCTAAAAAAATTACAAGTGATACTAATTAGTCAGTGTGTGAGTAATCACAGTAAGTAAAAAAAAAACAAACAAACGTAATACCTAAATCATTTGCAATTTGGGCATATTTCCACCATATTATGTTGTTATTCGGATTTAAACAGTGTTTATCTAGGCTCCTACATTTTTTTTTTCCAAAAAACTTTTCTAAAATGAAGTTTGATATCTGAGATACATGACCGATAACGGTCAGGAGAATTATTAATACAATCGCAAACAACTTGAGTATGTGCGTAAAACGATAATACGGTGGTCTCATGAGGATCCTGAGAGCAGAGGTGGCACAGTGGTAATGACCCCGACTTACGAGTGAGTTCGAACTCATGCAGGCGCTTTTCTTTATGTAATTAATTTCATCACCATTGCTCTTAAAACGGTGAAGAAAAACATCGCAAGGAACATTTTCTCCCATACGGAATGTATGGGAAAACTTGTTTTTGCAACTGCAAATATAAGTTGGTCGATTATTACTCGGTAACTTGTAGAGCCTACTTAGCTGTGATAGTTTTTCTTTTAATTTCGTTATATAAACTACTGCTGTGATTTTTTTCACACATCCAAAACCAACCATTTAGCTGGCAGGGGGGCCACTTGACTCTAAAAAAATTAGCACTTTAAAGCTTAATATTTTGCAAACAGATCCTTGTATCCAAAAATGTTTTTAAAGGACCTTTCCAATGATACGCCACACCATGGGTAGAAAAAAGAAAAAAAAAACATCTCCACTTTACGCGTAGGAGAGGTACCCTAAAATGTTTTTTTCATAGTTTTGTTTTACCACTTTGTCAGCGTAATTAATATGTATACCTATGCCAAATTACAGCTTTCTCGTACTAAGAGCCTCTGAGCTAGACCGCGGACGGACAGACAGACGGACATTATAGCCCACTCCTTCTCGAAGTGAGGAGGCCTGTATCCCATCAGTGGGAACATTATAGGCTTGATTATGCTTGAGTATTTTGGGCTATTGGTTTTTCCCTCACAACATTCTCAGTAGCAGTCCGGAGAGTTAGTGGTAGTAGGCTTGCCTTGCAATATATGAGACTAAAGAACACAACTGTATAGTAGGTATACATGCCTTCCTTTTTCGGGAAATATTGTCGTGATATGAAGCTATTTTAGAGACATAGGTAGAAGGTATTCCACCTGTCTCCTTTTACGCGTATTGGAGGTGAAGTGTAGTCATTGAGTGGAAGAGAAACTTCAACTTGCAGTTAATAATAATATAATTGTCACACGTTTGAAAGTCTAATGTTAGGTATACTATTAGTACTTATAACGAATTAAACTAGTAGGGACAAAATTAAGTAATGCAACAAGATCTAGTCTGTCCCGCGACGGTGTACAAGCAAGCGAGCGGTGCTACTAAAAAACTTTTTACAAAAAAAAAACAACCGACCTCCAAAAAAAACACTACAAAGTGAAAAATAACTTTAATTTCGGAAGTCGGTGTCTTGGGTTTTGTATTTTCGTTTTTTGCCACTGACTTCCGAAATTAAAGTTATTTTTCACTTTGTAGTGTTTTTTTTTGGAGGTTGGTTGTTTTTTTTTGTAAAAAGTTTTTGGTTTTCACTTTTTAGTTATAGTACCTACCCCACACACATTCGATTACCACTACCTGCTACCAGTGGGACATACTAAGTGGGAAAAAAATACGTATTTTGTAGCTAACTCGAAAACTATCCAAGCAAAGTTAATAAAATTTATATGGAACCAATTCGAGAGCACATCCTTTCAAACAAAAAAAGAATTCGGTACTCAATTGACGGAGAAATCGGTGGACATACCAAAAAAAAACAAACATACGCGACGAACATATAACCTCCTCCTTTTTGGAAGTCGGTTAAAAAGGCACGCTACTCCACACTGTAGGTAACGCCCCGGATCGTGGCTTCGTGTTGCCACTTACAAGGTTGTGTTCCTGACTACTTATAATTAACTAAACATCATACAGGCGACGCCACGTATACTAATGTGCGTTCACAAATTCACAATACGTGACGCCACACTATTAACTCGTGTTTATTTTTCTAGGTATCTACCGTGTGAACTACGATGAAAATAACTGGCGACTGCTCGCGAATGCTCTTAATACGGATCATAACACAATTCACCATTTGAACAGAGCACAGGTATGAAACTATTTAATTTTTTATAGATTTGCTAAAGTTAGTTATAATTTTGGAAGTTTGTGTCTAAAAAAAATATTAATCCATTCACACTCATTTTGGGACATTTGATACTTTAAAATGAATTAAATAAAAATATTGTATGTCAAATTACCCGAAAATGGTTGACATTTGCATACCCCTATGCAAATGTCAACCATTTTCGGGTAATTTGACATATAATATTTTAATGCATAAGGGGTCATTTGGTTGCAAATTACCTGTCCTACATTCCCTTAATGGATTGATAACATTCAACAATAACCCTCTATACTATACATTATATTTTTAATATTATAAATGCGAAAGTAACTCCATCTGTCTGTCTGTTACCTTACCACGCCTTACCGACTGAACGGATTTGGATAAAATTTGACACATAGATAGACCATAATCTGGGTAGGATACTTTTTATCTCGACCTCTACGAGGGTGAAGCCATGGACAAAAACTAGTACTTAACAAAAACATAATCATAGGCACCTACTTCCAAAAGTCCGGTCGTTTAGAAGTTGTTTTTTATTTTCTTTATTAAATGTTTTAACAGCTGCACGGGTCGATCGATCAGATTGAGTTACGTTTGCCGCGGTTGGTCCGTGGATGGGTGACCATCTTTACATACCAAGTCCCCTCCGTGCCTCGGAAAGCACGTTAAGCCGTTGGTCCCGGCTGTCATTTGTAGATCTTTGACAGTCGTTACGGGTAGTTAGAAGCCCAAAAAGGTCTGACAACCAGTCTTACCAAGGGGTATCGTGTTACGTAGTCACTAGGTTGTGGAGGTCACATAGGCAGTCGCTCCATGTAAAATACTGGTATTCAGCTGCATCCGGTTAGACTGGAAGCCGACCTCAACATAGTTGGGAAAAGGCTAGGCAGATGATGAATTTTTTTTAACCAAACAATTTATTTTTTCTAGATTGTCGACGACGTGTTCGCGCTCATGCGTTCTCAGCAGATGTCGTATTCACTCGGATTCCGTGTTCTTGAATTCTTGAAGAAGGACACAAGCTTCTACTCCTGGTACCCAGCCATTAGTGGCTTCAACTGGCTCAGGAACAGATTCCTGCACCTTCCCCAAACATTGGCTCTTTTTGATGTAAGTATACTACAAAGAAGAAAATGGCAAGTTCGTGACTTCTACACCCAAAATAAAATGTCTGCTATATTAATTGTTCAGCAAAATGATTACCATATTTAAATTATCCGTATATTCAAATCAAAACTGCCATTCTTTGACAGTTGTTTGAAATGGCTTTTTTATCACGACAAATTGATATAGGTCAACGGTCGACGTTCAATTTATGTAACAATTAATTTCTCTGACTGTACATAGTATAGTTTTAAGAAATTAATTTCCTGTTATATTTTCATGCTGATTTGGAAACTCAGGAATATGTAGTAGGTACGTATCGACTAGAATGATCTTAGTTTGACTTTGAGTTTGAACTTTCTATTCTACATAACATAACATAACATCACGCCTATAATTCCCGAAGGGTTAGGCAAAGGTGTACCTAAAGTACCTACCTACACCCACATTTCGTCAGTTATGTTTATGTTTAAGTCCCGTATAACAGGGAGCGAGCCTATTGCCATCAGACTCCGGGCTGCTACTAAAAAAATCCAGATACAAAAACACAATAACATTTTGCTCGATCTGGGAATCGAACCCAAAACCTCATGCCCAGCTGTAGCGCTTGCAACCACTAGACCAACGAGACGGTCAAGGTTTTTATTCTAATAATTTATAATTTAATAAACACCACTGTAAACCACTAAAACACCACTGTCATTTTATAAACACCACTGTAAACCACTGAAACAATACTGCAATTTTTTAATCATCATAAATAATGTATAAACACCACTGTTTTACCTTATGAGCCATATTGATCACTTTTAGCAAACCGACTGGTGACCAAAATAAGAAGAATACTTGAAATAATGTTCTTGTCGTTTTGGAAGTCACTATTTTAACCATGGACACTAAGATTTAAACAAAAAATAACGAAACTTCCACAGATTCTGATGATGATGTTATTTTAATTTTTTATTTATTTTCTAGACATATCTCCACGAACACCTTGAGGCTGTCATCGCTGCCGTTGGTTACGACGTGGTTGATAATGAGCCTCTCACTAGGACCTTGAACAGATTCTACCTACTTACCTTCGCGTGCAACATCGGGCATAGAGGATGTGTGAACGATGCCACAGCAAAATTCCAAGCTTTAATCACCAATAGCGTAGCGTAAGTATTAATTTTAGAATAATTTTTATTATTAAGATTTAGATTTTTGATCGGTTCCTGGATAGGTGATCATCCATTACATATCAAGACCCCTCCGTGCCTCAGAAAGCACGTTAAGCCGTTGGTTCCGGCTGCCATTTGTAGATCTCCAGCGATCGTAGATCTTTATGTGACAACCAGTCTTACCAGGGGTATCGTGTTACCCAGTAACTGGGTTGTGGAAGTCAGACAGGCAGTCGCTCTATGTAAAGTACAAATATTTAGCTGCATTCGGTTAGAATGGAAGCCGACCTCAACATGGTTGGGACAAGGCTAGGCAGATTGATTGAGTATTGAAGATTTTTTTTTGGGTGATCGGAAAAAGGTTGCCAAATGATCATGATGGTTTGTAGACTTCCATCAAAATATTGTTCATCCCAAAACTTTAAGACATCCTAAAGGTTTTGCGAAAGACTCATACAAAAATAAAAGATAATTAAAATTGTATTTAAAACAACACTCATTGCATTTGAAGAAAGGTAAGCATTAATTAAGAATTTTGCAAATGGAAAGCCTATCAGAAGACGATAAAATATAGATACATTACCAAAGCACATGCGAGCATATATCGCGTGACTAACTGCAAAGTCTCATCATGTAAAGTAACGGCTTAATAAAGTCAAGAGGAAATTGGCCAGGCCCATAACGAACATCAATTTGTTGTATAGGTTTTATAAATCTTTAGGTAAAACTTCACCGTGTTTCTTAAGGGTTCATGTAGGTAGGTATGTAGTTTCAAACGTTTTACATGTTCTTAACAATATAAGGTTAATATCTTTACGACTAAGCCTTTTATCATAAAAAAAAATCTTTTTAGTTTTGTTCCCAAGCAATCAAACCCTGGGCCAAGACTTCTGAGCGATTACTGTTGTCTTCTTTACGAGTGATTGCTTTGGGGTAACTCTGTTGATTCCATAATCAACGTTATATTTCGTTAGCATCCTACGTTTCCTTCTTTAACCCATTAGTAATAACTACATTGATGGTTTTCGTCATTCGCGTTCTTGTTACCCTTTTTACCTACTATGTCTTTCCTTTTATCATAGTACCTCACCACGCACCATCACCTTCCTAATATCAAATTATGAGTATCTTCTGAATAACACTGCATTTTCTGTTATTCAAAGGATTTACTACAATCAATAATTATCCTTTTTTCAGTGTCAACCCCAACTTGAGACGTCACGTATTCTGCCAAGGTCTCCGCGCCGGTGGTCTTGCAGAATGGACCTTCCTTAACAATCGTCGTCAAGCTTCCAACAATCAGGCAGATGAGGTTGCTATGCTCAGAGCCTTGGGATGCACCACCAATGATGAAGCAAGGCAGCAGTGAGTGTCTTATATGTGATTTTGACATATAGCGCTACAAGGTTCTTTTGACGCGTGGTCAAAATCGGAACTAACGCTGCCATCTTATTTTTTGAATACATTTCAAGTGATATATCGCAAAACAAATGCACAAATGTTCACCAACAGCGCTTCTCTATCAACGTCATTCCAGCGCAAAAAGATCTTTGTAGCAGTGTAAATGATGATTATGATGATTCTTTTGTAAAAGAAGAACATATTCAGGTTTAAAAGGTTCGTTTGCTTTAAAAAATGAGAAGAAGCCTTTGAATACACGGTGGAAATATCGAGAAAGGGACATCGTGACACAAACTTTAACTATGGATTCAGAACATGATTCGAAAACCGCCAGCGTTGCAATTTCTCGTCGGTAAAAAATAATAAAAATAAAATAGAGGTTTCATATTATATAAATGCATTAACTACGTGATCAAAATGAGAGTATAGTTTATACAAACTCTATCAATACCTAAGGGTAAGATGAGATCATCGTCTGCAAACGCAAATTTGTCTTTTATAAATTTGTTATATATTATTATATCTATTAATCCTCTTTTATATTTTATCAGGTATTTGCAAAACATCTTGAACAGCGAATTCGTGAAGGCTCAAGACCGAGTGAACGCTTTCACCTTCTTCTACATGGGTGACCGTTCCAACGCTAGGTTCGCTCTGCCGTTCCTCAGGGATAACATTGCCGCCATCAGAACTGCGTAAGACACTTTCATTTGTATAATTATTTATTGAATAAACAACACCACTCAGTGATCCAAATCACAGATTACTAAAGTGGGATTGGGCTGACAGCTGCGAGCCCAAGTAATCACTATCTGGAGTCCTAACACAGCCAGAAAGCGTCGCAGCAGAGCCCATAGAAATGGGTGGGATGAGCTGGACCAAAGAAACAATCAATGGTCCACATTAGCTCTAGATCGAAACAACTGGTAGTCATGGGGAGAGGCCTTTGTCCAGCAGTGGGCTGATGCAGGCTAACAGTAATAGTAAAATTTTGCTTAATTGTATACCTAGGGATACAATGATAGTAATGATAGCCGCACGGATCAATCCATCAGATTAAGCTACGCTTGCCGGGATTGGTCCGTGGATAGGTTGGACCATCTTTACATACCGGGACTCCTCCGTGCCTCGGAAAGTACGTTAAGCCGTTGGTCCTGGCTGTCATTCGTGGATCTTTGACATTCGTTACGGGTCGTCAGAAAGTCTGACAACCAGTCTAACCAAGGGGTATTGTATTACCCAGTTACTGGGTTGTGGAAGTCAGATAGGCAGTTGCTCCATGTAAAATACTGGTATTCAGCTGCATCCGGTTGGACTGGAAGCTGACCCCAATAGAGTTGAGAAAAGGATAGGCAGATTGACGATGGTACCTACTTGTCGCAATCAGGATTAAGTTAGATTCTATTCATAGTCTTCCAAAAAATCTTTAATTGTTGTAAAATTACGTGGTAGTCGATATTGTCTTAGGAAAAAAAATAAGGATTTAAAAATATACACACTAAGTAACATATTGACTTGCTCTGAACGGTGGTACAAAATGATAATATACTTTTAATGCAAGTACCTAAATAGTAGTGCTATAAATCGCTTTTTGAAAGAACAATGCGTTCAAGCTTAAAATTTGAATCCTAAAATGGTACCTATTTTAGGATTCAAATTTTAAGCTTGAACGAGTCCATATGAATTTGTGTTTTTGCTTTTGACTATAAAGATTTATTTGATGTTTGCAGTGTCGTACTCCCAGCGTGGTTCAACAGCATTCTCTCCAACATAGCCGGTTATTTGGACGCAGATGGCCTGACGGAAGTAAGTAATCATCAAATATAAAATTGGTATACGAAGAAACATGGAAACTAGTAAAGCAAACTCTCCAACGAAACGGACGTACATACGTTTTTTAATAGGAGAAGCTTGCATCAAAATCTCATAAATGCCATTATTATAATTGGTAAAGAAAAAAACTCGTAAAAGCAATGAAAATTAAATTATTATCTAAACAAAAATAAATAAAATGAAGTGTTTGTTTGTAATGTCAAAATAACAGCTTTTTACTAAATGCGTATGAAAGTATGTATGATACTGAAAACAAATGAAACAATAAAAAAAAAATGTCTGTCGGTCTTTTTGTCTGTCTGTCTGTTTGTTCCGGCTACTCTCCGAAATGACTGAACAGATTTTGACAGGACTTTCACTGGTAGATAGTTGATGTTGATTTAGAATGCCGACAAATTAACACTAAGATTTAAAATAATCACAATATAATTTTGCATATAAACCTAAATTTTTAATTTATTTACAAAAAGTTTTGATAATATATCGTCTCTGTTCCTAGATGGAGGCATGGCTCAACGCTAACCAGAACTCCATTCCTGAATTCGCTGTTGGTATCAGTGCCATACAATCATCCAGGGCTTCTATGCAGTGGGGAACCGATAATGCTGATCTGATCATAGCGGCCGCTGATGATGAGGACGAAACTACAACAACTACTACAGTATCGACTTCCGTAGCGACTTCTGAATCAAGTTCAGAATCGACATCTGAACCGTCTACAACAGCTAGTACACCAGACCCTAGTTCAGCAGCAATCTACATGCCAACAACCATGCTTTTGCTGTGGACAGCACTCGCTATGTTGTTGAAATAATGTGATTAGTGAATTAATATTCACTGCAATTATAGGGTAGTCGAAACAGTGCCTAACATAAGGACGTTTTTCTCTTAAGAGCTCTGTCACCGCTTCGGCACAAACTATTTCATAGTAATGTTATTTAGAGATAAGTAAAATTGTAATAAATTTTGTATATATGAGTAAAAATGTATAAATTATATTTCTGCTAAGTTGTTATTGTTTGGTTTGGTTTTAAAATCCTTTGAGTTTATGGAATGATTTAGTATTGATAATAAACCTAGTGTCGTGATGGCCTAGTGGTTAAGGTCTAGCCTCTTATGCATGAGGTTGTGGGTTCAAATTCGGGCAAGTATCAGTCTGACTTTTTCAATATATAATAAAAGAAAGAATTTTTTTTTTTTTTATTTGGGACACGCACAGGAAATACAAAATTAAAACTAAGAAAATTATAAAAACAATAGCAATTTCAGACAAGAACATTAAAAGATGAATAAAAATAACAATAAAAAAAAACATATTGCCCTCACCACCGGTAGCTTGGGCCCTGTTCCCGATACCGGTGGGCTACAATTATATATATGCATATATATATTTTTTGTTAAAGTATGTAAAAATATTTAAAAATGTAAATTATGTGTATATAGTTGAAATAAAGGAAATAATAATATTAATTAACTTTCTGAGTTTATCTTAGACATTACTGACATCGGTAAATGAAATCATCGTAGGGAAACCAGCTACCTAATTGCGTAACATACATTTTTGTAAATTATTAAGATTAATCTGTTACATTTTGACAGTTCAACAACATTCATTGCGTTATTTACGTTGTTGAGCACATTTTTTTTTTCGAACTTTTGAAGCAATGGATTAGTAATCTGTTTCAAAATGATTCAGATTGTGATTGATCGTGTATTACGCAATTAGGGTGCTGGACCCTACTTACCTATACTCCGTTTGAAATAAGATTAGACATTTAACTAAACCTTTTTTATAGTCCTTTCAACCTATTTTGACTTCTATTGCGTTGGTGGCATGACAAATGGCAGCTGCAGTAAACAGTTGGTTTGTAACCACTTTTTTTGCTTTTAATACCATCCTTATACCTACGGTATAAAAGTCAAAATCGGTTGAACGGACTGTAAAAAAGGTTTGTTTAAATGTCTAATCTTATTTCAAACGGAGTATAGCTTTACCTGGCCCTGTTTCGCATGGGAGTATTATATTATCTGTGGCATGGGTAGCATTAAGTACCATCGGGGTAACGCATATCAAAGGAATTTGAAAACAAAATCCCGTGCACAGGACCCTTTTTTTCGTAGGTAAGCGATACTATAGCGGCCGAGCACTGCAAACAAGAATAGTCCTTACAGTGTATAGATATGCGTTTCTTCGATAGTAGGTACCTACTACCTACCTACGTTTAACACTAAAGGTCAGCGCTCATTACAACAGCACCGCTCCGACACGGCAAATAACTTGTCATTCAAGTTAGGATTTTAAATCAAAGGTGATAAAATCTGTTTTACGATGGCTAAACAGAATAGTTGACGGCTCGCCGGCCGCTCACTGCCCGCAAGCCGTCACACGTAAAATAGACTTTAATTCATTAGATTTAAAATCCTAACTTGAATGATAAGTTATTTGCCGTGTCGGAGCGGTGCTGTTATAATAAGCGATGTGAAAGTGTTCGGCAATAACTTTTAGTAGGATGAAAATGCCCAAGAAATATGATTATAGAGTGGAGAACACGTTATTGAAAAGAACAGAAACGGTGCGTGACTTAGGAGTACGCCTTGACTCGGACCTGGCATTTCGTAATCACATCGTAAATGTTTGTAAAAAAGCCTACAGGAGCCTAGGGTTCGTCCTAAGAAGAGCTGAGGGTTTTACAAGCATCGCTGCACTAACTTCTTTGTATAATGCATTGGTAAGAAGTCAGCTCGAATGTAACGCAATCATATGGGCTCCGCATGAAGCTAAATACAGTCTCATGCTGGAGAGTATACAAAATAAATATACTAGGTTTCTGTATTTAAGGTTATATGGTGTATATCCATTTTATCCATTGATGTATCCAACCTTGTTTGTTATAGGCATGGTGGGATACAATAAATTAGAAACAAGGAGGGACATAGCTCTTGCTACCTATATTTTTAAATTATTGCGTGGCAAGACTTCAAACCCGGGTATATTAAAAGAAATAAACCTGTGTGTGCCCGACAATTATGTATTGCGAAGGCGACGGCCACGTCTATTGGCGGTTCCCAGTAGTAGGACCAATCTACTGAGTAAAGCCCCTATAACGCGTACCTTGCGTATACTTAATGACGTAGCAGACAGCATAGATCTTTTTACTTGTTCTCTGGGTGAGTTCACAAAAATCACTATGTACAGAATATGTTATGAATATGATAAATAATAAAACTGTAATTGTAGCCACACTATTGAATTAGGACAATCCTGTAATGATAGTGATGATGAGTTGATAAATAAATAAATAAATAAATGTCTTTTATTCTGCTATTCGGGGCGGATACAAATCAAAGATAGAAAAATCGAACTAGCCGTTCTTGAGTTGCAAATGATGTAACTTGTTTTATAGATATATGTAGATACCAGTCTGAAATCGCCAACCCGGCTTGAGCAAGCGTGGCAATTAATGCTCGTGTATTCTCTGTATGAGAAGATAATTTTGCTCTGCAGTGAAACAATAATTGGCTGTTATTATTTTAAAGTCTAGTAGGAATTTCTTAGTGTCAAAATTTTGTCTACTATGAAATATGTACACACGGCATCAAGATATGTATTTCTAGTATAAGCTGACCTCGCATTGTATGGAAATCCTATACAATGCGAGATCAGCATATGCTTGATGTGTAGCCGTGTGTACTAGCCTTACTCTTTGATTTCTTAGGACCCTATAATTACAGATTAATTATGATTATAATTCTACAAATAAATATCTATTATAGTCGCGAATCATATTTTGATCAAGATATAATCAGACGATATAATCAGACCAGCAAAATGCAAAAAAAACGTAAGAAAATTTGAATTTCGCGGGCTACAACTGAACCACCTTAAGGAATGTATACAATCGGTTGTTTCAAAACAAATATTTCGATATAAGTAAAAACCTTCACCTATTTTGGACAGTTTTCAATATCTACTCTCGATAGATAGATATCCACCGTTAATATCAATATATTAAACACTTTGTACAATGTTATCGCTCTAATCTTATGTCAAGATGTTTCTATCGTTAAAATTGAGAGAGAGTAATGTTCTAGTTATATGAAAATTGTTGGTAATGTTTGTTCGTTATTCTAATATCGTACATTACCTATTCGTTGAATAAAATTTATCCATCGATATATTTGGGTTGCGGTATTGATTTATTAGTATCCTGAATTCCTGATGCTCTGATAATATTCTTTATTATTTTACAAAAACGAGGAAGAAATTCTGTAGTTTTTTTTTTTAAATTACAGCTTGTTCGTCTGCCAAAAAAAATTAAAAATAACTCATAATATTAGAAGAGAAAGCTGTGTTTTTCACTCGCCTCCTCCTCGCTCTTCTAGGTTCAATTCCCAGGTCAAGCAAAGTGTTATTGGATTTTTCCATCAGGAATTTCTCAGTAGCAGTCCGGAGTCTGAATTTGTGCCCGGTTGATGGTAATAGGCTCGCCCCTTATTACATGGTTCTTAAATATAACTGGCGAAATGTGGGTGTACTATAGGTACACCTCTGCCTATCCCTTTGGGGATTACAGGCGTGATGTTAGGAGTTTGCACTCGCGTTTTTAGAACGGGGACATACATTGAAGATGCTAATTATCATAAATAATAATATGACTACTTTTTTTACATTACATAGCCGTTATTGTCCCACTGCTGGGCAAAGGCCTCTCTACTCTCTTTCCACCTCTCTCTGTCTAGAGCTTCCAAGGACCAATCTTTCTTAAAGGAGTCCAGCTCATCCCGCCATCTCCGTCTGGGCCTGCCGCGATGTCGTTTGCCATTAAGTGGGACCCACTGGGTCGTAAGTTTGGCCCATTGATCGTTTGACATGCGGCAGATGTGTCCAGCCCAATTCCATTTAAGCGTGGCAGCTTTCCGAGTGACATCAGTTATTTTAGTGATGGAACGGATTGTTGTATTCTTAACCCGGTCCACAAGTTTAATACCAAGAATACTCCGTTCCATAGCTCTCTGGCAAACCTCGAGCGTGGACCTCTGCTGAATTGTCAAAGACCATGTTTGAGAACCATACGTGAGGATGGGAAGAATACACACGTCGATGAGTCTTCTTTTGAGGGATAGAGGAAGATCGCCCTTCATTAGGTCTTTCATGGCCCAATAGCTCTTCCAGGCATTTTCGGTGCGTCTTGCATGTGACTACTATTGTTGTAAAATTATCATAAATCTTATCCTATACTATTAAATGAGTTATATTTGTACATATTTTTATATTTGTAATCAC
This sequence comes from Agrochola lychnidis, assembly GCA_963680765.1. NCBI lineage: Eukaryota > Metazoa > Arthropoda > Insecta > Lepidoptera > Noctuidae > Agrochola > Agrochola lychnidis. Next base: position 4,347,862 of record OY796856.1, on the reverse strand, counting down.
GTTCTCGAAAACGGCTCTTACGATTTCGATGAAAGTTGCTATGGGGTTGACGGGGGCGACAAATCGATCTAGCTAGGTCTCTTATCTGGGAAAATTCGTTTTCTCGGTATTTTCACCCGAGCAGAGCTCGGTCGCCCAAAGTTTGGAACAAGATGGCTACCTTAGAAGAATGACATGGCAGCATGGAATTAGTAAGTACCTACTATCATGGCAGCATGGAATTAGTATGAACTACCTACTATATTTTCACCCGAGCAGAGCTCGGTCGATCAGGTACTGGAACTTAAACATAACTGGCGAAATGTGGGTGTACTATAGATACACCTCTGCCTGACCCTTCAGGGATTACAGGCGTGATGTTACGTGTTTACACTCGCATCTTTAGAATGGGGACATAAATTGAAGATGCTAATTATCATAAATAATATTATGACTACTATTTTCGTATTTATGACTACTATTTTATAAATAATAATTTGTACTTCATAATAGAACAGTAAAATCCATAAGACATGTCTAGTACAAAAGATGAGTGGCGCACTATCATGAATGATAACACCACACTTAAGATGACGCTTATCAGTCGCAGAGTAACTCACAAATATCTGATGCTTTAGTTACATTCTACACAGTTTGCACAGTAGTTGATACTAGTGAACATGGCAGGTTAGTTCATTTTATTTATATCTTTTATAAATTTTATAATTATTATCATTTTTATTATTTATCTTATTTTTGATTTGTTATTTCACTATATGCTGCACCGGTTGACGTCATCACGTCAGCGCCGGCTATCGCTGAAAACCAGCGCTGGGGCTCTGTCTCTCATGGGGTCGCAGCTTTATGCTGAGCGATGGCCGTTTTGCGTGGATGTGACGCATATTTTCCCCCAATTTGTTATTTACGTGTTTTTTATCTTTCTTTGCGTCATGTTTACCGCAAATAAACGAATTTTCTTTCTTTTCTTTCTTTCTTTTATTAATATTATAATGCAGAGCAGTGGTGGGCCAGGAGCAGTCGTAGGTTCGAACCCAAGCGGCACTTTACTTTGTGTAAATTATTTCATCACCACTGCTCTCAAAACGGTGAAGGAAAACATCGTGAGGAAACCGGCATGTCCTAGAACTGAAAATTCGAAGACATGTGACATCCACCAACCCGCACTTGGACCGCGTGGTGGATTATGGGCCACACCCTTTCACCGAGAGGAGGCCTGAGTCCCAGCATTGGGAATATTAAAGGCTCATTATGCATTATTGTAATTATAAATACTTATTACAAGAATAGAAAGATTTTGTGAAAGATGAAATGGCTAGAAAGGAGATGACTGATATGTATGGAAAAGAAAACTTATTGCGTCAACCACAACTAAACCACCGCTGTCGCCGCCGACCCGCTGCCCGCTGCCGCCGAGAATACGGCCTAATAGTTTAAGGTAGAAGTTTAGAGTATATGTAGCAAATTTTTAGGTAATGTATTAGGTAAAAGCGACATCGCGGTATACAAATACGGTTGAAAATATGGCGATGCGTTTAATTTTAGTTGAATCTCGTATCCAACAATAATATGAAAGTTATTTCATTTTAATTTTAAAAAAAATTTAAATACCCCAATAAGTTCAGAATTATTGCTAAAAGCCTAATATATTTGTACACCAATTTCATTGGTAGGACATAGAGCTCGACTAAAATGTATACATAAGACCTTTATTGTAATACCTGTGTTCACAAATAAAGATTGATTGATTGATTGATTGAAGTTAAAACATTTTTACATGTCTTTAGTTGAAAAAAATTCGTTGTTTATAGTTACAAAAATATGAATATTTGTCGCTTAAAATATTGAGCATTTCGAGACGAAAATGATTTTTCGTATTCTTTCTTGTGATTTTTTTATTGAAGATTATTTCTATGAAATATCTTTAAACACTAAGTCTTTTTTTATACACTTGACTATATACAAATTTTTTTTGGGCTTGAATATGTAGCAATACCGTTAAAACCGCGACAAAAGAGGGGACGTTTTACGGTGCGGTACGGCGGCTGCAAGCATAATGTCCTGTATGCGATCTCTGGGTTAGAAAGAGAACTATCATTAGGTTTTTCTTCAGTTTTGCAATATTCCATAAAACTTGTGAAATGTGGGTTTGTATTATATCATCATCATCATCATCATCAGCCTATAATGTTCCCACTGCTGGGACACAGGCCTCCTCTCTGTGAGAGGGAGTGGGCCGTAATCCACCACGCGGGCCCAGTGCGGGTTGGTAGATGTCACATGTCTTCGAATTTTCGGTTCTAGGACACGCCAGTTTCCTCACGATGGTTTCCTTCACCGTTTTGAGAGCAGTGGTGATGAAATAATTTTCACAAAGTAAAGCGCCTGTCTGGGTTAGAACCTACGACCTACAACTCGTAAGTCGCGGCCATTACCACTGGGCCACCACTGCTCTCCAACTTGTACTATATACACAAGAATAAAAAACGAGCAGAAGGCAAGCTTCCTAACAGAGTTCAAAATTCTTACCTACTTTCATAGGGCTGTCACTCGGTTATTACAGATTAAAAAACCGGGTAAGTGCGAGTCGAGATTCGGCGATGAGCACAGACGGACGGACGGATGGACAGCTGGACAGACGGACAGACGAACGGACACGCACTGTGACTGAGGTGATCCCGTGAGTTTTCCGTTTTCCAATTACGGTACCGAACCGGTAATTATTTTAACAGTTTGTTTAAAATTAAGTAATACCTATTTAATTAATCATACTGTGAAATAATTATACACACAATGCGTGCATCGTTGTTGAACTGAGACCCTCCTATTTTTGAAGTCGGGTAATAAAATGAGCAGTGGTGGCCCAGTGGTAACGGTCACGACTTACGAGTCTAGGGTTCGAACCCAAGCAGGCACTTTATATAAATTATTTCATTACCACTGCTCTCAAAACGGTAAAGAAAAACATCGTGAGGAAACCGGCATGTCCTAGAACCAATCATTCGAAAACATATGACATCCACCAACCCGCACTGAGCCCGCTTGGTGGATTACGGCCCACTCGCTCTCACAGAAAGAGGAGGGCTATTTCCCAACAGTAGGAACATTATACCTAGGCTGATTAAGCTTATATGCTAATAAAACACGATAGTAAAGTATGTAAGTAATTATTTATACTGTCAAATAGTTATACATACATAGATGCATACGTTGCTTGCTTTTTTTGAAGTTGGTTACTTATTAAAATACCGTGACTTATAGACAGACGGACATGGCGAAACTATAAAGTTTCCTTTCTGGTTTTACTATTTCACGAACGTAAGTGGTACCTACAAACCTACTAAAACAAAAATACGAAACAAATAGGAGACAAACAATAACTCGCTAATATAGGCGGTAAACCATAAGATTAATAAATAATAATTCTTATGGGAAAAGTTTATGGCCATCTTTATTTAGGATACTACCTATCTCGTAACTAAATAATTCTGCAATAAGCATTAAAAATGAGTAGGTATGGGTAGATATAGATAATAACCTGACAAAATCCTTTGGATAAAAAAAATAAACCTTGCTTTTCCTACTATTATTGATACACACAGTACTTACAACAATTTGCCATTTTTATTAACCTAAATGTCCGCGTCACTCGTACCGCTCTGGCACACGGCGCGCGGCGTACCCCTAAACGTTGGCTTCGGAATGAGCCGGCTCAAACCAGTTTGCCTCTAGCGGGCGCCGGTGCACCCCCCGCGCGCCTTGTCTGTGACACTGCACGCACACAAAGCTGTGCGTGTAGTAGTGATCTCGCACAAAGCGTTAGTATGAAGCTTGCAGTCTGTTCCTTTTTTAGTCTTGTGCTATATACCTATCTAATACTCCAAGGTGTGATCGATGTCTATATTTATATTCTCGGCTCTGTCTAAAAGAAGAAATGCTATTATTATAACTCCTGCATTTGATGGTCCTAAATTAAATCATCACATTTTTGACGTGAAAACGTCTTATAAATCGATGAACGCCGGCTGCACGCACGAAAAAGTGTCACGTTCCGCCTGAGCCGAGCGTGCGAGCGAGAGCGCGGAACAAGCGATAGAGAGGCACGATCGGCCTAAGCGTTCGGCTTGTGACGTTATCATGTAAAATTATCGTCCGTAAACCGACTTTACAGACAACCATTTTTTTTTTTGTTGCAGACATGTTTCGGAATTTGCTGGTTTTAGCAATAACATGCTTAACCTTTTAAGTACTGCAAAAAAAGCGTGCGACCATCCGTCAAGGACAAACACGTGCGGCTTATCGCGATGTAATCTGACACGCGTTGACCTCTCACACAAAAACTGCTATAGCTTCGTTTCTATTGCGTCATTTTACAATCTGTAAACAGATTCGAGTGTTTGAACAACGGGGGCCACTTATGATAATATCCATAACACTCATACGTTTAGTTATTATTGTAAACATCCTATTGAAAATAGAGAACTGGCCGTAAGCCGACTTGTTAATGTATTATGTTAGTTTCTGGCAAAAGTAATGAATTGATTTACGCAAAATTTTGGTAATAATATCATGAATACACAAGTAATCCAATTAGATTTTTTTCTTATTAGTCTTACATACAATATTTCCATAATATTCTAACTCAAACTTCATAGTGCGCGGTGCTGTCATTTTGAATCGCGTAGTCCAATTCGTGATATTGGAAAAGATCATACGAGTTATAATGAGCATTATATCATGTATTAAATCTTTCTAGAATATTACCTATACCTTCTTCGACTAATTGTTATCCATGAATCGTAAAAATATGATACGATAATTGGTAAAATACCAAGATGACCTTGACGGGTCATTTTATCCGGAAATTTATCTAGTCTAGTTAGAATCTTATTTGAAAGTAAACAAGAATGAAGTGTTTTATCAATTTCTGTACACACATTCCTTATTTATAACCCTTTTGATTAATTCATTAATGGTTACAAAACAAATCTAGTATTATTTCATAAAAATTCGGCATGATAATTTGACCCGTTTTACCTACACATCAAAATGCTTCGAAAAATCTTTGAAAAATGGATAAAAATGAATGAATACGCTTCGAATGCATGAAATAATTAATTAGAATTAGTTTTTGCATAGATAATTACCATTTATAGACACAAATTCATCGAAAAACAGTCAACAATAATATATTTATATGGCAAATGTGTAAGGCGAAATAACCTGAAAATTGATTGGCTCGAAAATCATTTTTACTATATTGTTTTACGCAAACGATTAGCCAAAAACTTGCACAAGCCACTATTGTTTCATTATTCATGTACTTACCTAAGTTTCAAACGAAAAATCCATCACAATAACTCACAATAAATAAAACAACAACACTAAGTCACGACAATAAACCACAGAATATCAATGTAAAAAAGGGCGCCTTCGTATTTTTTTTTTATAGTGTTGGGCACGAAGTTTTTAGTAACTTTTATCGTCTATGGCTTACAAATATTCTTGGCAGTGTAGGAAAAATATTAGCAATCGACTAAGTTCCGTACTTTACGCAAAAATAATATTTTAATGGTGTAGCCTATTGGCAACGCGCGCTGTCGCCCGGAGGCGTCACCGGTCCTAAACGGTTGCGCGCGAAACCGACCCCTCCGGGCGACAGCAGTCCTTAAAAGGTTAAGTCTATCAAACGATGCCTTCGCTACTGACACCAACTATCGACTAAACACACCAATAGTACCATCAGAGTACCAGATATTGATAACACCGTACTTCGACACTGGTGACGCTAACCAGTTCACTTTTAATGGGATCGTCAGCATACTGTTTACAACTACTGCTACCACCAATCAAATTAAACTTCACTCCCAAGATCTTACCTTCGGTTCTGATAATATAGTAGTTGCAGTCAATTATACACAGACGACAATAGCACTGAATGCTACAAATGGTCTAGAATTTAACACAAACTATACGTTTGCGTATATCAACCTAGAAAGCAATTTGGAAATCGGCTCGCAGTATGTTTTGCAAATCATGTACAAAGGACCAATAAGAACAGATCTAAATGGTTTCTACAGGAATCACTATTTCCAGAATGGAGTCAAAAAGTAAGTTCTATTGTTACACTACATTCGTTTGTTTTACGCCAGCTATACGCCCTGTAGAGCTTCATCTCTTTCCCACACTGAAGTAATATTAAAATAATACTGCTTTTGAGCTGGTGGTAGGCCCCCTTTTTTTTGTGTGGGAAATTATCAAATAACTTCTCCCGCTCTGGGTGGAGCGGGAGGGCGTGTCAGACTCTTACTGACTAAAACCCACCCGTGTTCCTTCGGTTGCCCTGTTGTCGGGGGCCACGATTTCCCTTTCGGCCCATATTCGCAGCCCCGGCAGGCATTGGCCCTAAGGCCCCCTGAGCCTTTGAAATGACCCCAGTGAAGAAAGTTTTATAGTTCAAAGACAAGATAAAACATGAAGTTCTTTTGTTGGAAATAGCTTAACTAGTATTTTTATATCTGCTAGTTCTTTATTTTTATAAAACGGTATCTAATTATGGTAACTACATACCATAATAAAAATATTTTACATTGGAAACTATAAAATCCTTTTCGGGGAATTACAAACTTGACGGCTATTTAGAACTACTTAGCACAGTTGGCCCGTGCAGGTAGTTCCATTGTAAAACACTTGAGCATTATCATGAGGACAACAAATTAATTGGCGTTGTGAAACAATTGAATTAATATTGTATAATAGACTAAAGGTGCACCGGCACATACAGTGCTGGCGGCAATGTCGCCGGTCAAGCCGCGGTGCGCCCGGCTTGCCGCACAAAGGAGTGCCACTCGGCAATAGCCGGCGGTCCGTGCCGCCATAGTATAAGGAGAGGAAGTACGCTATCTTCATACAAACGCACCGCGCGCGGCTTGTACGTGTGCGCCATAGTATCTATTCATCGCCGCGCACACACTTAACAAAATCTCGACCCGTTTCTCGTGAGAAACAGGTCGAGATTTTGTTGGTCTATGGTGCCGCCGCTGCCGGTACTGTGTGTAGAGTGAAGGCTTAAGAGCGTTTGCGCACTGCATCCGATCCGAATCCGAATTCCAGATCCGAGTTCCATCCGAATTGGAAATGTTCTAAATTCTAATGGATAGAATTCGAATGGATGGAATTCGAATGGATGGAATTCGGATCTAATGCGCAGCTCTTGATACAAACGGTAGTACGGATCACTATTTCTCGGATTTGAATCGGATTTAGTGCGCAAACGCACTAAGGGCCATCGTCCATGACGCTTATCAAAAGTAACTTGTCACAAACAATCACCAATCAGAATGTCACACCCTAGTTAAAGATGCGTACGGTCCGCCATCGAAATACTATTGCTGTGACACACTGACCGAGTCATTAGTGATTATTTGTTACACATTAGTTTTGAGGAGAGTCTTGGATGATGGGTCTTAGCTAAACAGAAAGTGGAAAGAGAGTGCAGTATTTAATTTAATAGTTAAATTCCTTTTGGCTGCATAGGAAAAGACATCAAGCCAACGTTCGCACGGACGTAATAAAATTGAGGCGATTTTTTTTCGTGCATTTTCGACGCTCTGTTTAGCGCCGAGAGTTGAAAATCCAATAGTGTTTTTTCAACGCGTTGGGACGAGAGTGCATCCCAGCGCGTTGGATTGTCAATGCTCAGTCTTACACAGAGAGTTGAAAATCCAGTGCGCGAAAAAATCCCGCTGCGATTTCATTACGTCCGTGCTCGTCGGCTAACTGTACCATAGTATAAGGAGAGGTAGTAAGCTATATTCATACAAACGCACCGCGCGCGGCTTATATGTGTTTGCCATAGTATCTATGCGTCGCCGCACGCACAAAATCTCGACCCGTTTCTCGTGAGAAACCGGTCAAGATTTTGTTAAGTGTGCAGATAGCTTACTACCTCTCCTTATACTATGACTGTACCCTTATTGCATAACACACTATCAATTACAATCTAAATCGTTTTGAAGGATATTGCTGATCAATTGCTTCTTATGTTCGAAAAATTTGCCTGCTCAACAACGCAAATAACGCAATGAATGTTGTTGAACTGTCAAAATGAAACCGCTTGTGAGTGATCGTGTGTTACGAAATTACGGTGCTGAAAACGATGACTTTCAATTTTACATTTTTTTTCTTTCATTATGATTCAAGTCATAATGAATCTTACCAGACGAGATAAAGCCTCAGGCTTAGTTGGGCTTTACAAAAAATAACAATTTCTGTTCATTATGCAATAAAATCAGAAGTGAGAAAAATGTTCTCAGTAGGTAACATTACCTCATTTATGCCAAAGCAAACATATTTGATAATGCTGAGATCTCTTATCAGAAAAACACATCATCTGCAAGTATAGGTGTTTTGACGATAAACATAAGCTGGTGTTAAACGTCTGAAGATAAAAGTTTACACTAAGGATATTTATTTTTGCAGAATTTATTAGATTAGAAAGTTGTGGATTCATCATTTCAGGTCATAAATGATAAATGATTTTATTTCTGTAAGTAGGTTTGTACAAACACTTTTACACGTCAATCATATTTTAAAAACTAGATGAAGTCGGCGTTTCCTATCTGACTACTCCGAGAAGAAAGGCCGAAACAAACTCAGAGGTCACAGTCTCTTTTAAAGTCCAGACATAATCTTAGTCAGATCATGTGAAGGCCATGTGGATTGGTGTCTGAAGTGGTCTTTACAGGAAAGCACCACACAGATTGAGAGGGCCTGTCCAGTCAGTGCACGCATTTGTCAGTTATTGTGTAGCTCAACTCAGAATTTAAGGAGCTCAACGATTCGACGAACAATACCAAAAAAAGGACATTTGTGTAGGCCACATTAATTACTCAAACTGTCAGACCATGATTAAAACTAACTGAGAAAAAATTAAAAACAAAACAAAAGGAATGACCCATATAGTCTTCACATTCACAATAATTAAAATAATATAATACTTTAAAAGTAAATATTCATGTCATTGTATATGTATATAAAAATCATTAATGTCAATGTGTATATAAAAAAAAAAACCGGAAATAATCTTGGTCAGAGCATTTCATTTGAGGACCATGTAGATTTGTGTCTGAAATGGTCTTTTGAGGAAAGAACCATACAGATTTGAGTGGACCTGTCCAGTCAGTGCACGCATTTGTCAGTAATCGTGCAGCTCAACTCAGAACTTAAAAGGAGCTCAACGATGCGACGAACAATACCAAAGAAAGGACATTTGGGTAGGCCGCATAAAGTACTCAAAACTGCCAGATTATCATTAAAACTAACTGAGAAAAAATAAATAAATATATATACATGAACTACATAGTCCTCACATTCACAACAATTAAAATAATAATAATGTTATACTTAACAAAGTAAATATTCATGTCGTTGTGTATATAATTTTAAAGTTTGCAAAAAAAAAACAAAGTTCCAAAAGTAAAAAATAAAAATAATAATTGGAGCAGCTCAATCCCAAGCCTTTTTGTCCTCAATGTAATCTTTAACGGTATAAAAAGCTTTCTGGCACAACTTACGTTTAATGAATGATTTGAATTTATTAAGGCTTAGATCTTGTACGTGGCTTGGAAGTTTATTATAAAAGCGTATACATTGACATCTGAACGATCCACCTATTTTTTTGAGCCTTGTTGTGGGTACAACAAATTTGTGTTTGTTCCTAGTATTTATGTTATGGATATCACTGTATTTTTTAAACAATTTTATATTTTTATGGGCATATAAAAGATTATCAAAAATATACTGAGAAGGCACAGTCACTATATTAATCTCCTTAAATTTATCTCTGAGAGAGTGTCTCGGACTTAATTTATAAATTGATCGAACAGCTCTTTTCTGCAAAACAAAAATAGTCTGAATGTCGGCGGCATTTCCCCACAACAGAATACCGTACGACATTACACTATGAAAATAGCTAAAGTACACTAAACGGGCTGTCTCTATGTCAGTCAAATTACGAATTTTTCTAACAGCATATGCTGCGGAGCTTAGCTTTTTTGACAATTTATCTATATGTGGGCCCCACTGAAAAACACATAAGATTTATACATAATGTTTGACTTTTACATTGTACGTTTCATGTTATTTTGTTAATGAAAATGACTGCCTCGCTTGTGTATTGGCTATATGTCCGACCTCTGTCCTGGGTTCGATTCCCGGATCATGCAGTGTTATAGAGTTTTTCAGTAAGAAAAGTTACGCCTTGTACCTCGTAGTCTTTTTTTTTGTCCGCAATTATCAAATAACTTCTCCCGTTTTGGGCGGAGCGAGAGGGCGTGTCAGACTCTTACTGACTGAAACCCACCCGTGTTCCTTCAGTTGCCTGTATGTTGCCAGGGGCCACGGTAACCCTTTCGGACAAACCCGCAACCCCAGGCAGGCATCGGCCCTAGCGGACCCCTTCCGTTGTGCTGACATCTCTTTGAGGCGCGCGTAGAACACAACGCGCCGTCGACCCAGAACCTGGGTTCTGGATTTGCGTCTAAGGCATACCCATCGATATTACATAAGTCTTATAACATATTTTTTTTTCGTGTACAACGCTGGAAAAAAACAGATGTAGCAGAACAACTGTTTTGTTTGTGGAATATACGAAATTCTTAGTTTTTTTCAGTAATCAAATGCTTCAACAAGGCCATAGGGTCCAAAGAGTGTTTGATAAGTATTAACTTGGTTAGATCTTAATTATCACGATGCATATTCCAGATGGCTGGGTGCTACTCAGATGGAACCGACTCACGCAAGAAAGGTGTTCCCTTGCTTCGATGAGCCTGAACTGAAAGCGACGTTCGTAATTGGAATCGATCGCCCTGCTAACTTTCAGCCATCGTTATCCAATACTGAAGTGGAACGGAGAGAAAATTTGTAAGTTGCTATACCTACAAATAAATTACTTCCTTGTGTTCCTTCTTTATTACAAAGCTTTTGTTGTACCTAAATTACCCTAGGCTGATATTTTTTTTTTAAATGGAAGAGCCAAAAGTTACAATTTATATATATTTTACTAGCTGACCCCGGCAAACGTTGTTTTGCCAATTATTTGTTTGGGGTGGACAACCCTTATCACTTAGGGGTATGAAAATTAGATAGTAGCCGATTCTCAGACCTACTGAATATGCATATAAAATTTGGTAAAAGTCAGTAAAGCCGTTTCGGAGGAGTAAGGTAACTAACATTGTGACACGAGAATTTTATATATAAGATTATGAAAACATACTATTATGTTTTAACACAAAACCTATTAAAGTATTTTAGCTAGCTGCTAGAATAATAAAACAATTAATCCAATAATATAACTACAGTTATAGGATAATAGATAGTTCCATCAATGGGAGCATTGGCTTTGCATGAATGGCTCATAAGTTGTTGTTTTAAGTTTCAACCATGACTCGAGATTTCTACTTGTTAGTTGGTTTCTTTACCTCACTTTTAATTATATTCATGTAAGAGCACGCTTGTTCGCACTAATTTTGAAAGCCGCATGTTGACGATCCCTGCTTTGGTTTAAGTTCCTAGAATTTCCAGGGCCAGATTGTTTCCCATCTTTATTTATATAATTCTTCTGTGAGTGTGTATGTCACTGAACTTCTCTCAAACGACTGGACCGATTTTGATGAAATTTTTTGTGTGTGTTCAAGGGGATCTGGGAATGGTTTAGATTCACAATTTTGTCCACTGGACAATGTTTTGACAGGACAACGTCTGTCGGGTCCGCTAGTAAAGTATAAATAAAATGGGATTCTAAGTTTTACAATTTTAAAGAAATAGGATGTTTTGTTATTAATTAGTGTAACATGTAGAGCTGGCAGACCATAAAATAGAGATTTAATGTGTTTCTAAGAAGCCCAAACTGGCCCATATATGTGACGGTTTAAAATAAATATAATATATTGATATTAAATTAGAGTTTACATGACAGACAATCACAGTTTCTGTGCTGGGATGGATGCCACATGGCTGATATTTGCAAATATGATCAGTGTCGAACATATTCCGTACTAATATTATAGCTGTCATTATAGCAAAAGTATTTGCTTTGGTTTGATACTTACAAAGAACCTGGGGACGGTTTCCTTTCTTGTTTATTTTATTTTATTCATTAGCGATAAAAAACAGATACAAGCTAAAAAAACACAAAAAAAAAACGAGCGAGCCTTACAGTAGTCAAGTAATAAGCAACATTAAAGGGGCCGGGCCTCGTCAAGGTCTTTTCTGACGGCAAATTCTAGCACCGCGCACGCTCATTAGTCAATTCAAATAGCACGCGCTTCCTGTAACACACTTCCGTCCCTTTTCACGAAATCACTCCCATAGATTTTTAGGGTGCATTATATTATGTTCTGTGCACAGATTGCAGAAAAGCGAGAGGAAAGATGTTACACATCAAAAACTTACGTTTTTTTTAAGTTGGAGACAGCTTCAAAAACCAGCAGAAGTAATTGTTAATCTTACAAAACAATTACATTAAGTTGTTTTTCAATTTCATTATTATTCCAGGACCAATGGCTACATCAGAGAGATTTTCTATCCAACACCGAGGATGGCAACCTACCTAGTTGCATTCCTGATCTCTGAGTTCGAAGCTGCGGCCTCCATCCAAAACGGGACCCAAGAGTTTGGTGTCTACACGCGACCAGACGCGAAGAATCAGAGTGAATATGCCTTCGAAATTGGCAAGAAGGTTGTGGATGCCTTAGGCACATACTTTGGTATCAACTACTACTCGACTAACAGCCATTTGAGGTTGGATCATGTCGCGTTGCCTGATTTTAGAGCCGGAGCTATGGAGAATTGGGGACTTATTAAATACAGGTACGAAACATTTCTAGAGCATTGCTGAGTCAGTAAGAGATTAGAAGTAACCAGTCTGCCATTTCATCACGTAGCGAAGACGTGGTAGGGGATTTATTTTTTATTTTTTAAATGGCTTCTCGCAGTTTTGACCACTAATGTCGTGGCTGCTTAACCGAATTTTCCTGTGGGTGCCATAAGCTTCTACACTTAGAGCCTCCAGCCAGGAGCTTTTTAAACTATTATAAATTAAAATTAAGCGAATGCTCGCTAAGGGTACCCCCTGTGGGGTACGGACCTCGGCTTAGGGCATCGCTGACGGGAGGACAGCAAGAGGGGACAGGCTGGATCCAATTTATATTATCATCATGATTATTATTCGGGGTATTTAAAGCTACGTGCTCAGCTGCAACAACTGCTGGCACCTCGTTTTCGAGCAAGGGTCGGGGGGGGGATTCGTTTACTCGGGGAGTAGATCGCGTACGTAAAGGACCTCGGCGGCGAGGTCGGAATGACGGGAGGAAAAAATAATCAAGCACTTGCATAATTTATACTTTTTTTTCCGTGGGAAAATCCTCATGAGTAACCTCCATGTGGGAAGAACGGAGGATTATGTCGGATTCCTACCGACTAAAACCACACAGTTCCTTTTAGTACCATGAGTTGGGGGCCCGGGAGATACTTGTACATTCGCCGCACCTTCGACTGGTACTTACAAAGTCTGGTGCAAGCCCTACGGTAATGGTTACAGAAATTACTCTGTGCTTGAGAGGGTTTATCCTAAAAGTTGGCAACGTCGTAAATAGCTGTCAAATATTTACCAGTTTTGATTAATTTAATAATATTACTGTATGGAATTAAGAAATGTGGCTAACTAGGCAACTAAAACATTGATTATGAAATGCAATAATTAAAATCGTAACACCGAATATTTAGTTTTAGATTTTAAAAAAAGTATTTGGAAACTTTCCAAATGCCTTTTTAGGGTTCCGTTAAAAAACGGAACCCTTATAGATTCGTCATGTCTGTCTGTCTGTCTGTCTGTCTATCTGTCTGTCTGTCTGTCTGTCTGTCTGTCTGTCTGTCCGTCCGTATGTCACAGCCACTTTTTTCCGAAACTATAAGAGCTATGCTGTTGAAATTTGGTAAGTAGATGTATTCTGTGAACCGCATTAAGATTTTCACACAAAAATAGAAAAAAAACAAATAATTTTGGAGTTCCCCATACTTAGAACTGAAACTCAAAATTTTTTTTTTCATCAATCCCATACGTGTGGGGTATCTATGGATAGGTCTTCAAAAATGATATTGAGGTTTCTAATATCATTTTTTTCTAAACTGAATAGTTTGTGCGAGAGACACTTCCAAAGTGGTAAAATGTGTGTCCCCCCCTGTAACTTCTAAAATAAGAGAATGATAAAACTAAAAAAAATATATAATGTACTATGTACTATGTAAACTTCCACGGAAAATTGGTTTGAACGAGATCTAGCAAGTAGTTTTTTTTTAATACGTCATAAATCGTAAACTTATCGTTACTTGCTGCTACGGAACCCTTCATGGGCGAGTACGACTCGCACTTGGCCGCTTTTTTACACCTAAAATTGTTACAACATCAAATTCAGTGTTATAATTGCAATTCATTATTAATATTCTAGGGAACTAGTTAGCCACATTTCTTATTTCCATACAGTAATATTGCCAAATCAATCAAAACAGCGAAATATTTGATATCTATTTGTGACGTTGCCCACTTTCAGAATAAACGCTCTTAAGAAAATGGGCGTAACCGATACTTTCTGTCTTCTTAGTAAGCAATTAGCCAAGAATACTCTTGCTCTTCATTTTGTTACAAGAAAAATATTCTTTATTCATTAATCTTGCAGGGAGGCTTTATTGCTGTACGTCCCCGAGGATTCCACGCCATACTTCAAATACAGGGTCGCACAGATTGTGGCTCATGAGACCACGCACATGTGGTTCGGAAACCTCGTGACCTGTCATTGGTGGAGCAACACCTGGTTAAATGAAGGCTTTGCTAACTACTTCCAGGATTACATCACTGCCATTGTATGTATTAAGTGTCTTAGGTTCAATGTTTTATTTTGCGACCAATTCATTATTATAATCATTGAATAGTGGAGTAGTCCTTCCGTTTCTAAGTATCTTCTTGTCTACCATTATTGTTATCTTTAAGTGGTGTGATCGGTGTCGGATGATCTATTAAAATAGATGAATCACATTTTTAAACGAATTCCAAAAAGAAGGAGGTTCTATGTTCGACTTTGTCTTTTTAAATGTATTTTTTCATCGATATTTTCGTCAATTTTGAAAATTCAATCATTCATTTCATTTGGTAGAGGAATCTTGTGCGGTGGTCCTTTATAAATTTGATTAACTTTGCTTGGGTAGTTTTTGAGTTTGTTTCAAAACGTATTTTTCCCACTTGTCTATGAGGATGATGTTATAATAAGTTCCTGTCACTGATATTTACATAGCAGGGAGTGGTATTCGAATTTGTGTGGGGTTAGGTACACACGGCTACACATCAAGCTATAAGTTTCCAGTATAAGCTGACCTCGCATTGTAGGGAAATACTATACAATGCGAGATCAGCATAAACTGAAAATGTATAGCTTGATAAGTAGCCGCGAGTACCACAACTAAAACGTGAAAAATAAAAACTTTTTGAATGAAAAAAAAAAAAAACAACCGACTTCCAAAAAAAACACCACGAAGTGAAAAATAACTTTAATTTGTGAAGTCAGTGTCTTTGGTTTTGAATTTTCGTTTTTTGTCACCGAATTCCGAAATTAAAGTTATTTTCACTCTGTAGTATTTTTTTGGAAGTCAGTTGTTTTTTTTTGTATAAGTATTTTGTAAATCATGACCGAAAATAATGATAAATTTTAAAATTTTCTACACTTCGTCGATATCGAAACCAAAATAAAAAGACGAAACATCTATGACTTGCATTTTGAATCAATCGTGTCATTAACCCCAGCAAATACTTACTTACAATAGGTCGATCCAGAAGTGGGTTCAGCCAACCAGCTGGTTATCGGATCAGTATACAGTGCCTACGATGCTGACAACGCTCCGACTTCTCCACCAATCACGAATAGCAATGTCAACTCTCCCGCCGAAATTAGCGGCCATTTTGGAACCATCACCTATCAGAAAGCTGGCTCCGTGATCAGAATGATGCATCATTTGATTCAGGATGACGCGTTCAGATATGGATTGAACTTCTACTTGACAAATACGTAAGTTGCATGTTTAATAAGGTTAAGTAAGTAAGGTTAGAAAGAAGACGGAAGACGTAGCGATAGAAGGCCTCCCACAAGATGGTGAAGGCCGCAGGAATCCGCTGGATGCGGAAAGCACAAAATCGGTCGAAGTGGCGGTGCTTGGGGGAGGCCTATGTCCAGCAGTGGACGTCTTTCGGCTGAAATGATGAAGTTAGGTTAAGTAAAGGCGACTAAGTTCTGCTCCGGGTAAAAATAGAGAAAACAATTTTCCCAGATATTGAGATTTAGCTAGATCGATTATTCGTCCCCGTAAACCCTTATATTGCAACTTTCATTGAAATTTTAAGGCCGTTTTCGAGAACATGATTACAAATATATAGGTACGTATATACAAATATTGCTCATTTAATAATATAGGATATTATTATATTGGTATTTAATCGAAATTAAATAATGAGTTTCTCTTGGTGTGTGCCAGAACAGCTTATCATTCAATTTAAAATTCTAAAAGTTCGAGATAGGTAAAAGTATGGTCTTTTCTTACTATAAATGTTAGCTTTTGATAATTATCTATGTTAGTAAGTGATAGGCCAGGCTGGTAGGCAGGTAGTAGGCCTTCTTTTTATGTCAAATTACAAGTCACCCTGTATAATTAATAAATTTATTTTTATTATTTATAATATTTTGTATTATTTGTCTACTCTAGTAGTCTATAGTTGGCTATGTACAAAAATTTCATAGACCGAGATGAATTAACGTTACTTGGCACGCACTTTTTTCTTAGATATGTTCCGTCTTTATCTTGAACTTTTACATTGACAGTCGTGCGATATGCAATAATACTGTGACATAACAAAAATCACTATTTATTTCGTAATTGCTCAGTTAACATTTGTTGAAGTTTTTTATTGACCGATTACTTTTACTATCTTTTACAGCTCATTCAGTTCTGGCTACCCAGAAAAGCTGTACGAGGGTCTTAACGAAGGAGTTCGCGCTTACAACTCACTCTCATCCTACCCTTCTTCTACGATAGCTGACGTCATGGGCTCATGGATCTCCCAGGCTGGCCATCCTGTATTGACAGTGTACATTGATTATGAGACTGATATTGTTACTTTGACGCAGGTATGTACTATTCTAATCTAGTTAAACAATATCTAGTGCGTTATTTTTGTTAAAATGAAACTTTTATTACATCGTCTCAAACTTTTTCGCCTGTGTGTTGCATGTCGCGTGACGGTCGGCCGCGGAGTAGGGATAAAGTGAAAGGCGCTCGTCAGAGCAGCCAAGGCTAATATGGCGGCGCCTATAGTTCGCTTAAAAATTTCACTTTTACCGTAGTTTCATAAAACCACACAATCCTTTTGTTTAACAGCAGATTTTTTTTAAGAAATCTATATTATACAGGGTGTCCCTGAAAGTATGGATCAAATCAAATAGGGGTGTGGGCAAGGTCATTTCCAAACTTTTTAACCCAGAGAAAGTCGGTGCAATTTCTTACGGTTCAAAAGTTGTGATCTATTTTTGTTTTTTTTTTTTCAGTCATTTCGTATAGCGCTCAAAGAAAAAAGCATTAAAAAAAACTATCAGGGCTATCAATATATTTTTTTCATGACGTAGCTTTTTTTCATAGGTAAACTATAACAATATTATAAAGAGGTAAAATTTGTTTATATTATTTGTTTGGTTTATTTTGTTTTATATTATTTAATTTAATTTAATTATGAAATTTATTTATAATCTTATTGAAATTTGACATCTTAGTGAATATAATATTTTAATTAATTTATTGTTGATTTTGTAGTGTTTTCAATGTTATTATTATGTAAATAGTTTTTAAATTTATATTACGTGTATCTACTACAAACACCTACTGTGGACCAATAAGTTGTCTTTTTAAAATAAATGAATTTGAATTTATAGGGAGTAATCTTCGGAACTATCAGTTGGATATCAAAAAATATTTTTGCATTGGGTAGCTCAATTCTTGAGCAAGGTTATAGGCTCACGGACGAAGTGGCGGGCAGAAGCTAGTGCAATATAAAGTCAATAGAGACTAGAATTAAATTGAAGTCATTGCATTTTTATTTTGTAAAAAGGTATGCAGGCTATTCTTACGTACACCACAAGTGAATCTGGTGTGAATCTGCCTTAAAAAATCAATAATTAAATTTTTACATTACTTAGTTCTTCGTCTTATCTTCTCATAGCTGCACGATCTTTTGCCGTGGTATAAAATATTACAAAAGTGTTAAGGGGTAGTGCATAGGTTATTTTGTTAAGTAGCTGGTACTTATTGAAAGACCTACACTGTCCTCCCACACCTATTAACACTATTATTTGAAAATATTTTAAAAGCCAATTATTTTTAAAAGAGTAACCGTGGAGTTTCTTGCCGGCTCTTTTCCATAGGAAATGACCAATTGGAACTGTGCACCTAGCTTCTGACGTTTCATAAGTGCCCAAGTAGGTTGATGTGAAATATATATTTTTTTAATTTTTTTTAATTTTGTCGTAGAAAAAAAACAGCATACTGAAACTATGAAGGAGAGCTAATGCTGTGAGGTGTCCTTCATAGTTTACCGATCCCACTGCATTGGCAAAAATGCTTTATTTTTCAGAAACGCTACTACGTTAATGGGTCTCTATCATCAAACGGAACATACAAGATACCAATAACGTACACCACGCAAGCCGCCCCAGACTTTGAGAACACTAAGCCAGTGTTCATCATGGACGAAGCAGTATTTCAATTTAAAATTGCTAATATCAGTCAAGACCATAGCTGGGCCATTTTCAATGTTCAGGAAACAGGTAAGTTTCCAAAAGGGAGAGTATACAGTGTGGCAGGGACATCGACGCGAAAACTGTTACTATGGATTCAGTACATGATTCTGAAAACCCCTGCGTTGAAATTTTTCGTCAATTATTTTAAAAAAATCAGCTGTTTCATAGAAAAGTGCAATACCTACGCGGTCAATATGTATGGAAAAGCTGTTTTTTTTTTTTAATATTCGACGAAAAATATCAACACAGGGTTTTCAGAATCGTACCATCAGCCAGAACCAACTTGCTGGCTAAAACCCCTCTGACTCGAGCAATTCACACCATCAATAGTATTCAGCTCGAAATTAATATATTTACATGTTACTGGGGTGAATTCGCAAAAGTACTGTTGTTTACATTATGTTAAATAATTATCTATATTTTTTTTCTTTCTTATTGTTTGTGTGACTTGGCTATCGCATTAGGTTAAGACTTGTAATGGTAGTTTTAAGGCATATAAATAAATAAATAAAATGTACTGAATCCATGGTAACAGTTTTCGCGACGATGTTCCTGTCACCCTGTATATTTTTAAGGAAAAAGTTAATTTATAAATAATAGGTATGCGGTTTTGTAAATGAAGTTTCTGCTGGTTTGATAATTACAATTGTTCGGTTACTACCGATTTCGATACGTGGCAGGCAATAAATATGGTGGTGGAAAAATAAATACCCGAGTGAAGCTAGAACATATTACCTTACTTTACATTTGCTTACAAAATACAAAGTTTTAAAAAAATTGGTTGTCTTTGAAGTCGGTTTACGGACGATGATTTTACGTGATAACGTCACAAGCCGAACACTTAGGCCGATCGTGCCTCTCTATCGCTTGTTCCACGCTCTCGCTTGCACGCTCTGCTCAGGCGGAACGTGACACTTTTTCGTGCGTGCGTTTTTATAAGACGTTATTACGTCAAAAAGTTCATTTATAAATACGGTTTGTAATTGAAGTTTCTGCCGGTTTGATAAGTGTTCGACTACTATCGATTTCGATACAGGCAATAAATATGGTGGTAGAAAAAGAAAAACTCGGGAAAACCTAGAACATATACCTTACTTTACATTTGCTTATAAAATACATTATAAAAAAGCAATTGTGTTTTTTTTTTTCTACAACAGTATTTTTTCACCCTTAATTAAAAAGTTAATTGTTTACAGGTTTATACAGAGTGAACTATGATGACCACTTATGGACTTTGATTATATCAGCTCTAAAAGGAAACAACAGTCAAGTCATTCATCCTTTGAATCGTGCCAAGGTTTGTATAAGTACCTACTGTATTATTTAAAACATAATAGTTGTTTACAATAAATACATAAAATATGTAGGGTAAACACGACTGCTTTACATTCATCACACGGTTATGATAAAATATCTTGCTATTTTACCGAAACACAAGACATTAATTGATATTGTCATATCTTTAAATGGACCTCTGGATCTGATATTGCATCAGATCCCGAGGTTTGTCTGTTATATTCCATGTCAATTCAGCAAATTACACGAAAAATATGTGTAACTCCAATTTACAAGAAATATAATCGTTATTCATAATCAAATAATTAAAATATCTTACTGCTGTTGAAAAGTACAGCGTCAAAAATCATGAATTTGCGTAAAAAATGTAATAGGGCTCTTATCCGTAACGATTATCGGTCCAATGTTTGCAAAGTCCACGACCCACATGTCGACAATCTCGTGTACTAAGTTAAGATACTATTATTAAGCTCATTAATCTTATTTAGAAACATTGAACTACGATTTACTTTTAAAAAACACTTCGATGTCCTTTGAAAACCGCAATCTATCTGCTAAGAACGTCTACCGCCATCTATTGACTACATTTTGCAATAAATCGACAAATCTCGCTAATGAGCCGACCGACTGGTAGACCATATCATTAACTCGTATCCACTAATAAATGAAAAAATAATAGATAAGTGAAGGTTATAATACTGGTTGTAACTTCACCCCGCGTTCAATTAATAAGGGTTTTAAAAGTTTTCTGGCTTCTATCAGCATTTTATTAGTAAAAAAAAGCTTATACTGGAAATTTATAGCTTGATGTGTGTGTACTAATTATAATTTATGACATTTCATAAGGATTGGAATTTATGACATGGTGTAATTTTAATATTAACTTTGCATGCCTGAATTGGTGCAACACAGTGGACTGCGCATTCACTTGACATCTAGAAATGTATGATTATGTAGGTACTGTGTTGAAAAATAAACATTTGAATTTGAACTTAAATTTGAATTTCTTTTCAGATTATAAACGATCTCTTTGCATTCGTGTACTCGGATGAAGTACCATTTGCCATTCTCTACAGTGCTTTAGACTTCCTCCAAGGAGAGACTGAGTACTCCGTGTGGTACGCAGCATTACGGGGCTTTAGCAAAGTGTGGCAGTTGTATCTCGGAGATACCGAAGCTTTGCCTTCCGTTGAGGTAAGAGTTGAAAGCTTATTTCTAAGATAAAAAGTGTTGGCATCTGTTAAAATTGTTTGACTGTTATGCTCAGGCCAAACTGAAGCTAATTCCGCGTGGGATGCGAGTCAATATTCCCTGGCGCCGATTGTGTCAACTAAGTTGTATGGAGGTGTTCAAACCGGCGCGAATAGTCGCGTGACTTCTTTATTATTTTGATAAAGGACGCGCGCAGTTGTGGCCTGCGTCCTTTGCAGGATTCGACTCATTGTGGCCAGAGCATTTTGTGCTAAAGAGCTATCTTCAGTCCAGTTAATCCTAAATTGTTGTGCGAAAGTAGCATGTATTTACCTTGGCGTTAGATAAAACTTGAAATCTTTGAATGTAGTTTTGCTTAGCTCTATAAAGTTTCAGATTCATCCATATCAGCCTTTCTTCAACAGAACAGCCTGTATCATCATCATCTTCGTCATTTCAGCCGAAAAACGTCCACTGCTGGACATAGGCTTCCCCCTAGCACCTCCACTTCGACCGATTCTGTGCTTTCCTCATCCAGCGGATTCCTGCGGCCTTCACAAGGTCATCGGTCCATCTTGTGGGAGGCCTTATGTAATAACATAATATCTTTATTATAATTTTAGGACTTCATACTACGTCACTTAGACTATGGAATATCAAGTTTGGGATATGAAGTAAGAGCCACAGACAGTTTCGAAGATTTGAGAAACCGCATGCAGCTTTTGGAGTTTGCATGCAAGTTAGAACACAGTGGATGCGTTGAGAACACTGTTGCCTTGTTCAAGGCTTTGAGACAGAATGGCACTGAGTGAGTACAAACTTTGAGATTCATGTCATGATTATTGACATAAATCCATTTTTAAACAATACAAGTTTCTTGCTAGTGACATTTAAGCAACAAATCACTGTCACAACAATCATCTATGCACTGTTAACAACAAATCACAACAATCATCTATGCACTGTTAAACGGTGCCATTTTTACTGTTACTTTAACTTATTATAGTATGTCCAAAACAATTAAATCAGACCGTGAAAATTAGGCTTTAGTGTTAAAATTGTTTAAGGCTGTGCCAGTGAGGCAATGCTGTGGATCTAAATTACAGGTCAGGTTGATGGTAAAGATTATAGGCTTGAAGGTGTAATGTATCGATGTTCCATGTGGGAATAGACGCTACAACCCATCGTGTATAACCCATTCGGTCAGCCACTGTGCCAACAATCTAATCAATGGTTACTCAAACCATTATCGTTTGAAAACGATATCATAATCATCAGCTCAAAATCGTTATCATCTCTGATGTTACCGTTAAAATCAAAAACACTTCTGCTTTAAAAAATCTTTGACTTCTTTACCAGGGTGACACCAAGCTTGCGTCCTGTGGTATACTGCACTGGACTGCGTCATGGCAATGAGGATGACTACGACTTCTTGTGGAACCGTATGCTGCAGACCAACGTGGCCAACGAAGTCTCGGTCATTGAGGATGCCTTGGGTTGCACTTCGAATGAGGAGATGCTCAAGAGGTAAAAGACATCATATTTTTCAATTGTCTTCGTAACTTCAAAATTGAATGGGAGTGAAAAAATTTGGTAGTTAATGTTGGGACCTCAATTTATAAAAAAAACGGGGAAATATCCTGTAAGTGGCAAATATTTGTGATTTCGAAAATATTATGCTCAAAAGCATTTGTAATTTGTGATGGCGACTTTAGTGATGTATGTATTTAGCTTGGTTTTGTATAAGCTTTCAAAGTTTTGCCAAAAAATTTCAAAAAGAAAAAAAAACAGTGGCATTCCGGGAGTGCCGACAGAAGTGAAAACTTGAAAAAAAATCGGCACCGCGGTAATCAACGCGTAGGTGTTTTTCACTCCACGCACCGCGGTAACCTTCGCGTTTAATGTCTTTTTAATGGTCAAAAGCTGGTATCGTTACAGTGTCGCGAAATCAATGGTTTAGTCCCATCTCAAAAATGCCCAACGAACTTAAAGAATTTTTCACTTTAAAAAAAACATGGCAATTTCTTATTGTTTCAACGATTTTTTTTAGTTTGACTTTAGATTCAAAAGCAGACCATGACAGTTCCTCACGGTACCTATGTTTCAGATATCTGGCATCAGTTGCAATGGCCGACACTCCGATTAGGACCCAGGACCAGACGGTACCCTTGACGAGCGTCCTGAGAACCTACGGCAATCTACACATCGTTATGGATGCCCTGAAATCAAATTACACACTATGGAGTACTATGTGAGCATTACTTTTTAAGTAATAAAATAGTTATGGTGCGAACAAGGAATATCTTATGTGGGGGCGAACCTTGTGAACAAACCAACATTGATCAAGAAACAATGGAATGTAGAAACTCGTTTGGAGTCAAAAATTCGCCAAGAAATAAACGAATGCGTTATGTCTAGAGATCGGATATTCGGATGCATATTTACCTACAGTTAATATTTGGCTAAGAAATTATGGAAGTGGCTACTTAATAAATAAAAAAATTAACATAAATCCCGGAATTCCATAACATTCGGGAATGCACAACTAATCGGATACATGGTATGGAAATGACTTATCAGCCCTCTTATGAAGGTTACTTTTTTATATACCCACTAAACATTTTTTTATGAAACTCAAGACACCGAGTTGTTTGTCGCTATGTGCCATGCTAATTTGGCAACCTACTTTACAAGATTAGCTAGCATTTCTATAGATAAAAAGTACAAAATTTATCAATTCCAGAGTCGCGAGATTTTTGCGATCGATACAAAAGTGCATTCCATATTAGCCAACACCTGAACGTTAGTAAATAATTAATACATTCGATTCTATAATCACAACTCTTAAAGTCGATCCGGGAATCCCGGGATTTTTTCGATACAAAAGTGAATTCCATAATAGCCAACACCTACACTTTAGGTAAATATGCATCCGATTGCTGATCACTGGACTTATGTCAAAGAGCGCTGTTTTTCAAAAGTGACGCAATGCTTGCTATGTACGGTGTTTTGACAGACATCAATACTAATAGTCGATGCTCCAGTTTCGCTGTTGAAAAAGTTGAAATCTTAGTTTGTTGTTCTTACTATTTTGTTATGATTATACTGATTGGTAGCGCTCTTTTGCTGTTCTTCTTTGTATTCATGGAACTATTTTCATTTCGCAGATATCCATCCATGGACACAATTTTAAGTACAGTCGCGTCAGTTCTTCACACAGAAAGTGACTTCACTGAGGTAACTATATATATTTCAAGTTAGTGAATGCTGTCACTGTTCTCAAAAACGTGACTAGTGTCAGTTTAGAGTGAGGAACTATTCATTCCAATGACGCCATTCAACTTCACAGAATACGGGATTACCCGGGGCCGCGCCGCCCGTATGTGCGAAGTGTGCGGCGCACATAGGCGCCAGGGCACTAGGGGCGCCTCCAGCGTCCGTAGTGCCCAAGCCCTTAATTAAATATCAGCGCCATTTTTTTTTTTTTTTTGCACTAACTCCTCCGAGAAAAAAAGATAGTCATATTGTAAATTTCTTGAATATGTAATGTAAATAATTGGCGTTTTCCTTTCCTCAGTAATTGCCAAGCGGTAGCGAACCGTTTTTTTAAATTTATTTACAAAATAATATAAAACTAGAGAACACAATTACGTAAAACTAGAAACAAAAAAAAAAAATTACGCGGCGAAACAGGACGACAAAAAGTGGCGCCTAAAAGAGGTTTCGCACACAGGCGCTGCCGAGGGTCGGCGCGGCCCTATTTATTATTAGGTAGGTAAGTATAATAATACAACAAATGAAGTAGGTATCTAAGTACCTAGCGTTTACTCAAAAGTTGGCAACGTCGCAAATATATGTCAAATATTTCGCTGTTTTGATTAATTTGGCAATATTACTGTATGGAAATATGAAATGTGGCTAACTAGCGAACTAGAATTTTAATAATGAATTACAATTATTAAACTGAAATTGTAACCGTTTTAGGTGTAAAAAAGGCATTTGGAAAGATTCCAAATGCCTTTTCTACAACTCAAACTAAATGTTCGGTGTTACGATAACAATAATCAATATTTTATACTTCATACAAGATAGCTTGATCTCTGCGACAGCTGTCAGTAAAAACACTCCTATGAAGTCCTGAATTTCTTAATAGTACAGACCAGTACTTGTCAATGTCATACTTTATGGGCATGCCGACCTAATTAGTGATGGGCGAAGAATCATCGTAACCACATACTATAAACTATCGATATTTTAAATAAAACTTAATTTAAAATTAATTTATCTTTTAACTTTATTGTATATTTTAATATCATAACATTATTTACATTTGTACATACTAGATCTAAAATAATAGCGGGTAAATAAAATCCAATTTCTCACCTACCCATGTAACATTCCATCCGTCAACGTCCCATCCTTGAGTTTCGGGAGAAGACACGCCGCGTTTGGCTCACAGGCCGTGTTACCAGACCAAATTAAACCCAATTATATGTTACATTAGCATCGATAATAGTAAGAAACGTCGATAATTTCTATCGACAATTTTTATATCCTAACAACCCTAGGAATGTCAGTTTGACATATGTCGCAGAGATCAAGCTATCTTTTATGTAGTATAGTTCCCTAGTTAGCCACACTTCTTAATTCCATACATACGCCAAATAAATCAAAACAGGTAAATATATGACAGTTATTTACGACGTTGCCAACTTTTAGGATAAACCCTCTTGACGTGACCTAGAAATCGGCTTTCTAGAGACTGATATAATTTTTTTACAATGTCATTGATAGTGGGTAGGTATCCTATGAATATGTTTATAGCAATAAGTAGCAGGAAATCATCAATAACACTGAGTTAAAACGCCAGGCGTTAATATACTCCTATTATAATCGCCTCGATCTCTATAATAATAATTTTGTTTTTATGTCTTACAAAATTTGTTAGAGGGGAGCATTTTACTGTATAATTTAATTATGTAGGTATACAGTAAATCCGATCCCCTGTAACCTGCAAAAATATTCCGCAAGCCCCTAATCGCCGAATCGCTTTGAAATGTAAACACAAGACTAACCTTTTAGTCTGTCCGTCCCTAATTGAGGGCCCGGTGACCCAAATGACTGTTTATCAAACACTACATTGGAGGGCTATCCACACTCATTACCTGACGCCGTCATGTTAGCAGAGGGATGTGTCAATTTCACTCAATTGGTACGCGCTAATGATCGTTTGTGTTCACTAAATTCCTGAACATTTTGTTGATATGTTGATTCTGTCTGAGAATTTGCAATAACCTGTGGGTGTTGGTTTGTTTTTTGTTAAGAGGATCAAGTTGTAATTGTCGCAACAAAAGAACAAGAAGTACCTAGCGTCTTTGTTTTATAATGTTGACAAATTGGATATAAATGAATTAAAATATTGGAGACCAATCGGAACAGTCACGAGTCATACATTACTCCTCCGATCTGCTACTAAAAACAAAACACGATCACCAATACCCACAATCATGAGCTTTCACGGAAATTACCGTTCACTATTCAATGTTTTTTGAAGTAGGTAAGAACTTCTTTAGGCGCGATGGGCATTTTAGTGATGGGACTAAACCATTGATTTTGCGACACTGTAACGACACCAGCTTTTGACCATTAAAAAGACATCAACGCGTTGATTACCGCGGTGCGTGAAGTGAAAGAAATCAACGTCTTGATTTCCCGCGATGCCGATTTTTATTCAATTGTTCACTTCTTTCGGCACTCCCAGAGTGTCAATGTTTTTGTTTTGGTTTCATCAGGTATAAGTATACCTCACAGTCACATCTTTAGTATGCTTACCATTTAAAAAACATTTCACCGAATTACTTGTAGACAAATGTCTTCTCTTAAATCATATTTTTTTGTAATATATTATCTTTATTATTCTCTACTTTGTATTACATTTGCATTAAGGCAGAATGTACATGGATCCTATATATATGATTTAACAACTTATTTTGATGTACCTACATTCTAAACAAATAAAGACCTATTCTATTCTATTCTTTCCTTTTCGTGATCTTTTTTCAAAGAAATCAATTTTTCTAAAGCACTTAATGCGTTTGCATTAAGGAGTTCGTAAATATCTATACAAAACGCTTCACATCCGTTCCCACATTTGTATAAACGAAAGTCCGTACTTTGAATATCAGTCACAACATTCATTTTAATGGGTTTCCCATTATAAATGAATGTTCTGACCTAAATACGATATCGTTCCGATAGATGGATTGTGAGTGAAAGTCTTCATATTCATCCCATAGAGTTTGGCAGTCAGCCAAGGAGGAAACACTGGGATTCTTGATGACGTAACACCGCGATTTTATAATTACCTGCTTTAAAAATATACGATCAGCTGCTGCTGTAGAAATGGTTTCATGGCTTTCTCCCAGTTCATATACATCCAATCCAGTCGTTTTGATGATAGGTCTGTCTATTATGTTAAATTATTCAAATATAGAAAGTCAGTTTTTAGGGTTCCGTAGTAAACAAGGAACCCTTATAGTTTCGTCACGTCCGTCTGTCTGTGTGTCCGCGGTCTAGCTCCGAGACACTTAGTACTAGAAAGCTGTAATTTGGTATAGGTGTACCTACATATTAATGACAAAGTGGTAAAACAAAATTATGAAAAACTTTTTTTTTTGTGTACCTCTCCTACACGTAAAGTGGTGATGTTTTTTTTTAACCCTTGTTGTGGGGTATCATTGGAAAGGTCCTTCAAAAACATTGCGAGTTTGTGAAAACCATTTTTGGATCCAGGGATCTGTTTGCGAAATATTAAGCTTTAAAGTGCTAATTTTTGTTAGAGTCAAGTGCCCCCCCTGCCAGCCAAATGGTTGGTTTTGGATATGTGAAAAAAATCACAGCAGTAGTTTATATAACGAAATTAAAAGGAAAACTATCATAGCTAAGTAGGCTCTACAAGTTAACGAGTAATAATCGACCAACTTAACTTTGCAGTTGCAAAAACATGTTTTCCCATATATTCCGTATGGGAGAACATATTTTTCAACTACAAAGTTAAGTTTGTTTTTGGGACAAATTCATCTCAACTATGGAACCCTTCATTGTGCGTGGTCCGACACGCACTTGGCCAGTTTTTTTGGTATTGAAGATAACAGAGTTACGATAATTTTGCTGTATAGAGCGTTTTATCAAATAGTTCCTATGCCGTAATGTTGGCTCCACTGTTGTAGGACGAAGACGAATACGCTTCGGCGCTACCTAATACGTCAGTGTTAAAGTTAAATAACAGTGGAGCCAACATTACGGCAAAGGAACTACAGTCAAACCTGGGTAAGTGAGAACTGGATAAGCCAGAAAACTCTATAAATGACAGTAATTGCCAGGTCCCGTAATTTTAACCGTCTCATCATCTGCCTAGCCTTTTCCCAACTATGTTGGGGTCGGCTTCCAGTCTAACCGGATGCAGCTGAATACCAGTATTTTACATGGAGCGACTGCCTATCTGACCTCCACAACCTAGTGACTAGGTAACACGATAGATAGATAGATAGATAGAATATTCTTTATTATGTACACCATAAAAATTACAGACATTAATAAGACTGGTTGTCAGACTTTTTGGGCTTCTAACTACCCGTAACGACTGTCAAAGATCTACAAATGACAGCCGGGACCAACGGCTTAACGTGCTTTCCGAGGCACGGAGGGGACTTGGTATGTCAAGATGGTCACCCATCCACGGACCAACCGCGGCAAGCGTAGCTTAACCTGATCGATCGACCCGTGCAGCTGTTATTACTTAGCCACAAGCCCCATTTAACCGCCCATTTATTTTATTTTATTTAGCCCATTTTAACCGTCTAAAACCTTTATAATTGAGAAACAGGAACCTCTATAAGAGAAAGTCGTTTTACACTTGTGGACCTCTATAATTGAGACTTCTTCTTGCCTGTACCTCTATAAGCGACAGTTGAGTGTAATTTAACATCTGCTATTGCTCATTCTTAAATTTCGTGGAAATAACATTGTTTTTGTTCCTTTCTACCTTTCCTAATCAGCCTCAACCTCTATAAGTGAGAAAGGCTACTACTGTACCTCTATAAGCGACAGTCGAGTGTAATTTAACATCTGCTATTGCTCATTCTTAAATTTCGTGTAAATAACATTGTTTTTTCCTCTCAACCTTTCCGAACCAGCCTCAACATCTATAAGTGAGAAAGTCAGTTCCTGTACCTCTATAAGCTAGAAACTTGAGTTACTGAGAAACCTCCATAAGCGAAAAAGAGATTGCGTTCCCTTGAACTCTCTCTTATCCAGGTTCGACTGTATTTGAGATAACGCACTATACTATGGTGACTTTTTTATTTTAATGATAGATACATCATCTGCCTAGCCTTTTTCCCAACTATGTTGGGGTCGGCTTCCAGTCTAACCGGATGCAGCTGAATACCAGTATTTTACATAGAGCGACTGCCTATCTGACCTCCGCAATCTAGTTACTAGGTAACACAATACCCCTTGGTAAGACTGGTTGTCAGACTTTTGGGCTTCTAACTACCCGTAACGACTGTCAAAGATCTACAAATGACAGCCGGGACCAACGGCTCGATATGTAAAGATGCTCATCCATCCATGGACCAACCCCGGCAAGCGTAGCTTAACCTGGTAGATCACCCCGTGCGGCTGTTATTACTTAGCCACGAGCTCCTCCATTCAGCAGATACATACAAGAGTAATATTGTAGTCTGCATCAACTATAAGTAACAGTTGCTACATAGATAAAAATATTAACTGATGCACTATCTAATTATAATGTGGAATTAGTCTTGTAGTAAATATGACTAACAATATTAAATTTTATGACTGCAATTAGACTTCATTTCGTTGTTTTAGCACAAGATAATTGGTTCAACCTTGCTAATTTAACTGCCGTAATACAATGTTAGGGTAAACAACACTATTATGCGCTGGATAGCATTTGTATTATTGTTTAAATATTGTACACAATGATAATTATCTAGACTAAGATTTGCCTTCTCTGGCAAATGAAGATAGCTTCATTTTTACCCACGACGGAACGGAGACGGTATGTGCGTTTGGGGTGAGAGGATGTTTGTGCAAATCCATGTTGGCATTTTTCTCCAAAACTGCTAGTCCGATTTTGATGCAGTTTTTAGTTTCGGGTTCGGGGTTGATTGGTGCAAGTTCTTATATAGGTGTTACGGTGACAACTCACCAGGGGGCGCTGCAGCAAACATTGTTTGTGCAAATCCATGTTGCCATTTTCCTCCAAAACTACTTGTCCGATTTTGATGCAGTTTTCAGATATGGGTTCGGGTTAGGTTGGTGCATGTTTTTAGATAAGTATTACGGTGACATCTCACCAGGGGACGCTGCAGCAAACATTGTTTGTGCAAATCCATGTTGCCATTTTTCTCCAAAACTACTAGTTCGACATCCAATTACTTTTTAACCGTCGTGGGTTTTTTCAAAGAAGTCGTGGGTTTTTAGACGCTGTACTGGTACAGCGTCTAAATATTTATTTGCTGCACCGGTCGACGTCATTACGTCGGCGCCAGTTGTCGCTGAAAACCAGCGCTGGCGCTATGTCTTGCATAGGGTCGTAGCATAATGCTGAGCAATAGCCGTTCTGCGTGGATGTGTCACATGCTTCCCCCAACCTTATCTCATTTTTATATTTCAAACAATTTTTACAAGATTTTATTTAACTTGCCTTGTTAGCGTGTTAGTTAGCAAGTCTTGCAAGCTAAATTAAAATCACTTCCTCTTATCCTACGGAGTTGAAATTTTACTTGACAGCCAGAATTGACTCCAGACGAAGGAACTACACAACAGTTTACGGAACAGACACGAAATTTAATATACGCATTTAACTATGACAGTCCGATCTAAAGTCTACCATGACCTGGCTACAGCAGTCACACGTAATCTGTTCGATTTATGCCCTAACATTGTGACTCCGGATTTTTTATTTGTCTGTGTGTTTTGTTTATACCTTTTTATTAGATGACTTTTCTGTCGTAGTTAGGTTTTAGTTTTATAACTTTTATACTTATTGACCAGAGGAGTCTTAGTGGTCCTTTGAACTACCATAGTGAGGTCAAAATGTAAATCCAAGGGGCGGCTGCAACGGTGGCGGTGATCTCTCGCGTCCGGCCCTGGTTCAGGCCATAGTACGGAGCGAGAGGAAATGGCAGGCCGTCACCTCCTTCTGCGAAGCGGTAATGCTCGCGAAGGAGGAGGCGGAACGCGTGAGGGAGAGGCAAATTTCGCGCCCTCACGCCCCTAACCGCCGCAGGAGGAGACGCCCGGGGCGGGAATCGCGAGCTGATTTCCGGCCACCGTAGGCGCGGGCTTGCGGACGGTGAGCAATGGGTAGCTCGCCGTCCGATAAGGACCAAGCCCGGGTCGACGGCGCGTTGTGTTCCACGCGCGCCTCAAAGAGATGTCAGCAGAATTGACGGGGTCCACTAGGGCCAATGCCTGCCGGGGGTTCGAAGAAAACCGATCGGGAAATCGTGGCCCCCGGCAACAGGGCAACCGAAGGAACACGGGTGGGTTTTAGTCAGTAAGAGTCTGACACGCCCTCCCGCTCCGCCCAGAGCGGGAGAAGTTATTTGATAATTCCCCACCCAAAAAAAAAAAAAAAAAGGTACCTACCAACTAACACTTACTCGATTAATCAAAAGTTTAAAATAGTATGATTGAAATTAATGCTCTAACTTTTTCTTCAGTTTGAATCGTTCCTGTCATCCTGCACTGAGTGTACCGAGGCTTCGAAGACTGCTGCCAGGAGTTCGCTGGTTCAATCCAGGGCCTCCACGTACTGGGCTAATAGCCACAAGACTGATATCCTAAAGTCTATCAAGACTTCAGGCTCATATTCAGATGCAACCGTACCATCTATTATCATGATTATTCTTGGATTTGCTGTTCTGCTTATCACTGACTTTTAATTAAACAGATTTATTTTTAATTTTTAATGCAGTATTATTTTAATTTTTAATTTTTAATGCAGTATTATTTTAATTTTTAATGCAGTATTATTGGTTAGTTTAGTTTGTAAATTCGATTTAAATGAAGAGGTAGATAAGTATTTGTTTTATTTTTAATTACTTTGTTTTTCATCTTTTTAGATTTCGAATATCAATGTCATTTGTTGTACAAAGAGTTTGTCTTCAGTAGGTATGAACCTTTTTAGAATAATAATAAATTGTACAGTATTATGTAAGTGTACAATTACTATAATTAGTTTTAAGTCCAAGGAAGAGATTCTTCTCCACTAAAATGTACAATAAAATTATGTATTAGTTATGGAAATAAGTACTTAAGTTTAGGATACCTATGTAAATAATTTCTAAGATAATGTTAAAATAAAAACATACTGCACCTTTTATCTAATATTTTAATTTGTTTTCTGTTTACTTATTTTTCTAAAACACCTGATGGTAAGTGGTGATAAATATTATGATTGGCGGTAGTGCACACCTGCTCATATACAGATTTTTTTGGGCATTCTAAGTAGCACACGACGCCGACGATGCCGATGATGATATTGACGAACGTTTTTTAGGGTTTCGTAGTAAACAAGGAACCCTTATAATTTCGTCATGTCCGTTTGTCTGTCTGTCTGTCTGTCTGTCCACGGTTTAGCTCCAAGACCCTTAGTACTAGAAAGCTGTAATTTGGCGTAGGTATACATATTAATTACGCCGAAAAAGTGGTAAAACAAAATTATGAAACACATATTTTTTCACATATAAAGTAGTGATGTTTTTATTTTTACTTTTTTGTCCCATGGTGTGAGGTACCATTGGAAAGGTCTTTCAAAAACATTATGAGTTTGTGGAAACCATTTTTGGATTCAGGGATCCGTTTGCGAAATATTAAGCTTAATAGTGCTAATTTTTGTTAGAATCAAGTGTCCCCCCCCCTGCCAGGCAAATGGTTGGTTTTGGTTATGTGAAAAAAATCACAGCAGTAGTTTATATAACGAAATTAAAAGGAAAACTATCACAGCTAAGTAGGCTTTACTTTGCAGTTGCAAAAACATGTTTTCCCATTCATTCCGTATGGGAAAACATTTTTATGAACTACAAAGTTAAGTTTGTTTTTGGGATAAATTCATTCCAACTACGGAACCCTTCATTGTGCGTGGTCCGACACGCACTTGGCCGGTTTTCTCTATTCTTTTGCATTTGTACATGTTTCAACGTTTCTGTAACAAATTCTAACCTAACATAATTATATGCTTACGTGATGATTAGAAAACCAGCGTCAGACAGCAAATTAACCTTTTTGGCGCAGCCGTGAGGCACACACTATTGTTTTAAAAACACTATTTTTTATTTTCACTGTAATTTGTGTTTTGTGTTTCGCGAACTGTGTCCAAATAAATGTTTTTTCTTTCTTTCTTTCTGATGCTAACTGTGCTTGTTCACTTGACATAATAACAAAAACATTATAGTTTTTTTTTTCGGAAAACGTAGGTCATTAGAATCCGAAAATTCCCAAATGAATCTCTTATTCCGTATATTCTAAAAAAATACACGTCAACATGATCGTAGATGGGCCACATTAACTGCTCAATTTATTTCTTCTAACCAAATGTATTTAATCCATAGATTTAGAAGCGGTCAGGGAATGTCAGGTAATAAATCTTAAATCGTGACCTCCTTACGTAACGTATGTGCTTAAATATAGTAATAGTGATGGGCGTATATGGCTGGGATTATAAAATAGGATTTTTATACCAAGATCTTGAAATAAATTATTGTACTATTTTTAGTTTTTTTTAAATGATCTTTTATAACGAGCTGATTGGTGCAGCTCCTAAGCGCTAGTTTTTTAACCGACTTCCAAAAAGGAGGAGGTTATATGTTCGTCGCGTATGTTTGTTTTTTTTTTATGTATGTCCACTGATTTCTCCGTCAATTGTGGACCAATTTTGAAAATTCTTTTTTTGTTTGAAAGGGTGTGCTCTCGAATTGGTCCCATATAAATTTTATTAACTTTGCTTGGATAGTTTTTGAGTTAGCTACAAAATACGTATTTTTTCCCACTTAGTATGTAGATGATATGTTAAGTTTCTGTCATTGGTAGCAGATACTGGTATTCGAATGTGTGTGGGGTAGGTACCACAACTAAAAAGTGAAAAACAAAAACTTTTTTCAAAAAAAAAAACATCCGACCTCCAAAAAAAACACTACAAAGTGAAAAATAACTTTAATTTCGGAAGTCGGTGGCAAAAAACGAAAATACAAAACCCAAGACACCGACTTCCGAAATTAAAGTTATTTTTCACTTTGTAGTGTTTTTTTTGGAGGTCGGTTGTTTTTTTTTTTGTAAAAAGTTTTTACGGTTTCAAATTGGTTTTGATCAGCCTCTAAGGATCAGGGGGCCTACCACCAGCTCATAAAGCAATATTATTTTATTATTACTTCAGTGTGGGAAAGAGATGAAGCTCTACAGGACGTATAGCTCCATCTCTTTCTCCCACTGAAGTAATATTAAAATAATACTATTTATGAGCTGGTGGTAGGCCCCCAGAGCTTTTAGGGCATATAATTAATTAAAAATAAACTGTTTTTTAAATAAAGTAGATTATGAATTAGATAGGAAATTAATATCTGACCAGACACGGCTCTCTTTAATAAGAAAAAATAAGTTCAGATTGTTGAAAAAGACACCTCTGCCTTCTATCAATCATCGCAATTCTGTCAATGAAGGTCAACGATAAAATATTCAACCAACCTAACATAAACATAACTTTTTTTTCTTACAAACATGGCATTAGTTGTCGTAACACATCGAAGTATCCGTGGGCTGGTAATCTGTATAGAATAGTTGCTAAGTGCGCCACCCACGTGTCGCTTCCAGTCTTCCAGATCAATTGTCTCCTGTTACCGTTAGACCATTGTTAGGTGTTGCATGCAATTGGGACGTGGGTAGTGGACATCGGGATACGAGATTTTGATTTATTTTGTAACGTGTTGCTTGGTAAATTGGATGTTGATTTATGTGGACATTCTTATCGTATGGAGATTCGTTCCGAAGCAACGAATTTTCAAACATAATTAATTATGCAGCAATGCATTATGAATATCCTTCAAAATCCTTGGGATTGTGCTGGTATTGCAAGTGGGTTACGCAATTGGTGCTGCGTGAAAAATTACACATTGAAGTCATGACTGAAGAGGTCACTTCTAGGTAAGCGTGCATCATCGTCGACTGCAATAGGAATAGTTTATTTTGGTTCTGGAGCTGAAACTTTGTAAAAAGTATGGTATATCTAATACGTGAATATACCTAATTAATTTTTTTTATTTTTATTATTAACAACTATCTTGGTAAATATCTGAGATAAAACATGGTAATTTCACAGTAAGTTGTGCTGCACATGATTTTCTATTATTAATTAAAATTTTCCAAAATGAACAATGTTATCATATTCCAAAAATACTCACTTCAATGAAACCGTACCGAATTAACACTTGAAGGTGAGGGACAAACAAAAATATAATGCAATCCAATGTTACTTGGTCTTTGACATTATAATTAAAATCCCCTCAAAGCTGCGTGTCCTACAAGAACTCAGGGGACGCGGAAGCTCAAGTTTAGCTGGTTTGGCAAGACCGGCGCCAAGTTTCGATCTATGGAGAGGAACAACACTACAAGCATTTACGCGCGCGTCGCGTTCAGACGTATTGGAACGCTCTCTTTGGCGGGAAATTCGAAAACCGAACGATGAAATTGTGTCTAGATTAAAAATAAACAAACCTAATTCTAATGCGAGATTAGGCTGAAAATATTTGATGCCGTTGGCAAAAAAATAAAATGGCGGGTCCAAAAATTTTTCGCGCGTTTTTAATTTTCTGTTTGTTTTCGTTGACAAAAGGAAATATTGTGGTGGACGAAGAATGTTTAAATTATACAGTGTACCCAGTGCAGTACGAGCTGAATATTTATCCATATGTGTACGAGAAAGATTCTTATTACGACTGTGATTTAACAATAACTGTAATAGCGAACGCGCCTAATGTGAAAATTATACACTTGGATGCACAAGATTTGGAATTGGGAAGCGATTCAATCAAAGTTTTCGACGGAACTCGGAATATTATAAATACTACAAATCCGTTTGAATTTAATAGGTTTACAAGTAAATTAGACATTAATTTGAATGAACCATTGAAGATGTACCATGCGCTTGACAGACAGTTTTATTTTATCAACATTAAGTTCAGAAGAAATGTGAAAGAAAACAGTACGGGTGTGTTTTTGGGGAAATATTACGATGAACAGAGTAAAAGAAACAAGTAAGTAGATCTTTAATTTGTGTAATGATATTTATTTAAAAATATTATAACAAACAAGACAGACGATACACACTTTTTTAACATAATATGATTAAATATGTGTTTTATAATTAACACATAAAGGTCATTATTTTAGTATGTACCTAAAAAATTAGGGAAACTGCTTTGATTTGATGTCCTACACATTTGGGTCATTGGGTCGTTTTTTGAGTAGGTATATTTTGATACTTAGTTATTTTTTTTGCTTTTAACCAATAGTTACGAAAGATTTAAGTAATTCCTGATATATAAGGCTCCTTATAAAGGGTGAAGGAAAACATTATGAGGAAATCGGCATGTCCTTAAATCAAAAATTCGAAGATGTGACATCTACCAACCCGCAGTGGGCCCGCGTGGTGGATTACGGTCCACTTCCTCTCACTGAGAGGAAGCCTGTGTCCCAGCAGTGGGAACATTATAGGCTAATTTATGCTAGATAAGGCTTATTCTTCTTCCAATGTTGTTCCTGTCACGTCTATAGTCATCATCGTCATCATCATCCTATAAATGTTCCCACTGCTGGGACACAGGCCTCCTCTATGTGAGAGGGAGTGGGCCGTAATCCACCACGCGGGCCCAGTGCGGGTTGGTAGTTTAGTTTAATTCATTTGTAGCAGTGGTGATGAAATAATTTACACAAAGTAAAGCGCCTGTCTGGGTTCGAACCTACGACCTACAACTCGTAAGTCGCGGCTATTTCTTTTAGATTTTGTGAATGTGAGAACGTTGTAGGCTGTAGACTTTTGGACCATTTTCTATTTCACTACGTACCTGGTACTTGTTGATAGGCCTACACTGTCCTCCCATACCTATTAACACTGTAATTTGAAAACATTGTAGAAACAATTTATTTTGAAAAGAGTAACCGTGGAGTTTCTTGCCGGCTCTTCTCCATAGAAAGCGACCAATTGGAACCGTGCACCTAGCTTCTGACGTTTCATAAGTACCCTTGTAGGTTTATGTGAAATAAAATATTTTGATTTTTTGATTTTGTTAACCACTGAGCCACCACTGCTCTCTGCACGTCTGTATTGATTATTAAGTTTTCAATAGCAACCGTTTTTAATGATCAGCAAGATGGATTTAAAGCGCCAATAGTTTGATGACAATACATTGGTTAATGATCATGAGGTCGTGAGTTCAACTCCTGGCTCGTTAAACTATTGCGAAGAACCCACATCTAATATTCCAAATACCAGCTTCCATCTTTATTTTTTCATAGTGGGCGGTTGGAACGTCGTTTTGTACAAACACTTTGGATTCTGGGAGTTTGGGAATGTTGTCAAACAATTTCGTTGTATTCAGCCAGCTGTAAAATTTTGTTTTCTTTATTATTTAATGTGAGTAGAGACAAAAAAAAAAACACATCACAAGTTTGTGACATCATTTTTTCGTCGTATTATCTGGCGCTGAAATATGATATACCTACGTAAACATAGTCATAATAAGGTAAAACGTACTTTTTCCGACCAGAAATTCCTGTGACCGACGCAAAAAATTACTATGATCCATATCAGCACTGGCTATTGTCCATTTAATGTCAAAAGTAAATGATAACTTTACATAGAGTCAATTGCAATTGTCAATTTTTACGTGATTGATATTCACATTGATGCGCAAATTGATCGTCTACCAAATGCAATTATAGCGATTGACAATATTATAACAATACAAATTGATTGCAATTTATCAATTGCAATTGATCGTTTCGGGGACCCCTTAAGGTAGGTATAAGTCCGTAGCTGACTGCATGGAGCTGCAGCAGATTACGTGTCGCCGCGACACTACAAGTTTCTATGTATTTCTATGAAATATATCTTCCGTAGCTGATACGGTATCTATTTCATAGAAATACTAGTAGTGTCGCGACGAAACGTCGTCTGCTGCTGCTGCCTGCAGTCGGCGGTATCTTAAAACTTCAAAAACCATGAATCAATATTGTTTTTATAATTAATTATGAATAAATAAATTCATTTAATTCAGACTACTTGATATGTCCATAAATTGTTAGTTACTAGTTTAGTGATCATTGATAATTAAATTCAAAATACATAAAATTCAAAATACAAATAATAAAAACGTGTGGCACTCGGGGACTGCCGCGGTAAAGCTATTGCATAGCATTCGTAACCTCCATACTTCCTATTTGTCAACGCTACACTTGGGATGATGACGTGATGACATAAAACAAAAATTACGTTCCCATGACAACATCACGTTTCCCATGACAACATCACGTTGTCATGGGAACCGTCATTACATGGTAGGCGGAGTGGGGGGTGTTAGGTTTTATTTTCGTTACGGAATTTCTTGATTCGGTCGCCGCGCTCAAAGCTCTCGATAAAAGCTATGCAATAGCTTAAAATCACTCATGTCAAAAAAAAAATCATCTCGTCACGTGAAGCTAAATGAATCTACCCAGCACTGTAGCCTCTGGCCTCTCAGAGATCATTATTAGGATTCTGTTGGCGCTCCCCCGAATCCGGCGCATCAGAGAAGCTGTTGCCTGTTTTCTTACGTATAATGGCATAAAAGTCATTGACTCTTGCGTCAGCAAACATGCCAGACGCGCTGCAGAATCGAGGGAGCCTCACCAGAATCCTAAAGGCGTTATTGTATTGTATTCTGATCGTTATGGTATTTTATGATGATCGTGTAAAATTTATAAGAGTTCTATGCTAGAGAGTATACTTAGATGGTTTGATCATGTTGAGGGGATGAGTGAAAGGCGACTTACAAAAGGTATTTACAAGGCAGATGTGAGTGGAAATGCCGAGAGGGGTCGCCCTAGGACATTATAGTGACCTTATCAGTGATGTTCTTCAGAAAGGTCAGGTGCGTAGTACTAGCAACCGGCGTGCGTGTACGACCAGATGTTTGATCGTAAACGAAGCAAAAGGAGTATGTAAGGATCGTAGCAGGTGGCGTTTTGTAGTTTCTGCCTACCCACTGGGAAAAACTTGTGAGTTTATGTATCTATTAGAGTTGTATCTTGAAGATCAAGGGATCTCGAATCGTAAGCAAAAACTCAAGTCTATTTTCAAAAAATACTAGGTCTGACGAGAAAATAGAGCGTGTTCAAAATTTATAACCTTTCAT
The DNA here is from genome assembly GCA_963680765.1 of Agrochola lychnidis. Classification (NCBI taxonomy): domain Eukaryota; kingdom Metazoa; phylum Arthropoda; class Insecta; order Lepidoptera; family Noctuidae; genus Agrochola; species Agrochola lychnidis. Next base: position 4,308,012 of record OY796856.1, on the reverse strand, counting down.
AGTGTTGTGACCTTTTAAACTATTGTCTGTGGAACGGCTTGTTAGACTCGCATATCATTTAGTGATGTGCTAATACGCCTTTCAGCGTCATTTTAATGCATGCATGCGCCTTTCAGCGTCATTTTAATGTGATGTCACCGCTCGGGTCTGCGTCTCGGATGCTCGCTGCTGAGGATCGCCCTGGGGATATTAACGTCAGATTCTTCGCCAAGGATGTGGCTAGCGTTATAAAGAAGATGGTGAGAGGCAAGTCCCCGGGTCACGACAGTCTTAGCATCGAGCATTTGAAGAACGCTGGCGTACACCTGCCAAGAGTCCTAGCATTATTTTTTAACTTATGTGTTAGTCATAGTTATTTGCCCGATGACTTAATGCACACGGTTGTAGTGCCAATCGTTAAGGATAAGACAGGTGACTCCTCAGATCTTGCGAATTATAGACCGATCTCGCTTGCGACTGTCATAGCTAAGGTGCTGGACAGTTTGCTTGACCAACAGTTGGAGAAGCACCTCCAATTGCATGACGCTCAGTTTGGTTTTACACCAGGTTTGTCAACTGAGAGTGCTATCCTCTGTCTCAAGCAAACTGTTCAGTACTACACAGACAGAACCACACCAGTATATGCATGCTATTTAGACCTGTCAAAAGCTTTTGATCTGGTGTGTTATGACAAGCTGTGGCAGAAGCTGCAATGTGAAACGGATCTGCCACATGAGATTGTATCTTTATTCAGGTACTGGTACAATAAACAGCTGAATAGTGTCAGATGGGCGGGTGCGCGGTCGGACATGTACAGGTTGGATTGCGGAGTCAGGCAAGGGGTTTATCCTCGCCTCGCCTCTTTAACTTGTATATGAACCGGCTGATCGGTGAGCTCAGCAGCACTAATATTGGGTGTTCTATAGATGGGGTATGTATAAACAACATCAGCTACGCGGATGATATGGTGTTGCTGAGCCTATCGATCGGTGCATTACGTAAACTTTTGAGCTTATGTGAGTCATATGCGGAGGCCCATGGGCTCAAGTACAATGCTAAGAAGAGTGAATTTATGATTTTTAAAGCCGGTACCAAATGCTACTCATCTGTACCTCCTGTCACTCTTTGCGGCATTCCTTTAAACAGGGTGAAGCAATTCAAGTATTTGGGCCACTGGGTCTCCGATGACCTGTGTGACAATCAGGACATTGAGAGGGAGCGCAGGGCGCTGTCTGTCCGGTGTAATATGTTGGCTCGCAGGTTCGCACGATGTACTAGACCAGTAAAGGTGACTTTATTTAAAGCATATTGTCAGTCGTTTTACACGTGCAGCCTGTGGACCAACTTTACGCAGCAGGCGTACAGCGCACTGCGCGTACAGTATAACAATGCTTTCAGGATGTTGTTAGGGTTTCCGCGGTGTTGTAGTGCCTCGACTATGTTTGCTGAGGCGCGGACAGATGATTTTTTCGCGATCATAAGGAAACGGAGCGCTTCGCTACTAAGTCGACTACGAAACAGCTCGAACAGCATCTTGAAGGTATTATCCGAGCGGTGGGATCTCCCCCTGTTACAGAGGTGGATGCAGCTTCATAGTAGCGCGTCCCCTCGTATTATGTAATTTATGTTGTTTACGTTTTGGATGATATTTGTTTGTATTTATTTCAATTTCATTTCAATTTCAATTTTATTTCAATTTCAGTTTTATTTCAATTTCAATTTTATTTCAATTTCAATTTTATTTCAATTTAATATTATTAAGTTTTAGTTGACATTTGTATGTATTTTAAATTTATTTGAAAATGACATGTGTATTTATTTTAATTTTATTATAATTGAATGTTTGAGGATTATTTATTGTGTGTGATTCTTATATCAATTTTATGTTTTTAATTTTAATTTAATGTATGTAATGTTTTTTATGGACTTAGTCTGAAATAAATGAATTAATAAATAATACGATAATGCTAAACAAATTGTATATGCGCAAACGTTGCGCTGTTGCTATGCAAAAAAATGCTATTGACTTCGGAGTAGTTTTGTACGTTTATTTTTTGCACTGAATTTTAGTTTATTTCCTTCTTTATAGTTAAAATATTAGCGTCGTAATAATTTATAGTACGACACAAATATTTTCCTGTTATTTTTTGTCTATCATCATCTGCCTAGCCTTTTCCCAACTATGTTGGGGTCGGTTTCCAGTCTAACCGGATGCAGCTGAATACCAGTATTTTACATGGAGCGACTGCCTATCTGACCTCCACAACCTAGTTACTAGGTAACACGATACCCCTTGGTAAGACTGGTTGTCAGACTTTTTGGGCTTCTAACTACCCGTAACAACTGTCAAAGATCTACAAATGACATCCGGGACCAACGGCTTAACGTGCTTTCTGAGGCACGGAGGGGTCTTGGTATGTAAAGATGGTCACCCATCCACGGACCAACCGCGGCAAGCGTAGCTTAACCTGATCGATCGACCCGTGCGGCTGTTATTATTTAGCCACAAGTTAAATGGTACGTAAACTTACTTTCGAAGTCGCTCCGAGTTATTGAGTTGACAACACCGGTCCTCGTAAAAAATATACTCATTCTTCATTGTATGCTTTTGCTTCATTGTTCAGGTTCTGACGGGAAAGAAGAAGTGTACAGTCGAGTTGCTAAAACCTTCGTTAGTTTTCAAATTGATTCTTTTATCAACTCAGGACCAGCACCTTAATTGCGTAACAAACTTTCAGTCCATTGCTTCACGTTTGAAAAACTTGTCTGCTCGACAACGTAAATAACGCAACAGGACCAAACTACTGCATTAAACTAAAAACTATATTAGTCACTTGAAAACAAAGGTTAAAATAGCATATCTTTTAACTAATGTCTAGTTGACATCAACCTTAAACTGTTTTATTGGACTGGCCATTTTATGAAATATAAATGTGTTACATTTTTTACTATTAGGTCTATAATGTTCCCACTGTGTCCCAGCGACACAGGCCTCCTCTCTGTGAGAGGAAGTTAGCCATAATCCACCATGCGAGCCCAGTGGCGGGTTGGTAGATGTCACAAGTCTTCTAGTTTTTGGTTCTAGGACATGCTGGTTTCCTCGCAATGATTACCTTCACCGTTGTGAGAGCAGAGTTCATGAAATAATTTACACAAAGTTAAGTGCCTGCCTGGGTTCGAAACCACGACCTTACAACTAATAGGTTTATTTATTTATTATTAGGCTTTTCAACAATTGGTTGGGACCGTTACCACTTGGCCACCACAGCTCTACTGGGCTACCACTGCTCTTAGACCTTAACATGACGAACGTATTTTAACTGTGAATGAATACCTAAAAAAAATCTTCTTGGCCTGCGGTGGCGCCGACTTTGAGAAAAAACAGTTTTTCTAATAATGCTAGCATTAGAAAACGGCTATAAATAAACTAAATTATTTTATCTATACAGCATGGGTGTAATAAAACCTCTATAAAAGTTTCTGATATAGTAAGCTTATTGCCAACATTAAAACAGCCAGTGTCATAATAACCATAATATCATCCAAATGAGTGTTATAATGTTGTACTAAATTTCGTTATGCAACTCGAATTCCAAAAAAAGAACATTGTCATGCACGCGCGTTTCACTACCACGGCGCCGTACAATTGTCTATTTATGACAGATTGTTTATCATAAACTATTCTGCTGCGCTAATTAGAAGTGCAATAAGCAGATTATTCATAGTTTCGAGTAGGTAAATGGCGCCTAAGTTTTTTCCTCTTTACGAGGATTCCGAATCTATAAGAAAATTAATTTTACAAAAATCCTTACTGCGTTTCTAATTAGCACGGCAGTATTGTTCATGTTTGTTTTTGAAACTTTCAGTCGCTCCATGTAAAATACTTGTATTCATCTGTATCTGGTTAGACTGGAAGCCGACCCCAACGTAGTTGGGAAAAGACTAGGCAGATTGATTGATGATCTTGAAGCGGTCAAACCCAATGGCGAATGAAAATAGTGTTCTTAGTTCTCGAAATACGACGATGAGTAACTAGTGAATTAGTCACAATATATACTTGAATAGTAAATAAACTGTTTGTTCCAATGTTTACGCGTATTTTGTATTTGTAATCGCTTGTTTATTTTGTATATTTCTTGTTTTATTTTTACGAACAAAATTAAATACTTAAAAATTACTTTTCAAGAATTTCCATATAGACATCGATTTTGATTTACTTGGTGATATTAGTGTTTGTCACTTTGTTGTGCCTCGGAAAACACGTTAAGCCACTGGTCCCAGCTGTCATTTATAGATCTTTGACAGTTGTTACGGGTCGTCACAAGCCCGAAAGTCTGACAACCAGTCTTACCGAGGGGTATCGTTTTTATTACCCAGTAACTGGGTTGTGTAGGTCAGATATGCAGTCGCTCCATGTAAAATACTGGTATTCAGTAGCATTCAGTTAGACTGGAAGCCGACCCCAACATAGTTGGGAAAAGGCTAGGCAGATGATGATGAGTGTTGTCACTTTAAAGTTCACTTTTTGGCTGTTGTTATTTTTAAACTGTTCTAGTATTTTTTACGTTTTACTAGTAGGACAACATCATTGAATTTTTTTTTAAGAATGCGGCGACGCATGAATTGTCCATACAAACGTAGTACATAAATCATTTTCAATTTGAGCATATTTCCACCATATTATGTTGATATGCGGATTGAGATAGTATTTATCTAGGCTCCCACGTCTTTTTATTTCCAAAAACTTACCTTTAAATGAAGTGTAAGCGAATTGCATTTCGTACATTTTATAGCGTAAATGACATGTTTTCATATTGTTTTTTCTGTATTATAAACAACAATATTATCATAAATCCAAATTTATCATAAATTTTCGAAAGCTAGTAGTACTATCGCGTCAAGCAATAATTGTCAATGTGTGCGTGGTAGTATTGCTCACTGTAGATGTATATCGCTCCGACAGGCACTCACACTAGCGCAACGTGCTTGGAATTGAATTTTGCAAACATCTCGATTTGTAGTTGCGAGCCGTGTCGCCGGCCTCTTAAAGCTTTATTAAAAAGAACCAGGTTCTTAATAATCAATAACAATCTAGCCTTTAAAACTAATAAGCAATTTTAATCTCACTTAATTTTTTACGTCATAATTATTTTAAAACTTAGAATAGTGTTTATTGTACCTTACACAAGTCCGTTTCATTTTCTTAGAGTCTGATATAATAATAAAAACACTTTGTTCATGTGTCACTATTATTTCTACACTTTCTACACTACACTAACTCAAATGATTTTGTTCGTTTTAGTCTTCGCACTATGTTTGTGTTGTCTAACAGCTGAATTGCCTCGACGTTCACATGTCGGTGCAGTAAACATCATTGACTAATATGCGGCGAAACTCCTATTTAGCTAACTAGCAGCAAACGTTTTCTGAATTTAATCTAGGAAGATCTTAATCTAGTCTCAATTCTTTACTGTAGATCCTACATATTTCTCAAGAATCGTTTTCTTACATCAACAGTTTATGTTACACCTACAAAAGATCGGTGCAGAATTCAAGGAATGAAGCATACCTAAATATCAACACATTCTTCCAAGTATTTCGTCTACATTTTCAAAAGCGTATTCCCAATGACGTAATTTCAGCTGTAGCTAATTTTATTTAGCGCAACCTTGGATGCATTGAATCAGTTCATTCAATTAAATGGTAATTATCAAATTACGTCATCGACAGAACGGTGTCGTCGGTTTACGGAGTGTATCATTTGGTATTGTTTTCATACTTTAATTGACATAAATACATACAATAAAGTAACGATTATTATACATATCTTTAGTTATTTGTTCTTGATAATGAGATCAAGGTCTTCTTAGTGACTAGTGAAGTTTATTTTAACTGATTAATGGTAAATAGAGTAATAGGGTAAAATCAGTGGTAGCTCAGTAGAAACGGCCGCGACTTACGAGTTGAGTAGGTCGTAGGTTCCAACCCAGGCAGTCACTTTACTTTGTGTAAATTATCTCATTTCACTGCTCTCAAAACGGTGAAGGAAAACATCGTGAGGAAACTGGCATGTCCTAGAACAAAAAATCGAAGACGTGTGACATCCACCAATCCATACACAAGGCCCGCGTGGTAGATTACGGCTCACTCCCTCTTACAGACAGGTGTCCCAGCAGTGGGAACATTATAGGCAGATTATGCTTAGCTTAAGGTAGTGATTTAAAAATTACCTAGGGGATCTTATCATCATCACCAGCCTATTTAGCAGTTCACTGATGAACACAGGCCTTTCTGATGGCAAGTCATTCTTCAGCACCTTTCATCTAGCAACCGATTCTCATCGACCTTATCCTTACATATATTATAAAACAAAGTCCCCCACCGCGTCTGTATGTCTGTCTGTCTGAACGCGATAAACTCAAAAACTACCAAACGGATTTTCAAACGGTTTTCACCAATGGACGGAATGATTCATGCGGAAAGTTTCATTACAGTTTTGTGTAAATTGGCTGAAATTTGACGATTATTGTTGAAGATGTCGGAAAAAATCATGCCGACTGGGAACTTTATTGGCGTGCGCTGCGTAACCCGCAAAAGATACATAAAATTTATGTTCTACAGTATTGTTCATCTTAAAAAGTTCAACAAAAAATCCGCAATGGCTATCTTCTAAGGATGACCCACAAAAACCATTTTTATCTTTCCAAATTTGATAAAAATTGCATTTTTATTTCCGAAGCTATTTTGACCGGTATGATATTAATCCTCATCCAATAGACTATCTTACTTAAATTGAGGATTTAATTTAAATTAAAATATGCCTTGACATCATTTCATTTAAATGAATTGTTTAAAATATATCACAGATTCAAAATTACGCGTAACAAAATAATTATGGTTGACGAGAACGCGGGCGCCGCGGAAAGAGTCAATGACCTTTTCCTCGGCTATTAGGTATCCCGGTATCGGTAGTACGTTCCTGTGGGATATTCTCCGACATCCACGCGGGCGAAGCCGCGGGCAAAGGCTAGTATTTTAGGAAAAATACTCTCTTTTATCAATAACAGTCAGTTTTTTAAAAGGAGTTGGACATTACAAGCTAACAAATAAACTGGACATTGTAAACGCTCAACTGTCGATTTGCCTTTAGAAGTCGATAACAACAAAAATTCTATTGTTTCTCTTAAATAGATCTGGGTAGAAGATTCAGTACTCACTCTCCATTCATAATCTATTTCTGTTGATTGTGTTCCTAAAATACAATTACACTGCAACTGTGTTTCTCAAGTCAATGCTATAGGTTAAAAGCGTTATTCATATCTAATAAAAATGAGCTATTTAAGCTTACAATAATTATGGTATAACGGCAAGATAATAATAATAATTATTATTATCAATAATAATTATTATTATCAATAATAATTATTATTATCAATAATAATTATTATCTCTTAGCTGCCACGGCTTATTTTAATTTAATTTTTGAATTGTTTTATTAAAGTGAAACTTTTATTACATCGTCTCAAAATTTTTGGTCTGTGTGTTGCATGTCGCGTGACGGTCGGCCGCGGAGTAGGGATAAAGTGAAAGGCGCTCGTCAGAGCAGCCAAGGCCAATATGGCGGCGCCTATAGAAGTTTCACTTTTACCGTGGTTTCATAAAACCACACAATCCTTTTTTTTATTACGGACGCTTTTAACATTCTGCATCGTTCTCACATGTATAACTTCAACATGAATGATGTTACCAATATTTTGTAACCATATTTTGATTTAAAAGAGTGTTCGTGGAGTTTTTTGGCCGTTCTTTTTCATAGGTACCTACCACGCTTTGGCCAACTAGCTTCATCTTTCTGATTGACCGACCCCTTGACAATTCAAAAGTACCTGTAATTGGTTTATTTGAAATAAATGCTTAGAGTTTGAGTTTGAATCCATGATTATTATTAGTTTAATCTTGATAAAACTGGACTGAAAAATAATCTTAAACATACGGAAAGAAGACAATGCTTTATGTGTCATGCATTGTGTATATCTTTGTTGGAGATCCTAAAAAAATAAATAAATAAGTGTTAAAACAATAAACAACTTATAACAATACACATACGTGGATATTTAAACTTACGCCTTCTTTCCATGGGGGTAGGCAGAAACTACAGAACGCCACCTGCTACGATCCTTACATACTCCTTTTTTATTGGTTGAATACGAGGCTTTAGGCTATTTTTGTATATGTGTGTATTTTAAGTTTTTTTTTCATGTGCGGAATAAACAATAATTTTTTTCTTTTCCTCGGTTAAATTCCTACATCATAATATACGTAACAATAATTCATTAGTATCTATACTATTATTATAAAGAGCTAAAATTTGTTTGTTTATTTGTTTGTTTGTAAGTTTGTATGTTGGGGGTTAATAAAAAATATATACAAGGAATCAACAGCAAAAATCCAGACCGAAAGAAAAGGCCTAGCGTTCAAAATAAAAAAGGGAGTACGTCAAGGAGACCCCTTGTCACCAAAGCTATTTTCATCAGTATTAGAACATATATTCAGGAAAATGGATTGGGATACATTTGGAATCAATATAAACGGTGAAAAGTTAAACCACCTAAAATTCGCAGATGACCTAATTTTACTTAGTGAAAACCATAAAAGCTTGGAAGTAATGTTAACGCAATTGGAAAGGGAAAGCAAAATTGTGGGTTTGACTATGAATATAGACAAAACTAAATTAATGACAAATCATGTAAAAATACCTACCTTACTCAATTCCAACCAAATAGAATATGTTGACCAATACACATATTTAGGTCAAATAATTTCACCAGAAAACCAAATGCAAAAGGAAATAGACACCAGAATAAGCAATGCCTGGAAAAGATTTTGGTCCCTCAAAGAAGTCATGAAGAATCCACAGATATCAATGAAGGACAAGACTAAAGTATACAACTCTTGCATACTGCCATGTTTAACCTACGGATCACAAACCTGGGCCCTCACTAACAAACATGGAGCAGCACTTAGAGTCTGTCAAAATAAAATGGAGAGAAGCATTCTAAACATCAAGCTACGGGACAAAATCAAACTATCAATTATAAGACGTAAGACCAAAGTTACAGATGTCACTTTGACAGTGAAAAAACTTAAATGGAACTGGATAGGCCACATGATAAGAAACAAGAGAAATGAATGGTCTAAAGATGTCACAATGTGGTACCCTCGAGATGGAAAAAGAAGCAAAGGGCGTCAAAGAGCAATATGGGAGGATGAAGTTAAAAAGACGACAGGATCGACATGGAGAAGAAAAGCCACAAATAGAAAATTATGGCAAACCCTAGGGGAGGCCTTTGCCAAAGGGCGAGCTGATACTAATGTTACCGATGTCAATGATTAATAATAATTTAACAATAATGAATGAAACCAAAAAATGTACAACAATATTTATTTTAATTTAGATACCTAATAATAATATAATTAAATGCATGAAATGTGAATGAATGAATCAATTAAAATTAAATCGGGCAAAACTTGTAGTAATGTAAGTAAATAACAATTTGTTTTATATGATGGAAATGTAATTGCATGTACAGTATCAGAAATAAAGGCTATTTGAAATTGAATGTTGGGGGTTATCTCCTGAACTACCAGTCGGATTTGAAAAAAATCTTACTGTATTTAATAGCTCAATTCTTCAGGAAGGTTATAAACAGCGCGGACGAAGTCGCGGGCAGAAGCTAGTCCTAAATAATCCTACTTATAATTTTATAAATTCGAAAGTAAGTTTGGTTCTTTATTACGCTTTCACGCTAAAACGGTTGAACTTATTTGGAAGCAATTTGGCACATGAGTAGACCATGATCTGAGTAAGTCAGTAGGATACTTTTCATCTTGGATCGCAGACGAAGTCGCGGGTAACGGGTAGTGATTTATAAATATATCTTTATCTAGTAATCACACAAGATACTAATCCACCTACGCGAATACTTGTCCAGTATCTATTAGCATTTACTAGTTTTTATTCAAACTCAACATGTCTATAAGGCCGAGAACCATATACGTCCGGCCTTCTATCCCACGTGCAGTCTGCATCAGTATCTATCAACGATTATGGTCAAAATCTATAAATATGAAGTGTTTTTTATTGTCTGTTGGTATAATGCTTTAGTACTTTTTGTTAAGACGCAGATATATGACAGTGACCTTGAGTGGTTAGCTTGCGTGTTCTATACTGAGCTCACACAACGCGTCATACGTCTAGCCAGTAATAGGACTCGCCCATCAAGGAGCGCTGTCTCAAATTAGACGCATTATTAATTTATTACACGTAAAACAAAAAGTATTTTAATAAAACACGTATACAAAAAAAAAAAAATACAATTAAATTATCTTTAAAATGGTGAAAATTTCAGAAAAATACGCTTGATAAATTTTGCGTGATTCTCAGTTTTTTATCCGCGTTAGACATAACTTTACAAATTAATTTCACTATGTAATATAACCATAATCTAAAATATACCTATAGCAACATTTAACATATATTTTTTCCAAATCATTTAGACGTCATCTTCAGTATAAAATCGTTAAAAGACGGTTATCGTCGCCTTAATAGTTTTAGTTTGTGAATGGATTTTCGTGCTATTGTTTGTTAAAATGAGTGTTGGTGTAAACGAATTAGTGATCGGAGTGTTTTAATTAACATATTGAGGAGATATTGGAGGTTTTATGATGATCTGAACTGCAATAAAACTTCCACTTTGAAATGATGATCTAAAATTGAAATGTACACACGGCTACATATCAAGCTACACGTTTCCAGTATAAATTGATCTCGAATTGTATAGGATTTCCATACAATGAGAGTTCAGTATATACTGGAAATGAATAGCTTGATAATGTAGCCGTGTGGAGGTATTCCATGAAGCACACCCAAACGAAGCACACCCAGACGAAGCACACCTAAAGTATTCCACTTAGCACACCCGTAGGTGGGCTTCAAATAAAAATTTAAAATAATTAATTTCCTATTCCACGAAGCACACCTACGAATATCACTCGCATAGTGCGGGGACTAAGAAATAAAAATGTCGATAGAAGAAAATATTTATTATTTAAAAGACTAACTTAAATTTCTAACATCATTCAGTTTCATTATAATAATGTGACACAATATTTGTCATTTTTGTAATCTTACTATGTAAAATCACAGATTGTTTCATAATTATCTTTCCAAAAAAATAATTATTTTTTAACTATTGTTCTATTATGTTCCTTTTTTGTGTTCTTAATAAAATCAGAGATTGTTTCATAATTACAATAAAAACTTGGACAAATATCAAAAACATTGTGAATATAGTTTATGTTTGGTTATTCTAAAGCGTCTTATCTATGGGATGATGAACACTATGAAAATAACAAGTATTGTATCACATTATTATAATGAAACTGAAAGATGTTAGACATTTAAGTTAGTCTTTTAAATAATAAATATTTTCTTCTATCGACTTTTTTAGGGTTCCGTAGTAAACAAGGAACCCTTATAGTTTCGTCATGTCCGTCTGTCTGTCTGTCTGTCAGTCTGTCCGCGGTCTAGCTCCGAGACCCTTAGTACTAGAAAGCTGTAATTTGACATAGGTATACATATTAATTACGCCGACAAAGTGGTAAAACAAAATTATGAAAAACATTTTTTTAGGGTATCTCCCATACACGTAAAGTGGTGATGTTTAATTTTTTATTTTTTTATCCCATAGTGTGGGATATCATTGGAAAGATCTTACAAAAAAGTTTTGAGTTTGTGAAAACCATTTTTGGATAAGTACAGGAATCCTTTTGCAAAATATTAAGCTTTAAAGTGCTAATTTTTGTTAGAGTCAAGTGTCCCCCCCCCCCTGCCAGCTAAATGGTTGGTTTTGGATATGTAAAAAAAATCACAGCAGTAGCTTATATAACGAAATTAAAAGGAAAACTATCACAGCTAAGTAGACTTTACTAGTTATCGAGTAATAATCGACCAACTTAACTTTACAGTTGCAAAAACATGTTTCCCCATACATTCCGTATGGCAGAACATGTTTATCAACTACAAGGTTAAGTTTGTTTTTGGGATAAATTCATCCCAACTACGGAACCCTTCATTGTGCGTGGTCCGACATGCACTTGGCCGGTTTTTATTTCTTAGTCCCCGCACTATGTTTTTACCTATTGTGGTATAGTAATTTTATTCTAGGTGCATCGTCTTCACATATAATAATTATTTAACAAATGTACGTACATATACAAACAATATTGTAAAACATTTTAAAAGAGTAACGGTGGAGTTTCTTGCCCATTCTTCTCCATACGAAAACTACCTTTTGGAAGGGGCGACTAGAATCAATTTTATTATTTTGTAATTTTTGACGTTCAAAAGTGCCATACATGGGCCTATTTGAAATAAATGATTTGACTTTGACTTTGACTTTGACTTATGCGAGTGATATTCGTAGGTGTGCTTCGTGGAATAGGAAATTAATTATTTTAAATTTTTATTTGAAGCCCACCTACGGGTGTGCTAAGTGGAATACTTTAGGTGTGCTTCGTCTGGGTGTGCTTCGTTTGGGTGTGCTTCATGGAATACCTCGCCGTGTGTACTGTCTTACTTCACTTTTCAATCAATGGAGGATTGTATAAGGTACAATGCAGCACAAATTATTACAAACATAAAACAAATTTTATTTACGAAAAAAATAACCAGTTCGTTTCGTAGACTATTTATGTTTTATGCTCGTTATTTCTTATGTACAGACGCCAGCACATCAAGCTACCCGAAACTGTCAAATTTTCCCAATCAACTTTGAACCTTAGACATCAGCGATAAAGTTGAAAATCTATTAAATAAATTTGACAGATTGTAGTAGCTTGATGTGCTGGCGTCTGTACTTTATTTTCTGATTACTCTATTTATTTTCCGATTTTGTTATTTTCCGATTACTCTTGTCTTTCTGTATGCACGTATTTCTGTGACAAATGAAACAAGAACCACCCTTACTCTAAAATAACTGATTTAATTCCAAATATAATTATTTAACCTCAAAATGGATACTAATACCCAAATTAATCTTAAAGTCGCTACCCCAATATCATAATCTAAAACTGTATAATAAAACTACATATTATTATTTACAATATTTCAGGGATAAGGAAAATAATATGCCACACCAAGATATTTTGTTTGTCATTTATATTTCTTTGCCAACATCAAATTCAATATTCTACACCATACCATCACATCTCCTATTCCCCACATAATATATATGAATTAGAAATGAATATCACAATTCAATCCGTATTCTATATTTACCATGAAACTAACAGGTTACCTTAATTTACAGTAGATTTCCAACCAATACCATGCCAATCTATCTTTTTACCGACACAGCCACCAAGTACATCTTACCGTCACGAGCACCCAACCCAGAAGGCAGGTTCCCGCACTACTCAATTGACACATCGAATCTTTGGGTGTTGCCAGTATAATATCCAACAATTACGTATTAATAAATTAAAACCTAACACAAATAAACCAATTTTTCTTTATTTTTTTCTAATTATCAGTACCTTCTTATTTTTTTATTACGTTGGGTTTGGCTTTCAGTCTTACCAGATGCAGTTTTAGGCTGCCTATCCACAGGAGCGGAGGAGAACGAAAAGGAGTGGAGCTGTGCCCATATTAACCACGGAGTTTAGCTTCTATTGGTTGATACAGGCCCAGCTCCGCTCCTATCCTCTGTTCTCCGCTGCAGTAGACAGGCAGCCTAATACCAGTGTTTTACGATCAGTCCCTAATTCATACAAAATCAATGAGTACAAATAAATGAATTAATCCGTAAGTTCCACTTAAAACCAGACATGTGTATAGTTTTGTCGGATAATTAGCCAAATAAATCGTCTGCCGAACCGTCTCGCTTCGTTAGTCATACCAAATGGGACATACACTGTGTTACAGGCAATATTGAAACATCTGACAATCACTAAAACGTCTGCTTGAAAGCCGACGCAACGTGCATGCTAAATGTTTTGACGTAAGCGTTAACAGTTGATCATATGCGGTGATTGATTAAGTGTTTTATCGGTGTTTAAGGAATACTGGCCATCAAAACGTTGAATAGTAATTGCATGGTATTTTTCCTTATAGGTTTTCTGAGTAATAAGGTGTGTATTTGCATGTATAGTGCAATTTGAACCAATGTTAAGAGGGTTTATCTTAAAAGTTGGCAACGTCGTAAATTGCTGTAAAATATTTATCTATTTTGATTAATTTGGCAATATTACTGTGTGGAATTAAGAAATGTAGCTAACTGGGGAACCAAAATATTGATTATGAAATGCAATAATTAATATCGTAACACCGAATATTTAGATTTAGATTTAAAAAAAGTATTTGGAATTTTTCCAAATGCCTTTTTTTACACCTAAAACGGTTACAACATTAAATTCAGTGTTATAATTGCAATTCATTATTAATATTCTAGTTCGCTAGTTAGCCACATTTCTTATTTCCATACAGTAATATTGCCAAATTAATCAAAACAGCGATATATTTGACATCTATTTCCGACGTTGCCCACTTTCAGAATAAATGCTCTTAATCACTATGTAGGTTAACAACCCTTAGGGTAAATTAAAAATAAATATGTTCTGGATAATTTAGATTATTCCTCTATAAAAAAAAAAATGCAACTGGAAAGACACTTAAATAATCGCTTTTTAAAATAGTGAGTGTTCCCAAACTCAAAAAAAAAACATGAAGTAAGTACATAATACTATAGACATCACCGGACATGTTGTTAATTATGTGGTTCAAGTATAACAAAACTAGACCTTTTATTTTTTACCGTATTTCCAACACACTACAGCGTACTCACACAGACACTTCCGGACGACACACGACCTTGGTTCATATCTTGAGCAAGTTAGTTTCTTGCATGGTTTGTTTGTTAGGTACTATTATAAGTACATAAACAGTGACATAAAAGGAGACAACATTTTTTTAATGTGGGAAAAATACTTGGATATTGCAAAAATGGAGTTACAAACACATATTGCTATCCAAGGTGGTCCATGTCTATGGTAATAACTACATACTTACCAACAAAAATACTCATTAAAAAATGATTGTGGAATGATTTTTGTGGAGTTCGTTTAAGTACACACGGCTACATATCGACAGTTAAAAGGTAATAGGGTATAAGCGACAAAAATTGAAATGTTCAGGAGAGCCGTTCAAAGTTTTAAATTTTTGTAAAATTGACGTATTTTTACTGGAATACACTGCCATAAACGTCAAAAAAGTCATCGTAGAGCCATGGGAGTAAGCGCATTCGAAAGAGCGGAAAATTTTATATAGGATGGCATATATAACTCATTTGTGACCAAAATGTCGCCCTACTTCCTTTTTACCGTCGATATCAAGCTTTACAGACCTCATTGTACGGAATTCCTATACAATGCGAGTTCAGCTTATATTGGAAATCTATAGCTTGATATGTAGCCGTGTGTACAAGAATATCATTTACTTCGTAATATCTCATTCAGAATTGTTTACTACTTTCAACATGATTCTGAAAAATATGAACAACATACTAATCTACCATCACTTCATAAAGTTATACATACCAAAAAACCCAACTACGAAAAAAATATCAAGTTATGAGGGAACAGATGAACATACATACATACCGGTCAAAATCATAACCCTCGTTTTTGCTTCGCCGTAGTCGGGTAAAAACGAATCCCCCGCCGCGTCTATCTGTCTGTCTGACCGATCAAGAACTACTAAACGGATTTTCATACGGTTTTCACCAATGGACGGAGTGATTCATTAAGAAGGTTTAGGTGTTTAATTCATTAAGGTTTTGTGTAAATTGACTGAAATATGACGATGATTGTTGAAGATGTCGGAAAAAATCGTGTCGACTAGGAACTTTACTGGCACACCTTCGTCGCGTAAACCCAAGAGTTATATGAAAACCCCGGTAAAAATCCCGTTCCCGTGGGATATTTCCGACTTACATGCGGGCAAAGCCGCAGGCAAAAGCTGTAATTGATAATCACGGTTTGATAATAAAGGTTGGCATAGCGGTGGTGGGCGTCGCTAACTACGTATTTTCCTATTTTAATGTGTTTATGTACGCGAGACCTTACAACGCCACCCACTAAAAGTAATAAAGTTAATCTGTAGACCACCCATATCTTATTATATTCCAAGATGAAAAATCTAAATATTTGTATGGCTGAAATGTCGAATATAGTGAAACCGATAGAACTTAAGAACTTATGTTAGCTACCTTTATGCGCACAGCCAAAGTATGGAACTTTTTGCCAGCGTCTGTGTGGTTTCGTCCTCTGCCTTCAAAAAAAGAGTGAACAGGCATTTTCTGGGTTTGCTCATTCCATCATAGACTTCGTCCATCGTTCTTCATCAGGCGAGATCAGGGTCAAGGCAGGCCTATATTCTTGCAAATAAATATATCATTCATTCATTCATTTATTCATTCATTCGTTCATTATATTACACTATGTTCTGCCCGCGACTTCCGACTTCGACCTACCGCGTGGCATCCCATCGCCCGCCCGCGCTATTACTTCATTTTCGCTTAGCGTTCCTTCTGACTTTTTTTCTCGGCTCCTAAGAGTCGCAGCGTGATGTTACATAGCATATAAATTTCCTCAAGAATTGGGCTATCCAATGCAAAACCAATTTTTCAAATCCGACTGGTAGTTCCGGAGATTACATGCAAACAAAGAAACAAATACCTCTTTATAATATTAAATTATATCACTAGCTGCGCCCCGCGGTTTCACCTGCGTAAGTCTCGATCCTGTAAGAATATCGGGATAAAAAGTATTTTATGTGTTAATCCAGGTTATAAACTATCAGTTTTCCAAATTTCATCCAAATTGGTCCAGCCGTTTGAGCCTGAAGAAGAGACAAACATACACACACACTCACAAACTTTCGCCTTTATAATATTAGTGTGATTAAGTAGAGGAGGAGCTCGTGGCTTAGTAGGTAATAACCACGGAACAGAAAAAACAGTGGAAGTGCAATGCAACAAAATTACTATGAGAACCGTTGTCGCCAAACCCTCACAAATAAACTGATAATCATATAATGCACTACAAATAAGCCGATCGTTTGATTTGTCGTTTAAATTTTAGTGAAAACTAGCATAAGTCAGATTCTACATTTGGAAAGAAACCTTCAATTTCTTAAAATAGGATTTATTTTGCGTTAGTGCAGAAAGTATCAACAACGTTTTGTAATCTAAAGTCAAACTAGATTCGATCGCCAAGTAAATTCTGCTACCCGACCATAGATGGCGGTATTCTCAGTTGTCGCAATTATAATCTTAATTGCGTTAGTCGTAAGGTTGACGTTCGCGTCATAGGGTCGTGTCTTCTGCTACTCGATCAAGGCAGCAACACATTGAATTTTCAATAACATTATCGATATCGATAGATACCCGATTTCATAATTCGAGAAAATAAGACTTGTTTGGAGTTGAGTAAAACTGTAAGATGAATGACGTAGTATTATTTAAAAATAGAATCTTACATAATGTATAAGATTTTAGTTTTAAATAATATCTTCTATATAATAAAAATCAATTGCTATTCGTTGTTCTCGCTAAAACTCAAAAACGGCTTGACCGATTTGAATAATTCTTTTTTTGTTGTGTTCGCCCGAACACAGGGAAAGTTTAAAAAAATGTCGGGTAGGTAGGGTACGTTGGATAGGAAGGGTAGGTAGGTAGGGTAGGTAGGTAGTGTAGGTAGGTAGGGTAGATAGGTAGGGTAGGTAGGTAAGTACGAAACTAGGATAGGGTGGGTAGGTAGGTACGAAAGTAGGGTAAGGTGGGTAGGTAGGTATATTATTTTTATATGTATGTAGCTATATTATTAGGTATATTGGGAGAAGTACTAATACAGCGCAGGCGGAGCCGCGGGCGGCAGGTACCACAGGTAGTACTGAATAAATTGTGAAAATCATCTTGGGTTAAAATTAAAAATACGTTGTTCTGTCTTTTTATTTATTGTCCTTGAAATAGAACGTATTTGTTAAAAAACTGGCGTTTCGAAAGTCTTATTTTTAATTTTAACAAATGGTGTATGCGAACATTTATATATTTTTCGACTATTGCCTTCATCAAATCAGTGACGTGATTGGACGCAGGAAATTCGCATATTTGATGGGAGGCAATATCATTAAATAAAACAGTTCCAATAAACTTTCGCATAATTAGAGTTATCGCCACTTCCTTTCGAAAAACCCCGATGTCAACGTTTTTTAAAAATGTTTCCGCCGTCTGACATATTTTGACAACATCTGGCGAAGGATACAACAATCCACCTTGATCTCTCGCAATTATTTACTATTACTATAACTTTTTATAAATAAAAAATTTGAAATTATGTACTAATTTAATTATGTATTATTCTTGAGGCGGGCGCCGGCAACCCGGTGTGGAAGCTTTTATCACTGATCTTACACACCGAAATGACTTGAAATTACCGGCTGAACAATGCAACGCGTCTCAAACATTATGTAAAAGTTTGATTACAATTTCGCTATATAGCATCTATGCAACCTTATATTTCGTGTATGAATGTTAGGCGACATTATATCTGTATTGTAATGTTATACAACAAATATTAAATTAGGTACTTATTTTCTTTTATCGATAACTATCTATAACATCAATACCCGACCTGACTACATCCCTAATTGAGTAGCGAAGAACTTTCGAGAACGAAATAGTGAATATATTCAATCCAATATAAACTTTATTTTAATCGCGTAAAGTTGATTTTAACTAAACGTTCTATTAAATTATTAGTAAATTGACAAAAACTAAGATTTTATTAGAAAATAAATAAAATCGTATTTACTGATGGTACGAAACACCTCCATTTTTAAGATTATTTCTCCTACTATCATTTTTGCACTCCAAAACAGAACAATACGGCATATTTACGGAAAAATAAATTTGTCTCGAGACTAGCAACTCAACGCGTTGTTAGAACACGACTGAAGTAAAGTTGCGTAACAGCGCTTAATTGTGACACGCGTGCCACGCCTACTTTGCACTTCCACTGTTTTTTCTGTTCCGTGGTAATAACAGCCTCACGGGTCGATCCATCAGGTTAAGCTACGCTTGCCGGGGTTGGTTCGTGGATGGTTGACCATTTCTAAATACCAAGACTCCTTCGTACCTCGGAAAGCACGTTAAGCCGTTGGTCCCGGTTGTCATTCGCGGATCTTTGACAGTCGTTACGGGTCGTCAAAAGCCCGAAAGTCTGACAACCAGTCTAACTAAGGGGTATCGTGTTGCCTAGTAACTAGATTGTGGAGATTAGATAGACAGTCGCTTCATGTAAAATACTGGTATTCAGCTTCATCCGGATAGACTGGAAGCCGACTTCAACATAGTTGGGAAAAGGCTAGGTAGATGATGATAGACAACGTAAAAACATACAATACCATAAATATAACACATTCCATGCTTGTTACGTTTATGCGTAGGTAAATAGAAAAAAAATGAGTCCACCTCCTCACAAGAATAGGTCAAGGGGTTATGTTTTTCCGTAGGTAATGTCATGATATGTAGGTTACGTTAGATAGACAGGAAAATCCAATAACGTTGGATTCGTCAAAGATATTGAACTCATGTTTTCTAGGAAAATCTTGACCTGTTTAACTTTGTTAGTGATGTCTGGGCTAGGTAAGATTCTAGATTATTTCAAAAAACAAAAAAACCCGCCTACAAAAACATATACCTGAAAAGCGGAAAACAAACGTATTTACTTTACTTTAACCTTTTCAGCTTTATTAATATAGAGGGTATTCGGTAAATAATGGATAACCTTGAAATTGCATTTATTAGAGCTAATGGCCGTACTAAAAAATTCAAAAATAGATATATCCCAAGTAGTACCTAAGATTTTCAACTAACTTTTATAGAGAAGCAGTAAATAATGTGACTAGAAATTGCACAGTATTAAAAAAAAAAGTTAATATAATATTAAGTTAAGATAATATTTGTATATAATTATGTACTTATATACATTTGTAATTTCGTTCTTTTTTTAAGCCTCGTATCCACTAGGCAACATTTGGCGCGCGACATGTTGCACGAAAACAATCAACAAGCCGCGCGTCATATTGCGCGCCAGCTGGCAACGTCCGCGTCGCGAGCTGTTGTTTGTTGTGCTAGTGCATACGAGGCTTTATTTACAATCAATTTCTCGGTGCCAAACTCGTCCAAAAACTCATGTTATTCATATCAATCACAATAACCTATATCCTCTTTCTGTTTCAGTTACATGTTCACAACAAGACTATCTCCGAATAGAGCGAAGTACTTCTTCCCGTGTTTCCACAACCCGAAGTTTGAAGCTGTGTTCAAGTTCAAAGTGTACATCCGAAAAAATATGCAGGATAAACAGATGTACACTAATACCAGTCTTGTCATTGCTGAAGAACAGAGGAGACATAGGTAAGATACGAAATATAGAGATTTCAGTAATATAAAAATAAACACCTGCGAAAAACATATCGATAACAGTACGAAAAATCCTTCATAGGGACTGTTTTGCACAAAAATCTGGGTACACTTACGCTAATTGTTTTCTATGCAAATAAAACGCCAGACAAGTATATTACAGTATTTCATCCTCCCTTAATGTCTTTCGGGTATCATCGGATTTCCGAATACAAACGAATGCTAACTTCCATGTCCATCAATTGTTAGATTTATCGTGTATAATAATTTGAATTCAGAACTAAGTACTTTATTGTTGTTTTGTTTTGATTTCCGTGTGAACTATATAGAGCTGTAAAACTATTTTCCTATCTGTCGTGCCTGCGACTTTAGCGGCTTTCCAAATTACATTTAGTTAAAAGAGTATTAACAACTCTATGTACTTCGAGTCGATTGAGAGCGTCCGGTCTGCACCAAGTGCAAAGGGCAACTGATAGAAAATCCGACG
Organism: Agrochola lychnidis; assembly: GCA_963680765.1. Taxonomy (NCBI): domain Eukaryota; kingdom Metazoa; phylum Arthropoda; class Insecta; order Lepidoptera; family Noctuidae; genus Agrochola; species Agrochola lychnidis. The sequence goes on along the minus strand of OY796856.1, from coordinate 4,287,003 downwards.
ACTGACGAAACACGAAGTTTGTCGAGGGACATTAAGAACATATTTGTACTGTAACTGGATATACATATAATTTAACCAACTCGGTATTCGACATTGCGATTCCTCACAATCTGTTTTAAAGACACTATAGCCACTAGACTCTCTAAGATCCAAAAAACCTCCACAAATATAGCTTGTTCAACAGGCTATATATGTGTTATATGGACCAGAAATAGGTCTGTATTGCCATATAAAATAATAACTTCCGGATTTGGGAGCGACCCTTGGCCTTAAGCCCAGATGGTGTTTCACCGCTGCACTATTTATTGGGTCAACATACATACCTTACCTATTATGAAGGGACATGTTTGTACGTAAATGGCACCACGTGTGGCATCAAACATTGATGACTCCACAATCTCAGTAGGTATCAATATTTGACCCTAACATACCGATGCCGATGTTTGGGAGTTATTAATTTATTTGGGTGAGTTAAGAAAGGTGTTGTGTACTTAGAAGTAGCACCGTTATGGATTAGATGTTTACTTGGTATGATGTTGATTGAAAGATTTTGGGAAAATTTCGTTGACCTAAACGCAAAGTAGCAGGTGCTGTATTATGACGTTTTAATCCATCATGATTCGTGTATGACAGAGAGACGGAGCTATACACGGTGGTAGGGACATCGACACTTAAGCTGTTACCATGGATTTAGTACATGATTCTGGACACCAAAGCATATAAATTTTTCGTCGGTTATTTAAAAAAAACTGCTGTTTCCTACAAAAGTGCAATAGGAGCTGCTACGCAGTCAAAATGTATGGAACAGATTTTTTTTTTATACTGACTGTAATTATTATTTTATGTGATTATGACATTATTTTTAAATGACAAATGTATTGTTATTCCTATTATTTATTTGAGTTGACATTAAACTATTAAAGTGAAACTTTTATTACATCGTCTCAAACTTTTTCGTCTGTGTGTTGCATGTTGCGTGACGGTCGGCCGCGGAGTAGGGATAAAGTGAAAGGCGCTCGTCAGAGCAGCCAAGGCCAATATGGCGGTGCCTATAGTTCGCTTAAAAGTTTCACTTTTACCGTGGTTTCATTTTTCCAAATGCTAATGAATCCATGGTAACAGGTTGTGCGTCGATGTCCGTGCCACCCTGCATATGACCGATAGCACCATCCCCTCAACATTTGTCACAAAAGCTTAGGTAATTTTTTACTTTCGTGTGTCCGCTTTTCCTACAGTCAAATCTCTTCTAGATAAACGAAAACAATACATCTGGGTTATCGCAATTACCTCCCACATAAATATATGTTTTTACTTAAGGAATAGTTATCTAGTTTTCCAAAAGATTATCACGATTTCTCTTCACTTCCAACTTGGGTGGTAACTAATCGGAAATAGAAAATATTTTCAACTTTCCACTTTTTGCTGGGTGATTGAGCTTTAAACCTGTAAAGACAAGTTCTTACTGCAAGCGATCTTAGGTTCTTATAATAAGTTGTAATTGGGCTTAATATTAACACTTTCCGGGACACTTAACGCCCATAGACGTCATATCAATAAAACTTCTATTGTGTCTTGTTCTGTGTCCTTGAAAACATTAACATAGTTGCGATAAGATTAAAGAGCAGCATTGTCATTCAACGTGGCAATGCTGCCAGCCTTTTGTCCACTTTTCCTGGTGCAATCGATGAGAACGAGGTTTTTGATTCCCTTCTCCCTCTTTTTATACATGTTCACTATATTATTATAAGACTATTAGTTTATAAATGATGTATATATTCTTAAGTAGAATTAAAGTATTAAAACATAGTTACATAATTAGATAGGAAAAATATAATAGTACTAGCTGCGCCCCGCGGTTTCACCCGCATAAGTCTCGATCCCGTGGGAAAAAAAAAGTATCCTATGTTCTTTTCCAGGGCATTATCTATATATGTGCCAAATTTCATCCAAATCCGTTCAGCCGTTTTAGCGTGAAGGCGTAACAAACAAACTTACTTTCGCATTTATAATATTACTAGCGACCCGCCCCGGCTTCGCACGGGTATAAACCGGGTTATTATACATATAAACCTTCCTCTTCAATCACTCTATCTATTAAAAAAAACCGCATCAAAATCCGTTGCGTAGTTTTAAAGATTTAAGCATACATAGGGATATAGGGACAGAGAAAGCGACTTTGTTTTATACTATGTAGTGATAAGGATAATGAGTTAAATTAGGTCTTACTTTGAACCTTCAAATTCTGTAGAACCGATTCTTGATTTTTGGTGATAAAAACCTACCATGGAGTCCGAAAATCTATACATATAATAAAATCGTAGCGAAGTCAAAACTGTACATTGAATATTTTTGAAAAAAAGTAATTGCTACGAGGTCTAGGATCGATTCTAATGCCGAAAATATTTTTTTTAGAATTTTTGTCTGTTTGTCTGTTTGTCTGTTTGTCTGTTTGTCTGTTTGTCTGTATGTATGTTCCAGCATCACGCAAATTCTACCGGACAGATTCTGTTAAAATTTTGCATAGATATTCCCTGTGTGTCTGGTCAAACTATAGGGTATAAACTATCACGCTATTTACTATGGGGGACGAGCAATATTACATTATGTTGTATTTTTATGTTCTAGCATGACGCAAATTCTACCGGATAGATTCTGTTAAAATTTTGCATAGGTGTTCCCTATAAGTCTGGTCAAACTATAGGGTATAAACTATCACGCTATTTACTATGGGGGACGAGCAATATTATATTATGTTCGTATTTTTGGGAAAAAACGCGCCAAAATTTTAGGATATTGTAGATGGTTATCGATTTAACTTTTTAAATGATTATCATCACGCTATACCTTTATGGAACTAAGCAGTCAATCAAAAAATATATAGGAACGGCTATTTTAGACAAGTTTCAACAAAGCAATTAGCTCAGCGGTTGGGCGGTTGCTTTGTAAACGTGGGGTTGTAAGTTCGATTCCCACCTACGGTTTTTTTTTCTTTTTTTTCACATTTTGTTATACGATTATTATTTTTTTTGATAATCTACCTATAATCTATAGATATAATAAAATCGTAACGAAGTTAATTTTTTTTGAAGAAAGTTATTGCTAAGAGGTCTGGGATCGATTCTTATGCGGAAAATAAAGTTTTTAGAATGTTTGTCTGTACCAACCGTAGGGCATAAACTATCACGCTATTTGCTATGGGGGATGAGCAATATTACATCATGTTCGTATTTTTCTCTACAAATTGTAAAAGGACGCGCCAAAAGGTTGGGATATTGTAGATAGGTAGTCACCGATTTAACTTTTTAAATGATTATCATCACGCTACCTTTTATATAGGAACGGCTATTTTAGCTAACTTTCAACAAAGCGAATAAGTAAGCGATTGGACGAATGATTTGAAGTCCTGAGGGCCTACCACCAGCTTAAAAGCAGTATCTATACATATAATAAAATCGTAGCGATGTCAAAACTGTACATTGAATATTTTTGAAAAAAAGTAATTGCTACGAGGTCGGGGATCGATTCTAATGCCGAAAATATTTTTTTTAGAATTTTTGTCTGTTTGTCTGTTTGTCTGTATGTATGTTCCAGCATGGCGCAAATTCTACCGGACAGATTCTGATAAAATTTTACATAGATATTCCCTGTGTGTCTGGTCAAACTATAGGGTATAAACTATCACGCTATTTACTATGGGGGACGAGCAATATTACATTATGTGGTATTTGTATGTTCCAGCATGACGCAAATTCTACCGGATAGATTCTGTTAAAATTTTACATAGGTATTCCTTATAAGTCTGGTCAAACTATAGGGTATAAACTATCACGCTATTTACTATGGGGGACGAGCAATATTATATTATGTTCGTATTTTTGGAAAAAAACGCGCCGAAATATTAGGATATTGCAGATGATTATCGATTTAACTTTTTTAATTATTATCATCACGCTATACCTTTATGGAACTAAGCAGTCAATCGTGAAATATATAGGAATGGCTATTTTAGGGAAGTTTCAACGAAGCAATTAACTCACCGGTTGGACGGTTGCTTTGCAAACATGGGGTTGTAAGTTCGATTCCCAACTGCGGTTTTTTGTTTTTCTTTTTTTTTTCACATTTTGTACTAATATTTTTTTTTTTGATTATGTATCCATACATATAATAAAATCGTAACGAAGTTAAAATTGTATATTGAATATTTTGAAAGAAAGTTATTGCTCGAGGTCTGGGATCGATTCTTATGCAGAAAATTTAGTTTTCAAAATGTTTGTCTATTTCAACTGTAGGGTATAGACTATCACGCTATTTTCTATGGGGATGAGCAATATTACATTATATCGTATTTGTATGTTCTAACGTGACGCAAATTCTACCGGATAGATTATGTTAAAATTTTGAATAGGTATTCCCTATAAGTCTGGTCAAATTGTAGGGTATAAACGATCACGCTATTTACTATGGGGGACGAGCAATATTATATTATGTTCGTATTTTTGGAAAAAAACGCGCTAAAAGATTAGGATACTGTAGATGGTTTTTGATTTAACTTTTTAAATGATTATCATCACACTATACCTTTATGGAACTAAGCAGTCAATCATGAAATATATAGGAACGGCTATTTTAGGTAAATTTCAACGAAGCAATTAACTCAGCGGTTGGACGATTGCTTTGTAAACATGGAGTTTTAAGATCGATTCCCAACTACGGTTTATATTTGTTTTTCTTTTTTTACATTTTGTAATACGAGTCGATTGTTTTTTTTTTGTAAAAAGTTTTTATTTCTCGCTTTTTAGTGGGTTAATTTGTAATTTGTCTAAGTTACATTAGCTTAATGCCAACTGCTCATCACTTTTTACAAAATATTGCTTTTCCCGATGCAGGGACGTTCATCATTGAAAGTTCTCCTGGTACTTCACCATCAACTCCACTTCTCCATATGCATTGTGACTAGCATAAATTGCATTGCAACCTATTAAAGTAATCGAATCGCAACCCGTGAAATACTTATTATTTAGTAGTTCCGGTGGCTATTTGTGGTCATCATCATCAGTTCCACTTAACCAAATAGTGCTTTCCAAGAGCAACTGCACGAGTTACTATAAAAAATACCCAAATTGCTATAGTTTTGCCTATAATATTTGAAGAGTTCCCTCTATTTCTCTGGGATGCCATCATCAGATCCTGGTTTCCTTATCATGGTACCACTTTTGAAATATTTCTTTTCCAACAAAAAAAGAATCATCAAAATCAGTCCATAAACGACGAATTTATCCGCGAACACACATTAAAAAAAAATATATATACGGTTGAATTGAGAAAACTCCTTTTTTTGAAGTTGGTTAAAAAGAAAAACTTCGTAAGCTATGGGAAATTGCTACGTTACAAGTACTTTACAGTCACAAAACATTCAAGGTTGTGTTCTGATCATTTTAGAGCTGAAGACTATAGGAATAAAAGGAATTTTACAGATTTTGACAGCAGATTTGTCCTAGCGATTTTAAAATCTGTGTGTGGATCTTCTGGAATCGTTGCCCCACTGCTTTCTGGTGACAAAACAGCGCACGCCATGTTTAAGATTCCCATCAATTTAAAGAGCAACGAAACGCCTGTTTGTGGGGTGTCACGCAACAGTAACAAGGGATGTGTGCTTAGGGATTGCGCTTCATCGTATGGGATGAATGCATTATGGCAAAAAGGAAAGCAGTGGAAGCTGTAAACAGAACCCTGCAGGACATCCGCAGAAACCAAGATATGATGGGTGGTGTTACAGTCCTGACTGACAAAGTGAAAACTTCGTTGAAAAGGTCGACTCTACGGTCGAGAGTTCATAGACTGCGCTTGACCATCATCATACGAGCTCGGCTTGGCGGGAATTCAAATGCTCAAGAATTCTCCGATGTTCTTCTAAAAGTTGTTCGAGGCTCTCTACCAGAGACTCTTGGTAAAGTAGATCCCACTTAAGAAGATCTTATTCGTCTGGTATACGGGGACATCAGTCAAATACCGTACCAAGAGAATTCTTGGGCGTGTTTCCATTTTAACTCCGAAAATGATCAAGCTGCAGCGATCAATCACAGTATTCTCTCACAAATTGAGTGAAGTGATATACACCTCCATTAATACTGATGTGGATGAAGATGATGCCGCACATTGCCCCGTAGAATTTCTCAATTCGCAAATGGCAAGTGGACTTCCGGTTGTACATCTGTGTAACGGAACCCGGCTCAAAGTCACGTCTTTGCAGAGAAACGTCATCGAGGTGGAAATTCTAACAGGTTATGGCGATGGTAAGACAGTGTTTATAGCGCGTATACCACTAATTCCCCAAAATTATCAGTTCAAGCGCATGCAGTTCTCTGGGAACGTATGCTTTGCGATCAACAAGTCACAGGATCCGACACCGAAGGCTGAAAGCTGCGGGTGTCAACCTCAGGACAAGCTGCTTCTCACACGGATAACTGTACGTCGCTTGCTCCCGAGTCACCATTCCTGACTCTGCATATTTTGACTGCTGAGAATAAAACTACAAATGTAGTAGTTATACAGGGATGTTTTATAAAAATGTGGCTGTTATTGTAGTATATTGTGGTATCTTACGACTTCCACGTGAACGAAGTCGCGGGCAGAAGCTAGTATTTCATAACAGTCTTTTTCTAAAGATGTGCAATATGTTTTTTGGTCCAAAATATCTTATTGTCATTATTGCGAAGAGTAAAAAAAATAAGGACACTGGAAAAAATAAGTCACGTGTTTGAACAAGTAATCTACGGTCAATATTAAATCGTGTCCCGCTCATAGTAACACCGTGGGTGCCGAGACGTTTTACCCTATATGGCGATCGCTCCAACTCTAGTCACTGAGAATTGTGTCAATTATTGTGGTCAAGACGTGCGTCGTGACCGGTAAGGTATGTTGCGCACACGTTTGATTGAGAAAATAAATTTTGATGTAAACCTGCCTATTAGTAGATTACCAATGTGCTCATAGTTCCTCAAACAATCTGCCTGGCCATTTCCCAACTATGTAGTGATCGGCTTCCAGTCTAATCAGATGCAGCTGAATACTATGTAAAATACTGCCTGCCTGGAGCAACAGAAGATCGGACTTCTACAACCCAGTTACTGGATAACACGATTCCTCTTGGCAAGACTGGTTGTCAGATTTTCGGGCTTCTGACTACCCGTAACAACTGTCAAAGATCTACGAATGATAGACGGGACCAGCTCGGTATGTTATGGATGGTCACCCATCCATAACATACCGAGCTCGGCAAGCGTTGCTTAACCTTGAAGATTGACCTGTGCGGCTGTTTTTATTCCACTACGAGGCGCAGTGCTCTTAGTACCTACCTATACATTCAAAATTGGGTCCATAATTATTCTTTACTTAAGCCTTTTTTGAAAAAACTAGCGTTGAACCACCTTGTCTTCATTATGAATCGCAAATTATTAATGAATATGAATATTTATGAGTGTTTTTACAGTATGCGATGAGTAGGTATAAGGAGCTCGTGGCTAAGTAATAACAGCCACACAGGTCGATCCATAACGTCAAGCTACGCTTGCCGGGGCTGCCATCTTTACATACCGAGACTCCTCCGTGCCTCGAAAAGCACGATAAGCTGTCATTCGTGGATCTATGACAGTCGTTTCGGGTCGGCAGAAGCCCGAATTCTGACAACCAGTCTTACCAAGGGGTATCGTATTACCCAGTTACCGGGTTATGGAGGTTAAATAGGCAGTCGCTCCATGTAAAATACTGGTATTCAGCTGCATTGGGTTAGACTGGAAGCCAACCCCAACATAGCTGGGAAAAGGCTAGACAGATTGATTGATTTGTGATGAGTAGGTTCATCGATTGGTGTAGCCTAAAATATCTCTACAATAATCTGGGCAAGCATTTTCCTAAGCTTTTCTAAGCTGTATGTTTGGGTTTCATAAATATGTGTGACCTTTGCACGCGGCTTCAGTTGCTCGAATAGTCTTTGAAATGTCAAAATACTGAAGATCTTGTACTCTATCCAGTCTAGAAAACTAAAAGTACTAGGGTAGCAGCACCCACATAGAGATTCTTCAACAAGAATACCAGACAGTCTTCAGACGATAATGGACCAATTTATTATCCAATCTCGTATGCCCACGTTATAACCGATCACGCACGCGATGCTCCCATTGTTTCAAAGTAATCAGTATCCTTTTTGTTTGAATAAATAAATATAATTACTTTTTAGTACCGAGCAGTCTTCATTTGTCTATTTACTAAGTTGGATTAGAATTATCTTAGCCAAAGAATATAAATTATTACTTATGTCTTAGCTTAGATAATATGTCGAAGTTACTTGTAATTCTCTACAAAACATTACACAATAATACATTTGAGGATTTCTTTTGCAAAAAACAATGACATTTTTGTAGCGGCACAGAGCAAAAAAAAACATTAGTCTTGTATTCAATTCATGAATACCGCGACATTTTCAAAGCTAGTAATTGTGTATATGCTTTGGCCTAACTTAGGCACCAGTCGCCCGCAATATTTTTCTTTAAGCCCATGACTGAACAATATTGTTTTTTGTTATCCTATACTATTAAATGAGCAATATTTATACATATATTTTTTTTTAAATCACGTTCTCGATAACGGCTCTAAGGATTTCGACGAAAGTTGCGATATAAGGGGTTTACGGCGGCGAAAAATCGATCTAGCTAAGTCTCGTAAAATTCGTTTTCTCTATTCTCAGTTGAGCAGAGCTTGGTCTACTAGGTAGGTCTAGGTACTTATTTTATAAGGATATCGTGGTGAGAAAAAAATATACTAATATGATTTCTTTATTCGATTACTCTACAGTGTGATTCTTTATAATATGCACATATCGAAATGATGGGAATCTATGCTTAATTTTAACGACAGAGAAAATATTTAAAAAATCTTTTTTAAATACTTTGTATGGAATTAAATAAAAATGTAACAAAACGGTGCAACTTTTAAACTAAATCAATCTATCGTGATGAAACAAACTCCATAATGATTGGAAGTAATTAGGCGCCTTTGTTTAGGGTATGATGGGACTGTCATACGCATTGCGATTATAAAAGTCCCAAATTAAAATAGAATTAAAAAAATAAAAATAATTAGGCGTCCTCATAAAATGAAAATTGTGAAAAAAACTACCCTCAATTGAAAATGAACATGTTTTTTAGCAAAAATCTGTATTTTTATCATAAATTTTTACAATAATTGTAAAATTTATCAATAAGATGCCAAAAGGAAAAAAACAATTTTTTTTTCCTTCGAGAAAATTAAGCATAGATTACCTCATTTCAATGTGTGCACATTATAAAGAATCACACTGTATAGGTAATTCAAATTCTATTAAATGGAAACTGAAACTAACTATATACAGAGGAAAAAATAAAATAAAATATAGTAACAAATCATTGGGCATCAAAAAATTCATCCGAATCGCTGTTGGTGGGAAAGGTGCCCAAAAGGCTGGCAGCATTGCCACGTTGTATGGCAATGCTAATTCTTTGGCCTAAAAATTGGCCAACCCTTTGGTCACGTGAAGAGTCGACCAACCGCTTGGCGATGTCCCGGAATAATCGATGAGCACTCGGACCCCATGGCCCTAGTGTTTCAACCCCAAACGGTTCAAAAATATAATCCGTCGGGCTCTTGTCACCGCCGGGGTGCCAGCTGTTTTATAACCCAATGGCTTGGCACGCGACGATGGGAAGAGGCCAGACGGAATGACCATAATGCCTTGGAAGTTGGGTAGGCCTTTGGTGTGGGACGCAACCTGTGTCGACACCCTCGCGCCATCCCATCTTCCTAGCACGGCGAGTTGTGCTGGGGCGGCTGCTGCAGGTGCAGAAAACTTCAAACGGCGCAAATATAACAACCTTACCGGTAGCTATATTTTTGAACCGTTTGGGGTTGAAACACTAGGGCCATGGGGTCCGAGTGCTCATCGATTATTCCGGGACATCGCCAAGCGGTTAGTCGACTCTTCACGTGACCAAAGGGTTGGCCAATTTTTAGGCCAAAGAATTAGCATTGCCATACAACGTGGCAATGCTGCCAGCCTTTTGGGCACCTTTCCCACCGACAGCGATTCGGATGAATTTTTTGATGCCCAATGATTTGTTACTATATTTTATTTTATTTTTTCCTCTGTATATAGTTAGTTAAATTATTACTTCGTAGAATTATTAGTAGAACTTATTTTATACGTCAATTACCACTTAAGTATACATTATGGTAAAACTGAAACTTTAGTAGGTATATTCCTTAGTCACTGCTTACGATACCTAAGGGCGAGGATGAGGTGGCAGATTCCAGTTAGGGAATAACATGTACATCAATAAAACTCCTAAGTTGACCTATAGACTCATAATTCTCTTTAAATTGCATCACCGCATTGTTCATTGCTAGAGAACTAAAATATCCATGTTTTAATAATTTCCGTTTGTTTTTTTTGACTCGTAGGTAAGTACCATTGTTTTTTGTTTGATGAAATTCTAAATCCAGCAGTAGGCGTATTTTGACTGATATTATGATGCGAATTTGCCAAACAAAAATAATATTAGCCAGTTACAATACAAATTACGTAAATAAATATTGTGGTACAAGCTATCGATGGTCAGGACTCAAGAGAAACTTCAGAACAAAATGCTCCACGCGTTCGACATATTTTTAATGTGTAAACTAAGTAGGTAATAATGTTTCTTTTTTCTTTTCAGCGTTGATAAGGACTACATAACAATAGAATACATGCCCTCACCACAAGTTGGCCTTCACCAAGTTGGGTTCCACTACTCGAGATTCGCGAGCAGCCTTGCGCAAGCCCAACATACAAACGACACATTAATCCTATGGGCACCTATCGATGAGTTACATGACTACAAATTCATTCATAACTATGGAATAAATATTATTAATCTAATACGTGAATATTCAAATGATAATCGGCCGTTAGTACAAGGCCCGATCAACTTGATAGCAGTGCCGGCCATAATCAATGGTTATGAAATTGGAAGTTGGAATTTACTCACTAATGGGTAAGTGATTCAGAGGATATGAATCCTCAATTGTGCTAATTTTGTAGACTATGTACTAACTACTAATAACATTGCCTTCGAACTTAAAACCGATCTTATGGAACCAGGTTAGTCATTAACCACACGAAAAGAAGAAAAAAATGATTAAAAAACGTGTTTTGCGCAAAATTATTTACGGTGGGTTGCATCAATTGGGTAACCCAGTTGTATTTCCATTTTAATACAACTGGGGTACCCAATTGATGCAGCCTACTGTACCCACTAAATACATCCCATACAAGATTTAGAATTTCTAACTGACCGACTATTTGACAGTTCAAAAGTGCCTTGAAATAAATGCTTTGAGTTTGAGTTTCATTTCATTTGAATCATGTAGAGGTTTTTACGTCAATTTCACGGTATAATTTACCGATTATATCAAGTTTGTAGTCATGTTTATAATATATTTGATTCTTGAATTAAGACGATTGGATAAATGAGATTTATAAAATTCAATATTGAAATCTCTAAAGGATAGTAGCACGACAACCATCTAAGCTACAACCACCGAGGTTGTCGTTCTAAAATACCTAAATGAAGCAAATAACTCTAACAATATTATTAGTATAATCCAGCATACTGACCACGAGATTGTCGTAATATTTACAAAACAAACCGACGTTACTAGACAAACACATCATTCGGGAAAAACGTTTGACGTCGACGTTTCAAAGAATATCTCACTTCCTGTACACACGACGATATCCAGCACATTTCCAGTATAAACTGATCTCGCATATATAGCCTTTCCTTACAATCAGAGCTCAGCTTATACTGGAACATATAGCTCGATATATCGTTGTGCGTACAAGAAACAGTCGCAAAACTTGACCCATATTCTAAAGTTAGGATCTGAGTATATTCACCAAGGTTAGCTGATGAATAAGAGCAGATTATATCAGCTGTTATAACAAAGTGCCGTCTGTTCTGTTTCTCTGTTATTGTAGCTTTAATATTTATGAGAATATTGGAATTCGCGTCATTGGTAATTTTGAATCGCTTTGTAATTTTATGTGTGGTTATGAAGAATTTCATATTTATATTAATTAATTATCGGTTAGCAAGTAACACTACTGATGGAATATACGATATTGTGTGAGAAAATATATTTATATCTAGTTGCCAATTTAAATATAAGTGAGAGTTTTTTTTAGTTGTTGTTAGTCATGGTTTTCATAACATATTAGAAGACGTGTTGTTGACTCACATAGTAACAGCACTTTTAGCATGGTGTTTTGTTTTTCGAACTATAAAAATTATTTGCGAAATCTTTTAGAAAGAAAACATTAATATTTATCTTCTGTAATATTTCAACTTTTCGGATATTCACCACAATCAATTCATGATCTGAGTCAACTACAGAATACAAAAACATATATTCAAAGTTCAAAAAAAATGCTGCTCTTGTCACTTTAGTTCTGCTAACTGCAAAAGTTCCAAATAATAATCGGTAGGTAGCATAATAGTTATGTCTAAATATTACAATTACCTTTCCCTTTTTTCAATCAATCATTCTTTAAACATTACAGAGCCCATCGTATAGTGAACACAGACCAATTCACAAGCATCAAGCAGATAGAATACATGACCTTTGAATTGGCCCAGCAGCTGAGCAGGATATGGCTTGGCAACCCAGGAGAGATCGTGAGGACGAGGTGGAAGGAGGAATGGTTCAAGGAAGGAATGGCTACCTACTTGGCTTATTACTTCATGACCCAGGTGAGTAATGATGATGAATATGATTAAATTCCAGGCTGAGGCACTTATATGTAGTTCAGAGTGTTTTTTTTTTTTACTACTGTGTCTGCTTTGCGAACATTTGAAGAGTTAGACGTTAGTGTATCAATACGGTCTATACTCAGACTTACTGGTTATTGTCAGTTTGCATCATTCCGTTGATAGGCATAGGCTTTTTTCCTTATAACTTTCAGTATAATTTTAGGACAGACCTAATTTTGAACTTAGTTGTTGGTTTTGTAGAATTCACCTCGCTATCTTCTAGTGGTCTACCATGACGCTTAATGGCTGAATCAGAGCTTCAGACAATATTTATTTAAAAAATAAGACGAGCACTTGCCTTGAAATTGTATATTTCTATGAAAATATATAGCCAAGAAAACTGCCCTTGGTAAATACTTATAGCTCGCAATAATTGTATGACATGCTTTTCGTACAAATAATACGATAATTTATCATTTATTTTCATTACCCGATTAGCAAGCAAAATTTACAAGAAAATTTACTGGATAGCGTGATCCTGAATATTGCAAAACAACATAAAATCGCCACTGAATATAAGACTTCCATATTTTTTTTTTGCTATCAATTGCCACCTAGAACCAATATGAATAATAATACCAGTAGAATATAATTTTAACTCAATTCAGAGCTAAGAAAGAATTAACATTGATCACCTTGGAGATATTCAAAAGTTGAGCCTAACCCATTTTAGAAAGATCCCATATTATCTTAGGCTCCGCGCAAACGGGCCACTGACCACCGCCACCGGTGGCTGTCGCGCGCCACGTCCTTTGGTACCGCGCAAACGAAAGTGGTCGGTGGTTGCCACAATTTGTCACTCCTACTGTACAGTCTCACGGTGGGTTTAGAGACGGATGGTTTGATCGCGTTCCTAATAATTAGCAAACGACGTAGATGACGTCGGTGTATTGGGTACACCCAATTTTAGTGCCACCGGTCGCAAGTGGCCGCCACCGGTGGCGTGTCGCGGACACTGAGTCGCGAGTGGACGCCACTCGCACCACGTGTGCGGCGATCCCATACAAAACATGTTAAAAATCATGTAAACAGCTTGTCGCCAGCCACCGGTGGCTGCGGTCGGTGGCCCGGTTGCGCGGAGCCTTAGCCTCCACGTGCGGCAATACTTATGTCCGGAGAACACCGATATTAGGTACTGTAAGCACCTCGCTTGGCTGCGATACTCGGGGTCGTGTATAGTGTTTAAACTTTTGAGAACACAAGATTATATTTAAATAAATAATACAATGAAAAGGACAATATTACGCGACCGACGCCAGGGGCTAAACTAGTTTTTTCTCATCAACAAATGCACACCATACGAAAATCCTAATTTAAATATATAATGTTCGATTGTTCGGATACCATAGAGTGTTCTTGCCAGCCTGCACAACATGAGATTACATCTCATAATAAAACCTCACAGTACACCCAATTTTAGCGCCACCGGTCGCAAGTGGCCGCCACCGGTGGCGTGTCGCGGACACTGAGTCGCGAGTAGACGCCACACTCTAAACGTGTGCGACGATTCCATACAAAACATGTTAAAAATCATGTAAAGTGGTCGGTAGCCCGGTTGCGCGGAGCCTTGGCCTCCACGTGTAGCAATACTTATGTCCGGAGAGTACCGGACAGTAATTTGCCTTAAATGCCCCGCTACCAATTTGACTTAAATTTGTACCAGTAGAAAACTTTATCAAAATTTTCCATAGGTAAATATCATGTTCCGTCATCTATATTTCACAGTACAATTACGGTATGCAAACACCACACAGACGTCTTCTAGCCGGTTATGGTCTCCATATGAAACACAAGGCCATGGCTGTAGACTGGGATCGAACTACCCCTGCATTGGAAACCTTCAAGTCTTCGCTGGCCATAGAGATACCGTCAAGGTATAAGGAACTGGTGGCCATGAAAACTGGAGCTATTCTGTGGATGTTGGAAAACTGGGTGGATTCTGAAAAGTTTCATCAGTCGTTGGTGCATTATATTAAATCCAGGTGAGTTGTCTCCAGATAGTGGCGGTCAAACTCAAAGCATTTATTTCAATTAAACCATTTACAGGCACTTTTGAATTGTCAAGGGGTCGGTCAGTTAGAAAATTGAAGCTAGTTGCTCATTCCAAAGCGTGTTGGTAGGTTCCTATGGAGAAGAACGGGCAAGAAACTCCACGGACCCCTCTTTTAAATCATAATATGGTTACAAAATCGGCGGTCAGTTTCACAGTAATAAAATTGTATCATCTGGATTTATGTCAGACTAGCTGCTGCCTGCGGATTCACCGCGTGGATAGTGGATAAAAGATAATTCTTTATCTAAAATAAAAGTAAACTATTCCGCTACCTGCCAGTCCCGCTGCAGAGTCCCGTCGAAATCGGTCCAGCCGTTTCGGAGATTAGCCAGAAAAAATGGCCAGACAAAAAAAATTAAAATAGTTTTATTTGTTATTAGTACCGTATATACTTTGATATGCATTTAGTAAAAAGCTGTTATTTTGACATTGTGGATTACAGCCCACTCCCTCTAGAAGAGAGGAGGCCAGTGTCCCAGCAGTGGGAACATTATAGATTGATTATGCTAATAACACTCCCTTGGAATGGGTACAACCTCGTGCTCAGCAGAAGCTCTTACGAACACTATACCAACGAGGCAGTCTTAAACATAACTGGTTTAATATGGGTGTACTATAGGTACACCTCTGCCTAACCCTTCGGGGAAGACAGACGTGATGTTATGTTATGTGTTTATTTCTCTCTCTCTCTCTCTTTCTAATTTTCTCTCTTTCCTTTCTAAATTACAGGAGAGGGAAATACATTTCCCTGGAGGACTTCACGACGACGTTAGACAAGGATACGATCGAGTGTCTCCACCAGTTCTTCAACGGTACCACTGCATCTAAGATCCTTGGCTCCTGGTTCAGACGGCGAGGGTATCCCGTGATTAACGTTCAGGTCTTGAGAGACCGGGTGCCTAATGCTGTTCAGTTGAAGCAGGTTCGTAAAAACACTGTATTGAGGAAATAACTAGTAAACTAACTAATTTATACTTATAAAAAATCTTTCGAAATAATTACTGCAAACTAAAACATAAAGGCGGAGACTGACTTGCTACGTTTGTTTGTAATGTATTCGTGGCAAGCTTGGTTGTAAACATTTTAAATACAATAATAATTAATGGGCGAATCGATAAGTTTCCGATTTAGTCAATCACTAGCGTATAAATATAAAATAAATGGCTTTTGTACAGCACAACGATGTTTTCGTGTGAGTGAGTTGTACGGTGTATTGTAAATGCACGCTGTGTTTGATGGCATAAGATTTATAATTGATTGTGTAGTACGTTCTTATTTATGAATTGCAAGTGTGAGCGCGACTTCGTATCTATTAGGTTTACTGATTTGCATGTGTAGTTGTCGCGACATGGTGGGGACAAACTGGAGACTTTGGGTTTCGATACATTTTCAACTACCGGGCATATCTCTTTCTTTCTTATATTTTCAGGTTTTTATAAAATGACACCATTGTTTTGCTCAAAATAAAATAAATTTTCCAATTATTCCATCATTTTCTTCCAGAGGCAGTTCAGCTTCACCCGCAGTAACCGCCTAGACACCGACTACCTGATCCCAATATCGTACATGGTTCAGAAGAACCAGAACTGTTACAACTGCTACCAGCCGAGGTTCACCATCGGGGAACAGACGTATACCTTCGGGGAGAATTTGAATGGTGGATGGATTATACTTAATAGAAAGGGTTCAGGTAAGTGGACAAACACTCAATAGGAAATGTTCAGGTGAGTGGACAAACACTCAATAGAAAGGGTTCAAATAAGTGGACAAACACTCAATAGAAAGGGTTCAAGTAAGTGGACAAACACTCAATACGACGGGTTCAGGTAAGTGGACAAACACTCAATAAGAAGGGTTCAGGTAAGTGGACAAACAGTAAATTGGAAGGGTTCAGGTAAGTGGACAAACACTCAATAAGAAAGATTCAGGCAAGTGGACACACACTCAATAGGAAGGGTTCAGGTACGTGGACAAACACTCAATACGACGAGTTCAGGTAAGTGGACCAACACTCAATAGGAAGGGTTCAGGTAAGTGGACAAACAGTCAATAGGAAGAGCTGAACCCTACCTATTGAGTGTTAAAAAAGTGGACAAATACTGCATGGATCAAATCAAAAGTTATTCTTATTTATTTAAATTTGGCTGAGTATCAGCACTTTTTGAATGTCAATATTACTTATGACAGTCCTCCAAAATGCCCACCCTTCACCACTTCCTAGTGCTTTAGCTGGGAAGAAGAAGTGGCGCAACAAACTCCTCAACTGTAAACACGCTGACAAGAGCTAAACCGTGGTCTCTGTTGGACTTCATAGAAAAGAAAGAGAAGTACGATGACACAACGCTTGTAATTATTTTATCGCGAAAATTATGAAGCAATTATCTATAAGTCTATTTACTCAAAAATGAGTTGAGTAATCAAAAATAAAAAACCACCAAGTTCTGCATTCAAATAAGACGTTCTTGTTATTAATTAAAATACCGACGTACGTTGATATTTATTACAGATATTTTAAATTTGAACTCTAGGGAAAAGTTCACTTTACCGTTAATGTATATTGATTTTTTTTAAACAAAAATATTGCTTTGGTTCACCTAAATCAATAAAAATATCTTAATTCTTTCAGACTTCAAACAAAACCGTCCATAAAATACCACTAAATGCGAACCATTAATTGAGCCGCAGTAGCTACTAATAATAAAACGGCTGAACTTGACAAATCCTTGGCTTAGCAATGAATCTATTTCTGTCATACCCACGCTCGTAAAACTGTGCAGATTTATTCACGATACGATGCATTTTGTAGACGAAGTAATGCATAAATTTTGTGCTGTTGGTAATACCGGATATCTTTGTAGTTAATTTTTTTGTTTCTATGTTTTTGCCGTACTCTAGACGCTTTTAACGTGTACTTTTTTGACATTGTTCTCACATAAATAATTATAAATTCAACATTGATGATGTTACTAATATTTTTGTAACAATGTAGTTTAAAAGAGTGTCCGTGGAGTTTCTTGTCCGTTCTTCTCCATAGGTACCACCTACTACACTTTGGAATGAGCAATTAGCTTCATCTTACTGACTGAACAAAAGTGCCTTTTACAATTGAAATAAATTATTTGACTTTGACCGGCTACTTAACAATTCAAAAGTGCCTGTAAATATTTTAATTGAAGTAAATGCTTTGAGTTTGATTCTGGTGGAGTTAATGTCGTTGCAGATTGAATGTCTAGTGTAACTAAAAATAACTGTTTAGTGCTAAGCTATCGTAATATATTCTCCGTTATACTCTTTCATATTTTCTCAAATTAGGCCTCACTATTGATAAGACGATAAAAACCAAATTATATATAAGAATTTCGTATTGTTACGATTTTTATTTATGAATATTGATACCTTTCAGGATACTATCGAGTCAACTACGATGCAGTTACTTGGAGGCTGATAGCAAAGACTTTGAAGGAGGACATGACAACAATAGATGAACTAAACAGAGCTCAAGTAAGTCCCAAGGGATCACACATCATACACTCTGCAATCGTCATTTTAAAGTATCAGATCAAAATGCTATAGGTAGCTATAGTAAAGTAAGTAGGTACAACAAAGAGGAAATACTTGGACAAGACCCCTGGCATCTCAGAGCACACGATCTCTAAGAGGATATGATCGAAAAAATAACCTCACTGACGATCACAATTATGAACAATTCAAAAAATCAATTCAATTTATCTCAAACAGAATTTATAGGCAAAACTGAATATATAAACAAATCGAAGAGGGGTAAATCGCTCCACAAGGATAAGGATCTAATACGATACTTTTTCCCGATATTCCTACGGGATCGAGACTTATGCGGGTGAAACCGCGGGGCGCAGCTAGTTTCATATATTTGTCTTAATATGTAATAAAGTTTTAAAAATTTGTGTAATATATGGACATTAGCATTTTAATGTTAACAATAAAAGGTTAATAATAACAGTAATTTATATGAACAAGGTAATTATTGTCAGAAAGATTTTTATTATCTTGGCAAAATCTAGAATCTGCAAAATTCTACATTCGCTTTTTTAATAACTGGTGGTTGACCTTGACGTAGTGCTAATTATACACTTTGATATATTCCAGATAGTAAACGATGTATTTGCTCTGTACGTGGCGCGTGACCTAGACGTTCAGCTTGCTATGGATATACTAGACTATCTAGATAAAGAACGCAGTCCTGTAGTGTGGGAGTCGGCCATGTCTGGATATGAAATGCTGATCACTGAAGAAGCTTATTGTAATATGACCAGACATCAGTATTGGGAATGGGAGGTAAGACATGATTCAAATAAATGTATGAATGATAGCATAGTAAATAAATAAAAGATTGTATGGCTAGGAAAAGAAGTAAATAGAAGACGTTTGATAAAGATGTAAGAAAAAAAGAACGTACAGCGTTGATCACAAATATTTTGAAACAAGGACAGGAGGATAAATCAGAGAAATTGAATGGGACTATAATTCCCAAATCCTTTAGTAACTTTAGTAACATGAAATGAACTTATTTATTTATTTAGTACATGGAGGACTTACAGCTAATAAAAACAGACAAAAAAGAAGACCATAGTCACCAGAGAGCCAATTACAAATCCTCACGTATTATAAAAATAATTTATGGTGTGACCAAAAACACATCGCCTTAATTAGAGAAGCAATGTAAATACTTGGCTAGCAATTATATGACTAAAGTAATAGAGAAAACAATAAAACAAGAACAAATATAACCTACTGCTACTTGAAGAATTGAGGCTTAAACACCTTCTGGCCGAATTCACACTAATTGTGATTGGATCAAAATCATATTCCTTACAAATATCATTGAAATTTCTGCATGCGCTCACAGTGCAATTGTTCTGCCTATAATTCGAAGATGTATGAGGTACACGTATAAGTCAAGGTTATCAATATTGTTATTGAGGATTTTCAACACGAATAAACAGTCTGCAATTTTACGTCGATCCACCAGTGGCAGCAGGTGATACTTCTTACAGAGTCCAAGATTATCGGTTGACTGATATGCAATCTTTTGATGAAAGCAAAGATGATATAGCTAGAAGTGAAGATGATTGTACAAGTTGTTCCTTTTGATATCTCTTATCTCTAGGGTATTGATGAGACCATGTCAAAGAATCAACTGGCATGTGAATTATTTTTCAATATTTTTCGTTTTTTTTTTTTAATTTTTTCTTCCAAAATTATTCAAAAGTCACGATAATTTATGTAAAATACTCTTACATGAAATATAAAAATTTAAAAAATATTCAGACTATTTTTGTGCGTTAAAAATATATATATAATAACGTCACATTTTCTTAGTTACAAATAAGAATGATTGGTTTGAATGAAAATGATTTACTCGTACTTATCAACGAAATTTTGATAAATACATCGAGAGTGAGTGTTACGTTATCTTCAAAACTATTTTTGGAACACATGTTCTAGGACTTTTTGTATTATTTTTACTTATAGCATATAACCTTAGAGTAATGGGACATCAAAGGGAACTCGTTGTATACAACGTGTAACGTTAAATGCGCAAAACCAGAAAATAATTTGATCAAAATAACGAGCAGAATCAATTGATCCACTTTTTAAGGGTTCCGTAGTTGGGATATATCCAAAATGCAAACTTAACATTGTAGTTGAAATAATGTTCTGCCATACATTCCACCTGCAAATGTAAGTTTGTACGCACAATATTGAGAAATTTACCATGTTATTTTAAGACCATAGATTCTTTATAGGTTTTCCTGTAATCTATGAGCAAAGAGTCATAATATGTATTTTTTTCAATATTTTTGGTCCAGTAGTTTCGGAGATAATGGTAAATTTTCATCGAATTTGTTAAGTATCTTTAAAAGTGTTTATTTTAAAATTATGTATAAATATTTTTAAGATCCTCGTAACAAGCCCTTTTATTTAATATGTCACACGATATTGTTAGTAAAACGTTTATTTTCAATTTTCTTGTTTGCCCCGCAAAAGTGATTCCTATAATCAAAATTCATTTATTTACGTTACACGTCCGTATTTGGGTCACAAAAATACATATGTGTACCAAATTTCAACTTAATCGGTTTATTATATTCGGAGCAAATTGGCTGTGACAGACGGACAGACAGACAGACAAACACACGAAAGATCCTATAAGAGTTCCGGTTTTTCCTTTTGAGTTACGGAACCCTAAAAATCAGTTGGGTTGTCTGAGGTTTTGCGCATTTAACGTTACAAGTCTTAGAGTATATATCACTGGAGAAGCCTTACGAACACTTCCCCCTCTGTAAAAGTACAAGAGCAAATGCTCTAACACGTTCATAAAAACTACTTTCAAATCGATTCGAACGCACAACGTTAATCGTTTTCGAGTCGCGGGGTTCTCATCAGTGCTCCGTGAAAATGCCTAGTTGTGCTGTTAAAACATGTAAAAAGCGTTCAAATACGTCAAACTTAAATAAAGACGGAATAACCTTCTATATTTAAGTATTTTTTAAAATATCTAGTCATGTTTTCAGTGATTTTTAAAATCCTAACCTCATAATACATTTTGACTTTTCATTCGATTCAACCATGATTCAACATAAAACACGGCATGAATCGAGTATTTTTCTCGCATTGCTTTTGTGACGTCACCATGTCTCGCTACACTTCGTTTTTATGTTCATAAGGTTCAAAATATATTTTTTTGCATTACGAAAATGTACGTCAAATCAGCTAAATTGACATGCACTTGCCATGCGATTATGTCTTCTAGCAAAAATGATAACGAGACTACCGTAGGGTTGGGGTCATGTATGAAACCAAAATTGACATGTCGATAATTTCTTAGGGCGAATTAGTATTTTTTGTTGTTTAAAAAAATTGTTTTTGAACAAAGTTTTCTAACGCGGCTTGCGGTAAAATTAAGTATTATATATACCACCACCTTTGTCGTAAGTTCGTAACACAGGCTCTGCGGAATCTTGTTGGGAAAACATTATTCTCACAAGATTATGATACCGGTCTTAACTAGTCATGAGGTAGAACTAGCTAAAGCCATAATTACCAAATATACAGATACAAGAATTGCGTATATTACAAAAAAAAGGGACCCTCAAAAATGTATTCGCCATAATTATATACTCCAAATTATTTCATTTTAAAAATCAGTAGTTGTTATAAACCTACTGGTTTTTTTAAGTATGTATTATTTGTTGGTACTATATCATTATTTTTTTTACTTTTATTTAATAGTTGTTATTTTTAAAATGTAACTTTTCTATGCATCAGCTGTTTTATTTCTTGGTTCAAACAAAATTCCGAATGATTATCGATATCGATGAAAAAAAAAACGATGGTACGGACTTCTCTTTCCGGGCTCGGAAACAACAATAGCTATTGTTCTTTTTCGTAGAAACTACCGCGCGTCCCCCGCCAAATGTGACAGAATTTTTTGCTCGGAATATTGCGCTTATGGCTTCTCCAGTGATATATACTCTAAGTTACAAGTTGTATAAGTAAAATATCAACATACAGAAGATTATTAAACTAACGAGCATCATCATTCTCTTACCCCTATTCCTATTTACATATTTTGAGACAGCACACCGTATCTTCTTCCTCTATACTTTTCTATCTCATTTCAGTAGATATCTCCTTTCTAGCTATATTATCCGAACAGTTTATCCATCGTTTCTTTGGATTTCCCCTACTCTTAAAGCCATTAACAATCATCCTCAAAACTTTTCTCACGACATTTTCCTCATTTCAAAACAATTAATATCAGAATTGGAACTAAAAAAATAATTATCTTCATCAATTTCAGAGCTTTATGATCAAGAAGATATCCCCGATTTACGCGCAGCTGACGAAGAGTAAGAATAATGAGCATCTAACGCGACTGTTTAGAAGTAATATAGTGCAGCTGGCGTGTGAGCTGCACCACGTGCCGGCGCAGGAACATGTCAAAAAAATGTATGGGGAGTATAGGACGGGGAAGTATACGTGAGTATCATAAAATATTATTACATTCTTTTTAGGGCTCCGTAGTAAACAAGGAACCCTTATAGTTTCGTCATGTCCGTCCGTCTGTCTGTTTGTCTGTCTGTCCGCGGTCTAGCTTCGAGACCCTTAGTACTAGAAAGCTGTAATTTGGCATAGGTATACATATTAATTACGCCGACAAAGTGGAAAAACAAAATTATGAAAAACATTTTTTTTAGGGTATCCCTCCTACACGTAAAGTGGTGATGTTTTTTTTTTAACCCATTTTATGTTATATATGTGATATAGTAAAATGCAGTTAGTGACGAACAAAAAAAATCAGTTGCTACTGCAATGATTAATTCATATACTACGGTTTAGTTTAGTTGTCAAACACCGTTACACCGCTGCGTGGATGCCCTCAAGATGAACCAATGACCTGGCCATATTTGCTGAATGCCGGGATCACAGGACCGAGTGTTGTGGCTATGTGTGGGAGGCTTACGTCCAGTAGAGGGCTTTCGCCTTTATGATTATGATGATGCCAGCCACTTCGTTTGCTATGTTCTCTAAAATAATGCTAGATAAGAGTTTTGTAAGTACGTAGCGTCTTTTAAAGACACTGACTGTTCATCGTACTTTCACAATAAGTAAATAATCTTAAATGATCATTAACTTATGATTATCTCGCTACGGCTCTCGTTGTCACTCGTTTACTTAAATGTCGCTGTTCATAACTATATAGGTATAAGTGAATCTTACGTTTTATTCACAATACAAAGAACTAAAAATGTAAGAGTAAAAAATTTAATATAAACTATCAAAATTGTGAGTTTAAGGGCCGATTTTTTCAACGTTAAAGACCGAGGAATAATTTTAAATTTCTGACAGTTTTTCAATATAAAAACTGTCTGACGTCAATTTTATTCCACGGTTGTAAGTTATCAGATGTTGGAAAAATCTGCCCTTAGTATATGATCATGTGAGGGTGAGTTTGCTTGTGCTTAAGCGAGAATATGTGTATGTGAGATAGAAAGTGAGAGTGGTACATGTGTGCAAAAAATATTTTACCACCTTTTTTTCTTTTTCGTAATAATTATGATAAGTTTAGTAGCCAGGGTGTTAGTTAGTATCTAGCACGATTATAATTAGGTATCTCAAAATGATGACAGTTTACGACTTAGCTGCAATTACTACATTTTATTTTTATTTAAGAGTCTGTCTTTTTTTACTCTTTTCTAATAAATAAGACTGGTTCAAGAGTGCTTAAAAGAATTGAACTTAAGAAAATAATCATCCAATTAACAAAAACATGCCAATTCAGTGTGTGACTATTTTATCCCAAAAATTTATATTATAGTTTCTTCATGTCCGTCTGTCTGTCTGTCTGTCTGTCCGCGGTCTAGCTCCAAGACCCTTAGTACTAGAAAGTTGTAATTTGGCATAGGTATACATATTAATTACGTCGACAAAGTGGTAAAACAAAATTATGAAAAACATTTTTTTTTAGGGTACCTCTTATACACGTAAAGTGGTAATGTTTATTTTTTTATTTTTTTACCCCATAGTGAGGGGTATCATTAGAAAGGCCCTTTAAAAATATTGTGAATTTGTGAAAACCATTTTTGGATTCAGGGATCTGTTTGCGAAATATTAAGCTTTAAAGTGCTAATTTTTGTTAGAGTCAAGTGTCCCCCCCCCTGCCAGCTAAATGGTTGGTTTTGGATATGTGAAAAAAATCACAGCAGTAGTTTAAATAACGAAATTAAAAGAAAAACTATTACAGTTAAGTAGGCTTTACAAGTTAACGAGTAATAATCGACCAACTTAACTTTGCAGTTGCAAAAACATGTTTTCCCATACATTTCGTGTAGGAGAACATATTTTTCAACTACAAAGTTAAGTTTGTTTTTTGGATAAATTCATCCCAACTATGGAAACCTTCATTGTGCGTGGTCCGACACGCACTTGGCCGGTTTTTTTTTATCCTATACTGTCCTACTTCTTGAAAAATGTCTCCTGCTGTCTCTCTCTTTCTGCTCCTTTCTCTCCACGCGTAGCATGACCACCATAGAAAAGGGTTTTGTCGACGGAAGAATAGACAAAATGGCAGATTGTGTTTGTTTATCTGTCATTTTGTTTATTCTTCCGTCGACAAAATTCGTCTCTATGGTGATCATGCTACGCGTGCTGGTCAGTTCGTTAAGAACTTCAACTTACTAATTGATCGGTTCTTATAATCTTCTGCTCGCAACTTCGTCTTCCTCAAGAATTGGGCTATCAGTATCCAATGGAAAAACATTTTTTGAAATCCAACTAGTAGTTCCAGAGATTATCCCCTACATACAAACTTACAAATAAACAAACTTACAAACAAACAAGTTTTAATTCTTTATAATATTAGTATAGAAAACGAATCGTACTTACCAAAGGTAGTTTTTTGTATTGCTAAACTGGGCATATAAATAGATTCGTAAGCTTTTGTCTGTTATAGCTACTTCCTTATAGGAGGGTCAACTATGTAAGCCTATGAGATAGATAGAATATTCTTCTTCTTCTCTCTGCTTGCTTCTTCTTTCTTCCTTCTTCTTGCTTCTTCTTTCTTCCTTCTCATTGCTTCTTCTTTCTTCCTTCTTCTTTTCTTTCTTATTCTTTATTTTCTTCTTCTTCCTTGTTCTTCTTTCTATGAGGTCTTTCTTTCTTATAATAAAGTTCGTAAATTATCGGAATCGGCTATTAAGGTGCGATGCGGTTTATGATGTTCACTTTTATTTTGAAATCTATACCTACACACGAGTATTGTAGATTTCAAGGTTATATTATAGCATGGCTATTGAGAGCAAGGACTTTGCCACTGTATATCATTACGCCGGAATTTCTCGAAGGAGGCAAAGGCTAAAACCAAATTTCACCAATTCTGCTGTAACTATAACTTCGTTATTATAAAAGTCGAGCCTATCGACTGCATATGGTCATCCACGGATCAACCCCGGCAAGCGTAGCTTAACCTGATGGATCGACCCGTGCGGCTGTTATTACTTAGCCAAGAGCTCCTCACCCCACCCCACCTCCTCGAGCCTGTTGTCATTCACCAGTCAATAAAAATACCAGAATATATTCCAAAAAATATGGAAAACCCAATAGGTGGTGTAAATGCTTTGTTCAAAGCAAGCGAGCTTCATGTGGATGACCTATTCTATTATTAACGCTGGCGTATGGTTTCCTGATCAATATTCCTGATTCGGAAACCTACATGGTTGCCTTACCTACATAATGTTCAACTCGGTGCACACATTTGTACATTTTCCGAACAAAAAAAAAAAACTAATTCCGAAGAATTAGGAATTCTAATCAGGAAACCGTACGTATGCGGTCAGCCTTAAACCAGTAGGTTTGGCAAAGCCACAGATGAATATAAATGGTTCACTCCGTAAAATCATTTAATGAAAAGCGACTCTTGCTACGACACAATAAAGTGCAATTCAGATCGCACAGCACTAACTACAGTTTTATTTACCTAGAAGTTGCCTCTCTTTCTATCGCGTAACTCTTATATCTTCCGACTACGTTACGCTCACTGAATTGGCCCGACAAGTCGAGCCCGCCGCGTACTTGTAGCTTCATACCTAAAATGCGGAGTGAATCATTTGTATTCATCTGTGGCAGAGCTTCTAATTTGGTAATAAACAATAGTAGCTCAATTATTTATTTTCATTTCTATGTTAAGTTTTTCTTTAGCTCCTATTTCAGCTCGAATGTATAGCTTTTACAATAATTCCTAATTAATCTCTTTTTGTATCAGCTCAAATATTATCTTGTTCGTTTCCAGCCTGTTTCCCGACTGTCGCATTTCGTATTTCTTCGTGTTGGCGAACGAGACGTACAAAACGTACAAACTGAACCCCATCGAACAGGACGACAAGTGGATCGCTGACGAGAAAATGTAAGTGTCAAGTTTTAGCTATTTGCGACGTTACCAACTTTTAGAATTAACGCTCTTAATTAAAATTGTACTCTAGAATCCATGTCACTTCCTCAGATACATTTTCAATCGTTATTGATTTGACAAAGTTGACTGTTGAAGCAAAATTACTCCTTAACATAGTGTTCATAAACGTAATCTCTCAAGATATCGTGGTATACTAATACCACAATCGAATAAATAAACTTTGGTTCAGAATACCTCAGAAGCCGGACATTAAAGAATAAGTGATCTCACGTATTAGACGGCCACGATTCCGGCCATAGTGGCCGTCTAGATGTATTGTAGTTAGTTGGCCGTTGCGACCAAGTGCGCGATTTGTATCAATTTCTATAGTTCACCTGGTCGCTGCGAGCACTGGTCGTGGTCATGGCCACCTAGTGCGCGAGATTCCTAAAATACTTCTCAAAATTATTATCGACTCTATAACTTACGACTTTAAATCGATTTCAATCTAGCAATAAATATTTGTTCTGCCTAAGATCTGCAGATAGCTGTGGAGGGCAGCGGAAAATAAACCTTACTACTGTTTAAATTATTGACACTTTACCTTAACTCTATTCCAGACGCGCGAAAAACCACTTCTTCGGCAAGATCCCACTCGGTGAACCTAGACCAATGCCTATTGTGATGTCTACTACTGAAAAGGTAAGATTTGTATCCACTCCCCCTTCGATCGTTGCTCAGCTTGTAGTTTTAAATTCCTCAGTAATAATAAGTACCTGGGTGACCGAGCTCTGCTCTGGTGAAATTAGAGAATGCTCATTTAATAGTATAGGAAAGTTCATACTAATCCGTATATAGTACCTACTTATTCCATGCTGCCATGATAGTAGATACTTACTAATTCCATGCTGCCATGTCATTATTCTAATGTCATTATTCTCATGTCATTATTAAATATTTTGTTCTAATTTCTGGGCGACCAAGCTAAGCTCGGGTGAAAATATGGAGAAAACGAATTTTCCCAGAGACCTAGTTAGATCGATTTTTCGCTCCCGTAAACCCCTATATTGCAGCTTTCATCGAAATCTTTAGAGCCGATTTCGAGAACGTGAGTACAAATATTCTTCTTCTTCTTCGTATCGTTCTTGACAGAGCGGTCGTGATCACAATGAACTATGTCCAGTCGCAGGTGTAGTCGTTGCCCGCCTCACGATCTCCCTCCATCTGGTTCTGTTACATGACAGTCTGGCGCATTCATTAACAGGGCCTCCAACCGCGGATTTTATTTGATCGGTCAACCTCATTGGTGACCTCTCGCGTGGCCTATTAACTTCCACTCTGCCCTGCACCACTAGACGCTCTATGGACCAACTTCAGAGTACAAACAAATATATATACTTATAAATATAAATACAAATATTGCTCGTAGTATGAGATGGGATTATCCAAGTTCGATCCAGCCTTCTTGTTGTCTTCCCCCAATGACGCCCTAAGCCGAGGTTCGTACCCCACAGGGGGTGCCGTTAATGAGCGTCGCCTAGCATATACTTAATTAGTACTACGCCCTGGCTGGAGCCTTTAAGTTAGTAGCTCAAGATAGCCACAGGACAGCTCGGGTAAGTAGTTACGATCTCAGAGGTTAACTACGAGATGCCATAGTAATAAAACATATTATCTGATATTCATAATCAATTTTTATGATTTTTTGGATTTATTCTGGAATAATTATTATAAAATAATGTTGATGGATGGAGAGGAAGACCAAATAAAATATGGATTTATGGATGGATGGATTGTGTGAGGGATGATGAAAGAAAAGAGAAAGGAGTGAATGATAGCGTGACGGTTGACAGAGGAGAATGGAAGAAAAAAACGTGTGCGCCAACCCCACGTACTAAGGGACGAGGGCAGGAAAATGATATTGGATTTATGCTAGAAGGCTAAAAACAACCTCAAACGGCCAAAATATTCGTATCGTATTGGGAGTTATATTGTCGCCCTCCCCGCTAACTGTCGTATCTCACAAACTGACATTACCTACGTGTCCAGAACTTTGTTTCGAAAAAGTTCTCTCTAATCGTCGTGTGTCGTTTACCGTTTAAAAGATAATCACGTATTTTGTTTTGCGTGAGTTTTGTTTGAGGAAAAAATATTCTCACCACCTGTCGTATATGCACACATCGTCGTCATCATACAGTTAGTGAATTAAAGATTAAGTGAAGAGCTATTTATAAAAAGTTATTAATTCATTAATAAAGCCACAGCTAACGCAACTATATTAACATGATTGTAGCGCCCGACCGAAAAACTGTTGCCCTGGAAAAATATAAATTGCTAGTTACGACAGTTAGTGGGGAGGGCGACGATATTTTCCAGCCATTTGGGGTTGAAACAATAGGGCCAAGGGGTCCGAGCACCCACTTTGTTTTTCGAGACATCGCCAAGAAGTTGGTCGACTCTTCACGTGACCAGAAGGCGCGCCTATTTTTTGGGCCAAAGAATCAGCATCGCCATACAACGTGGCAATGATGCCAGCCTTTTGAGCAATTTTTTTTGTACTGTTTGGTTATATAAATGTCTAGATAGAGTGTCGTGCTGCAAAAAATAAAACGAATTGGCGAACTCTTTTATGCTGGTGTGCGTTACAGCAATTTCTTACACTCGCACCACGTCATTGTGCTTTTCTAGTGTACGTGTATTTAGCGGCCAACAGTCGGAAGTAGTCGGGAGAGCAGTGGTGGCCCAGTGGTAACAGCCGTGACTTACGAGTTGTAGGTCGTAGGTTCGAACCCAGACAGGCGCTTTACTTTGTGTAAATTATTTCATCACCACTGCTCTCAAAACGGAGAAGGAAAACATCGTGAGGAAACCGGCATGTCCTGGAACCGAAAATTCGAAGACATGTGACATCTACCAACCCGCACAGGGCCCGCGTGGTGGATTACAGCCCACTCCCTCTCACAGAGAGGAGGCCTGTGTCCCAGCAGTGGGAACATTTATAGGCTGATGATGATGAGTCGGAAGCTATTTTTTTCCGACAGCTTTGACTGTTTATCTAGACATATTTTTATCTTTGCTTGTTCCGTAAAGTGACAGATATATTTTGTTTCTATTTTTACAGACAGCTGAAGCTGTCACCGAAAAGCTGTCTACGGATGGAGCATCGTCAGTAGAATATTCAATTATGATTATATTTATTGCAATTTTTATCAACATTTTCACGAGTTAAATCATTTAAATCTTAATAGGAAGAAATATAATAAAAGTAAACACTTAGTTCTAACAGTTTTTTAAAATGAGATAATATTCATTAGTTTCGAATTAAGTTATTTATTTTTTAGTTAATTATTTAAGATTCTTGTTTTTTATGTTTTCCAAGACTGTTCCCGCCTTAAAATACTGGTTTTGGATTTCTGAACTTTCAAAATGATTTATTTCTATAAAATAATTTTAAATTGTCTAGTGACTACCTTTTCAATGTATTAATTCGAACCTCGACAAAAATACTGTAGTCAAAAACTAAATACTTAGGTCACTATAATTCAATGTTTTTATTTGTCTTAAAATGATGCTTACCAAATAAAATAATATTATTTATTAAAACGCTTTTGATCAAACGTGTAAAAATAAGGTGATTTCTATTTTCATTAAGTCACATTCCCTCATTTAATTTTATGATCTGCGATCACTATAAACAAACCGTAACACGGAGAAGTAATATTTTTTTGTAAAATTAAATCAATTTTGAATATTAACAATTTAACAGTTTTATTTTATTTTATTATATTCGGGAAACTTACAGCTAACTTACACAGTGTTCTTAAATTATATAAAATTGAAGGCCATTTACAAGTTTCCACAGATAAAAAAAGTTTAGTAATTCTAGTCATAATGTATTTAAAAATGAAACAAAAAAATGTATTTTTAAGTCTCAATCAATTTATTTAAGCTTTTACATAATTATGTAATTTGTAAATATTTTTATTTCTATATTGTATTAAAATTTTAATGTGCCTTAGTCTTAAAATTTTAAAT
This sequence comes from Agrochola lychnidis, assembly GCA_963680765.1. NCBI lineage: Eukaryota > Metazoa > Arthropoda > Insecta > Lepidoptera > Noctuidae > Agrochola > Agrochola lychnidis. The sequence continues at coordinate 4,256,105 of OY796856.1, read as the reverse complement.
TATCCTAATAAAATATGAATATAACTTGATTAATATAAATAATATTAATTATACGTTTTGTATATTTAAGTAACTTGTTTTATTTTTGTTGTTTTCTAACAATTTAACGGATACTTATATGATTCTAAGTCATTGATAATTCTTTCTACCTTAATTTTATACTTTAGGAAAAACGGATGATTAAAACGAAAATTAAAACTTGAACATATTTTTATTAATAAAAAACTTGACATAAATTGATAAAAATATTGTCTTTAAGACTAAAAAAAAAGCGGCCAAGTGCAAGTCGTACTCGCCCATGAAGGGTTCCGTAGCAGCAAGTAACGATAAGTTTACGATTTATGACGTATTAAAAAAAAACTACTTGCTAGATCTCGTTATATGTACATTATATATTTTTTTTAGTTTTATCATTCTCTTATTTTAGAAGTTACAGGGGGGGACACACATTTTACCACTTTGGAAGTGTCTCTCGCACAAACTATTCAGTTTAGAAAAAAATGATATTAGAAACCTTAATATCATTTTTGAAGTCCTATCCATAGATACCCCACACGTATGGGATTGATGAAAAAAAAAAATTTTGAGTTTCAGTTCTAAGTATGGGGAACTCCAAAATTATTTGTTTTTTTTCTATTTTTGTGTGAAAATCTTAATGCGGTTCACAGAATACATCTACTTACCAAATTTCAACAGCATAGCTCTTATAGTTTCAGAAAAAAGTGGCTGTGACATACGGACGGACAGACAGACAGACAGACAGACAGACAGACAGACATGACGAATCTATAAGGGTTCCGTTTTTTAACGGAACCCTAAAAAGTTACAAAATCCTTCGGAGGAAGTAATGGCGGAATAAACTCCCCAGTATGCCACGAAACCAAAAAACATTATCGATCTTATCTTTTTACTTTAATTTTATTCCCCCATCATTTATGACACAGACTTCCATAACTCACAGCACTAAAGTACATTTTCGGCTAACCATCTGTATACATAGTTCTTGTAGTTCGTATCCCAGAGTAAATGCTGATAAACTTGGTCGAGAGCTCGTTCCGCCGCTAATTGAGAGTCGTCTAAATTGCTGTTCACACTTTCTACCCAGATTGAGAACTGTGGAGAGAAATAAAATGTTTAGATGTGGTAATAGCTAAATGACTCAGGCGCGGACTGAGGCCGCAGAGTTGACATCCGCGACGGATGATCCGCATGGGCATCTAATTTTGTAAAAATTAGAGACGGGGCGCGGACCGTCCGCGAAATAAGTAGAACAACATCACGTCTTCAATTCGATAGCATAGTTTTTTTTCCTCCAAACGCATTTGAGCTTTGTAAGAGATAAACAAGATTAGTAATGTGCAGTCCACAAGGTAAAAATAAAATGTCGATCATCGAATAAGTGGGATCTTAATCAGTGAATTTACTTTATTTTTATTGCTTCTTGACATCTACTATTAAAAGTAAAGTGTTTTATTCCAACATCTCTATTAGATGTTATTTAACTTTTGATACTTACTTGGTGACTTTGGTCATCGTCAGCGATATTATCAGCAAGAATGAAAATCACCTCTTCAAGTTTCTGAGGACCACCGTACCTGAAATAAAAAATCATATTTATTATGAGGTAGCTATTATATCAGTCCCTAAGTTCACCTTGGGTAGACCAACTACCGCCATGCTTGGCGACAGTTTTTAAGTGAAAACTTCTTTAGGCGCATAGGTCATTTTCGAGATGGATGAAAGAATTGAACTCGCGACACCGTTACTGACACTTCATTTTTGTAAACGCGATTGTGTTCTTTATTCATATTACGTTACGGATCAATGTTCTATGCAAGTATTTTTCTTCCACCAAGGCGATCTTGTTCAAGTTTTCACTTCTGTCGGCACTCCCGGAGTGCCATTGTTTTTTTTTTACAAAAAAAGACGTTTTAAAAAGTGTAGTGGCATTTTAGCCACCGTTGTATTACTGGAACGCAATCAGCTGTCTTATTTCATAGTAGGTGACCGAATCAGCTCTTGCTGTTTACTTTAGGTACTTAAATGGATACGGAAATACACATACATTTTCCTGATTTCTAAAGTTCTTATTCTCATGAAGTTGATCGCTAAGTTTGCATTCGCGTAACTGCTTCTTGCAACTGCAGCGAAGATTTTCACTCGTTCCTCAACACCGTATGGGCTATCTGCTGCTATAGTTTGCTCGAGTAATCTAAAAGAAATAACAGTTCCATTTGAATATTGGTAAAATACGAAAGTCATAAAATCTAGCTCAAAAGTACAGTAGGAAAGTCTACGAGGTGTTATGAAGGCAATGCAGTGAATCTAACGATGAAACAGATTTCGATTATGTGGTTGTGCCTAAGATCGTTCCTAGTGGCACGCCAAACTCATTTCTTAGTAAACCTTACGCTATTGATCTCTGAAGATCAATAACCCACAGTGATGGGCATAAAAAGCTGGGTATCGACTCAAATATCCTACCCAAACTTACAACTTACTTACCCACTTATAAAGGCTTTGTCTTGCGAGCATGCCAAGGACTCCAAAATGACGAGTCTCTCATAAAGGGACAGTTCGATCTCCAGTCTTGCCTTCAAGGCTTCTATAATTTTTTCGTCACCTTCCCTTACCATCGTACAGTACACAGCTGGTCTGATCTCATGAGGGATGTTGGGATTACTGGAACCAAAAGGTCATATAATTAAAGTTTCTGAACCATTGTTTGGTAAAAATGGAAGTCTAATAGTTTTCTTGCTAGCGTTTGATTAGGTATGGCCAGAAACAAATGATGAAGATTATCAAATTGAATGTTTTAAATTGAAAATGACAGTTAAATGCCTGTTTATTTTGCAGCTTTTACGAGGGTTTTTATAACTCTATTATATCTTCTGCGAAATATTTGTTTCGTGAACTTTTTAGTATATTATGTAAAAACTTATAAGCACTGTTTTTTTTAAATACGAGACTTACACTTCTTCATTATTGTGAGGATCGTAGAACCAGTTCTTGGCAGCGGCTATGCAAGGTTGGTACTTAGCTCTGCAAGCGTGGTCCATCACCAAGCCTCGAGTCAACGTCTGCATTACTGGCTCAAAGGTAACCACATCAGGGTGGAATCCTATATTTTCTTCAAAAGCTCGTATTGTTTTTTGAACCATTCTCTGCAGCAAGAAATATTGTTATTTATAAATATTTTTTTTGTCATTCTAATTATAATTACGGTGACACTAACCGTGTCACCGCCTTCTGTATACTTCTGCAATACCAATGCAATTGCCATCACAGAAACAAAGCTTCTTCTATTGTATGCTTTTTTGCCTTTTAGGTTCCCACTTTTTTTCGTGTGACAGGATTTAAAGAATTTTACACTACCTATAAAACATTTCTTGCTTACCAAGTAAATATCTTGATCTAAATCGTCGTTGACAATAACGTAGGCTTCCAAGCGTTTCCTCAAGAAGTCCATGTTTCTGACAAAAGCTTTCCATGGTGCGTATTCGGTTTCATGTTCCATAGTTAGAACCAATCTGAATGCGATGTCATAGTTTAACCTTCCTGTTCTAGCTATGTTAAGAATATCGTCTACGAGCTGTGAACAAAATATGATTATGATAATATTTTATTCATTCATCAACATGCACTTTGCTATGTTGCTATTTTCATTACCTATATAGTACCTATTTTACAGTTAAGTAATACGGTCGAAAATCTAGAACAGTTAATTCTCAAGTCATACTTATGATGCAGTTTTGCTTTATTACCCATTTTGTCGTCTCGATGTCTGAGAAAGCTCCGTGTGGTAGCAAAGAATGCTTGTGTAATATGAAAGTACAAAGTGCTGCCTTAAAGTATCCTACATTTTTTGTAGATAATTAGCCCTATGTCAGAACACACGGAATTTTTTGTTACTTACCGTAGCACGATTAAGTGGATGAATTTGTGCCCTAGTATCTGGTTCTTCAAGAGCTTTAATGATTCTTTCCCAAAGATCAAGTCCGTAGTTGACGCGATAGTATCCTGATAAAGAGCAAAGAGAAGTTAACAGTCATCAAAATTAATTTCATCATTTGAAAACATACGGAGACATGTCTTCACATGGTTTCTGTATATTCTTCGGATGAACTTAGTCAGTATTGTAGCCCTTGAAGAGCGCTAGCTTGTAGATCAATATTGTGTGAGGGCGTGGAATAATAGATGATCACTATTTAGTATATTTATTTTATACTAGCTTTTGCCCGCGGCTTCACCAGCATCATCATCATCATCATTTCAGCTGAAAGACGTCCACTGCTGGACATAAGCCTCCCCCGAGCACCGCCACTTCGACCGATTCTGTGCTTTCCGCATCCAGCGGATTCCTGCGGCCTTCACAAGGTCATCGGTCTATCTTGTGGGAAGCCTTCCAACGCTACATCTTCCAGTACGTGGTTGCCACTCCAGAACCTTTCGACCCCATCGGCCATCCGTTCTGCGAGCAATGTGCCCTGCCCATTGCCACTTAAGTTTGGAAATTCTTCGGGTTATGTCGGTTACCTTGGTTTTCCTACGGATCTCTTCGTTTCTGATTCAATCACGTAGGGAAACTCCAAGCATAGCGTTCTCCATTGCCCTTTGGGTAACTTTTAGCCTTCTGATAAGGCCCATTGTGAGCGACCACGTTTCAGTACCATGGGTCATCACTGGTCAAGGCTTTCGTCTTGAGACATTGTGGTATGTGGGACGAAAAGATATTGCGTAGCTTCCCGACCGCTGCCCAGTTGAGTCGGATTCAACGATTGACCTCTTTCTCGAAGTTGGACCTACCTAGCTGGACAGTTTGTCTTAGGTAAATATACTCGTCCACAACTTCGAGCGTAGCATCTCTGATCTTCATGAGAGTGGGTATCACATGGGCTTTTGACATGACCTTTGTCTTGTCCAATAGTACTTTTCTTTTACGCAACGGAGCAATGAAGAGAGTAATGCTACCTTTTGAGTATTTTTTTATCTTACCTTGTCCCTGAATATTGAAAAGGATCCAGTCGTCATCGAGAGGAACTGGCAACAAAATTACACCTGACGTATCTGGCATTATCGTTTCAGGATGTATTTTGTCTCCATAAAAGTTACGTTCCCTGCCAGTAGTATAAGTGAGCGGCACTTGGTACCACACATTGGGCTTATTGGAGAAACCGAACCTCTCCTGGAAAAGGTAATTAATATACAACAAGGAAAACTTATTAAAAAAGTATCAGTTTCAGTTAAATAGATGCTTTATGGTATAAAATGATTCTGCCTGCATGGCACGCGCAGCATGACTACTGAAGAAATGGAGGAAATGACAGATAAATGAAAGGTTGTAGAAATATTTTTACACAGTACAACATTTTTACAGTACTACGGCGCGAGCATGTCGGTGATGCGAATCCATATCAAAAATCGCTCAACGCGCATAGAGAAGATTTCACATTTATTAATTAATAAATATTAACATTTATTTTCGAGTAAGATGAACCCACTGCGTTAGTAATAACATTTATATATTAGTCTATGGTAACGTCGATAAAAGTGGTGATACTATGCGTGCACGCTGGTTGTGCTTGTCCTTGATTAAGCGCATCAATAGAGTGTAAGGAGTCTTCGGTTCTTTAGTTTTGTTGTATTATAATATGAATACTTAAAATTACAAATGACACAGCTAGTTATTTAAAATGAAATCAATTTACCTGGATAATTATCAGTATATTACTGTTTAGCTGTAGTACATTTAGTAATGGGTATCCATTAGTCTTAGTCCACGGTTCCAAGAACTGATCGAAATCACTAAGCAAACCGTTATTGTTTCCTATCCATTGGCTATTAACAGCATCTATGAAGTTCATCGAGTTGACTGATCCTAACCATCTGGGAAAAAAGACATGGCTTAAGGAATTGGCAAAGCTGGACTGGCCACGTTGTTATTAAAAATCACTTACTTATTATGCAACATGCAACAGAAAAACTTGCCGAAATGTAACATCTCGAAAAACACACACACATGACACACAACACACGCTCACTCTCTTACTCAATATTAGGTACTCACAAACACGGCACTTATCTCAAATTATTTTATTAATTTCATTTCTTTAAGTATTTTGTTAAAAAACCTTTGTTATGAAACAACCTACCCTCTCACTTAACTAGGAGTCGGGTGTTGGTAGCTGCGCCACAGTTTTAACTATTGCAGCTCTCATTGTTTAACATTTTTGTCTTTGATGTATTTGTTTTTGTTCCCAATAAACAATTTATTATTATTAATGCTTCTATACATATTTTGTTTCAAATATTGTGTGATTCGTCATCAAATTAATTTCAAAAGAGTTTCAACCTTGATAGCAATGTCTGGACTCCTAATCAAGGTTTGCAACTCTTTGGTCATTCAAATAACCGTACACATAGTTTGAATGTTTTTCTTTTGTTTTTATACTCTTTTTGGAACCGTAGTTGACCATTGATTTACTTTATCGCTTGTAGCAATTTCTTTTAAGGCGCTGGCCCACCGCGGCGCACGCTGTGCACGGACACGCGGCGCATTTTAGCTGTGTGGGTTCGTTTGTTTGACAACGTGGGTCTACGATTTTCACTGCAACACACACTATAGGTATACGAATATTAACCCACGACTATGTAACAACATCCCACCTCCTGCAGTGCAGCTACGCAGACGCACGCTTCCGTGTACCGCGTGCATAGCGTTGACAACGTTGAACTGCGTGGGCGCATTATTCAAGCACGCCACGCATGTAGCAATTACGTTATTAATCTTGTATTCGTGCGTAGCGTGTTTGTGGGTTGCAGTGGACGTTATAACATACATTTTCTTGCAAAGGGAAGCTAGACAGACGTGCGTAGCCGGAGAGGCTCAAATTAGGCGCCCACGCAGTTCAACGCTGTCAACGCCATGCACGCGGTACACGGGAAGCGTGCATCTGTGTAGCTTCACTGCGGGAGGTGGGCCGTGGTGACATAGTCGTGGGTTAATATTCGTGTATAGTGTGTGCTACAGTGGATACGTATACCCACGATGTCAAACAAACAAACCCACGTAGCCAAAATGCGCCGCGTGCCCGTGCACAGCGTGCGCCGCGGTGGGCCAGCGCCTTAAATCAGATAAAGAAAAAGGTCAAAAACGCGTAAAGTATGAATTAGATCTTTTTAAGACTTACCCTGCATTCAAAAGTGCCCTCGCTGCCAACTGGATGAAGTCAGTACGTGCATCACCAAGCACAATCCTCATCATCCTCATTAATGCTGGAGCCTTATACTTCAGAATTCCATTCACACCGATATGGTCTCTAATTACTTCATCATCGAACAGATCATCTTCTGGTTCTAGTACTCCTGACTTCGAGTACGAATCACGAAGTAAGCTCTCTTGTATCACTTCAGTGACGAATAAGGTATTGACGTCTAGCTGATGTCTGAGCAAGCCCAAGCCGTGTTGGTACTGAGAAAAAAGTAATACGTGTGTAACCTGTTTCAACTAAAGAAATAATAAATTATTTTATAACTCAACTGTGCGATTTCAAGAACCTACCATTCTCATCATTTCCCAGCTTGCATACGAAGCAAGGCCCGACACGATCCATTCGTACCGCCAGTTTTGTGGGGAGATCTCATACCCAAACCATTGCTTGGCCATTGCTTCTGCTAGTTTCGGTAGCGCTATACTCCTCTGCTTAATGGCGTGGTTTGTTTCCATGAACACGTAGGGTTCCCTGATAACATAGTGTGATCAATTTTGAACGTAAATATTACCTAAATATAATCTAAAGATAATCTGAAATTGCAGCCAAAATAAAGTCGAGCATGGCCCATACTCGACTTTACCAGGATGCGGCACCTAAAATCACAGTTCTGACCGTGGAGCGGTAAGGGTTTCTTTTGTGACGCCATCTACAACGTCACATGTCTACGCGTCTAAGACCTGGCGTCACACAAATCCGCGTTACCGCGCGATGAGTATATATACGACCTCCCGACATCAATCGTTGGGGTCTCCTGGCTGGAGGCTCTAAGTGTAGAAGCTTATGGCACCCACAGGAAAATCCGGTTAAGCAACCACGGCCTTAGTGGTCAAAACTGCGAGAAGCCATTTAAAAAAAAAAAAAAAAACAATCGTTGGGCAGTTTCCTGCCAGACACGACAGTCGTCTGGTCGGAGGATCCTCCCTTTTCTATAGAGGATGCGTGAACTCTTCACCATGTTCCTCATACCTCTATACTATAAGATATTCCATGAGTAGAAAAGAGACAAATATAATGAATGTGGATATGTTCTGAATTAGAAGTAAATATATGAAAAAAACTAAATATATCCGAAAATTTCGTTGCAATATTTAAGATTTATTAGGTGATGTGGCCAAATAATGCTCATGACGCATGTTGGTAAAGTTGCGCATGTGGAGATATACCGCGCCCGTGGCAAGCTTGGTATATTTGGAGACGCATTGAACGATATAGATGGTGCAATCCACGAAGACGCGCCCCACTCCGCACCACTCCGTACTATAATATTACAGTTTAGGGCCTGTAACCACGTTTTTCAAACGCGCCGTCGAAGCGCGTTTTAGAAACGCGCGTCGACGGCGCGCTTTTATCCTACAGAGCAGTTTGGGCGCGTGCGTATCGCGTCTGTATCGCTACAAACGCGCGTCGACGGCGTGTTTAAAAAACGTGGTGTGCATAGGCCCTTACAGTACAGTAATCGTGGAGTGGGACGCGTCTTCGTGGATTGTACAATCTGTATAAGGGGTGTTGGCTAGCCTCAGTCATAATTATAATTTCGTAATAATTGGTAAATTTAATGAAATTGAGGTCAAGAGCAGGCAATGAAAAAAATATATGTTAAATTAGAGCATTTTTTTGATAACTAAATCTGTGAATATTTTATATTATGTTTATATAACATAATGTAATTAATTTGTAAAGTTGTGTCTAACGCGAATAAAACACTGAGAATCACGCAAAAACTATCAAGCGTATTTTTCTGAAACCTTCACCATTTTAGATGTCAATTAATTTTTTAAAGACAATTTAATGATTTATTTTTTAGCATTTGTGTTTTATTAAATTACCTTTTGTTTTATGTACAATAAATTCATAATGCGTCTAATTTGGGACAACGGTCTTTGATAGGCGAGTGCTATTACTGGCTAGACATACGACGCGTTGCGTGAGCTCAGCACAGAACACGCAAGCTAACCACTCAAGACCACTAGCATTTAGTGGCGTCTTAATGCCTAAACTATTTTAGTAGTAACTGCTAGGACTTACCAAATACCAACTGTGGAAAGAGCATTCCAATCTGTTGACACGTCTGGAAGAGCCACAATATTCATTCTACCATCTTGATCCTGAACGATTTCTGTGTAATGCTTGTTAGTCCATTCATTCAAGTTAGTGTAGAAGAAGTTAATAGCTATTCCAGCTTGAGCATCCTGATTAGAGATGCCTCCTCTTCCGTATATTGCAACGTTTGTAATTGGTATGTTGATAATGGAAAAGTTGTGAGCAATCATTCCGCAAAGATGTGGCGGCCCCACCAATGGACGAAATTGATTTCTGAAATAATAAGTTAATAAATATAATATACTTGAAACCAGATTCATACATGGTCAATGGTATAGGATGCGGAGGAAACAGGGTCAAGTTGTAAGTAAAATTTTGATAGTGTTGCGGCGGCGTAAGCCTTAGGGTGAAATCGAAATTTCTTTAGTGGACTGTATCAGGGCGGTTCTGTGACACAAGTAGGTGGTTTGGCGATATGGGAAATACTGAAATGGTACCTGCTTGGTTAGCTATGGCGGAGACACGGTGAGAAGTTTCCTTAGCCACGTGGCGGGCGCCCGTCCAGGATATCACGTACGGATGAGGATCTGCACTTCCCACAACACACAGACACACACTTGCACAGTTTAATCACAATCTTCGTTCTTCGCGGTGAAATATGAGTCCTTTTCGACTTTGTGTTGATTTTGACCCACAAGCGGCGATGTCGATTGAGAAACTGCGGTTTCTTTATAATGGCGGCGTATGCGCCATGACGAATCTTCCGTTTCGCTCTCGCTCAGGTACCACCAGGGTTGCGGAAAGGAGAGAGAGGAATCGGAACAAAGAATGAAGCGGAAGGAATCTTGTGTAGCACAGATACCAATTAGAGTTGCCAGTAATTAGGCATGAAATATAAAATGAGTAAGTTATGGCGTTAACAGATAGCTATTGGAATATATAAATACTAGAGAAACCTTCTTCTTTTCGTGTGGTAAGTGCCTGGTACCTGGTGTCAGAGTTTTAATACCACCCATGGGCCTCTGACTTGGCTATAATGCCGTCGAGAAGATGTTTACCTTCACCGTTTTTGAAGAAAGTGATAATAATTATAGAATGCGCACATGAATCCGAAAAGATAGAGGTGCCTGCATTGGGTTCGAACTCGAGACCTATGTGACTTGACAGTCCGACGGACATACCACTAGGCTATCACTGCTACTAGAGAAATGATTGGAAGATGGATGAAAAATTAAAATTATTATGATAATTATTACAATATTTGGTTTTTACCACCGTAGTTTAAGCAAATAATAATCGAGGATAAAAAATAACGTTAACTCCAATTTTGAAATAAGTCAGAAAGACAAAAAACGTATATTTTAGCAATTCTGAATAAAATACGCGGAGCGAAATAATTGTACGTACAAATGTTATAACTGGCTTATCCCACTGTCTCTGGGAAGGTTAACTACTGTTTTTTTTTTTTACGAAAAATCTCCTTTTCTCTACTTCCTAGGAGTAGTGTTAGCTCAGTGGTAGCGGCCCCGACTTACGAATAGTCGTGGGTTCAAACTTAGGCAGGCGCTTTATTTTTTGTAATTTATTTCATTACCACTGAACTCTCAATACGGTGATGGAAAACATCGTGAGGAAATCGGAATATCCTAAAAACAAAAATTTGAAGACAAGTGAAATCTATCAACCTGCACTGGGCCCGCGTGGTTGATTACCTGTGGGTAAGGAAGCCTGTTTCCCAACAGTGGGAATATTATAGGATGATTATGCTATGTTATGCTCATCTTATACTAATTGTTTCGAAGTACTTACTCGCTGTCGCTCTCCAGCAAAGAATTTGACACTATAATGATACAATCATATAGTGTCACCTTCTAAATGAAACCTTAAACGTCTTGTGACTAGGTTCATGATGTAATAGCACATTATAGTTTTGAAGAAGGTAAGTAGGTAGTACTTACGTGCTGTTCTCCTCTAGTTGAGAATTCGCAAATAAATGTGTATAATCCAGGTTGTTGAACTTGAAACGTATTAGTGGTATCTCTGTAGGCTCATCCACACAGGGGAACACGCGTCTTGCGTAAGTCGGATGAAGATTCATTGCCACGTAGGTGCTGCGAATTTAGGTAATATGGTTATTAATAAAATATTAAACTAACAAAAGCGGCTATTTTGGCCGATTTTTCAAGCAATAATTTTATCTGAAGAATAAATACGGTGATTTGACATATTTTCCATAAAAAACTGTCCAACCATCATATATACTCGTACACAGATTAAGGAACGACTTTCATATGATTAAAAAGTCGGTCCCAAATCCGATAGTAATATAATTATAGTTAAAAACAATTATTACATTCCATTATATTGTCCCAAGTGGAGCCCAAGTCCACCGTTCGATAGTTGACCACTATACTCTATAGTTACTTCAAATAATGAAGCCACAAATGCTGGGTAGATATGTAGTTTTTGTTCATAAACATCGAAGTCAGCGTCAAAGGCATTTGCACTTGAAAACACTCCTATTTTCACAGATTTGATATCTAAGCCATCCATATGTAAAACTATTTCGTCTTCCCGCGTCTCAACGCTTAACTGAACAATAAGAACAGCGCGCCCGTAGAACGAATCCCCGTTGACTGTTATTTCCAAATCATAACTAGTTACTGTTTGGCCAGGTCTTATATGTCGGCTGAAGAAAGCATCATGAGTTGCATTCACTGCTTCTTCTACAACAGTCAGTTCATATTCTTCTATAAGTTTGTTTTCAATGGGGGTTTCAGAGTTTTTAGTATCGGTATCGGTTGTCGGTAACGATTTTGCAACCACGTTAAATAGGATTACCGATGAAAAGAAGATGCACTTCCACTTGACCACAGTTTGAACCATTTTTATTGAATTTTAATGGTGGATTACTTCACTCTCACACTCCCCTCTCGTAGTTTCGTGATCTTGAAGTAATGAAGAACAGTCGCGGTAGATATAACTTATATACATTTTACTAATTACATATCAATTACATGTAATGATGATACAGCTGTCATTATGCGATAGATAATTATGTGATAAAGTTATTTTTTTATCATAATACCTGATCTAACTTATATTAATATAAATGCGAAAGTGTGTTTGTTGGTTTGTCTTTCATTCACGCCGCAACAATGGGTTAAATTAAAATTACTTCTAACTAGAAACGACAAAGAATAAGAAATAATACTACCTATATTAAGGCTACGATACAATATGCAGCAAGCGAATTTTCGATTTATTTTGTTACAAAGCCGTAAAAGTAATGAATTTGTGCGACATTTTCAGTCCAGGGCGACGTTATGTCTAATCAGAATTAATTTACAACATATTTTTTGTAATTTCATCACCACTGCTCTCAAAACGGTGTGTAGCGGTTACACCGCCACATACAAACTACGCATCATAGACATGACGTCACACAAATCCTGCATAGCAGTTGGAGTTTACCGAGCGATCGACATAGATACAAGATTTCAACTTCAAAACCGATGGGCAGTTGCCCGCCAGACACAACACCCGTCTGGTCGGAGGATCCTCCCTTTTCTATGGTGGATGAGTGAACTTTACACCCTGTTCCTCATGCCCCTAAAATAATATGTAATAATTATAATAAGGAAAAAAAAACATCGTGAGGAAACCAGTATGTCCTAGAACCAAAAATTCGAAGACATGTGACATCTACCAACCCGCACTGGGCCCGCGTGGTGGATTACGGCCCACTCCCTCTCACAGAGAGGAGGCCTGTATCCCAGTGGGAATTATAGGCTGATTATGATGATTGAAGCGAGTTAAAACTTCATTATTTTACCAAATGCCATCTATTAATGGACATAGGTTTTTCTCAAGCATCGCCGCAACAAATAAGTGTCTAACAAAATTTTTTGTTTGTTACTTTTATCTTTGACTGATTTTTATCTTTAGGCGTGTCACATACAGATAAAAACAAAAGTTTAATCCTATGATTGTTTGATTTGGGTTGTTTTTTCCTGTTAATTGTGGCTAATTATTATGTTTTTGATCATTATCAACTGCTTTATCAGAACCATTGATGCCTCATAGAAACAAAACTAACAAATACCGCGGATCGTACCTGTCGGGTATTCGGTATCCGGTATCTGTTTCTGGTATACTTTGTTCCCAATGTGCGCTTTTATAATTAATACTAGGTGCAGCCCGCGGCTTCATCCACGTGGACCCTAATTCTTTTTCTAAAATAAAAGTAGCCTGAGTTACTCCTTATAACATTAGCTTTCTGCCAGTGAAAGTCCCGTCAAAATCAGTCCAGCCTTTTTGGAGTTTAGCCGGAATAAACAGACAGACAGAGAGACAAAAATAAACAAATAAAAAATTATAAGTACCATATATAGTAAAAAGCTGTTATTTGGACACATTACAAACAGAAACTTTTTTTTTTTGGGTGAGAAATTATCATATAATTTTTCCCGCTCTGAACGGAGCGAGAGGGCGTGTCAGACCCTTACTGACTAAAACCCACCCGTGTTCCTTCAGTTGCCATCTTGCCGGGGGCTACGATTTCCCTTTCGGTTTTATTCGCAACCCCGGCAGAACAAACAGACATTTCAATTGTATTCATTTGTATATTAATTGAGTACTGATTATTTGTATTGATAACATGACAATATTAAAAAATGTAAAATATGAATGGAAATACTTTACCGTGGACGGTTAAAAGCATCTTCATATATTTCCATACATCCATACATTTAATTTCCCTGTGTTATCGTGATGCTGTGACGTGGACGTGGATGTCTTCGATAATATCGTCACATTATAAATTTTAAAGCGCACATTATTCGTCAAAAAGCAGGTCAATGCTGGACAACTCACTACTGTACGTATCGTTGCGTTTCATAATAATTAGGGAAAACTGGACTGGACTGCTATTTCAATCAATCTGCCTAGCCTTTCCCCAAATATGTTGGGCTTCCAGTCTAACCAGATGCAGCTGAATACCAGTATTTTACATGGAGCGACTGCCTATCTGACCTCCACAACCCAGTAACTGGGTAATACGATACCCCTTGGTAAGACTGGTTGTCAGACTTTCGGGCTACTGACGACCCGTAACGACTGTCAAAGATTCACGAATGACAGCCAGGACCAACGGCTTAACGTGCTTTCCGAGGCACGGAGGAGTCTCGGTATCGAAAGATGGTCACCCATCCACGGCCCAACCCCGGCAAGCGTAGCTTAACCTGATGGATCGACCCGTACGGCTGTTATTATTTAGCCACGAGCTCCTCGAGCACGAGCTGGACTGCTATTTGTTACCGTAAATTCTTGCTGAGAAATTGGACGTAAAAAAATGGTCAAAAATTAAAAAGGACCTAAAGGTTGGTTCCTTTAGGACCTTTTTCATTTTTGACCATAGTGTGGGTTGAGTCCTTTTTGCTAAACTACGTCCAATTGTATCATAGAACACGTTGGAAATACTAAATTGTGTACATACAAGCACTTTCTAATAATTACTGTTATAAAAAGTAATAATGGCTTTAGGAATACGAGAAATAAACAACTGTTTCGTTCTTAACCAATTTATTTAAGTTTTTATAGGTATATTTTTTGCAATATGTACATATTACAAACAATAGCATTATAAGATTGTTTTAATAAAAACTAATGTTAATATGCCTTAAGTCTAATGCTTATAAGAATATTTAAATTATTTTATTTCATTATTGTTTAGTTTTGTATATTTGATTTAACTATGTATGTTGTTTTATTAATTCATTTTTTTAACCTAACACGAAATTTGAGGCAAGAGGACGCGTTTGCCCCAGATTTAGTTGTTTTACCCTAAGTATTATTTTACAAACTATACGATAAAAATATGAGTGAAAATGCAGTAAAAAAATATTACTACTCTACCCTTACCAATTAAAATATTAATTAATAATCTTAATATAAACTATCTCCTAGAAAAATAAAACTTTAAAAAACTATTTATAATAAAATTAGACAAACAAGACCCAATTTAGGAAGGGAATATAATAACGTGTTTGCCTCCAGCAGGGATTTAACACAGTATATACTTATGTTCATGCATTTATTATGAACCAAGATGTCAAACAAAATGAGCTAAAACTCTAAGAATTGGTTCAAAAGATAATAAATTTTTCCTTAGCGGGCCACTTTTGTCTAACATTCAAATAATTAGGGATATTTTTATATCATTCTGATTACAGAATTAAATATGATTAGGTACTCTATTCTAAACGATTACATTTTGTTTACATCTACTCTTAAACTAAGTCACTTTGTGCAATTCTGGTATAACTAACCTTAATTTAAATTACTTAGAAACTAATTTGATTAACATTGGTCATACATTCTTATTACAAAATATGTAGCAAGATGTCATCTTTCATTATGACTTTTTCGAATACAAACTTTAATAATATAATAATACAATCATATTAAATAATAATAAGATGTATTTTAAAAATTAATAAAGCAGTTGTATTATTCTGTAAGCCATTTAGAAACTGCGAATAATATCAGTTATGATACTTTTGAGTTCCTTTCTCGATCACCTTATCATTTAATTAATAATTACTAAAATTTATTATTTTTACAAACATAATTTAGTATAACATTAAAATATCTTGTAACTTATTTCAGATAAATTATTTTTAACTTATTATAGCTTGTATTGTAGAGTTTTTTATTTATTTATTCTTCTAACACCTACATATTAAACATTTTATCTATAATTTTAATAAATTTGATTACATAGTAATGTTTATATACTTAAAATTCAAGAATATAGAGGCATACATTCGAATATAAATTGACGAATTAAAAATAATAATACCTATCTTACATTATTTTTTGAAGATCAACAATCTGTTTGTGGGCTTCATTATGACGTTTGCCACGTGTTTTTCCAATTGAACTTAGCTTTAAAAATTGTAGCAATATATATCTTTTGGTTGACATCCACTCCTGCATTTTGATCATAAACAAACTCAATTAAAATAATTGAGTTTGTTCATGTTTTATTTTCTTTGTCAGAATCAAAACCAGCGTTAACAAAATCAATAACAATATTTTCAAAAACAGATCCTTGATCTTCAAATTCCTTTACTTTTAATGATTTAACACCGCTACCATTATGGACACACAGAATGCCATAACTGACAGCACCAAGGTTGGTGCATGGTTCTCATCTATCCATTCATATACATAATCCCTGTCCCTTGCATCCCAGATCAGATTCTCAGTAATTTGTTGAACAGCTCGGTCAGCAGCCATTTGGGAGTCATCTAAATTGTTGTTCTGGCTCTCTGCCCAGATTTGGAACTGTGGAAAGATATACATTTACTTTTAGAAGTAGCTATAGCTCAACAACTAGAGCACGGGCAGTAGAAGTCTTGAATTCGATGCCCTTGCATTGCTACGAACTAATACTTGATTGTCGAATAGGAATGTCTAGAATTTATGTTTCAGTAAATTTATTTCAACGTCTCTTGACATTTAAGCTAGTAATGGAATCGGTTATTTTTCTATTATCATTAATATTGTATGTATTTTAATTTCGATACTTACTTGTTCACTGAGGTCTGCATCAGCCATGTTATCAGCAAGAATGAAAAACACCTCTTCAAGTTTCTCGGGACCACCATACCTGAAAAAATTATTTTAAAGTTACAATATTGTAGAAGGTGCACGTATATCAACCTCTAAATAAACACTGGGTAGCCGAAAGATCATTGGAAACGAAAAAACACGTACATGTTCCTGACTTCTGCTGTTCTCATTCGCAAGAAAGCGCGAGCTAAGTGTGCATTCGCGTAACTGCTTTCTGCTACTGCAGCAAAAATCTTCACTCGTTCCTCAACAAGGTAAGGGCTATCTGCTGCTATAGTTTGATCGAGTAACCTGTAAGAAATAATGTCTGTGTTAAAAAGTCAAAGTAAAAAGTCGAAGAGTCTCTCCATTGGTCTCAGAAGATCAATAATCACAACGATGGAACAAAATAGCTGGTTAACGACTAAAAAATCCTACAGTAATACAATATGACTCACCCATTTATAAAGCCTTCGTCTTGCGAACAAGCCAAGGACTCTAAAATGACGATTCTTTCGTAGTGGGTCGGTTCGATCAACAGCCTTGTATTCAATGCTTCTATGACTTGTGCGTCGCCTTCTCTCATCATCGTACAGTATACCGCTGGTCTGATCTCATGAGGGATGTTGGGATTACTGGAACCAAAAAGAGCGGTTTGAAGATTGCCAGCTTTATGTTCAGGACCTGTCCTTCATGACGTCGACATTTATTAAGCCCCGCGGTGCACCATTGACGTGCGCTCCACGTCACTTTCAACTTTTATTTTTTTGATTTTGAATGATTTAGTTGACGAGATCCGTCAGACCATAGGGTAAAATTGCTCACAGACGATATTAGCCCTTATTTAAACAGTGAAAATAGAATTATATCTAAGCCGCGTGAGTCGGCCGTCGTTTATAAGTAACGCTGGGACTTTACGATTGGGTGGAAAATCGTCGCTATTAAGCGACAATGGAGCTGGTATTCTGAAGTATTTTTTCTGCATGATACTTAAAGGGGGTTTTGTAGTTTCTTTCTCTTCAAGGTTTTTTTTAATTAATCCATTTACAGGCACTTTTGAATTGTCAACAAAACTTGATTCTTCAGGTAAAAGCTACTGACAAGCAACGATTAATTATTTTACAATAGTCAAGATTTTGATTAATTTAATTTTCAAATTTCTTATTTATTAACTGTGAAACTTACTTATTTAGCATAATAAAAATATTTTTAAATACATGTTTCAAACAACTGCTTCAAATACTCACACTACTCCATTGCTGTTAGGATCATAGAACCAGTCTACGGCTGCGGCTATGCAAGGCTGGTAGTTGGCTCTGCAAGCGTGGTCCATCACGAGGCCTCGCGTCAACGTTTGCATCGTTGGCTCAGTCGTAGCTATATCAGGATAGAATCCTATTTGATCTTCAAAAGCACGTATTGTTCTTCGAACCATTCTCTGAAGAAGAAATAATAATACTTAGGCATATCGTCCACGACGCTACTCAAAAGTATCGTGTTGCTAACTCAAATCACAATAAGAGTAGCCAGAATATAACAGCACTAATATTTTCATTTCTCATACTCGGAAAGTAGTGTTTGTTTGATCCAAGTAGCGGGTGCAAGACGCTGATCCCCACCCTTGGGCGGGAAAGACTCATAGCAATAATTCACAAAACTAGCGTGTACGAACCACCATTGAATAGTAGAGTGTTTAAGTCGGGTGAAAGTCATCAATTCCTAATTGGAATTGATTCCTTTCGACCCTTGTATAACAATCTACTATTACATGGTAGTCCGTACACGCTAGTTTTGTGAATGATTGAGTTTGTAGTGTGTTACTTAAAAGAATCATTGTGGATGATTACCTAATCTTAGTGTAATTTTTTAACTGAAACTTTTTGTCGTCTCCTAGTCATATATAATCACCGTTAATATTTGCATATTTCGTCAAGAATTAGCCCGACTGACTTACCAAATAAATGTCTTGATCTAAATCTTCGTCGTCATCCACAAAGGCTACCAAGCGTTTCCTCAAGAAGTCCATATTTCTTACGAAGGCTTTCCACGGTGCGTATTCGGTTTCATGTTCCATGGTCAAAACCAACCTGAATGCGATATCGTAGTCTAATCTTCCTGCCCTAGCTAGGTTAAGAGCATCGTCTACTAGCTATGGACAAAAAGTGATTAATAATAATTAGAACAGAGTATCAATTCGTTGTTTGTTTTGACAGTAGGGCTACGGGTGTTTTACTTCACTTAAGTATTGACATCATTTAAAAGTTTTGTTTTTTTGAAAGAATATTTGATTAAAATAGATTTATATTTAACTGCAGTTAGGGTTTTAATTATATTTTTCAAAGATTATTGCTCCAAAGTCAGAGAAGAAATTATGTTTTCATTACTTACAGTAGCACGATTGAGTGGATGGATTTGTTCCCTCTTCTCTGGTTCTTCAAGAGCTTCAATAATTACATCCCAAAGGTCAGGATCGTAGGTCACTCGATAGTACCCTGATTACAGCAAAGAGGAACAGTCATCACTACTGTATTTTCACAGTTATTTCACCTCTGATAGCAGCGACCCAAATGCAACCTTATTTAAATGATAATAACTGACTGTCATTTTGATAGCGATGCAAAATCAGAAGTAAAATAAAGAAAAAACGTTTATTTGCGGTAAACATGACGCAAAAAAAAAATTGTTTGAAATACAAAAATGAGATAAGGTTGTGGGAAGCATGCGTCACATCCACGCAAATCGGCTATCGCTCAGCGTTATGCTACGACTCTATGCAAGACAGAGCCCCAGCGCTGGTTTTCAGCGACAGCCGGCGCCGACGTAATGACGTCAACTAGTGCAGCAAACAAATATGACGCTGTCCCAGTACAGCGTAAATAAAAAATTTATGTCGAATATTCAATTTTAATGCTTACCTTGGCCTTGGATATTGAAGAGAACCCAGTCTTCATCACCGAGCTCAAACATCAAATTTAAAGATTGGTCGAACATGTCGACTGGATATATTCTTTCTGTGTCAAAGTTTGGAGCTATACTGGTGGTGTAAGTAATTGGCACTCGAATCGGAATGAATGGTTTGTTGGAGAAACCGAAACGCTCCTACAAAACATACAAAAATAAGATTAAATATTCATCAGTTTAATCTTAATCACTGCAATAAGCTAAAGGAATTTAAATCTGCCTGCCTGCATTGAGACCATTTCGACGGCCCCCACGTATACTATCGAAATTACAAAAAAGCCATTTTCGTTTTATTGCACTAATAGCAAGTAGAGATAAAGATGTATGATTTTATATAAAAATTATGTATTAATTTTTATACCCTCAATTGTTTTTCAATTGAACAAAATTGAAATTGGCATATTCGGTAAAAAGTAACCAGCAGTAATCAAAGTAAACTATTGAATGTGTAATATTAGAAAAAGTATAATAATTATCAAAAACTATAGTAGACAGTATAAAACGGCCAAATTTTCCACTTTAGATACATCGGTAATATAAAATTTTCGAATTTCAAGTTCGACAAAAATCTAAATCTTAACTTAGAATCGCTCTCCTGTAAAGTAGAGGTTTTGCAGTTTCGATACTTTACGTGGTGGCCGTCGATTTCTATATAGATCACAAAGATGAAGTGACATTTCTTTTCTTAATTTTTTGACATTGCGGCGTAGAAATATTTATACAATCTGTATTTTGCATTTTTTTTTTTATTTGTGTGGCGGTTATGCTGATCGTACTGGTATTTGCGAGCGTGACTGCAGAATTTTGTTACCTGAGCTAAATGTACCAAATTATTTACCTGAGTAAGCGACACTCCAAAGCCTCGCATACGTGTTACTCTTATCAGTGGGTATCCATTGTTCTGAATCCACGGTTCCAAATACTCATCAAAGTCGCCAACCATACCGTTATTGCTTGATCCAAACCATTCGCTGTTCACAGCATCTATGAAGGTTAACGAGTTCACCCAACTTAGCGATCTGGGAAAAAAACATGATTTATGAAATACGAGTAGGCCGGGTTAGTTCGACAATCCATTTGGGTGGCTGGAGCGAGAAGCTGAGAACCAAGATAAATGGCGTGTAATTGTCGAGGCCTAGGATCAGCAATGGACTGCTGTAGGTAGATTACAATAAAGCTCGACCAGGATACTGCTTTGTTTCACTTGTTTTTCACCTGCAGTCCAGAATTGCAGTTTGAGCCCAGTTAGTCCAGGCAGTAGGTTACATAGCATATCTTCTGTGTATTTTTTAAATTATTCACCGTTATTTATATTTTCCAATATTGTTTTTAAGCCATTGCATAGCTTTTATAGCGGGCTTTGAGCGCGGCGACCGAATCAAGAAATTTCGTAACAAAAATAAAACCTAACACCCTCCACTCCACCTACCATGTAATGACGGTTCTCATGACAACGTGATGTTGTCATGGGAAACGTGATGTTGTCATGGGAACGTAATTTTTGTTTTATGTCATCACGTCATCATCCCAAGTGTAGCGTTGATAAATAGGAAGTATGGAGGTTACAAATGCTATGCAATAGCTTTACCGCAGCAGTCCCCGAGTGCCACACGTCTTTTTTTAAGCTATTGCATAGCTTTTATCGCGGGCTTTGAGCGCGGCGACCGAATCAAGAAATTTCGTAACGAAAATAAAACCGTTACGAAAATAAAATCCAAAACCACCCACTCCGCCTACCAAGTAATGACGGTTCCCATGACAACGTGATGTTGTCATGGAAACGTAATTTTTGTTTTATGTCGTCACGTCATCATCCCAAGTGTAGCGTTGACAAATAGGAAGTATGGAGGTTACAAATGCTATGCAATAGCTTTACCGCGGCAGTCCCCGAGTGCCACACGTCTTTTTTAGGGTTCCGTTGCCAAATGGCAAAAAACGGAACCCTTATAGATTCGTCATGTCTGTCTGTCCGTCCGTATGTCACAGCCACTTTTTTCCGAAACTATAAGAGCTACGCTGTTGAAACTTGGTAAGTAGATGTATTCTGTGAACCGCATTAAGATTTTCACATAAAAATAGAAAAAAAAACAAATAATTTTGGAGTTCCCCATACTTAGAACTGAAACTCAAAAAAAAATTTTTCATCAATCCCATACGTGTGGGATATCTATGGATAGGTCTTCAAAAATGATATTGATGTTTCTAATATCATTTTTTTCTAAACTGAATAGTTTGCGCGAGAGACACTTCCAAAGTGGTAAAATGTGTGTCCCCCCCCCTGTAACTTCTAAAATAAGAGAATGATAAAACTAAAAAAAATATATGATGTACATTACCATGTAAACTTCCACCGAAAATTGGTTTGAACGAGATCTAACAAGTAGTTTTTTTTTTAATACGTCATAAATCGTAAACCGCAATTTACCTTTCATTCAATGTTACTTGCTGCTACGGAACCCTTCATGGGCGAGTACGACTCGCACTTCGCCGGTTTTTTTTTTCGATGATCGATAAGGCTATGATAACGTTATGATGCATCTGACAATCCATTATCAGTTGACAGATGATAATAATATGCTTTGAAATTCGTCTTGATCTGATGTTAAATAAGTATTTGTTGAAATTACATATCTAGAGAGTTTTACTTTTTAGAGTTAACTAACTTAATATATTTTAAATGTTCTTTTGTTTTTTATTCTAAAAGAATAATTTAACTCTAGTTAAAAATTGATGTCATTTATTGCTTTTACCGATATCTTTCAATAAAACAAAGAAAATGATTTTTGACAATAAAAAATTCAGCAAAAATAATGCCAAATTTCGACCAAAAAACGCCTTAAGTATGAATTAGTTATTTTAAGACTTACTGTCTATTCGCAAGTGCACTCCCTGCCAATTGAATGTAGTCAATATCTTCACCACCAAGCACAATCCTCATCATCCTCATTACCGCTGGAGCCTTATATTTCAGAATTCCATTCACACCGATATGATCTCTAATTGCATCTTCATCGAATAAATCACCATTTGGCTCTAATACTCCTGAAGATAGGTAGGAATCGCGCAGTAAGCTCTCTTGTATCACTTCAGTCACGAATAAGGTATTGACGTCCAGCATTGTGACGTCTGTTCCCATACCGTCACCTTGGAACTGTAAGAAACAAATAATTTAAAAAAATCTTCGTTAATTTGGTGGAATTTACGGTATTAAAAGTCATCGATTCTGAAAGACCAAATCCTTCTTTGACTTTTTCCTTTGCAATATACAACGTTACAACTCTCTCGACTAGCCATGAGTTTTTTATTATTATGCAATAGTTATTTGGTTTAGTTTTCTTTGCACACATATCGACACTGATGTAAAGCAAAGCCTACCGCATTGGCTTTATTTTCTTCATACAGTTATCGGTCCCAACCAAAGTGCTATTAAACTTAGGTTGAGATAATGAAACTTAATTAATAATGTTGGCTTATATATGTTCCCTTTTCTATATTGCTCTCGTTTTTTTGTCAGTTGTGTGCCAGTGACAGAAATAATGCTTTGGACTAAGCACGTGCTCTGCTAAGTAACGTTGATTATTATCTAGAGATTTTCAAAACCTACCATTTTGAGCATTTCCCAGCCTGCATACGACGCGAGGCCTGAAACGACCCATTCATACCGCCAGTTTTCCGGGAAGATCACGAATCCAAACCATTGCTTGGCCATTGCTTCTGCTATCTTCGGTAGCCCTATACTTCTCTGCTTCACGGAGTTGGCCGTTTCCATGAACACGTAGGGCTCCCTGAGAACATCCATACTTATAGATAATTCGTCGACTGACGCTAGTATTTTTATAAAGGTACTTCTAAACGGTGCGAAGTATGACCCCCGACTCTTGCTCGAAAACGAGGTGCCGGCAGTTGTTGCAGCTGAGCACGTAGCTTTAAATACCCCGCATAATAATCATGATGAAAATCCAAGTTTGATCCAGCCTAGGATTCTTACTGCGAGCGCTCGCCTAATTTTAATTTAGAATAGTTTTTTGACCCTCGCTGGAGGCTTTAAATGTAGAAGCTTAAGGCACCCACAGGAAAGTCCGGTTAAGCAGCCAAGACCTTAGTGGTCAAAACTGCGAGATGCCCTAGTTAAAAAAAAAGTGATGGCACTCCGGGAGTGCCGATAGAAGTGAAAACTTGAACAAAATTGGTGGATGAAAAATACTTGTATAAATCATTGGTCCGTAACCTTATCTAAATAAAGAGCACAATCGCGTTTACAAAAAATAATACTTCTGAAATCTTTAAAATAAAAATACTTGTATAGAACATCGATCCGTAACCTTATCTAAATAAAGAGCACAATCGCGTTTACAAAAATAATACTTCTGAAACCTTTAAAAATTAAAATACTTGCATAGATTGCATAGTTGGCAGCCCGATGCAATATGCTTGCCCGCAGGTTTGCGCGGTGCACTGACGAGGTAAAACTGACGCTCTTCAGAACCTTTTGCCAGTCGTTTTACTCTTGTAGCTTGTGGGTTAGGTATACGCAGAAGGCTTACAACGCTCTGCGCGTGCAATATAATAATGCGCTGAGAATATTGTTGGGGCTGCCTCGGTTTTGAAGTGCATCGGGCATGTTTGCAGAAGCGCGAATAGATGACTTTCATGCCATCATACGCAAGCGGTGTGCATCGATGTTGCGGCGATTCAGGGGTAGCCCTAACAGTATTTTAGCTACACTGGCGGACAAGGTTGATGGACCATTTATCAGGCTCTGGGCTAGCAGACATGTGCGTGCACATGTCCATGTAGCCAATTAATGATTATTGTTTTTTAAATTATTGAGTTTACTAACATAGGCTAAGTTTTTACTAACACTATATGGATCCTTTAGTCCGAAATAAAACGATTGAATTTGAATTTTATTTGAATAGAACATTGATCCGTAACGTAATATAAATAAAGAGCACAATCGCGTTTACAAAACCTTTAATTAAAGTAAAAATACTTACATAGAACATTGATCCGTAACGTAATATAAAATATAAAGAGCACAAACGCGTTTACAAAAATGAGGTGTCATCATGGTGTCGCGAAATCAATGGTTTCAAAAATGCCCAACGCACCTAAAGAAGTTTTTACTTAAAAAAATGCGAGGCATGAGTTTCGAATAACTGTATCTATGTGATAGATACCGGTAAACTGTCCTAACTTCGCCTGACGTCCTATGTTTGCATATAATGAAAAAGATGTACTATATTTTTCATTTTACTTGTATGGCAATCGAAACTTAAAGCTCTATATGAAACCTCAAAGTTTCGATTGTCATACAAGTAAAATTAAAAAGATAATACAGCTTTTTCATCATAGATATTTCATAGGACGCTAGGCAAAGTTAGGGCAGTTGACGGTACCGTTTTTTTTTTCAACCACGAGACGGGAAACCTCTTGGCCTGCTGAAGTGATGATCAGGCCGAAGGTGGAAACGAGCTTCACCCAGAATCCTCAACTACAGAGGAACTGGCTATCTTACCTCCAACTGCCGAAACATAACAATACTGCTAACATTGTTGTCGACAGGCTTAGATAAGATAGTGGTAGCTAGCTAGGTGGGCTTGGAACAAACCAAAATGACCAGAAAATTTTGCCTCCACTGCTGCACTGGGAATCAAATCCGACCTCTGGTTCTGAGACAGGTCTAATCACTAGACCACAGAGGCGGTTATATAACATAACATAACATCACGCCTTGTTTCCCCGAAGGGTTGGGTAGAGGTGTACATATACATAGTAGGTACACCCACATTTCGCCAGTTATGTTTAAGTCCCATGTAATAGCGGGCGAGCCTATTGCCATCAACCGGGCACAAATCCAGGCTCCGGGCTAACTACTAAGAAATTCCAGATAGAAAAACTCAATAATACTTTGCCTGACCCGGGAATCGAACCCAGGACCTCATGCTCAGCAGTAACGCTTGCGACCACTAGACCAACGAGGCAGTCGCAGGCAGGTTATATATAGATGTAAAACTGCAAAGACTCACCAAATGCCAACAGTAGAAAGAGCGTGCCAATCTGTTGATACATCTGGAAGCACTACGATATTCATTCTACCATCTTGATGCAGAACAATTTCTGTGTAGTGCTTGTTAGTCCATTCATTTAAGTTGTTGTAGAAGGAGTTAATAGCTAGAGAAGCTAAAGAATCCTGATTGGTAAGACCTGCTCTTCCGTATAGTAAAACGTTTGTAATTGGTATGTTAATATTGACAAAGTTGTGAGCTATCATTCCCCAAAGATGCGCCGGGCCCATCAATGAACGGAATTGGGTCCTGGAATAAAAAAATAATTTCTTAAATCAAATCCGTTTATTTGTGGACACAGATAAAAAGTATGTGTTACAAAATTTTACTCAAAAATGCATGTAATGTGGTCATTATTTTGACAACCTTGTTTGAGCAAAGTCAACCTTGCCGTTCTGTTTCAAGGAGCGGCCAGCAAAGTTTTGCTGGTCGCTCTAACAGGCCGGCAAAACATTGCCGGCCGCTATTTTGACGTTTCAACGTTTTAAAAAATCAAATGCAAAAAGATTTTATTTAAAACACAGCTGTTTGTATTTATAGAGATAGGTACAAAAAGATTTTATTCCATATTTGGCTGTATAGTTCCAACTACCATTGTCAAACCGGGAAAGTCGGTGTTGAATTTTAGTAACTGTACTTTTCATAATTGTCATTTTAATTAAATTTCTAGTTAATTAATATATATTTTATTGAAATTACTTGCTGGTTTTATTTAGATTAGGTAATTGCATTTTTGAGTAAAGCACTATACAAGCCTTGGCTCACTATGACTGCTTCGCTGGTCACGCTATGATTGCCTCGAGCTAGCCTAGCTACGCTCTAGGCCTTCCAGCTTGGCCTTCATTGCAGCCCTTGCTGTCCTCGCTGTAAAGGCCTCGACCTACGGCCTCGGCCTTTATCTTAGCTCGTCCATCAAGTGCTGCACGCTGACCGCGCTGTGTCGGCCTGGAGCTGCGCTACGCTGCGCTGTCGGCCATCATCAGCGCGACCAGCAAAGTAGTCATTATAGACCGCGGCAGTAATGTACTATTCTGTGTCCTTCCATAATAAGTTGCATACAAATATTATTATGAAATAAAGTAAATAAATATAACAAACCATATTTGTATAGTAGTTATTTTATTTAATATCTTGTGTAAATAGTTATTTGTACAATAAATAAAGAAACATTTAAATGATATAACAATAAGAAACCTTAAAAGTCTTATGGTTCATGATGAAATAGCACATTATAGTTTTGAAGAAGGTAAGTAAGTAGTACTTACACGCTATTTTCCTCAAGTTGAGAATTCGCCACTAAATGTGTGTAATCCAGGTTGTTGAATGTGAAGGTCACTGTCGACGATTCTGTAGGCTCGTCCATACAGGGGAACACACGTCTTGCGTACGTCGGATGCAGATTCATGGCCAGGTATGTACTAGAAATAAAATCGAGTTAAGGCGATATGAATAATATGTTTTTGTACAAAATTGTCTTGACAACCTCAACCTCGATAGACTTTTAAGGCCTTATAAAGTTATAACAAAACAAGATTTATCTTTGTACCCGATTCGAGAAATTGTAAGATTTATAACAGCGTTGTCAGAAACGATATTGAAGTTTAATAAAATATGATTGAAATTAAATTGCGCTTTTAAGTTCTCTTGGAAACGTATCAATGTATTGAAAATGTTTGTATGATGAACCATCTGGGTTCACAAACATTTTTATTAGAATTTCTAATATATGTGACATATTTGTAAATAAGTGACGCCGGATAGGTTCCACACTATGTTCTTATAAGAGAATAATCGGTAAAAGATGGTGTTTTACTTTTCCTTCATTGAAAAAATAAGCTTACAACAAAAAGGTTCGATTTTGAAATCGTCAGATAATAATTAGGAATCAGTTTAATAGCTTTAACGTAATAAAACATAACATCCTCCTTGTTTTCTCCAAAGGATCAGGCAGAGCAATGTATAGTAAGTACAACGTATAACAGCACAGAGACGCTTCGGCGACGGTGGCCGCTGCTAGAGAAATCTATGTATACTAATATTATAAAGAGGAAAGATTTGTATTTTATATCTTTGTATATGTCACCGTAAGATTGTGAGCACCGTTAGTTTATAATCTATCGGTATTATTTCCGTTAGATCATAATCTGTCGAAAAATTGTGAACTGGGTGAAATTAGGGTTAGGTTAGGTTAGAACTGTGACCAACCGCGTGAGCCGAGCGAGCGTAGTAAGCGCTGCCGCGGTAGCGGCAGCGTTTACTATGCTCGTTTCTCATGGATATAATATAAACTATCGAAAAATAATGCGTTAAATCGTAAATGATTTGTCGTAGTTCACAATTTTTCGACAGTTTGTAATCTAACGGAAATAATACCGATAGATTATAAACTAACGAAGTTTATAATTTTACTGTGACATATACATACATACAAACACAAACTCACGCCTTCTTCCCATGGGGGTAGGCAGGAACTACAGAACGCCACCTGCTACGATCCTTACATAGTCCTTTTGCCTCGTTTACGTTCATACATCTGGTCAAACACGCACGCCGGTTGCGAGTACTACGCACCTGGCCTTTCTGAAGAACATCACCAATAAGATCAGTCTGTATATGTCCTCATAGGGCGTCCCCGCCCGGCCTTTTCCTTTACATCAGCTTTGTAAATACATTTTGTTAGTCGCCTTTCATTCATCTTTGTATGTAACGAATAAACTTAAAAACTTATCTTTATAACTAGCTAGTACTCTATACAAACCAATCATATCAGTAAGCGTTACCGCTAAAAACTGTTTCTCCTTGACAATTCTAACAAATCAAAATCAAAATCAAATCAAAATCATTTTCATCACAGTGTCCGTGACAGTCAATTGTGCTCAGTTGCGATAAATTCAGACACTAATATTATTTGTAAAGCGTCTCTAATCGAGCCTATTGCCATTTTCCGGACACATATCTAGACTCCAGATGGCTACCGACAAATTCCTGATGGAAGCGAACACATTTATCTTATCCTTCTTCACTTTACCTGTTTGTGAGAATGAATGGATGGATGTTTGTTACTCTTTCAAGCAAAAACTACTGAACGGATTTGGATGAACTATAGTAATTAGATAATATAATTTATATCATGGATTAATATATAGGATAATTTTTATCCCGATATTCCCACGGGCTCGAGACTTATGCGGGTGAAACCGCGGGGCGCAGTTAGTTCTTCATATAAAAGTTATCAGACAATTGAAAATTTGGCCTAAAATCAAATAAATATATGTAATAGTATATTAATAAGTTATTACTCTTGATTGAACCGTCCCAAGTGAAGTCCAAGTCCACCGGTGGCTAATTGTCCAGTATACTCTATAACGACAAAATATGTTGAAGCCACAATCGCTGGGGAGATTTGCAGTTCCTGATCGTCGACATTAAAGTCAGCATCGACGGCGTTTGCAGCTGAAAACACTCCTGCTTTCACTGATCTGATATCTAGGCCATCAACGTGTAGGACTATATCATCTTCCCTCGACTCCGTGGTTAATTCAATCCGAAGAACAGCACGCCCATCGAATGAATCCCCGTTCACAGTTATTTCCAATGCATAATTCTGTACTGTTTGACCGGGTCTTATATTTTGTCTGAACATTAAGTCACGAGTTGCATTCACTGGCACTTCTACAGAGGTCACATTTTTGTTTTCAGCTGTTGTTTCAATATCCGTTACGGCGAACCCTTCTATAGGTTCAATCACAACGGGAGTTTCCGAATTTTTAAAACTTGTGTCTGTGTTCGTTAGCGAGTATAGTTGCGTGTTTATCGGTAACGATTTTGTGAATACGTTAAAAAGGATTATGGATGAAAAGAAGATACACTTCCACTTGAACCTTGTCCGAACCATTTTTAAAGGGGTTTTAATGGCCGGTCACTTCACTCCCCACACTCCCATGCGTCGTGTCGCTGTACAGTCTTGGAAGAAATGGAACGGTGAGAAAGACACGTAAAATTTTAATCGTGAAACATCTCTAGAGATATGAAATGTTGCCGATAATGTCTCAACTAGGTTTAAAAAGATAAAATTGAAGATGGAATTTCAGTTTTGTTGGAATATACTTATCGTTAGATATTGATATTGAGATAGTGCAAACTGCCAATGCACAGAAAACTGCATGTGATTAATTATTATATTATTAGACCGTCACTACCACAAAAAAAAACCGGCCTAGTGCGTGTCGAACCACGCACAATGAAGGGTTCCGTAGTTGGGATGAATTTATCCCAAAAACAAACTTAACTTTGTAGTTAAAAATATGTTCTCCCATACGGAATGTATGGGAAAACATGTTTTTGCAACTGCAAAGTTAAGTAGGTCGATTATTACTCGTTAATCTGTAGAGCCTACTTAGCTGTGATAGTTTTGCTTTTAATTTCGTTATATAAGCTACTGTTGTGATTTTTTTCAAACACCCAAAACCAACCATTTAGCCGGCAGGGGGGGGGGACACTTGAGTCTAACAAAAATTAGCACTTTAAAGCTTAATATTTCGCAAACGAATCCCTGAATCCAAAAATGGTTTTCACAAATTCACAATATTTTTAAAGGGCCTTTCTAATGATACCCCTCACTATGGGGTAAAAAAATAAAAAAATAAACATTACCACTTTACGTGTATAAGAGGTACCCTAAAAAAAAATGTTTTTCATAATTTTGTTTTACCACTTTGTCGACGTAATTAATATGTATACCTATACCAAATTACAACTTTCTAGTACTAAGGGTCTTGGAGCTAGACCGCGGACAGACAGACAGACAGACAGACGGACATGACGAAACTGTAATATAATTTTTTGGGATAAAATAGTCACACACTGAATTGGCATGTTTTTGTTAATTGGATGATTATTTTCTTAAGTTCAATTCTTTTAAGCACTCTTGAACCAGTCTTATTTATTAGAAAAGAGTAAAAAAAGACAGACTCTTAAATAAAAATAAAATGTAGTAATGCAGCTAAGTCGTAAACTGTCATCATTTTGAGATACCTAATTATAATCGTGCTAGATACTAACTAACACCCTGGCTACTAAACTTATCATAATTATTACGAAAAAGAAAAAAAGATGGTAAAATATTTTTTGCACACTTGTACCACTCTCACTTTCTATCTCACATACACTTAAGCACAAGCAAACTCACCCTCACATGATCATATACTAAGGGCAGATTTTTCCAACATCTGATAACTTACAACCGTGGAATAAAATTGACGTCAGACAGTTTTTATATTGAAAAACTGTCAGAAATTTAAAATTATTCCTCGGTCTTTAACGTTGAAAAAATCGGCCCTTAAACTCACAATTTTGATAGTTTATATTAAATTTTTTACTCTTACATTTTTAGTTCTTTGTATTGTGAATAAAACGTAAGATTCACTTATACCTATATAGTTATGAACAGCGACATTTAAGTAAACGAGTGACAACGAGAGCCGTAGCGAGATAATCATAAGTTAATGATCATTTAAGATTATTTACTTATTGTGAAAGTACGATGAACAGTCAGTGTCTTTAAAAGACGCTACGTACTTACAAAACTCTTATCTAGCATTATTTTAGAGAACATAGCAAACGAAGTGGCTGGCATCATCATAATCATAAAGGCGAAAGCCCTCTACTGGACGTAAGCCTCCCACACATAGCCACAACACTCGGTCCTGTGATCCCGGCATTCAGCAAATATGGCCAGGTCATTGGTTCATCTTGAGGGCATCCACGCAGCGGTGTAACGGTGTTTGACAACTAAACTAAACCGTAGTATATGAATTAATCATTGCAGTAGCAACTGATTTTTTTTGTTCGTCACTAACTGCATTTTACTATATCACATATATAACATAAAAACGAATACAAATACAATAACATTCGATTGGAATTATTTTAAAGAATAAAGAATATTTGAATTCGAGAAAGGAGGTTATTTTATATAAATAATACTTTACATAAAATCACCGCGTATGCCGCCTATGTACCACTACTGTACATGAAGTTTAAATAAATAATACTCACTTGTCCCCATAATGTCCTGCGTACAGTCCTTTGCCAGCCACTCCCAAAGATCCCGTATATTCAATTATAAAAGTAAAAGATGTGCCAGGAATTCCAGGGTCTATCTCTATAGTACCCTCGTCTTCATCAACAAAGAAAAAAGCTTCATGAATATTAGATCCTCCGAGTATGGAGAACGTCACAGAGCTAACGTCCAAATCAACAATGTAGAACATGACCGGATCTTCTCTTGTTGTGGAATCAGTTATAGTCACCGATATTGTTGCTTTTCCACTAAATGTGTCTCCATCAACATCAGCTTCTATTTCTACAAGATATGAATTAATAGTCATTCCAGGACGAATTTGATTCACGAAACTTGCATCATTCCTGAGTGTCTCAGTTAAATTAACCACTTTTGAGTTTTCTGCTTCTACTGCTTCTGTAGCAAAGGCAGTGAGTTCTTCAGTTTTAACATTATTAATATCAACTGGCTTACTTAAAACTAACACTATTTTAATTAGAAACACGAAACTAAATAGACCCATTTTGCCTACACTTTATTTAGATGGTAATTTTTCATCGAATTTACGCAAATGCGTTTACTTCGATGACTTATAAAAAACTGATCAGATTTTTCTTAAACTAGTATTGTGTAAAATTGATTGTTACGCTGTTGGGGCATTGGAAACCCAAAGATAAAATATTTACAGTACGTTGCAAGATTAGTAACCTACTTGAATATTGAGCGACTATGTCTTTTTATCAATTGAAGTTTTTGCCTTCTCACTTGTCTAAAAACAGTTGTGTGTGACTGTGGTAAGTTGACTATTTTTAAACTTAAACTCAAAGCATTTATTTCAATTAAACCATTTACAGGCACTTTTGAATGGTCAAGAACGGGCAAGAAACTTCAAGTACAATCTTTTAAATCAAGATATTACGTTACTGTATAAACTTTAACTTAAACTTTGAGTTACTGTAAACACTTTTCACTTTACAATTGTAACAATTTAGGCTATAATTTATCTCGCATCGCACATCGGAATGTGGCTTAATCTACGTTCAGCACTCTTAACGTTATTTAAATACTGATTATTTGGAGATAATATTTTAGTACTAACAAAGTATTTTACCATTTCGATAAACAGTCCCATAGTACAAACAGCCTCACAAAGATGTATTCAACGACAATTAAGTATTCATTTGAATGTCTAAAATTTGTGTTTCATACTGAATCAGCAGTACACTGAGGGCAGTGGTGGCACAGTGGTAACGGCCCTGACTGACGAGTTGTAGGTCGTGGGTTCGAACCCGGGCAGGCGCTTTACTTTATGTAAATAATTTCAGCACCACTGCTCTCAAAACGGTGTAGGAAAACACCGTGAATAAACCAAAAATTCAATTCCGGGAACCAAAAATTCGAAGACTTGTGACATCTATTAACCCACAGTGGGCTCGCTTGGTAGATTACAGCCCACTCCCTCTCGAAGAGAGGAGGCCTGTGTCCCAGTAGTTAACCTCTCGTATGTCGTAATTACAGAAACAATAAAAAAACCATTGAGTCTCTCGTAGATCCACGTTCGATACGTATGGTTAAAGGCTGATAATGCTAATACTGTATAAATGTGTAGCTAAAAATTAAGTCCCAATGTGTAATTTCTTATATAGCTACACAAAACATTATGGTGGGTATACCTACTACAGGGACACTTCTGCCCAACCCTTCGGGGATACAAGGCGTGATGTTATGTATTATGTATGTACAACATTATGAAAATAAAATGAAAAGATTTTCATCATTGTTACCATAATTCGCACCTCAAGTGTACAAAAAACGTCGTATCATAGTGGCCATCCATTTTGGATTATCTTTCTTGAGCAATGTAGTTTAAGATTACAGAGCTCCAAGATGAGTCAGAGCTGTTTGAAGTTTTTAAGTGCTCGGATAGATTGGATTTACCTATGATGCATTAGTTTGAGGAGAGTCTGATGCATATGTGAATGAGTAATCGATTCACTTCTTTTGTTTAAAGCCGAGAGAGATTGATCCTCAACCGCCTCTGTGGCCTTGTAGTTAGACCACCTGTCTTAGACCCAGAGGTCCCGGGTTCGATTCTCAGTGGTAGCAAAATTTTCTGCTCGGTTTGGTCGATGGTAGAGCTTTTTCTAAGTCAACCTGGCTAGCTACCACCATCTTATCTAAAGCTGTCGCCATAACAATAATGTTAACAGCATTGTTGTGTTGTTAGATGGCCAGTTCTTCTGTGGTTGAGGATTTCGGGTGAAGCTTGCTTCCACCTTCGGCCTGATCATCATTTACCATCAGGTGAGATGCAGGCCAAGAGTTCATAGTTGTGGATAAAAAAAAACGATATTATTGACCTAATGTGAAGAAATTTTCGCAACAATCTTCCAATACACGTAATGATATGCTTACTTGCGCAAACCTTTTGCTCAAGTAAATCGTTACGTGTGGCTACTATTAGACTTTAAAAATAACCCGTACCATTAGTAGACTTTTAAAAATCGTGTAACTATACATTTCTAGGAGTTGGATTAACAAAAAAACAATTTTACAAAAATATTTTTATTGTAACAAACATCGATGTCAATGGTGTAAAAAAAACTAAGAAATACGTTTGTATAAAAATATCTTATAATAAGTTTACTTATTTAGTTTTTTATACACTTATTTTAATAACAACCTTGGTTTCATCCGGTTCCGCTCGAGTAGTTAAATAAATTCAACATTTTACTTCGACAATATTTTTGTCTAAGTTTTCAATTTTTATACCAATGTACTTAAATTATTAGTATGCATCTACGTTCAAAATGGCTTCTTCAAATTTTTTTTAATCTATGTTTATCATATTTTTTTTTTTTTCTGAAAAATTGACTAGTGTGAATTCTATACGTATAGCATGAAGAACTTGTGTCCTCTCAATAACAAAAGTTAAATTCAGTTCAAGCCTAAACACTTATATTCACAAGCAGCCATTGTCTAGACAAAAGGTAACGGCTTTTTAACATATATAAATAATAAAGCTGGTAAAAATATTGATCTAGTCAGTTTCAACAAAGAACTCTTCGAAAATTAAGAAGCTAAAAAAAAGTAGATGGTAAAGATAAACTTATTAATAATTGAAAATTGTAACTACAACGGAAATTAGAATAATGAGGCCAGACACTAAGGCAGGAGCACTGTTGTCTGCGTCGTTTCCGTAGTTGGTTTCAAGCCAAGATTCCACTATGGCGGCGTTTTGATTACTCCATGTCATGGAGGCTGCGATGTTCTCTCTGATGCCATTGATTGAAGCCAACTCACCAGCTGTCAATATGCTTTGGTGACGATCAAACAAATCGTCGATCTGTGGAAAAAAAAAAGAAAAATTTAAGTATATATAAAATAGATAGTTGAGCGACGATGGATTACATAAAATTTTACATCACCATCATCATTTCAGCCGAAAGACGTCCACTGGTGGACATAGGCCTCCCCCAAGCACCGC
Organism: Agrochola lychnidis; assembly: GCA_963680765.1. Taxonomy (NCBI): domain Eukaryota; kingdom Metazoa; phylum Arthropoda; class Insecta; order Lepidoptera; family Noctuidae; genus Agrochola; species Agrochola lychnidis. The sequence continues at coordinate 4,220,597 of OY796856.1, read as the reverse complement.
CACTTCGACCGATTCTGTGCTTTCCGCATCCAGCGGATTCCTGCAGCCTTCACAACGTCATCGGTCCATCTTGTGGGAGGCCTTCCAACGCTACGTCTTCCGGTACGTTTACATAAAGAAACAATTATATCTTCCCTCCGCATTTCTATTTATTTGGATACGAATCTGAAGAATGGTTTTTTTTTCCATTCGTCTTCTTCATCTTCGTCTTGTTGATGATTCATCTAGCTCTATAATCGTCATGTCATCCACTTCACTCTCATTCTACTTTCACATTGACATTCATTCTTAACCCATTAGCTGCCACTTATACGGTTGTCTGTGTTAATACTTTTACATAACAATTAAATACGGTCTTAAAACATTGATTAATAGCATATCAATCTAAGTTCTGCCGTTGTGTGGAATACCTATGTATCTACGTACCTTCGCGTAATGTGCTTGGCTTGTAAGTCTCCTGGAGAAAGCATTCAAGATGTTCGTTGTACCGGTCAGACCTTGCACTCTGTAAAAAAGACATAAGTTTAATTTGATGATTCTAGTGATGATCTATACTTCTTTCGAAATAATAGCTTGAGTTTCTTGAACAGTGAATTTATTTTTTGATATGTAACATCTTTCTTCTTTTCCTGCAATCTATGAAAGTGATTTCGTGAAAAGCGTCGGAAGTGTATTACAGGAAGCAGGAGAAGCGCGCGCGGTAGAGTTGGCAATCAGAAATGACCTTGATGAGTCTCCGCCCCTTTAATGTGGCTTATTACCTTAATGTTTCTCATTACCAAGGTGAGATGTTAGATGTTACTCATCATAAGCAACTACTGTAAGGGTCGCTCGTTTTTTTTTTTTGTTTGTGACGATATATTTGAATACATAAAGCGTGTACATAATAACGTAAAATACTGTAAAATGCCTCTTATGATAGAATGTCTCCAACGTCTCCAGAATTATAGTGTTTCTGTTATTTTACTTTCTGCAATGATTAAAGAGGTGTATTAGAAGTTCTTCCCTGAACTAATTCTTTCCCAAAGAGTTCGACTTCAGACTTTGTTACCTTGTGTATGAATATGTTTTTACCTTGGTTGGATTGCAGCAAAGTGTTCAATGACGAAGTCTAGGGCTGCCTCCGTGCTGTTGGGGCTTGCGTTCGTGACTGAGACCAAGATGGTATGTCTGTCCTGCTCCCTCACTGCAGATTCGTCGCTGATAACCTGGTTCAAGTAGCTGGCGGACAGAAAAAATCGATTATTAGATCAATCAATAGGTTGGAAATCGTCTATCGGACTGTGGTTTTAGCGACCATTTGTGATACCCAAAAAGCATTATATTTACTAGATGACCCGGTGAACGTCGTATCGCGTAACATCGATAATATTGGCCGCATCGTGTACGATTTGAGATTCGTTTGGTTATAATTTAGATTGTTTCGATTTTTCGGCTGTTTGTTTTTTCTAGTTTTGAGGCGAACAACATGAAAAATAAAAATCAAATCTGTCGAGCCATTTTCGACTTCTTGCGAGACTAACGCACGGCTATTAATTTTATATAATTATATAGATTTACTGGCGACCCGTCCCTGCTTCGCATAGTTATTACGATTTGGGAAAAACAAGATTTGTTTTTTCATAATAAATTAATGTAAGTTCATAGTAATATAATACACATAAACTTTCCGGAATAAAATCTCTAAATGATGTTGAAAACCGAATCAATATCGTTGCGTAGTTTAGAAGAACAACCCAGTTACACAGACAGACACTAAAAGTGACTTTATTTTATAATAAAACTAGCTTCTACTATAACTTTCTTCAAGAATTGGACCATCCAATGCAAAAATATTTTTTCAAATCCGACTGGTAGTTTCAGAGAATACCCCACCCTACATACAAACTTACAAACAAACAAATTTTACCTGTTTATAATATTATATTATAGTATATATGAGCAGTGGTGGGTAACGGCCGCGAGTTACGTGTTATAGGTCGTAGTTTCGAACCTAGACAGGCGCTTTACTTTGTGTAAATTATTTCATCACCACTGCTCTCAAAACGGTGAAGGAAAACATCGTGAGGAAACCGGCATGTCCTAGAACCGAAAATTCGAAGACATGTGACATCTACCAACCCGCACTGGGCCCGCGTGGTGGATTACGGCCCACTTCCTGCTCACAGAGAGGAGGCCTGTATCCCAGCAGTGGGAACATTATAGGCTGATGATGATGATGATAGTATAGATATGTATAGATAGGTGCAGATAGATTTATTTAGAATGTCCAACAAAAGATTTACTACAGCTAGCTTAGCCGAGATGATAAGGCAAATGATGAAATGAAATGTTTATTTCTGTAAGTAGATAATTTAAAACACTTTTCCACGCGTCAATTTCTGTTAACTGAAATAAAAAATGCCGACAGCACTTTCCTTTCTTTAAATTAAGTCAATCAAATCTGCCTAGGATCTTTTCCTTTTTTTTCCTAACTATGTTGGGATCGGCTTCCAGTTTAACCGGATGAAGCTGAATACCAGTATTTTACATGAAGCGACTGCCTATCACCAGTAACTGGGTGATATAATACCCCTTGGTAAGACTGGTTCTGACGACCCATAACGACTGTCAAAGATCCACGAATGGCAGTCGGGACTAATGGTTTAAAGTGCTTTCCGAGGCTAGGAGTTTCGGTATGTAAAGATGGTCACCCATCCACAGACCAACCCCGGCAAGCGTAGCTTAACCTGATGGATCGACCTGTGCGGCTGGCATTACTTATTCAGAGTTCCTCAAAAATTAAGTAGAGTAGTCAATAATTTGCCAAATACTCGATTCTATTGTATCGGTTTACGAAACAGTTTAATCTTAACTTCACTATCAGATTTCCTTTATAGATAAGCTCGAGTATTGCTCAATATACCTTCATGCTACCGATGATAAACTTTCCGATGTATTTTGTGTGTAGTCTGCCTTATCTAGTATTGTTCGTAATCTTTTAGTATCTGCATGATAAAATGGTAGATATCTTTTACAGTTTTTTCTGTATATGATATCGGCTCCTTTAGCTTTATTTCATTTGCTCATTCGTTGGGTTAGTTATAGAGTATGTAGTATATTGGTCCATGGAATAGAACAAATGTAAAATTACCTTGGTATAAAACGGATTATGGAATGAGGATCGCCAATGTCATTTATTAATCTCCACGCTATTATATTCACGCTACTCGTCTACTAAAATTTAAGCTTATGCTGGCACTTCATTTCCAAGATTTAAATCGTTAGATGTGCTCTCACTGTATTAAGGTAGCACGAAAAAGTGCCCATAGTCCAAAGAATGAAAGATAGATATGATTTTCAGTATGAGAGAGCAACAATAAAACAGAACGTAACCATCTTTTGACCATATTTTCCCAAATATTCGCGAAATCTGTGTCATGAATAGTCTATTAAATTAGTAGTAACATGATAAGTGGTAAAAATTAGTTAAATGTTTTTTTTTTTTTTCAGAAATGTAATCTAAAAAGCTTGACTGATCTTAACAAATGAAGTAATTAGATTGGTCTTGATCCCACGAGTGATACTGGCTTTAAATTACTTTTTTTTTTTCAATGTTTCAGCTATAACTATTTACTGATATTTAGATATTTTTTCAAGTAACTCATAATAAAAAAAACAGAAGTGACAACTTGAAAAAAATCGGCACCGCGGTAATCAACGTGTTGATGTCTTTTACTCCACGGTGTCTGTAAATTCCGTTACAGTGTCGCGAAATCAATGGTTTGCCCAACGCGCCTAAAGAAGTTTTCACTTCAAAAATACTTCGTATTTAATAGACTTTTCAGTTACATAGGTCTCGTTAAAATCAAAGTGCAGTGCCAGCATTACTAAGTAAAACACTACTTACAAAGTACGCCTCTCCTCATTAGAAGTGCATCCAAGAGCATTCAACAGGATGGATTGTTCACTGGGGTCTTGGGTAGTCAGGTACAAGTCCCAGAGGAAGTTGAAGTTCTCCACGCTACCTCCTCGGAGGCCGGAGCAGAAGACCAGGGTTTGGATGTCAGGGTTCAGGCGCACAGCTGTTGGAATTTGAAGATGATTAGAAAATATTTTTTCACTCCTCTTGCTCAAAAAGGCCGTCATTGTAGTGTACCAGATCGGGGAAAAAATTGCATTTCTTGCTCTAGGGGTAAAAGTAATTTCTTTTTCATTTTTGTCTGTTCCAACGAGCCTTGAAAAATGAAAAAGTCTTTATTCTTATGTAAAATAATCATGTTTTGACTTATTACTGGTTCACAAAAAAAAGGACATTTTATTTTTGAAAATGGAACTAAATGCGGCTATCTCTTCGGTAGAATGCGTGCATTGCGTTGCGGCTACAGAAGAAATAAAAAAGGCATTGGCGCGAAATCTTTAGAATTTTTCTCTAATTACGAATTGAATTGGTGACCGTAATATAATTTACAACAGTGAAAATGTCATCATCTAGTGAGAACATCTTCACAGAGGACTGAAATTAAGTTGCCGGAAAAAAACATCTTGTTAAATATCCAGAATTGTACAAATTGTACATTTAAATAAAATAAACTATTTCATATTGTATTGGATTATTTTATTTTCTCGCAATCGTAGTGAAAAGTAGAGTATAACACACGGCGCTAAAACCCATTATAACTCGGTTTCTATTTACTCCCTCGCTAAAGCTCGGGAGTAAAACTACCTCGTTACAATGGGATATTTTAGCCCCTCGTATAACAATCTACTATTATTTAAAACATGGAGTTTCTTTCCCGTACTTCTCCATAGGAACTTACTACGCTTTGGAATGGGCAACTAACTTCGTCTTTCTGACTGACCGAATCCTTGACAATTCAAAAATGCCTGTAAATAGTTTAATCAAAATAAATGCTTATGCTTATGCTATGAATAATCAAAATTTCGAAAGGGACTAGTGGGTTTTATGATCACTTAAAAAAATCCTTATGATTTATGATGCTCATCTTCAACAATCACTATTATCCTATAATGTTCCCATTGCTGGGACACAAGCCTCCTCTCTACGAGAGGGACTTAGGTGTAATCTACCATGTGGGCCCAGTGCGGGTTGGTTAATGTCATATGTGTTCAAAATTTTTTTGGTCTCGAACATGCCTGTTTCCTCACGATGTTTTCTTTCACCGTTTTGAGAGCAGTGGTGATGAAATTATTTACACAAAGGAAAGCGCCTGCCTAGGTTCAAACCCACGACCAACAACTTGTTAGTCAGGGCCACCACTGCTCATCTTCAACTAATGCCGAAGATCTTCAGTTTTTTTCAAATAAAACTTAGATAAATCAACCCTAGTAAACTTTATTATATTTGTCTGGCCGCGATGGATAACCGTCACTTAGCACGCGCTTATGCTTAGATATGTTCCTGTCTCATTCTTGCAATTGTAGTTTAACAGTTGTGCGATAGTGACAGCAAAACCTATGTCAAACTACGTGCTAAGGCGAAATTAACAGCACTCCAGTTGAAAACCAGCGTCAGGTACTAGTTGTTTGTCATTTTTGCTGCACTGGGCCTTTTTGGCGCAGACAGGTGAGGCACACTTTCCTGCTAATTTCTTACATCACACTTTACACTTTTTATTTGTTTTTATTTTTATTCGCTGTATATTATATTGTGTGCCTTTTAGTTTGTGCTAAATAAATATCTATTTACTTTCTTTCTTTAAATTTTATCAGTGAATCTAAGTAGTTTTAGCTTCTCACAAATACTTACTCGGGTTATTTCTGAAACTTTCAAGCTTCTCCTGAGCCTTTTCGATGCAGTCAGGATTGCCGTAACGACAGTTCAGGTCCAGAATGATATTCCTGTGGTAAGGAGTCACGTGTTCCTCTTCAGCCGCTGCATCGAAGCCAAGTTCTTCGTATAGAGACGAAGACAGATGTAGAACGTATTGCTGTAAAAAAGTTTTTTTTAAATACCCGACGAAAAAATTCAACGCAGGTGGTTTTAGAATCATGTACTGAATCCATGGTAACAGTTTTTGCGTCGATGTATTAATATAAAATATATAAGACTTGTTTGGCCTAGTAATGGCAAGCTAGATAGAACATTGAATTTTGGATCAGAAATTCAAGATTAATTGGCTGAGCAAAGTGAGATTGAATTTTTATTATTTATTTATTTATTTAATACTTCAAGCACAGTAATGTACAGAGGCGGACTTAATGAAATGAAAATCTTGACTACGAGATTTCCTAATGAAATTCGATTAGGAAATCTCGTAGTCAAGATTTATGCTCGATTAATGGCAATAAGCAAATTCCCTATTACATGTGATAACATAGCTGATGAAAGGGTGAGTCTACTCGACACTTCTCCCACCCTTTAGGGAAACACAAGTGTGATTTTTTGTTTGTAAAATATACAAGAAAAAATCTCGTATTATAACTGTTCATATTCTTCTTAGTGTGTCGATGGAAATTTAAATGGACTCGGCCCAGAATTCGGCTAAATACTCAATACTCTCACACATTATATCACTAGCGTCCATCAGCTCCTGTGACAGCACACGTAGGACAAATTAAGCCTAAGCGAGACGTAGGTGACGCAGGTCCACGCAGCGCAGGGCAGAGCAGGTTTTGTAATGCATGAACGTACTGACAGCTGCGTACGCTGCGGCGCAGGCACGTGCGACACAGACATGTGTCTGACCTGCTCTGCGTCTCGTTGTAGAGCCGGCACAGATTTCTGCGCGACGCGTGCAGGTCGTCACTTGTTTTTTACCACTGATGTTTCAAAGACAGATTGTTTATACTAGCTAGGATGCGAACGTGTCTGTTGCTCGCGACCTATATCTGCCTCACTTGCCCTACCCTGCAAAATCTGTACTGTACTGTGCTGCGTCACCTTCGTTTCAGCATACGCTTAGCCTAAGTGTCCCAACGTTTGTTTATTCATATTACTTGTTCACGTTACCAATTTACCGCCTTTACGGGTTTGGTACATCTGAAAGATATAAAAGTAACTGCCATTTACCTGGAATAGGTTGTACGCGGGAGAGGCACTGAGTACGGAATCGAGGTATGTGAATGCAGGGTTGACGGCTCCCCAGGGAATGTAGTCCTTCTCCTTCTCCAGGTAACTTGACAAGCGGAAGGCGTACTCGTAGTTCTGGTAATAGAAATATAACATGAAAACAACAATAAAGCAATCATCAAAGAAAAATGTCTTTCTTCACTTAATGTATGTATAAATTTATAAATATACCTACATACAAATAAATGAAATTGAAATGTCTGTTTGTAATGTCATAACAACAGCTTTTTACTATATGCATATGAAAGTATATATGACACTTAAAACAAAAAAAAAAAACTTTTTTTTTCGTCTTTGTGTCTGTTTGTTCCGGAAAATTTCCGAAACTGCTAAGCCTATAAGGATAGATCAATATTATATCAATTTTACACTGTTACACTATTTTACATACTAATACAACTGCTTTTGCACAAGCTACGTTTCGTATTCATACTAACAAAATGTCTTCGTTCATCTAACATGTTATTTGGAAGCCTCAAAGCTCCGTATATTGAACATCTCAGTGCATTTCTATTTGCATAGAAGCATCTATTGGGAATATGCAGCGATTCCTTCGGCCCGTTAGTCAGAATCCATCATTCGATATTTACATGTTATGGAATGAAAATGTCGGATTTTTCGAATTGTCTGCGAACTAAATATTCGTTTTGAAAGAATAAAGGGGATTGTATGATGAACACGTTAAAAAAACAACTGGTTAGCTATAGACAAATAAAAAAAACAACGGCACTCCGGGAGTGCCGACAGAAGTCATCATCTACCTAGCCTTTTCCCAACTATGTGGGGTCGGCTTCCAGTCTAACCGGATGCAGCTGAATACCAGTATTTTACAAGGAGCGACTGCCTATCTGACCTCCACAACCTAGTTACTAGGTAACACGATAAGACCTTTGGTAAGACTGGTTGTCAGACTTTTTGGGCTTCTAACTACCCGTAACGACTGTCAAAGATCTACAAATGACAGCCGGGACCAACGGACAGAAGTGAAAACTTGAAAAAAAAAATCGGCATCACGGTATTCAACGCGTTGATGTCTTTTAGTCCACGGTGTCGGTAACAGGTCGTGAAATCAATGGTTTAGTCCCATCTCGAACTTCTTTAGGTGTGTTGTGCACACGCCTAAAGAAGTTTTCACTTCAAAAATCGAAAGTCTTTCTATGTATTATACAAAACTTAAATACCTTAAGCTTAGACCTTATTTGCCCTGGACAGTATTAGAGGCTAGAATACTTACAAGAGATCCGTCTATGAAGGCACAAACAAAACAAAACAGAGTCTAGATGAGAATTGCTAAAATGGTTCTTAAATCAATTACAAATCTACACATTATAAAAACCTTACTAGTTACATAATGTACTGGATCGTTAAGTTCCCTTCAAAATGGTTGAGCTGAATGGTACCTACTGATCCATGCGTCATGTTCGTTGACGGGCACCGTCAGTAGGGACTGATCATCTCTTAGCTGCCCGGCTAATTTTAATATTTGTTTTGTTTTTTTCTTTTTATTACGGACGCTTTTAACATGCACGTCTACATTGTTCTCACATGTATAGTTTCAACATGTACCTAACCGATATTTTGTAACAATATTTTGATTTAAAAGTGGGTTCGTGGAGTTTCTTGCCCGTTCTTCTCCATAGGCACGTACTACGCTTTGGAATGGGCAACTAGCTTCATCTTTCTGACTGACCGACCCCTTGAAAATTCAAAAGTGCCAGCAATTAGTTTATTTGAAATAAATGCTTTGAGTTTGAGCTTGAATGGGTCAAGAATATTTAAAAACCTCAGCTCCAACTTTGAGACAGGAACAAAACCCACAGCGACGGCATAGTTTCTCATAAAAACTTGATCAATGCTCTCAGGCTCATGCAATTTGTATAGCACAAGTCGCAGCGGGCTGAAGCAGAATCTCGTTACTATTCTGTTCAGACCAGCAGTTAATATTGCAAGTCGCAATCCTGTTTTATTCCACTCCAATTATCGCAGCGAATTGAAATACCTTTTGTGTGCATTCAGCGTAATGTTTAAAAGGAGAATGCAATTTTTAAAGAACTTTTTTCGCATTTGCTGTGGTTTATTGAAACTGGGTCATTGTTTTATACATTATGGTATAACACGACTTCTACTTATGTAGATGCATTTATAAATTGCGTGTAGGTATAATTTATTCACTAAAATAAGAACACGTATTACAAAATTTAATATTTGACAATGTTTTGTAAATAATGGCTTAAAGTTTGTAATATACAAAGTTTAGGACTATCTGTATCCGAACTAGGTGGTAAACCCCGTTATATAAATTGTGAATATTTAGTAGCCATGTTTAAAGTTGTAAACATAAAATACAATAGACGTGGATATGTTTAGTAACCTGTTCCGCTTAGCTATTTCTAAAGAGCCATAAAAAACTCCTGAAATCATTTCATTTAATTCATTGATTTCAGGAGTTTTTTATGGCTCTTTAGAAATAGCTAAGCGGAACAGGTTACTAAATATATCCACGTCTATTGTAAAGAGCTATTTCTAAAGAGCCATAAAAAACTCCTGAAATCATTTCATTTAATTCATTGATTTCAGGAGTTTTTTATGGCTCTTTAGAAATAGCTAAGCGGAACAGGTTACTAAATATATCCACGTCTATTGTATTTTATAATAGATTTCCGCAAGGTCACGTCTGAATCAATTAACTGTTGTAAACATAATTAGATTGCCATGTAAGAATTTAAGTGGAAAGTATGCATAAAGTATGAAAAAAGGATAGTGTGGTTTTATAAAACCACGGTAAAAGTAAAACTTCTATAAGCGCCGCCATATTGGCCTTGGCTGCTCTGACGAGTGCCTTTCACTTTATCCCTACTCCGGGGCCGACCGTCACGCGACATGCAACACACAGACGAAAAAGTTTGAGACGATGTAATAAAAGTTTCACTTTAAAAATTAAATAAAAAGTACGTGTGATCTGAGAGTGTGTGTATGTGTGTGGGGTGTGTGCATGCCAAGCTTAGATTAGGGTAATCAAGTGGAGCAGTGGTGGCCCAGTGACTACCGAGTGTAGGCCGTGAGTTCGAACCCAGACAGGCGCTTTACTTTGTGTAACTTGTTTCATCACCACTGCTCTCAAAACGGTGAAGAAAACATCGTGAGGAAACTGACATGTTCTAGAAACGAAAATTCGAAGACATGTGACATCTACCAAGACGCACTGGGCCCGCGTGGTAGATTACGGCCCACTCCCTCTCACAGAAAGGAGGCCCGTGTCCCAGCAGTGGGAACATTATAGGCTGATTACACAGGCTAATTAATAATTGCAGGCGTCAGTACCTACATAGTAAAGTTTATATTTCCCGATAAATTCTACTCTTCTTTTTTTTGAGTCGATGATAAATTATTAAATGAATTGGACCTAGTGGTGGCCACGCCCGTCAGTGATACTTTAGATACACTACATATCGGTCATGGTTTGGTCAGAATATATAAAATATCCATCACTTTTTTATTCGTGCAAAAATATAATACTGTCTAAAATACTAGTGTACAAAGAACGGAGCCATCTTTGTTTCTATAATAAATCTGGTCTTCTTACCAAACGTCCATTTCTGGCTAAGTTGAAGGCATCATCCAAGATCTGAGCACGGTTCAGCACGTGGATAACCTCGTGGGTGTTGTTAAGGGCATTGGCTAAGGCGGCCCAGTTCTGGGTGTCGTAATTCACTCTGTAGTAACCTGAGGAAGAAGATGAAATGCTTTAATTGTAAAAATTAATAGAGAAACTACATAAATGAATCGCAATGCGAGACAGCTTTATAAAACATTAGCTGCGTTACGCGGTTTCACCTACATAGGTATCGATCTCGTGCGAATATCGGGATAAAAATTATCCTATATGTTAATTCAGATTATAGATAGATAGAAGATATAATATTCTTTATTATGTACACCATAAAAATTACAGACATTAATTTAGAAATTTTATATTGGGTGACACAATGGGCGGTCTTATCGCTAAAAGTGATCTTTTACAGACAACCTTTGGATGGATTTAAATGGAAAAGAAGAGACAATACTGCAGGTAGTCAGTGGTGTACCATTTACATATACAACAGATACACAGATACATAAAGCTTATAATTACCTATATAAATATATTTATAACAGATATACATATACATTTGACGTTCGAAAAGTGCTGATTTTCAGCCTAGTTTGAATAAATGACTTTTGAATTTGAATTTTGAATTTACATAAAAAAATAAACATGAAACAAGAGCAAGGAACTATATGTAATGACGATGTTTAAGGAGAGAGAAAGTGAAGTGAAGTGTGTATAATTACTATATTTCATCCAAGTACGTTCATTAGTTTCTGCGTGAAAGAGCAACAAACATCCATCCATCCTCACGAAAAGGTAAAATAGGATAGGATAAATGTATTTGCTTCCATCAGGAATTCATCGGTAGCCATCTGGAGTAGGAGAGCAGTGGTGGTCCAGTGGTAACGGCCGCGACTTACGAGTTATAGGTCGTAGGTTCGAACCCAGACAGGCGCATTACTTTGTGTAAATTATTTCATCACCACTGCTCTCAAAACGGTGAAGGAAAACATCGTGAGGAAACCGGCATGTCCTAGAACCGAAAATTCGAAGACATGTGACATCCACCAACCCGCACTGGGCCCGCGTGGTGGATTACAGCCCACTCCCTCTCACAGAGAGGAGGCCTGTGTCCCAGCAGTGGGAACATTTATAGGCTGATGATGATGATGATGATCTGGAGTATAGATATGTGTCCGGAAGATGGCAATAGGCTCGATTAGAAACGCTTTACAAATAATATTAGTGTCCGAATTTGTCGCAACTGAGCACAATTGACTGTCACGGGCATTGTTAGAATTGTCAAAGAGAAACAGTTTTTAGCGGTAACGCTTACTGTAACGGTTGGTTTGTATAGAGTATGTCTGTAGCAGCGGCCACCGTCGCCAAAGAGTATGTCTCTAGCAGCGGCCATCGTCGCCAAAGAGTATGTCTCTAGCAGCGGCCACCGTCGCCAAAGAGTATGTCTCTAGCAGCGGCCATCGTCGCCAAAGCGTCTCTGTGCTGTCATGCGTTGTACTATACATAGGTACACCTCTGCCTAATCCTTTGGGGAAAACAAGGAGGATGTTATGTTTTATTACGTTGAAGCTATAAACCGGTATATTGATTCCTGATTATTATCTGACGGTTATTTCATTCAAATCCGTCCAGCCATTTTAGCGTGAAAGTAACAAACAAACATACAAAAAATCAAATCTTTTCTCTGTACAATATTAGTTTAGATATATTATATTATGCTTTACATGCATACGCCATTCAAAGTCAAATCATTTATTTCAAATAGGCCCATGTATGGCACTTTTGAACGTCAAAAAAAACAAAATAATAAAATTGATTCTAATCGCCCCTTCCAAAAGGTAGTTTTCGTATGGAGAAGAATGGGCAAGAAACTCCACCGTTACTCTTTAAAAATGTTTTACAATATTGTTTGTATATGTACGTACATTTGTTAAATAATTATTATATGTGAAGACGATGCACCTAGAATAAAATTACTATACCACAATAGGTAAAAAGAATTAAAAATGAAGCAACGATAGATAATTTAATTTGTGATAGATACATGGTTCTCACATATTTACAAACATTGTAAAAGTCATTAATATCATATTTCTATCCGTTAAGAGTCGGTCGATATTTTACTGACAAAAACACACATATTTTTCCCTTGATAGTAAGCTTATATTTTTTCTGTTAGCTACCGCATAATAATGTTCAATATCAAAGTCAAAGTCAAAGATTTATTTGCAGATAAATATGGTTATGGTTTATGATCTGCATACTTTTCAATTTGTTTGTTTCTTCTGTAGTTGGATTTAGTTCCAAAATGTTTGCCCTTTACACAAAATTTTTCATAATAAGTACAGTCACCAACAAAAGTTAATTAACACTTCGTTTTCTAAATATTAATTTTTAATCGGAAATGGGAATCCGTCGGACTGCCAAGTTATAGGTCTCGAGATTGAACCCAAGGAACGCACTTCAGACTTTTGGATTCATTTGCGTATTGTATAATAATTATCATGTGCTTCAAAAACTGTGAAGGAAAACATCGTGAAGAAACGTCTGAGAGATATTTCTCGACGGAATTCGAAGCCAAGTCAGAGTACCCCGGGTGGCATAAAAACTCTGACACCAGGTTAGTCACTAACCACACGAAGAAGAAAGAAGAAGATTCGGAAAAGAAGTTTGAAAGAATATTCTTAGTTATTAAATTAAATGCTAAAAAACCGGCGAAGTGCGTGTCGGACCACGCACAATGAAGAGTTCCGTAGTTGGGATGAATTTATCCCAAAAACAAACTTAACTTTGTAGTTGAAAAATATGTTCTCCCGTACGGAATGTACGGGAAAACATGTTTTTGCAATTGCAAAGTTAAGTTGGTCAATTATTACTCGTTAACTTGTAGAGCCTACTTAGCTGTGATAGTTTTCCTTTTAATTTCGTTATATAAACTACTGCTGTGATTTTTTTTCACACATTCAAAACCAACCATTTAGCCGGCAGGGGGGGGACACTTGACTCGAACAAAAATTAGCACTCTAAAGCTTAATATTTCGCAAACGGATCCCTGAATCCAAAAATGGTTTTCACAAACTCGCAACGTTTTTGAAGGACCTTTCCACTGATACCCCTAACCAAGGGTTAAAAAAAAAACATCACCACTTTACGTGTATGAGAGGTACCCTAAAAAAAATGTTTTTCATCAGACGGACATGACGAAACTATAAGGGTTCCTTGTTTACTACGGAACCCTAAAAAGCAGATAGTTGAATCATTTTGTGTCAATTTAGAATTTTAGATGATAAGTAAAGTAGCAGTGTTTGGTCGCTGACCGTAACATACTTACCAGTTTGCTGTTTATTGACGATGTACCATTCAGCAGCTGACAATCCGGGAATATCAAAGGACCTAGCAGGGAAGGTTGGAGGCAGCCAATCTTCTGGGGCAGTGTCTGAGAAGTCAGGGTTGGTGGACAGGACCCAGTTGACAGGCACGTGCCAACGGTCGTTGGATCGCAGGGTATTGTCTGTGAGGTACCGTACCTGGGAAAGAAAACATTGGTTGAGGGCTGGTGAAAAGATATTTCTGAGTAGCGCATGGAGCATGTGCAATTCTCACGTCTGGGAATTGTACATGCAAATGCAATTTTTCCTTCCTATTCAAACTTTTCCAAAAACCAGTTGGATATCGAACGTTGGATGTATGTGAAAGAAAAAAAAAACAAATTAACTCGAGTAAATTTAAAAAAATAACAACGTGCTGGAAAAGCTATAGTTTTTGTTTTAGCACTTTTTATGTTATGTTTTTCTGCATGTATTTTTTTATTTTAATGTATGTTCATCGATATTTTCGTCAATTGTGGACAGATTTTGAATTTTTTTTTTTGTTTGCAGAAGAAGCTTGCGCGGTAGTCCCACTAACTTTGCTTGTGTTTTTGAAGAACGTCTGCTAAATATCTCTTGGTATATAATAACAGTGCAGTAGACTACAATATCCCAATATTACCACAGACTGGACATTTTTAAGTTACAGTCTTCAAGTTCATAATTAAATAGTGTAGGTCATAGTTTTGACCTCGCATCGTTCGATGCCACAAAGTTTGGCTGTAATATAGAATATCAAAGATACGGTGGGGTTCGTCGAGCGAAATAACGTTCAAAGTGTCTGAGCCCAAAATATCTATACTTATAAATTGCTCACTTTAGAAACCTTCAAACGTTTTAAACACTTAATATGATTTTGAACTTTAGTGAACTCAATAGTATGGAGATGTAATTTTTCGATTGGTTTTATATTGGTATTGGTAATTCTCGTTTTAAAACAATATATTTACCGAGTTTTTTAACGTGTACATTACAAGAGATTTTTTATGTTATTTTTTGTCTACATCTAAACTAATATTATGAAGACAATTTTTTTTTTGTAATTAATAAACTCAAGAACTACAGGAGCGCTTTTAAAAATTATTTCATCAGTAGAATGCTATGTAAATATATGCTATGCACTGAGTAACATAGGCTATAATTTATAAAGATATCATGCGGCTGACGCCGTTGGCGGAAGCTAGAATTTTATTAAGCGCTCGCGGCGTTCGCAATTTTGGATCATCATACTGTTTTCAACTATCTTAAACGAAGTATATAACAACAATATTATTTTCACTTTTTGATGTGTTACATCTTTCCTCTCGATTTCCTGCAATCAAAATCTAAATCCAAAAAATCTAAATCTAAAACGATTTAAATCTAAAAAAAACTAAATAATTAAATCTGTGGGATTTCGTGAAAAGAGATGGAAGTGTGTCACAGGAAGACAGGCAGCGCGCGCTGTTTGATTTGACAAAAGAGCGCGCGCGGTGCTAGAGTTGGTCGTCAGAAATGACATTGACGAGACCCCTTTAAAATATTGCTTTTTATTTACCTTAATGTTGCTTATTGCCAATGTGAGATGCAGATGTTATACACTATAAGCGACTACTGTAAGGCCCGCTCATTTTTTTTTAACTGTACCAACGTTTTCTTGCAAATAAATCTCGAATCTTAAATCTCATTTTTTAATATAATAGCAACGGCTAAGAAATTGCATTCATTGCGAAGCGGCGGCGACTGCATTTTCATAACTTTATTCAACAAGTCTTCAAGGTGTAATTTGATAAAATATTATTCCTTGTTCTTAAGTTATTAATACGTTTGCAACTAGTTTAAATTCTCTTAAATTTTTAACATCACGCTAACTTAGACTACGTCTATATTTTTCTCATGAGGAGACGTCAGTTGAATGTTCAGCAAGAATAGTTTTTCACATTTTGTCAGTGTTGGAGTACTGACACCATGCATGTCATGAAAAAAACACTTTTTTTTAATGAAGAATGTAGTGCTTTTTTTTTAAAGAAGAATAAAGAAAGTGAGTTTTTCATGTTATGGTGTTAATACTTCGAGTATTAACACTAATTTAGAGGTTATGACAGTCCATTTACATTTTAGATACAGGCTGTGCCTAGTTTGGGACCCGCTGTCTAATTCTAAGTCTTCTGTTAGTGAGAATTTCATACCATGCTATTTAGGTTATATATTTAAGAACTTTGTGTAAGCTAAATAAATGAATTTGAATTTAAATATCACAACTTTTTTAGATTTAATTCAAAAACGATTAATTATGATCTTTTTTTTTTTACTTGAATTTATCAAACCTGCACAAAGACAAAACAGAAAATAGATTACAACTAATTTTAAATCTTAAATCTGCGTGTGAAAACTACTGCTACGGCAACTCGTTATTTGTAAGAAGCTCAGATAAAACAAAGCCTGCATAATCAGCTCGGCACAGATCCACTCTTGGCTCTCCAGAGAACATTGTTACTTATGCTTAATTACGAATAAGTACGAATACTGCTTATCAAGGAATCCGTTCTAGAATAGGCTTGTCTTAAAAATAAAGTAAGTCTTAAGGGATTGAGTCACTGTCATAAGGAAAAAAACAGTGCCAACAGAAGTGAAAACTTGAACAAGATCGCCTTGGTGGGAGAAAAATACTTCTAGGTATAGGACATTGGTCCGTAACCTTATCTAAATAAAGTTGTATTGAGAATAATATAGTAATCTTCATCTTCTTCGTATCGCTCTTGACAGAGTGGTCGTGGTCACAATGAACTATGTCCAGTCGCAGGTGTAGTCGTTGCCCGCCTCACGATCTCCCTCCATCTGGTTCTGTTACATGACAGTCTAGCGCATTCATTAACAGGGCCTCCAACCGCGGATTTTATTTGATCGGTCCACCTCATTGGTGACCTCCCGCGTGGCCTATTACCTTCCATTATAGTAATACAGGTCTCTAAAAGGCATCACAAAAAACATATTTAAAACTCATAATAGCTCCTGTGAATGAAAAAATAATAGAAAATAAATCTATATATTTGAGTTCAACAGTCTAGCTTTTGTGTTTATTTTATTTTCAGGAACCGGGTGTAAAACTATAGATTAATATGACAGATGATTTACTCCGAAAAATCATTTAAATAAAAAGCAACTTTTGTTAAGACATAAAGTGCAATTCAGGTCGCCCAGCACTAATTACCCACAGTTAAATTAACTTAGAAGTTGCCTCTCTTTACGCTCAATGAATTTGCCCGACAAGACGAGCTCGCCTCGTAGCTTTATACCTAAAATGCGGATTGCGCTTTCTGTACTATTCTGTGGTAAAACTCGTGATCATTCAAATGATAAAATTACCAAAACGCCAAAAAATTTGATGTGATCCACAGATCCAAATGACCAACCATGCACACACACATACATAAACTCACGCAATTTTCCATAGGGGTAAGCAAAAACTACAGAACGCCGCCTGCTACGATCCTTACATACTCCTTTTGCTTCGTTTACGTTCATACATCCGGTCATACACGCACGCCGTAGCGAGTACTATGCACCTGACTTTTCTGAAGAAGAACACCTCTGCCTATGAATACTGTCCAACACATAATCCACAACGCAATAATAATTAATTCAGTTGCAAACAAGTTTAGTCGGAATAATATATTTAAATGCCCAAGCTATTTAGTTTTTTCCTCCTTCTGTAAAATCATGAAAAATCAGATACCCGGTATTTACAAACTTCTCTTATCCGGGCTTGCACGCTCTCCGACGTTCTGCTTTTAGAACACAACTAAAGCTGCACCCTTGCTTCTAATTTTTAAATCGAAGTCTAGCTCGTTGGATAATGTTCCTCCAGTGACTTTAAGCGGAAAGCCACTACAGAGAGTCACACAGTTTAAATACCTAGGGCATGTAGTCACGGAGGACTTATCTGACGATGCTGATATAGAGAGGGAGCGGAGGGCGTTGGCGGTTCGATGCAATGTGGTAGCCCGCAGGTTTGCGCGTTGTAGTAAGGATGGTAAAGTCTCGCTTTTCAAGGCATACTGTCAAACCTTCTACATGTGCAGCTTGTGGGTGAAATATACTCAGAGAGCCTGCAACGTCCTTCGCGTACAGTATAATAATGGATTTAGGATGTTGATGGGGCTTCCGCGCTTCTGCAGCGCTTCGCAGATGTTCGAGGAAGCCCGTGTTGACGATTTTCATGGTATTATGAGGAAGAGAACAGTGTCAATAATAGGTAGGTTGCGCGGAAGCTCCAACAGCATCCTAAAAACATTATTAGACAAAATGAACAGTCCCTTTATAAGGCACTGGGTACGGAGGCACGTGCCAACATGTGTTGGGCCACGTCAGTTTTAGTTTGTAAAAGTCTACTAACATAGTTTTTAAGTCATTGTTACTAACACTATATGGATTGTGTGTACTTGTATGTGTACTCCGAAATAAAGAATATATTATTATCCTTACTTGTGAAATAACAATGGACTGGGCAGAAGCAGCGCTCCTGGTAACGGTGAGGACTGGGAAACCACCCTGGTTGGCCCAGCGTTGCATCACAGTATTCAAGGTGTAGGGGATGGTGCGGTCAGACGCATCCAAAGCCTCCTGGAGGGCAGCGTACAGGTCTAGGGGTGATGCTGCGTCGCGAGTGCTGGAAGGCAAATTGAAAGTTTAATTCGAATTCAGAATCTGAAATAATTATTTAGTTTTTGAACAAAAATCTCTATTATGATTGTGCTAAGTATAGCTTAGAACAATTAAAATTCCATTGTAAACTATAAAGAAATCCTAAGTCTAGCAGAAGACTGTTTTATACATTGATGTAAATCGATGGTTTTATACTAATTATAAGTTCGACCTCAATTATTTTTGAAGTGAAAACTTCTTAAGGCGCGTTGGGCATTTTTGAGATGTGAAAAAACAATTGAACTCGCAACATTGTTACCGACACCTCATTTTTGTAAACGTGATTGTATTCTTTATTTATATTACGTTACAGATCAATGTTCTATGCAAGTATTTTTACTTTAAAGGTTTTGTAAACGCGATTATGCTCTTTATTTATATTACGTTACGGATCAATATTCTATGCAAGTATTTTTACTTTAAAGGTTTTGTAAACGCGATTGTGTTCTTTATTCATATTACATTACGGATCATTGTTCTATGCAAGTATTTTTCTTCCACCAAGGTGATCTTGTTCAAGTTTTCACTTCTGTTGGCACTCCCGGAATGCCACTGTTTTTATTTATTTATTTTTTGTTCATTTTATCAATAACAATCTAGCTTACTTGTTTCTAATATAGATGACCAGCCCTTGACGGAATACTTCAGGAGTGAGGAAGTGTTGCATCATACGGATCACGGAACCAGCTGTGGGACAAAAGATACAAATTATAAATTAGTGTGAAAGAGACAGCGCATCAAGTGACTTCTTATTCCAAGGTCACCAAGGGTCATTGTGTTTTATTTGGTGCTAAATTTTCTTCTCTCGTCTGTCTTTAAATAGCATTCAGAGATAATAATTATTGTTCACGTCTCGGTGTGTACGTGGCATCAGAGCGGGCCCTATCAGAATACCAGCGCTGCGGTATTTATTTTTTAAATATTGCAGCCTATGCTGAGATAGGTGCCTTTTTGGCCTCGCACAGGTCGTTTTTTTTTTTTTGACTTGGTAACGTCTTATAAATCGATGTACGCCAGCTGCACGCACGAAAAAGTATCACGTTCCGCCTGAGCCGAGCGTGCAAGCGAGAGCGCGGAACAAGCGATAGAGAGTCACGATCGGCCTAAACGTTTGGCTTGTGACGTTATCACGTAAAATTATCGTCCGTAAACCGACTTTACAGACAACCAATTTTTTTTCTTTCGGTAATTCGATTTTTTGTTAATTATAGATGCTCCTATTAAGTTGTTATTACTGTTTGTATTTCCTGTGCGTGTCCCGAATAAAATATTTTTCTTTCTTTCTTTCTCACGATTACAACCGACCGCTCAGAATCCACTGGATGCGAGAAGCACAGAACCGGTCGAAGAGGCGGTGCTTGGGGGAGGCCTATATCCAGCAGTGGATGTCTGTCGCGGACGTATCTAATTTGTACGTTACACAATTGAAATAAAGTTCATATTGCTATTTATAGTATCGTTACAAAAACTCGCTTCCATTCCGTTCCGTAGCAATGTAAATTGAGCCTTACCTCACTGCCTTCAAACAAGTAGTCTTCTCTAATATTACTGACTTATCTACATTGGCATCTCATTTCGCCAACGTCATAGATATGTTGACATATCCAATATCAAACATGCCAACAAGATTATTTCGACGAGATGATTGCCGCAAGGTTCGCAATAACGCGTTGCGATCCAAAATGGCGTCGGTAAATAAATATTCCCCAATAAATATTTGTGCACCTATTCATTTGAAAAGAATTTTGAAATGAATTTGATGAGTCCCAAAAGACCTCATAAAAAAAGAATGTGATGCGCCGCGGATATTATATTTTCTACTTTTTAACCGACTTCAAAAAAAGGAGGAGGTTCTCAATTCGTCGGGATTTTTTTTTTTTTGTTTATGTGTGTTCCCCGATTACTCGAAGACGGCTGGACCGATTTGAAAAATTCTTTTTTTGTTTGAAAGAGTATACTTTCAAGTTGGTCTCATTGTCATTTGGTCACGATCTGATGATGGAATCTTGGAGAAATCGAGGGAACTCTTCAAATATTAAAGGCACATCTATAGCGATTTGGGTATTTTTGATGAACAGTTGACATAAGGCTATTTATTGTAACTTAGATAAATTACAAACCAATCCACAAAAAAGTGAAAAAATTTTTTTTTTACAAAAAACACAACCGACTTCCAAACTACAAAGTGAAAAATAACTTAATTTCGGAAGTCGGTGTCAAAAAACTAAAATAATGATCAGATCCAAAGACACCGACTTCCGAAATTAAGTTATTTTTCACTTTGTAGTTTGGAAGTCGGTTGTGTTTTTTGTAAAAAAGTTTTTTCTCATATGCAATATTAGGAATTAATGTCACACAAGTCTGTTACGCTGCTTATCTCCCATATCGAAGTGCTCAGTCGATCGAAAAACAGGTTACTGTTACAAAGATCGTAATCTTTGATCTAATTCTTTGAGCCATACTGTTGCTATTCTACGATGTAATATGCCCATCCTTGATGTCCTCCCTCCGGTTGACGCCCTAAGCCGAGGTTCGTATCCCACAGGGGGTGCCCTTAGCGAGCGTTCACCTAGTTTTAATTAGCATAGTTGAATAACCTCTGGCTGGAGGTTTGAAGGCTCATTCAAACAGGCGCGACACGCGACGCGTCAATTTTTTTTTCGATGTATTTTCAGGGTCAGCTCCTACTGGGATCTTTAGACTTGGCAAAAAGATTGATAACAAATATTTTGTAGGCGTGAATTTTTTCACACAAATCTCAACTCCAGAAGAACATTGAACTGTTTGTATAAAGCTTTTTTAACTCTTGTTGGCTAGGTAGCTTTATGACGTCACAGTCATGCGTTCTAATTCTTCTATGACACATTTCCTCCGTCTTTCTCCTATGATAACAATATCAACAATATTCGATACTAGATCAAATAGTATCATACCAAATAACCGGGTGTTACAAAAGTCGTTTCACATGTCAGTCGGTGAGATAACTAGTTGCTGATAGAGGTGATAAGCGCTGTATCGCTAGTTTCTCAATTTTGATAACAAAAGAGAACGTTTTGCGAAAATAAATCATGTTGAGGCCATGCAGTGAGCGTTGTGCGGAAGGTCTATCGCACGCCGACCGCGAACGACGACGCGGCGACGTGTATCCGTCCGACACCGACGACGGCCGAATGCTATTTTCGTAAATACACGGGTGCAGTCTCGCTTGCACGCCGCCCGCGATGGACAGTTGCGACGACGGCACCGAACATTTTGGCAACCGGCGGCGTGTCGGTTGTCCGTCGTGACGTCACCACTGTCAGTAGCGTCTGACGTTTTAAACATTTAAAGATACCATAGCCTGGTAAAATTTCGATTGAGATACTTGTAAAATAACAATAACCAAAACACCGGAAATCTATATTTGTAGTCTATGTAATGTAATTCTGTGTATTTCTTGTCTTTTTTAGAGGCGGAGAACTTTAAATTGACATATAACACAAAAAGTTGTTTTTAATATACATGAAGTTGGCTTCAATTGACAGATAATTGTATTGCATTAATGTTTGATTATGATTTCAGGCATGTTGCCGCCGCAGCTTAATCTAAAATGTCATTCTTTATTGTTGGTAGGTACATAATGCCGCTGCGGTCGGCGGCCTGTAACGCTTTGTGAATGCACCGGTGCACGGATTCTACATAGCTCGCTAAGAACAGGTTTTTGCTGGGACAGTTTTTGTTGTATTCGTATGTTTTTGTATTATATTTGATTACGTGCTTATTTATTTATTTAGTTTTTTAAGTATAGATAGATAGATAGATAGAAAGATAGAATATTAAATTATGTATTAGGTATGTTGAAACTGTCTGTACTCTCCGTCACTTGCCCTTAAGGGTTCATTAGAAAACCAGCGTCAGACAGTATCTGTCTGGCATTAATGCTGAAATGAACCTTTTTGGTGCAGCCGTGAAGCACACACTATTGTTTTTAAAAACATTTATTTTTTATTTTCACTGTGTTGTTTGTGTTTTGTGTTTCACGAACTGTGTCCACATAAATGTTTTTCTTTCTTTCTTATAATATGCATTCTTAAAGGGTGCACGGGACTTCATGCGGGACATTTTGGAAAAATCCATATTCTGTATTGTCCA
The DNA here is from genome assembly GCA_963680765.1 of Agrochola lychnidis. Lineage (NCBI taxonomy): Eukaryota > Metazoa > Arthropoda > Insecta > Lepidoptera > Noctuidae > Agrochola > Agrochola lychnidis. Next base: position 4,197,733 of record OY796856.1, on the reverse strand, counting down.
CTACACTACTAATGATATAGGTAATCAGTTCACGTCCACCGAAAGCTGTTTCGTCAGTGAATGATTTTTCAATGCTTGACAAAAGTTACTCATTGTCATAAACCCCCGTTTCGTGGCCCCAGCGATTCCAATACAAATCGAAACAAAATTCTTTGTCACTCGAGATTTGACACATGATTTATCTCGCACGTTGAAAAAACAGGAAACAGAAAAATACCACTTTCTAGTGTGCATTGAAACAAAAAGTAAACAAAGTAATACGTTGAAATAATAAAAATATGTAAAATATTATGAACATCATTTTCCACTTCCATTAAGTATCAGAATGCCTAGTCACATAGTTTGTGACGTCATTATAGCAAATAAAAAATAAACACAAAGTTATCTAAATGGATACTTAGTTACTTATCATTTTGTCAATATGATGATAGTTACGTTTACATTAGTCTGAAAGCTGTTACAAAATATTGGAAAATGTATTATTTGCATTTGTATTCAACACTTGCTTGTGGTAAAATATTTAAGAGCTTGTTTCACAGCGTGCAGGCAGGGACTATCAACCAGATATTATTTGAAAAAAAAAAAAGACATCGCGTGAGACAGAGATGGTGTGGCAGCTCTGGACAGAGAGAGTTTGAAGGAGAGTTGGGAGGCCTTTGCCCAGACGTGAGATAATAACGGTTAGAAAAAAAAAATGTCTGTAGTTTCTGCTTATTATAAAAATATCATGGGAAAAAGGAGTTGGTCTATGTGTGTGCAGATTACTTAAGTTCAACATACTCGTATCATCATCATCAACATCATTTCAGCCGAAATACGTCCACATCCGGACATAGGCCTCCCCCAAGCACCGCTACTTCGACCGATTCTGTGCTTCCCGTATCCAGCGGATTCCTGCGGCCTTCACAAGGTCATTGGTCCATCTTGTGGGAGGCCTTGCAACGCTACGTCTTCCGGTACGTGGTCGCCACTCCAGAACCTTTCGGCCCCATCGGCCATCCGTTCTGCGAGCAATGTGCCCTGCCCATTGCCACTTAAGTTTGGCAATTCTTCGGGCTATATCGGTTACCTTGGTTCTCCTGCTCTTACTCAGATAGCTTTCCATACTTATTTTCTTTTAAACACGAACAAGACTATGAAACTGATTAAAAGATTACACTTACATTTCTGATAAGCCACCGCGTTGAAAGTTCCGAGGATCTCGGAAGGCGTGTAGACTGCATGGGTCATGGCGTTTACACTGAGGACCGCATCGGATTGGAACACGTTCTGGAGAGCCAGCACGAACTGGTCCATCATACGCCATTCTGGAAGGACCTGGTGTAAAGAATAAACCGTCAGAAACTCAGAATAAATAAACAAAAGCTTCCTTAACTAAGAAAAACGAGGAATAGCCATGAGCTTGACTGCCGGGTTGTAACAGAACTATACTCCAGCCCTCAAGATGTCCCAAGCTGATACCTGGCCACCGTAGGCGCGGGCTTGCGGACGGTAGCTCGCCGTCCGACAAGGACCAGGCTCAGGTTGACGGCGCGTTGTCTTCCACGTGCGCCTCAAAGAGATGTGTGTTGCTCCGCAGTATTAAATTCGGCCCAAGCAGTAATTCCGAGAGGAACTGTCTAATAATTACAAAGGTTGGTACCCAGTCGCTTCAGTGACTGAATTTTGAGAAAAGGAAAAGGAGATACCACTTCATCGGATAAAAATAAGGAAGAAATAAATTAAATATTGGCATTAAAGCAATCTCCAAATATTTCCTAAAATACTTATCAATTCTCTTTTTATACTCACTAACCGTCTTTTTGTGATGTGTCTACCCAGCCTAGTAACTACGATAGAATAGAATACTCTTTATTATGTACTCCATAAACATTACAGACTACGACAAACTTAAACAATGAGTACAGATCATTTTTTAAAAGACCAAAATGTCAAAAGAAGATCAGTGAGTGAGAAACAGTGATCATCATTAGGAGATCAAAAAAAATTAATGAAAATATTCCCCGAAAATGATGTTATCAAATTACCAAATCAGTAGCGAAATTCTCGAAGAAGTTGGCGAAGCCCTCGTTCAACCAGGTATAAGTCCAGGAGAGAGGTCCCACTTCGTTTCCAAACCACTGATGAACGTTCTCGTGGCAGATGATCCTGCCTACATTCTGCTTGGTTGCTGTAGTTGTCACTCCCTCTGTGACCAGAAGGGCTACTTCTCTGGAAGGGAAAAGACAGTCATGCTTATTTTGTGGTTTCTCGCAAAAATATAAGTAAGGGAAGATTACAGAAATAATGGAAATCCCAAATAAGTGGGGCAGGAAAATAATGATGATGATTACGCATACGAGTATGAGAGAAAAAGGTCAATAATGTCACTTATGATATATCTACCCGTGTGTGATGATTTTGGGATGTCTATGATTAGATAATATATACGTTTTTATTCACGTGTGTGTTTTGAAACTGCGTCAAAGTTCTTCAACCTTATAATCTATAACGATGTCTCTCTTCCCTTTAAATCTATCCAAAGTTTGTCTTTAAAAAATCCCTTTTAGCGATAAGACTGCCCATTGTGTTACTCTTTGTAAAATTTGTACATTCATATCTGTAATTTCGCATGATGTATTATTCAATAAAGACTATTCTATACTATATTATTTTATTTCTACTTGAGTATAGTTCTCGATGTTTTTGGTTGGTATATTGGCGTGTGCTAGATGACATCATCATCTGCCTAGCCTTTTCCCAACTATGTTGGGGTCGGCTTCCAATCTAACCGGATGCAGCTAAATACCAGTATTTTACATGGAGCGACTGCCTATCTGACCTCCACAACCTAGTGACTAGGTAACACGATACCCCTTGATAAGACTGGTTGTCAGACTTTTGGGCTTCTAACTACTCGTAACGACTATCAAAGATCTACAAATGACAGCCGAGACCAACGGTTTAACGTGCTTTCCGAGGCACGGAGGGGACTTGGTATGTAAAGATGGTCACCCATCCACGGACCAACCGCGGCAAGCGTAGCTTAACCTGATCGATCGACCCGTACAGCTGTTATTACTTAGCCACAAGCCCCTCCGTGTGCTAGCTGACATAATTATGGTATCATTTAAATTATGTTTTGTGTGTAATGTAAATTATTTTGCATACTATTGTATAGAATCATTTTTTCTAACTTGAACAGACAGCTGTGCTGCTGGGGAGTTTGTTGCGCCACTTCTTCTTCCCAGCGAAAGGCACTAGGAAGTGGTGAAGGGTGGGCGTTTGGGGGACTGTCTTATGTAATTTTGACGTTCGATAAGTGCTGATTCTCAGCCCAGTTTGAATAAATGACTTTTGAATTTTATAAGCGTCATTATTTAACACATAATTTTTTTAATAATTATAAACTTCAGCGTTTCCTTGACTTATTTTTTACAAGGACTATCATTGCATGTGTTCAACTTATCTATCAATATACCTATCAACTTGATGCATAAAATCTCCTTTTGACAACAATGCAGTGTCATAATTTAATACAATTCACATCTGCCTTGCAGATTCGTTCTATAAGAGGCTTATGGAACACTTCACTGGATCGCTACTCTATATTTATAGAATAAGTAATTTTATTGCCTGTTTATTACTTGTCCCGTCTCCAGTTACTGGGTACTACAGGGGTATCAGAATCGTTTTAAATATCAACGCTTTGAGACTGACGGGAAGTTGTTCAGTAGACCCTTGAGACGCACACCGCACCTTATATATTTGATTATTCCGAAGTATGTCATAATGTCACTCCATTTCTATACATATGTTTTTTCTTTTTTGTATATTGGCATCTTGTTTTTATATATATCCCTGTAATTTGTTATCATTTAATCGTGTTTATGTGTGTCTTTTGTGTGCACTAAATAAATGTTTTATCTATCTAAGTGTAGTTACAACAATTAAAGAAAATAATAGGATTATCTGTCAGAGAAACACGTGCATGCAAAAAGATAATTAACTTTAAGGTAAGGGGAAGCCGTACGATAATATAAGAAAAACTTTATTAGTCTTAGATATTTAGGATCACGGATCAGTCTCGGTATGGCTTAACTTTGTAGTTGAAAAACATTTTCTCCCATACAAGAATGTATGGGAAAACAGGTTTTTGCAACTACAAATATAAGTTGGTCGACTATTACTCGTTAACTTGTAAAGCTTACTTAGCTGTGATAGTTTTTCTTTTAATTTCGTTATATAAACTACTGCTGTGATTATTTTTCACACATCCAAAACCAACCATTTAGCTGACAGGGGGGGAGGACACTTGACTCTAACAAAAATTTGCACTTTAAAGCTTAATATTTCGCAAACGGATCCCTGAATCCAAAAATGGTTTTCGCTTACTCACAATATTTTTAAAGGACCTTTCCAATGATATGCCATACCATGGGAAAAAAAAAGGACATCACTACGTTACGTGTAGGGGAGGTACCCAAAAAAATATTTTTCATAATTTTGTTTTACCACTTTTTGTCGGCATAATTAATATCTATACCCATGCCCAATAAATTACGGCTTTCTAGTACTAAGAGTCTCGGAGCTAGACCGCGGACGGATAGTCGGACAGACAGACGGACATGGCGAAACTATAAGGGTTCCTTGTTTACTACCTAAAAACGAGTTTCATTCCAATATAGGACAGGGTATTTTGAGCTTTTTTAATGTTATTTTTTAGATATTTTATGCGAACTGTGTAACTTTCTCTATCAATACACTTATCTTATTTAAATAGAGATAAAATAATAAATATAAAATAAAGGCCTTGAATTTATTTTGACTCTGATAAACGTCGTTTTTCAACTCAACGCTACTTGTGACAACAGACACACTTTATGACGTTTTATGACGACTATTGACATACGATACGGAGCCATAAATTGGAGTATTAATGGCTTATAATAAAATATTTCTCTTTCGCTTCATAAGTATCTACATTAACACTTATTTTATTGCCGTTTTTACGGAACTCTTAACGCACTCAAACGAATGTAAACTGTAACAGCTTTGGATTATAGTTCAAAATTGGTTGTTTGGTAAATTTGGTCTGATTAATTTCTTTTAACGTTATGAAAATATAAGAACAATAAATAAGTAATAACAGTATTTAATATCTTGGTCCTGAGAGTTCTTGCTGAACAAGGCTTGAAAAAATGATTAGCAATATGAAATTAGTAAAATTATTTTAGAAGATCTCTTTGAACAATTTAAAGGGGTGTCATCCACAAGATTTGTTGTACTATTTTAGTACAGGCACTACTAACAGCCTGAAATTGTGTTAAAATCATGGAAATCAAAACAATTTTATTTGTTGTAACCTTTTTAAAACTGTTTCAGTTTATTCTTCTCATGAAACTCGGCACATTTTGGGTCGCAAGCAGGCAAATGAAATTAATTTGTAAAGTTATGTCCAACGCGGATAAAAAACTGAGAATGACGCAAAATCCATCAAGCGTATTTTTCTAAAAACTTGATGATCATTTAAAAAATAGTTAAATTATTAATCTTTTAGTATACGTGTTTTATTAAAATACCTTTTGTTTTACGTGTAATTTATTAATAATGCGTCTAATTTGGGACAGCGCTCCTTGATGGGCGAGTCCTATTACTGGATGCTGGCTGGTCGCACGACGGCGACGCGTTGCGTAAGCTCAGTACAGAACACGCAAGCTAACCATTCAAGGTCACTGTCATATATCTGCGTCTTAAGTAGGCGTTTATAATACGATGATAACCATGTAAAGATAAAGTCGACTTATTGGTAAACTTTCTTTTCTTTTTTTTTAAAACGTTGCCCCACACTAGGAATTTCTCCTGTATTGTGGGTGCGTTTACAAACATTTAAACTCATATACACAAACAACCAGACCCGGAACAACAACTTGTAGGTCATACAAATATTTGTTCCGTGCGGGAATCGAACCCGCGACACGCAGTGCAGCAGTCAATCGCTTAACCACTGCGCCAACCGTACCGTACTGTGAGCAGGGGGCTCAGCTGTCGTACTTGCGTCCTAAGTTTATTCCCAAATGTTCCTGACGTCACGCCCACTGCGATCGCGGGCTACTACCTCTCACTCGCTCGCCGACACCTTAAGCGTGCACACACATCGGTCGTCTCAATAAAATTGTATTCAGTACCAAAGAAATACAGTACTTGTCATGGTATCGAAATCAAGTAGTTTTCAAGACGAGAACTTGTACGAAGTCAAGACCATCAGCAGCACACCTGGAGCTTGATACTCAACACCAAGACAAGCCTAGTGTTATTGGATTTTTTCATTAAAAATTCCATAAAAATAGTGGCCAGTATGCCATTACATTAGGCTCACCTCGTATTACATCATCATCGTCATCATTGTCCTGGAGGCCTACTACCAGCTCATAAAGCAGTATTATTTTATTATTACTTCAGTGTGGGAAAGAGATGAAGCTCTACAGGACGTATAGCTCCATCTCTTACTATGTTACTTGTGGTCGGCACAACACGTTTTCTCTTTCCACTCTCCCCTGTCAACCGTCACACTATCATTCACTCCCTTCTCTTTCATATCATTCCTCACATAGTCTCACTCCTTATTACATGGGACTGAAAACATGTCTGGTGGAATGCAAGTCCCATCCCTGCCTAACCTTTGTGTTATATTGATAACTAAATAAGACAAGACAAGAGCTAAAGGCAAGTTTTATAATGCCTAAAAGAATATGATCCATTGCAGTAAACAAAATCAGATAAATATATGATATTCTTCAGGATATCATATATTTTATGACTGCCTCGTTGGTCTAGTGGTCGCAAGCGCTACTGCTGAGCATGAGGTTCTGGGTTCGATTCCCGGGTCGGTTAAAGTGTTATTGGATTTTTCTATCTGAAATTTCTCAGTAGCAGCTCGGAGTCTGGATTTGTGCCCAGTTGATGGCAATAGGCTCGCCCTCTATTACATGAAACTTAAACATAACTGGCGAAACGTGGATGTACCTGCTACAGGGACACCTCTACCCAACTCTTCGGGGAAACAAGGCGTGATTTTATGTTATGTTATTCTTCAGGATACATATGCTAGTTAATGTGATGAAAATGTAATACAGATACGAAGGAAAAAAAAACACAAAGAGACCTCTAATAATAACTCTTTTAACGATTAAAAACCATTTACATGCAATGATTCTTATTTTTTTGACAGATTATTCTACAAGTAACATATTACCGTAATAGTGTTTTAATTTTACTGTCCAATTTTTTGTGAATAGATAATTGCTTCATATTTTGCAATAAATTACTAGCGTTGTGTCATCGCGCTGCTCTTTCTTTTCTATGTAGTCCGACAATAACCGCACTTTAGCTGTTGTCAGCCTCTTGATAAAATCTTAAATTTACTGACTGACAATGAACTGCTTAGATGATCTAGAAGCAAGATATTTTGCACAAGAGTTCCTTATAAAATATGTAAATAAAAACCCTTTCCGATCCGAAAGCGGCACATAGGTACTGCAATAAAATTACCAAAATTATTTTTCTTTTTCAAATTATTATTGAAAATAAAAAGGTTATTGATATTTAAAATTCACATTTTTAGTACCAAAATTACCTCAAATCTATACAATTTTTTTTTCTAATTTTAGAAATTTTTGCAACAGGTTTCATAACATAAGTTATGACTTGTAGATACCCGCTAAACGACGGCCGCCCGCGCCCCATTTAATAACACGGTAAAATTTCCCATTGAAAAAAATGTGGTGATTTTTTTTTTTCTTGTGAATAGCCACATAAATAGATTCTCAGTACGATACAAGACCCTCACGGATCGGACAGAGTTTTTTTTACATGTTTTATAACGATGGTGAGGATTATTGAAAATTCATTCCTTAAAGGGGTCGAATGGTGTGAAATTGTATGTGTGAAAAACGTCGAAATTTTTGCCGATGGGAAATCTGGCTTGTAAAAACTTTAAAACCAGATACATACCTGTAAATAACCAATCCCCAGTTCTCCATAGCACCAGCAGCGAAGTCAGGAACAGCAGCCTTATCCAACTTCGGGAACTCGTATTCAAACTCAGTGTACTTCTCCAACTCCACCATATTCCTTTGCCCAAATTCTAGAGCAAACGATGCCGTGTTCTGGGTACCAGGTCTGGAAAACACCTTGAAGGGTACGCGATACAGGTCCTTGTAATCAGACTCCACTTGGTTGTCGATGTGTGCCAAGTTTGATACCAGGTACGCCAGAAGATATGTAGACATCACTAAGGTATCTTGGAATTCATGCTTGGTGTAGCCGGTTACTACTGGCCTATAAAAATAAGGAATAGGGTAAAAAATAAGAAATTCTATTTAGCCTGTCTTTTAGATAATAAAAAAATATTAGACACGTATTTTTTGTTTTATCATATTAATTAAAAATAACTTAGAAAACACGGATTAAAGTTGGGGAGTGGGGGCTCGCTACGTCACAACGCACCGCGCACTATTAAATCTAGCAAGGCGTGACGTCATGCCACATTTTAACTCAATGTATCGCCGTAATCTTTTGATTACGTCAAAAAAGAAAAAATACGTGTTCAATATTTTTTTATAATCTACAAGATGGACAAAAAATTTGGACACAGGCCTATTATTAGAAGTCTGTAAGAAGAAAAAGTGAAGTCACTGCTGAGCATGAGGTCCTGGGTTCGTTTCCCAGGTCGAGAAAAGAGATAGGATCGATTGGGGATTTTTTATTACGAATTGCCCGGTTGACTTGACGGTGACAGTGGACTTAAACATAACTGGTGAAATGTGGGTGTACGCCTCTATCAAATCTTTCGGGGAAACAAGCGTGAGGTTATGTTGTTGTTTGAGTCTTTATTTTCGACCTTTACATATTTTTTTCGAATCGTTGCAGTTTTCAATGAAAAAAATATAAATTTATGCAATCCGGGCTTGTAGAACTTAAAGTTGTTGACATAGATTGTCGGGGTTATCTAATAAAATAATTGGGGTCTGAAGTAACACTCAGGAATTTTATAGAGTAACGTTACTATTTTCTTTTACGTACATAAATTATTTTAAATAGATAAAATTATAGATTGTAGTGGGTTGCCACATTTGATTCGGCAGTATTTGATTTTACCACCCAGCTGTGCTTGTTAATGCCCACCGAACACTGATGCGAAAAATTATATTGAACTCGTCCGTATACTGTTAATTCTTTGCCCTTGTTATAATCTTGCTTATAATACCAGCCTATTACTGTCCCACTGCAGGGCAAAGGCCTCTTCTCATACAGAGAAGGCACCAGCATTGATCACCGCACCTGCTAAAGACGGGTTGGCGATTTCAAACTTATATTAATTATATTAACTACTAGCTTCTGCCCACGACTTCATCCGCAAGCCTATAAACCTTCGTCAAGAATTAGGCTATCCAATGCAAAAAGAATTTTTCAAATCCGACTGGTAGTTCCGGAGATTACCCCCTACACACAAACAAACAAATTTTTTCTCTTTACAATATTAGTAGGTATAGAAATATTACACATAGAAAATCTTACTTACTTTAGCAAATCTTCAGTTGCCCTTTTAGGCATGTTACTCTCGACCACAGTGTACGCAGGTGGGGAGTATATGGTGGTCCTGAAGATGGATTTGAGGGAAGGTTCATCATAGCACGGGAACGCGCGGCGAGCGAAGGTAGGCTGCAGTTGGGATGTTATGAGTTTGCTGCAAAGTGATGGATTGGTGATTAGAAATTTCTAGAAATATTTTCGTCGACAGAGGATGACAAGAGAAAAGTCGCTTGTAGATTAATCCAAATTTTATTAAACGGGATTCGGGTATCTAGACACGCGGCAGCGTGTCGAGCCAAGTACTAGGCAAGACACGGCTGCAGTGTGTTATATTACACGAACCATTTGGAGCCACTTTTGACCCCTTAATAACTCAAAATCTATGTAACATAGACTCATGAAATTTGGTTTATTTATAAAAACCCCTTAGATTAACTAGAACTCCAAATTTCATAAATAAAACTCAAACGGTTATTGAGATATTAACGTATAAAAATCGGCATTTTTATCAACGACCTGCCACTAGACATCAAAAACATTTAACCCATTTCCGGGTGACCTAGAAAGTTGAAAAGAGATTTCCCGAAAGCAGGCCCATGGTATGATACTGTGTCAAAGCTTATTTATCAAAAATTATGTCGTATTTTTTTCAAGTCGTTTTATCAAAATTTATTTCTTCTAGCATTAGAGAACCTAATAAATATTTATTTTGTTGATACTTAAAGAACTACATCCGCCATTCAATCCTAACCTGAATGTTGCCAGATGACAGACTATTCCAATAAAATAATTTGTAATCGATTGAAAATATCGATACTAACCCACATGGAGTAGGTGGAGTATCCACTACACGAGTATGTTTTAAATGCTATTTATTATACTTAAATACTGTAAAATTATGAGTTTACAATAAATAAAATATTATATGGTCTGAATATACTCAACAACTTAAAAGTGTTTCGAGGCAGTAATGTTATTTTATAAACTACCAGTGATCAGAGTAAGTAGATTGATTTGAGGTCAATGAACTGGCACGTATATTAGTATGGATACGCCTCCGGGATTCCGGGATTTTGAAATTATTAAGATTTTTTAAGGAATTTCAAATGTTGTAATGTGTAGAATAAAGAATACATCAATATGAATAAGAAATGTTCAACCCTTTTGCTGTCTGTTTAATAGTATACAGGGCGTCCCAAAATTATGGGACATGAAGGGAAAGTACCTTAAATATCGTAGATAGGGTATTTTGCTGAAAGAAGACTTTATGTTATTTTTAAAAGTTAGTAATTCTGCATTCAAAGATTTTCTAAAAATTACTTGCCTCGTCTGGGAATCGAACCGACTTAAATGTAAAAAAAAAACACCCCTACTTTTATGATACCAATCGAAAGAATGGCCAAAAAATAATAACTCTTCTTAAGTAACATAGTATTTTAAAAGAAAGGAACAGCGTGAAATTAATCATTTTAATCAAATTAAAAACATACATGAAACTGCCGTAGTCAATTAAGTGGGTATTTTTTTGTAAATTAAATAATTAAATGCTCAAAATGTGATCCCTCTTGTCTTACGCAAATCGCCAATCTTTTAATGAGTCCGCTGCCTGTTGATTTTCTTACCATTTTATGGTGAATACTCGATATGATATGGCACAATTCTGTTTGTAACTCGCCCACGTTCTCGTATCGCTTTTTGTATAACATATCTTTCATGTATCCCCAAAAGAAGAAATCTAATGGTATAAGGTCCGGGGATCTGGCCGGCCATCTAATCGGTCCATTCGTACCGTATTACTCGTACCAGACAAGAGGGATCACATTTTGAGCATTTAATTAATTAATTAAAAAAAAATACCCACTTAATTGACTACGGCAGTTTCATGTATGTTTTTAATTTGATTAAAATGATTAATTTCACGCTGATCCTTTCTTTTAAAATACTATGTTACTTAAGAAGAGTTATTATTTTTTGGCCATTCTTTCGATTGGTATCATAAAAGTAGGGGTGTTTTTTTTTTACATTTAAGTCGGTTCGATTCCCAGACGAGGCAAATAAATTTTAGAAAATCTTTGAATGCAGAATTACTAACTTTTAAAAATAACATAAAGTCTTCTTTCAGCAAAATACCCTATCTACGATATTTAAGGTACTTTCCCTTCATGTCCCATAATTTTGGGACGCCCTGTATAGGTGATCGGACTCCAAGAAAAGGATAGATATACTATAAAACAATATAATATATTTTAAATATTTATCTATCGCATTCTATAAATTTCTAATGTAGTAGTTTAAAAATCCTTACTTTAACAATATTTGATTCAATCCCGTAAGTACCAAAATGAAATCCCGGAAAAAAAGGCTTATCCATGTTATGATTTCTATGACTATTCATGATGCGAGTACGTAAAATCAATCTACCTACTCCGATCACTGATAATCACCCAATCGATTTCGTCAATCGATTACCAAAATAATTAAACCTGGTAACACTGACACCATGCATAATGTCAAACTGTCAAAAAAAAATCTGTCAGATCAATGGCATTGTTGGCTGTTTGTTTTACGTTGATTTGAATTTATTTTTCCGTATTTACTTTATACTTATATTACGTTACGATTTAATGCTGTCAATTTAAATTGAAGCCAGACGAACTATTGCTTATCTTTCCATGGCCCTGGGTAAGTTTATTATGTTCTCTAAATATTTATAAACACCGTCGTATTGTATAACCTCATTGATTTTAGCAGCCTATTAGTAGAAGGCTTATGTTCAGTCAGGGGTACGTCGCGCGTCGTCAGCTGTAAATGTCTATAGTATGATGTAATTATATAGCATAAGTAAATACACTGAATTTTTTTACCTTTTTCAGGTATGACGATGACATGTGTTATTGCAAGACTTGACATTATTGATTACATTATCTACAACTCTATCCCAAGTATTACTTGCTCAGGAAAATCTAAGCATATTATGTTATGTATGTGGCATGTCAATTGCAAGTCACAGAAGTCATCAGGTTAGTGTTTTTAAAATGGCAGAATTACTATGAGTGATATAATTATTATACAAAAGTAAATAAACAACAATAAGAGTATTTTCTTACTTTCTAGGTTAGGTATACATTTGGATAAAGTTTGTCATGCTTACTGAGAGAGGCTGCTACCAGAGATGTTTATAGGCAAGCAAGTGATGATAAAAACAGAGCCACCCTAGAGTGTAAAAGATTTACCCATAATAGATCAAAACAATAATCTGGTTAGGGCCAGAATCAAATCGTGACATGTGAGCAGCAGGACTGAGTGTACATAATTATTGATAAGTGAGCAAAATAGGACAAATTGTTTAAGAGATCATCATTGCTTATTACTGTTTTGTGGGAAAGCGTACATCTACCATCTACCGTACCTACGCTGCTTTCATACCATGACTACGTTATGAGAATGAAGCTGAAGCCGTTTTAAATTCTATGAGAAATAAAATGTTTTTAGTATTTAGGTATTGTTGTTTTATTTGTTAAAGTAAACTTTCCTATAGAAGCACTGAAAATGCTGCTGCCATTGAGATTATTCATCTTTAATTAAGAGAGTTGGCTAAAATAATGTTTATGCTATTAAATCTTTCATATTTAGCGCGCAAGATTATTAATTTACCTTTATAAAATTCAAGTCTGTAAATGCGATAATCGCCATTTTGATGACAGTCGAGGTCGAGGCTAAAAAACATAAAAATTGGGGATTGCGAACATCCAAACTCCACCATAAGGACAGCGACTATTACAACATTTAATTATTTGACGAATTCATCCATTTTTCAAGTTAAATAAGTAGTAGTAATGAAGTTTTTGATATCAAAAGTCGAAGATTCGCGCCAATCGTGCGTGTTTACATTTTAACTTTTCACAATTAACACACATACACATATCTGATACGACTTTAAATGTGACAAATGTGATTAAAATATTATAAGTAACTAGAAAATGCCCAGATCTTTACTTATTATACGAACACATGTTCAATAACACGTAATATTCATTACTACTACTCAATTTGTGTTAAAAATCGTCGATCATTGTTTTTTTTTTTATTGTAATGATGTGCGAAAACGATTATGCCAAACGTTTTTTTTTTTTTTCAATTTTGATTGTCTCGATTAATTTATAATTATGTCGAATGTCTGAAATCTATACTTGAAAATTAAAATAAAATTGTTTTAAGCATTAAATACAATAAACATTGTTTAAAATAATTATTTATACTTTTCTAGTGTTTAATCGTTATTAGAACATTCAATATAAAACGAGTCAACACATAGAACGAGGATAGATACTTACCTCATTTATTGAATTTCGCGCCGAATTGTTTCTATTTATTTGAATTTAAATTCGGAACGTTGTTCAAAATTATTTTTAATTTTTTGGACAATTATTTACTGTGGATTTTATTTTTGATACTTTCTGATATAGAATGCCTAGTATACATTTTTTAGGTAGGCTTAAGAAAATTTTGTTTGGGAATGATGTTAAATTAATTATATAAATTAGGTAGGTATTCCGCAAACACTTTTAAATGACGTCTATATTTTTAAATTGAAACTTTTATTACATCGTCTCAAACTTTTTCGTCTGTGTGTTGCATGTCGCGTGTCGGTCGGCCGCGGAGTAGGGATAAAGTGAAAGGCGATCGTCAGAGCAGCCAAGGCCAATATGGCGGCGCCTATAGTTCGCAGCAGCTGACCGTGTAAAGTTTCACTTTTACCGTGGTTTCATAAAACCAACAATAATTTTTTTTTTAGTTGTATGAGTTTGATAGTATTTGTTTTTAATAGGATAATCTTACTCGAGTAATAGAAATTGTTTATTTTTGAAGTAGTTTCAAAACGAAATTTTAAAAAAACTGCCCAAGTGTATGTCGGACTACGCACAGTGAAGGGTTCCGTAATTGGGATGAATATTTACGCATAAACATTGCATAGTATCAATTTTATCGACTGCAAAAATAAGTTTGTATTTCTCGAAAAAACTATAACAAACAAAGTTAATTCTGCGGTTGTAACCGAAAATAAACTGTATCTCAAAAATTATTGATTTCAAAAGCAGTCACTTAGAAACATCTTAACATTTTAATTATGAGATCCAACAATACACGCTTTATATGCATAGATTTTTTTCATCTCTCGGTTATATGTAAGTATGGAGAATGCCACCCCCACTATTATGTTTATCGTAATTTCACTACACCATTGTTTAACGGTGCAAAAATACACCTTTTTCAAAATTTTCATCGATAGAGTGTAAATAGTCTCCATGTTAAATGACTGTATGACATCCGGACGCACGGACAGACGAACTTGACGACATTAAGAGGTCCGTTTTTTTACGGATTTTGATTATCAAGTTTACAATTGGCATGAAATTAATGTCTATGACAATTGATCTACAATATTATTATTATTTGGAATAGCCGCCATCTTAAAATCCAGAATGTCCATCTAATTCGATATTAGCACTATCTCCCGAAAACTATGAAAATGACAGTCATGACGACAAATTTTCAAATGGGGTTAAAAACTACCACTTGCTCACTTCAGATGGCGCTGATCTCCAGCGTCTTATAATTTGACAGCTAACTATACATTTTTGATTCGAATGCCAAAAGTTGATGTATATTCCTGAATTTCATGACTGAATTCAAAACACCCCGTCGAGTCAACTGATGTGTCACGTGTCAAAATCTTGGTCCCTAATGTTAGGCGGCAGTGAATTCATTTCATTCATTCTCTGATCTCGAAAAACGTTGTTACAAACGTCAGGTTGGTATGTTCAAGGTAGTTGGTAGGTTGGTACTATGCTTGAGACGTTTTTGAATTGATAGATCGTATGACTATTGTTTTAGGGACTATTGTCGTTTAATTTTTTATATAAACTTACGAATAGTTAAGTCCATAGTGAGGTCAAAATGTAAATCCAAGGGGCGGCTGCAACGGCGGCGGTGATCTCTCGCGTCCGGCCCTGGTTCAGGCCATGGTACGGAGCGAGAGGAAATGGCAGGCCGTCACCTCCTTCTGCGAAGCGGTAATGCTCGCGAAGGAGGAGGCGGAACGCGTGAGGTAGAGGCAAAGTTCGCACCCTCACGCCCCTAACCGCTGCAGGAGGAGACGCCCGGGGCGGGAATCGCGAGCCGATTTCCGGCCACCGTAGGCGCGGGCTTGCGAACGGTGAGCAATGGGTAGCTCGCCGTCCGATAAGGACCAAGCCCGGGTCGACGGCGCGTTGTGTTCCACGCGCGCCTCAAAGAGATGTCAGCAGAAATGACGGGATCCGCTAGGGCCAATGCCTGCCGGGGGTTCGCAGAAAACCGATAGGGACATCGTGGCCCCCGGCAACAGGGCAACCGAAGGAACACGGGTGGGTTTTAGTCAGTAAGAGTCTGATACGCCCTCCCGCTCCGCCCAGAGCGGGAGAAGATACTTAAAAAAAAAAGGGGCGGCTGCAAAAATTAAATAATTAAATTATACGTGAGAAGGAACTTTGTTCCTGACGGGGTCAAAGTCAAATCATTAATTTCAAATAGGCCCATGTATGGCACTTTTGAACGTCAAAAATTACAAAATAATAAAATTGATTCTATTCGCCCCTTCCAAAAGGTAGTTTTCGTATGGAGAAGAATGGGCAAGAAACTCCACCGTTACTCTTTTAAAATGTTTTACAATTGTTTGTATATGTACGTACATTTGTTAAATAATAATTATATGTGAAGACGGTGCACCTAGAATAAAATTACTATACCACAATAGGTAAAAAGAATTAAAAATGAAACAACGACAGATAATTTAATATGTGATAGATACATGGTGCTCACATATTTACAAACATTGTAAAAGTAGACGATTTTCCTAAAATTTTACAATTAATAAGTCAGTGTGTGAGGAAGTAATCACAGAATGTAAAATCAATGTCATAAAACACAAAGTAATAAATTTTACAATTAAATTAGCAAACAGTTTGATTTTGTCTTGATTCTAAATTGTCCTATGGAGCAGGACCAGCATGTTTCCAAGCACTCTTATCTTGGATATAATCCTCTAATTTGTAATATGCTTGTTTACAAAGTGTATTTTTAATATGAGTTTTAAATTTTCTTTCAATTAATTGCAAAATGTCACAAGGTATTTTGTTGTAAATTATGTCTATCACTTATTTTATTAAAGAGATGTGGATTTTTCCTTACATACATAATATTTTCATAAATGAATTGGCAAGGTACCGTCATAATATTAATCCTTTTAAAAAGTTTCCTGAGAGATTCGCGGCGACGTAGATTATAAATGGCTCTGATAGCTCTCTTTTGCAAAATAAAGATGGATTCAATGTCAGCAGCCCGACCCCACAGTAAAATACCATACGACATAAGGCTCCCCGACTGTACACGTTTTTTTTTAATAATAATACTTGCCGCGCCGGCTCAGCGATCTGACATCATTGCGGAAAATTGTAACAATTGTTACGAAAGAAATACCTACATTCTTACACAATATTACTACGCATATTTACAAAAAGAATCTAATAGATCACGTTTGATTGACGAATAATAATAATTTCTTTACAAAAAGTAATGATATCCCATCAAAAACATAAATGTGAAAATGGGAGCCAAATTCCATAAATATGGTTGTCGACTTCGCCGACAAAAGAACTGAAATCTAAATGGGTGCCAAGTTCTGTAGATAATCCTGAAATTTATTTATAAGAACATGCAACTTTCTAAAATAAAATTAAAACACAAATTCTTGTTTTTTCTGCTATAACAATGTTTGCTATTTAAAAATATAACTTCTTAAATTTGAACAGTCGAATTATTTACACAAAGCACTTAGGATAAATTGAAGCTCAAGATTTGACTTGGCTAGTTTTTACCAGCAAGCCTAAATTTTAGAGAAAGAAGATATTTTGACCTTACAGTTACAATAAGAAACAGTAACTTGCGCATAACATAAAGAACAAATATATAAATACGTCTAGGTAGACAGTCAAAGCTGTAAACAGTTACAATAAGAAACAGTAACTTGCGCATAACATAAAGAACAAAAATATGAATATTTTACTTTATTTATTTGGCTCACCAACAATTAAGTACACCGATACAAAGATATGAGATACATGCAATAAACTTATAGACTAGTGTACAAATTTCTTACAGGTAAGCACATCATGAATTACTTATTTGATGTTGAGTGCCTTCTTAAAATTAAATAATAATAATTAAATATGCCTAGGTAGACAGTCAAAGCTGTAAACTCGATAAAAAAATAGCGTCCAACTGTTAGCCGCTTAATGCACGCACACTAAAAAAGTAAAATTACAGCACAATGACGTGGCGCGAGTGTAAGACGTAGCTGTAATGCACACCAGCATAAAAAAGTTACCCTGTTTGTTTTAGTTCTTTTGCACCGCGACACTGTAGACAAATATAAAGATGATAAATTGATTAGCCAAATATAAGATAACTTGTATGTAAAAACTAGCCAAGTCAAATCTTGAGCTTCAATTTATCCTAAGTGCTTTGTGTAAATAATTCGACTGTTCAAATTTAAGAAGTTATATTTTTAAATAGCAAACATTGTTATAGCAGAAAAAACAAGAATTTGTGTTTTAATTTTATTTTAGAAAGTTGCATGTTCTTATAAATAAATTTCAGGATTATCTACAGAACTTGGCACCCATTTATATTTCAGTTCTTTTGTCGGCGAAGTCGACAACCATATTTATGGAATTTGGCTCCCATTTTCACATTTATGTTTTTGATGGGATTAATTATACTATAATATTATTATTTCATCAATCTGCATGTGAGAGGTGCGGGTTGATGAATCGAAATTATATTTTCACTTTAACTTTTGTAACTACTAACATACTTTTTAAGCTTTTGTAACTAACACTATGGGCCTTCGTTGTCTGTGAATAAAATATTTTTATTTTTATTTTTTATTTTATTTATAATATAGATTTATGACTAATAGGTAGATATAATAATATAAAAGTGTAATATGGATATATGAATTATTTGTCAGCTTAGGTATAGAAAATATTATTTCTTAAATTTCATATTGCATATGAGATATATGATCCTAGATTTATCATAGTGTAATATCCCCCTTATACAGAAGTCCAAAAATTTACTAGTTGTACTAAGTCCTCAAGGTGTTTTTAGTCACATCAACATCTGCCTAGCCTTTTCCCAACTATTTTGAGGTCGGCTTCCAGTCTAACCGGATGCAGCTGAATACCAGTATTTTACATGGAGCGACTGCCTATCTGACCTCCACAACCTAGTGACTAGGTAACACGATACCTACCCCTTGGTAAGACTGGTTGTCAGACTTTTAGGGCTTCTAACTACCCGTAACGACTGTCAAAGATCTACAAATGACAGCCGGGACCAACGGCTTAACGTGCTTTCTGAGGCATGAATATGTAAAGATGGTCACCCATCCACGGACCAATCGCGGCAAGCGTAGCTTAACCTGATCGATCGACCCGTGCAGCTGTTATTACTTAGCCACAAGTAATAACAGCAACTTACTCACATCTACTGAAAAAGGCTGATGCTGAGATATGTAATAGGATGCTAGTAAAGATTCATGGAATTGACTTAATAACTGCTTAGGAAAAAAGTTCCAACATTGTTGTGAATTTAATTCTAGTATGATAGAAATGTCTGCTAAGCCCAGTATTATTTGCAGAAACACAGACTTTGTATAAATGTGAATAATGCATTATGTATGAGAGGTCGCCAGACATAAACTTTTATAATATTTTCCTAGTGTTGACTGCTTTTTAGAATTCCTAAATCTTCTGTTACTGTTGGCTGCGAAAATTAGTTTTTGGTCAAAATTTCTTAACACTAGGATTTAACTTAGCCATTTATAACGTGGATATAATATAATATAATAATTAGAGATGCCGTTATTACTCGCTATTATTCGGTATTCGGCATTACTCGACATTTTTTTGTTATTCGTCGAATACCGAATAATAGTGTCCAATATTCGACATTCGGCAAATAGTTGTATAAATAAAAAAAAACTTTTAATGAACAGAAAAACTATAGACACTGCTGGGCAAGGGTAGGGAGGCCTTTGCCCAGCAGTGGGACAATAACGGCTAAGAAAAAAAAAACTTTATTAATCTTTAAAAAAAAGATTGTGTGGTTTTATGAAACCACGGTAAAAGTGAAACTTTTAAGCGAACTATAGGCGCCGCCATATTGGCCTTGGCTGCTCTGATGAGCGCCTTTCACTTTATCCCTACTCCGCGGCCGACCGTCACGCGACATTCAACACACAGACGAAAAAGTTTGAGACGATGTAATAAAAGTTTCACTTTAAAAACAAAATGCACATAATTATTATTGTCATCATTAACATAAAAAGTTAGCCAAAAATCAGTCATGTTGAAGTTAATTAGTTAGGATTTTTAATGAATAATTTAATATAGTTAATTGATTCAGGCGTGACCTTGCGGAAATTTATTATAAAATACAATAGACGTGGATATATTTAGTAACCTGTTAAAGAGCCATAAAAAACTCCTGAAATAAATCGACACGTGTTTCACCTCTCAACGAGGCATCCTCAGGATGACGATGGACTTGTTGCGAACTTGAACACGGCGTGTTACCACACCGAGCGCTGAGTGCAGACCAGCTGAGTGCTGTCTGCACTTAGCGCTCGGATGAATAAATGATATTATAATAATAATTATACTGCTACCACACTAAACTGCTTCAAGAACCGACCGGACAGATTAGATATCTCCAAGCTATTTGAAACACGTATCAGCTAATTATCTGCTAGTGTCTTTAATTGGTATTTCATTTCCTTGACTTATAGAGCCTCTGCGAAGTGGCTTCTGCTCCTCGTATACTACTAAAGGTCCGGGACTACATGGTCCTGAGATATGCGAAAAGCTTAAAAATATAATAATTATAGTATATAATATAATATTATTAGTTATTTATTTAATTTAGTACCTAGTGTAAATAGTTAGTTGTGTTAAATATTGTAAAATAAATAAAGATTTAGAATAAAAAAGAAAAATTCCCAGTGAAAATATCCAAGATCAAAAACCTTTGTATTAGTATGTAGGTCATACAAATATTTCTTCAGTGCAGTAATCGAGGCTCCTTACAATCAAATCATGATGATTTGTGTTTTCAAAATGACTTACCGTACCTATATTATTTTTATATGGTATAGTTGACATGTTACTTATGAGAAATCATATTATACCTAGTGAAGATGTATCATTATTAGAAGATATTAGCAGCCTAAATTCCCCTAGCCATGCCGAGTTTAAAGTGCAATATTTTCATTTTTGAATATTGTGTAAGACACGATCAATCACAATCTGACTCGTTTTGAAACAGATTGCTAATCCATTGCTTCGTAAGTTCGTAAAAAAAATCTATTCAACAACGTAAATAACGCAATGAATGTTGTTGAACTGTCAAAATGAAACAGATTAGTTAATTAGATAGCTGGTCCAAACCGATACCTACGGCTCATGGAATGCAAGTTTGGACTTGGAAGGTAAGTATAATAGGTATAATTAGAATAATATAATAATAATTTTAATTAGAATATTCAAGGCTAGTAATCTAAATACTTTCACCTAATTAAAATAACTCCATACAAAAATACTTACTGTGTTATCACGTTCCCGTCGGTCCCGACACTCGTATACGTTGACACGTAAATACCGAACATATTCTCAGCGTACTGCCCAACATAGCGCTTTATTCTTATAGTGTGCGGCTGCAGAATGGTCATGTTTTGGTTCAACGTAATTCTGAACAAATGAGTATCGTTAAGGGCCAATGTATGGCTTTCGTACAAGTTTGCTGTCGGTACTCTATCGCTGAAGACTTCAATGTCTTCGGCATTGATTACCATTTCCATAGCATGAAGGACTATTTCGTTGGTGGTGACTAGGGGTATGATCCTGATGTCGACTGCTCCGGTGAAGTATTGTTCATTGTCTGGGTTGAGTGTTAGTATGACGTCATAGAATGTTGGGATCGTGTCTCTGGGGAGAACATATGCAGCTGCCCGTTCCTGGTCTGTCAGAGTGGATGATAGCTCGGTTGAGGGCTCAGCTATGGGTACAGCGAATGCCGCCCCGATGACTGTTAGTAGTGCTAGTAAATACATTTCTGGAAAAGAAGAAACAATGGAATTAGCTCGTTTTTACGTGACCAAGGACAATTTTATTAATACTTGATTAACTTTCATCAAATATTGTTTAACTTTCTAAATGATTGCCGGATGTGATTCAAATGCAGAGTTTGCTAATCAAAATCAAAAGTCATTTATTCAAAATACAATCAATGATAATCAGCACTTTTCAAACTTCAAAATTACATAAGACAGTCGCCCGAATCGCCCGCCCTTCACCACTTTATAGTGCTTGAGCTGGGAAGAAGAAGTGGCGATTTAAACTTCCCAATAGCATAGTTGTCAGCTGTTCAGTTAAAAAATGCATAACTAATGCCATGAAAAGATACATTATAACCACTTTTAAAAAGAGAAAGGATAACGAAAACGAAGCTATGCAGTTTTATTATATTGACAGTTTTACTATAGTGTTCGTTCGTCATAATCTACAGCCCGACTTCACCCACCGCTGGGCATAGGCCTTTCATTGCTTGTGCCAATCCCAACGCTCCATTGCCCGTAACAAACAAACTCGCTTTTGCATTTATAATATTATACTAGAGTTAGGATTAAGTTGGCAAATCATAAGAAACAGTTTAGGTAGGTCCACACTGCTACACCTCAAGCTATAATTTGCCAGTATATGCTGACCTCGCATTGTACCGAAATCCTATACAATGCGAGATCAACATAAACTGGAAACTTATAGCTTGATGTGTAGCCGTGTGTACAACCGTAATAATAAAACGAATTTACATATTTCATAGCGTTTTGTTCATAACTAAATTGTAATGATAAGCAAAAACTGGGAATGACATGTATTTTTTAATCATTTTAAATATTTAGGTAAGATTAGATATGACCATAACCCAATTTATATTAGCACGAGACTAATAAGTATGCTTTAAGTAACTACTACACATAATATCACGCATACATTCCTCGAAGAGTTAAGCAGAGATGTAACTACAAATGATCATGAGATACAGCCCGCTGACAGACAGACGGACGGACCGTTTGGCACCCTTCGGGTACGGAACCCTAAAAATTATCTACTTTAGCATTAATACAAAAATTTTGGGCAAAAAACATTAGAAATTTAGAATTTCGCGGGCTATATTAAAGAAATAACCTTCAGGCATCGTCCTAATAGAACGCAAATGCGCGATCATCTTAGGTTCGCGCGAATTTAACTCGTACGAACGCGCGATCATACATATTGAACTCGAATAGGTGTCCTAACTGACAATCGCACGACTGTCCGCGACTCCAATGTTTGTAAATCTATTCGCGCGAACTTAGTTCGTACGAACGCGCGATCAAACATATTGAATTCGAATAGATGTCCTAATTGAAATGACTGGCCTCCATGGTTGTTGGTATTGACCGTGCCACTACCCTAGTCCACGGTCGCTCACTCGCTCGCGTCGTCAATTCGCGCGATGATAGGACACCCAGTTTTTACCATCGCGCAAACACGCGATGGTCGCATTGCTTACTCACGCGATGATCGCTCATTTGCGTTATATTAGGACGATGCCTCAGTAATGCTTATGTAGTGTCGGACCAGTTCTCAACTCCAAATTCTCAATTTACAAACCGTGTGTTAGCATCTGTTCCCGATACCAACGTTTAAGAAAGAGGTGGAACTTTCTATGTATGTAAAGTTATTGCCTGGTGAGTATTCGCTGATTACTTCTAAACTACTTGATGACTGGCATCATTTAAACATTTTCTTGAAGAAGGCTTATAATATTTAATCACCAGATCCTAGCCGGGGCGCGTCACTAGTACTTCATAAAAATATGGCATAGTGTCTGAAACCGCGTCTACTTAAAGGTGCTCCCTCACCGCGAGCATTCGCCTGTAATGTAACGTTCAGAGTCGAGCATTACATCAGTGAGGGAGGAAAAGCGAGCATTACAGTGCGCAACCTGTAATGATACAATTCGAGCATGACGTCAGTAAGGGAGGAAAACCGAGTATTACAGTGCGAAATATCTGTTAATATTTAATCTTAAATGTTACATTACAGGCGAATGTTCATCAGTCAGAGAGGCAGAATTGTAACGTAATGCTCAAAATCGAGTCTGAAATATTACATAACGAGAGAATGCTCGTCGGTCAAGGAAGTATTATTGTAACGTAATGCTCAAAATCGAATCTGAAATATTACATTACAAGCGAATGCTCGTCAGTCGGGGAGCACCTTAAATCCGCAACGTATTATTATTTCAAAAGTGTGTTTGTGAGTTGGTAACGCAGTCACGTCTTAAGTCCCTAGGGAAGGAATGCACCGCTCCGAATTTGCATAGATGATGCTTCCATCCTCTCCTCAAGTTGTTACTATATAGAACTGAAACACGTGATTTGAACTTTGTGTAACTTTAATATACCTAGGTAAGATGTCAGTAAGGAAGTGAGGACAGAAGGAATACATCATCTATATTTATCCTATACATATTATAAATTAGGTAAATGGGCTCGTGACCAAATAATAACAGCCGCACGGATTGATCGAAGGTTAAGCTACGGTTGCCGCGGTCGGTTTGTGGATGGGTGACCATCTTTACGTACCAAGACTCCTCTGTGCCTCGGAAAGCACGTTATGCCGTTGGTCCCCGCTGTCATCCGCAGATCTTGACAATCCTTACGAGTGTCAGAAGCTCAAAAAATCATGTCAATCATTTTCATGTCTGTCTGTCTGACCGCGTTGTTCTCCTAAACTACCCAACGGATTGTTAATCAGTTTACACCATAATTTAGAGAATTTATTCCAAAAGGTTTATGTGCAATGTTAACTTATAAAAAATAATGTTGATGTCTTGTCAAGTCGTAATAACAGTGAGCAGCATGGGTGGCTGGGTCGATTCTATCCTAATTGATACACGATCAATTATAATTTGTTTCGATTTGAAACAGAATGCTAATCCATTGCTTCATAAGTTGGAAAAAAAAATCTGCTCAACAACGTTAATAACGCAATGAATGTTGTTGAACTGTCAAAATGAAACAAATTAGTCATACATAATCGTTTACGAAAATAAGTGCAATTGGGGTACTGGTCTGGGAGAAAATGAAGCGATGTTATATTCTCTCAGTCAAAGGCATTTGATTATGACAATGCTGGACATGCTATATTTTTAGAGGTCCTAGACCTCTACGAACAACATGTCCTGCAGCTTATTAATAACCGACTTCCTATAAGGAGGAAGTTCTATATTCGTCTGTTTGTAAGTTTTTTAATTTTTTATTTATATGTTCGTCAATATTGAGGACCAATTTTGAAAATTATTTTCATTTTGTAGAGGAAGCTTGCGCGGTGGTTCCATAAATTTTTTATTAGGTACCTTTGCTTGGATAGTTTTTGAGTAAGCTTCAATAACACGTATTTTCCCCATTAAGTCTATGTGGATGATGTCATAATAACTTCCTTTTACTGGTATTTCGAATCTGTTGGTAACACAACTTAAAAGTGAAAAAAAAAGAAATCTACAAAGTGAAAAATAACTTTAATTTTGGAATTCGCTAGCAAAAAACGCAAAAAATTCAAAGCCGAAGACCCACAATTAATAAGCACTCAATAGATAGGTAGCTAACACCACCGACGATTAACGAGTAGCGAGTAGAGCTCGCAACTGCAAACGAGTTGGCGAGCAATGAGCAGCGAGTGTGTAGTTCCGATAGTTTTGTCGCTGGGCTATCAGCGAGTATCCGAGTGCGACAGCGATTACTCGCACCACTCGCTCGGGGCGAAATTACTGCTGTTTGGTCTCTCGGCATGAGTTCTGACCGCCAAGCAAGCATCGCTGAGCAAGTATCGCTGAGCGAGTATTATCTTTGATAGCTCTTGTCGCTCAGCGACAAATTAGTGAAGCGAATCCTCGCCGGGGTTGTGATATGCATCTCTTTTGTTTACACGGAATGTATATCTATTGTACGTTTCTTGAGCGAGGAAATAGCCGACAGTTAGTCGCTTCCTCGCGGTGGGACAACCGCCAAATCACAAAAAAGGCTATGCGGGCAAGAACGCGGCAAAAAAGTTGAAGAAAAAAGCATAATACCTAACTGCTTCTTTTGTTCTGTACGTCAATTATTTAGGAGTTATTAATAGATTTTTAACAAAAAAAAATATAAAGAATTTTCAAACATCCCGGAACTGCA
This sequence comes from Agrochola lychnidis, assembly GCA_963680765.1. Taxonomy (NCBI): domain Eukaryota; kingdom Metazoa; phylum Arthropoda; class Insecta; order Lepidoptera; family Noctuidae; genus Agrochola; species Agrochola lychnidis. The sequence continues at coordinate 4,171,782 of OY796856.1, read as the reverse complement.
ATCGCGAAAAGTTTAGGTACTATCGATATAATATCGTTTAACGCTATTGGTATTAAGTTTATTGAAAGCATTAGTTTATCGTAATACACGTACTTAACGATAATGATGAATGCCAATCATTCACTAATAGGGATAATTATATTACAGTGGTCAGTATCGCGAAAACCTTTTTACCCGGCAGCCAAGACAGGGTTATGTTTTCACGAGTAAATATTTATGTTTGTGTGATTCTTTATACCTACCCTCGAAGCATCCTAATGTTTCTTATTCCAGGTGCATCGTCTTCAAATATAATTACATATTTAATGTATAAAAATATTATAAAACATTTTAAAAGAGTAACGAAGTTTCCTGCCCATTCTTCTCCATATGAAAACTACCTTTTGGAAAGGGCGACCAGAATCAATTCTATTTTTTGTAAATTTTGACGTTCAAAAGTGCTTTTTATGTGCCTAATTGAAATAAATTATTTGACTTTGACTTTAATGTTGGAGCTACATTGTCGCGTTATCGCGAAATAAACTTCTCGCACTCTCTCTCGCATACCGCTCGACGTCTCACTGAGCAACAGAGAGCGAAGTATAGTTCGCGATAATGCGACAATGTAGCCCCAACATAACAGCTGTATGGATTTTAATACATGAGGTGTCTGTTGACTCGCCTAGGTCGTGCGGTTTCATTTTTATAAAATGGCGGATTTAACACGTCGATTTCAACATAATATACTTAAAGGTTGCAAAAATTCGATTGCAACTAAAAAGTTCAAGACAATATTGTTGGCGACACAACATTTAGTTTTAATCTGTCATAATTTCTGTCAATGTCAAATGTCACTAACGTCAGTGTACTGTACAAGATTACATTAAATGAAGCACACGTCTTTTGCATCCAATCTACATTTTTTATTAAATAGCTTAGCTATACAAGTTCCCCAACAAATATCACTTTTCAAACAGTCTGATGTAGTTGGTAGCAACACACTCAAGATTAAATTAAAATCTTCTTTTCGTGGAAGTGGTTGGTGTCAGTTTTTTTAAGCCGCCCATGAGCCTCTGACTTGGCTTCACATGCCGTTGAGAAATATCTCTCCTCACGATGTTTTCCTTTACCGTTTTTGAAGCAAGTTATAATTATACAATACCGCACACGAATCCGAAAAGTCAGAAGTGCGTGCCTTGGGTTCGAACTCGAGACCTATGACTTGGCAGTACGACGGTCACACCACTGGCTATCATTGCTCTAAACACAGTTTAAAAGAACACCCTATACGAATATTTAAATCTAAGCTGACTGCATTATTATTAGAAAAATGCTATTATTATATAAAAGACTTTTTAAATGATAAAAATATATATAACTATAAAAATATATAAATTACATATACGAGAATTTACATTATATCAGAATGACTTAATTATTAATATTGTTAATTTAGATAAAAATTTTATTGTTAGTTTTTACGACTGCATGATTTATTTGAAAACTGTATTTTTTTAGTTTTTATGACTTTGCCGTAAGGTAGAATGTAGCGGAAAAACTTAATGATGTATCATCTTATCATCTTAACGAATCTGTATCTAAAATAACTGTCACCAACTGCATCAGACTGCTTGCAACGTGATCTTCTTTTGAAAGTGTTAGTTGCAGTCGGGTTTTTTTTGCGAATGCTCTTAGGGTATTAACACCTTTGTCTTTGAGCTCGACACCTATAACTGTATTGTGCGTATATCTCAAGACTTGTGTTCCACACCTAAGATAGAAATATGAGATCGAGTGCTGATAAAATTAATTTGCTGCCTAATTGCTTGGTATTCTGCCGTCAATGTAATCTAGATTCGCTTTAGGTTTAGATATTCAATGAAACAGAAATAGAGTTTGGTACGGGAAATCTTCATGAAATAAATAACCCATCTTAAAACAAAAAAAAATCAATCGGTTTTTTGTTTATCAATCTAACTTCATACGTAGGTACTTTTCTTAAAGATTATTTTGATATGCGGATAGACGGCGCATACCTACATTGATAAGAAACACTTATCTAAAATATTGATAAGATTGTTTAACAGTCCACTTGACTTGGCCAAAGACGGAGTTACCCAATCGTTTGAAGAATTTAGTCTCAAAATTTTGGAGACTTTTCTGATAGGTATTATTATGTAGAAGAATATTCACGCCTTACTTACTTAGGTACGATCGACGAGAAATATTTCGCTGTTTTGATTAATTTGGCAATATTACTGTATGGAAATAAGAAATGTGGCTAAGGCGATTAACACACTGTCACGCACCACGCAGCGTAGCGCGTGAATGCGTTGCTTGTAAGTATCTCCGTTTGTATAGAAAACACGCACAGTCCAACACACAGAAAATACATCCACGCGCGTTCAATTCAGATCGTTGACACGCAACATGCAGCGTGATGCGGTGCAGTGTGATAATCGCCTAACTAACGAATTAGAATATTAATAATGAATTGCAATTATAATACTGAATTTGATGTTGTAACCGTTCTAGGTGTAAAAAAGGCATTCGGAAAGTTTCCAAATACTTTTTTTAAGACTGGTTGTCAGACTTTCGGGCTTCTGACTACTCGTAATGACTGTTAAATATCTACGAAAGACTGCAGGGAACAACGCCTTAACGTGTTTTTCAAAGCACGGAGGGTTCTCGATATATTATGGAATAGCTATGCCCCGTGGTTTCACCCGCATAAGTCTCGATTCCGTGGGAATATCGGAATAAAAAGTATCCAATGTCCTAACCCAGGTCATGGTCAACCCATGTGCCAAATTTCATACAAATCCGTTCAGTAATTTTAGCGTGAAAGTGTAACAATCAAACAAATGATCAAAGAAAAATACTTGTGGCACTCGGGGACTGCCGCGGTAAAGCTATTGCATAGCATTTGTAACCTCCATACTTCCTATTTGTCAACGCTACACTTACACGCTAACTACGTTATTAATTTTTTTTTCCTTCGTTTGTAATTTTTCTTTTATGTCATCATCCGTCATTACATGGTAGGCGGAGTGGGGGGTGTTAGGTTTTATTTTCGTTACGGAATTTCTTGATTCGGTTGCCGCGCTCAAAGCCCGCGATAAAAGCTATGCAATAGCTTAAAAACTCACTTTCGCATTTATAATATTATTATATAGTTAGGATTAGGATGGTCACCCATCCACGAACTGACCACAGCAAACGTAGCTTAACCTTCGATCAGTTTGTCTGGCTAATATTATTTAACCACGAACCTCTTTGAATATTAAAATCATCATCATTTCAGACCGGAATCTCCCATTCTTGGGTGAAGACCTCCTTTCTTTTGTGATTAAAATACGGGGTGGCAGATACATCGACGCGAAAACTGAAACCTTGGATTCAGTACATGATTCTGAACCCTGATTCTGAACCCCTGCGTTGAAATTTTTCGTCAGTTATTAAAAAAAAAAAAACAGCTGTTCCATACATTTTGACCGCGTAGGTATTGCACTTCTATGAAACAGCAGATTTTTTTTAATAACCGATAAGAAATTTCAACGCAGGGGGGTTCAGAATCATGTACTGAATCCATGGTTTCAGTTTTCGCGTCGATGCCCCTGACACCCTGTATGTAATTTATTCTCAGCAAAGAATAAATCAACCTTTTTCCATCATACATCATATTGATGTCAACGATGAACAAACAGAATTTAGTCAGGGTCGATCTTCAAGTTTGAACAACACTTGCCTTGGTCTGTGGACGAGTGGTCATCCATTACACAATATCGGAATCCCTCAGTGCCTCGGAAAGCAAGTAAAGCCTACTACTGGCTACTACTGCTACTGCTGAGCATGAGGTCCTGGGTTCGATTCCCGGGTCGGACAAAGTGTTATTGGGTTTTCTATCAGGAATTTCTCAGCAGCAGGCTGGAGTCTTGATTTGTGCTCGGTTGATGATAAGGCTCGCATGGGACTTAAACATAACTGGCGAAATGTGGGTGTATTATAGGTACACCTTTTTATTTTTTTTGTTCCGGAGTGGAAAATCCTCATGGATGTCTTCCACCCTGGGGAGGACGAAGGGGTCTGTCAGACTCCTACTGACTAAAAATCACCCCGGTGTTCCCTTCCCACACTTGGACCGGGGATCATGAGATCTAGTGCGCCTTCCAGGATCCCCGACTGGTGCCGGCCCGCTTTTGCGGGCCACTTCATGCCCGCGGAGGGGGTGAGGTGTGAGACTCCCCCCGCGACGTCAAATAGGGGCGCGTGTGGAACACTACGCGCCGCCACCTCGGGATTATAGGTACACCTCGCCTAACCCTTATTACAGGTGTGATTTTATTTATACACTAATAAAGGAGCTCGTAGCTAAGTATTAACAGCCGCTCAGGTCAATCCATCTAGTTAAGCTACGCTTGCCGGGGTTGGTCTGTGGATGGGTGGCCATTTCTACATACCGAGACACTTTCGTGCCTCGGAAAGCACGTTAAGCCGTTGGTCCTGGATGTCATTCGTAGATCTTTGATAGTCGTTACGAGTAGTCAGAAGTTGGAAAGTCTGATTAATGACCAATCTTTTCAAGGGGTATTATGTTACCCAATTACTAAGTTGTCAGGTAGGTCACTCTATTTAAAATATTGGTATTCAGTTACATCCGATTTGATTGGAAGCTGACCCCAAATACAGTTTTTTCTGTTCCGTGGTTGGGAAAAGTTATTCTAAAGTAAATAATACTTTTCGGTCGTCCGGCGGCTAGTTGGGCCGACGCCATTGTTACCATCGCGGGGAGAACCTGGATGAAGGTGGCACTAAAACGTGTGAATTGGCACAAGAAAAGAGAGGCCTATACTCAGCAGTCAGGCAGTGGATGATAAAATACTTTTCAGCGGATTTAATGTATTTAACTCGTGGCTCGCATCCTCTTGTTGCATGCTGTCTTATCAATCCGCAAACATCTTATCATCAAATTGAGATAAAACTCATGAACTCGTGAATGAACGTGTTCGTGAATATAGTAGATGATTTCTGAAAATGTCTAAGGGTGTATTCCCAGCTAAAGCGCTAGGAAGTGGTGAAGGGTGAGCGTTTTGGGGGACTGTCAAGTAATATTTACTTTTGAAAAGTTCTGATTCTTCAGTCTTGCTTTGATTTTGATTCACGTAAAAAGCTGGCTCGTGGCTAAGTAATAACAGCCGCACGGAGCGATCCACTAGGTTAAGTTACGCTTGCCGGGGTTGGTTCGTGGATGGATGACCATCTTTACATATCGAAACTCCTCCGTACCTCGGAAAGCACGTTAAGCCGTTGGCCCCGGCTGTCATTCGTGGATCTTCGACAGTCGTTACGGGTCGTCAGAAGCCCAAAAGTCTGACAACGTCTTACCAAGGGGTATCGTATTACCCAGTTACTGAGTTGTGGAGGTCAGATAGGCAGTCGCTCCATGTAAAATACTGGTATTCAGCTGCATCCGGTTAGACTGCAAGCCGACCCCAACATAGTTGGGAAAAGGCTAGGTAGATTGATTGTAAAAAGCTGGTAACCGGCGCCGATATGCGAGCGTTTATCGACGCTGACCAGAAATGGTCGTTCACGTAGGTCGGCACAGACAGTTTTCAATACTTTTTTGCCAAATCAGCGCGAACCAGTGATAACTGGTGCCGACTAATTCAGATAGGAACTTGTCGGCGCTATATCGGCAAAGGTTCGCGTTTATCGGTTTTCTACGTCAATACACCTTAAGTAAATATAATGATGAGTAATGCCATCTATTGACGTTGGGGTGAACTATTGACTTGTTGCAAGTGATATACTGTTACCCGACGTTTACGGTTGTAAACAAGTATCACATCTTGTTTATGGTTATAAACAAGATGTCGATACCTACTTGATATCGTATATAAAACATGTAACATACATACATAATTATAGTGTTGTTACAGACATTGTATTATAAACATTTTGTTCACATTTTTGCCTTTTTTGACAAGTTTTCTACAAGTTATGTATAGTATTTATATTTTCTTAATGTCCCTCGGGTATCATCGCATTTCCGAATACAAACGAATGCTAATTTCCATGTCTATCAATTATTAGATTTATTGTGTGTAATAATTTGAATTCAGAACTAAGTACTTTATTGTTGTTTTGTTTTGTCCGTGTGAACTATTGAGATCTGTAAAACTATTTTCTTATCTGTCGTGCCTGCGACTTCAGCAGCTTTCCTCCCATTTTTTTAATAAATTACATTAATTAAAATTTTAAAAGAGTATGAACAACTCTATATACTTCCAAGTCGATTGAGAGCTTCCGGTCTGCACCAAGTGCAAAGGGCAACTGATAGAAATCCGACAACTGACGAAACACGAAGTTTGCCCAGGGACATTATGAAAATAGAAATACAGTATACAACTAGTCTTTGGGTACAGCTTGTTTAAGTCAAAACCCTTCGGTGTTAACATGGTGTTACCAATCCTTACTTTCTTAAGTTTGTAGCCTATGTGTGTCCTGAAGGCCAAGTCTCGTATTCAAAAAAACGACCAAATTGAAGTCGCAATCTATCTCAGTGCCAATCAATGCCAAGAATTTGACAAAAATTTAGATAAACTAGAGGATTTTTTGACACATTGACACTGAGATTTGAGTGCGAACGTTCGTAAAAGTATGGGAATTCCCTCCGGTATATCTTACTAAACACCAGGGTATCAGAACAGAATGGTGGTATTTCCGTAACAATCAATAGAATGTGATTTCTATCTGAGATGTCAAGGCCAGAGAAATAATAATTTTACTGAGTAGTTTTAACTATTGTTGATATACACTATACTTTTGCATTTTTGCTAACTTCGAATAAGTATATGGCTTAGCATAAATTACCCGATATCCTTCAAAAGAATTAAAATTTTAATCTCTAAATAAACTAATCAGGTAAAATTTTAATTGAAAACAAACCGTTTGTAAAACCTTAACTACGCGTCGCGTCGTCCAGTACCCTAATTGCGAAATACAACACAATCAAATTGATTGCTAATTCATTGCTTCATAAGTTGGAAAAAAAAATCTGCTCAACAATATAAATAACGCAATGAATATTGTTGAACTGTCTAATTGAAACAAATTTAGGCATGCCTCAAGGCATAATATGGTTGAACTATGCACTATTTTTTTTTAACAGCTTTATGTAATTACCCTTATTAGCAAATAAATGATTTTGAATTTGAATTTGAATTTTATAATCTGTTTACGAAAATTAGTTACATAATTAGGGTACAGAACTAAAAGATGACGTGCATAAATTAAACTTGTAGGTAAATATAATTATTATCTTTATCAACATTCCGTATCCTAATTTACGACAGTAAAGATTACAAAGACTTTATCTGATAGGAATCGATATATTTTAATTAGTTCACTGTATATATTTATTATATAGGAATTTATAATTATTTAAGTATATTTTTTAACCAGGAATCTGCTGAATGTGGGAAGCACAGAGCCGGTCGAAGTGGCGGTGCTTGAGTGAAGCCTATGTCCAGCAGTAGACGTCTTTCGGCTGAAATTATGACGATGATGCCTCATTATATCACAATATATTTATAAATATATATATATGTCTGAAATACGTTACTGAGTTGATTAATCGAGACACCAGCGCCGCCTAACGGCGTTCGACAGAGTCTGAACATAGCGCTTGGACCAGCCGGAGCTAAAGCTGAACAGAGTTCATCGGTCGCGGTCAAGCAGTGAACACGTATAGAAATTGTCTCGCGTTCCGTATAGTTGTGATGTGTATCTACAGTGTGTGAATTAGTAGTGTGATTAATTTGATAGTAAATTATAATGTTGTGATCTGAACTGCAAACGGTTTTTCTATTGCGCAATAACCAACACTTCCCACAGTACGCCCACAGTAGTTAAAATATGGCTGATAATAGCCAAAGAGACACCTTCTTCTTTTTTTTTCTGTAGGGCATCTCAAAGCTGACCTTTGAGGTCATGACTATTTAACCAGTCAATCCTGTGGGTGCCTTAAGCTGCTAAACTCAAAGCCTCTAGCCAGGAGCATACAAACTAAGCTAATAAACTAGGTGAACGCTCGCTAAGGGCACCCCCTGTGGGGTACGAACCTCGGCTTAGGGCGTTTACCGGAGGAAGGACATCAAAGATGGGACGGGATGGACCTACCTTCTCCGTCTCATAGATATATATATATACATATCGCGATGTAATTAGGCACATCTGTTCAAGTAACGGGATTATATTCTCTTTTATAATGATCGCAAGAGGCGATTAAAAATAAGAAGCGATTAAAAGTAGCCAATATATTTCTAATTACTAGTAATAACAGTCTGCGATAATCTATTCATCGACCAGGCATAATGAATTTCATTCATGTTCATCATCAGCCTAGTCTATTCCCAATTATGTTAGGGTCGGTTTCCAATCTAACCGGATGCAGCTGATTACCAGTATTTTACATGGAGCAACGGCCTATCTGACCTCCACAACAGACGACGATTACCACTATGATTGTTCATTGGGAGGCACATATACAGCTCAAATTCACAGATTGATATCAAGACAACGGCATCGGTCTTCGTTCTAAGAATGGAATTGTGAACCCACACTCTTCGCGTACATTAATTATATTAATTATTATAATGAGGTGCATTGTGTTATTAACAATCTTACTTAGCCTGTTAGTACTTAATAAATAAAACAGATCTTGTTCGATCGGCTAACGCCCACACAAGCGGACTATCTGCCCGGGCGGCTATCGAATGCAGAATGATGTTGGGACTGTCACGCAACCTGCGAAGTAACGAGGCAGATTTCTTGCGCCATACTGCGTCAAAGCTGTCAGTGCGTGCGTTGGCAAATATCGCCGACGCCCTGCAGAAGCGTGGCAGTCGCAACAGCACCCTGAATGTATTGTTATATTGGAAACGCAGACCATTGCAAGCACACCCATCTGAACCACAGGGTCCCAGAGTATAGTGTTGTGCAATACGCCTTAAAAGGGCTATTTGAACTGCGAGTGTACATCGAGAAAACCTGCGAGCCATCTCCCCCGGACTGACAACGCTCTGCGCTCCCTATTTAAGCAGATTTAGCTTGATTAGAAGGTCAAACCTATTAAGGCAACATAGGAATACTCTGCCAAAAAATATGTTTTACTCACTCATGGGAAAGCTACCTATTAATCATTACCATTATAATAGATGGGTATGGAAATATTTTTAATTTGATCTATTTAAATATCAAAACAATTTAAAAAAACCGACTCACCTATGTATTTACATGAACACTACTTAAATGAAACTAAATAAATGACCTACAATATCTATGGAACGTGACACAATCATTATCATTGATTAATAAAAATAATCTGAAACGATTATGATAAGTCTTTAATTTGATACATATTGTGTACCGTGATTATGCTTTTCTGTCTTTTCACAAGTAATTATAAAAGGATATAAATAAAGCTACCAGAATAAAAGAAATTACTTCCAAAAATCTGTGGTTGACTGTAATACTAAATTTCCAAAAAAATACTAAACTTCAAAAAAAATTTACTAAGTTCCCGAAAAGTCAATATGTTGTGCTACAAAAGTTAGTGACAGAAACGAATCGCTACAAAACCGACTCCACGTAGTCCTGTCTGCCCTACCCCTAGAGTATAATATAAGCCCGCGTAGGCGCGGAGGGCCGAGGCGGCCCGTGTTGAGGAGCAGATGGTGAGCGTTAAAACTATCTGCGATGATAAGCTCGCGTGGGACCGCCGGAGCCTCGCAGCGCTGGAGCCGTGACAGAAATCATACCTGCTGCATATTGCATGCTCACTTGCATGCTGCATGCATGGTGTATGCTTGTTTGTATGTTTAAAAAATATTACGTCAGCAAATTCTGTATTGATTTTTCGGAATTTTCAGTATTTTATTCGGTCGTTTCTTTATTTGTATTCGCATATAAGTTGTCGGAAAATTTGTGTTTATAGCAGTAAATTTCATATTTTGAGTATGCACATCTTTTAATTTTTTTCCGGGCCGTTTATTACTATCCATTATAAAACACTTACAAATTATTAGGTGCCCAACATAGCTGACCGGTAAGATTTACTTCCACAAGTCTATCTAGCTGACTGGCTAACGACTTAACTTTTGATCATGGCATGGGGTATTTTATTTATAAAGTTTTATGAAGATCAGGCATCGCCATGATCACCCGATCAGGGCCCCGCTTTATATACCTGACATATTAGTCAAAGAGTTACAAAATTGACACATTTTCAATACAGTAGTGCTATTCTGTAAAAATCTCACCGTGATAATCTTAGGTGAAGTGAGCTGCCAATAGTTGTCAATCCTTAGCAACTGTCAGCTCACTCCACGCTCACTTCATCTAAGATAACACGGTGAGATGGTTACAGAATCGCACTACAGGTGCTGTTTATTAAGGCAGAAAATTTATAAAGAAAAATTGTCAAATTGTTGATTGTCGGATTGTCGTCTGTCATTCTGTCGCCTGTCGGTTTAAATCCTGGTGCTGCCATGAGAGACCACCGAACAAACCTGAGCTCATGAGGTTTCATTGCTACAATAATACCCAAAGTTAGGTTAGGTTCGGAGCCGACTTTTCGCTGCCGGCTGTCATTCGTTCGATGGTTGGGAGCGCCGAGTCGTGGGATGCAGTGATCTCCTAGGGAGAGAGAGATTGAGACTACTCTCCTGATCCGTAGCAGGTGGACCGGACGTCGGCGGAGGGCGGACAACGCCCACTTCCAGCCTCCGTAAACAGGTCCGGAGGGACGGCGGCCTCGGGGTCGTTCGCCGCCCCCATCCAGCAGGACCCGAGGTGGCGGCGCGTAGTGTTCCACGCGAGCCTCACACCTCACTCCCCCCGCGGGCATGAAGTGGCCCGCAAAAGCGGGCTGGCTTAGTCGGGGATCATGGAAGGCGCACAAGATCTTATGATCCTCGGTGGATCCAAGTGTGGGAAGGGAAGACCGGGTTGGTTATTAGTCAGCAGGAGTCTGACAGACCCCTTTGCTCGCCCCAGGGCGGAGGACATGCATGAGGATTTTTCACCCCGGAACAATAAAACAAAAAAAGATTTGGTTCGGTAAAGAATTATATAGCCTTAACGAACCAAAAGACAACTCAAGCTACATTTTTATATAAGTATCAAATAATCAGGATTACACCGAACTTATCTTAATTATTCCGATTACGATATTTATTTCTTTATTGTTGTAGACAAATTGATATCAATATTGGACTGCGAAGAATTAATAAACACATGTATTACCTACAACGATCCATATTGTTGACCATGGTCTTGTTGAAGCAAATTTGGTTGGCCCATAAAAATGCATCAAGGATTTTACAGTTTTATTTCGCAATACTTAAATATTTTTTTAATTTTTTTTTGATGGCGCCTTGACTTTACGCACCCCGAAGACGTGAAGACTTTTGAGACTGTTATGTTCTATTAATAAAACAACTATTCTCAATCAAAAATCAAATCAATCAATAGATAATTATCTAATCGAGTTTATTATTGTTTGCTACACATATTTATCTAATTTTATTCAAATATTTACACACACTATAAACCTGATTTACATCCGTAGGACATCTTCGTAACATAAGGTTCAGTTGATAACCAGCGTTAGACACTAGTTGGCTGGCATTTATGCTGAACTGGGCCTATTTGGCGCAGCCGTGAGGCACACAGTACTATGTTAAGTTTTTTGTTTTTGTGTGAATATTGTGTATAGTGGCCGACTGAAGCTTCGTTTTCATTTTCGGCCAAAAAATCATGATTCGGCCACATTTCCGTTTTTGGCCATAAACCAATCGAAACTTGGGCTAACGCGATAGTCAGAATTTCGTGAACTGTCGCGCGTCATTCGGTCTACTTCGTAAAGCTCGGCAATATCAGGTGAATCAATACAACAAGAAATACACGTTTTGTATCCTCTAATGGAATTATCGTGTTTTATTTCTTGCCTCCATAAATTCGGTCTTTTTCTCCATAGGTATATAAAAAAAAAAACAGTGTAAAGCGAAGGAATATAGATCTCGAGTTCGAAACAAAAGCACAAACCTCTGACTTTTCGGATTCATGTGCGTATTGTATAATTATCATTTGCTTCAAAAACGGTGAAGGAAAGCATCGTGACGAAACCGGCATGCCTGAGAGATGTTTCTCAACGGTATGTGAAGTTAAGTCAAAGGTCCATGGGCGGCTTTAAAACTCTGACACCACAGTCTTACCAAGGGATATCGTATTACCTAGTTACTGGGTTGTGGAGCTCAGATAGGCAGTCGCTCCATGTAAAATACTAGTATTCAGCTGCATCTGGTTAGACTGGAAGCCGACCCCAACATAGTTGAGAAAAGGCTAGGCAGATTGATTGACACTAAATATTAATCATAAAGCGCGCTAATTTCTAGAAGTACCAATAGGATTTGAAAAATCTTATTGCATTTACATCTATTATTAACATTACGAAAGGACCCTTAGGAACCGACCAAAAAGAAAAAAGGCGGAAAGTACGCAAAACGAAAATGAAGTAATAGCGCGGGCGGGCGATGCAATGCGACGCGGTGGGTCGGGAGAACAAGAAATTTTATGCAGACAAAGTCGTGGGTAGAAGCTAGTCTTATAATATCTCGAATAATTTTTGAAGTGAAAACTTCTTTAGGCGCGTTGGGCATTTTTGAGATTGCAAAAAACAATTGAACTCGTGACACCGTTACCGACACCTCATTTTTGTAAACGCGATTGTGCTCTTTATTTAGATAAAGTTACGGTCCAATGATCTACACAAGTACTTTTCTTTCACCAAGGCGATCTTGTTCAAGTTTTCACTTCTGTCGACACTCCCGGACTGCCAGTTTTTTTAAATCGTCAGATTTCTTTTATACAAGAAATAAAGTTTACAATTTCTCTCTCCTAAACTTAGCAGATGGTTGAAAAAAATCTGTTCTTAAACTGGCCACGGCTGTACATCCATAATTATCGACTAGTCTTCTTTTAAAACTCACCGTTGCGTTGCCTCGCTCTAGTTATAAATTCATACAATTCAAAGCAGTCTCACAATTTGCAGGAGAGCACTTAATTTCCTCGAAGCGCTTCACAGAGACAAGTGACAGTACACAAACTGCACAAACAACCTCCACGATGGATTATTTTATGTATTTTCTTCAACGAGCTCATTATTCGGTTAAATTACGTTTCAGATTGTTAATTTTGGTTACTAAAGTGCCGCCTCTATTTCAACCCAGCATTTGGTTCATATTCGAATGTTTAGATGAGGGTTTGCCCATTACCCAAAACTCTGTTGAAAGATGGCATAACAGATGGAATTGTTTACAATTTTTGTTTTGCAAAACCATCGAAGAACTGCAAAAAGAGCAAAAAAACACACAATGGGAAATCGAAAGGATCAAAGCCCAAATAATTAAGAAAAAATCGAAAAATAGATTTTATGCAAAACTGCAACAACATTTGGCCAAAAATATCATTTGAGTTTAAAAGATTTTTGTCAGGATTCGCTTACATAAGTCATACTAAGGCCCGTATTACAGAACGTCACTCAATACTCAAGCATTACTTAAAACTAGATTCAAGCCATTTGATTGGTTGAAACTAGTTTTAAGTAATGCTTGAGTATTGAGTGACGTTCTGTAATACGGGCCTAAGAAATATTGACGATAATAAAGTGTTTTTGTCACTAATGACTCTAATTGCATAGTGACATATAGATGTATACATATGACATATAAATATATACAACATGATTAAAGATAAAAATAGAACCCATTTTTCATTTTTTTATTTTTTGTTATTATACTATCGCCGCAATTTTTGTCAATGTTAGCGCTTTAGTTTGTCGAGCGAAAATTGTGTCGCGTTATCGTTCGTCGATCAAAAGTTTCGTCGACCCATCGTTTATCGTGAAAACAATTTGTCGCACTAATGTTCCCTTTGCCCAGCTGTGGGACAAAATAGGTTAGTAAAAAAATGTTTGTCGAACTTATGTGCTGTCGCACCACTGATGGTCGACCTATCGTACTGTCGCCCTAACATTTGTCGTGCATTTGTCTGTCGCAACAATGATACGGAGTCCCCATCTGGTAGAGTGCCCCAAATGTCTATTCACCTGCACCCTTGACGATTTGAACGCCGCAATTAATGTGGTCACCAGTTGGGCCCAAACAGTTGCAACATACATAGTCCTCCAGATTGAATTTCGGCTATAGCGACCACTCTAAGTGAAGACCAGCCTTCGGTGCAGGAAATATTATAGTGCACAAGTGTGTGCGTAGACACAGGTCCGATGGGACGGCAATCCGACACGACCGGAGAGAGATCAGGCGCACGGCCAACGACTTAACGTGCTTTCCGAGGCACGGGGGTATCACACAGCCAACTTCCAAAATCCGGGTTGTTACTAAGAAACTCCAGATGTAAAAACCCAGTAACACTTTGTCCGACCCGGGGATCGAACCCAGGACCCCACGCTCAACAGTTGGGCTTGCGACTACGAGACCAACGGGACAGTCACATAGATGTACCGTCGATACGAAAAGAAGAAGAACAAAAGAATTTGACTTCAAAATCAATCTACTTAGCCTTTTCCCAACTATGTTAGGGTCGGCTTCTAGTCTAACCGGATGCAGCTGAATACCAGTATTTTACATGGAGCGACTGCCAATCTGACCTCCACAACTCAGTAACTAGATAATACGATACCCCTTGATAAGACTGGTTGTCAGATTTTCGGGCTTCTGACGACCCGTAACGACTGACAAAGATCCACGAATGACAGCCGGGACCAACGGCTTAACGTGCTTTCCGAGGCACAGAGGAGTCTCGGTATGTAAAGATGGTCACCCATCCACAGACCAACCCCAGCAAGCGTAGCTTAACCTTATGAATCGACCCGTGCGGCTGTTATTACTTAGCCACAAGCTCCTCAAAACAAAAAAATTGACTTACTGATTTGATTAACACTTACTGTATCTACTACTAAGCAGATTGTTAAAACAGTGTGCAGAAGTATTTCGAAAAATGTTCAGTCACTCACCAAAACTATTTAAACAATTTACCAAGAATCATCACATCACTGAACAAAAATAAAACAAAAGAAAATCAGATAGACGTTGTTTTCAGAAATTAATGGACGCAGACTGCAGAGTGAAGGTGAAGTACCTTCAAAGATGTATTAACAAAATTGCAATCTAGCTGCACGTGTTAAAACAATAAGATAATTAATAATATGCATAGCTGTTTACTTTAACAGCAGCAACAAAACATGCTTGTTTATAGTATTGTAATGTGAACCTTTTTTCTATTTCCATAAATGTCACGTTGACGCGCGCTCATGATTTGCAACAATTATTTTATGTTATAATGTATAATCTTTAAATACAATTTATATAGTATTGATGAATTATATATATCGTATTTACATTGTAAATTTCTTTGTTGCAGTTTCTCTAGTCCCTGATCATGTTTATAATGATTAATTAGAAGGTTATTGGAATTTTCTATCTGGAATTTCCCAGTAGTAGCCCGGAGTCTAGAATTGTGCCCGGTTGATGGCAATAGGCTCGCCCCCTATTACATTGGGACTTCTCCACACGAAAACTACCTTTTGGAAGGGGCGACTAGAATCAATTCTATTATTTTGTAAATTTTGACGTTCAAAAGTGCCATACATGGGCCTCATCTGCCTAGCCTTTTCCCAACTATGTTGGGGTCGGCTTCCAGTCTAACCGGATGCAGCTGAATAC
The DNA here is from genome assembly GCA_963680765.1 of Agrochola lychnidis. Taxonomy (NCBI): domain Eukaryota; kingdom Metazoa; phylum Arthropoda; class Insecta; order Lepidoptera; family Noctuidae; genus Agrochola; species Agrochola lychnidis. The sequence goes on along the minus strand of OY796856.1, from coordinate 4,155,994 downwards.
CAGTATTTTACATGGAGCGACTGCCTATCTGACCTCCACAACCTAGTGACTAGGTAACACGATACCCTTTAGTAAGACTGGTTGTCAGACTTTTTGGGCTTCTAACTACCCGTAACGACTGTCAAATATCTACAAATGACAGCCGGGACCAACGGCTTAACGTGCTTTCCGAGGCACGGAGGGGACTTGGTATGTAAAGATGGTCACCCATCCACGGACCAACCGCGGCAAGCGTAGCTTAACCTGATCGATCGACCCGTGCAGCTGTTATTACTTAGCTACAAGCCCCTATATGGGCCTATTTGAAATAAATGATTTGACCTTGACTTTGACTTAAACACAACTGGCAGAATGTTCAACCGTTCGGGGAAACAAGGCGTGATGTTTGTGTATTATTTTATTAAGTATGGTGTTATTTTAGAGTATATTATAGTGTTATTTTAGTTTATTACAGTGTTATTTTAGAGGAGCTCGTGGCTAAGTAATAATAGCCGCACGAGTCAATCCAACAGGTTAAGCTACGCTTGCCGGGGTTGGTCCGTGGATGGGTGACCATCTTTACATACCGAGACTCCTCCGTGCCTCGGAAAACACGTTAAGCCGTTGGTCCCGGCTGTCATTTGTAGATCTTTGACAGTTGTTACGGGTCGTCAGAAGCCCGAAAGTCTGACAACCAGTCTTACCAAGGGGTATCGTGTTACCCAGTACCTACCTAACTGGGTTGTGGAGGTCAGATAGGCAGTCGCTCCATGTAAAATACTGGTATTCAGCTGCATCCGGTTAGACTGGAAGCCGACCCCAACATAGTTGGGAAAACGCTAGGCAGATTGATTTGAATGTTATTTTAGAGTTACACGTTATCTTAAATTAAATCGATTCAATCGATGTTTTTCAATATTGTGAACTACCTACTGATTTCGTGGGTAAAGGCTACTGAGAGTCGTTAATTTTACTAGCAAATACCTACAGCAAAAATGCTCAAACTCCAAGCCAAAAGCACAAACTTATCAAGCCATCCAAAATATCTACATCTATTCTCTTACCAGAAATGAATGCAAGAAAAAACTCGACATTTTATTAAAATCTCTTACTTATGATGCTACAGAAGAACTTATGGAAATTTAACATCTCGGAAAACACACCGACACAACACACAACACACCCTCACCCTCTCTTACTCAACATTAGGTACTCACACACACGGCACTTATCTCAAAATGTATTATTTTATAAATTTCTTTACTTTAAAATATTTATTAAAAAACCTTTGTTATGTATTCGTCTTGGAACAACCTACCCTCTCACTAGGAGTCGGGCGTTGGTAGCTGCGCCAGTTTTAACTATTGCAGCTATCATCGTTTAACATTTTTGTCTGTGTATGTATTTTGTTTTTTGTTCCCAATAAACGATTTTTAGAGTTCCGTATTAAACAAGGAACCCTTATAGTTTCGTCATGTCGTCTGTCTGTCTGTATGTCCGCGGTCTAGCTCCGAGACCCTTAGTACTAGAAAACTGTAATTTGGCATAGATATATATTTTAATTACGCCGACAAAGTGGTAAAATAAAATTATCAAAAACATTTTTTTTAGGGTACCTCTCATACACGTAAAGTGGTGATGTTTTTCTTTTTTTAACCCATGGTAAGGGGTATCATTGAAAAGGTCCTTTAAAAACATTGTGAGTTTGTGAAAACCATTTTTGGATTCAGGGATCCATTTGCGAAATATTAAGCTTTAAAGTGCTAATTTTTGTTAGAGTCAAGTGTCCCCCCACCTGCCGGCTAAATGGTTAGTTTTGGGTGTGTGAAAAAAATCATAACAATAGTTTATATAACGAAATTAAAAGGAAAACTATCACAGCTAAGTAGGCTCTACAAGTTAACGAGTAATAATTGACCAACTTAACTTTGCAGTTCCAAAAACATGTTTTCCCATATATTCCGTATGGGAGAACATATTTTTCAACTACAAAGTTAAGTTTGTTTTTAGGATTAATTCATCCCAACTACGGAACCCTTCATTGTGCGTGGTCCGACACGCACTTGGCCGGTTTTTTTTATTTTTACTATTATTATCCTGCATTCCTATACAGTTAACGAACCCACTTACTTGCTATGATACCGTAGTTGATATTCAAGACGCGGTCCATCTGATGTTATTCCTGGTGCCACCGCAAGACGAGGGTCGGCCGCACCAAGATTCGTGTGGAAACGTTCAGGTGGTATACCACTTTCACGTTATTAGCTTTTACAGTTTACTCAGTGTCTACACAATGGTGAGGGATGGGATCATTTGTCTTAAGTCTTTCCTTTCCTGTAGGAGGCCCCATGGGCACGCTTCAGAGAAGTGGGTAATTGTGATGATTATTCTTGTGAACCCCATACTGTGTTATGTACACCGTTGTTTATTAGTGAGGTTTAAGAGTTTATAAGTAAATGGAACCTTCAAAATTAAGGTAAATTCAGGAAGATTAATTGTTAAAAGGGTTTATCCTAAAAGTTGGCAACGTCATAAATTGTTGTCAAATATTTACCTGTTTTGATTAATTTTGCAATATTACTGTATGGAATTAAGAAATGTGGCTAACTAGGCAACTAAAATATTGTTTATGAAATGCAATAATTAATATCGTAATACCGAATATTTAGTTTTAAATGTACAAAAAGTTTTTGGAAACTCCCCAAATGCCTTTTTTAAACATAAAATTGTTACAATATCAAATTCAGTGTTTTAATTGCAATTCACTATTAATATTCTAGTTCGCTAGTTAGCCACATTTCTTATTTCCATACAGTAATATTGCCAAATTAATCAAAACAGCGAAATATTTGACATCTATTTGCGACGTTGCCCACTTTCAGAATAAACGATCTTAAGTAAATTGACAACCAAAGTCAAAGTCAAATCATTTATTTCAAATAGGCCCATTGGCACTTTTAAACGTCAAAATTTACAAAATAAAAAAATTGATTCAGTCGCCCCTTCCAAGAGGTAGTTTTCGTATGGAGAAAAATGAGCAAAAAACTCCACCGTTACTCTTTTAAAATGTTTTACGTACATTATTTAAATAATTATATGTAAATACGATGCACCTAGAATAAAAATACTATACCACAATAGGTAAAAAGAATTAAAAATGAAGCAACGACAGATAATTTAATATGTGATAGATAGATGGTGCTCACATATTTACAAAAATTGTAAAAGTAGACGATTTTCCTAAAATTTTGTAATTAATAAGTCAGTGAGGAAGTACCAACTTCAATTGTCGTATATTCAAATCACAACTTTACTTCTTATTTCTCTTTCTTCGTCCTTCGTGGGTATTAATTTCCTTGACAGTACAATTCCCTGACTGTATGTACCTGTGGCGACATCTACATCACCACATGCGAACTACGCATCAAAGACGTGACGTCACACAAATCCTGCATCGCGCAATTAGTGTTTACCGCGTGAACGACATTTATAAGAGTCCCCGACGTCAATCGTTGGGCAGTTGCCCGCCAGACACGACACCCGTCTAGTCGGAGGACCCTCCCTTTGTAATAGAGGATAAGTGAACTTTACACCCTGTTCCTCATACCACTAAAGTAGAATAAGTTATGTAAATTCTCTAAAAAAAAACTTGTGAATAAAACTACGATAATGACACTTATCTTTTTACTGACATCAAAGTGAAAACTCCGCATATTCCCTTTGAGAGGCTGCGCATAATATCACTATTATTTCTGACCCACATAGTTGGGAATATTCTTTAAGTGTCATTGTGTTTTCAGGAGCCGGCGAATTTTATTTTAATGCGTTAAAAAGGGCTCTTTGAAGAGGAGTTTATTTGGTTATTAGATGAAAACGATTTACTGAAATAGTAAAATGTGCCTATTATTGTCCCACTGCTGGGCAAAGTCCTCTTCTTATACAGAGAAGACACGAGCTTTGATCACCACGCTTGCTTAAGGCGGATTGGCGATTACAGACATTTTTATATGTTCGTAGCGTATGGTTGTTTTTTTTTTAATGTATGTCCACCGATTTCTGGGTAAACTGTGGACTGATTTTGAAAATCCTTTTTTGTTTGAAAGGGTATGTTCTCGAGGTGGTCTCATATAAATTTTATTAACTTTGCTTGGATAGTTTTTGAGTTAGTTTCAATAACACGCATTTTTTCTCACTTAGTATGTGGATGATATGATAAGTTCCTGTCACTGTTATTTACATAGCAGGCAGTGGTATTCGAATTTGTGTGGAGTAGGTAACCACAACACTCATCCATCATAGAAAAGGCAGGATCCTCCGACCAGACGGGTGTTGTGTCTGGCGGGCACGTGCCCATCGGTTTGAAGTTGAAATCTTGTATGTATGTCGATCGCTCGGTAAACTCTAACTGCGCGATGCAGGATTTGTGTGACGTCATGTCTATGATGCGTAGTTCGTATGTGGCAGTGTAACCGCTACATCACTCCCCTCCGGAGACCGGAGGTCGATAGTGGGCTGAGTCTCGTATGTTGCGATGCTTCACAGTGCCAGCTGTGGTTCCTGTGAGTCGGAACCGGGTTGTCACATAGTTCGCGGTGAGTCGGAACTGTCTGTGGTGATTCTTCAGTGAGTCGGGGTGATTGAAGTGATTCCTCAGTGAGTCGGGGTGATTGCGATGATTCCCCAGTGAGTCAGGGTGATGAGGCTGACAGCGTTGATTCCCCAGTGAGTCCGGGTGATGAAGCTGACAGCGTTAATTCCCCAGTGAGTCGGGGTGATGAGGCTGAGGGTGATGACCAGGAATGCGCGTTCGCTGCATGCTGGTGGTCAGGATACCCGTTGAAGCCGTGGATGCCGGCCGGCTGTGTGAGTCGCCTCACGAAAGCTTGCGGGAGTGATGATGATGATGACGTCACGCCGAAGTAATTGCACGAAGGCTGCGTTGACGATCACGTCGGGGTCACCAATTTAGTGGTATGAGGAACAGGGTGTAAAGTTCACTCATCCACCATAGAAAAGGGAGGATTCTACGACCAGACGAGTGTTGTGCCTGGCGGGCAACTGCCCATCAGATTGAAGTTGAAATCTTGTATCTATGTCGATCGCTCGGTAAACTCTAACTGCGCGATGCAGAATTTGTGTGACGTCATGTCGTTGATGCGCAGTTCGTATGTGGCAGTGTAACCGCTAGCTACACTCCCACTGTATCATACAAACATAGTTTCAACTTACTTTTTTTGACGTCCAAAAGTGCCACACATGGGCCTATTTGAAATAAATGATTTGACTTTGACTTTGACTTTTGACTTTGGAGAAAGCCTATTTCCACAAAAAAAAACTATATTAATGAAATTAAAACTTAAGGCTGTTACTGAGTTTCTTTCTGTAGAAAAACATAATATTTTGCCACGAAGCCTAAAAGAATACCTATCTACTACAGGGTTGCTAAAATAAGATCAGCTAGTACTGAATTTTCTCTTTCGGAAACTAAAAGAGTCGTAATAAACCAGATAAAATGTACCAAAATAAGCAACAAGCTTCGATTTTGTTTTCTACAAAACTTATAAGATATTCACTAGTAATAATAGTTCCTATTCACTCTTCGATTTATTACAAATTAAAGAGTTTTTAACCGACTTCAAAAAAAGGAGGAGGTTTTCAATTCGACTGTATTTTTTTTTTATGTTTGTTATCTCAGAACTTTCGACTGGGTGAACTGATTTTAATGATTCTTTTTTTATTTGAAAGCTGGTGCTTTCCGTGTGGTCCCCTTTCAATTTGATCTAGTTCTGGCAATGGCATCCATGAGAAAACCATATACCTAAGTTTTAAATTTACATTAAGTATATGCGCGACAAATGGACGAATAACTCAATATCACGCCAACTGATTTCGATGATTCTTTTCTAACCGACTTCCAAGTAAACAACTAAAAAGCGAAAAAAAAAGTAATTTTTTACTTTGTAGTGTTTTTTTTTTTGGAAGCCCGTTGTTTTTTTTTTTATAATAAGTTTTTTTTGTATTTGATGTGTAACATCTTTCCTCTAGCTTTTCGCTTTCCTGCAATTGATATCAAAATCTCAATAATCCAGTCTGTGGGAGTGATTTCGTGAAAAGGGACAAAACTGTGTCATAAGAAGCCGGGGAAGCGCACGCTGTTGGATTTGACCTATAAGCGCGTGCAGTGCTAGAGTTGGCCGTCAGAAACAACCTTGACGAGGACCCACCCCGTTAATGTTGCTTATTACCTTCATGTTTCTTATTACCAACGTGAAATATAAGATGTTTTTGAAGTGAAAACTTCTTTAGGCGCGTTGGGCATTTTTGAGATGCGACTAAACCATTGATTTCGCGACACGGTGACAACACCAGCGTTGATTACCGCGGTGCGTCGAATAAAAGACATAAACGCGTTGATTACCAAAGTGCCGATTTTTTTTTTCAAGTTTTGACTTCTGTCGCCACTCCCGGAGGACCACTGTCTTTTTTTCTACCAGTAGATTAAACAGGTATTTTTTGCAAGTCTGCGTTTTGAGTCAAATTACGTTTTTACTCTCAACGCAAACATCCGCTACACTTTCACATTAGCTAGTTATCTATCCTTCAGACGTTTGGTATTCAAGCTGACTCGGCCGTCATTCAACTTGCAGCCGGAGCACGGACCGCTCATGGTGGACCAGTGCTCAAATATTCAGGAACAAGCCAACGAGCCGTGGTTAGTGTTCCAATGCACGGTTCTATTATGTATTGAGGTGAACTTCTTAAGATGAAAGCGCTGGGATTGTACGCGAAATTCAAATTTTCTTACGTTCCTTGCAATTTGAAGGTTTTATGTTGATTAAAATATGATTCTTATAAGTATTAACAGAATTATAATCATTAGAAACATCAATACAACTAAGTTGGAAATGTCATGATTTCACGAAATACTCATTCAATAAAGTGATAGCGAATAGTGTGGTGCCCTTTTAGCATTATTATCATTGTTCAACGCAATTTTCTTTCTTTCTTTGATAGCCATTAAATGTATATTTTTTTAATATTATTATTGATACCTATTTATTTTAACTTGGAGAGTTGTTTTGATGAAACCTGACACTGACATGCAAGTTGCAAAAATTGTGAGAAAATTTGAATTTTCCGGGTTACCTCCGCGCATACCAATTAAAAGATATTTTAGCTGTTTCTGCACTAATTTACAGAAATTAGACTTGTAGCTTTATTACAGCTTTAGAAATTGGTTGAAATCCTAACTAATATTATAAATGCGAAAGTGAGTTTGTTTGTTACGCTTTCACACTAAACAGCTGAACGGATTTGGTTGAAATTTGGCACATGGAGAGACACAAGACGATAAAGAAGGACATAGAATATTTTATCCCGATATTCTTACGGGATCGAGACTTATGCGGGTCAAACCGCGGGGTGCAGCTAGTTCTTTATAAAAAAACGATTTATAATTAGTTTTGCTAATTTTTTTTAAAGTGCATAGTGCTTATTGTACCTGATATATAATATGTATACTTAATCTTTTTTTTACCGTGCTTGTTAGTGATTCTAAGATCTCTACTACTTTTTCTGTTTTTACCCGTGAGAACCTGTAATTGGCTCTGTGTTTCTTAAACAACTGTTATCCATTTGTTATAGCTGTTACAAATAAATAAATAATGTTTAATCACTTTGTCGTGACTCAGATAATAAATAATGTCGCATTGAATGGATAATTCAGGCAATACGCTTCAATTAATCAATCAACCAACCAACCCAGTCCGCTGCTGCACAAAGGCCTCTCCCAAGCTGCGGTTAAGAAGTAATCGCATCTTCTTATCAGCACACAATAAGCAGCTGCATCCCTTAGATATTTACCGTTTAGTTATTTTCATGACTGCCTCGTTGGTCTAGTGGTCGCAAGCGCTACTGCTGAGCATGAGGTCCAGAGTTTCATTCCCGGGTCGGGTAAAGTGATATTGGGTTTTTCTATCTGGAATTTCTCAGTAGCCTCGCCCCCTATTACATGGGACTTGAACATAACTAGTAAAAAACTACTTACAAAAAAAAAATTAAGTGACTTACAAAAACAATACAAAGTGAAAAATAACTCGTAAAAATGTATATGAGACCACCTCGAAAGCATGCCATTTCAAAAAAAAATAATTTCAAAATCGGTCCACAATTGACGGAAAAATCGGTGGACATAAATAAAAAAAAAACAAACGTGACGAATATATAACCTCCTCCTTTTTGGAAGTCGGTTAAAAATGTTGGTGTTACTGGGAAACAAGGCGTGATGTGATGTTATGTTATTTTCATGAAAAAAATAAAGGAGATGAAACGTTTACGAAGTCCCAGTCCCACCTACCTATTGTTGCCGATAGAAACAAAAACGTCCTGGAAGTGACCGGAAATTGTCCTCTTATCAGCCGTTTATTTACCCCATAAATTGTAGATCCCGATAAGACTGTTCTATATTAAGGTACAAACGATCTACAAATTATTAGGGTACACTTAATTTATTGAACTTAGTGTGTTAGGTTAATTCTATTTTATTGTAGCTGCTTTTGGAGATTATGCAAGTAGTTTTCTGCAAACCCATACTGATTTTAGGAGCCAGTAAACGTCTGTCTGTCTTGTATTCAGTATTTTTTTTTTTTATATGTACGTACCTATGCCTTTTACATATCCATCCTGCAACAATAAAATGATATTAATTTAGGAGTAGTATTTCAAAGTGTTAATGCATAAAGAAAAACATCAAATACTAAACTGAGACCTCTTCAAAAAAATTGATTTCAGCATCTCTGTTTATCAGTAGAATCGTCTATCCTCCCACTTATTTTGCGAATTGAAATGCCGATGGACGCTTATCAACAGATTGAAGGACATTCTAGCTCTTAGCTAGAAAATGAAATTGTAAATAAATGTTGGTCGTATTTCTTATTTTGTTGGCTTTTTGCTGACTAGCACTTTAATAGTGGAATTACGGACCAACAATAAAATATGGTATTAATCATGCTGGATAAATGTCTTGGTAGGTACCTAAGTGAACATTTATAGGTAAAATATCGGACTCAAAATTAAAAACAAAAAACAAACTATTTCACACAAACCTTCACGGGCACTTATGAAACGTCAGAAGCTAGGTGCACGATTCCAATTGGTAGTTTCCTATGAAGAAGAAACTCCACGGTTACTCTTTTAAAAATAATTGGCTTTTACAATATTTTCAAATAACAGTGTTAATAGGTATGGGAGGACAGGGTAGGTCTTTCATAAATGATAAAATGATAAATGATTTTATTTCTGTAAGTAGGTTTGTACAAACACTTTTACATGTCAATCATATTTTAAAAACTAGATGAGGTCGGCGTTTCCTATCTGACTACTCTGAGAAGAAAGGCCGAAACAAACTCAGAGGTCACAGTCTCTTTTAAAGTCCAGACATAATCTTGGTCAGATCATGTGAAGGCCATGTGGATTGGTGTCTGAAGTGGTCTTTAGAGGAAAGCATCACACAGATTGAGAGGGTCTGTCCAGTCAGTGCACGCATTTGTCAATTATCGTGTAGCTCAACTCAGAATTTAAGGAGCTCAACGATTCGACGAACAATACCAAAAAAAGGACATTTGTGTAAGCCACATAAATTACTCAAACTGTCAGACCATGATTAAAACTAACTGAGAAAATACAATAGACGTGGATATATTTAGTAACCGGTTCCGCTTATCTATTTCTAAAGAGCCATAAAAAACTCCTGAAATAAATGGACACGTGTTTCACCTCTCAACGAGGCATCCTCAGGATGACGATGGACTTGTTGCGAACTCGAACACGGCGTGTTGCCACACCGAGCGCTGAGTGCAGACTGAGCCTTATCGCCCGTTGAACCCACTTATATAGTGTCACCGTTATCAGTGTGACCGTTATCAGTGCGACCGTTATTAGTGCGACCGTTATCAGTGCGATAAGGGGCGAACAATCGCAGCAAAGGTGACCTTGGCATACTCGTGTTTAATTCGTTCAACAGTGTAATGTTTTCTGTATTATTTTTGACAATTTCTAAACTCTCTAGTACTGACATTCTGAAACCTTTATCACAAGTATGTAAAATTTCGAAAGTGTTACTATTATTTAACAAATGACCTGTATCTATTAAGTGTTGTGCAAAATGGGATTTTTCTGGATAATTATTCCTGTACGCTGCAATATGTTCCTTATATCTTGTCTGAAAATTACGACCAGTTTGACCTATGTAAATACCATTACAATCATCGCAATGTAACTTGTATACACCTGATTTTTTGTGGTTTTCTAATCGATCTTTTCCGTTACAAATCTGTCTTAGTGAATTATTTGTTTTAAGGGTAGCTTTTAAAATAAAATAGTATCCAGAAAAATCCCATTTTGCACAACACTTAATAGGTACAGGTCATTTGTTAAATAATAGTAACACTTTCGAAATTTTACATACTTGTGATAAAGGTTTCAGAATGTCAGTACTAGAGAGTTTAGAAATTGTCAAAAATAATACAGAAAACATTACACTGTTGAACGAATTAAACACGAGTATGCCAAGGTCACCTTTGCTGCGATTGTTCGCCCCTTATCGCACTGATAACGGTCGCACTAATAACGGTCGCACTGATAACGGTCACACTGATAACGGTGACACTATATAAGTGGGTTCAACGGGCGATAAGGCTCAGTCTGCACTTAGCGCTCGGTGTGGCAACACGCCGTGTTCGAGTTCGCAACAAGTCCATCGTCATCCTGAGGATGCCTCGTTGAGAGGTGAAACACGTGTCGATTTATTTCAGGAGTTTTTTATGGCTCTTCAGAAATAGATAAGCGGAACCGGTTACTAAATATATCCACGTCTATTGTATTTTATAATGGATTTCCGCAAGGTCACGCCTGAATCAATTAACTAACTGAGAAAAAATTAAAAACAAAACAAAAAGGAATGACCCATATAGTCTTCACATTCACAATAATTAAAATAATATAATACTTTAAAAGTAAATATTCATGTCATTGTATATAAAAAATCATTAATGTCAATGTGTATATAAAAAAAAAAACAACCCAGAAATAATCTTGGTCTGAGCATTTCATTTGAGGACCATGTAGATTTGTGTCTGAAATGGTCTTTTGAGGAAAGAACCATACAGATTTGAGTGGACCTGTCCAGTCAGTGCACGCATTTGTCAGTAATCGTGCAGCTCAACTCAGAACTTAAAAGGAGCTCAACGATTCGACGAACAATACCAAAGAAAGGACATTTGGGTAGGCCGCATAAAGTACTCAAAACTGCCAGATTATCATTAGTAGTAACTGAGAAAAATAAATAAATATATATACATGAGCTACATAGTCCTCACATTCACAACAATTAAAATAATAAAAATGTTATACTTAACAAAGTAAATATTCATGTCATTGTGTATATAATTTTGAAGTTTGCAAAATAAACAAAGTTCCAAAAGTAAAAAATAAAAATAATAATTGGAGCAGCTCAATCCCAAGCCTTTTTGTCCTCAATATAATCTTTAACGGTATAAAAAGCTTTCTGGCACAACTTACGTTTAATGAACAATGAATGATTTGAATTTATTAAGGCTTAGATCTTGTACGTGGCTTGGAAGTTTATTATAAAAGCGTATACATTGACATCTGAACGTTCCACCTATTTTTTTGAGCCTTATTGGGGGTACAACAAATTTGTGTTTGTTCCTAGTATTTATGTTATGGATATCACTGTATTTTTAAACAATTTTATATTTTTATGGGCATATAAAAGATTATCAAAAATATACTGAGAAGGCACAGTCATTACATTAATCTCCTTAAATTTATCTCTGAGAGAGTGTCTCGGACTTAATTTATAAATTGATCGAACAATAAGTACCAGCTACTTAACAAAAAAGAAAATGGTCAACTTTACAGTACACTAGGCCTACAGCGTTCTCACATTCACAAAATAGAAAAGAATCTATTTCTAAGATAATTAACAAATTATTTTTAATGATAACTGGTATTGTACCCTTAACTTTGCTTTGTTACTTAAAATATTAATTTTTTTGCTTACCTTTTAATAAACCAGAGGGGTGTGGACGAGGGTGCTTGAAGGACCAATTAAAGGATTTGTACGTGACAATAATTTAACCACTTAAATCTTTCTTGAGAAACTTCTGCTGGTGAAGGGTTTCCAGTGATGAAATAGACAAGAACCGAACCGTACCAATTATTTATTTTTTGACTGTGGTATTTGCACCTCTAGCAAATATTCGACGATATGTGTAAATATAGTGTAGTAGGTAAACAGTAATATTCATCTGTCCCCTTAAGCACACTTGCAGAGGGGCAAATGAATAATAAATGAATATCTTCTTCTTCTTAGTCGCGTACCTACTTCATTACTGAAGGTCGTGACCCTGAAAGGCCTTTCTGGCTTTTTGAATGATCTTTTTCCACTTCTATCGATTCTCGGCTTCTCTCAGGACAGTCGTAATAGAAAGTCCAGTGAGGGCAGTTACTAGGTCTGATCAGCGGTTAGGTGATCGGCCGCGAGGTCTATTTCCTTCTACCTTGCTCATCAATATGAACATAGGAAGAAAGAAAATGACACTTAATTTTTAAACCTCCGAAACTAGAAGTTTAATAATACAGCATAAGCATACAGCAGCAGCCCTTATTAGTGATGTTCTTCAGAAAAGTCAGGTGCGTAGTACTCGCAACCGGCGTGCGTGTATGACCAGATGTATGAACGTAAACGAGGCAAAAGGAGTATGTAAGAATCGTAGCAGGTGGCGTTCTGTAGTTTCTGCCTACTCCCATGGGAAGAAGGCGTGAGTTTATGTATGTATGTATGTACGTGCATAAGCATAGCATAATCAGCCTATAATGTTGCCACTGCTGGGACACACGTCTCCTCTTTTTGAGAGGGAGTGAGCCGTAATCCACCACGCGGGCCCAGTGCGGGTTGGTGGATGTCGTATGTCTTCGAATTTTTGTTTCTAAGACATGCCGGTTTCCTCACGTTTTTCTTCACTGTTTTGAGAGCAGCGATGATGGAATAATTTTCTCAAAGTAAAGTGTCTGCTTGAAGTGCTTGAGTTCGAACCCACGACCTATAACTCGTAAATCGCGGCCGCTACCACTAGGCTTCCACTGCTCTTAATACTTATGTTTTTTATGGTCAGATCAGCTTTATACTGGTGAAACACGAAAAGCAACATAATTAATTAATGCCACAATATAATTATAAACAGACGGTTACATTTAATTTGTTATAAGGCCGCCTGCGGTGGTGCCCACTATCCGGAAGTATTTAATTAACACTTGTGACTGCAATATGCACTGCAGAATATTGTAGAAATAACTATTTGGGTAATATTAATAAGATAGCTGGTTCACTCGCATCCTAGGGGAAGAAAATAATGAAGAAAATATTTCCGTTTTCAAGCCAAATTCCATCTGTGTCCCTCAAAAATTCAATACAACTAATAATTGCGTAGGTACAGTAAAAAGTATTTTCTCCATCTAACTCTCTACAATCTACATTTTAGAAATCCGTTCAACCGTTCAGGTGCGATTTAAAATATCTCCAACAACTGTCACAGCTTTTTTATGTTTTTGGAAACACGGATGAAAACTTTATGAGGATCTTTATATCAATTATATATGATATTTATATCTTAGTATTTAATCGATAAGGCATTGTCAGGCCAACAGTTTTCTATCCAGACATTCATTATTTTTCATCTTTGAATTTATTACCAGAAATTTGACATTTTTATTTAAAATTAAATGAAACAAAATTAATGTTACGTTAAAATACGATATCAAACCGCTTGCGGTCGTGTGTAAGTATTTAATTAACACTTAGACTGCTTAACACTTCGTACCTATTGAATATTCAGTCTGTTACAACATAATAATTCATATCTGGATGACCGAGCATACCTAGCTCGGTTTTTTTCTTTTGAACGACGTTTTCTAAAAATAAAACCTAGCTAGATCAATTTATCGCCCTCGAAACCTGTTTTATTTTATTTTTGGGTGGGAAGTTATCAAATAACTTCTCCCGCTCTGGGCAGAGCAGGAGGACGTATCGGACTCTTACTGACTAAAATCCACCCGTGTTCCTTCGGTTGTCCTGTTGCCGGGGGCCAAGATTTCCCTTTCGGTTTTATTCGCAACCCCGGCAGGCATCGGCCTTAGCGGACACCGTCAATTCTGCTGACATCTCTTTGAGGCGCGCGTGGAACACAACGCACCGTCGACCCGGGCCTGGTCCTTATCGGACGGCGAGCTACTCATTGCTCACTGTCCGCAAGCCCACGCTTACGGTGGCACAAATGAAATCTAGCTAGATCGATTTATTGCCCCCGAAACCCCCTGCATACCAAATTTCATGAAAATCGTTGGAGCCGTTTCCAAGATTCAGATTATATATACTTACATACCGCTGCCCCCGGCGAATAAAATCGTAATCGTAAAAACTAAATTTTACAGGAAAAATAAAAACAGTTTTTTGTGAAAATCTTATTAACTAATAAACATAACGGAGTTGTTTAAATACCAAAAAAAAGTGATTTTTTTACATTCATTACACTACACCTTAAAATCTCGTAACTTCTGAAATAACCGTAGGAAATGAATGAAAAAAAAAATTACAGAGTGTAATCGGCCCTCTAAATATCGAATATGAAACAAAGTTAAAACTATCGTAATAGCACATTACCATTTTATTTGCCGGGGACAGTGATATATACAAGAATTGCTCGTTTTCAGGTATTAAAACTTTCGCAGGCCTTACATACCTACTACATAATAAAAAAACAAAGTCCCCCCCGCGGCGTCTGTCTGTCTGAACGCGATAAACTCAAAAACGACCGAACGGATTTTCATACGGTTTTCACCAATGGACGGAGTGATTCATGCGAAAGGTTTTAGTGTATAATTCATTACGGTTTTGTGTAAATTGGCTGAAATATGACAATGATTGTTGAAGATATCGGAAAAAATCATGCTGACTGGGAGCTTTACTGGCATGCACCGCGTAAACCAATAGAGTTATATGAAAACAATGTATTACTGAATTAATACATTGTTTACCTGTATTTCACATAGTTTACTTTTAATCTCGGTAATACATTCCCGTGGGATATTTCCACGCGGGGGAAGCCGCGGGTAAAAAGCTAGTTATAAATAATACAGAAATAATATAACTATACTAGATCGCTCGACCGACTGACTGCCTCGTTGGTCTAGTGGTCGCAAGCGCTACTGCTGAGAATGAGGTCCTGGGTTCGATTCCCGGATCGGGTAAAGTGTTATTGGGTTTTTCTATCTGAAATTTCTCAGTAGCAGCTCGGAGTCTGGATTTGTGCCCGGTTGATGGCAATAGGCTCGCCCCCTATTACATGGAACTTAAACATAACTGGTGAAATGTGGGTGTCTTAAGGGTTTACCTCTGCCTAACCCTTCGGGGATTACAGGCGTGATGTTATGTTATGTTTTATGTTACTAGATCGATTCGTAATTTCAACAGTAACTATTTAGGTACAAAAGAATTTGAATCTAAGCCGTGTTAAAATAACGTTATAAGAGAATATAATTGTGAACGAAAACTAGAATGACCCACTTCTGGACAAAAGCCTCTTCCATATTATCTTTCTAAGTAAAATAATCGTCACATAACAGCACGTTCACTTTAAATTGTTCTAAATCCTAAATCTAATAACAATTACTCAAGAACGTCATAATACCAGCGAGCAAAATTAGGTCGCCGTACTTCAAAATCAGTTCATTGCTCGTAAAATATTTTTTCCGCATTTTTTTACAACCCGTCTTAAGAAAACGTTCAAAGTTATATGTGCAGTTTGGATTTACTAGCCGTCAATTTTTATTAATTATAACAATTTTAGAAACTTTAAACTGCAAAAACAACCGACCTCCAAAAAAAACACTACAAAGTGAAAAATAACTTTAATTTCGGAAGTCGGTGTCTTGGGTTTTGTATTTTCGTTTTTTGCAACCGACTTCCAAAATTAAAGTTATTTTTCACTTTGTAGTGTTTTTTTGGAGGTCGGTTGTTTTTTTTTTTTTGTAAAAAGTTTTTATTTTTCACTTTTTAGTTGTGGTACCTACCCCACATACATTTGAATACCACTATCTGCTACCAATGACAGAAACTTAACATGTCATCTACATACTAAGTGGGAAAAAAATATGTATTTTGTAGCTTACTCAAAAACTATCCAAGCAAAGTTAATAAAATTTATATAGGACTAATTCGAAAGCACACCCTTTCAAACAAAAAAATAATTTTCAAAATCGGTCCACAATTGACGGAGAAATCGGTGGAAATAAATAGGAAAAAAAAAATAAAAAAAACATACGCGACGAACATATAACCTCCTCCTTTTTGGAAGTCGGTTAAAAAGATCATTAAAAGTCCTTAAAATAAAAAAAAAACGTGTGGCACTCGAGGACTGCCGCGGTAAAACTATTGCATAGCATTTGTAACCTCCATAATTCCTATTTGTCAACGCTACACTTGGGATGATGACGTGATGACATAAAACAAAAATTACGTTCCCATGACAACATCACGTTGTCATGGGAACCGTCATTACATGGTAGGCGGAGTGGGGGTGTTAGGTTTTATTTTAGTTACGTTACGGAATTTCTTGATTTGGTCACCGCGCTCAAAGCTTGCGATAAAAGCTATGCAATAGCTTAAAACATAAAGTAAGTGATTTGTTTTACCACTAACGTCGACAATAGACGTAAACTAATGTAGTAAAAAAATTTACTTGTGATTAATCTTTGATTAAATCTTTCCTAATACATCATAATAAATTAATAAATCATGCATTATGTATCCGAAGTGTCCATTAAAATCTCGTCCATGCCGTTTAAACGGACAATCAACGTTGCCTGTTGCGTCGTAGCGCCGTAGCACCGTAGCACCGCTACGCTTCGTAGCCAGTTATCTTGCGCGCCTCAGCCTTTCCGCTCGCGTATCGCCCCGCGTCGTTCACTCAACTAACCCACTTTCTATTCGTCAGTTTCAACAGTGAATAATTTTCAAACTTCGCATTCCATTTTCAAATGGATAGAGGGTTTTTGTTTTTCTATTCAGTGGCCAGTGTTTAATTATGAATGTTTTCGGAGTTAGTTCTTATCGGTAAGTTCGATTTTTAAATATTGAAAGCAGATTTGTTTGATTGAGGTTTTGTTAAATGAGTTCGGTTTTTAGAAATATTAATCTTAAAATAATTAAATTTAGTTTAACTTTAGATGACAAATCTTATGTACAATATACAGTCTAACACTAAATTAAATGAATAAATAAATTCAAAAACAAAAGGAGACATAAGCACACATCTGAAAATAGGAAATACCTACCATGATTTTGTAACAAAAATGCTTTATTCATATTATTGTAATATTTAAATCTAAAAAGCTTGACAAAGTCGTGAGGGATACGTAGCTAAAGTTCTTAGTTGAAGTTTTACATAGTTATGTTCTGAAACATTTATGAAATGGGTTTATTAGTCTCTCGGGTGCAAGAATCTGAAAGTTTCAGTGAAAACTACAATCCTCGTAGTAAAGTAGATGATAATTCTAAAGTTTCATAACTGTTAATTACGTAGATTTTGTCGTCTAGAAGAATAAATACAGATTATTAAGATAATTTGATATTTTATTTTCTTGGTTTTAGTTTTTTGTTACGTAATTATAATAATTATAAGTCTAACAATAAATATCTTTATTATTTTTTGTATATACATAAAATAAATATTAACGGTCCAAAATCTGACACGAAATTTTAAGCATACTTTATGTCAATTTATTTTATGTGAAGGAAAAGCTTTGAAATGTAATAATTTGCAAAAAATATGCCTACCTACCATAGTATTACAGTTCACTTCTTAGCATAATCATAAAAAAACCATTTTCCCTACACAATTTCCTTCTCAAATCATAAAAAAATCCCAATCTAATTTAATAAAACAAAAGACCAATCTAAAATATTCAAATCACGAAAAAACAATTGAATTTTAAGAAAATATTTTGATAAAATTATTTATTCACACGAAAAAAACTGTATGAATAATAGTCGTTCGCAAAGAGGCTGCTTGAAGTCATGCCTTTGTCTTTGAGCACAAATGAGTTTTTTTATTGTACATTTTAATTACTAGCTGCCTACTACTGCAAAATAATTCTATGTCGAACGAAACCAGTATTTTCAAGTTAGTTTCCAGAAAATGCGACTGTGCACATACCATAAATTCACGCTTGTCTCATCCGTAGGCGTAGGCACAGATGTTATAGAACAGGGAGCCAAGTCTACTAATTTACAAACATTGCATTGGCTCTCCATGATGAGTTTTCGACAAATTTGCCATACAAAATCTATCAAAAACTCACAATGGAGAGACCATTGCAATTTTTCAGACTTAGGTCCCAGGTTGCGGCCACATTTTTGAAGGAAAACCTTCTTTAGGCGTGTTGGGCATTTTTGAGATGGGACTAAACCATTCATTTCGCGACACTATTACGTAACGCAATTTACCGACACCGTGGAGTAAAAGATATCAACGCGTTGATTCCGATTTTTTTTCAAGTTTTCACTTCTGTCGGCACTCCCGGAGTGCCACTGTTTTTTTTTTCGTTTAATTATTGACTAACCAGGTGTCAGAGTTTTTATGCCACCCATGGGCCTCTGACTTGGCTACACATGCCGTCGAGAAATAACTCTCATGCATGCCGATTTCCTCACAATTTTTTCCTTCACCGTTTTTGAATACAATACGCAGAAGAATCCAAAAAGTCAGAGCTGCGTGCCTTGGGTTCAAAATCAAGACTTATGACTTGGCAGTCTTTTTTTTTTCTGGGTTTTTTTTCTATCACTGCTTGTAGTTGTGGGAGCTTCGTTTTACTCCATTTTTTTTAAGTCCTAAATAATAGAAGTGAGTCTATTGCTATCTACCGGACACTCCATAATCAGTACTCGTGGTTCCAACCCCTAGACCAACAAAACAGCCAAAAAAAAAATAGGTTTTATGAATACGTCTGCAAATCCTTCTTTGAATAACATTTAGATATTCATCGCCGACTCCCGTCGACTTACGGCTAAGCTTTTCTTTACCACTTCAGAATAATTCATCTTTTTAGGGTTGCGTTGATAGAATATCTAAACGAAATTGGACTGCATACTCTCTTTGACTACGACTCTTGAATCCTTGGCTTTCCAATGAGTTGACAATGGTTTGATGATCGTAGTTTGTTACTAGGTATTAGCAGACAGGTGGCCGTTGCAACCATTTTTAACGGTATTTTTTCATTTTGTTTCTTGATGTCCTGAAGATCAGAGGCCTTTGGTGATACGAAACTGTATTTTTCTCTTAATCACCGTTTCATTAATTTATTATCAGCCCGTACTATCTCACTGCTAGGCAAATACCTCCTTCTACTTCTTTCTACGGTTTCGTTTACTGCTTTAATGGTGATTTTGACAGTATAGTTATGATTTTGACATTATTATGGATTGTTTTGACCTTACTAGTGTATTGTTCTTCGTATTTTCAATAAAAGACTGGTTTCGAGGTATTCAGGGTTTATTGATTAATTTAATACTCTTAGTTACAATTGCGTGTCTGTCACTCAAGGGATCCGGGCAGAAAGGGAAGTGCCAGTGTGGCAAGCTATTTCATAGTGTTGGCAGACTATAACAAGTGTTGCCATTACAACTAGTAATTATATCCAAATTTTACCAAATATTATCATGTACTAAGTGTTTAAGATGTCTATGTAATTACTAATAAATTGGGTTGTATGATCTGAAAATAAAATTAATGATTTGATTTAATTATAAATAAGCAGCATTTAGATCAAGCTGCAAAATGCATACCTATAAAAATTTATAAAAAGTATGTGTGTGTGTCAGCTCCGACGCATGAGTGGAGTTTACTCCTTAATACGATTCTCTTGAATATGCAATAGGCAAAGAGAGTAAATAAAAGCATTTCTTAAAAAAAAACAGTGGCACTCCGGGAGTGCCGACAGAAGTGAAAACTTGAACAAGATCGCCTTGGTGGAAGAAAATACTTGCATAGAACATTGATCCGTAACGTAATATAAATAAAGAGCACAATCGCGTTTACAAAAATGAGGTGTCGGTAACGGTGTAGCGAGTTCAATTGTTTTTTCCCATCTCAAAAATGTCCAACGCGCCTACAGAAGTTTTCACTTCAAAAAACCTTATATTTCACTCCATACTGGTGGCTTTATATGAAAATCAATTCTTAAGGAGTAAACTCCAATAAAGAAATGTATACTCTGAATTAAAACCTGTATACGCGAGAACTAAGAACCCACTTTGAAGTCACTGGCACACAATAGACTTAACACAATCACTTCAATATCCGGATATGAGTTTGAGAACACTTGAATAGGCTTATGTTCTCAAAGAAGAGATTTATGTCATTATGAACGAAACAATAGGTTAGCTGTTGGGTGTTGGCGCTTGATCGAAAGGTGGGTAACTTTGGTAAGCCCTTATGGGTCGGATAAACCCTACCGTATCATAATGATGGGCTTGGATGTTTCTTAGAGGTTTAATTTGAACAATATAATATTATTTAAAAGCTTATATTTATCAGAATAGCATAATCGGCCTATAAAGTTCCCAATGCTGGGACACGGGCCGTCTCTTAGTAAGAGGGAGTGGATCATAATCCATCGTGCGGTTTCAGTATCGGTTGGTGGATGTCTTAAAATTTTTGGCTCTAGAACATACCTTTTTTCACGTTTTGTTTCATCGTTTTGAGAGCAGAATTTATCTAAGCAATGTGTAAAAATGTTTTTTACCAAGTCAAAATCATCTGCTCATAACAGAATAAGTATAGGAAAGAAAACTAAACTTTGACACAAGCCTACTTCTAAAAACCTATGCATATAGGTATATTTATGGATGGGTAAAAGGTTTACCTAGGTACTTCAATAGGCCTGTGTCCAAACAAAAATTTATTTCGTCCCTCTTGTAGATTATAAAAAAAATATTGAACACGTATTTTTTCTTTTTTGACGTAATCAAAAGATAACGGCGATACATTGAGTTAAAATGTGGCATGACGTTACGCCTTGCTAGATTTAATACTGAGTTGTGACGTAGCGAGCTCCCACTCCCCAACTTTAATGCGTGTTTTCTAAGTTATTTTTTATTAATATAATAAAGCAAAAAATACGTGTCTAATATTTTTTTATTATCTGAAAGACGGACTAAATAGAATTTCTTTTTTTTTACCTAGGCAACTACCCTATTGTTTTGTTAGGTACCTAAAATTTTATTCTCTGTTTCTCTTGGCGTCTATTCATCTCTTTCATGACATATAATATCTATGTACTACATGCCAATGAATCAATATAGAAAGTGTGTACAATTGCTTGGCTAACATAGTGCACTGTGTTGACGCTTTATATGCAAACGGTAGCAAAGCAAATATGAATTATACTGTTTATATGCAGCAGTTATAAATATTATTTTTACCTAATATATTTATACATTTTTTTAAATGACCTTTCAAGCAAGAAGAGTTCTAAAACATCCTGTTTCTTTCTCACTCCATTTTTAAAGTTCTCTTAATTTTTCTTCCTGTTCTATCATTTAGTATTCAGAAATAATTTGAACTAAAAACTACCTGCTCGTACTGCCACCCAATATTGCTGGGTTACAGCATTTATTCTGGGAACTCGTACGGATCTGAATGAAATAATATGTTATTGCTTTCAGAATGGTCTCATGATTATAATTCTTATCAACTTCAGCTATTAACCACTTTGTAAATAGAAAATGTACACCTTCAAATAACGTAGCGTTGGAAAGCTTCCCACAAGGTGAACCGATGACCTTGTGAAGGCCGCAAAGTGGAAACCATTGATTGCTATTAAGAAGGACGGCACCTAGTATGCGATCACTTGACTGTTTCTACCAAAATCATTATCGTCATTGTCCACAACGTCGCTCACTTATGGGCATACATCTCTCTTTTCTTCTACCAATGCCCACGGTCCTATGCCAGCCACATCTAGGTTCTACTCACGAAGGCACTATTTAAATAACAACTATTAAATGGTAAATGATTTAATTTCTGTATAACCAACCAGTTAGCCAACCATTCAACCAGTCTTACCAAGGGGTATCGTATTACCCAGTAACTGGGTTGTGTATGTCGGATAGGCAGTCGCTCCGGTATTCAGCTGCATCCGGTTAGACTGGAAGCCGACCCGAAAAGATCAAGCAGATGATGATGATTTTATTTCTGTGAGCTAGTTTATACAAACAGTTTTACACGTCAATAATTTATTTTAAAATTGGGTTGAACAAAAACCACTCAGAACACAATATGGTTTAACATTTGCTTTAAAACAACCTTATTTTGAATCCAAAGGCTTACTCTAAGCTGCCTTCGTGCAAAAGTAATTTATCCGACTGTAGCTCCAACCTAACACGGGTACCTACCTATATCTCACAGTCTGTTTGACATGGGGAAGATGTCTGCATTCATATGATGAATAGCAGAAAGCCTAATGAAAATGGAATAGAGATACTACTAGTTTAGTATATTCTCGTACAGTTTGTTTATGTCTGGGCAATTTGAGGCTTTTTTACAGACAAAAAGTAGCATTGTTTTTTTAAAAACTACTGTTTACATACAACTTCACTAACATGACATAACACCTACATTTTGCGAGTCTCATGTAATAGGGGGCGAGCCTATTGCCATCAACCGGGCGCAAATCACTCCGGGCTGCTGAGAAATCCTTGATAGAAAAACCCAATAAAACTTTGTTTGAGCTGGGAATCGAACCCGAAAGACCACGAGCCTCCTCCTCCTTCGACTCTTAACTAAAGCAAAGAGAAAATCTTTTAACTTTACTACTGCATCGTTCAACCACATTAAGAATGATTCCAGGGCGTAATCATGGGTTTCGTTTATTTTTACAGACATTATAAAACTCATGATAAGAAAGCACTAAGCCAAGATTGATAAACGTTACTAAGCACGTGTAGAATTATTTCTGTCAGTATCACAGAACTACAAGAGCAAGATAGAAACAGCATAATCAGCCTGTAATGTTCCCACTGCTAGGACACAGACCTCTCTGTGAGAAGGAGTGGGCCGCATTCCACCATACGGGCCCAGTGCGGGTTGGTAGATGTCCCATGTTTTAGAATTTTTGGTTCTAAAGCATGCCGGTTTCCTCACGATATTTTCCTTCAACGTTTTGAGAGCAGTGGTGATGAAATAATTTACGCTAAGTAATGCGCCTGTCAGGGTTCGAACCTATGACCTACAACTCTTAAGTCACGGCCGTTACCACTGGGCCACCACTACTTTCCGATAGACAGAGATGGGAACTTATCTAAGCCGAAGCACGTGCTAAGAAACGGCCTAAGTCTCGGCGCAACCATGCTTATATACTTATTTGCGGGCAGAAATTTTGGGTTACAATTGGGTCAATCATCAGTGCAGTTAGTTAATTATCAGGAAGTGCGATTACATTAACAAACACGGCTTGTCACAACCAAGCTTAAAACGAAATAAACATGGCTAAGGGAAATGCATGCAGCATGTGTTCATAGACAATGAGCCGGCAACCTGTTACATTGGTTTATGCAAATTAGGGAATGTTAACGCGAATTTGATACTTCTAAGTACATGCGGTGTTTATAATTCTGTAAATTGCAGTCGTAATTTTGGGTACGAGTGTCAAAGGATACGAGATGATTTTAAGAGGGTTTATCCTAAAAGTTAGCAACGTCGTAAATAGCTGTCAAATATTCACCTGTTTTTATTAATTTGGCAATATTACTGTATGGAATAAAGAAATGTGGCTAACTAGGGAACTAAAATATTGATTATGAAATGCAATAATTAATATCGTAATACCGAATATTTAGTTTTAGATGTAAAAAAAGTATTTGGAAACTTTCCAAATGCCTTTTTTACACCTAAACATAAAACATAAAATTCAGTGTTATAATTGCAATTCATTATTAATATTCTAGTTCGTTAGTTAGCCACATTTCTTATTTCCATACAGTAGTATTGCTAAATTAATCAAAACAGCGAAATATTTGACATCTATTTGCGATGTTGCCCACTTTCAAAATAAACGCTCTTAAACAAAAAATGCAACGTGTGCATGCTTACATAAATCTATAAGTCAAATTCAGAAAATACTTCAATTACACTCTATCAGGAATTTTGAAAGAAGTAAGATATTTTGGAAGTGTTAGGTATTTTTTTAAATTAAAAACTCCGTTAAATTACCAAATTCACAACCAAGCATAACTTCCTTACAAAATTAATGAAAAATTGCTTTTATTTACACAGCAACTTTGGTTACCAGTGTTGCCAATACACAATATGGTACTGGCTGTAGTTTCAGCGATATTAGACGATAAATCACGTTATTCTGGTGTTCGATTTTTAAACGTGACTGGGGGAGTTCGAACACTTTTTTTAACAGTCGTTTCGAATTCAATGGCCGTTCAGAAGCGAAATGCGTCGTAGTTATTACATTCTGTAATTAAAATCTTGATATTCCCTCGAAATTGCAATTTTAGTAGAGCTTCTGCTAGCAAAATTTCGAGGAAAAATCGAGTTGTTTTATCGTTTTTTTTTTCTTTTTTTTAGGTTTCGATACTTATTTTGTTGAATCATTTTACCAAATTTTTCCAAGATTGATAAAATAAAACCGATGCCTTTTTATTCTTAACTAACTCGTCAATATTGAATGTTTTATCGTCAGGAGTTGTTTTACCATGACTAAAACTAAATTAGAAGCCATAGCTATTCAAACTTTAATAGTATTTTTGAATGCATTACGAGATCACCAGTAAAATAGAAATAGTTCTTATTCGCCAGTACATGGACTATATCCTTTGAAAAGGCCAAGTTTAAGAGATGTGCCCTTAGGCTACGTTTATTTAAGTACTGAAGCGATGCTAGCCTCAATACTTATCTTTTATTTTTTGTTTTTTTTAGATTTTGTGAATGTGAGAACGTTGTAGGCTGTAGACTTGTGGACTATTTTCTATTTTATTAAGTACCTGGTACTTGTTGATAATTACTTCCTTACACACTGACTTATTAATTGTAAAATTTTAGGAAAATCGTCTACTTTTACTATGTTTGTAAATATGTGAGAACCATGTATCTATCACAAATTAAATTATCTATCGTTGCTTCATTTTTAATTCTTTTTACCTATTGTGGTATAGTAATTTTATTCTAGGTGCATCGTCTTCACAAATAATAATTATTTAACAAATGTACGTACATATACAAACAATATTGTAAAACATTTTAAAAGAGTAACGCTGGAGTTTCTTGCCCATTCTTCTCCATACGAAAACTACCTTTTGGAAGGGGCGACTAGAATTAATTTTATTATTTTATAATTTTTGACGTTCAAAAGTGCCATACATGGGCCTATTTGAAATAAATGATTTGACTTTGACTTTGACTTTGATAGGCCTACACTGTCCTCCCATACCCATTAACACTGTAATTTGAAAACATTGTAAGATAAGATTAGATAATTTATTTGCGTAAAACATGGTTTACATAGGTGTTATTAAAGCATATGAAATCATACATGTTTTGTTTAAAAATTAAAGCATGCAAACTTCATCGAATAAACAAATTTGAATTTACAAACATTATAGTTTATTAACCATTTATTTTGAAAAGAGTAACCGTGGAGTTTCTTGCCGGCTCTTCTCCATAGGAAGCGACCAATTGGAACCGTGCACCTAGCTTCTGATGTTTCATAAGTGCTCTTGTAGGTTTATGTGAAATAAAATATTTTGAATTTTGAGTCGTAGTGAGTGTAGCCAGTCACTTCTTCCATTTAGGTTACAATTAAGCAATTAGAATATGCAGCAAAAGGTGATAAAATTATCTTACTTAAAAGTAAACATTTAATTTAAGCACTAAAAATAGAATGAGAAAAAAAAAACAACCGACTTCTAAAAAAAACACTACAAAGTGAAAAATAACTTTAATTTCGGAAGTCGGTGTCTTTGGTTTTGAATTTTCGTTTTTTGCCACCGACTTCCGAAATTAAAGTTATTTTTCACTTTGTAGTGTTTTTTTAGAAGTCGGTTGTTTTTTTTTTTGTAAAAAGTTTTTATTTTTCACTTTTTAGTTGTGGTATTTACCCCTCACAAATTCGAATACCACTACTTGCTATGTAAATAACAGTGAGAGGAACCTAACATATCATGCACATACTAAGTGGGAAAAAATACGTATTATTGAAGCTAACTCAAAAACTACCCAAGCAAAGTTAATAAAATTTATATGGAACCACCTCTAAAGTATGATCTACCAAACAAAAAAAGAATTATCGAAATCAATTCATAATTGGCGGAGTAATCGCGTAACAAACATACAAAAAAAAAACATACCGTCGAATTGAGAACCTCCTCCTTTTTGAAGTCGGTTAAAAATAAAATTAGAAGTAATCTTGACTGAAAACGGATAATAAAATATGTAGAATATTTCCAGGGTACCTACATAGGTTACCTTGGTATACATAATAGTCATTTACATATCGGAAAATGTTGATAGCCAATACTAAAGTCTACAGCTGATTTAGAATTCAACAAGTACCTACCTATTTTCAATCTCGAAACAAATACTTTCGTAAGAATGTACGTTTACCTCAGTGTTCAATTTATCTTCCTGCCACATCTATAAAACATCGATCTACGTTGTAAATAAAGCGTGTATCCATCAGCGGAGCGCATCGTGATGCAATATCCGTTTCATTACATCTCATCAGATTATACCCACTCCATGACGTCACCACGTCGCTCTCATCAGATAGTTCCCGGTGATGTCAGTTGCAGACCCGCTGCGGCTGCTGGCAGTGATGTGCCATATCTGTTATAGAGACTGTTACAAACCTGTAATAAGTGAATACTTTCTGTTAAACTGTTACAAATATATTGCGCGTGTGATATTTTCTATTTTAAAATATGTAGGGGTTGACATGCAGTGTATTAAATTTTTGCTTGTAGAAACTGCTAAATAGAAGATTAATAAATTACAGAAAATTTTAAGATAATTCTTACAAACAAAACCATCATCATCTGCCTAGCCTTCCAGTCTAACCAGATGCAGCTGAATACCAGTATTTTACATGGAGCGACTGCCTATCTGACCTCCACAACCTAGTGACTAGGTAACACGATACCCCTTGGTAAGACTGGTTGTCAGATTTTGGGCTTCTAACTACCCGTAACGACTGTCAAAGATCTACAAACGACAGCCGGGACCAACGGCTTAACGTGCTTTCCGAGGCACGGAGGGGACTTGGTATGTAAAGATGCTCACCCATCCACGGACCAATCGCGGCAAGCGTAGCTTAACCTGATCGATCGACCCGTGCAGCTGTTATTACTTAGCCACAAGCCAAAAACAAAACCATGTGAGGAAAATCTAAAACATAAATTTACATGTCTGAATCGATATAACTCAATCATTTTAAGGCTACAGAGTTTTGTGAAGGTGTCCGTCAAAAACATTGAAAGCTTTTTACTTCAATATAATTAAATAAACATAGAAAATCTAGCATTAATTCCAAACGAAATCGAATCACCCGAAAATTTCAAACATATGAACGTAATAATAATATTGTTAATATTTATCGCGTCGCTTATAAGGGATAGCTCATAAAATATTTGCGAAACTGCGGTCCGATGCCCGATCGTGAAATAGTAGGACATGTACTAGATTTAGTGTGCGCTTAACGTTGTACACTGACCCTTATATTTCAACGCCAGCGGTTGCTTTTGTAACTAATTTTTTATCAGAATTGACTTGATTGAAAAAAGCGTTTTACCTTTAGTAGATTGATTTGAGAATCCCAACTATCCCCCGTAATATTATAAATGAGAAAGTAAATTTGTTTGTTTGTTACGCTTTCACGCTAAAACGGCTAAACGGATTTGAATGAAATTTGGCACATGACTAGACCATGACCTGGTTTAGAACATAAGCTACTTTTTATCGCGATATTCCCACGAAATCGAGACTTAAGTGCGTGAAATCACGAAATCACAGGGCGCAGCAAGTATCTTAATAAATTACTAGCTGCGCCCCGTAAATCTCGATCCTGTAAAAATATCGGGATAAAAAGTATCTTATGTGTTAATCCAGGTTATAAACAATCTGTGTGTAAAATTTGATCTAAATTGGTCCAGCCGTTTGAGCGTGAAGAAGAGACAAACACACACACTCACAAACTTTCGCCTTTATAATATTATTAGGATAAAATTAATCACAACTTTAATATCACATCTGATGAAGGCCTCGTGACTAACGTACGTGACGTGGTAACAGCCGCACGGGTCGATCGAAGGTTAAGCTACGCTTGCGGCGGTCGGTTCGTGAATGGGTGACCATCCATTACGTATACACCTCTCCGTGCAACTGTGCACAGCAGGTTGCTAGTTAACGACGCAGCTGACGAACTTGCTAGAAGAGGATCTAGCACGGCAGTCTGTGGACCCAAGCCTATCGTCCCAATCCCCTTCAACCAAATACGCAGGTGGCTATAGGAGTTCACCCACACACAAACGGAGAACCTCGACACCAGGCTGCAGGCAGACCAAGGAAGCTATGTTATCCTTGGATAGTAGGCTAACCAGGCGTTTATTACGCCTGGACAGGAACGGCCTGCGCCTGGTGACGGGGACCATCACGGGATACTGCTCGCTAAACAAACACTTCCACACAATAGGTATAACGGACAGCCCTCTCTGCAGGGCGTACATGGAAGCTAAGGAAACCGTTGCGCACATGCTCTTTGAATGCACAGGCGTCACCCAGATTAGAACAGAAACCCTCGGGTCACCCAGATCTTTCACAGATGTTCTGAACAGACCAGGAGTTTTGATTTACTTCTGGAGGGAGGTGAGCTGGTTGGAATAACCACCAAACGGCCGCCATGGCCCACGCACAATGGTCCACCTGACGGACTAAGTGCGGAAACCAAACCCCATAACATAGAACGTAGACCTCTCCGTGCCTCGGAACGCAGCGTAAAGCCGTTGGTCCAGGCTGTCATTCGTAGATCTTTGACAGTCGTTACGGTTACCAAGGGGTATGGTATTAGGTACCCAGTAACTGGGTTGTAGACAGGCCACATGGTAAGAGGCATCCAAGACAAGTGGAGTAAACTTGTGACTGAATGGTACCCCAGAGATGGCAAAATGAACAGGGGAAGACAATATAAGATGGGAGGAACTGAAGCTTACAGCGGGTCCAAATTGGAGAAGAGTTGTGAGAGATAAGACTCACTGGAAGTTTAGAGGAGGCCTTTGCCAAAAGGCATATTGAACTAAGAGACATTCTGTAAACTAAGGAAAAATACTACAACGCAAAGATGTTCAGAATAGAATGGGCTTATTATTATTATGTTTGTCGCTCCATGTAAAATACTGGTATTCAGGTGCATCCGGTTAGACTGGAAGCCGACCCCAACACAGTTGGGAAGCCTAGGCAGATTGATTTGTTGTGTTTCTCAGTCAGAAGCCTTAAACCAATCTCGCATTGCAGTAAAATAACTTTAACTGTAGAATTAAATAAATAAGAACACAGCTTCATAAACTTCAAAGTTAACTGTACTTATGCATTAACTAGAGCGTAGTGCACCTAGTTTCAAGTAGTTTTTCAGCACTGAAACTTTGATTAGCTAGAAAATAATTATTAGTATTCAAAAGTAGAGTTTGTTGTGTCTTTTTAACAATCGTCGAAATGTTCTTCGAAGAGGTCAATCAAAACTTTTTCTTACTTAAAATCTTCAGCTTTAGTAATCTGAAAAGTTATGATCATTGGGGTCATAAGTTCATAACTTAAACATAACTGGCGAAATGTGGGTGTACCTGCTACAGGGACACCTCTGCTCAACCCTTCGGGGAAACAAGGCGTGATGTTATTTTATGGGGTCACATCAATTATATCTATTGTTGCGATACACTCGAGAGTCACACGTGCATCGCAAGTCTATTATGAGAATGTGTCGCCGAGTTGCTAACTTTTATTCTTCACAATGAAACAACACATAAACTTTAAACCATTAGGTATCAAATAAGCAATTATATGTAAACCTTCTTAGGCTTCTTCTTAATCATCATCATCAGCCTATAGCAGTCCACTGCTGGGCATAGACCTCTTCAATTGCACGCCATTCAGCTCTATTCTCGGCAACTCTCATCCAGCTGCCACCCTGCGAAGATCATCGCTCCACCTAGCCTGAGGGCGTCTTACTTTACGTTTGCCGATTCGCGGTCTCCACTCAAGAACATATCTACCCCAACGGTCATCGGTTCTACGGCTAATATGGCCGGCCCACTGCCACTTCAGCCTGCTTATTCTGTGAGCTATGTTGACAACTTTGTTTCTCTGGCTGTCTGTTCTTCTTCATATAAAAACTAAATAGGCGATTACCAAGAGGTACATCTGCCGAGCATGGCAATTCTAACAATATCCATGTCTTAGAATTTGCAGTGGTTTTAAGTAGGTCTAATGTTCGGACTGAGATTATAAATGAGAGAGCTGAATAAAAAAAATAATGGCACTCCGGGAGTGCCGACAGAAGAGAAAACTTGAAAAAAAATTGGCACCGTGGTAATCAACGCGTTAATGTCTTTTAAATGGTCAAAAGCTGGTGTCGTCACAGTGTCGCGAAGTCAATGGTTTAGTCCCATCTCAAAAATGCCCAACGCCTTAAGAAATTTTCACTTAAAAAAAAAATTGCTTGCTTAATTTAAAAGCTGCATAAGCGCATTTATTTTTATCCTTACTCCCCTAAAGTGCAAAACTATGATATCTCTGCTTACTCATCTAGGCAACTGTATACATAGGCACATGATTCTACACGCTCTGCTTCACCGGCCCTAAAATATAATTACCCTTGGCAACATATCTTCGTGCAGGTGAGGCTAACTACCAACTTATTCCATTAAATCCTGTAACTGCTTGGATACTAGCTGAAGTTGACTGCGCCGTAATGTCGTGGGACTGTAATTAGATAGTTAGCTATTGAATAGCCAATCAGGATTACGGATTGTTATTTAAGGAAGGTTTCAATTTTAAAGTTTGGCTGTGGTTTTTAGAAAGTGGTAACCGTTTTTTAATTAGTGCGTTGCCAATCAATTCCTTCTGGTCAAAATCAAAATCTAAACAATCAAATCTGTTAGAGTGATTTCGTAAAAAGGGACGGGAGTGTATCACAGGAAGCCTCGGAAGCGCGCGCTATTTGATTTGACCAATGAAGGCGCGCGGTGCTAGAGTTGGCCGTCAGAAACGACCTTGACGATGCTCCTTTATTGTTGTTTATTACCACAATGTTGCTTGTTACCAAGGTGAGATATCAGATGTTACACATAATATTTTATGCGACTACTGTAAGGTTTCTTTTATTCTTGTTTATACCTGATTTTAGATCATGCGAACATAAGGCATATAAAAAATACTACTCGTAACAAATCTGTAGGTAGAATTGATTAACCAGAGTCCGCTGAACATGTATTTTAGTATAGATTTTATATGAGGTTCTATAGTGTTTACGTGCACTCTGAAAATATATCTGATTCTGACCACATAACATAAAAATTATATTCCAGAAGCCGATTCAAAGTGAAAGCAGAAGCTAAGGATTGAAACAATATATTTTTATAGAATCCTTGTTTCACTGTATAGCGCAGCTCTAACGGTTTCTGAAAACTGAATTTAAAATATTCTTAAAGTCGCCTCAGTAGTTTTAAATTTTTATAAGCTTGTTCACCGACAGCTTAAATGCTTTGGAGTCCAGTGCCAAGATTCACTTTTATGGAAATAGGTATTGTTGAATAACGTGTAAAGTCTTTGTTTATTATAAAAGAAAACAATATTTTTGTGTTATATTCATGCTGCAGAAAGGGAGATAAGTTTTAAGTTACTCTTGAAAAATAATAACTAGTAAGTTTATTTTTGAATTGAAAACTTCTTTAGCATCGTTGTGATTTGAAAGTCAATGAAACGAAAAAGCGACAGTAAAAAGAGACAGACACAAATTCATAAGATTTAACGTGGGAGTAAATGAGATAGGAAGCATTATACAGTGTTTCTTATGTTCGTGGTTCTCTTTGTGCTCTGCTTCGTACCCCTTCCACTCATTCTCACTATCTCAAAGTCAAAATTTTTGAAGGTTTCACTTCTACCACGTGTGAATTGCACACATGTTTTTTATTTTTTATTTAAGTCTTTATTCATTTTTAAAACAAACGATCCACTATATCAAAAAACATTGGAAAGATACTGTTTCAGAGACACATATACAGTCAGCCGTACAGCTGTGGTATCACTTGCATTACGCAAATCGCCTTTACCGTTACGGCATAAATCCGCTGTCAATATTAAATTATAAAGGGTCCCCGGAACATTCAATTGTAATAAATTGAAATTGTATTAATATTATAAATAGCTTCAATTGCATTTGGTAAACGATCAGTTTGCTCATCAATGTGTATCAATCACGTTAAAACTGACAATTGCGATTGATCGTTTCGGAGGGACCCTTTACCACTGATTTGCGTAGGACGGCATCTATTGCACTGGTGGTCGTTCCGTTCGCGTCGCGTCGTGGGAAAAAATACATTTTCCGTAAACATGAAATAATGCAATAATAATAATTAATGCATTATGCATTTAATAATGGATTTGTGCTCGGTTGATGGCAATTGGGTCGCCCCCTATTACATGAGACTTAAACATAACTGACGAAATGTGGGTGTACCTGCTACAGGGACACCTCTGCCCAACCCTTCGGGGAAACAAGGCGTGATGTTATGTTATTAAATAATCTGTTTCCCAGTACACCCCCGTCACATGTCAAAACAAGCTCAATGAACGAGGAACAGCTATAACTTGAAGCTTGCGGCTAAGTTGCACTACAGACGACTCGGTTCATTAAATGAAACATAATCTTGATAGATGAGACTTTATTAGCGAATAATCAAAATAAAATTCAAAGTTTAAAAATAATAATATTGCAGATAATTATTAACTTAAATTAGAACCTTTATTGTTATCAATAAAATATACTGTACCTACTGTGTAAAATGTAAAGATTTATAAAGGTACTTCTGTTGTTTTACCTCTTCTAACTACTGGCAAAAAAAACTCATGCATGGTGCGAGCGAGTAAGGACTTTAATATTTTTTGTAAAGAGTTCTCATTTGACCCATTTACCACCAAAACCTATTCTGCACGCGCTCGGCTGAACGCTGACTTTTTAGGGTTCCGTAGTAAACAAGGAACCCTTATAGTTTCGTCATGTCCGTCTGTCTGTCTGTCCGCGGTCTAGCTCCGAAACCCTTAGTACTAGAAAGCTGTAATTTGGCGTAGGTATACATATTAATTACGCCGACAAAGTGGTAAAACAAAATTATGAAAAACATTTTTTTTAGGGTACCTCTCATACACGTAAAGTGGTGATGTTTATTTTTTATTTTTTTACCCCATGGTGAGGGGTATCATTGGAAAGGTCCTTCAAAAATATTGGGAGTTTGCGAAAACTATTTTTGGATTCAGGAATTCGTTTGCGAAATATTAAGCTTTAAAGTGCTAATTTTTGTTAGAGTCAAGTGTCCCCCCCCCCTGCCGGCTAAATGGTTGGTTTTGGGTATGTGAAAAAAATCACAACAGTAGTTTATATAACGAAATTAATAGAAAAACTATCACAGCTAAGTAGGCTTTACAGGTTAACGAGTAATAATCGACCAACTTAACTTTGCAGTTGCAAAAACATGAGAACATATTTTTCAACTCCAAAGTTAAGTTTGTTTTTGGGATAAATTCATCCCAATTACGGAACCCATCATTGTGCGTGGTCTGACACGCACTTGTCCGGTTTTTTAAAAGTGCATAGTGCTTATTGTATCTTATATATAATAATATGTACACTTAATCTTTTTTATCGTGCTTGTTAGTGATCCTAATATTTCTACTACTTTTTCTGTTTTTACCCGTAAGAACTTGTAATTGGCTGTGTTTCTTAAACAACTGTTATCCATTGTTATAGCTGTTGGTTCTCCTATAAATAAATAAATAAAGAAAGCAACAAGTAATTTTTGTCCACCAAATTCATAAATTTGATAATACCTATAAAAATCATAGTGTATATGCGGTAAACCTTCTCATTATAACCAACTGACATCTACTTATCAGAATAGATAAAATGATCAGCCAAAAATTTGTCCACTACTGAAACTCAGGCCTCCTCCCTGTGATGGAGAGTGGACCATCAACCATTAGGGTCCAGTACTGGTTGGTTGGTGGATGATTTAAATAAATGAATTTAAAAATTAAATGTTGTTCAAATTAATTTAAATGTTCGACTTATATTGACTTCCGAAGAACAAAAAAAAAACAGTGGCACTCCGGGAGTGCCGACAGAAGTGAAAACTTGAAAAAACTCGACAACGCGTTAATGTCTTTTTACTCGGAAAAGAGGAAGACCTGTAACTAGATGGGCGGACGACATCACACGAGTCGCAGGCAAAAACTGGCTGACAGAAGCCAAATACCGAGACCGCTGGTGTTCTCTGGAGGAGGCCTTTACCCTCACTACTTGAGGGGTTCATGCATGCTATTTTTATTAACATTTAATTTTAATTAATAATTCAACGATTTTTATAAATATTTACAATCTAATTTAATTTATACTTTTTTAACTATTATTATTACTATGACTGTTATTATTATAATTTAATTTTAATTACCATTGGAAAATATAAATAAACAATTTTGGAACGATAGCAAAAACTACTGTGTATTACATACATAATACTTGTAGAAAAATAATAATTTAAAAACAAAATGTTAAAAATGTTAATCTGAATCTTGTCTTCTTTCTAATGTATGAAATAAAAGGCTTTTTTTTTTATTTTATTTTATTTTAATGTCTTTTTAATGGTCAAACGCTGGTGTCGTCACAGTATCGCG
Source organism: Agrochola lychnidis (assembly GCA_963680765.1). Lineage (NCBI taxonomy): Eukaryota > Metazoa > Arthropoda > Insecta > Lepidoptera > Noctuidae > Agrochola > Agrochola lychnidis. The sequence goes on along the minus strand of OY796856.1, from coordinate 4,120,937 downwards.
AAATCAATGGTTTAGTCCCATCTCAAAAATGCCCAATGTCTAAAGAAGTTTTTACTTTAAAAATTTAATAACAAAATATATTTATAAATATTTTATAGTCACACGTCAAAAATATCGGGTCACAGTGATAACTTGAAGCTTGCGGCTAAGTTGCACTGCAGGCGGCCCAGTTCACTGACTGATATATAATCTTGGTAGATGAGACTGTATTAGCAAAAAAATTACATAAATACTAAAAGCACATGTACCTATTAACATATTTTATAGTCGCTTCTATAGGATATAAAAGAACAACAAGTGTTATTAACCATATTCGGAGATTCAATAATAAAAATCTTTAAAAAACTTTTAAAACTTATTTTTTCCTGAAAATCAGCGCTGTGCTGTGGGTCCCCCATAGCACTGCATCATGCTGAGTGGAAGCCTTCTTGTCACAGTCATGTCGTGCAGCTGCCGACTAATTTCTGTTTTATGTTCGTGATTTGTAATGTACTTCTTGTTGTTTTCGTTTACTCTTGTCTGTTATGTATGCACGTATTTCTGTGATAAATATACCTATTTCTTTCTTTATGAAAGAAAGAATTTTTTCTTTATGAAATTCTTTTCATTGAATTAACTTACAACTACCTATACTCCGTTTGAAATAAGATTAGACATTTAACTAAACCTTTTTTACAGTTCGTTCAGCCGATTTTGACTTCTATTGCGCTGGTGGCATAACAAATGGCAGCTGCAGTAAACATTGGTATTGTAACCACTTTTTTTGCTTTTAATGCCATCCTTATGCCTACGGTATAGAAGTCAAAATCGGTTGAACGGACTGTAATAAAGGTTTGTTTAAATGTCTAATCTTATTTCAAACGGAGTATAGTAGTCGTTAATAACAAAAATTGCATTCAAATGTTCCCTCTTCCAGGTCACGCAGGCAAAATGCGGGTTGTTGGATGTCACAGGTCTTCAAATAATCGATTCATGCTGATTTACGAACTTAAAAAAATATCTTTAGTAAAACTTTTTAGCATCTATTAATTTATGTATTTTCCACGTCAAAACAACGATCTTAACTTGAAGCTTGCAGCTAAGTTGCACTGCAAGCGGCCCGGTATCTGACTGAAACATAATCTTGATAGATGAGACTCGATTAGCGAGACCAGGATAGACTAGACTTCTTACGGCTAATTCAATCTCAAAGACATCGGTTTAGATTTGTTCTGCTCTTGTTTTATCTTATTACTTAAACGTTTTATTTTATTTACCAATCGCTGCTTTTAGTAATGAGTCATCATCAAGAGCCTTGTTCCACCCATCGCTGAGTATATGGCCTTTTGTGCCATGCTTCCCTGGTCTGTGCGAGTCTCGTCCACATCTTTCCTACGTTTGGTAATGAGTAAATTCTTCTTCTTCTTCGTTTTGCTCTTGTCGGAGCGGTCGTGGTCACGATACACTGTGTGTGTGATGCAATCGTAGGTGTAGTCGCTGCCCGCCTCACGATATCTCTCCATCTAATTCTGTTAGATGACAAAATTACAAAAAAACAAATTCAAAATTAATTTATTCAAACTAGGCTAAGAATCAGCACTTTTCGAACGTCATAATTACAGAAGACAGTCCCCCAAAAACGCCCACCCTTCACCACTTCCTAGTGCTTTAGCTGGGAAGAAGAAGTGGTGCAACAAACTCCCCAGCAGCACAGCTGTCTGTTCAGTTAAAAAAACAATTAAAGAATTAAGCATTTATGAACAGGGCTTCAAACTGCGAATTGTATTTGATCAGTCCTCATCATCGGTGACCTCCCGCGTGGCCTATTACCTTCCACTCTGCTCTGCATCACTGGACGCTCAATGGAGTCATAATGAGTAACTTACTATAATATAATAAAAGATTTGGAAACCAACTTTAACTGTGAATACATTAGTGACAAGGGGCAATCCCTTCCGCTGTTTCGCGCATCTTCGTGAATTATCGCAACCTGCTATGCAACTTCTGGGTGGTCCTGTATACCGATATCGTGCGAGAACACCAGTGACAAAAATGACGATATCTATAAAGTTTTGTATGGGAGCTGTCATTTGAATGACAAGGAGATCGAATCGCCAGGAATTTAAATTTACCTATCAATTACAATAATCTTTATATTTGAAACTGACTACAAGGTCTAGACACCACCTATTAAAGCCTAGATATGAAAAACGATAACGTTATCAATAAAATGATTATCAAACGCTCTATTACGCACACTTCTATCTATATTTAAACTAATCCTTAATATTATAAATGCGAAAGTAAGTTTGTTTGTTACGCCTTCACGCTAAAACGGCTGAACGGTTTTGGATGTAATTTGGCACATATATAGATGATGCCCTGGAAAAGAACATAGGATACTTTTTTTTTCCCACGGGATCGAGACTTATGTGGGTGAAACTGCGGGGCGCAGCTAGTATATTATTATAAAGAGGAAAGATTTGTTTTTTTGTATGTAACGAATAAACTTAAAAACTACTGGACCGATTTGAAAAATTCTTTCAGTAATGGATAGCTACATTATCAGCGAGTAACATAGGCTATATTTTATCTCCGTAGTCCCACGGGAACGGAACTACGCGGGTGAAACCGCGTGACATCCGCTAGTTACACATTTAATTAAAGTCGCTTTCCCTGTCTGTCTGTGTGACTGTGTTGGTCTTTTAAACTACGCCACGAATTTGGATGCGGTTTCACTAACATTTAGAGAATTTATTCCGAACGGTTTATTTGTTTATACAATAATATTAAACTGACAAAATTATTATAAAGAAATATTGAAGTTTTGTCAAGTCGTAAAAACCATGCAAAGCAGGGGCGGGTCGTTAGTACGATACAAAATAACAACTAAATAATTAAAACAGTCGACTCCAATGAATATAAACAACTGACTCTCGGAAATTAAACTGTCCCCATTAATTTAGACTCAATTCTCTATTAAGTTGCCAGCGAAACCAATGATTTAGTTCGAAATACGAATTAATTGGACGGTGTTGCCACGTGTATAAAATATGATTTTATGCTCAAATGGGTACGCGACCCTAGTGATGTCGTTCTGGGCTAAAAATAGACAACCCCTCCTTTTCCTGTAGAATTTGTATGTAGGGTTATGTTGGATGGCTGAACAGGGACATGACGAGAAGGTTTCAATTTTTGAAGGTCGTGCGGTAATTGGGTCGTTTTAAAATCGGAATATCGTCATGTTCTGGTTATCTTCATATTCCCTGTACGTCAATGAAGCCCCTCCACGATAATTTTAGAGATTAAGAGCTATCAGTTTTAACAATAAAACTGAGCGGACAATAAAACAACGGAAGAAAGTTATTGTGAATGTAAAAACTTTTTAAACCTACCAATATTTTCTGAGAACTTTTTTTATTGCTAAATTGGCCTCCTGCTGACCTCGATATCAAAATCAAATCATCAATCAATTATCTCTCGAAATCAATCTATGGCGCTGATTATCTCAGTAAACGTATAATTAAATTTAAATTAAAACCTACCTCTAATTTAGATGAGCTGTGTGGTGGAAAATGTAGTGTGTCTGTATTTGCTGGTTAAAATTACCAAGTTGCTGACAAAACGAATTTATTTATCAAAAACAAGAAAAAACACGAAAGTTGATATTTTCATTAAAATAAAATATAAAAAAAAACATAAAGTAAATAAAAAACTGTGAATTCTGCTTATGCTATTCTTTAATAATCTCTGTAAATCTACAAAAAAAGAAAACAATCTGTCTTTTCCCAACATGTTGGGGTCGGCTTCCAGTCTAACTGGATGCAGCTGAATACCAGTATTTCACATGGAGCGACGGCCTATCTGACCTCCACAACCCAGTAACTAGGTAATACAATAATCCGTATACCCCTTGGTAAGACTGGTTGTCAGACTTTCGAGCTTCTGACGACCCGTAACGACCGTCAAAGGTCCAAGAATGATAGCCGGGACCAACGGCTTAACGTGCTTTCCGAAGCACGGAGAAGTCTTGGTATTTAAAGATGGTCACCCATCCACGGACCAACCTCATCAAGCGTAGTGACCCAAGCGGCTGTTATTACTTACCCACGAGCTCCTACTCCACACTAAATCACTGTAAATCCACACTAATTCCTACTTAAAACAATACCAAAAACTCTTGTTTTCATATCTGCGCAACAGACGGTACCCAGCCGATACAGTTTCATTACTACCCAACACCTGTCACCCACAACTTGGCGTTTTACGTCCAAACATAAATTGGAAATCTCTCTTGCTTACGTATCTTTGTTTTTCGATGGAACATCATCCGATTTTTATTTGGGCTGCTATAAATCGGTAATGTTTGGGTATTAACTTTTGTGGTCTCACTAAAGTTCCGTTGCCGCGTTATTTCGACAAATTCATCAGGCTTTATTTTAGTATTCGTGTTTAGAAGTACCTTTTAGAGGTTATACTACTGATGTGTTCAGTTTATTGCGGTGAACTGTTGGACATAACTGGCCCAAAACCTTTACCTGTTAAAATATACCCGCACCTTCTTCATTTTGATCCACTCTTCCTCCAGCTAAATTTTCAATTCAGTGTCTACAATAGTAGATTGTTATACGAGGGGCTAAAATAACCCATTGTAACGAGGTAGTTTTACTCCAGAGCTTTAGCGAGGGAGTAAATAGAAACCGAGTTATAATGGGTTTTAGCGCCGTGTGTTACACTCTACTTTTCATTACGATTGCGAGAAAATAAAATAATCCAATACAATATGAAATAGTTTATTTTATTTAAATGTACAATTTGTACAATTCTGGATATATTTAACGAGAGATATTTTTTTCCGGCAACTTAATTTCAGTCCTCTGTGAAGATGTTCTCACTAGATGATGACATTTTCACTGTTGTAAATGATATTACGGTCAACAATTAAATTCATAATTAGAGAAAAATTCTGAAGATTTCGCGCCAATGCCTTTTTATTTCTTCTGTAGACGCAACGCAATGCACGCATTCTACCAAAGAGATAGCCGCATTTAGTTCCATTTTCAAAAATAAATGTTTTTTTTTTGTGAACCACCAGTAATAAGTAGAGTCCATACTCATGATTATTCTACATAAGAATAAAGACTTTTTCGTTGTTCAAGGCTCGTTGGAACAGACAAAATTAAAAAGAAATTACTTTTTCCCCTAGAGCAAGAAATGCTATTTTTTCTCCGCTCTGGTACTCTATAATGACGGCCTTTTTGAGCAAGAGGAGTGAAAACAACTATTTTTCTTCAAAAGTAATATTGTGTAGGTACTTACATTCTCATTTTGGTCTGGATCACAAAAAAAACATCTAAGGTTTGCTGTAAGGTACCCTTGGATATTCTTCGACTACCAGAATATTTAATTCATTGCTGTGAAACGCAAGACAGGATAATCTTAAAAGTTTTAGCTAAATATGTACCTATATATTTCCTTTATTATGACCAAGGTCATCCTCTAGCTATTTTTAACAATACCTAAATAACACTTCGTAAATTTATAACATCATGCCTCATGGAAGAACTACTAACACCTCCAAGATTGGCTAGAAGTACATTTATTATATTCTAAACAACCGTAAAACATTTCCTCCTCTGCAGTTTACACCACAGCTATTTCAGTAAGTTCACGTTTATAATACCATTTGTAATTGAGCAATTTGTTTGTCATTAATTTTCGTGCTACCTATGTTTTTTTTTATAGGTTTCATAATACCGCATAGTAAATTTTTATGAATAAACTCTTGACTATGACAAAGGCTGCATATTTTGCCCATGTATGCTCTAACGTATTATTATTTAAATGAATGCATGAGCCAATGAGAATTTTTAATTTATGTATTAGATTTCATCGCTCTTGCACACAATGGCCTTTTCTGGTTAAAAATTGCATATCCCTCACGAGTGTGAGTGATATGCAATTTTACGGTACTGAGTACTACCGTATTAAAATTAATCAATCTGCCTAGCCTTTTCTCAACCATGTTGCAGTCGGCTTTCAGTCTAATCGGATGCAGCTGAACACCAGTATTTTACATGGAGCGACTGACCTCCACAACCCAGTTACTGGGTATAGCTCGTCCACCCTGAAATCACACGCCTCACTACCTACCGCATTTAAGCACACGGTAATGCGGATTTTTATGGATAATAAGGTAGTGGGGCGAGTAATTTTTTTAAATAAAAATAAAAAAGGCGTGTCATTTCAGAGTGGACAAGCTATAACAGACTGTTTGTTAGATTTTTGGGCTTCTAACTACGTCAAAGATCTTCGAATGACAGCCGCGGCCAACGGCTTAACGTGCTTTCTGAGGCACGGAGGAATCTCGGTATGTAAAGATGGTCACCCATCCATGAACCTACCGAGGCAAGCGTAGCTTAGCCTTCAATCGAACCGTGGGGCTGTTATTATTTACCCACACAATCTGGCTTATGAAAATATCCCTGTTAATTATTATGCATAATTACCATCAGGAGTGTAATCAAACGTAAGCCTACAAAAAGTGAAAATATGTCCCCTAAAATATAGCACTTTTAATTAGGAAATTCTGGATTTTTGCCTAGTTAATGACAAAAAGCCTTCTGATAAGGCCCATTGTGAGCGACCTCGTTTCATTACATTAGGTTTCATTACCATAGGTCATCACTGGCAACACGCACTGGTCAGACTTTCGTCTTTCGTCGGGATGAAAAGATATTGCGTAGAGTGGCGACATGGTAGTGGAGTGGTGGTTGGTTACCGGAAGATATAGCGTTGGAAAGCCTACAATAAGATGAACCGATGATCTTGTGAAGGCCGCAAGAATCCGCTAGATGCGGAGAGCACAGAACCAGTCGAAGTGGCGGTGCTTGGGGGAGGCCTATGTCCAGCAGTGGACGTTTTTCGGCTGAAATGATGATGATGATGAATGACAAAAAACTCGCACTCTATTACATGGGTGTCAATATGTGGATTGAATATACTACACTACTATAAGAAAAGTGTGAAGTTCTGAACGTGAATCTGATTCATTATAATCAGCCTATAACGTTCCCACTGCTGGAACACAGACCTCCTCTCTGTCAGAGGGAGTAGGCCATAATCCACTACGCGGCTGGGCCCAGTGCGGGTTAGTGGATCTGAATCTTTAATATTTTATAATACTTTCACCTCAATTCGTTGGCATGGCAACTGAATCTTTAAGTAAATTAAATCTTACAGCTAAGCCTTCATTATCCTTCAGTCTTTTGAACGGTGAACTGAAACAAAAGAAAGTTTTAACAATACGTAATCATTTTGCTATTCATAATAGATCGGAAGAATATTTTAACAACTTTTTTTTGTATCCTTTTTAGGATAAAGAAACAAAAGGATTGAATTTCATCGTTTCTTATTATTTAAGAGACAAGAGTAAAAAAAAACACAATTTTGATTCATCATCATCATCAGCCTATAAATGTTCCCACTGCTGGGACACAGGCCTCCTCTCTGTAAGAGGGAGTGGGCCGTAATCCACTACGCGGGCCCAGTGCGGGTTGAGAGATGTCACATGTCTTCGAATTTTTGGTTCTAGTACATGTCGGTTTCCTCACGATGTTTTCCTTCACCGTTTTGAGAGCAGTGGTGATGAAATAATTTACACAAAGTAAAGCGTCTGTCTGGGTTCGAACCTACGACCTACAACTCGTAAGTCGCGGCCGTTACCATTGGGCCACCACTGCTCTCTTGATCAATTTTGATTACTAGCGCAAAAACGAGAGTGAACAGGAGTTTTCTGGGCACGCTCTTTTCATCATCAGACCTCATCCATCGCTCTCCATCAGGCGAGATCGAGGTCAAGAGCAGGCCCATTCTGTAATAGAAAATTAAATTTAAAAAACCTTTGTAATGCAGGCAGTGGAGATAAGCCATGAAAACGTAAAGAAAAATATTTACATGCTAGATAATCACATGCCTACAGACAATTTCTTTAACAATTAGTTACACTATAAAATTACGTTTACGCAGTTGTGACAAGATGGTTTGTAATCAGCATACTGCTGTGCTATGGCGGGAACCACAACACAGTGCTCATTTTCAGTAGGCACCTTGAGCGAAATATGGATATCAAGCCAATTGTATAGCATAATTAAATACATACTTAGTTTCAACGTATAACAAGTTGCTTAGTCATTAAAAATTGGTCACAAATTTAAAATATTGTGCTGACATTTCTTTGAGGCGCGCGTGGAACTCAACGCACCGTCGACCCGGGCCTGGTCCTTATCGGACGGCGAGCTACCCATTGTCCACCATCCGAAAGCCCGCGTCTACGGTAGCCGGGAATTAGCATGGGATTTCCAACGCCCAGGACGTCTCGCACGCGGCTAGGGGCGTGAAGGCGCAAAATTTGCCTCCCCCTCACGCGTTCCGCTTTCTCCTTCGCGAGCATTACTGCTTCGTAGAAGGAGGTGACGGCCTCCCATGCTCTCTCGCTCCGTACCATGGCCTGGATCAGGGCAGGATGCAAGAGATCGCCGCCGATCGCCCAAGCCAGGCAGACCTCCACCGTGTCCTCCGGGCCAATAGGCCCCCTGACTTAAACATAACTGGCGAAATGGGTGTGCTATAGGTACACCTCTGCCCAACCCTTCGTGGCATACAGGCGTGACGTTATATAATGTCTAGACAAAAATCAAGGACACAGACGAAATCTCAACACAAGAGCTAGTTAGTAACCTATAACATTGCTTCGTGTAGAATATTAAACAGTAGATATAGTCTGTGCCCATCATCTATTTCTATTAATTTCTAATCCACGAGCCAATTTGCACGCTAACCACGTTTCAATATAGTTTGTTACAGTGTTTTAGTTTAGTCCCTTCTGCGTTAGAATAAGCGAAGTAGTTTTATTATAAAAGTAGCTTCCGCCAGAGGCTTCGCCCGCGTGATGTCTTCATAAATTATAGCCTATGTTATAACAATGATAATATAGTTTACTACTGGTGAAAGCATTTTAAGCTATTGCATAACCTTTATCGCGGGCTTTGAGCGCGGCGACCGAATCAAGAAATTCCGTAACGTAACGAAAATAAAACCTAACACCCCCCACTCCGCCTACCATGTAATGACGGTTCCCATGACAACGTGATGTTGTCATGGAGGTTACAAATGCTATGCAATAGCTTTACCGCGGCAGTCCCCGAGTGCCACACGTTTTTATTTTTAAATCGGTTCAGTCGTTTTTGAGTTTACTTATTACTAATAAAAACACAATTGTGTTTCTTTGTAATATTAGTGTAGATGAGCAGTTTTGTTATTATGTAAACTTTGAGTGTGAGAATTTTTGCGTTTTCTTTTCCGGGTTCTTACATGATAATCATTTAGCTGTGATGGCTTTGTCAACAAACAGATAGGCATTATTTTAATTTTACACAAAAAAAAATTGAATGACTGCACTCACTATTCTATTCAAGGGGTTACCGTGGCCCCTGGCAATGTAGGCAACTGAAGGAACACGGGTGGATTTTAGTCAGTAAGAGTCTGACACGCCCTCCCGACCCAGAGTAGGAGAAATTATTTGATAATTTCACACAAAAAACCGGCCAAGTGCATGTCGGACCACGCACAATGTAGGGTTCCGTAGTTGGGATGAATTTATCCCAAGAACAAACTTAACTTTATAGTTGAAAATAAAAATCTTTCATACAGAATGTATGGGAGAACCTGTTTTTACAACCGCAAATATAAGTTGATCAATTATTACTCGTTAACTTGTAAGGCTTACTAAGCTGTGATAGTTTTCCTTTTAAATTCGTTATATAAGCTAGGTACTGCCGTGGATTTTTTCATATACCTTATAACCAACCATTTAGCTGGCAGGGGGGGGACACTTGACTCTAACAAAAATTTGCACTTTAAAGCTTAATATTTTGGAAACTGATCCCTGAATCCAAAAATGGTTTTCACAAACTCATAATGTTTTTGTAAGACCTTTCCAATAATACCCCACATTATGGGATAAAAAAATAAAAAATAATACATCACCACTTTACGTGTATGGGAGGTACCCTAAAAAAAAATGTTTTTCATAATTTTGTTTTATTACTTTGTTGGCATAATTAATATGTATACCTATGTCAAATAACAGCTTTCTAGTACTAAGGGTCTCGGAGCTAGACCGCGGACAGACACACAGACAGACAGACGGACATGACGAAACTATAAGGGTTCCTTGTTTACTACGGAACCCTAAAAAAGGGGAAAGTACATGAATATGAAGAAGTTTTGCTATAGGACCAATTCATAAATACAGACAAAAAGTACACAAATGTATTTACAAAGGCGGACTTAACGCCATGGGCGTTTTCCATCATTCAACCTTAGGGTGATGCAGAGACAAACAGTGGTAGGTCCTAAACATCTCCGGTTTCAAACAAAATTTCAAAAGCAACCCAGCCAAAATGTATGAAAGGTTGGTCCCGTAGAAAAGTAATGAAATCGTTAAAACCATCTGAATCTCGCAAAACCCAAAAAACAGACAATATAGTACCTAATTACGAAATGAATTTGTAATTCAAAATCGTCGGCTTAATTCGGAAACTTTGTAGGTTAACTCCAGTTCGTTTGGATTAAGATTTTAATGTCAATGTTTAACATTTCGGATTCCGTCTGCCAGCAGACTTCCATAGTGGTTCTTTTTTTAAATCAATGGAATGTAATTTTCGTGAGTGCTGTCTGCCATTTTGTTAAAAATAAAAAATCTTTAGGCCCATTTCATATTTTATTTTTGCGCGAGTTTATGCTTCAGTGGTTTACTTATAAAATGTTTACAAATAAAAATATACGACGAGATATAAAAATCTCTTAAGTAAGCAGGTCACTATTTTGTTTCTTATAAACTTACTATTTTATCATTTATTTCTGGAGGCCTCTTTCATAGTTACATTTTAATCGTGTCAAAATATATTTGGACCAGCAGTTCTTTAATATTTCATTTTAATTCTGTCTTAAATAAAAAAATTTAAAAAATGTTAGTGTTTGCCTAACTGTTCAGATTATTAGCTATAACCTTACATTTTAAGCTTTCATAAATTATTTAAAACAAAACAACCATATTAGATTACATCGGTATAAACTCAATAATGTTACCATTACCAAACATACATAATATGTTATTTAAACCAGAGACCCACATCGCACGTGTCATATTAATAATACACCAAAACCATCCTTGAAACACGTTCCGAATGATGATAAAAACCACATCACAATCGGTATATTTCGAAATTAATCTTACATTAATCACGTGTGTTCAGAATACCACAAACTAAGGATATTTTCGAAAATATAATTAAAGATATTTTATCACATTCCTGAAAATAAGTCGAAAACAAAACAGAGCTGCAGTTCAATAATTTTTATTTTAAATGTTTCAATTCGTACAATATTTTACTCTGCGGTTATTTGTCCTATAAAGTCAGTTTTTGTAGATGTCAGTAAGCTATTGGAAATTCAATATCAGAGTTGAGACATAATACTGTCACCATCATAGAACGCGGCGAGTATGTCAAAAATAAACAAAAAAAAGAAAGAAAATTTTATTATTCTGCACGAACAACCACACATCACAAAAAATAAAACATAAAATACACACACACAAATTAGCCAAAACTCTCGTATTCAAGCAATAAAAGTATACAGACCAGTCCAAAAACATCTAATAGATTGATCACGAATACGATAAAAAGATAGAAAGTAGACAGCATATATTCAGATGGGATTCTATGTAAATACATTTGATCATACCAAAAGCAATTTAGACCGATGTGGGTCAGAAATAGTGATACTTTGCACAAGGTTTGCAAATGTATAAGTTATCCCAAACGATGCACGTTACAGACGTTGCGGCTTATATTGCAGGGATATTCTGGGTATTAGATTTAATCTCGTGGGTTTAGAAAATGCAATTTTGAAGCAATTGATTTTTCTATTCCAGTATGCTCCGTAAGATATACGGCGAATGGGAATTGCACATTTTGAGTGCGGTGGAATCATAATAGAAAGTGCAAATAATGAGAAAATAGACGTAGCAGCAGATAGCATTTCTTAAATAACATTACTGTCAACTCCAAAGATTATTTTGAAGGTACTATAAACGTTTTCCAAGAGGAATCGTATACGTCTCGACATAATATTCATATTTCTAATTCATAAAGCAATTAATATCAACTTTTCAACAGTTTCCCAAAATCATAACTTAGACAAAGACATTGACAAAAACAAATCCACAAAAAACCACAACTCTTTAAATCTCTTAACGAAGAAACCATTAATCACTAGCAAAAATAGCCAGACCGTAATTGGAACTTCAATATTAAATTCCGTTTCTTGGAATTCACAGCTCCACTCTCCTCCTCTATTGTCAATAATTTCTCAAAGAATCCCAAAGGGTTAATTAATATTTCATAATCATTGTCATTTCACAGATTTTTCATTCAGGTACTAAGGAGGTCCATTAAATTTGCCCTGAGTCCTGAGTTTTTAATGATTAATTATTTGCTAACGAGGTCGGTTACTGTCAGATAGCGGTGTGAATGAAGCTATTCTTTGCTTTCTAGATGACGTTGTTCGTCGTGGATAGTTGTGAATAGTTTGATTTTCTATTGTAATGTGGAGTCAGGTATTCATTCTAGCTTTTAATTTATATTTTATTTTCTTTCTTGTAGTACTTTGTGAGAAATAATGAACTTCTTTAGTTTCTTTCTTCTTTTGACTTAGTAATTCAGAATGAAATTTGCATTAATGTTTATATTCCCTATTGTTTTCATTTCATACTCTTTTGATTGTGTTAAAGTTACACGTCACAAGCTGGCTGTAGATATTTTAACTTGGAGCCAAAACGAAGTTAAATTGCATCTGTATGATTTATTTTGATGTGCCTTCACTTACCTCTTCCTTCTTGTACCTGCAGCTTTTTTATTTGCTTAAAAAAATCTAAATGCCTTTGAATTTTTAATAGCTAAATATTGACTGAATATTCTAGACTTTTAACACAAACTTCCCAAAGGTCAATCACCTAAAATTATTCACACAAAATCCATTGGTGCGCATATAATAGTAATAATGCAGTACCATCGGCAGTGACCTTCAAACCCCTTTTATTTTGCCCTGGCTCGCTCCAGTACACCTTTTACTACGTGGGGAACAGTAAAATATAATGTAAAACATTTTCAGGTGAAGATATAGGAGTTTAGGGCAGATAAAAGAGCTATTTTTTTTAAATTTAATGATCTGAACATATTTTCGAAAAGTCACCCGTTACTTCATTATTTCAGCCGAAAGAAGTCCACTGCTGGACAAAGGCCTCCCCCAAACACCGCCACTTCGACCGGTTCCGTTACTTACTGACATGATGACACTTCTGAACGTGAGACTGATCTGAAAATTATAGTTTTCACTTATTAATATTATTATTAATATTAGGCCGCAGGAATCCGCTGGATGCGGAAAGCACAGAATCGGTCGAAGTGCTTGGGGGAGGCTTATGTCCAGCAGTGGACGTCTTTCGGCTGTATGATGATGATGATGATGAATATTGTTATTCCTGAATATTAAAATAAGTTTTACAAAGACAGTTTTTTTTTCAGGTTTGTCGTATTATTTTGACGTATAGCGATCGCCTTGAAATATAAAACCTTCTTCGTAAATAACGTAAATAAACCGTATAACATAACATTCTTTGATATCGGTTCCCGGTTATATTTGTATCAGCTGCCCTTCCTTGTGTGGTATCGATATGAGGTCGCTAAAGTGTTGCAATAAAGGGCTCGGTTTGATGAGCGTATAAATAATAAGGGTATTATGTTTATGACGCTACTTATGAAGAAAGGAAGGTTATTTGTTTCGTTTAGGTGGTTTGTTTTCATAATCCAGTACCGCCATGTGGAGTGTATTTATTCAAAGTGTTGAGCGAATAACAACATTTATGATTACAACAAACAAGTTTCCGCCAGCGGCTTCGCCAGCGTCATATCTTTATGAATTATAGCTTGTTACTCAGTGATAATATAGCATTCTATTGTTGAAAGAATTTTAAAATCGGTCCTGCAGTTTTTGAGTTTATTCATAACAAACAAACATACAAAAAATCAAATCTTTTCTCTTTGTTATATTAGTTCAGATACATAACATCACGCCTGTAAACCCCGAAAGTATAGACAGAGGAGTATTTATAGTAAACCCACATTTCGCCAGTTATGTTTAAGTCCCATGTAATAGGGGGCAAGCCTATTGCCATCAACCGGACTCAAATCCAGACTCCGGACTGCTACTGAGAAATTCCAGAACCCAATAACACTTTGTTCGACCCAGGAATCGAAACCAGGAGCTCTTGCTCAACAATAGCACTTGCCACCATTAGACCAACGAGGTGGGCCGTTTTGATTACAAAGCAACAGCAATTAATTGTTATGTGGCATTTACATCCTCACATGCGAACTACGCATCAAAACCTGACATTACACAAAAATACTGACGTCACACAAATCCTGCATCGCGTAATTAGAGTTTACCTTGTTGGGCACATCCGATATTCCGACCTCGCTGACGAAGTCCTCCGTGACCGCGACCCCGAGTAAAAACATCCCCCCCGATCCTAGCTCGACAACGATATGCCAGCCCGGGTCGAAGCTGAGCCCGAAGCTTTAAATTCCCCGATTAATAATAATGATCCATATTTGATCCAGCCTGTCCCATTTTGCTGTCCTCCCCCCAGCGATGCCCTAAGCCAAAGTTCGTACTCCACGGAGGATGCCTTTAGCGAGCGCTCGCCTAGAATATAAGTTTAGTTTACGCCCTTGGCTGGAGACTTTAAGTGTAGTAGTAGTCTAAGGCAGCCACAGGATAACCTGGTTAAGTAGGCATGACCTCAGAGGTCAGCTATGAGAAACCCGAAAAACAAAAACCTTGGGCATTTGCCCGACAGACACAACACCCATCTGATTGGAGGGTCCTCCCTTTTCTGTAGAGGATGAGTAAACTTTACACCCTGTTCCTCATGCCTCTAAATTGGTGACCTCGACGTGATCATCATACCTTCTAAAGTTACAATAGAAAATATTGCTCCCAGTTTCTTACGCTCACACGTACAAATGGTACACCCGAAGGACTAAATGTGGAAACCAAAAACTCTAACATAATTATATCATAACATATTACTCACAGTTTGTGTGACTTGACTTATTTTAGAAATTGGTTCTTGTACAGTAAGATTTAAAAAAAGTATTATCGGAATAATGAAACTTGTTTATCAGCCCAGCAGTTGCAATTCACCTCCAATGACCGTTGTTATATAGATGACACTAATTGAATAATTTTCAACTAATAATTCGTACTATGATGAATTTTGAATAATTAAATAAGTAAGTAAATTACTTATTATTTTTCAATATAACACAACGGCCACAAAAGAAATAATATTTTATTAAATCCATCTAGTATTTGACCAAACTAGGTAAACAGAAAATAGAAAGAGCTCTGACGCAAATCATCAACATACATTCATGAGATCAAATACACACTCGACTATAATAACATTCTACTCATAATGTAACCACGGAAGTGTACTGCACCAACCGATGTACACGACCTACGTTATATCTTGTAGCAGATAGTCCTTGAGATAGTCCATTTCCAGCCGAGTAAGCGAGCCAGTGAACCATTGAGTCGTCACTAAATATGTTTATGTACGCATGTATCACACTAAGGTACGCTGGAGACATATGAAGAGATAAACGTAGTAGATCCATTTCGATATTTAATTTATCGTTGAAAAAGTCTTTGCTGCACGAGAATTTGAGTTCAAAGACGCTGAAGGACCAGGGCTATTAAAAAAAAACCAGCCAAGTGCGTGTCGGACCACGCACAATGAAGGGTTCCGTATTTGGGATGAATTAATCCCAAACCCAAACATAACTTTGTAGTTGAAAAATATGTTCTCCCATACGGAATGTATGGGAAAACATGTTTTTGCAACTGTAAAGTTAAGTTGGTCGATTATTACTCGTCAACTTGTAGAGCCTACTTAGCTGTGATAGTTTTTCTTTTAATTTCGTTATATAAACTACTGTTGTGATTTTTTTCACACACCCAAAACCAACCATTTAGCCGGCAGGGGGGGACACACTTGACTAACAAAAATTAGCACTTTAAAGCTTAATATTTCCCAAACGAATCCCTGAATCCAAAAATGGTTTTCACAAACTCATAATGTTTTTAAAGGACCTTTCCAATGATACCCCTCACTATGGGTTAAAAAAAGAAAAAAAGTAACATCACCACTTTACGTGTATGAGAGGTACCCTAAACAAAAATGTTTTTCATAATTTTATTTTACCACTTTGTCGGCGTAATAAAAAATATATACCTATGCTAAATTACAGTTTTCTAGTACTAAGGGTCTCGGAGCTAGACCGCGGACAGACAGACAGACAGACGGACATGACGAAACTATAAGGGTTCCTTGTTTACTACGGAACCCTAAAAATATCTCGATATAAAAACAAGAATTGAATAATTTGAGACAAGAAACCCATTTTGTATGCTGTAGGAAACTATGTAACATAATTGCAATAATACTCATTTTGAGCAGCTAAATTGTCCAGAGGCCCTAGTGTGTTTCTTAACCATCTCGACTTTACGTATCGACCGCGTTCGGCGCTCCGATTGGCCGTTCACCAGTGAAGGCCAGTGAAGCGCCAATCGGAGCGCCGAACGTGGTCGATGCGTAATGTAGAGATGGTTACAAGAAACTCACACTAGGGCCTCTGAACTCTCGACTAATCCCTTACCTTTAGACGCTAAAGGTTACCTTTGACAAGGTTGATTTTTTCTTTTTCATGTGGTTAGTGACTAACCTGTACGCTAATTGCGTACTGCAACACAATCAGAATCTGTTTCGATTTGAAACAGATTGCTAATCCATTGCTTCATAAGTAGGAAAAAAAATTCTGCTCAACAACGTAAATAGCGCAATGAATATTGTTGAACTGTCTAAAAGAAACAAATTAGGCAAAAATGTTTACAAAAATAGGTTACGGAATTAGGGTACTGATGTCAGTGTTTTTATGCCACCCATGGGTTACCCATGCCGTCGAGAAACTGAGTAGAAGAGAACTGAACTAAACTGTTGAGAGAAGGTGGACTTTATTAATATCTAGATTGTCATATTCAATAAAATAGCCACCGGTTTAACAAAATTTTCCAAGCAACATCTACTAAAATATTTTCCATTGAAAACTCACTGACCTATAAAATTCCAATAAAACGTACCGAGACCAAACAAAAATAATTCCCACCTACATCCACGGTCCACTGATCAAACTGAAGCGTTTCCTTTACAGATGAAATAAAGCCGTGATCGCATGGACGACGCTGCCGTTCCGGGCCGTCTCGGCGGCCGGACGACACCCGTTCTCCGTTTGGCACATTCCTTATCTATAACGGTGAGATTTGAATAGCACGACAGTGAGGGAGGTACATAATAGCTATTCAATGAGACATGCATTCTATTTTGATGTTTGCATTATTTTGCATGTCAAGGGTGTTCTAGCAATGTATGAAATTAGAATGGAGGTCATAGAGGGAGGAAAATGTTTCGAATGTTTGTGAATGCCTCGTGGTCACAAGCGTTACTTCTGAGCATGAGGTCTTGGGTTCGATTCTCAGACCGGGCAAAATGATATTGGGTTTTTCCGTTAGGAATTTCTCAATAGCAACCCGGAGTCTGGATTTGTGCCCGGTTGGTGGCAGGCTCGCCCCCTATTACATGGGACTTAAACATAACTGGTGAAATGTGGGTGTACATACTTACCATGGGTTACACATCTGCCTAATCCGTCGAGGAAGCAAGGCGTGATGTTATGTAATTATATTGTGTGACTGATTTAAAAACTTGGCGATAGTAAATGTGAAAATGTGTTTATGACGTTAAAATTCATGAATCGTTAAAAAGATGCAAAAATTCTGAAATGAAGTTTGAGCAAGAGAATTTGTTTCGACTCACGAAAAAAATTGATTAATTTTATTTAGAACATCAACTTGTTGAACCTTATATTCTGGATAATTATTGACAAGAATAGTTTTAAACTTATAAAAATCTAAACGTAGCTAATTATTTTGTTCTGCAAAGACTCAACTCAGTCTTTGAAGAAGATTCCATTTTGAGTCTTAGAAATAAATTTCTAAGACTCAAAATGGAATATGTTATAACCGATAAAAAGTAGCTTTACAATCTTGTTAATGATAATTATATGGAACGCGTTTCCTTTAAAATATTTGTACGCCAATCTATGGCAAGACATGTAGATCATAACCCTATTTTTAAGACCATTGTACCATGTTTAATGCAAATAAATATATTCTATTCTATCAATTTACAAAGCCACATCATCCTAAGTTTTAAATACAGTTTTGTTCCAGACGCACTGAGATCCGGTAGCGGAACCAGACCACTCAACTCAGACAATAATACCAGCCTTCAATATCAACATGAATTCTACGGAAACCAGTCTTGACGTCAACCGGTCCACGCCGATCTATACTATTGGTACAAGCTTTATTACGCAATGGTAAGAATTCTTTTTTAATATTATTTATTTCATGTCCATCCTTTTACTTACCAGTCCAATCTTGTGATCATTTTAACTTAGTTCCCGTGATCCGATTGAAACGAGTTTGTAGCACACCCGTGTCTTTTAATTACAATACATGGTGCTTAGTGCATAGTTCAAATCAGCTCCGTTGTATTTTATGTTTAAAAATAGTTTATTTCGTAATTCACAGTACTAAATAAGTTAATTAGTGAAAGTGACCCACAATAAACAAGTGACATTGTTAGTCAGTGATTATTCCCACAAACGAAAAAGTTATAAACATTTAAAAATACAAGTATAACATCATCCCAAAAAAGGTCAAATCAGTGCTATTTCAGTGTTTTTTTACAAATTAGAGTACTCAAAACTCATTATTTAACATTACTGTGGTGTAAGTCAAACTAAATAATACTAAAAAACAGTGATATTCCAAAAGTTGTAAAATTCCAAACAATTTTGAATAAACCTTCAATTAAAATTATCAAAATCGTAACTGATTTGCGACGAAAAATTTCCGAAAACCTAAGACCAATTTTGAGTGAAAGTATTAATGAACGTCTGGTCGAGTGGCTATTGTGTATACCTTTAAGGAGTGCAACCACTCGGAGCGGTGAGTTCGAATCCAGCGACGGGATATTCTTTTTCTTCATTAATTTCTTAATTAGAGTATTCCAAAGAAATGACAACAACACAGTTCTCGTGTCAGTCTTGTGGTATAATTGAGTTGATTAGAGGTCTACAGTGATCATTCTCAAAAGCGATACTATATCAGTGGCGCCATCTACATTGAGAAAGTGCGCCATCGATCGTCAAGCAGCTGTACCAACCGTGAAGCGCCATCTAGCGTCGATCAGCTGTACCTTTTAAATAAAATCGAAAACGAATGAGACAATGACGTCGAGAATTAAAAGCATTATTAACAATAGCGGACGTAAGGATCCTCTACAAGTCACTTGTTACAAATGCAAAAAACAAGTTGATCAAAGAAGCACCTTATTATGCACGTCATGTAAAAGCCATTACGAATTTGACTGTGCTGGTTATCCTGAGAAAGTATACCGCTTAAAGAATCTAGAAGAAAGGAAAAAATTCAGATGGGAATGCAAAGCATGCACCCAGAAAGCAAAAGAACAAATCCCAGCTAACTCTATTGTATCCAACGTGACAATGAGGACAAAAAAACTCTCGTCTCCTAAATCACACATTGATGAGTCACCTAACGTATCAGAGGAGACTACGCCTTGGTCTACTCCAAAAAGCACATCCTCTGAAATATATGACTCACACATACTCACAATGGATACATTCGATGAGTCAACTGCCATAACCGACAAAACATTGTCAAGAAGTATAGACTATACGGTAACTGATTCAATTCACGCCCAGGAAATGAAGGATACGATTGAACTCCTCCAAACGCAACTTAGTAGTTCTCAGAATGAACTTGAGAATATCATACTCGAAAACAATGAGCTTCGGAAACAAAATGATAAATTATTAAAAGATAACAATACTCTGAAAAAATTCTTAAACCTACCACCGCAAAGAGAAATTGATAGACCAGAAGTTACAAAAACAGCCTCGACATATTCTATGTTACACCAAGATATGCAAGCCTTCTTTACGCCACCTAGAAATTTGGGTACAAGTAATGTCTTGAGTCTACAGAAAAACATCACAGATCTGGAGCATCAGTTGGAACAAGCCGGAAACGAAATATTAAACCTCAAGGGCCAAATATTGAAGCTTCAGAGGATATTGGAAACAAAAAGTAAATGTCAAAAAGAAAAAATAGCTCTAAAAGTGGAGCGTACGAACAAAATATATATTTTTGGCACTCAACAATGTGTTGGACTATCATCTGCATTGATGCAATCAAGACAGGATACATCTTATGTAAAATATGTCGTCACGTCTCTAACGAAGCCATACGCACTAACTAGTGACGTCATTAAGAACTGCCATGATATTCAGCTATCCCCAAGTGACAAACTCATTATTTGTGTGGGTGAAAATGACTACGATAGTAACATTTTGTCTTCACAACTTCGTCAACTTCTCAATGTATTCAGCAATAATAATGTCATTGTTTTAAGTTTGCTAAAGAATATGTATTTAAATGTAAATGACTTGAACCAAACTCTATGCAATATTTGCAATGAATACAAAAATTCTATCTTTATTGACTCTAATCATAAATTAAATAAGACATGTAAATTAATTAATTATACTATTGACTATGATGATTATGAAAAAAAATACTTAAATGTCAAAGAACTAAAGAAATTAATACTGCGTAGTCAACCAAATGTTACGAAAACTGTAATCAAATGTAAAAAAGATCCTAAGGGAACAATCCCATATTACTTTGCACGAAAACAGCCAGAATCCAATACTGTAAATAAACCCGATACAAAAAATCCCACTTCTACAAAAATAGGTACTATACCACACTATTTTAAGAGTGTAGACAGGAAACAGCTTTTTCTTGAAAACTGCTAGTAAACCCAAGAGTTTTAAAATATTACACCAAAATATCGCCAGTTTTTTATCAAAGCAGGATATAATAGAATTAACATTATTGGAATTACGAGACGCAAATAAAGAACCTGACAATTTATGTTTCTCTGAAACCTTTATGCGTGCTGGTAATGAAAAAGTTTTAAAATTAAATAACTATATTTTAGCAACTGCGTTTAGTAGAGACAAACAGAGAGGGGGTACCTGTATTCTCGCAAAACAGGGTATTATGTACAATGAGCTTTCTTACATAAAAAAATATTCAACTCAAAAATCATTTGAAGCCTGTGGCGTTGAAATCCCATTGCACAATTTATTAATAGTATGTCTATATAGAACGCCAAACTCTGACCCTAATGTATTTTTGAGTAAGCTTGACCAACTTATGTGTGAAACACACAAGAAATATGGGCCAAGTACAAAAATAGTTATTGCTGGTGATTTTAATATAAATACCCTAAAACTAGGAAAAGTGACCACCTATTTAAAAGATTTATGTAATACCTACAATCTGCAAATGCACATTAATATTCCCACTCGTAAAGACGCTTGTATAGACCACATACTAAGTAATATAAAGACAACATCAACAGATGTTTTGCCTCTTCATCTATCTGACCACGACACTGCCCAATTATTAGGCTTTCCAGTAAAAGAGCAGAGTTCGAAGTCCAAATCTTACTACACTTTTAAGAAAGACTACGGTAAAGAAAATGTTAAAAAATTCAAAGAATGTCTCACAAACTTATCGTGGTCAGAAGTACACCTAGAAGGTGACCCAAATAAGGCTTTTAATAAATTTTATGACTTATTATGTCTGATATATAACTTATGCTTCCCAAAAATAAAAATAAAGATTAATAACTCTAACACATACAAACAAAAATGGATAAGTAAGGGTCTAAGAAATAGTTGCAATACTAAACGATCTTTACGATATCTTTACTACAAAAACAAAACTTTACAGTGCAAAACAAAATATAAAAAATATTCAAATATGCTGAAAAAGTGCATTATAAAATCAAAAATGAATTCCAATATTAATTTCATTAAAAAAAGTCAAAACAAATGTAGAGCAACGTGGTCAGTCATTAATCACGAAATTGGGAAAACAAAATGTGACAATAATATTTCTGAATTACAATTAGATAAGCAGATACTGACGAATCCCACTGACATAGCGAACGCTTTTAATAATTATTTTATTCACTCGACAAACACCTCAACATTTAATCATTTACATAATGACTCTAATATGGGGTCAATTCCTAATTCCATGTTTCTTAGTTGCATGACTGAAGATGAAGTTAAAAAGGAGTTAATGGCTTTAAATAATACTAACTCCGAAGGTTATGATGGAATTAGCACAAAAATAATTAAAGAGTGCAACACTGAATTAATTTCTATATTGACATATTTAATTAATCTTTCATTTTCATCAGGTACTTTTCCTGATGCCTTAAAACTATCAGTCGTGAAACCACTTTACAAAAAAAGCAATAAAAATGACGTGAAAAACTATCGCCCGATTACTCTAATTCCTATTTTGTCAAAAGTATTCCAAAAATTTATGCTCAAGAGACTTGTCGACTTTTGTAGCAAATTTAAAATTATAGCAAATTAACAGTTCGGATTCCAAAAGCATAAGTCGACAACACAGGCAATATTTTCTCTTTTGAGCAATGTCCTGAATAATCTAAATAATAATCACTTAACAACAGGACTTTTTTTCGACCTGTCACAAGCTTTCGACTTTGTAGCACATGACGTTTTATTAAAAAAGTTAGAGGGCATTGGAATAAGAGGACTAGCACTGCAGTGGATTTCGTCTTATTTAAGTGATCGGAAACAATACGTCGTCATAGATAAAGTGCATGAAAACCTACTTTCTTCCTATTCCTCTGACTCCAGGGAAAATAAATGTGGCGTCCCTCAGGGGAGTGTCTTAGGACCCATTTTGTTTATATTATATATAAATGACATACTACTAGTGACTAATCATAAATGTGTATTATTTGCAGATGACATTTCAATTATCGTGACGTCTGATAAAAAGTATAAATCAATATCTGATCACGAAATGGACATTAATAATACTATTGACAATATTTTAGGATGGCTACAGACAAATAAATTAAAAATTAACTTAGACAAATCTAATTTTATACAATTTAATAAATCTAAACATGCTAAATATAATTTTAAACTTAATATTGATAGACTGAAAGAAGTTACTCAAACCAAATTCTTGGGTGTACTCATTGATCAAGACTTAAATTGGAAAGTACATCTAGATAATTTGTGCAATAGGATCAATAAATTTGTTTATGCTCTCAGACAAGTAAAGAACGTGACAAATAGAAAAACAGCAATTATTACCTACCACGCATATATAGAATCCATTTTACGTTACGGGCTTATTATATGGGGGAACAGTACGGATAAGGATAGAGCATTTATTGCGCAAAAAAAATGCATCAGGGCCATTTGTGGACTCCGTCCTGATGAGTCCTGCGAACCGTTTTTTAAAAAGCTAGGTTTATTACCACTTCCCTCACTTTACATATTTGAGGTCTGTAAAGTGTATACTAATAAGGGATTGTTCAAAAAAGCATATGAAGTCATCTCTCGACCAACAAGGGATCCACACAGACTTATATTAAAGGATAATCCTAAGTCAGCCAAGTATGCTAAAAGCTGCCTTGTGATGTGTGTACGTATTTACAATAAAATACCAAAAGAATTAAAATTATTAAATAATCTTAACTCCTTTAAAAACAAACTATATAAATGGCTTAATGGACATAATTTTTATGACATTAATGATTTCTATAACTTGAAAATATAAAATGTGTATGTACAGGTATTAATGAAAATGTTTGTGATGACTATTATTGTATTATTATTTTATTACCAATTAATTTATCTGAATGACTATTATTGTATTATCAGTTATTAATTATTTTGCATGCAATTGATACAATTATTCTGTATAGCTAAACATGTGGACATTATATCAAACCAAACTGTAACAACTTAATACCATGTTTAAGGCAAATAAAGACTTATCTTATCTTATCTTATCTCTTACTTTTCTAAGCGATTTTTTTCCGGCATTGTCCCGACCAATACTCATTTCGAGTCGCTGGGACATCGGAGTAGTTTTTTAAAGTGAAAACTTCTTTAGGCGCGTTGGGCATTTTTGAGATGGGACTAAACCATTGATTTCGCGACACCATAACAACACCTAATTTTTGTAAACGCGATTTCGCTCTTTATTTAGATAAGGTTACGGACCAATATTCTATACACTTCCACCAAGGCGATCTTGTTCAAGTTTTCACTTTTATCGGCACTCCCGGAGTGCCACCACTTTTTTTCCCGTCCTCGTCAGATGATCCATATAAATTCTTTGTAGGGTTAGCTTCCATACGAAATCTTTTACAGGAACGAATACAGATCCCCACTCTGTTTAAATGCCAAGTTTCCACCAGATCTATTCAACCAACGTCACAAGGACAACCAACATCCGAACATTCACAATTCTAATATCACCAGGAACATAATAAAGAATTCATAGCAGTTGTAGTTATATTCCTCGTTCGCTTAAAGCTTTTGTGTACACTTGAGTCACGTGTACGTTTCGGGACATTGGCCGAACAGTTCCGGATCTAAACGAAGCCTGCTCATGAAATCTTCACGTGGCTCGTCTGCACGTGAACTTCAATACAATCGAAATATGAAACGAATACAATTATAAAAGGTTCCTGCGTTTTTGTTTAAAAGATCGATTTAGGAACTGGGTTTGCTTATTTTGAGTCGAGAATCGAAATAGCCTCAGTTTAGTCTGTTAGTAACTGATCGTGTGCCATTAAGCCAACGGCCAGTTCTAAGTTCTATTTGTAATGACCTCAATCTATGTGTTTCAACATGTGCCTTAAGGAGGATCACGAAATCCAACATTCAGGTTCTATTATTTCTTGAATATCTATACTCCGTTTGAAATAAGATTAGACATTTAAACAAACCTTTTTTACAGTCCGTTCAACCGATTTTGACTTCTATGCCGTAGGTATAAGGATGGCATTAAAAGCAAAAAAAGTGGTTACAAACCAACTATTTACTGCAGCTGTCATTTGTCATGCCACCAACGCAATAGAAGTGAAAATCGGTTGAACGGACTGTAAAAAAGGTTTAGTTAAATGTCTAATCTTATTTCAAACGGAGTATAAGTAATAATAATGTAATCTTAAATGAATCATCCTTGCAGTTTGAAAAGCTACCAAGATAATAAAAATGTGCACAGCAATAAAGTTCTTAGATTACAAGCATTTCCATAAAATGCAAATTACACAGCGTAGCGAGCAAGGACCAACTACAATCAAACTAGGTAATAAAGAATCAGCAAGAATAACCCACACAACGTATTCATAGTTGAGAATGTGTTTAATGTAAACAGCTCGTAAAAATAAAGATATCATACTAGAATCCCTATAAAACAAGCAAACGGTCCCTGTATGTCCCATTACAGTCTCTGAATACTTGATTTTACGATCTAGTGTGGGTATGCTGCACTAAATTCAGCTTACTATGAATTATATAACATTATAGTGGGTCCTGCAAAAGAAACTGTACTTGTGAACATGAAACTATGTTGTATTCATGAAGAAAAGGTTAGACTGGTATTTTATTTCATTTATATTTTTCTTATAATGGTTTGTGTTGCATTTTCTTGAACATTCATCCCTTTTGAAACAGTGAAAAGTGGTCCTGTAAATTATACCTTTACTTCATGTGTTTAAGAAGAAATTTGTAACTTCATCAATAAATAAACGGTCAATGGAATTTGGATACAAATTGGTACACAGATAGATTATATCCTTGATATAATACTTTTTAGTATAGAACATTCTTGAACAAAGGACATGTCCTAAAATGGTTTTTTATTATTTAATAATTCTACCCAGGATAATTTAAATATATTTGGATAGACATTCCAAAAACTAGTGGTTCTAACTATATCATACATTTTTTAAACCTCCAATTTTGAGAAAAAACGTTTTTTATTTTAGTAAGAATTTACACCTAAAACAAACAAACCTTTCTAATTATCTAGGATAATATTGTGAACACACCCCATAAAATAGTAAAATGATGACAGTAACATGTGTCAAAATTGACACATGTTACTGTCATTACTGTCAATTCATTGACAGTAATGACAGTACTATGTGTCAATTTATGTCATATTGACATATTCAAATAGTAAACTTGTCAAAATTGACACATGCTACTATCATCACTGTCAATTAGTTGACAATAATGACAGTACCATGTGTCAATTTATATCTTATTTGTCATAGTTGCCATCAACAAATAAAATATTAGTACTTTAAATAGTTTATAATTTTTCTCATAAATGGGGTCTAAAAATATTATTTCAGTGGTTCCTAGTTCCATATTTTGTCGTTTTTATTTAGATGGAGTTTGATGCTGGTTAGATTTTTCTCAGAATAAAAAACCAACGTCCCTACAAAAAGCGGACATCTCCTTTCCCTAGGATGCGAATGTCACCGCACGGCTAGTGGATCATATTTTGTTTTTTGTCATAATTTTTGCGTTTGTGTAGCAACCTGTATCTTGGAGTCACGTGCCTACCTCGGAGCCAAAACATAATACCTACCCTTCGGACAGAAGTCTTTCTTTATGAAAGTCGGCAGCTGTGGACTCGGAAACCCAACCCCAAAAATTATTCCAGTTTGAATCAACAAAGAGAAAGTCATTATTTGTTGATTTATATTTTAACAAAAGAAAAAAGAGTAAAATTATATTTAACTACATTTTCCTTTTAAGCCTTCTGATTTTATTTTCAATTCAGATTTTTTTACTCCAGAGATAAACCAAAACATTGTCATCGTTGTTTTATTTTCCATTTTGAAATCACAACATAATCTCTAAAGAGCTTTAATGGGCTTTTACTGAAAACTACTTAAAAGATTCGCACAAAAATATGCATATTTGCAAAAGATTTTGTGGTGAAAATGGACGAAATTTTTTCGTTGCTTCTTCAAACTAAAATGCGAGGGAAAAGCAAAGCATGAGAAAGCTTTTGACATTGTTTGCACTTAAATATTTCTACAGATATTTGATATTGTGTTTATTGTTGCTGAGGTATCGGCAGAAACTGTATCAAATCAAAATAGCAATGCTGTTGGAGAATATAAGTTAATATGAACAAGGTGACAGGTAACTAAGCCAGAGTGCACCGAACGTCAATTTTATTTAACTATCATGTGTGGAAGGAATATTATCACACATCAAAAAAATAACATGACAAGATCCAGCTGCAGGCCAATAAAAGAGACATCACCGTTCTACATATTGAGTCATTTCTGAGGGACAGACTTCATTTTTCTGGCCGTCGTAAAGCTCACACAAATGGCTAGGGGTCTAACGCAATTGTCCTGTGGGTATATTACAGTCCTTTCAGCTTTATGGTCACAGAATGTGGACCAAAACTGATGAGTCTACAATTTAATAAAGCGTAAGCGATCTACCCGAGCGACGATATCACTCCATTCATCGAGATAGCGTTTCCTTGATTGCAGTGCTTCGTTACTTTCCATTTTTGAAACCTTTGAAAATGTTTTCTGTGTGATTTCTAAAGGGGATATTCTTGGTCCTAGGTTAACTTTCGATGGTTTCGTTCTAAGACGACTGTCATGTTTTGAAGTGGATTAAAAATATATTGCACAATTAGATAAGGAGTACTTACTTGACTGGGCAATTTGATATTGCTCACTTATGTCATATAACAAAATAGTAATTATGTACTTACATACTGCAACATTTAACGAATAAAATAAAAACGTATTTCCTCACCATGAAAGTTTATACGTTACAACGTTTCTAACAATATTCGTCCAATAATACTGTTTTTTTTAAATTGTTTACCTATATTTTATTTTCGACAAATGAATTTAGTCGTTGATTGAGGATAACTTTCAACGGTAGCGACAGAAAATATTTTTAGGTTACTACTTAATTGGGTCGAATTACGTTTTATTTAATTTAGTTCCAAAAATTGTTTTAGGGTGAAAAAGTATTGGTACAACAGGTACAATACTTTAAGGTAAATAAATTGAGTTTGGGTACATTTCATAATAATTGTGTAAAATGTTGTCTTCTTTGTTCGAAAACGTGATCGTGTTCTATGGCAAAAAAATTATGATGTCATATGGTTATGTAACCTTCGGGGTTCAATCTATTCAAATAATCTTAGAAATTCTTTTGTTTCTCATTCACGACGCTGTGCTAGTGTCTATGTAATTGCATCAAAGTGCATTTAAAAAAATGTAGTTCTACAATTTTCGGCTAGTAGACTTCAGTGGTGGCGCGGACTTTATATCTTTATGATTAAGCTGATATTACAAAAAAGCTTTTTTACAAAAAATACAACCGACTTCCAAACTACAAAGTAAAAAATAACTTTAATTTCGGAAGTTGGTGTCTTTGGATCAGTATTTTAGTTTTTGACACCGACTTCCAAAATTAAATTTTCACTTTGTAGTTTGGAAGTCAATTGTATTTTTATAAAAAACAGTTTTTTTTCACTTTTGCTTTTTGTGGGCTGTTTTTTAATTTATCTAAGTTACAATAGCCTAATGTCAACTGCTTATCAAAAATATCCAAATCGCTATAGATGTGCCTATAATATTTGAAGAGTTCTCTCGATTTCTCCTAGATCCCATCATCAGATCGTGACCAAATGACAATGGGACAAACTTGAAAGTATACCCTTTAAAAAAAAAAGAATTTTTCAAATCGGTCCAGCCGTCTTCGAGTAATCTGGGAACACTGAGAACCTCCTCCTTTTTTGAAAGGTTAAAAATCCATCTTTGTTAACAGGAAACTTCAGAAGATGAGACAAAGGACGTGTTTAACAACAGCTGGAGGTTACCAGGAGTGCCACGGCGAGTACCTCGTAGCCAATGGCACCAATTACACGGACATTTACTACTTCAACAACACCTTCGAGAATATTCTCACTGTTAACGGTGGATTGGTGAGTTTCTTCTTTAGTTTTTGCTACATTGTTTTCTTTAAGATGATTGCTGTTCTAATTTTAATTTTGCGTGTTTTTATTATTAAAACAGTTTTAAAATATATAGTCATTGCTGTCATATATATCAGCTCGTTGCAATAACATATACCCGTATTAGAATTATGATTAGGATGATTTATATTCTGTTATCAGTTCATAAATTAGGTACTGCTCATTAAGAAAATTTGTCCAAAAAACTTCTGATATTTGGTGCATTGCTTGATAAAATATCAATATCGGGATGACCGAGCTTTGCTCGGTAGTTTATTTTCTTAACGACGTTTTCTAAAAATGAATCCTAGCTAGCCCGAAACCTCGTTAAATCGTTGGAACCGTTTCCGAAATTCAGATTACATATATATACCTATATAAAAGAATTGCTCGTTTAAAGGTATTAGATATACTGAATCAAATTCTGTTTTTCCTAGTCAGAATGTCTACCAGTTTTTTAATATACTAAAATAAGTTCAGCATGTGTTCAATGGCCACAGTTTATTCACAGCCTTCACACTTTATTCAGTTGACCTTTGAATCGATTATTCCGACTCATTCATTAACTCCGCTATTCGATAAAAAACCTGCCAAGTGCATGTCAGACCACGCACAATGTAGGGTTCCGTAGTTGAGATGAATTTATCCCAAGAAAAAACTTAACTTTGTAGTTGAAAAACATTTTCTTTCATAGGGAATGTATGGGAGAACATGTTTTCACAACCGCAAATCTAAGTTGTTCAATTATTACTCGTTAACTTGTAAAGCCTACTCAGCTGTGATAGTTTTTCTTTTAAATTCGCTATATAAGCTACTATCGTGAATTTTTTCACATATCTAAGACCAACCATTTACTTGACTCTAACAAAAAATTGCACTTTAAAGCTTAATATTTCGCAAACGGATCTCTGAATTCAAAAATGGTCTTAACACACTAACAATGTTTTTAAAAGACCTTTCCAATGATACCCCAGACTAAGGAGTAGAAAAAAAAACATTCCCACTTTACGCTACCCTAAAAAAAAATACCCATGCCAAATTACAACTTTCTAGTACTAACAGTCTCGGAGATAGACCGCGGACAGACGACACATAGACGGACATGGTGAAACTATAAGGGTTCCTTGTTGACTACGGAACCCTAAAAAGAGGAACAAATATTAAATGAACTTTCTATGAAATTAAAGTTTAGAAGTAGTTTATCGATACAAAACTAGTGCAAGCCACTAATGACCAAAGTTAGTTGTTTCGTTGTTATCGGCTTTAATATGAACTGGGAGAAAATGTTTACTGACTTACCTATAGTTGTTTAGACTGTGGGAATTTTTGCACAGTTTTCCAACTTTTATTCCATGCTTATTTTTCTACTACTCATTCGAACTTAAACGTTTAAAAGAATTCAAATACATAGAGAATGAGCCTAAATCGATTACTGTTCTACACGCAGTTAAACATCGCAATAATAGACGCATATAATGGAGTACAATTGAAAGACAATTTAATATCAATTAACTTGCACTCCACACATTACACACATAAAGTTCCCGCTTCTGTTGCAGGTTCAATGTGGGGTCTTAATTGGTACGAATTTCAACGCAAGCGTATTATGTTTTGTACAAGAAGCACATAGACGTGCTTTTCTACAAAACTTTAATTTCCATTATACAAAAATTCTGTTGTATTTATTTGAAAATTAACCTTTTCTAACTTGAGCATTTCATAAAGACTTTTATTCTTATCAAATCTATTTCTAAATTAATTAAAACTTCCCAACTTTACCAAGTAACTGATACAATGAGGTTCATTATTCTTTCATACTCTCAAGTTCGTTAGATAAAAAAGGATTAGCTCTTCACAATCTTCGTTGTCCCATTCACTAAGTTTAATTGCACTAATATCGGCTTCTTCTGATAAGAACTTGAACCGTTAATGAATAGGCAGCTTTCCTTATTGTGTTTTATTGAATGGGACAAACACAATGGAGTATTTGACCATGAGAAAAAACTTTCGTAATCATGTTGGCGGATTTTGGATATTAGACATTGTTTAGAAAAATAGGTAATGATATAGTAGGAAAAGTAATCAGAGGTACATAATGACGAACTTTTCATGAAGTAGTTAATTTGAGATGAAAATATATGAGACAAATAACTGGTTAAGGACTTGTCAGTGTAAGAAATTCGTATCACGGAATGACGTCGGTAATCTACCTGGAAACAATGCCATATAGGATATATACAGGGCAGCAGGGACATCGACGCAAGAACTCTGTTACGATGCGATTCAGTCCATGATTCTTAAGCCCCCTGCGTTAAAATTTTTCATCGGTTAGTAAAAAAAATCAGCATTCCCATATATTTTGACCACGTACGTATTGCACTTCTCTATGAAACAGCAGATTTTTCCATTAAAACAACCAGCGAAAAATTTCAACGCTAGTTTAGAATCATGTACTGAGAATTTTCACATCGATGTTCCTGCCACCCCATATACACTTGTATAGCCAAGAGACCTGGATATCAATATAGATAAAACATAATGGACAATTGGAACTTATATTTGAAAGCTAGAAAAAGTCCAAACTGAACCAGTGAAAATGATTTCAAAGCACCAGGGCCTCAAGTCTGCTATTACAATAGTGTCAGAATGATCTATCATTGATTTCATAATTGTTTATTTTGACAAGTTTGGTAATCTACTAATATAATGGCGTCATTATGACTTTCCAATGGTCAGCCACTGACACTCCATTGGACGAAATGGCACTTATTGGTAATCTCGTACATAATGACAAATGAAGACTGACTTAGGCGGTATCATTGGTCGTATTGTACTACAATGCCATTTTATCACAATTCTATTACGAGACCATTGACCGACCAATGATCGACCATTATGAATTTAGCAGATTACGAACTTTTAGCAAAATGACAATGGGATCGTGTTGGAATGACGAATTTATAAAATAGCAGACTTGGGCCCCAGATCATGTGTTTTGTTGCACTTATGTAAAACTAGCTGCACTCCGCGGTTTCACCCGCATAAATCAAAATTCTGTGTGGATATCGAGTTAAATAATAAACTATGTCCTAACCTAGGTCATGGGCCAAATTTCATCTAAATCCGTTCAGCTGTTTCAGCGTGAAAGCATAACAAACACACAAACAAATCGCATTATAATAATATAGTAGGATTAATCGTCTTTTGTATCTCTTCAAGCAAAATTCCTAAAATTCAACTTTTATGTTAATTAGGTGATCAGCAACATGTACGTATCAACAATGAAAATATCTAAAGTATTAGCAGTCAAAGCATATTCCTGTGCGTGTGCTAAAACAATTCAACGGGCTTTAAAAAACCTTGAAAAAAGGGGTCTTCTATTTCTGCCTACCCCTTTTAAAATAGATGGGGTAACAAAGGTGCGACTCCATGTTTAACGGTGCAGACAGTTAATCGATTGTACATTATCGACATCGGTATTATTGTGTCACGGCCGTGTGTAGGAATGTGTAAATAGTGTGTGTGTACTGTACACATAAGTGAAGTGTGTACTTTTAAGTACCTAACGCACACTCCACTTAAAAGTGTGTGTGATTGGAAAGTTTGATGGCTGTCTCTTTTTGGTAATATTTGGAAGGTGTTGACAGCTGTTTGAATAATTAATGACAAAATAATTTTTTTTAATAAAAAACGTGTGCGAAGGAACGAAGTTCTTTCTCATATATGATTTAAAACAAAAACAAAAATTTTACAGCCGCCATATTGGATTTCATTTTGATAAAATTCACACTTTCTCTCTCTCTTCGGCATGCAGTGTGCTCGGGCCGATATGTACAAATTTATCCCACGACATTGTAAACACTTTACTATTTTCTTTTGTTTTTTCTGCCGGCGTTCTCTCTCTCTCTCTTTCTTTCTCTTTGAATTAGGAGGAGACAGTCGCAAATATTAACACTTTTTAGCGTGACGATTTCTGAAAGTTTACAAGCCGCGTTAAAGAACTTCGTTCCAATAACTTTCTATAATATAAAATACTAGCGACAATTTTTTGTTCCCCCACCGCGTCGCATCGCCCGCCCGCGGTATTACTTCGTTTTCGCTCAGCTTTCTTTCTGACTTGTTTTTCTTTTTGCGTGACTCCTTAGGACCCTAGCGTGATTTTAGGTGGCCTATAGCCTTCCTCAAAAATTGGGCTATCAACTACAAAAATAATTTTTCAAATCTGACTGACTGGTAGTTCCAGAGATTAGCGCGTTCAAAAATGCAAAAAAAAAACAACTTTCAGCTTTATTAGTATATACAGGGTGACAGGGACATCGACGCGAAAACTGTTACCATGGATTCAGTAAATGATTCTGAAACTTGCAGCGATTAAATTTAACGTTGGTTATTTTTTTTTAAACAGCTGTTTCATAGAAAAGTGCAATACCTACGCGGTCAAAATGTATGGAACAGCAGTTTTTTTTTTTTTTATAACCGACAAATAATTTCAACACAGGGGAGGTTTAGAATCATGTACTGAATATATGGTAACAGTATTCGCGTCGATGTCCCTGCCACCCCGTGTAGATACACAGCGGCATTGTGTCGTGGATGAAAAAGGAATGTCAGCCTTACATATTGTTCAATTTATGTATCTTTAGTAAAAGTTAAGAGTACCTACTTGAAAAGAACAGGGACTAAATCAATTCTAATTTCTGATTATTTGGTTTAGGATTTGATAAAACTCTAAGCACTACAAAGTGAAAACAACTTTAATTTCAAAAGCCGGATTTTTTGCCACCGACTTCCGAAAAAAAAAAATATATGTGTACAATTCACACGTGGTAGAAGTGAAACATTCAAAAATTATTGTACGCTCACAAACACGTATTAACACACGTACAACGTTGAGGCCTAGGCAAACTCCCACTATGCCTTGATCAACACGAGTGGAGGGGGTACGAAGCAGAGCACAAAGAGAACCACGAACATAAGCAACACTGTATAATGCTTCCTATCTCATTTTCTCCCACGTTAAATCTTATGAATTTATGTGTCTGTCTCTTTTTGCTTTTTCGTTTCATCGACTTTCAAATCACAACGATGCTAAATAAGTTTTCACTTCAAAAAGAACTTTTAGAATCGGTCCACAATTGACAACAATATCAATGAACATACACAAAAAAATAAAAACACATACAGACGAACATAATTATAACCTTTTTTGAAGTCACTTGCTTTTTTGAAGAGTCTCTATATTTATAACTTCGTATTGTTCTGAACAAAAGTTATCTTATTTATTTTGTAATTTTCCATTAATTAATTTACAACATTCCAATAACTGAACAGAAACTTGTGACTAAATCGGACACTTTTAGTACTGAAACTAATTATTCATAAAACAAACTAAGAAAGTAAGTAAGAACTCGATCACTTTGATCTAAACCAATTTCTAGGCAAAACAATAGTAGGTATGTTTGTTAAGAAGAATACAAGATCATTACGAATAACGTTTAGAGCTTTGTTAAAGACAATTTCTTGTAAAATACAATAGACGTGGATATATTTAGTAACCTGTTCCGCTTAGCTATTTCTAAAGAGCCATAAAAAACCCTGAAACACGTGTTTCACCTCTCAACGAGGCATCCTCAGGATGACAATTGTCTTATCGCGAACTCGAACACGGTGTGTTGCCACACCGAGCGCTGAACGCAGAGGCGTAGTGCTTTAGAGATAGTTAAGCGGAACAGATTACTAAATATATTCATGTCTATTGTATTTTATAATGGATTTCCGCAATGTCACGCCTGAATCAATTAAATACATTTTCTTGTTTTAAAGGAGTCTTTTAGCTGGAATTTCTAGTCGCATTCACTCTAATGGCGTTGCCTTTATTGGCAGAATGTAAATGTATTGCAATATAGCGAAAATGTACTAGCGCTTTGATTATTGCAACTGTGATAATTGGGGTCTTTGTTGAACTATTTTAATGGTATCAATTTGAACTGCGAGGGGCTGTGTGAACGTAGAATAACCGATTGCCCTTACAAAGAATCTTTTTTTTTTTAAACACAACTTACAAATTTAACTGACATTAAATAAAACTCAACAATTTCAAACTAATTGTAATATACACTGTGACATTTTAGTCGACTTACAAAAGCAGCTCACTTCACGTATCCAATGACTACAAAACATTAGTCAAAAAAACAAAAAATGTAAAAAAAAAATTGCTCCTTGTGGTATTTTATGTCGGATACATTAAGTGACCCTTTGTAAGACGACTAAAATGTCACGGTGTATATCATTTTTAGGATGCCGTAGTAAACAAGGAACCCTTATAGTTTCGTCATGTCCGTCTGTCTGTCTGTCTGTCTGTCCGCGGTCTAGCTCCGAGACCCTTAGTACTAGAAAGCTGTAATTTGACATAGGTATACATATTAATTACGCCGACAAAGTGGTAAAACAAAATTATGAAAAACATATATTTTTTTAAGGTACACGTAAAGTGGTGATGTTTTATTTTTTATTTTTTTATCCCATATTGTGGGGTATCATTGGAAAGGTCTTACAAAAACATTAGAGTTGAGTTGAGTTTGTGAAAACCATAAATGGTTGGTTTTGGATATGTGAAAAAAATCACAGCAGTAGCTTATATAACGAAATTAAAAGGAAAACTATCACAGCTAAGTAGGCTTTACTAGTTATCGAGTAATAATCGACCAACTTAACTTTGCAGTTGCAAAAACATGTTTTCCTATACATTCCGTATGGGAGAACATGTTTATCAACTACAAACTTAAGTTTGTTTTTGGGATAAATTCATCCCAACTACGGAACCCTTCATTGTGCGTGGTCCGACACGCACTTGGCCGGTTTTTTTTTTAATGAATATTTTGTAGTCATTGTATACATGAAGTGGGCTGCTTTTGTTAGACAACTCTAATATCACGGTGTATAGAAAGTAGTTCACCTGTAAGGTATCGAATTTGTATTATAAGTTAGGATAGCTGAATACATAAAAAAAATCTTCTTTTTCACAGTGATACCCTTTTTAACCGACTTCAAAAAAAGGAGGACGTTCTCAATTCAGTTGTTTTTTTTTTTTACCGCAGACCTTCGTCATTTTATAAACCGATTTAGAAAATATTTTTTTGTTGAAAGGATATACCACGTCGAGATTGTTCCTTTTTAATTTTGTCAAGTTCTGATGAGTGGTTTTTGAATTAGTATTAATAAATAAACAATAATACGTACTAATTTTATCCACTTAGTGAAATAGTATGTTGATGATGTTACAATAATTCCTGTCACTATTATTTACATTGCAAGTAGTGGTACAAATACGTATACGAACTTCTGTGGTGTAGGTATCACAGCTAAAAACTGAAAAAAAAAAAAAAATTCGCAAAAATTCAAAACTATTTCCAAAAAAACACTAATGTGTTTTTACCATTTTTATTTTCGCTATTTTACCTGAACCTAACAATAATAAATTATACTCTGTTCTGTCTGTATTAACCTCAACATTATTTGTCTAGCAACCAGTCCTGCCGCCGTTCCCGCTGTGGTTGGCGGCCATCTTTGCCACGTGCCTCGTCCTTGTCATCCTGCTGACTGTTAGCGGCAACGTCCTTGTGCTCCTTGCCTTCCTGGTCGACAGGACTATTCGCCAGCCCAGCAACTATTTCATCGCTTCGCTTGCAGCCACTGATCTGTTGATTGGTAAGAATAATATTAATTTTAAAAATGAATCTAAGGAAAAA
Source organism: Agrochola lychnidis (assembly GCA_963680765.1). Classification (NCBI taxonomy): domain Eukaryota; kingdom Metazoa; phylum Arthropoda; class Insecta; order Lepidoptera; family Noctuidae; genus Agrochola; species Agrochola lychnidis. The sequence continues at coordinate 4,083,942 of OY796856.1, read as the reverse complement.
AAAATATTGAGGAATAAAAATGGCGGTTGGATTTTGAGGAGCTTTTGTGTGGAAAATATGTCAAATTGCCATATTTAATCTTCAGATAAAAGTTATAAAGACATTTTGTCTGTCTGTAACACTTTTTAATACTATCACAAAAACGACAGTTATGTAATTATTGACAATCATTATTAGTGATCGATCGTTATTTTAATACTTTTAGAGTCTTCAGCAATTTTTTTTTTTTGTGAATCGACCTTCAGCTACCTATATATTCGAAGATTATTTAGAACCCTATTGTGGTGATTTGTACTTGACAAAACACATCATAAACGGCTATGTATTGTATTAAAATAATTAACATTAATATCGCTTCTCAGTTGCATATAAAATCTCTGTACAAAGGCTTCTTTGGTATTTGGCGTTATATAAACAAAAAACGCAGGCAGAAAACAACTACAATAAACTGAGTCGGAATAAAGAAAGTATTTTGTGCATTTATCAGGTTTCCTCTGTGAGTATCTTTTAGTTATTCAAAGCGATTAAAAAGTCTAGGTTTGTAGTGAAATTGTAGTTTGAATTCTTTAACGCAACTGCAGTTTAGTTTTTATTAGTATTTCGATTGTTGCCAACCGCTTTTTCATAGTTAACGGAAGTTATTTAAAGGTTTTTTCAAACCACAAAAGGAGTAAAGTTTGTATTAGTAGCCCAGTTGGAGAAAATAATTTAATTAACTTTATTGAAATGTTGCTGAAAGCGAAGTTTCAAAACACGGCAAATAAACTGCTCATGAAAATAAACTAAACTCTTATTGTAAGGAAAACCTGTCCCTGTTTTGAAACTAAATTAAATTAACCATTTATTTGATTAATTATTTTCTGTTCATTCTCAGGAACTTTTAACAGGAACATTGTTATAAGCTTTTGATAAATTAATTCTGACTAAAAGGTATTCCGAATCTGAGAAGCTTGACCCTTGACATTTCAGTGTTTGATAACGACGAAAGTGTTTAATAGAACATTATTTTCCATTGTCTACAGGTACTTTATCGCTTCCATTCTATACCGACTACGTTCTAAAGGGCTACTGGCATTTAGGGCCCCTACTATGCGACCTCTGGCTATCAGTCGACTACACAGTATGTCTCGTCTCACAATATACAGTATTACTCATTACTGTAGATAGATTCTGCAGCGTGAAAATAGCGGCGAGGTATAGAGCTTGGCGAACGAAAAACAGAGTAATATGGATGGTAACAGTAACATGGATTATACCAGCTCTACTATTCTTTACGACAATATTCGGGTGGGAACATTTTGTTGGGTACAGAGACTTACAAGAAGGCGAATGTGCTGTACAGTTTCTGAAAGACCCAATATTTAACACAGCTTTAATCATAGGCTATTATTGGACGACGCTGTTCGTTTTGATTGTACTTTATGCTGGAATTTTCAAGACAGCGTATGATATGCAAAAGAAGAGTGAAGCGAAGCAAAGGAAGATGCAGTCGATGGTGGCTTTGAGTGCTGGTGTTATGACAGGAATGGCTGGTCGAGCAGCTGGAATGGCAGCCTTATCAAAAGCAACTATATCCAGTGAGGATCAAATAAAGGTATCAGAGGCTATGCGAAAAGATTCGACTTCTAAGGGGTCACTCGCAGCACCGTTGCTAAATCTAGGTGGGTCCAGTGATTCTAATTCAAGTCAAAAATCTTCGGCACATAAAAGTAGTGCTACCGCAACTGGTACTTCCACTACAGCTGAGTCTGATGGAGATAAGAAGGAAGATCAGGTAGAAGCAGAGAGGTCAAGTAGTCCTGCGTTTGATTCTGATGAAGAAAGTACTACCCAGACAAATGTCAAGAAACGGCCGTCAGTTGCGAATTTAGTGATGCAAACAGGTGCTATACAACTGTTAAATAACATGCGTCTTAATGGAGGGATGATGATCAAAACAGAAACACATTTGAAAACGTCACCAGTATTGAAACATGAGTATGAAAAGTCAAAGACGTCATTATCGCAAATATCAGAAAAGAGTTTGCTTGATACTGATAACCCAGATACATCACAGAGTCACGACAATAATTCTGTACCAAATGCGCTACTGTCTACCGCTAGTATTATGTCTCCCTTATCATCTGGTATAACAACACCGTCCGAACAAAGAGAGGTATCGACAACAATTGCTCAAAGAATTATTCCACCCCCATCTGAATTCAGGTGTAGTCCTCCAGTTTCCGAAAGTCCGCCATCACATTCAGAATCATCACGCACTAGAACTGTAAGGCTTGTGAAAGGTGATGGTACGTCATACGATATGCTTGTGGGTATGGATGGAGCAGACTTGAGGTATATGGATGAGAGTTCCGTCAATGTGCCGTCACCTACATACGAGAGTCCACCTTCTTCCGTCACTTTCGCAACTGCGACTGAACCTTCATCTCCACCAACGTTAAATTCAGGTAACGAAACTAACAAATCTTTATTACAAGCAGCTTTAATACGAGCGACCGCCGAAGCTCAAGTTACACAACCAAAAACGAATTTCTCCCCGCCTCCCCCAATTAAAGTGAATACCGAGGTGAGTATAACTACAGGGGAGCGCTCCAAGCCTGTAATTACTCTCGTATCGTCGTCTTCCAATAACAATGAACCTCAACCCCCCAAGTCAGCTGAGGCGAAAACGTCTCCATTGAAACTAAATACCGCAATAAGTCCAGCGGTTGAGAATAGTGATGTATCAAGTACTGTAGTAACTGGGTCAGGCCGCAGCGACTCTAAGAAAGAGTTCGTAAAAAACATAGGAAAAAAATTAAAAGTTAAACGTTCAAAACGGGACGGCCTGTTTCCGAGCATCGGTCGGCAGAAATCTAAATCAGAAAACAGAGCTAGGAAAGCTTTTAGAACTATATCGTTCATATTGGGTGCGTTTGTTGTTTGTTGGACTCCATATCATATATTGGCTTTGGTGGAGGGATTCTGTACGGACCCGCCGTGCATTAACAAGCACTTGTACATGTTCTCGTACTTCCTGTGTTACGCAAACAGTCCTATCAACCCGTTTTGCTACGCGCTGGCCAACCAGCAGTTCAAGAAGACTTTCACGAGACTTCTCCGGGGAGACTTCCACATCACCTAGTCCATGTATGTCGGTCACCGTAATGCGTAAACAGGAGAACCCGACCGAGTGTCCCATGGCAAATGTTTTACGCACAATTTTCATTCAATAGAATGATAAAAATAAGACAATACCAATATTAATGACTCTGTAGTTGAATGCTTTCAATGTATAGACATGGAATCGTGTAGAATACTTGTACTAAATGTATAGCGATTTCAGCTTTATAAAAGCAAATCTTTAATAATGTAAATAGTAATAGATATATTATTATTGTAATTTTTTTAAATTTCTTTGAACGTTCAGAACTGACAATAAATTGTTAGATCGTGTATATAAATGTTAATTAAAAGTCTCTTCATATTTCTAATTAATGTTATAGTTAATTATTATAATGTTAGTTTAGGGAAATAGAAATTGCTTCAAATAATGTCGAAGACATTGTGGTAAAATAAATGTTTGTAGATTTATATGAATAATAATTGTTTGATAATTAAATAAGTACTTAATAAAACCATGATAGTATTGTGTGTGACAATGAGTTGGTACTTTTAGATTTAATATTAGATTTAAATGGAATGAAATCAAATAATCTTAGTTTCGATTAAAATCAATTATAATTACGGTAATTCGGTAATCTAAAAATGCAAAATGAAATCATAAATTCGGATAAAATTATAGAGCAAGACAAACTTACTCATGGTCACATACTAAAATGAAATTACGCTTCAAAGCTTTCAGCCGTGAGCCCTGCTAAAGTTTTCTAGCGTTTGAAATAGTCAATTAAAATAATATTTGTATAGAACTTACACTAACAATGCGGGCCTAAACCGTTTTAGGTATTAACAAACTAGTTTTTGAAGTATCCGTAATAACAGTCATAGTTTTCCAATGTAAACTGGATTATTCATAATTTATTTGTTAAGTAAGTTTTACGAAAATGCTTCAGATTTTGATTGTGATGATTTTTGGGTAGTTAAAAAAAAAACTTAATAAAAAATGTTAACCACGAATAAGTATTTCAATTCTTTTAGACTGATATTTTTATAATACTCATTAGGTATGTAAATACATATCAAAAAGTTTAATTAAATGAATCATCGAAACTTGAAGCATTTTCAAATAACAGAATTTTATAGTTGCCCATATTATTATGAATGTATAGTCGCTTTAAATAATCTGTAATTTATAACATCGTTTGTGAGTATTTCATAAGTTATTGCAAAATAAAATGAAAGACAAAAGTGAAATAAAATTAGTTGATAATTATTAAAAAAATGAAAAATAGAATTATGATAGCCAGTACAAGCAATCCGTTTTCAAATGCATTTATAGAAATAATAAAAATGTAAACGTTTAATGTCATGCCCCGATAATAATATCATAGAAAATGTATTTTACTGTAGAAAAATCAATATTTAAATACAATTTTTTTACTGCTCGAGACAAATGAGTTTATTTTAATCCATTTTGTCGCCCATGGTCGTTATATTCTTACTTTTCAACGTACATTCTTGAAATAAGATTATTAAAACGATTATAATGTAACTATTATAATTTTAAAAAGTATGTACTTATTAATTATTTGTTTCGTTTTTTTTGTACTATGAGTGACAAACATCATTACTGTGCCCTTTAATTGTAATAATATTGTTTGAAATACTCATTATAAAAATAATTAAAATGTGTAAATAATATTTTAAAAAGTATTAAAAATGATCATGGGCAGTATGTGTTTAGTAAAGTAATATACATCTAGTGTTCTCGCCTTAGAACAGTGTCAATAACTACTATATAAAATTGTACATACGCTTTGTATACCTACTGTCTGTTCATTTTATGTCGGAAAATAAAAATTGTAATGAATAAAAATAGTAATTTCATGACGTTATTTTATTAGCCTACAAACGTTAATTTCCCTACTGTGAGGTTTATAAATAATTAATAAAAGAAAACGAAAAGTTGTAAAAGAAAATCTTGACATAAAAAAAGTATTTTTAATTAGTTAAAAATAAACGAATAATCTGATCTGAAATCTGAAAAACAAACTGATCCAAATCAGACAACATCCGAAAAATTTATCCAACTCGAAAATGTTAGGTAGTCTAAAAGTAAAACACGCGAATAAAATGAAACTCTATTGTCGAAAGCTCAGTCGCAAATCCCCTTTTAGCGTTTAAAACGTGTACATCGTTCTCGGGGCATCAATGTGTGATCGAAATTGCAGAGTTTTCCCAATGGGATTAGAGATTTGCCGTTTGGAAAGGCAATAAAAATTGAACGAAGGAAATTACAGCTGTTTTGATACCTTTTCTGAATGTAAACCAAGTTAACTCCTACCCTTTTTCTTATGCCCTACAGGGTCCACAATGATCTAAATTATATAATTACCACCTAAGTACACATTATGGTAAAACAATAAAGATATTGAGTATTAAAAGAATAAAGTTTAAGAGTTGCAACGTCCTTAAGGGATTAACTTTATGACAGTACTAACAGCGCCCCGTGGTTTCACCCGCATAAGTCTCGATCCCGTAGAAATATCGGAATAAAAGTATCCTATATCCTAACCCAGGTCATAGTCTACCCATGTGCCAAATTTCATCTAAATCCATTCACCCATTTTGGCGTGAAAGGCTAATAAATAAACAAGCAAACTCACTTTTTAATTTATAATAATATATAAAGATAAAGATATTGCATAACTGTGTACATCAGTTCTTATTTTACACGTTAACATTAGGCTCAACAGTCTACCCATGTCGAATATGCAATAGTATTATAAGACAACAAGATTTCAAATAAATTAGAAATAGATTACAAATACGAATTACGTACGAACATTATTTTTTCTCAAAAATCTAATAAAATAATATAGTTTTGATTAGGATGATTAATCTTGAATCTACGACATAGAAGGTACTAAAAAACCACGTGGAGAATCTTAGTACCTATTTGAATTTCAACAGAAACAAAGTTAAATTTTTAGTCATCACAAATTGCACAATAAGTCATAAAAACTCCCTTTTCATTCAAAATTGGATGTTAAGAACAGACGCATAATAATTAAAAATTAACCTAAAGCATTTGCTTAAAAAAGCGTGACGTTTGGTAAAGGTTCATATTTTGTAAAATCGTCAAAAACCATAATCGCAAATGTGGAAACGCCAGTAATGAGTTCTCAGTCTTACAGGAAATGGATAATAAATTCTATCCAAAATTCCATCAAGGTAAGTAATAATGTTTTATTTTTATTTGAAATTACTGTAATCAAATGGTTTCCGTATATCCTTAAGCTTTCGTAAAAATCTTCAAATTCTTACGCATTTTTTACGTTATGAGACAATATGCAACTTAGGTTACATCATACAACTTAATTGTGTGCTCAAAGCTCTGTAACAAATCAGAGGTCCATGGGTGAATTTATAACTCTGACACCAGGTTAGTCACTAACCACACGAAAGAACAAGAGCTCTGTACCGAGATTCGAGTCTATAAAACATTTTATAAAATGAATTGGTTACGATTTCTAATGATGATTTACATTGTATTAGTATATTTATTACACGACCAAAATAAAAAAAAGGAATGTAGAGAAAACAGTAGAAAGAAAATTAAGCTCCACACCGAATCTAAATGAATACTAAAATAAACGGATACTGAAAACATTGGTGACAAATTACTGACCCAAAAATCCCAAAGGAAACTCCCAAAGAAATCAAGGTGAATCAGATTATCAGTGACCCTGATTCTATGACAAAACAACCGAGTAAGTAATCAGTGAAAACAAATGAAAAAGAAACGTATAAAATTGGTATAATTTGTCTCAGGAGGTGACAGTGTCGTGACAAACACCATTATGCTGGAGACGAAAATAAACGAAGGCCCGTTCCTAAGGTCAGATTCATTTTGATGACAACTAGGGTGGATAAAAGACTCATTTATTGGTTATCGTAGGGAATTACGGAATGTAGTCAGCGGTTGATTGGTGGGCGTCAAATTGCATTAGTATAGCCTTAATAGTTTGTGATTATGATGGGAATTGCTATCAAATCGATGACATTAAGGAAAGTAATGGTTGTGTGGTTGTGATATGTATAGTTGATACCAACAAACAAAACAGTATTCTGCTGTATGATTTGAAAAACAAATATGTAGATAAAATAGATGCAAATTAACTCCACTAGTCGTGCCCTAGTCGAAAAACATTACATAGGCCGCATTCCATGTTACGTTAAAAGTGATAATATCGCAAATCCGACCAAAGTCCAAAGAAACAATTTTTACTCAATAACCCTTATATTTTGTGACTATTAAATTTGGTCGGATACGCGATATAATCACTTTTGGCATAACTCGGAATGCGGCCATAGTCTCGGCTGTCATTAGGAGATCTTTGACAGTCGTTACGGGTAGTCAGGAGCCCAAAAGTCTGACAACCAGTCTTACCAAGGGTATATTGTGTTAAACTCAAAATCAAAGCATTTAATTCAATTAAACCATTTACAGGCACTTTTGAACCGTCAAAGAGTCGGTCAGTTAGTCAGAAAGTTGAAGCTAGTTGCCCATTCCAAAACGTAGATCTCTATGGAGAAGAACGGGCAAGAAACTCCAAGGACACTCTTTAAAATATAGATATTACAAAATCCTGGGTACATTATTCTTGTTGCTTCTATATGTGAGAACAATGTACAAAAAATAATCAAAAGCAATTATAAGCCCTGGCAGATAAGAGATAACCAGTCTCAACTGACAGCGCCCGTTCACGAACATGACGCGTGGATCAGCACCGGTTACTGGGTTGTGGACGTCAGATAAGCAGTCGCTCTATTTAAAACACTGATATTCCACTGCATCCGGTTAGACTAGAAGCCGACCCCAACACAGTTCAGAAAAAGCAAGGCAGATTAATTTTGCACTAGTCAACAAACATTCATGAGATAACTAAACTTCACATAGCAGGACAACAATAGAATTGGATTGTATTGCACTGCAAAAATGGATGATATTCCAAGCTTTTGAAAAAGGGTATTTCGAATAACATCCCGTCTCTATAAATCATTTTAATTCCTTTTGGTAAAATTTTGTTGTATTTAAAGGCTTGTGGGGAAAATGAGAACAAACCTTCATCGTTAGCGGTGGAGATCGTTTAGAACCTCATATAAAACAGGCCGAGATAGTCGTCATAACGCGACGACAATAGTGTTGACGGTGACGTGTATGGTCTAAGGTAGGAACGACTAGATAATTAATATATTTACTTATAAAGCTCGTGGCTAAGTAATAACAGCCGCACGGGTCGATCCATCAGGTTAAACTACTGCGGGTTGGTCCGTGGATGGGTGACCATCTTTACATACCGAGACTCCTCCGTGCCTCGGAAAGCACGTTAAACTGTTGGTCCCGGCTGACATTCGTGAATCTTTGACTGTTGTTACGGGTAGTCAGAAGCCCGAAAGTCTGACAACCAGTCTTACCAAGGAGTATCGTATTACCCATTTACTGGGTTGTGGAGGTCAGATAAGCAGTCGTTCCATGTAAAATACTGGTATTCAGCTGCATCCGGATGCATCCGGCTAGGCAGATGGATGGATAAAGGTATCATCTACTATTTGACTAAAGCCGATGCTATCTACTACGGTAGATAACATCGGATGCTATACGGACATCGCATTTTGTTTTTGTCAGAGATTAATTATATCTTTATCTCATCCGATGTAGTAAAAAAGTTTATATTTTTTAGTTAAATCTAGATTTTTAGGAAAAACCCTCAACATTGCTCTTCAAAGTCGGAACCTTATATGCTGAATTAAATGTTCTCTCATTTCAAGACCATTCGTTTTTAAATAATTACTTACCAAGTTGTAATGAGTTCATAACATCATCCGTTCGCCGCATCTACAACATCTTGGGCTATGAACAATTCATCAATCAAGGCGTTTCCATAATTATTTTAAAGCTCGCTCCGCTTTCTGCTCATAACTTGTCCAGTAATAGCTGTCAACTCAAACAATACATAGAAGGAGACGGTATTATAAATGACTGTCTCGCTTCAATTTGTTCTGTGGTATTGTATTATCAACTGGTATATCTCGTTAAATAATATTCTGTGTATTTAATTCAATTTAAACACCTTGTTATTGGGTTAACAATAAACCCTTTGTCTATATTTGACCTAATTTCGAATATACTTTACAATTTATATAGCCATAAGTAGTTGGTGTTGGGTTGTTGTGGGGAAGTTGGGAAGAAGAGGAAGAATGTGGGGAAGTTTGAAAGTGGCGTCCGTGATAGGAAAGTTGAAAGGAAAGGTATGGGCATGTGATGAAGAGGGAGGAGACGCATGTGACTAAAAGAGTATTGAATATAAGTTGATGGATGGAGAGGGAGAGGAAGGTCAAAGAAAAGATGGATTGATTGTGTGAGGAATGATATGAAAGAGAAGGGAGTGAATGATAGCGTGACGGTTGTTGGTGTAGGGTTGTAGGTAGCTTAGTCACATAATTTTCAACTGAAACTCTTTTTTTATGCTTGCCATAAGACATTTTTGTCGCCGACGGAACGAAATGCTGCCGTTTTAAATTAATTAACACTCAGGACTAAGTATTGTGTTTATTTTATTTTTATTTCTTACTTTGTTTTTGTTATGCTGCACTGGTTGACGTCATCATGTCTACGCCGGCTGTTACTGAAAACCAGTGCTAGGGCTCTGTCTCGCTGATCGTAGCATTATGCTGAGCGATGGCCATTTTGCGTGAATGTAACGCATATTTTCCCCCAAATTGTTCTTTTCGTGTATTTGATCTTTCTTTGCGTCATGTCTGCCGCAAGTAAACATATTTTCTTTATTTCTTTACATTTTTAAGCTATTGCATAGCTTTTATCGCGGGCTTTGAGCGCGGCGACCGAATCAAGAAATTTCGTAACGTAACGAAAATAAAACCTAACACCCCCCACTCCGCCTACCATGTAATGACGGTTCCCGTGACAACGTGATGTTGTCATGGAGGTTACAAATGCTATGCAATAGCTTTACCGCGGCAGTCCCCGAATGCCACACGTTTTTTTTTTTTAAATACGTTATACTTTTTTTATAGATGCGTAATGTTTAAGTTGGTTTTTAACAGCAAAATAAAAAACTTTTCAAAAGAGTGCACATAAGAACTATAGGTAATTAAACAATACCATATAAAATGTCTTGAAAATTTAAACTTGTGAAAGCTTCTTAGTCCCAACTGCACAGAACATAGATATGTATAATATTTTTACACAAAAATCTAGAATAGATAATTGAAGTGAAAACTTCTTTAGGCGCGTTGGGTATTTTCGAGATGGGAAAAAAGAATTGGACTCGCGATACCGTTACCGACAGCTCATTTTTGTAAACGCGATTGTGCTCTTTGTTTATATAACGTTACGGATCAATGCTATGCAAGTATTTTTATTTTAAAGGTCTTGGTTTTTTTTTTTTTGTAAACTCGGATGTGCTCTTTATTTAGATAAGGTGACGGACCAATGTTCTATAAAAGTATTTTTCTTCCACCAAGGCGATCTTGTTCAAGTTTTCACATCTGTTGGCACTTCCGGAGTGCCACTGTTTTATTTTATTTTAAACCAATATAGGTAGAATTGACACTCAAAGGACGTCTATAGACAAACCAAATCATGTACCCCAATTACCCATACCTACCTAGACCTAGTATAGGTTCTAAACGGTATAAACCGTCAGATACACCGCTACGTGTAAGATCAGCTTAGCTGCGAGATACACGCAAACCAGAGGCCCTAGTACGAACGTGCGACGTAAACATAATGTAAATTCGAACGATTTTTTTATCTAAAATAAAACCTATGGAATTTTGATTAAAACCTTTACGACAAGCATAATTGTTATCACCCATAGGTATGAATAAAGTCTTAAAACTAACTACTTTTTTATTTTTTTGCATTTAATTCTTATTTTTTTTTTTTTTGTTTGTTTTATATTATTTAAATCTCTGAGTCTATATGTTATGTTATGCCCTATCCCTTCACATTAACTAACTAATTGATTATGTTTACATACCGTGTGGTGGGACCCTGGTGATCTGCGATACAGGTATTCCTAGTGCAGACACCAGTCTCTCCCAAACTATTGTCACAGTTTTACAAGTCTGTCTAAATTATAAGATGCCATTGGTGCCGATTCTCTTGTCACAAATGCCTCTAAACTAAACTAAAAATCACCAAAATTTAGTTTATTCCTGTCAAACGACGATTTCCCATTCTGAAATAGACTAAAGTGACACAACTTAACTATATTTTAGTTTGACAGCACTAAGATGGCACTGAGATATTAGTTTAGTGAAAATGACAATTTTGCTATTCTGAATTTGACGTTTTTAACCTAAAATTTAGATTTTCTAACTAAATAGGACTATTTTTAATCGCGACTAAAAACATATGGATTAAAATTGGTTGTCATGAACTAAAATTCATACCAACACCTCGACTTCAGATGAAAAAACAGTACTGAATATTTTTTTTTTCTTTTGCTTATATCTCGAAAACGGTGTGTCCAATCGCAAAAATAATGAAAATTTCGACACCCTTTATAAAACCCTTAAACCCCTAACACTCTACATGTAGGTAATATTTTTTCTTATTTTGCACACAAAAAGTGAAAAATCCATATAAAACACGTCGAGGCTGCCCCCCCTGCGCGCCTCCGGCTCTAAAAAGATTCACGTGGTTAGGTATCACGTGTGGAGTCGCGGTTGTCAATTTCGATTTAGATGTGTCAAAATTATTTTTAAATTTAGAGAATTTATTTTGCAGAATAGCTTTGAGATTCTCATAGTCAAAAGTAAGAAATTTTAGTGATAGTTTAGTTAGTTTAGTTCGGTGTACAAGAGAATCGGCACCAGTGTTTGTAAAGAGAAAATAAATTATTTGAATTTGAATTTGATATACAAGTTATGTGCGAAGTGAGTATTTTTGTAGCGGCATCTAAAACTCCACATGTAAACTACGCATCACACTGACCGCACGCAAAATCCTGCATTGCGTCAAAGTTTGACGCGTGGCTAGCATATAATACAACATTCCGCCATTATTCATCGAGCCCACTGGACACAACACCTTTCTTGTCGGAGGATCCCCCCTTTTGTATGGAGAATAAGAAACTTTACACCCTGTTTCTCATTCTACTACTATTACAAACGCGAAAGTTTGTGAGGAGGGATGGATGTTTGTTACTCTAACGCAAAAACGCAAAAACGACTGAACGGATATTGATGAAACTTTACAGTAATACAGTATGAGTCAAACTCAAACTCAAACTCAAACTCAAATCATTTATTTCAATTAAACCATTTACAGGCACTTTTGAATTGTCAAGGAATCGGTCAGTCAGAAATAGGTATGAAGCTAGTTGCCCATTCCAAAGCGTAGTAGGTACCTATGGAGAAGAACGGGCAAGAAACTCCACGGACACTCTTTTAAATAAAAAATTGTTACAAAATATTGGTTACATCATTCATGTTGAAATTATACATGTGAGAACAATGTAGAAAGACGTGCACATGAGAAGCGTCCGTAACAAAAAGATAAAAAAGAACAATTCAAAAAAATTAAAAATAAGCCCTGGCAGCTAAGAGATAACCAGTCCCAACCGACGGCGCCCGTTCACGAACATGACGCATGGATTAGCACCATTCAGCTCAACCATTTTGAAGGGAGCTAAATGATCCAACACACGCGCCACCATCAGCGAAACATTTGAGTGAGCATGACATACTCACAGCCGCCAGGGCACATTCAAGTCAATGCAAGACATATTACCCGGCAAATAGTAACTCCCTAGTACATAGTGCTCACATAGTGTGCTATGCAATTATATAATACAAAAGAGATTGAGTTTATACAATGCAAAGATGGTCTTACAATCTTCAGCAGCTCCAACAGCATTTGCAAATGTTAATCAATTAGTTGTGGTTGTGGAGCAGGACCAGCATTGAGCCAAGCATTTTTATTTACTTGGTAAGATAAAAAAATAAACATTTAAGTTCGTAATGTCAAAAACAAAATTAAAAAAAAAGGGAAAGCAACTCTTCCAAATATTAAAATTTTAACTAGTGAGCCCAAGTGGCTGTGGAGCAGGACCAGCATTAAGCCAAGCATTTTTATCTACGATATAATCATCCAACTTATAATATGCTTGTCTACATAGTGTGCGTTTAATGCATGTTTTAAATTTCTTCTCATTTAGTTGAAGAATATCGAGTGGTATTTTATTATAACATTTTACACAGTACCACATAAAAGAAGTGTGAACTTTAGACAATCTAAAACGTGGTTGATCTAATTTATTCCTATTTCTAGTGTTAAAATTATGCCTGTCACTTATCTTACTAAAAAGGTGTAGATTTTTTCGAACATACATAATGTTTTCATATATATACTGACAAGGTACCGTCATGATGTTAATTTTCTTGAACAATTCCCTTAGAGATTCGCGTCTGCGGAGGTTGTAGATGGCTCTGACGGCCCTCTTTTGCAGAATAAAGATAGAATCAATATCTGCAGCCCGTCCCCACAGCAAAATACCGTAAGACATGATGCTATGAAAATAACTAAAATAGACCAGTCTCGCGGTATCCACGTCTGTTAGTTGGCGGATTTTCCAAACAGCGTAAGCGGCTGAACTTAACCGCCCTGCAAGTGATGTTAAGTGAGGACCCCACTGTAGTTTGGAGTCAAGCGTTATCCCCAGGAAAACTGTCTTTTCGACGAATTCTAGTGTCTCCTTATTCAATACAACGTGACATTCACTACTTCTAACATTCGGTAACGCGAATCTTATGCATTTAGTTTTCTTCTCATTTAATACCAAATTATTTACAGTAAACCAATTATGGACCGTAACCATAGCGTTATTTACGTCGTCAAGCTCCTGTGCACGTCTGTCTACTTTAAAAATCAGTGATGTGTCATCAGCAAATAACACCATTTGTGGTCGATTTTTCAGTAAATTTGGTAAATCATTTATATATACTAAAAAGAGGAATGGACCCAATATCGAGCCCTGTGGTACACCCATTTTGACTTTTAAACCCAATGAATTTACACCGTTTATTTGAACTTGCTGCAGTCTTCATTCAAATATGATTTTACTAAGCTCAGCGCAAGTTTATCCAGACCGTAATGCTCAAGTTTCAAGAGCAGTGTTTCGTGATCCACGCAATCAAATGCCTTGGATAGGTCGCAAAAGATGCCTATTGCATCTTGTGCCTCTTCCCATGCATTAAAGATGTGTTTTAATAAGGTGACACCGGCGTCGGTTGTGCAACGTCCTTTGGTGAAACCATACTGTTGATCGTGTAGGATGTTATTACGATTAAAATGATTGAGCATTTGATTTAACATTACTTTTTCAAACACCTTGCTGAAAACCGGCAAAACTGATACGGGCCTATAATTCTTAGTCCTATAATTCTTAGTCTTCTTCTTGAGTCTTTATAATGTGCACATATTGACGGTTAAAAGGTAACAGGGTATAAGCGACAAAAACTGAAACGTTCAGGAGAGCCGTTCAAAGGTTTAAATTTTTGAAAAACTGACGTGTTTTTACTGGCAGAAACTGCCATAAACGCCAAAAAAGTCATCGTAGAGCCATGGGAGTAAGCGCATTCAAAAGAGCGGAAAATTTTACATAGGATGGCATATACCTATAACTCATTTTTGACCAAAATGTCGCTTATGCCCTACTTCCTTTTTATCGGCGATATCGAAATGAGGGAATCTATGCTTAATTTTAAAGACAGAAAAAATATTTTAAAAAAATCTAAATATTTTTTTATACTTTTTATGGAATTAAAAAAAATTGTAACAAAACTGTGTAACTTTTAAACTGAATCAGTTATCGCGATGAAACAAACTCCATAATGATTGGAAGTAAGTAGGCGTCCACATAAAATTAAAATTGAGAAAAAAACTACCCTCAATTGAAAATAAACATGTTTTTTTTTGTAAAAATCTGTATTTTTTTCATAATTTTTTACAATAATTGTAAAATTTATAAATAAGATGCCCAACAGAAAAAAAAAATTGATTAAAAAAAAAATTTAAAAAATTTGACCATTTTTCCGTCGATAAAATTAAATAATAAATTCATTTATTTCAGGTAAAAAATAACACCCATAGCCAAACACAAATTAATAAATTAGATCAATAAAATAAAATACAATAAAATCCTAGATCAATTAAACATAGATTAAGCATTAAGCATAGATTAAGCATAGATTCCCCTCATTTTGATATGTGCAAATTATGAAGACTCACACTGTATAGCTTACATCAGAATAACATATAGGCTACAATTTTTAAAGTTGTGTGGGCGAAGCCGTGGGCAAAAGCTGGTTCCTCTACTTATATACTTTCAATGTTAAAATCGTTCGAATTACTTTAGTACTCCGCTCATTCACGCTAGGCCTACAGTACATCCATAGTCATAGGCGTACATCTCAGATTATGACTACGCACTAGAACAAAGCGGCTCAACGCGGGCTGTGACAACATCATGTATTGTTGTTTATACGGGATAATGTTCACAATATTGTGAGGGATTGTGATTTCTTCTTCTATTTTTCATGTAGGTATTTGTGCTTTTGAAGGAGTTTGGTATAAAAACGGAAATTATACATGCAGCGTATAGAAAAGAAACTGGGCGTATCGTACACCCCGAAACTGACTAAAAGCTCGATTTTGAACGCGCTTGAATTGGGGTTTGGTATGTTTTATTTGTTTGGAATCGCTTACTGTTTTCTTATGGCACAAAATTGTATACATTTTGTTTTATTTCTAACTTCAATAATTCCACTATTTACATACGATTATACGCAAATTATCAAATACTAAACCACCGAATAGGTATGGATTCCATATTTTTTTTTTCTAAAATTGCTTTATTCCTATAGAAAGTGGGCAACGTCGCAAATAAATGTCAAATATTTCGCTGTTTTGATTAATTTGGCAATACTACTGTATGGAATAAGAAATATAGCTAACTAGCGAACTAAAATATTAATAATAAATTGCAATAATAACACTGATGTTGATGTTGTAACCGTTTTAGGTGTAAAAAAGGCATTTGGAAAGTTTCCAAATACTTTTTTTACATCTAAAACAAAATATTTGGAGTTACGATATTAATTATTTCATTTCATAATCAATTTTTTTTTTTTATCTTCATTGCTAAAAAAACATTTAAAAGCGTTTACATTGGCCCCAAACTAGGCAAGCCTATATTTTGGGCACCAATATGGAGGTTTTACCATTAAACATTTATTTCAGTTTCCTAGTTAGCCACATTTCTTAATTCCATACAGTAATGTTGCCAACTTTATCAAAACGGGTAAATATTTGACAGCTATTTACGATGTTGCCAACTTTTAGGATAAACCCTCTTAATCGCATGTCCCTTGGTGCAGACAGCCCCATAAGCGTCAACGTCAAACGGCCGTCAAACTCCGCTGCCCAATTTGCACGATTAAACGTGACCAATATCACTGCAGACTCTTGCAAGCGCTTTGTTGGTTCACGATCCAATTTACTGTGAATAACGTTCATAAATGACTTGCTACAGTTTCCGTTCTGCATTAGTTTCATCATATATCAAGGCTGCTTCTGTTATTAAATGGTTTGTAAAGCGTTAGTTCCGTATTTTAGAAACTTTAGTTAGATTCATATGTAAAACTTGGTGTTTTCTAAGCTTAACATAAAAAGGATATCAATGAGTATCTAGACGAAAAGTTATAATTTTTTGACATTTTAATTTTTTTGTTCGATATTTTTAATTTGTTAATTAATTAAATGATTATAAAAAAATGAATTTTAATGTTTTTATGTAATTTAATGTATTGTATGATAAATAATGATAATTGAATGAAATAACAATGAGTAATGTTTTTAAGTATCTATTAATTTCTAATTGTTACAATTTTGTTTTATTTTTTAATGTAAATGTTTTGTTTAAATTATTACTAATTAATTTATAATCAGAATATTTGTGCGCCGTTGACGGCAAGACATAGCGTTCATTTTTATTATTATTAACATCTGTACTTTTTTTGTTTACCTGTGTTCTACAAATAAAAATATTTGAATTTGAATTTGGAATTGGAAAAATCACTGTTCCGTTTCCGACGTGAGATTTTTCAATCTCCTATGTCAGTTTTCCCATCGTGTACGGTGTGTGTAGGTGAAAAACCGCTCATGAAAATTCTGGCCCATCTATACGAAACAGGCACCGTTTCGTCGAGCCCATTTTCTACTAAATAAACTTCTTATTATAAAAACACCAGACATAATATATCAGCCGGGTCTAAACAGACCCTCTTTTGATGCGTACGATTGCGAAAAACATCAGGAAAGCAAAAAATAACGTAATGGGGCCCTATTACGCGGCCAACTGGCGTTGAAAAATATTATGGAAAAAAATGCCGACCAGAAGAACTCTACTTTATTTTACACGGCTGTGTAAATAACTGTATCTTGCTGAAAAATTTAGGCTAATTGGGAAATATGTTGGTATATTTATAGATATGCAACATTTCCATTCATTAGTACTTAGCTCGCCACGACTAGCGACAAAAGTCGATTGACACTGCAACTTTTACACTTCGAAATTTTATATTTCAACATTTCATAAAAAAGCTTAGACTTTTAATTTTACTTCTGTTCCGATTTTAATTAAATGTTTAGCACAATAAATAAGATTTAAAAAACTGATCGAATCATGTCGCTGATTGTGCCTATATCTTTTATATTTTTGAAGTGAAAACATCTTTAGGCGCATTGGGCATTTTTGAGATGGGACTAAACCATTGATTTCGCGACACTATTATGGAATTTACCGACACCGTGGAGTAAAAGACATGAACGCGTTGATTACCGCGGTGTCGATTTTTAAGCTATTGCATAGCTTTTATCGCGGGCTTTGAGCGCGGTGACCGAATCAAGAAATTCCGTAACGTAACGAAAATAAAACCTAATACCCCCCACTCCGCCTACCATGTAAAGACGGTTCCCATGACAACGTGATGTTGTCATGGGAACGTAATTTTTTTTTATGTCATCACGTCGTCAATCCAAGTGTGGCATTGACAAATAGGAAGTATGGAGGTTATAAATGCTATGCAATAGCTTTACCGCGGCAGTCCCCGAGTGCCACACGTTTATTTTCTTTTTCAAGTTTTCACTTTTGTCGGCACTCCCGGAGTGCCACTGTTTTTTTTTTATACTATCCTAGTACCTTGTATTTGTGCTATCCTCTACATTTTTATACTATCCTTGTATTTATGGCATTGCAGTGCACTTGAATTATTCGAAGATATAGACTATCTAAGCCAACGAACACTTCACTTTACTTCGAGTCTTCACCTGGCACTCTCTTGCTCGCTCTATACCTAGGAAATGTAAAAGAGAGAGAAAGAGACGGTAAAATCCTTCTGTGTGGTATAAAAGAATAGTTACCTAGATAATAAACCAAACACTCGGCTGAAATTGACATGTTCACAGTTAAGTCTGTCCTTAAGATCAAACCAAGCAGTACAATAGAACATTGTCGCCGCTGACGTATATTCAAAGCATTTGTGACTATAACAGGACACCTTTGGTCTCAAAACTACAGATACCATTATGCCCGATGTGCCTAGGGTAGGGACGGGACGGTTGTAGTAAATTATACGATACGCCCTATTGTTCGCGAAATGAACATGTGACAGGGTAGGGAATGATGGAGGTGGAGGGCAGTAGGGTAACTAACGTGTTTGAGAAAGTACAATGGCGCCCATGGGCATGTGCCCGCCTGTATATTTCTAAATATTCATGATAAATGATAAATGATTTTATTTCTGTAAGTAGGTTTGTACAAACCCTTTTACACGTCAATCATATTTTAAAACTAGATGAGGTCGGCGTTTCCTATCTGACTACTCTGAGAAGAAAGGCCGAAACAAACTCAGAGGTCGCAGTCTCTTTTAAAGTCCAGACATAATCTTGGTCAGATCATGTGAAGGCCATGTGGATTGGTGTCTGAAGTGGTCTTTTGAGGAAAGCACCACACAGATTGAGAGGGCCTGTTCAGTCAGTGCACGCATTAGTCAGTTATCGTGCAGCTCAACTCAGAATTTAAGGAGCTCAACGATTCGACGAACAATACCAAAAAAAGGACATTTGGGTAGGCCACTTAAATTACTCAAACTGTCAGACCATGATTAGAACTAACTGAGAAAAAATTAAAACCATGAAAAATAACTTTAAAAGGGGGGTGCATCTTATTTCTTTTTTTTTTCTTGTTCTCCCTATAGTTTTATGGACTTACACTTGTGTTTTTTTAAATAAACACAGATGTTGTTTAGAAATAAATGTTTTAACCTCCGTTTAATTGCATAGTGACAAATTTTAATAAAAATGTTAGTTAATCCGATGAAAAAGGTGACTCATAGGCTTTTAGAAATAATAAACAGAATTCAAATCACGCCAATAACATCGGAGATAAATGGCAAACGCTAATCAAAACATAAAAAATTTAAAAGTTATTTTTCGAAAAAAAAACAAAAAAATACGGGCGCCCCACATGCCCATGGGCGACATTGTATGTACTGGCAGCTTCATTAGTTGTACTCGCGAAAAAAACTTTTTTAAAAAGGGGGACACTACTATTTACAGTCAGTAAACAAGTTAGTTTCTGAAACTATTTATCAAAAGAATCTGGAATTTTAGCTTGAAATAAGCATCTAGGTACTTCACTTATAACTAAAGACAAAATTTTAATACTGAAAGATTTCTACGGCGCGAAGTCAACAATGAAGAAAACCAAGGTGAAACAAAGTGACATTTCTTATGTCACTGTCTTCGTAGAGTAGATATACAAATCATCATCATCATCTGCCTAGCCTTTTCCCAACTATGTTGGGGTCGGCTTCTAGTCTAACCAGATGCAGCTGAATACCAGTATTTTACATGGAGCGACTGCCTATCTGACCTCCACAACCTAGTGACTAGATAACACGATACCCCTTGGTAAGACTGGTTGTCAGACTTTTTGGGCTTCTAACTACCCGTAACGACTGTCAAAGATCTACAAATGACAGCCGGGACCAACGGCTTAACGTGCTTTCCGAGGCACGGAGGGGACTTGGTATGTAAATATGGTCACCCATCCACGGACCAACCGCGGCAAGCGTAGCTTAACCTGATCGATCGACACGTGCAGCTGTTATTACTTAGCCACAAGCCCCTCATATACAAATCATCATGCTAAGTGATTATTTTTATACTTCATCGTTTACATTCATTTTAAGTCGGTTCTGTCTTGAAACAGCTAGGAAAACGTTACATGGTAATAAATACCAATAAATGTAATGTAAAACTAAATAATAACTGTAATACCATGTCATTCATGATTTTGTATTTGGAAAACTCGAAATCTTTTATGTGTAACATCTTTTCTCTTGACTTCCAGCAATCTGTGGGAGTGATTTCGTAAAAAGAAAAAAAAAATCATCACCAAATCTGTTCAATCAAACATACAGCTACACATGAAAAATATAACATACAACGTAAGGAATAAAAACAAATCCAGTTACAATCAGCGCGCGCTCGCACTAATTATGGCAAAAAAACAATATTGGTTGAAGGAGCACGGCTTACCGGACTTCAACAGTTTACCGGAGGATATAAAAAAATGTGACAATATAAACACATTCAAGCACAGATTAAGGCAATACACCACAACATTTGAAGTAACATAAAACAGACTATGCTAAATATACTAATATAATGTCTCCAACACCCTAGAGGTAACTAACGAATGTTAATCTTCTTCTTAATATATATAAATTACGTGTCACGTTGTTTGTCCGCGATGGACTCCTAAACTACTTAACCGATGTTAATCAAATTTGCACACCGTGTGCAGTTTGATCCAACTTGAAATTTAGGAAAAAAAAAGATATGAACAAAAATCATGTTTTTATAAATTATGGTAGGGGAGTAAGTGATGAAGATGGTCTACTCCAAACACTTATATGGCAAAACAACGTTTGCAGGGTCAGCTAGTAGTACTATATATCTCACTTTATATCTCATAAAAGCGAACTACTAGTTTTTAAGTTCTTATGAGAAATAAAGTTCTTTAAACCCAAAAGGAACGGAAGTGTGTAACAGGAAGTCGGGGAAGCGCGCGCTATTTGATTTGGCCAATGAGCGCTCACGGTGCTAGAGTTGGCCGTCAGATGGTACCAACCCATTTCTTTTTAAATAATTAATGGAAAACCAAACTAAAGAGTACCTACATCCAAATATCTGTTAACATTGCTGTGAACATTCCTTAATGGTTACGTATGTATGTATACGTGGTTGGTATGGTAGGTACTTACCCAAATACAACTTCTGTATCGTAAATGTACAATGACACAAGCTCATAAACATGAAACCATTGTTACACTTTCTTGTGTGTAAAAGTTAATAAAACTTATGTTTGTTTGTAAATAAGGTGCAAGTACAAACATCATAATAGAAGATTTCTATACTCCGTACCACCTTTAACTAAACCTTTTTTACAGTCCGTTCAACCGATTTTGACTTCTATTGCGTTGGTCGCATGACAAATGGCAGCTGCAGTAAACAGTTGGCTTGTAACCACTTTTTTTGCTTTTAATGCCATCCTTATTCCTACGGTATAGAAGTCAAAATCGGTTGAACGGACTGTAAAAAAGGTTTGTTTAAATGTCTAATCTTATTTCAAACGGTGTATAATTAGGTATGGAGGTACAACAGAAGAAAGGAAGCATAACTTATTATGATTTAAAACTTCGAAGAATGTTGGTATGTATGCCGTGAGGTGAAACAAAAAAGAGAAATGCGTCGTATTCTTCAACTAACAGAGGTCAATTTCAAAACCACCTCACAACCTCTCTCTCGTGGCATACGAGATATGATTGCACAAAGGTTGAACAGTTGATCGCATTCAATTAATTCGCGAATAAGTGAAGTAGTACCTGGGCGACTGAGCTCTGCTCTGGTGAAAATAGAGAATTCTCTTTTAATAGTATAGGACGGGTATGCTGAAATGGTTTGGGCATGTTGAAAGGATGAATGAAAGGCAACTAACAAAATATATTTACAAGGTTGATGTGAAGGGCCGGTCGGGGACGCCCTAGGAGGACATTTACTGACCTTATTAGTGATGTTCTTCAAAAAAGCCAGGTGCATAGTACTCGCAACCGGCGTGCGTGTGTGATCAGATGTATGAACGTAAACGAGGCAAAAGGAGTATGTAAGGATCGTAGCAGGTGGCGTTCTATAGTTTCTGCCTACCCCCATGGGAAGAAGGCGTGAGTTTATGTATGTATGTAGTATTAGAAAGTTCATAGTAATTCCATG
Organism: Agrochola lychnidis; assembly: GCA_963680765.1. Taxonomy (NCBI): domain Eukaryota; kingdom Metazoa; phylum Arthropoda; class Insecta; order Lepidoptera; family Noctuidae; genus Agrochola; species Agrochola lychnidis. Next base: position 4,061,411 of record OY796856.1, on the reverse strand, counting down.
GATAGTACATATTAATTCCATGCTGCTGTGATATTAGGTACTTACTAATTCCATGTTCCCGTATTTATAGTATACTGTCTATGTTCCATGCTGCCATGTCATTATTCTAAGGTAGCCATCTTGTTCTAAACTTTGGGCGACCGAGCCCTGCTCGGGTGAAAATACTGAGAAAATGAATTTTCCCAGATTAGCGAGATCGATTTTTACCCGCGTAAACCCCTATATTGTAACTTTCATCGAAATCGTTAGAGCCGTTTTCGAGAACGCGATAAAAAAAACAGTGGCACTCCGGGAGTGCCGACAGAAGTGAAAACTTGAAAAAGAATCGACACCGCGGTAATCAACGCATTGATGTCTTTTTAATGGTCAAAAGCTGGTGTCGTCACAGTGTCGCGAAATCAATCGTTTAGTTCCATCTTAAAAATACCCAACGCGCCTAAAGAAGTTTTCACTTAAAAAATATATATGTATACAAATATTACTCATTTAATATTATAGGATAAAAAAATAAATAGTTCCTAATTGTTTAACCCAAGCTATAGCAGCTATAAGGTTCCTGAATGATTAAAAGAGGAGTTTCATAATAGTGGATTATTATGGCACTTGTAAGGCACAAACTTACACTTACTTTTAGGAAAATATGGGAATTATCACCGTCATCATCATCATCATCACCATCATTCTCCTGCTTTTATTACAATTTAGTTGGGGTCGGCGAAGCATATATTTTTCATCCATGCTTCATAATATAAAAATAATAAAAATGCTTTCAGTTTTCTAAGAAAATAAAATGATATTTCCTTCAAGTAGTTGATTATGATAGCTGTATTGTTTGAAATAACTTTTACTGAAACAAATATCTCTACTTCACAGCCCGTTTTAAGTTCTAAGTGTGACAGTGCAACTCTGGAAACAGACTGCATCAATTTTAAAATCATACAGTTGCAATCACAGATATAGATATAACTAGATAACGCAAGAGCAACTACTTAGCATTTTCGTGCCCAACTTACGTACAATAATCGTAAGCTGCTACTTTCGCGCTCAGTCTGCATCGGTGCTACGCTTGTCGGAAGTCAGTTAAAAAACGTTTCTTAGTGCTTGTGACGTCATAGTAGTCAAAAAATGGCACGCTTGGTTTTCATACAGATCGAGATACTTGCGTTATCTAGGTCTATCTATATATGTGGTTGCAACAGTTTGAAAAATACTTCAAAAATATGCTAGGGAGGGGGTGGATACTAAGATAAGAGCTAATAGACCAAGCCTTATGGAAGAAGGGCAAAGGCTTTACGGCAAACATGTGATGTTGGCCCTAAATATATAAAATTATGAGGATAATTATATCTAAATTCTATTGCCACCGTGATGTCTGTGAAGAAATTTATATTTATAATTTATTTTAAGCATTGTTCTCATGTAACAGATTTTGTGTCTTTTTTGAGAATCTTTAAACCTAAATGCTAATAGGCTAATTAAGTCAAAAACTGATTCTTTGTTCAGTCATTTTTCGCTGGCATAACTCTTGGTAGAAAAACGAATATTTTGAATATATTATTACCCTCCTATAGCTCTGCTCCTCCTTTCGAATATAAGCAGCAGTTTTTTATACATCTAATGTCGGGAGCTAGGCTGCACCACGGTAATCGAGCCTCGTTCGATACAACTACCACTTTCTTTTACCAACCACCCACGCAACACTAGACCTTAACTTGGCTACATACAGTCCAATCTAGTCGCAAAACATTCTTCAATAACTTTGTCCGATATAAGTCAACAAAGTTTACGATGCAGTTCCTCCACGCGATTTCAAATCTTACTACTATCAATATAAGGTAGTTCGAAGGTGTAATAAGTTGACGTGATATCATGTGCCGCCGTTGCAATTAGCGCATCGTCGTTCCCATTCTGTTATTGCAAGTGGACGCTTCAGCGCCATCATGGCATCCTTATAATTTATGCAGGCTGTTCGTATAGGCTTTTAATTTCAATATCAATTTTATTATAATAGGGGCTGTGGAAGAAGAATGTATGATTAGGATTGTAAAGGAACGTGTGTGTTAAGTATAAAACACCTAATTTCCTCAGACTTCCTTATCATTTCTGGATTTATGTACCTAGATACGCTCAGTGCAGAATATTATAGTAAACAAACAAACACTAATTCTAAAAACTATATTTTCGAAATCAGAATCTTTTCGACATTTCGTAGCAATTTTTTTAAGCTATTGCATAGCTTTTATCGCGGGCTTTGAGCGCGGCGACCGAATCAAGAAATTCCGTAACGAAAATAAAACCTAACACCCCCCACTCCGCCTACCATGTAATGACGGTTCCCATGACAACGTGATGTTGTCATGGAGGTTACAAATGCTATGCAATAGCTTTACCGCGGCAGTCCCCGAGTGCCACACGTTTCTTTTTTAACCGACTTCTAAAAGGAGGAGGTTATCAATTCGGATGTTTATATTTTATTTATTTTTTTACTTTCTATGTACTGTTGTGACTTCGCTACGATTTTATTTTATAGTATAGATATATCTATCTAAGTTATCTTCTATTCGGCTTTGATCTTCCCAGAAATTCAACCAAGAACTGTTGCACTGTTGCTACTTTGGCTTCCCAAGAAACCCTGAGCTGCTTTTATTTTTCGTCTGCGATTCTCTCTCCAACACGTATATGCTCCAATGGATAATTGGTCTTTCAGCAAACCGATCCAGCCTACTGCCACTTTGAATTGCTGATTTTTGCAAATAGGTATAATTTTAAACTACTTCAAGCTGTGTTTCGCTCATAAATTAAAAAAAAAAAACAATTGAAGTACAGAGTATGTGACACTTTCGTCCATTTTTTTCCAATTTAATAGTATATCTTTTCCACACGTGGCCTGATTACTCCTGTTATAAACCACTATAGGCATATTAATTTTAACCCATAATTTTATTTATTTGATTTACACGGCTTAAGAAATCAGTTACATAAATCAAAGTATATATATTAAGTAAAAAAATAACACATAAACGAATAACAACAATTAAATACTATTATTCTCACAAAATCTCAGAATCTCTCTTATTCTCTCAGAATCGGTCGAAGTGGCGGTGCTTGGGGGAGGCCTATGTCTAGCAGTGGACGTCTTTTGGCTGAAATGATGATGATGATGATGATTCTCACAAAAATGTAGGCATATAATCATTAAATTGGTGAATTTATTATCGAACAAATCGCAGTCCGGGCTGGCTTCCACAAGCTTATTTAGTGCAGTCAACACGCGCGGTACGGGAGACGCAGTACGGGCTGCTATCCGACACGAAGGCACGCCTAGCAGTCGATGCTTTACCCACAACTACATTATCTGTATTAGCCAAGCCAAACAGCCTATTAAATTATTAATTTTGATTCAATTTCCCACATCTAGTATAATTAAATTATGCTCAGGCAAATTAATGATACCCGCGCTAATTATGTTCAAAATATGTGGTCAATTAAAATAATGTTAGTATGAGCGAATCATCAATTTCAACCCGATAACATTAATCTGTTTGCCACGTGAAATCTTGAAATGGCTGAAAATCTATCCTGAAAAATCCAGGTATTGACACAGAAAGAGAGGCAACATCTAGGTGAACATAACTGTAGGTAATTAGCGCTGTGTGACCTGATTTGCACTTTATTGTGTCGTTTCAAGAGTCGCTTTTTATTTAAATAATTTTGCAGAGTGAACCATCAGTTTTCATCTGTGGTATTGGTCTTACCATTTAAGACAGCAACTTTTTTTTTAAATTATATTTTGATTTGGGACTTTTATAACCGCAATGCGTACGACAGTCCCATCATACCCTAACCCAATAATAATAAAATACACTGCTATTACATTTGGGCCATAAACCTGAACAGACTCTTCGCATCATCACCATTTGGTTGAGATAAAATTTTATGAAATGTGCCTAAATCAAGTCGGTTCAACCTCAAGGCCCCAAACACATCATTTCTATCAGACTCATATCGAACACAGTCCATCAATAAGTGATGTAAGTCTCCCACAACTCCACACTCCACACAATTAGGCGAGTTAATTTTTTTCATCATGAAAGCAAACTTATTACATGGAATGTGTCCAGATCTGAGTCTATGAGCTGTAACAACCAATTTCCTACTTAAATTACTATTAATAAACCAGGGCACACGGAAAGGCTGACCCTGTATGGTTTTATACCAAATTCCTTTTTCCTATGAACGTTTATCAAAATACTCCTTCCAATTACTGTAACACTTATTTTTAAATTTAGGTAGAACATCTGCATAATCTAACGTTATATTAGTTTCCTTTCCATTTTTATCTGCATATTTTGGCAGCATGCCAGCCTTTTCATTGCCCTGTATCCCAATATGCGATGAAACCCACTACAGTCTTAATTTAACACCCTTTATAATTAATAAATCGATCAAGTTAAAAAAAGACAGCAACTTTTATCAACTCTAAAAGTGCCCATTTAGCTTTATGCAAAATAAAATATTTTAATTTTAAATACTAAAGTGGATGAAGCTTCTCTTTTTGAGTAGGTTTTTATGAGGATTTTTTTTTGATTTCAAACTTTATGGTTTTTAGCCACCTTTTTAAAGTCATAATTAAATATTTTAATAATTCATCATCATCTACCTAGCCTTTTTAACTATGTTGGTTTCAGCTTCTATTCTGACCGAATGCAGCTGAATACTAATATTTTACATGAATCGAATGTAATATCTTTTGTTAATTAGCAAGTAAGTACTAACTTTTATTTCGTACTAGTTCTTCTCCACTGGATTATTGGATTCCGCTATCCGATAGATAGCAGTGGTAACGGCCGCGACTTACGAGTTGTAGGTCGTAGGTTCGAACCCAGACAGGCGCTTTACTTTGTGTAAATTATTTCATCACCACTGCTCTCAAAACGGTGAAGGAAAACATCGTGAGGAAACCGGCATTCCTAGAACCGAAAATTCGAGGATATGTGACATCTACCAACCCGCACTGGGCCCGCGTGGTGGATTATGGCCCACTCCCTCTCACAGAGAGGAAGCCTGTGTCCCAGCAGTGGGAACATTTACAGGCTGATGATGATGATGATGATCCAAATCCAATAGATACCAACATAGTTATCTAATATCACCAATATAGATCGGTCGTTGTCCCCTTTTTTTTTTGGGTGGATTATTATCAAATAACTTCTCCCGCTCTGGGTGGAGCAGGAGGACGTGTCAGACTCTTACTGACTAAAATCCACCCGTGTTCCTTCAGTTGCTATGTTGCAGGGGGCCACGATCTCCCTTTCGGACTTCTTCGCAACTCCGGCAGGCATCGGCCCTAGCGGGCCCCGTCAGTTCTACTGACATCTCTTTGAGGCGCGCGTGGAACACAACGCGCCGTCGACCCGGGCCTGGTCCTTATCGGACGGCAAGCTACCCATTGCTTTGCTCACCGTCCGCAAGCCCACGCCTACGGTGGCTGGAAATCGACCTGCAATTCCCGGGTCGTAGTCCCCTGAGATTGTATAATAGTCGACGTCCGGTAATGTACTCCTGAGTGCTAAGGAAAGGATACCTAACATATTAGGAAGGTTTGTTTTTTTGCAAAATTGTTAGGTACCTATACCTAAACTACCTACCAATTTTTAAACACCTATTTCAAAATACAAATTTCTTCGCTATCATTATCATCATCATATAGCAGTCCACTGCTGGACATAGGCCTCTCCAATTGCACGCCATTCAGCTTGATTCTCGGCAACTCTCATCCAGCTGCTACCAGCCACCCTGCGAAGGTCATCACTCCACCTAGCCTGAGGGCGTCCTACCTTACGTTTGCCAATTCGCGGTCTCCACTCAAAAACACGTGTACGCCAACGGTCATCGGTTCTACGGCTAATATGGCCGGCCCACCGCCACTTCAGCTTGCTAATTCTGTGAGCTATGTCGATAACTTTAGTTCTCTGCCGGATCACTTCGTTCTGGATTCGATCCCTTCCACATTATCATTACTTTGCACAAAAGATGTCCATTATAGGCCAAAAAGATAACTAATATTAGGAAGGCATTTTTTTATTTTTTTCAATGAAAACTTCTTTAGACGCGTTGGGCATTTACCGACACCGTGGAGTAAAAGACATCAACGCATTGATTACCGCGGTACCGATTTTTTTTCAAATTTTCACTTCTGTCGGCACTGTTTTTTTAAGTAGAATTTTTTTATGACTAAACTCTGCTCCGAACGCTATGTTCATGATCATTTTGCCTAATAAACTTTAATTATAATAATGGCTGTTTGAACAGTAAATACACAAACTTACGCCATTATCTAAAGACGCACACAACAGAACGCCCGCGCGCGCCGTGCCGGTGTCTTACATACTCACCCTTTTACTTCAATACTCAATACTTTATTTGCCAACATAATACATATATGACGAGACAAGTGCAGGTACTACGCAGTCGACCTTTAACTAAAGTAACAATCAATCTGCCTAGCCTTTTCCCAACTATATTGGGGTCGGCTTCCAGTCTAGCCAGATGCAGCTGAATACCAGTGTTTTACACAGAGCGACTGCCTATCTGACCTCCACAACCCAGTAACAGGGTAATACGATACCCCTTGGTAAGACTGGTTGTCAGACTTTCGGGCTTCTGACGACCCGTAATGACTGTCAAAGATCCACGAATGACAGCCGGGACCAACGGCTTGACGTGCTTTCCGAGGCACGGAGGAGTCTCGGTATGTAGAAATCATCATCATCAGCCTATAAATGTTCCCACTGCTGGGACACAGGCCTACTCTCTGTGAGAGGGAGCGGGCCGTAATCTACCACGCGGGCCCAGTGCGGGTTGATAGATGTCACATGTCTTCGAATTTTTGGTTCTAAGTTCAAGAGCAGTGGTGGCCCAATGGTAACGGCCGCGACTTACGAGTTGTATGTAGAAATGGTACCATATTATGCTAGTGAAAATTAATGAAAGTAACACTAATAGAACTAACCGCTATCCACTAAAACATCAATTAAATCCAAAATGTAACTAAAACCGCTAAACCACTTTCATAATCGCGTGCTCGCGTCAACATGTGATCGGTTTTCATAATAACCGCACGGAACGCTAAAAGCATATTGGAACATGCGGAACCGCTCTCGCTTGCAACCGGACATCGATTATGTTAATACGGTCATTAAATTGCAAATATCCTACGTGGCCGATTTATAACTTTGTCTCGAGCGACTAACGATAGTGATGACAATCGCTTTGTTTGTCTTCGAGATTGGCTTTATGGAAGTTTTAAAGAAATTCATTTTTCGGCTACTGGATAAAAAATTTCGTTAAAAAATCTACGAAGGCTGCGAAATCTGCATGTATGTCTTCAATTCACTCTCTCCGCGCTTAAGGTTACGCTAGTCGATCATTCTTCCATACAAACGTAGTATGGTGATTTGTCGTATATTTTTCAGCGACACACATTCACACGCACAGATATACACATAACTCTGTTGTATTTTTACCGTTTTTTTGTAGTTAATAAGTTTTATCTATGTTTTAACTGATAAATTTAACCAAATATGTTTTATCACATGACACTTGACTGTCAACTATGTAGCGACACTTCTCCACAATGTTGTAAGAGCAATAATAGAGCCCATGGCTGAACGCTGGCCCCCAAAATACAGGTCCAGGCCTAGTTTGGGGGTTAGGATCAGATTCTTGGCTATACATTTGTGTGCTATATTATTACGACCTACTTGTTTCTAACTTGTATTTTAAGTGTCAAATAAATGTTTTTTTTTTTTTTTTTTTTTATATTTGACAGTGTACGTTCAAAACTAAAAATTATATCAATTTATATGGTAATCATCTAGCCCTATATGGAAGCAAAATTGAAAACAATTGGCTTGGAAGTTGTGAGCGTCGAAATTTCCATATTTCAACATTAATTTTAACTTATCTTTGGGCGTAAATAATAAACTTAGGCAGTAAAAAAATGTCTAAACAGAAACCGTATAGGGATGGATAATTTATTCAAAAATTCAAATAATTTTATTTTGCAGTAGTTTTTCCATATTATCTATACACTCAAAAGTCTGTTCGTGAAATTTTACGCGCTCGTTATAAATCATCGTCTATTGCACTTAATAAATAAATAAACGAACAAAAACTAGATAGATAAATATAATTAAATAAAACTAAATAAATTAATAATTAGACTAAATAGCATGCATATTACGCCCATGTCACGCCCACCAACGAGTTCGAGCCGTCGACTAGTGCAACCTTAACGCTCTCTTGGACGCTAAACCTTACTCAACTGACTGTGATGTGTCATTCGCGGACGAATGGAAGACGATCATGTTAGTGTGTCTGAAGTTCTATGAGCTGAATTTATGATTGTATGTCTAATTTTATCTTTAGCTAATGTAATTGGCAGATTATCATTTTATCTAGTTAGGTACTGTAGAGCCTTTTATCTGCATGGTTTTAGCATGCAATCTCCATAAGTCTGTTAGAAGTTGACATATGGAATAATTACGAGACAAGGCGTTATTTTGGATTAAGAATAGAAGAAAAATAATAGGAGTCAGTTTAGAAGAGCTGATATGTGGTTGTTATGATATAAAAAAGGAAAACAAAAAAACAGTGGCACTCCGGGAGTGCTAACAGAAGTGAAAACTTGAAAAAAAATGGTTGTCTATAAAGTTGGTTCACGGACGATAATTTTAGGCGATAACGTCACAAACCGAACGCTTATGCTTATGCTGATCGTGCCTCTCTATCGCTTGTTCTGCGCTCTCGCTTGCACGCTCGGCTTAGACGAAACGTGACACTTTTTCGTGCGTGCAGCCGGCGTACATCGTTTTATAAGACGTTATCACGTCAAAAATCGGCACCGCAGTAATGTCTTTTTAATGGTCACAAGCTGGTGTCGTCACAGTGTCGTGAAATCAATGGTAAACCATTGATTTCACGACACCGTGACCAAGAAAGTCCCATTTCAAAAATGCCCAACGCGCCTAAAGAAGCTTTCACTTCAAAAATCCGTGGAATACTATTTATTTTATCTGAAAGATACCTAATTCTGTTTAATTGAAGTACCTTTCCCACAATACTTAATAACTATAATCTCCAATGTAAGGTTTAATAAGGTTTTCTTCTTTAAGTGTGGTTGGTGATTAACCTGGTGTCAGAGTTTTAAAGCCACCCATGGGCCTCTGAATTGGCTTCACATACCGTCGAGAAATATCTCTCAGGTATGGCCGGTTTAGTACGGTGAATTTATTTTGTAGTCTAAGATAGTGAACTCCTCGCCAAAAGCAATCGTAAAGTAGCCGAAGTAAGAATCCTTTACCGTTCAAAGAGGATTGAATCCATCATTATAGTGATCTTTCAGACTGCCATGTTCATATTTAGGAGTCTACGTTTTTTTTCTTTTTAACCCCTGATGTATAAAGAAGACTTTTGTCTGCGCTGACTTTAGTAAAAAAGAAAATTAAATGCCAAACGATTACCGCCAGTATCGGCCTCTATACTATGTTCTATTTTAATTGACCGCCACTTCGGTTCGCACTTCAACAGAGTGCTGTGTCCCGGCAACGAATTGTTGGCTCAGACCCAACACACTAATGACGCTTGTTGCTTCCCTACCCGTAACATGAGTTGGTAGAAGAATATTCGATGTTGAGTAAAATTGCTTTTCATCCCATACCTACATAGTTCGAACGATAATAAATGAAAATGGTGTTATATTGCATATCTTGCATGTCTTAGGTATTTTATTTGAAAAAAACCATCAATCTGATTTCCAGCCACCTTAAGCGCGGGCTTGCGGACGTTGAGCAATGGGTAGCTCGCCGTCCGATAAGGACCAAGCCCGGGTCGACGGCGCGTTGTGTTCCACGCGCACCTCAAAGAGATGTCAGCAGAACTGACGGGGTCTGCTAGGGCCAATGCCTGCCAGTGTCACGAAGAAGTCCGAAAGGGATATCGTGGCCTCCGGTAACATGGTAAGGAGGTGAAGGAGAGGAGGCCTTGGTCCAAGAGAGGGACAGCGTAGGCTAGTAAAAAAAAGGTGCATCGTGTAAATACTGTTTAGATTAGACAGTGCAACTTTTATTATTGCTTTAACTCTTGCAATTAAATCAAATTGTGTAATCAGACCTTCACCGGTAGGAGGCGAAGAGGCAAATTTCGCGCCCTCACGCCCCTTACCGCCGCAATAGGAGGAGACGCCCGGGGCGGGAATCGCGAGCCGATTTCCGGCCACCGTAGGCACGGGCTTGCGGACGGTGAGCAATGGGTAGCTCGCCGTCCGATAAGGACCAAGCCCGGGTCGACGGCGCGTTGTGTTCCACGCGCGCCTCAAAGAGATGTCAGCAGAACTGACGGGGTCCGCTAGGGCCAATGCCTGCCGGGGGTTCGAAGAAAACCGATAGGGACATCGTGGCCCCCGGCAACAGGGCAACCGAAGGAACACGGGTGGGTTTTAGTCAGTAAGAATCTGACACGCCCTCCCGATCCGCCCAGAGCGGGAGAAGTTATTTGATAATTTCCCACCCAAAAAGGCCGCAGGAATCCGCTGGATGCGGAAAGCACAGAATCGGTCGAAGTGGAGGTGCTTGGGGAGGCCTATGTTCAGCAGTGGACGTCTTTCGGCTGAAATGATGAATGATGTGTAATCAGGCTTAACTCTCATATTTAAGGGATGACACACAAAAAAACAAATAATAACAAAAAAAAATGTTTTCACTCACTTCCTTACCATAATTTTAATTTAGAACAACGACAGCCCTAAAACAATTTAAAAGTCAATTTATCCCTATATTGAATTTATTTTTTTAATCATAAGTTTTGTAAAGATAAAGCTCAATCTTTAGAGGATTAAATTACATGGATGGAGGATGTCTTCAAGGTTCTGAATTGGAAAGGGCTACGCATCAACATATCACTAACCTTCGTATATCACTAACCTTCGTATATCACTAACCTTCGGTTTGCCGACGATATAGTTATCATGGATGAGACCATGGAGGACCTCAGTAGGTACAATGCTCGATGACCTCAGTAGAGCCTCCGAAAGAGTGGATCTTAAAATGAACATGGACAAGACAACGGTCATGTCAAACGCCCATGTGACACCCACTCTCATGAAGATCGGAGACACTACGCTCGAAGTTGTGGACGAGTATGTTTACCAACAACACTTTATTTACATTAAATTGATTAATAAAGAAGAACGAACTAGGAAACAATGAAGAAGTGAAACAAGAATGGTCAGTTTTCAATAAATTATTTTTTATTCAGTGTTGCATTTTTATTACGTAGACTCGAAATGAAAGAATAACAGAAAATATCCGGTGTTTGCTTTCAGGAAATTAGTTTCTTTATTGTTAAAGAATCTCTTTTATAATAGACTGTAAGTACTTGTAATAAATTGCAATGTATTGTTATATGTATATTGTAGTTATTGCTTTCCTGGGCTAAGCTTGAGTTATAGCTTTACTAGCTATATGTAGGCGGGCACGCCCTTTATGCCTGGAGGCTTTTATTCTGGTATTAAGTTCTGTTTACGTTTTTTAGTTTTTATTTTCGCTTGAGTATAGATTTCGATTTTTGTGTTGGTATATTGGCATGTGCTAGATGACATTATAGCAAATAATTTAATTTAATGTTTTGTGTTGCGTAATGTAAATTATTTTGCATATTATTTTATAGAATCAAGTTTTTCGAACTGAACAGGCAGCTTCTTCCCAGCTAAAGCACTAGGAAGTGGTGAAGGGTGGGCGTTTTGGGAGACTGTCTTATGTAATTTTGACGTTCGAAAAGTGCTGATTCCCAGCCTAGTTTGAATAAAAGAGTAGAGAATTTTAAATTTTTGAATTTTGATGAATGCTGCAAAACATTTATTCGTGCTAAGAATAAACAAGCCAATAACCCCAGAATACATTTAATACAAGCTCACGATTTGCCATTGACAATACTCAGAGGACTATTCTGTAAGTCACTGGGGAAATGTTCTCGATTCGACATTTCCAGGTCGACACGATAGACATATCGACGTAGCCTTGTGTTTGACAGAACATTGCTGTACAGTTCCCAAGAGATTTACAGAGATGTGACTCGGGACTGAAGCATTGAGGATACGTTATGCATTGATGAATAGTCATAGGTACTATGGGAGAAACGCATATTATCTAAGCAGTTCGAAAACAAAATTCCGTGCACACGACCTTTTTAGGGTTCCGTAGTAAACAAGGAACCCTAATAGTTTCGTCATGTCCGTCTGTCTGTCTGTCCGCGGTCTAGCTCCAAGACTGTTAGTACTAGAAAGTTATAATTTGGCATAGGTATACATATTAATCATGACAAAGTGGTAAAATAAAATTATGAAAAATATATTTTTTTAGGGTACCTCCCCTACACGTAAAGTGGAGATGTTTTTTTTCTATCCCTTGGTGTATCGTTGGAAAGGTCTTTCAAAAACATTGTGAGTGTGTTAAAACCATTTTTGAATTCAGAGATCCGTTTGCGAAATATGCTTTAAGATGCAAATTTTTGTTAGAGTCAAGTGTCTCCCCCCCAGCCAGCTAAATGGTTGGTTTTAGATATGTGAAAAAATTCACGGCAGTAGCTTAAATAACAAATTTAAAAGGAAAACTATCACAGCTGAGTAGGCTTTACAAGATAACGAGTAATAATCGACAAACTTAAATTTGCGGTTGTAAAAACATGATCTCCCATACATTCTGTATGAAAGATTATTTTTTTTCAACTATAAAGTTAAGCTTGTTCTTGGGATAAATTCATCCCAACTACGGAACCCTACATTGTGCGTGGTTCGACATGCACTTGGCCGGTTTTTTTTTTCGTAGGTAAGCATTACTATATCAGCCGAGCGATGCAAGCAGAAATAGTCCTAACGGTGTATAGATATGCGTTTTTTAGATGGTACCTACACACGAAAAGCTTTGCGTAAGTTCTAGTTGGGCAATGTGTAATTAAAAAGTACTATTGTGATTGAAAAGTAAGGGTCAAATCAATCTGTCTAACCTTTTCCCAACTATGTTGGGGTCGGCTTCCAGTCTAACCGGATGCAGCTGAATACCAGTATTTAGACTGCCTATTTGACCTCCACAATCCAGCTGAACTAGGTAATTCCATACCCCTTGTTAAGTCTGGTTGTCAGACTTTCGAGTTTCTGATGACCCGCAAAGACTGTCAAAGGCTTAACGTGCTGTCCAAGGCAAGGAGGAATCTCGGTATGTAAAGATGGTCACGGATCCACGGACCAAACCCAGCAAGCGTAGCTTAAAATCATGGATCGACCCATGCGGCTGTAATTACTTTAGCCACGAGATTCTCATTAAAAAGTAAGGGTATCACAAATATTTTAATATTTTATTTATTTATAATTTAAGTAAGACTGGACTGCCATAGGCTGAGTTTATTGATAAATTGATTAATTTCAGTAATTATACGGAGAGTAGCCTTCGGAGCGAGAGATATTATAGAGCAGGCGTGTGTGCGCCGACACAGGGGCACTTGTTCTTCCTTCACTCTCACAGTCCGATGGGACGGCGATCCCACACGACCGGAGAGAGATCAGACGCAGGACCAACGGCTTAACGTGCGCACCGAGGCACGGAGGTATCACACCGCCAACTTCCAAACTCTGGGTTGCTAACTGACAAATTCCTGTTGGCACCACACCACCACCACACCACCACCACCACCACCACATGCCCAACCCGAGAATCGAACCCAGGACTCCACGCTCAGCAGCCGCGCTTGCGACCACGAAACCAACGAGGCGGTTAGTATTGTAAGTAAGTGTACAGGGTGGTAGGGTCATCGACGCGAATACTGTTACCATGGATTCAGTACATGATTCGGAAATTTTTCGTCGGTTATATTAAAAAAAAAATCGGTTGTTCCATACATTTTGACCGCGTAAGTAAAAATAATCTGCTGTTTCATAGAAACAGCAGATTATTTTTTTAAATAACTATGGAAAAATTTCAAATTGGGGTTCAGAATCATGTACTGAATTCATAGTAATAGTATTCGCGTCGATGTCCCTGACACCCTGTATAGAACAGTGGTGGCCCAGTGGTAACGGCCGCGACTTAAGAGTTGTAGGTCGTAGGTTCCAACCCTAACAGGCGCTTTACTTTGTGTAAATTAATTCGCCACCACTGCTCTCAAAAGGGTGAAGAAAAACATCGTGAGGAAACCGGCATGTCCTAGAACCAACCAAAGACAAGTGACATCTACCAACCTGCACTAGGTCCGCGTGGTGGATTACGGCCCACTCCCTCTTGAAGAGAGGAGGCCTGTGTAGCAGTGGGAACATTATAGGCTGATTATGGAGAAAGTATACACCTGACTCAAACAACTCTGTCTATCCGTTTGGACAATATCGACATTATGTCGTGAATGTTTCTTTTAAGTATTTCTTTTGACGTCAAGAAGTTTATTTTTCCTCTAACTCATTTCAACATAAATTCACCTAGCTAGCTAGTAACTTCTGAATTATTTGAAAAGCCTCCCTCCATTTTCATTTCCAGATACACGAAGGTAAAGCCAACGCACTATGTTTTATTAAACCGCACAATTTTTCGTCAAACTAGCCGCTATAAAAGTGGAAGTCGAAAAAGCGAGAGCCACACTCAAAACCGTTTTAACATCGTCCATCCAACCGCATTAATGGCTGGTTTTTGAACATTGCACTATATTTGGTATAAAAATATTACGAACATCGTAGAGCCACAGTGTAAAAATTTAAGCAGCATTGACTTACTGACTCTGTGCAAAACAAAAAACGAGAGAACTTGAGTAGAAAGAAAATGTTTTTTAAGCTATTGCATAGCTTTTATCGCGGGCTTTGAGCGCGGCGACTGAATCAAGAAATTCCGTAACGAAACGAAAATAAAACTTAACACCCCTCACTCCGCCTACCATGTAATGACGGTTCCCATGATAACGTGATGTTGTCATGGGAACGTGATGTTGTCATGGGAACGTAATTTTTGTTTTATGTCATCACGTCATCATCCCAAGTGTAGCGTTGACAAATAGGAAGTATGGAGGTTACAAATGCTATGCAATAGCTTTACCGCGGCAATCCCCGAGTGCCACACTTTTTTTTTGTTTAGGTTATCTAAAACATAACATAATATCACGCCTGTAATCCCCGAAGTGTTAGGCAGCGGTGTACCCATAGTAAACCCACATTTTGCCAGTTATGTTTAAGTCCCATGTAATAGGGGGCGAGCCTATTGCCATCAACCGTGCATGAATCCAAACTCTAGGCTGCTACTGAGAAATCCCTGATGAAAAACCCAATAACATTTTACCCGACCTGGGAGTTGAAGCCAAGACCTCAGGCTCAGTAGTGGCACTTGCGACCACTAAACCAATGAAGCCCTGAAATATATTCAGATTTTTTTATGTATTTCAGACTCTCAAAAACTATGTTGATGAAAATGAGACGATAATTGGAAAATACTCGGTTTAATTAATACGCAGCTGCAAAATAACTACGTAAACTAAAACTCTTTTTTAAATTAAGAAATCTTAAAAAGAGTGTAAATAAATATTCCAATACCTGAAAGAGAACTTAATTAGATACCGTGGAACTCACAACAGACTGTTTTTGTTCTTATAATTTTCTCAAAATGCGTCGTTTCATTCACGATAAACGAGAAAATAAACAAGATTTACTACGAATCATGACATAAGAAACAATATTCTTCGTCTTTTTGTGTAGTCAGTGACTAACCTGTTGTCAGAGTTTTAAAGCCGCCCATGGGCCTCTGACTTGACTTCACATGCCGTCGAGAAATATCTCTCAGGCATGTTTTCCTTCACCGTTTTTGAAGCAAGTGATAATTATACAATACGCACATGAATCCGAAAAGCCAGAGGCCTTGGAAAAAACAATATAAACAGCTGATAACTTTTCTTTAATACGGAAAATTATAACATGAGATAACCTCAAAGTCTACTTACATATTGCTACTAATCCAACAGAGTACGTAACAAAACAGGGCAACAACTATCAAAATAATAACACTACTTAACATTTTCAACACGTATCTCACCTTCAAGGAATGCTAGTTTACAAGATTCAAACCATTACCTCAATCACAGCCACAAAGATATACTTATTTATGTCACCGTAGAATTATAAACTTCGTTAGTTTATAATCGATTGGTATTATTTCCGTTAGATTATAAACTATCGAAAAATTGTGAACTGCGACAAATCATTTACGATTTAACACATTATTTTTCGATAGTCTGTAATGTATCCATGAGAAACGAGCGTAGTGAGCGCTGCCACTGCCGCGGCAGCGCTCACTACGCTCACTCGGCTCGCGCAGTTGGTCACAGCTCTAACCCAACCTAACCTATTGCACCCAGTTCACAATTTTTCGACAGATTATGATCTAATGGAAATAATACCGATAGATTATAAACTAACGGTGCTCACAATCTTACGGTGACATTTACAAAACATTTCAATCTAACTTCAAGACGTTAGATAAATATTCAGCCATTACTGAGCTGTGTAATAAGAATTCAATGAGAGCAGCTTGAGCAACGAGCACGCTGAGCAACAAGTAACAAGAGCAAAAGTTGGAAACAAAGCTCGCGTTGTTGGCGAGCAATGAATTAAATTCCCAACGCTGGTTTTAAATGAAACGCTCTGCTTTACTTTGGAACGGGGTACGTGGCATTGTGTTTTTGCTTGAATATTTTGGTCGATCATCAACATGATTTTCAATAGTGGATAAAAAAATGAAAGCAAGAAAATACATTTATTTTGCATAGACTAAAAGGCACAATATTATAATATAAGTCAGATATAAAAAAGTGTAATGTGCAATGTACGAAATAAGAAGGAAAGTGTGCCTCACGGCTGCTCCTAAAAAGCCTAGTTCAGCAAAAATGCGACACAACTTGTGCCGGAAACTGGTTTTCAACTGAACCTGTAGTGTGAGGTAACGGATATAAATCAGTTTTCTAATGCAAAAACTACGAACGAGATTTATACAGTGAATGACTTGCTGCTGGATCTCATTTCTGTATTTAAGTAGTTACGTTACTTACTATGATTTATTTACACAAAATAAATTACCCGCTTGGTAACTGCTGTGTAACTGCTGTTTATTGTTATTGGATCTATTCGGAGTAGTTTTTTTATGCATTTTACTGAGTATACCTTACCAGCACTCATTTGGGCTCTTCCCAATTTTATCAGAATCGAATTTCAATCCAATCAGCAGGCCGATCACGAATGCCATAACGCATAAGTATAGCGGTAAAGTGAGTGAATTTTAAATTAGAAATAGGTACTCGTTTCTCACAAAAATGGAAAATGCTAATTGCATTTAAGATGCAACTTAGCTGATTCGGTCATGTTGATTGTTATAAGGTTCACTTAACTTTGTGTGGTATTTAAATAAGAAAAGACGTGTGTCTGACTACAAGTGTATTGAGCGACTAGCTTTTGTTTAAAGTAACACCTATTAAATATATCGGTATGACATATACACAGCTATTACTACGCAGGTATGAGCGTTGAACGCTATACGTCACAACAGGTCATATTAAAAACGTTGTCAGCAAAATTTTGTCAGAACCAACGTCTGTATTGTTTGGTTATAATTTAGTGACAGACTCACGGCACATACCCAGTTCTACTGCTGCACAACGAAACGTTTCCTAGAGTAGGCCCGCCAGGACAGACCACTAGTTATGTCGACTTTCTACGAGGAGGCTTCTTCTTGTTTGGTCATTTGTCTGTTGTGTACTTGAACACAGACTATATTATATTCATAATGAAAATTATCCATGAACAATCTCGCCTATCGTGGAGTCCGTGGAGGTTGTTTTTCACATGGTATCACGATAGTCGATAAGTTCTATTATTAATCAAATTAAGAGTTTATTTTTTTATTACAAAATGTATTAACAATGAAATACAAGTACATCTAAATTAATAATATGAAGAGAAAAGATTTGATTTTTTGGTATGTTTTTTTGTTTGTAATGAATTAACTCAAAAACTACCGAACCGATTTTAAAAATTCTTTCACCAGTAGAATGCTATATTATCACTGAGTAACATAGGCCATAATTTATAAAGATGTCACGCAGGTGAAGCCACTGGTGGAAACTAGTAGATAATTTATAAACTAAAACGCTAAAATAATAATAACTTTTAGAGTTTGTTGGTTTGTTGGTCTAGTGGTCGCAAGCGCTACTGCTGAGCATGAGGTCCTGGGTTCGATTCCCGGGTCGGGCAAGTGTTATTGGGTTTTTCTATCGGGAATTTCTCAGTAGCAGCCCGGAGTCTGGATTTGTGCCCGGTTGATGGCAATAGGTTTGCCCCCTATTACATGGGACTTAAAACATAACTGGCGAAATGTGGGTGTACCTGCTACAGGGTCACCTCTGCCCAACCCTTCGGGGAAACAAGGCGTGATGTTATGTATGTTATGTGTTATCCTAGGAATCTCCAAGTCTCAATTGATTAGAGGTCTTCTAGACCAGCATAAATTAGTGCTCAAAGTCATGCACACCAAATATTTTATACAAGTGCGTATCGGACCACACACAATGAAGGGTTCCGTAAATGGGATTAATTTATCCCAAGAACAAACTTAACATTATAATTGAAAAACATGTTCTCCCATACGGAATATATGGGAGAACATGTTTTTTCAACTGCAAATGTAAGTTGGTCGATTATTACTCGCTAAATTGTAGAGCCTACTTACTTCACAGCTAGTTTCCTTTTTAATTTCATTACATATACTACTGCTGTGAATTTTTCAACGTTTCCAGAACCAACCGTTTAGGTGGCAGGGGGGATACACTTGACTGTAACAATTTGCACTTTAAAGCGTAATATTTCTCAAACGGATTCCTGTATCCAAAAATGGCTCTTGCAAACTCACAATATTTTTGAATATCCTTTTCAACGACACTCAATAGGATAGATGAGAAAAAAAAACATCCCCCATTTTACGTGCAGGGGAGGTACCCTAAAAAAACACATCGATTTATTTTACCACTGCAGCTTTTTAGTACTAATAGTCTTTAAGCTAAGCCGCGGACAGACAGACAAACAAACGGACATGGCGAAACTATAAGGGTTCCTTGTTGACTACGGAACCCTAAAAATGAAGGGTTTGGACAGTAATTTAGTACCTACATTGATGTAAATGCAAACAAATGATAGATATGAAATTGCCTTCTAAAACATTTTGATATTTTTATTTTGATAGCAAGATTCATGACCCTAAATGCTATGAAGAAAAAAAAAATCTTGTTAATGTTTCTCTCTCTATCTCTCTATCTCTCTCTCTATTGGTATCTCTATCACCCAATAGAAAACAACCGAACAAGGAACGACCCGTTTCGCCATTTCGTATTTCATCACGGTCTTTTGTTCGTCAGGCATCATTCATCCACGGAGTCATTAGTGGAATGTTTAAACGTTTTGTTTGCACTTTTGCTTAATAATCACGATATTGTTTAACGTTTCTCATTTTTCATGTCGTTGCTTCGACGAACTGTTTAAGTATTCAAGTTTGTGGGAGAAGACGGGAAAGTGATTTGGAAAAGAAGTGTTATTACTTTTAAAACTTAATATTACTTTTTCTTGCTTAGTGTAACTTTTTACGGGTCCGTACATGCAAATTCAAAATCAAATTCAAAAGTCATTTATTCAAACTAGGCTGAGAATCAGCACTTTTCAAACGTCAAAATTACACAAGACAGTCCCCCCAAAACGCCCACCCTTCACCACTTCCTAGTGCCTTTAGCTGGGAAGAAGAAGTGGTGCAACAAACTCCCCAGCAGCACAGCTGTCTGTTCAAGTTAGAAAAAATGACTCTATACAATAGTATGCAAAATGCATAATGTAAGTTCATTATGCAACACAAAACATAATTTTAAATGATAAATTATTCGCCATATGTCAGCTAGCACACGCCAATATACCAACCAAAAACATCGAGAACTAAAAAGAACCAACCAAGAACATCGAGAACCAAAAACATCAAGCAGAAATAAAAAATAAAAACTAAACGTAAACAGAACTAAATACTCGTATCTAAATAAAAGCCTCCAGGCATAAAGGGCGTGTCCGCTTACATAAAGCTATTTAAAGCTATAATTGGAAGTTATTATAAATGATAAACTAGGACCATCGAGGTAAAATAAATAAACAGTTAGTTACTAGTTACAATAATAAAACCATGATCAGCAAGACGACCAGTCATGCGACTGAAAAAACAGAACCCTTATGGATCACTCGTGTGTCTGACAGTCTGTCTGCCCGTCTGTCACAGCCAATTTTCTCCGAATCTAATGAACTGATTAAATTGAAATTTGGTACACATATCAATTTCTGTAACCCAAACACGGACGCGTAACGTAAATTAATGAATTTTGAATATGGGGGTCACTATTAGGAGACAAATAAAAATAAAACTTACACTTCACAGTAACCCCTTTAACTTTTCAAGTGAAAGGGGTTACTGTGAAGGTCTTAATTTTATATAAATGTATGTTACTTTTTCTCTTCTATATAGCTAGGAAATAGTAAGATTTAAAGAAAGACAGGAAAAAATGCTTACCCTGTTTATACAGCGTGGCGCTTTAATGGTGAAATTAATTTAATACACGTATACGGATTAGCGTTTTCTTTTTATGAAAATATTTTAATTTAATTAAACGTTAATATTTATTGATTTATTTTCAATTTTCTAAAATAGCATCTTGGACCAACCTGTACTTAACAACTGTAGCACAGAGGTCATTTACCGGGATCACGGATCGTAACAACGCATCAACGAAAATAAAACGAATAAAATGCAAAGAGAAGGCGAATTGAAGGAAAGGGAGAGCCCTATGTCGACGAGCGTTTGAAATTTTAAATTTTTAAATTTATATGAATTATATTTTCTTATTATATTTTTATGATTACTGGCCACTAGCCCTACCCGTGTGTTAAATTAATGTCGCCATTGTAGCGGCACGTTGTATACACTGATAATCATGAACAATCAATCGTTATCAAGGAAAATTACATTATCTTGCTTGGCAAATGGGTTACTGATCGTAGTCTCTTGTATAGTTTACAATATTGATACAGCTTTGTAACTATGTTTCATTTGAGACCAGACTGAGGGCATGACCAGATGGAAATGTCAATAATGTATGGGACTGACATAAGCTAACGATAAGCTAGTGCCAATCTTGTTGAAGATCTTCGCAAGCTAAAATATTGACGATGATGACCTACCTACATATAGTAAACAAATTATTAAAAAAACAAAAAACCCGACTGCAAAAACTCATAACTGAAAAGAGAAAAACAAGCATTATAATCTATAGATTTTTGGTATTGCAGGCGGGACAAACCAATAACCTGAAATGTTGGTGTAAATTTTGTTTGTCCCGCCTGCAATACCAAAAATCTATAGATTATAATGCTTGTTTTTCTCTTTTCAGTTATGAGATTTTGCAGTCGGGTTTTTTGTTTTTTTTAATAACTTGTTTTATTTAAAACTTTTTAGTTTTATTAATATATAAATATGTATATATATTTGGAATTGACTCATTGCTAACTTTTATTTGATACCAATAATGTGTTTTTTTTTTAAACATACCCCTCCCTTTTTTGTATTTGCAGATGCAATATATAAATATTATATAGCCTATGTCACTTCCACTATTAAGATGAATCTAACGACACCTCTTATGTTAAAATCCATCAAGCCGTTTAGGCTACAGAGCGTGCCAAAGAAATAGACATAGATACATACATACAAACATACATACATACATACATACTCTCGAAAAACATTACCCTCCTTCTGGAGCAGTCGGGTAAAAAAACAGTGACACTCCAGGAGTGCCGACAGAAGTGAAAACTTGAACAAGATCGCCTTGGTAGCAGAAAAATACTTGTATAGAACATTGGTCCGTAACCTTATCTAAATAAAGAGCATAATCTTGCTTACAAAAAAAAACTTCCAAAACCTTTAAAGTAAAAATACTTGCATAGAACATTGATCCATAACGTAATATAAATAAAGAGAACAATCGCGTATACAAAAATGAGGTGTCGGTAACGGTGTTGCGAGTTCAATTGTTTTTTCCTATCTCAAAAATGCCCATCGCGCCTAAAGAAGTTTTCATTTCAAAAACACATCGTAATACGATTAATTTAAAATCACCATGCTCGGCGAATTTACATTTCCTTTTCCTAAGATACCATAATAGGCCTAATCTAACAAAACCACATAGCATACTGAATAGGTATCTAATTTTGAATGCCCTTTCACACAACCCCACACTTGAGTTGCCACACACAATGATACGGGTAATCTATTTAGTTTAATAACGTATTAGAATGGATCATTGAGTTTGATTATAATGTTCGAGCTACATCTGTCGCTAGCCTAGCAGAATTAAGGGCACATTTACACCATACGGTGAACAGGTGAATTTCACTGTAATAACAATCACGCTGAGCATGGTAAGCGTAGCTTACTCGCGTGACCGAATCAGAAATTAAGAGATCTGCAGGAGAACCAAGGTATTTCGAAACTTAAGTGGCAGTGGGCAGAGCACATTGCTCGCAGAACAGATGGCCGACGGGACCAAAAGGTTCTGGAGGGGCGACCGCGTACCAGCCCTAACATTATACTGCAATGTATCGCGAGCAGACTGGACTGTTTGCGTGTGAATCGCTGCTGCAAGCTTTCCACATCGGTGATGATCTTGTAGCAGGGACTCTCATAACCATAGGGCAGTGCTAGGTTAAGGTTAATAACATAGTTGTTTAGTATTATTGTTAATAACATAGTTGTTTAGTATTATTGTTACTAACATAGAGTCCATTGTTACTTGTTAATTAATAAATCCTTAATATTATAAATGCGAAAGTAAGTTTGTTTGTTACGCCTTCACGCTAAAACGGCTGAACGGATTTGGATGAAATTTGGCACATATATAGATGATGCCCTGGAAAAGAACATAGGATACTATTTTTTTTCCCACGGGATTGAGACTTATGCGGGTGAAACCGCGGGGCGCAGCTAGTTATAATATAAAGAGAAAAGATTTGTATTTTTGTATGTAACGAATAAACTTAAAAACTACTGGACCGATTTGAAAAATTCTTTTAGCAATGGATAGCTACATTATCAGCGAGTAACATAGGCTATATTTTATCCCCGTACTCCCATGGGAATGGGAACTACGTGGGTGAAACCGCGTGACGTCCACTAGTATAGTATAAAAAGTCTCTTTTCGTGTCTGTCTGTGTGACCAGGTTGTTCTTTTAAACTACACAATAGAGTTTGATAAGATTTTCAACATCATTTAGAGAATTTATTCCGGAATGTTTGCGTGTATAATACATTATTATTTAACTTATATTACATACTTAAAGCTCAGAAATCCCGATCGGATCGCGAATTTGATAGTTTTTAATTGTATATTATACGTAGGTACAACACAACTTGATACGAAACCTTTTACATGTACCTACCAATATTATTTATTTATTCTTCAGAAAGCTTAGTCTAATATCTATAAAGGTAAGTTATGAACAATTTCGCTTACAATTGCCACTAACAAACTTCTACAAATTAAAAAATTATGTACCAAAAGAAAAGAAACACAAATTTTTTAATTAAAAACATCTTCATAAATATAACTTATCAAATTCTACTTTAAACAAAACAAAATTAATTCTTCTTTAAAACAGAACAACAGAACATTACAAAATATACACTTATCTATTTATTACCTACAATATGTTTAAACGTGTTTGAACCTTAAGAATATATAAAACACTTCACTAAAACAAAGTAAAACACATCAAAGGTAACGAGACATGTTTTATGAACGCTTACACCAATTTTCTAATTACATCTTAATAAAATTTCACCCAACGATCGAACAAACTCTCATAATTCTAATCACAGGTGCCATTGCTAATGAAAAATAATTAGTTTCTAATTTGGTCTTAATTGCTTTTCTTCTAAAAGATGGTTAAAACGACTTTATTACGTAAAAGTCAAAGGAGATCGTGGCTAAATAATAACAGCCGAACAGGTTGAATGAAGGTTAAGGTATGCTTGCCAAGGTCGATCCGTGGATGGGCGACCGTCCACTTCATGTCGAGACATCGCTCCTCGGAAAGCAAACTAAGCCGTTGGTCCCGGCAGTCATTTGTAGATCTTTGACAGTCGTTACGGGTACTCAGAAGCTCGAACGCCTGACAACCAGTCTTGCAAAGGTATTTCGACGTACCCAGTAACTAAGTTGTGGAGGACAGATAGGCAGTCGCTCCATGTAAAATACTGGTATTCAGCTGCTGAAAGTCGACCGCAACATAGTCGGGAAAAGGCTAGGCAGATGATGATTACGTAAAAGTCAAAGCTATTGATTACAAAAGTTCGCGTGCTGTTTCGGAGCGATAAGTTCGCGTGTGAAACGCCGCAGGCTTCTGCTGTACGTGGCGTTTGATACGCATTATGCTGCGTTCCCACGGCCCGCTTTCTCACAGGCCAGATCGTGCCAGGTCAGGCCGACTAGCCGTGGGAACGGTCGATCCGATGAGGCCTTTTTGTGGGAAATTATCAAATAACTTCTCCCGCTCTGAATGGAGCGGGAGGTCGTGTCAGACTCTTACTTACTAAAACCCACCCGTGTTCCTTCAGTTGCCATGTTGCCGGGGGCCACGATTTCCCTTTCGGTATTCTTTGCAACCCCGGCAGGCATCGGCCCTAGCGGACCCCATCAATTCTGCTGACACTTCTTTGAGGCGCGCGTGGAACACAACGCGCCGTCGACCCGGGCTTGGTCCTTATCGGACGGCGAGCTACCCATTGCTCACCGCCCGCAAGCCCGCGCCTACGTTGGGGCCTGTGGTGGGAATGCAGACAGGCCTCGACAGGCCGGGCCTTGGGATTGCGGCTTTAGAAATAGTGTGCTTTGTTCTCGTGGCTTCTTAAGTGATAGTTATAGCCACGGTTCCACGGCCTGTCGAGGCCTGTCACGGCCGTGCCGAGCATTCTCACCACAGGCCTCATCGGATCGACGGTTCCCACGTCCTGTCGGCCTGGCCTGGCACGATATGGCCTGTGAGAAAGCGGGCCGTGGGACCGCAGCATAATAAGGACACTCTCAATTTAAATAGATATCAAATAGTAATAAACGAAATACTTAATATTTTTTGTCACACGTAATCCACAGCTTTTGATTACGTGCAGAATTTACAGAAATATCTCTATTCTGCATATTCGTATTTCGAAAACCACTGCTTCGAATAAACTACTGTCGAATACTGGCCGACACGCTTCAGAGACTCAATGGACAGCAATTGTTCGAAAGTGAATGAGAGTGTCCAACACCGAAGCAACAATTCAGTTTCGTGTGGGCTCGAAACAAAAGGTTTGCTGAGCGGAAGCGACCAAGCGTTCTGTAAACACGTCGCCCAAATTACTTTGCGTTCAACCCGCTTCGTGTGTCCGCTCCCTTATTGTTGTCGCGATAAAAACAGCTAAATACTAAGTAAAAATATTTTTGTTCAAATTAAAAGGTAGTTTTATCTTGATTTAATTGGGAGTTATGGTTTGTAGAGCGTGAACACAGGTCATTCGATTCAATGTTAAGTCGTTGTTTAGCGGATAGCATGACGCCATAATGAGGAATGAATGGAGGTCACGGATTGAAATGTATAGAAATAATCTTTAAGTTGTTGGTGGTTGATACAAATGATTGAGTTGAATGTTTGATTTCTATAGTTACATTTTTTATAAGGGTTCCGTTGCCAAATGGCAAAAAACCGAACCCTTATAGATTCGTCATGTCTGTCTGTCTATCTGTCTGTCTGTCTGTCTGTCTGTCCGTCCGTATGTCACAGCCATTTTTTTCCGAAACTATAAGAGCTATGCTATTGAAACTTGGTAAGTAGATGTATTCTGTGAACCGCATTAAGATTTTCATACAAACATAGAAAAAAAACGAATAATTTTGGATATCCCCATACTTAGAACTGAAACTCAAATTTTTTTTTTTTATCAATCCCATACGTGTGGGGTATCTATGGATAGGTCTTCAAAAATGA
This sequence comes from Agrochola lychnidis, assembly GCA_963680765.1. NCBI lineage: Eukaryota > Metazoa > Arthropoda > Insecta > Lepidoptera > Noctuidae > Agrochola > Agrochola lychnidis. Next base: position 4,035,235 of record OY796856.1, on the reverse strand, counting down.
TATTGAGGTTTCTTATATCATTTTTTTCTAAACTGAATAGTTTGCGCGAGAGTCTTTGGAAGTGCCAAAGTGGTAAAATGTGTCCCCCCCCCCTGTAACTTCTAAAATAAGAGAATGATAAAACTAAAAAAAATATATGATGTACATTACCATGTAAACTTCCACCGAAAATTGGTTTGAACGAGATCTAGCAAGTAGTTTTTTTTTTAATACGTCATCAATCTTAAACCGCAATTTACCTTTCATTCAATGTTACTTGCTGCTACGGAACCCTTCATGGGCGAGTATGACTCGCACTTGGCCGCTTTTTTAATGCAAGGAAAATGTTCGGCACATAGCGCGGGTAGATAGTGAACTATCGCGCTCATAATTTATCGATTTTAAGTACTATCGAGTTAACGTTTTCGAGTAAACGACAGTATAACTCTAAATATTCTAACTATAATTCACGCACTACACACCCTCACACTTCACACTCTCACCCATACTCACACATAATCACTCACCCATACTCACACATAATCACACGTAACACGCGACTTGGCTCTTTTCTATGCATAACTCTCACTCATTTACCCTTTCAATTGTTTAATTTTAAGTTACCCATTTAATTTATTTTATTTTACTGCATGTTTACATTGTCTACACTGCTCAATTACATAAGATGATGATAAGTGGAAGCGCGGAGTCTCCTAACACAAGCAATTCCTTGCTTAAAAGGTGATCTCCGATCATAATATGTATGTAAATGCCTTTTTGTAATTGAAATAAATATTTTGTTTTGTTTTTTGTTTTGTTATTCGATTTCTTCTTTCCGATTCTTTCTAATTTTCTTGAAATTGAATGACGTGAGATCGAATAATACTTGCTGACGATTAGTCCGTTTGTGTGGGCGTTAACTGTTCAAACAAGATCTGTTTTAGTAATTAAGAACTAACATAGGCTAAGTAAGATTTTTACTAACACAACGGACCTCATTTGTATTAGTACAAATAAATAAATAATAATTATTAAAGGTGTTGAACTCCTTAAGTTTCAAAGTTAAGTAACACTTTGTTAAAATTCAATTATGTTAATTTTATTACGTAGCAGTCAGGTGACTGGGCACTCAACGCATGCGTATTTCTCTTAAAAACTAGACTCAATTAATTGTACCTAGTAAAAATACTGCTGAAAGTGATAAACATTTTCGGTATGTACAAGAAAACAGTTACGATCAATGCAGATCACTACCGCCGATCGCCTCCACGAGGACCACGGCGATGCTCCGTCCAAGCCGGGCAGACCTCCACCGTATGCTCCACCGTGTCCTCCGGGCGATTCACACAAAGGTGACACCCGGGCGTTTCCTCCCGCTTTATCCTGAACAGGAAACTCCCGAAACAACCATATCCAGTGAGAACCCGCGTCAGGCGGAAGGTGAGGACGCCGTGGCGCCACACTAGCCACTCCTCAAAGTGGGGATTTATCGCGGCAATTGTGGCGTGCCCAGCGCTGGGTTGCGACAATCGCACTCTCCATGACGCCATGAGATCCTGCCATAGCTCTATCCACTGTGCCGTGATTTATCGCAGTAACGGAAGATAAGTGACTCTGACCTTGACTTTTTCAATTTAAAAAAAATAATTTTCTCCTATCCAAATATAACCGACAAATCACGATCGAAAATTGAATCAAGTCATATCGCCAGCAAGCAGGCGTACAAGATGCAATAAAGCGCTATAGCGCTGAAGAGCGCTGACTACCGCTGAATGTCGCTTTAACTCAATACACAGCCTATCACCAAAAGGCAACGTCTTAAAATTGACTTTGCCACCGTAACAAGGATCGAATAAGTTTACACAAGCGTTCCGCGTAAACGAGATTCATCCGCGAACATTTTAACACGATAAAGTCACGGTAAATATTTTTCCAATATTTCCCTTGACGGAAACAAAGTGGAGAGTGTAAAGTAAGTTCAGTTCGTGCGTTTTTGAGATGTTTATTTAATGCAAATGCTTGTTCAATCTGCAGGAATGATATTTTGTATATGTCACCGTATAATTATAAACTTCGTCAGTTTATAATCCATCGGTATTATTTCCGTTAGATTATAAACTGTAAAAAATTGTAAATTGTGACAAATTTAACGCATAATTTTTCGATAGTTCATAATGTATCCATGAAAAACTGACAAATTGTGAACTGGTAACCAACTTGTTTGTGACGTAATGCACCTTGCGCTAATATTAAATAGCTTGTGTGGCTGCGAGCAACTTGGAAGTAGCGCTCGCCGGCCGCTACCACGGCACCGCTCGCTCCGCTCGCTCGGCTCGCGCGCGATTGGTCACGGTTCTAACCTAACCTAACCCATTTCACCCAGTTCACAATTTTTCGAGAGTTTATAACCTACCGGAAATAATACCGGTAGATTATAAATTTACGGTTCTCACAATCTTACGGTGACATATACATATACAGGGTATCAACAGACCTATTACTTATCCATCATCTACGCATTCTGTACATCAAATTAAATAAGTTATTTTTGGTGTAAAATTAATTGTGGCTAGGTAATAACAGTCGCACGGATCAATCCATCAGGTTAAGCTACGCTTGCCGGAATTGGTCCGTGGATGGGTGACCATCTTTACATACCGAGACTTCTCCATGCCTCGGAAAGCACGTTAAGCCTTAGGTCCCGGCTGTCATTCGTGAATCTTTGACAGTCGTTACGGGTCGTCAGAAACCCGAAAGTCTGACAACCAGTCTTACCAAGGGGTATCGTATTACCCAGTTACTGGGATGTGGAGATCAAATAGGCAGTCGCTCCATGTAAAATACTGGTATTCAGCTGCATCCGGTTAGACTGGAAGGCAGATTGATTGATTTTTGGTGTAAAATTACTGTTACACGTAATGTAATGCATGCAAATATTCTACTTATGGGTGCATTGAACCCATGTAAAGGTACAGGGGTTGTGAGGGTACTTAAAGTTAGGTTATAACATTTCAAACCTGTATTCGTAAAAAAAAAAACTTTCTTCTTTTTCGAGTGGTTAGTTACTAACCTGATGTCAGAGTTTTTATGCCCATGGGCCTCTGACTGGGCTTAAAAATATGTTTGAACTTTGGCCATAAATATCTCCGTAACCAGAAAGTTCCCAGGGATGGTTTAGTACAAAAAAAAAAGATTTTGAACATGTGACTCGCGGCTTCGTTAAATGTGTTTTAAGATCAGTTAAAGATATGAATTTCAGTACTTTTTACCTGACTGCGGCGAAGTCAAAACGGGAAAGTTTTATGTGTTTGACCTGTATGTATGTATATGTGTCCGTCTCTATGTTCCCTCGTTACTACTAAACAGCTAAACTAATTTTGATGAATGATGTTGTTAGTTCGTCTTAATTGCGCGAGTGTCACTGAGTAGGTATGTTAAAATTTAAAATATCAAAATGAGCGGATTTTTGACCCCAAAACATGAGTTAAAAAAAATACAAATTATATGTTTAAATGCAATTTGGAATGAGAAATGATAAAAAACTAAAAATATTGTTATTGCTGGCGGCTCACATATAAAAGTTACACTATATTTTTCAGGTTATCCCCCGCCCCCCGCCTGCAATACCAAAATTCTATTGTTTTTCTCTTTTCAGTTATGTTTTTTTGCAGTGAGTTTTTTGTTTTACTTTTTCTCACACTTTTCACAAAATATACGAGTAGGTATGTGGTACTGTAGTAAAATCACAATCCAACTACGAAGGTGGGCACTGCGTGGTTTACCGCGCAGAGTGCACTAGACATTTCAAAGTATTAGACTCGTGAAGGTTCTTTACCCCTGTATTTCTGATAAAACCAAAGTGGCTAGTAGATATCCCAAAAAGAGCTTAAAATCATAGAGCCTTGAAAACAGCTCTGAGACCTGGAATTATAATAAATCTTATGTCGTAAAAATGGTAACACTCGGGAATTAGTTTGTGGTGAGCACGTGACCAGGCGACTTAAAATTATAACCAGCCAGAGCATTTTTTGTGACTATACTCCATTTATTGTAACTCTAGCTTCTGCCCGCGACTTCGTCCGCGAGCCTATAACCTTCTTCAAGAATTGGGCTATACAATGCAAAAATAATTTTTCACTTCCTACTTGTAGTTCCGGAGATTACACCCTACCTACATACTTACAAACAAACAAACAAACCAATTTTACATCTTTATAATAAATGTTTTGGAGCATAGACTAGCTGCGCCCCGCGGTTTCACCCGCATAAGTCTCGATCCAGTAGAAATATCGGGATAAAAAATATCCTATGTCCTAATCCAGGTCATGGACTACCCATGTGGCAAATTTCATTCAAATCTGTTCAGCCGTTTTAGCGTGAAAGCGTAACAAACAAACAAACTCACTTTCGCATTTATAATATTAGTTAGGATAGTTAGGATTAGACAAATAACGGTTTTCATCCTTTCGTTATTTCGATATAAACGTAAACTAAACTCCGTTATTTCACATTAAATACAAACCAATGTAATATATTTACTATTTACATTAAAAATAACTCTAAAGTGCAGTAATTTCAACAACATTATACACTGGTGCCGATTCCCTTGTACACCGAACTAAACGAACAAAACTATCACTGAAATTCCTTACTTTTGACTATGAGAATCACAAAGCTATTCTGCAAAATAAATTCTCTAAACTTAAAAATAATGTTGACACATCTAAATCGAATTTGACAATCACGTGAATTTTTTTAGAGCCGTAGGCGCGCAGTGGTGCAGCCTCGACGTGTTTTATAAGGAATTTTTCACTTTTTGTAGGGAAAATAAGAAAAAATGTCACCTACATGTTGAGTGTCAGGGGTTTAAGGGTTTTATAAAGGCTGTTGTAATTTTCATTATTTTTGTGATTGGACACACCATTTTCGAAAGAAAAAAAAAATTACTGTACTGTTTTTGCACTTGAAGTCGAAGTGTTGGTGTGTATATAAAGTTCATGAAAACTAATTTTATTCCACACGTTTTTAATCGCAATTAAAAATAGTCAGATTTAGTTAGAAAATCAAAATTTTAGGTGAAAAACGTCAAATTCAGAATAGCAAAATTGCCATTTCCACAAGATTAATATCTCAGTGCCATCTAAGTGCTGTCAAACTAAGATATAGTTCAGTTGTGTCACTTTAGTCTATTTCAGAATGGGAAATCGTCGTTTGACAGGAATAAACAAAATTTTGGTTATTTTTAGTCTAGTTTAGAGGCATTTGTGACAAGAGAATCGGCACCATTGTCTGTCGTAATTTAGCCGTTATTTGTCTAATGCAGTATATAGTAAATTCCAAGACCAATCAGTTTCGAAACAAAATAATACGTACTTTCATCGCCATCTTTAACAAAATGAACTGTCACACAAAAGTTACAAAGACAAACAAAACTTGTACCACTCCACCACATTCACTACACCGGAACGCAAACAGATTACTTGCGAGATGCGCGTCTGAACTAGACGTTATTCTTATCGTCAACCGTAGTCGTCTCATGTGAGGTGGCACTTAGTATCGAGTACAGAGGTGAAGGTTACCGCCCTAATATTGTGTCGTACGTATTTGAAGCTGCCAAAATTGGCGTGATACGGTTAATAGAATGTCTGGTACGAAAATCGAAGTTGAGGTTTATGTTAAAGATATTGAAGGAAAATGTGAATTTTTCGTGTGTATTATAAATGTTTATAACCCAGCGTGTACACCAAGATGTAAAACATAATATTCTTCATGTTGTTTACTAGTTTTATTATTCGTTTACACCAAAAAACAAATTTATAGACTAGTTGTAAAACTAGTGAAAAACTTGAACAAAATAAATAATAAATAAATAAAATTCTTTATTGGCATAAAAAATGTGTACAAGGAAAGTGAAGCCCTGACTCCTGCGCTAGGTAAGAGCACCTGTGTTACAGGGGCCAGTGTCTTCTCCCAATCAGTAAGTTCTGGATTTATGCAATAACATCATTTGAATTTACAAGACAAACAAAAAGTATTAAAATAGTTATTAAATTAGTTATTTAGTTACATTGACTATTAAAATAGTTATTAAATTTATTATTAAAATAGCTATTAAATTTATTACTAAAATAATTATTAAATTTATTATTAAAACAGTTATTAAATACATGATTTAAAAAAGGAAAAGTAAAAATTATGAAAACAATTGAAATATGTTTTTTATTATTTTAAATAGTTAACAATACATGTCTAAAATAAAACAACGTCAATATGATGTGCATGTTTCATATAAGAAATGTAAGGTAAAAACTAATTGTGGGGATATAGTGTTTAATAGCAGATGTTCCGATGTAAATTCTATTTATTTTTGTTACTCTTTTCTATCCCACTGCTGGGCAAAGGTCTCCCCATAGACTTCCATTTCCCCAGACTCCTTTTCTGTTTGCTCTTAAAATGAAAAAATAGTTTTAAGTTTCAGCGCTAACACATTCAAAAATAAAAATAAATATTTTTTTGGGTTTTGACTACATTTAGGGGTTCAACATGGTCGGGGGTAAAGATTGTGGTGGTTGAACATGGACTAAACCACAAAAAGCAAAACCGACAATGCTGTCTTCAATAGGTTTAAAAGCATTGTTTTTTTTAACCTATTTTATCGTTCTGTTGGGCAGACGTTACTCCCCATATTATTCCAATTTGCTTTGTGTTTTGCCTTCCCAGGCCGAACGGTCGGGAAAGAGTCCAAACAAGTACGAATAATATATCCATTTTTATTTCCCAGTACTATTTTTAGCAATCCCTACTAAAATTGAATTTGGGGGCACAGGAGGAAAGGCAATGTCTATCCATCTGTCAGTTTACGTTTCCACACGTTGTGCCCTCCTGTGACGCCGGGATTTGGGGATTGTAGATTTCTGACGTCATTTATGTTTATTTTTAAACCGTAAAAGTACAATTCCGTAGCCGACCGCAGGCGGCAGCAGCAGGTGACGTGTCGCCGCGACACGACTGATATCTAAGTATTTCTATGAAACTGACGCCGACGTGTCGCTAACTACGGAAGTTATTTCATCGAAATACATAGAAACCGGTCGTGTTGCGGCGACACGGCGCCTGCTGCCGCCTGCAGTCGGCTACGGAATTATACCTTTGTTAATAATAAATAAAAAATGTACATATGTGTGTGTACATGTGTATGTACATGTGTGTGTATGTGTGTGTGTAAAATGTACTAAAACCTATAACAATTAAGCAGTAGTAGAGCATCTTTATAAAAAACCACGTTTACCAAAATAATAAAATCATAGTTATTTCTGCTGTTGAGCCATGTGGCGTTGCTATGTTGCAGTTTGGACGGTACAAGTGCCGGTTTAATTACAGGAAGATACGACATTCCCACTTTGTCTCTAGGGTAGACATCTCAATTGCGATGCCTCTCGTATTACAAATGTACAAGAGACTACTTACCATCAAAGAAAGAAAAAGTAATTGATTGGGACTCACACAGGAGAAATTAAAACACACAGGTGGTATTGGTGCCGATTCCCTTGTTCACAAACTAAACTAAATTTAAGTTCAGTGCATCTTTATCTTTCTATTTCATTAAGAAAAGGACAGAAGATAAATTTTAGTTTAGTCCTGTCAAATTAATCAGCGCTTGACGTAAATTGACGTAATTTTAGTCGGCATGTTTTTAATCACATCTAAACTTGTATGGAAAGTGACAGGCGCTGATTAATTTGACAGGACTAAACTAAAATTTATCTTCTGTCCTTTTCTTAATGAAATAGAAAGAAAAAGATGCACTGAACTTAAATTTAGTTTAGTTTGTGAATAAGGGAATCGGCACCATTGTGTTTATTTTATTTTTGATTTGTTACTTCACTATACAGTGAAGTAACAAATGCTGCACCAGTTGACGTCATCACGTCAGCGCCGGCTGTCGCTGAAAACCAGCGCTGTGGCTCTGTCTCGCATGGGGTCGCAGCATTATGCTGAGCGATGGCCGTTTTGCGTGGATGTGACGAATATTTACCCCCAATTTCTTATCTACGTGTTTTTTTTTTGTTCTTTCTAGATCACAAATTAAACTAAGCACACTCATAGAAACATAAAAAACAAACTAAAATGAAAATAAAAACAGAAAGTCTTATACGAGGCCAAAAGGCTCCTTTCCCAGCATGGTGCTGCGATATTTAAACATAAGTGTCCTAAGTGTTTCTGTAATTCTGATAGGGCCCGCTGTGATATCACGGAAAGATATCAGAAGGGCTTACTGTTTGTTTTCGAATCAAAAATGTTTGTATGTTTAAGTGACAGGTCGACTTATCATCATTATGAAAAGCCTTAAAAATAAAGTACCCCAGAAATTGCTGCTCTTACAGCTCTTAAACCAGCTCGATTAGTCCGTAGAGATTATTTTCGATTAAATATTTTATGCCGCGTCGCAAAGCTCCTAAAAGCAAATTTTCTGGATCACTGGACAAAATAATGCTTAAAGATTGAGTCCATCGATATGACATAAACGCGGGATTCGTTTTAGGTCAGGAGTTCGTGTCATTGAGTGTTTATTCAGTGTTAAAAGCCTGTTTTGGTAGACTGATCGAAATCTAGATCATAATATGCAATTACAGGTCTACTGCTTGAGAGGGCTGCATTAAACCAATCTTATTTTCTCCCAGCCGACCTAAAATAGTGGGATAAGCTGGGCTTCTATGATAAACACATTAATAAGGACCAGTTTTTTGGATTAGAATATGGTTCTCTATCTAAACCAACAAAGATTTTTAGGTTGAGTGTTGACATGATATGTTAGTACAGTCTGATTATTTTCTTAATGTCCCTCGGGAATCATCGCATTTTCGAATACAAACGCATTCTTATTTCCATGTCCATGTATTATTAGATTTATCGTGTATAATAATTTTAATTCAGAACTAAGTACTTTATTGTTGTTTTGATTTCCGTATGAACTACATATAAAGAGCTGTAAAATTATTTTCGTGCCTGCGACTTGAGCAGCTTTCCTCCCATTTTTAAAATAAATTACATTAAGTTAAAAGAGTATTAACAACTCAATACTTCCAAGTCGATTGAAAGCGTCCGGTCTGCAACAAGTGCAAAGGGCAACTGATAGAAATCTGACGACTGACGAAACACGAAATTTTCCGAGGCACATTAAGAAAATAGTTATACTATGTTACCTTATAGTGGGAAAATATTACAAACTTATCTAAATATAGGAACAAAAACTAAATGCTGTTTTTAGGTAAGCGTATCACTTAAGAACAAAATGTGCAGAAGCTCATGAACACAGACTTCATCATCACGTAAATGTTGAGGCGATCCAACTCCTTGACAACACTGAATTAGTGCGAAGACTAAAAAGGGTTAAACCTTTTGAGTTAGTTTAGTGTAGAGTAAGTGAACTTAAACTGTAGTGCAAGTGCTGACTTTTACAAAGAACACGTGAATCAAGTGTCTTCCCCTTAACTTATAGTGAATAAGAAAGACGTTATTGGACGACTTCTTAATTTTATAGTTACTTAGCAGTCGTAAGTTATATTTAAATTACTTATTAGCTAATAGGCTAGATTGTAATGTGAATAAAGTATCACCAATTGTGAAACTTTATAAAGGAAAAAAAAACTTGAGAACAGCTGGAGTGATTTGTATTTTTTTTTAAATAGTCCGAATAATGTTTGAAAAGTTTCCTGAAAAACCTTAAATTTCTGAAAAAACTGAAAGTGCTTTTTTTGGGATTTTTGTATGAACTCAAGCAAGACCACAGGACAACTTCTGTTGAGTCAACTAGTAATAAAAAAACAAAAAAACGTGTGGCACTCGGGGACTGCCGCGGTAAAGCTATTACATAGCATTTGTAACCTCCATACTTCCTATTTGTCAACGCTACACTTGGGATGATAACGTGATGACATAAAACAAAAATTACGTTCCCGTGATAACATCACGATGTCATGGGAACCGTCATTACATGGTAGGCGGAGTGGGGAGTGTTAGGTTTTATTTTCGTTACGTTACGGAATTTCTTAATTCGGTCGCCGCGCTCAAAGCCCGCGATAAAAGCTATGCAATAGCTTAAAATTTTGATGTAAATTTAACAAATCTTAGTTAATTTACATCTACACAGGGACGAGGACAGAATTGTAATATTTTGTTTGGAATTCAGTAGATTTTTAGTAAATAAAAACTTATGCTTAGTATGATTTATTTTCCTTATCTAAAACTTAAGGCCACTTAACGTCTCTCTTTTGTAAACTACCTACTATTAAAGGCATACTTAACCTAGAACTTTCCAAAGAATGTGAAACCTTTCTTCCCAGGTGCTATAATTTCAGTTTGCTCGTTACTCGTTATCACGCCCTAAATTATTACTGTACTTAGTCTACTTTCAGAAATCTTCGGGGATAGGAATTAAAATAAAATAAAAAATAAATGGTGTTTTAATTCAGGCAAAATACCCATATACAAAAAAGAATAAATAAGTAGTAAAACAGTAAAAACATTAAAAATATTCAAAAATTATCATTAAAAATTATCATTAAAAAATTATCATTAAAAATCATCATTAAAAATTTAAATTATCAGTCTTCCAAAAAAAAAAAACATTTCGTCATTTTTATTCTTATGCTATTCTTAATTAATTAATTATTAATTATTTTTAATTATGCTATTCTTATTTTTGCTCTTTAGTTTTGTGGTTTCATGTTTACAAAGTGGTTAACCTTGTAAGGCCAGCGGTCTCTCGCTTGGTACTAAAATTAATTAATAGGGTCACTTAAACCAAGACCATTTTTAACTAAGTAATCATAATTACCCAAGGTCCTTATTTGATTTTATTAAGCGGACTGTTAGGATCACATCAGTGCATTACTCAACAAATAATTATAATTTTATTATTCTTTATATTAAATATTATTCTTTGAAGAGCTCGTAGCTAAGAAATAAATGCCGCACGGATCAATCCATCAGGTTGGTCCGTGGATGGGTGACCATCTTTACATACCGATACTCCTCCATGCCTCGGAAAGTCCCGGCTGTCATTCGTGGATAGTTATTTGACAGTCGTTACGGGTCGTCAGAAGCTCGAAAGTCTGACAACCAGTCTTACTAAGGAGTATCGTAGTACCCAGTTACTGGGTTCTGGAAGTCAGATTTGCAGTCGCTTCTTGTAAAATACTGATATTCAGCTGCATCTGGTTAGACTGGAAGCCGACCCCAATATAGTTGGGAAAAGGCTGGGCAGATTGAATTTGATTTAATTATTCTTAGTCTTTAAAATGGGCTGTAATGACAAGTGGATTACAAAATGCCCTGGGCCTTAAATAGTACAAAATATTATCTTACATGTAAAATTCTCATGTCACAATGTCAGTTTACCAAATTTTATATGCATATTCAGTAGGTCTGAGAATCGGCTACTATCTATTTTTCATACTCCTAAGTGATAAGGGTTGTCCACCCCAAACAAATAATTGGCAAAACAACGTTTTCTGGGGTCAGCTAGTGTCATTATAAAATTATCACACAACACGCATTTACGTTCTTCATTAACTTTTACACGTATTTCATTCGTACGTTCACACAAATCTTGAACATCCAAGTAGGTAACCCTTCATTCCTTCAAATCCACTTGAACCCGATTAAGTTCTGTAACAGCCAGCTCATCGATTTCAAAATATCTCGTCTAGAGTCTAGGTAACCCTCGACCTACAAATTAAATCAAGTATGTCTAGCTTGACTACGAATCTACGAGAAATCTATTTTAGCTCCATCTACGTCCATATCTGTAGATATACAGAACGGATGGATTCGTTCGTGGGTCGTTAAAAATGAAGATTGTATGATATCGTTCTGCCATATGGTTCGAGGTTGGGTACTTACTCTACATTTTTTATTGGCATAAAAAATCTTGCTCGGAAAATGTCTTCAGTAACACAGCATGTTTCAACAGACACTATGCATGTAAGTACTTAGGAATCGCATTTTTTTTATTGCATCTTTAGAGAAGAGACGTTTTAGTATCTACATATTACGATTCAAAAGATTTTTTTTGGTCACGGATTTATTTTTGTTAATGTAAATAATATTTATTTATGCTGTAAATTGTGTAAACATTCCAGCTCCTGCTAAGTTGTCCCAGTTTGAAAAACACGTAGTTTTTTAAATTAAAAATCCCCTAAATTGGGCCCCAAATGAAAACACACAATAAATTATATTATTATAACAAGCGCACTGCAACCAATGCTATTTCATAATAGCCAAAAGGCTATTTGCTCGGACAAGGTCAAGACCCCAAACTAACACACAAAACATACCTTAACTCAAGACTTTCATATGGCCAAAATATGCGGCATTATAACGCTCACATACCACGAGGGTTGGCAGACATCTTGAAGTTTAATTCCATATCAGTTATGTGGAATATGTTCAGGTAAGCAGCTTTCCCTTTGTAGCCAGGATCAAAGGATATACTTGGGTCGGTGCGGATTAATACGACGTATTCAATTGTATATGCGAGGTACGTGTCGCTGGATGGGACATGGAAAAATATTTGATTATAATTGATGAGTACCTACGCAGTTTTTTTTTATTTTTAGTTTATTATTTTCTCACCACAAATGCAGATTTGCACAGGAAATGCTTAATCTAAAAATTTAACATTTGTGAGAGACTGGTGCCCAAAAAGGCATAAAACACCTGTGTTACGGGTCACCAGGCCCCCCAATACTTAAAAATGTACATATTAATTTAGATTAATTAGCAAACGCAAGTGATGAAGTTAAATTATTTTCTAGGTACAGTAACAATATAAAGAAAAAATAAAATAAAAATAAATCTAGACTGGACATTCATATATGTGGTTTAAGTGTGTCTGTGGGGGTGTGTATGGGTGTGGGTGTGTGGGGGTGTGTCTGTGTGTGTGTGTGTGCGATAGTGAACGTTTATTAAGGAAATATAAATTTAGCGAATAGGGACCAGAAGACTCAGAAACACACAACAGTACGCAGAAATTGGATGGAAGTTCTTGATGTTTATTTTCGTGCAGCCGTGGTGAGATGTGTTTGTAAAATTGATGATGATTACAAATACTTAAATTAATCCTTTGTTATACTTTAAAGTTACATGGTTTTTACCAGTTTAGTCACGATGAATTAAATAATTTGATCCTAATTTTTTCTTTATAAAACCCTAATTACCCGAACTTACTTCTCAAGGACGCAATCTACTTATGTACCGTAGCGACAGGTCAAAACATCGAGATTTCTCGGCTATATTTAAATAAATATAAATGTATTATAAATATTACTTGGGCGCCCGAGCTCTGCTCTGGTGAAAATAGAGAATGTTCATTTAATAGTATAGGAAAGTTCATACTAATCCATGTACAGATTGTACAGTACCTACTTACGAGTATTTCATGCTGCCATATTCTAATGTCATTATATTCATGTTTTTTTTTATTTTTATTCATTAGGTACATTGTTCTTAACATTGAACGACCGAGCTCTGCTCGAGTGTAAATACGAAGAAAACGAATTTTCCTAAATATAAGACCTAGCTCGATCAATTTTTCGCCCCCGTAAACCCCTATATGCAATACTTTCATCGAAATCGTTAGAGCCGTTTTCGAGAACGTGAGTACAAATATATATATATAAATATTTCTCGTTTAATAGTATAGGACATGGCCTGAAATCGCACAACGCAGAGAGATTTGGTAGGAAAAAGGGGAGGCCTTTGCCCAGCAGTGGGACACAATATAGGCTAACAAAAAAAAATTGTATAGGACATACAAATATTGCGCATTTAATAGTTTAGGATAAACTCTCCGAAATAAATTCTCTAAATTAAGGTGAAAACCGTATCAAATCCATTGTGCGACATTGTTTGACAATATGTATAGTAGATATGGATGTTTATTGCTCTATTTCGACATCGATTTCTCGTAAACCACCAACAACGTTTAAAATAATATATCCTTGTCACATCTAGTAGTGCCATTCATCTGTAATCTAATACGACCCTCAATCTGCAGAGATTATGACACTAAAATACGGGTCCTTTGATAACCGCAGCTGTTCCGCTATCAAGATTAATATTGGAGTTTTTATGTTAGCGTGCTCCTATTTCATGTTCTTAATGAGTTTTATTTCTTTTGAGGAGCTTGTGGCTAAGTATTAACAGCCGCACGGGTCGATCCAACAGGTTAAGCTTGCCGGGGTTGGGTGACCATCTTTATATTCCGAGACTAATCCGTGCCTCGGAAAACACGTTAAGCCGTTGGTCCCGGCTGTCATTTGTAGATCTTTGAAAGTTGTTACGGGTCGTCAGAAGCCCGAAAGTCTGACAACCAGTCTTACCAAGGGGTATCGCGTTACCCAGTACTTAACTGGGTTGTGCAAGTCAGATAGGCAGTCGCTGCATATAAAATACTGTTATTTAGCTGCATCTCGTTAGACTGGAAGCCGACCCTGACATAGTTGGGAAAAGATGAGAATGAGTTTTATTTCTTTTATTCTTAATTATGTAATTTTGTATTATCTGTGTAGAGCAGTGGTGGCCCAGTAACGGCTGTGACTTACGGGTCTGGTCGTGGGTTCGAACCCAAGCAGGCACTTCGCTTTGTGTAAATTATTTCATCAGTACTGCTCTCAAAACGGTGAAGGAAAATATCGTGAGGAAACCGGCATGTCTTGGAACCAACAATTCTAACACATGTGACATCTATCAACCCACACTGGGTCCGCGTGTTGGATTACGGCCCACTCCTTCTCACAGGAAGAGGAGGCATGTGTCCCAGCTGTGGGAACATTATAGGCTGATTATGCATCTGTGAAGGGTGGGCATTTTGGGAGACTGTCTTATGTAATTTTGACGTTTGAAAAGTGCTGATTCTCAGCCTAGTTTGAATAAATGACTTTTTAATTTGAATTTGAATTGGATTTGTGTAGTAAATTGTCTTTTTACCCGACTACGGCAAAGCCAAAAGGAAGGGTTATGATTTTAGCAGTCTATATATGTATGTTTGTATGTTTGTATGTATGTATGTTTGTTTTTGAGTACAAATATCGATATGGACATTTACTGTCTTTAGAAGCAAGAGATAGGACTTATTTTGGAATTAACTTGTTTTAGTCACCATGTCAGAAATATTTGTGCATGCTTTAAATGTGTTATAGAATAGAATAGAATATCTTTATTTTGCTTATAATATGGTCCATAAAAGGTTTTAAATATAAACTATTTATTTATGTTTTTTCATTTATATTATGTTTACAACATTCTTAAACTTAAAGCTATGCCCAAGAAAACCGTTATCACGGTTTGTCTATGGGAATACCTTACAAAAAATTATAAGTTTGTAATGTACCGTACTTTAAATTACATTGCTTGCTTACACAGGGTAGCAGTTTAATGACCTTCATCCGTCAAGAGGTGATTCTACCTGTCATAATACACAACTTTCGCTATGAAATTCATGTCATATCATACGATTCGTAAAAAAATATATTTTTGATAGGTACATGAATCGAAATAGCCTGTCTGCTGTTGTAAAGGAATTTACTTTTTTTTTTCACGAATCGAATATGATCAGTTTCATGATGAAAGTTGTATAGTATGAAAGGTAAAATCACCCGTTTGACGGATGCCAGGTAAAATCACCCCCTTGAGGGATGCATGTGTCTAAATCGCCACCTTGTATTAGCAGATAGTAAGTACATGTAGGGACAATGGTTCCAAATATTTTGCTTACTTACTTTAGCATGCAAAAATACATTAAAATTTAATTATAAAATACTCTTATTACTAGTAAAGCCTTGAGGGTACACGATTTATTTATTTCTCTAAAGAATTTGCTTTACAAGCAACTTTCTTTACATTTTACTTCCAACTGATTTCATTCAAGTGCTGTTTCATATCTTAGTACCCCTCTCAAAGCAACATCTCAACCAATTTACCGTGATGCGAACTGCATTTCACCAGCTCAACTCTAAAAGCTCCACGAAATATCTAGATTTAAAACTACGTTCTTACTGCCTTCACATTTCCTTGTAACGTTCAGTTCTAACATGACGTGTGACGTCAGAATGTATGTACAGTTGTGACGTCACAATATAGGTACAGTGGCGACCTCATTACGGATGCGTGCAAATAGGCCGCCAAACAGTCTTCGTGTGTTGTTTGTGTTTCGAAATTATCTTGGAACGGCACGTATAGGGGTCGGTCTGTCTGTAAATAAATGTTGTCATGTGCCATATGATGTTTAAGGTCAAGGGAATGTTTTCTGTTTAGTGAAATTATATAATACTAGCAGCGCCCTGCGGTTTCCCCGCATAAATCTACCGCAGAAACCAGCGCTCCGTGTGGCATCACGCCGTGTCGTCATCCTAAGGATGCCTCGTTAAGAGGTGAAACACGTGTCGATTTCTAACAGGGTTTTTTTATGGCTCTTTAGGAATAGTTAAGCGGAACAGGCTACTAAATATAACAACGTCTATTGTATTTCACATTTATAATATTAGTGAGGATAGGATATCTACAATTTTCTTCAATTTTATATTAAAAATCCGCATTTTCCCCAAAAATTGCGCAACTTTTAAAATAAAACTGAAGTACGGAAACCGACAGAAATGAGATACCTGGATGCATTATAAATAAAAGCTTTAAATAAAAAATTTAACCATTTACTTGAAAGGACGAAGTTGAGGACTTATTCCTTGAAGTCAAAAGTTCCTTAGCAGGTACTTACATATCGTACACAGGGTGGATTTTAAAGACGGGCAGCAAGGGCACGAACAACCGTTCTTAACCGTTGAACCTACAGGAAAACATTCTTATGAGACTGTTCTTAACTTTTTGTGTAATCGCTAACTGCATTCACCGATTTTAGAAAAATGGACAGTCAGCTAGAAAAACGACAATTCTCACGTTTCATGTTTATAATATCAATCAATGCAATTTCCAATAAAGATTAAAAGACTCTTTCGGACCAACCTAGGTTAGAGTACTAGAAAGCAACAAATCACAAAAAAATAACAATGGCACTCCGAGAGTGCCAACAGAAGGGAAAACTTGAAAAAAATTGGCACCGCGGTAATCATCGCGTTGATGTCTTTTACTCCATGCACCTCGGTAATCAACGCTGGTGTCGTCATGGTGTCACGAAATCAACGGTTTAGTCCCATCTATAAAATGCCCAACGCGCCTAAAAAAGATTTCACTTAAAAAAAAACAGTGGCACTCCGGGAGTACCGACAGAAATGAAAACTTGAACAAGATCGCCTTGGTGGAAGAAAAATACTTGTATAGAACATTGGTCCGTAACCTTATCTAAATAAAGTGCATAATCGCGTTTACAAAAATGAGATGTCGGTAACGGTGTCGCGAGTTCAATTGTTTTTTCCCATCTCAAAAATGCCCAACGCGCCTAAAGAAATTTTCACTTCAAAAAACTTATCCCTTATATTGGCCATACTGCCAATACTTCCTTTGTTTAAAAAATAAACCCTATTTATTGTGGAAATAAAAAAAAAAAAAAGCAAGACATTCAAGCACTATCCTCTAATATCTATTACTTCGCCCAGCAGGATACCTAGACCTCTTCATCTCCCAGCTAAACCTACCACATATAGCTGTCCCATAAATCGTCCAAGATTTCGGACAGCGAATTAATTAATTTATGTAAACTTAGTTCCAGTAACTAGTTGTGAGTGAGCGTTCTTGAATGTTCCGTCATGAATCCACGCCGGGTGCTGCGTCCAAGTTATTGCACCGTTTGAGATTCAAGGAGGCTGCTAATGGTTTAAGTCATAGTCTTGTCTGTCTTAGGACCCTATATCTATAGTAAAATTAACTCTCACTTACATATTTATTCTCTTAATAAGACCCAGTGTAAAAATAAGGTCAAAGAGTACTTTTTGACACTATCTTATGAAGAGAAAAACTTTTAATCTTACCAGAGTAACCAGGTTTCCTTTAAGCAATTATACATCTTAAAAGATTTTTTTTACTAACTTCTCAACGTATACTATCACACACAAATTCACGTTCACAGTCGCACACCAAAATACACACTCACCCACACACACCGACTTACTCACTCTCGTCCACACTCCACAACTCATTTAAGTGTAATCGATCAATTTCTCTATTTAAAAATACTGTATATCAATACTATTCTGTAAGATTTAACAAAATTGTAAATGTTTTGCAAATTTTTTCCAGTCCATTATCAGAGAGGTTTGGCGCTGTATGCCGAGATACAGGTTTTTCACCTAGTTCGGCTGCAGATGCTCCTATGTTGTATTATTTTCATTATAGCCTACAAATTTATTTTTACGCAATATGGTTGTTCTGTAGTGTTAATATTTTTTGGTGTCAATAAATAAATTATTATATTATTATAATATTATGATCTTGTCTTAATACTTTTTCTTGTGTGTTAGCGGTGAGGAGTAATATGCTCGCCCGTAGGTTCGCTCGCTGCACGGCAGACGTCAAAGTCAGTTTATTTAAAACATTCTGTCAGACCTTCTACTCGAGCGGCCTGTGGGTGTCAATACAACAACGCTTCAGGATGCTGCTGCGGTTGTCACGGCATTGTAGTGCGTCTGGAATGTTTGCTGCAGCGCCGCACACGGATGGCTTTCACGCCATCATGCGTAAGAAAGCGGCTTCCTTATACAACGCTTGCGGACCACTCGTAACAGTATCCTGAAAATGATTGCTGGCAGACCGGACTGCTCCATCCAAAGGCACTGGGTAAAAAAATATTTTCACTCCTCTTTCACAAAAAGGCCGTCATTGTAGAGTACCAGAGCGGGGAAAAAATTGCATTTCTTGCTCTAGGGGATAAGTAATTTCTTTTTAATTTTTGTCTATTCCAACGAGCCATGAATAATCATGATAATGGACTCAACTTATTACTGGTTCACAAAAAAAAGAAGAACATTTATTTTTTTAAATGTAACTAAATGCGGCTATCTCTTCGGTAGAATGCGTACATTGCGATGCAGCTACAGAAGAAATAAAAAAGGCATTGGCGCGAAATCTTTAGAATTTTTCTCTAATTACGAATTGAATTAGTGACTGTAATATAATTTACAACAGTGAAAATGTCATCATCTAGTGAGAACATCTTCACAGAGGACTGAAATTAAGTTGCCGGAAAAAAACATTTCGTTAAATATCCAGAATTGAACAAATTGTACATTTTAATAAAAATAAAGTATTTAATATTGTATTGGATTATTTTATTTTCTCGCAATCGTAGTGAAAAGTAGAGTGTAATACACGGCGCTAAAACCCATTATAACTCGGTTTTTATTTACTCCCTCGCTAAAGCTCGGGAGTAAAACTACCTCGTTACAATGGGTTATTTTAGCCCCTCGTATAAAAATCTACTATTAAAAAACAAAAAACCCGACTGCAAAAACACATAACTGAAAAGAGAAAAACAAGCATTATAATCTATAGAATTTTGGTATTGCAGGCGGGACAAACCAATAACCTGAAATGATGGTGTAAATTTTGTTTGTCCCGCCTGCAATACCAAAATTTTATAGATTATAATGCTTGTTTTTTCTTTTCAGTTATGTGTTTTTGCAGTCGGGTTTTTTGTTTTTTATTTTTTTTCAACCTTTTTTTGTTTTATTAAAATAATATATATTGACCATTACTAGCTTTTATTTGATACCAATAATGTAGTTTTTTTTTAAACCTGGGGTAGGTTTAAAAAAAAACTACATTATTGGTATCCCTTTTTTACCCGACTACGGCAAAGCCAAAAGGAAGGGTTATGATTTTAGCAGTCTATGTATGTATGTTTGTATGTATGTATGTATGTTTGTATGTATGTATGTATGTTTGTTTTTACGTGTGTTCCACCGTAGCGCCTAAACTACTAAACCGATTTCGATGAATGAGGTATCAATAGATTTGTAATAATGGTCCGGGTGACATAGGCTATATAATTTTTCCCTAAATTTAATTTGGTGGACTTTACACGTAAATTTCTAACCTCGAAAAAAATTAAAATGGGATGATCATGACATGTTTGATATCAAAAGAAAGGTCTTGACGAGCACATTACAAATATGTATATAATATTATATTTTCAAAGTAAACAAATATGTTTAAATCGTTAAAAACAAGCAAAAGTGAGACTGCGCTACGTAGTATCGCAAGATGTTACCAACGTGCAGTTAATCAAATCTTAATAAGTAGTACCGATTTGTAATTCCACTCTTATGAAGAAAAACAAGTACAACGAAATATTTATATTTTGGACTTCGAAGCTCGATATCGATATATGGTGTTGGCGTCGAAATAAATCGCTACATGGTTTCGTCCAAAGCACTATGCACTGCTATTGGAATTTAAAATAGGCTAATTACTGAACTATTGTATTACTCTACTCTTATTTACGTTTATCAAGTGTAAAAACGGAAAAGTATAAAATAAAAAAATAAAGTTTAAAAAACTGTAACCCGACTACGGGAAAATAAAAATGATCTAAAAAGTACGAAACAAGCAAATATTTCAGACAGAAATCAAGACATAGGTACAAAAATGGTCCAGGTAAAGCCGTGGTCGCATGCCTGTATACCATGTTGGTGCCAAGAACACCTACAAAAATATAATGGCATGCGACGACGGCTTTACCTTGACCATTTTTGTACCTATGTCTTGATTTCTGTCTGAAATATTTGCTTGTTTCGTACTTTTTAGATCATTTTTATTTTCCCGTAGTCGGGTTACAGTTTTTTAAACTTTATTTTTTATTTATATTTGCAGATGCAATGTATAAATATTATATATTATGACACTCCTACAATTAAGACGAATGTAACGACACCTCACATGTTAAAATCCATCAAGCCGTTTAGGCTACAGAGCGTGCCAAAGAAATAGACATACATACATACTCTCGAAAAACATTACCCTCCTTCTGGGGCAGTTGGATAAAAATAGCAATAGGTTTGTGCTAAATTAAACAAATTAATTCAATTACTTACAACACTAACATAGCATGTAAGCAGAATCTGTTACTAACTACTAACAAATTATGGACTAATTTAGGTCTGAATTAAAGATATTTCATTTATTTATTTAATAAGGTTTTGTATTGAGCTTTTAAAATTGTGATGCTAGATTCCATGCCACCACTCAAGTCGGATACACGCTGCGCTACTGTATACTATAGCCTTGCATCAAATTGCATTAATAAAAATGTATTTCCACAATTTTCCGCCGGGCTTCAGTGGTACCGCGGACTCTATGAACTGTAATGCTATCTGAAATAATTGTCTATATGTGTGTGATCTATGGTCTGTGTGATATATGTGTGTGATCAAAGAGTATTCGGCCCATTTTTTTATGCAACGATCAACCCATTCATATATTTGTCACCGTCTTGTCTTTATTAGATACTAGCTTTCGCCAGAGCTTCGCCCGCATGATATCAGTGATAATACTGATATAATATAGCATTCTACTCGTGAATGAATTTTTTAAATTGGTTCAATAGTTCTTGAGTTTATTCAAAAATACAAATCATTTCTCCTTAGAATATTTGTGTAGATTGTACTGAGCTCTCTTAGCTATTTCTTTTATTCAATGTTTTTTTTTTCCATATATGTAGATACTGCCAATTTTTATGCAAAATTGAACCCAGTCATACCTTTTAGATAGAGTGTTTACGAATTTACACATTAAACCCAATATGAACCCAGGCCAATTTTAAATCTACACACAAACGCTGTTGAGTTTGATCAAAATGAAAAGTGGTATAAGTCTTTTCCTCCGGGGAGCATATATAAGTATATTATTTATTTTCAACATCGAGCAAGTTTCAAAATTAAAGAAACATAGATTTTCAATTTTTTTTTAAATTCAAATACGGCTGAATATCAGGACATTTTGGCTGTCAAAATTACAGAACATAGCCCTAAAACGCCTGCCCTTCATTACTACCTATTAGTATCTTAGCTGGGAAATAGATTTACTTTGGATTTAAATCAATTTTGTGACTCTGTAGCCGTGAGCAGTGGTGGTCCAGCGGTAATAGCCGCGACTTACGAATTGTAAGTCGTAGGTACGAACTCTGACAGGCGCTTTACTTTGTGTACAGAACTACACAACTAAGATATAGCATCGGCAAAATTCGTAAAACCGATCACAATCCGAACTGAGTGCGCCTTCAAAATCACCAATCTTTATTACTGCTTAAGGTGAAAATAATCTTTACGCAAACGCAATAACTTGTAAAATCATAATACAAATACATTCGAAAAATTTAAATGAATTAATATTAATTTTCAAACTGATGCTACATCTAAGTTGTGTGGTACTGTACATTATTTCATCACCACTGTTCTCAAAACGCTGAAGGAAAACATCGTGAGGAAACCGGCATGTCTTAGAACCAACAATTCGAAGACATGTGCCCAATCCCTCTCACAGAGAAGAGGCCTGTGTTCCAGCAATGAGAACATTATATGTTTCCAAACGCCGCCCAAAAAAAGTCCAATAAACCCTCTTTTTAAGGTTCCGTAGCTAAATGGCAAAAAACGGAACCCTTATGGACTGTCTGTCCGTCCGTATGTCACAGCCACTTTTTCCGAAACTATAAGAACTATGCTGTTGAAACTTGGTAAGTAGATGTATTCTGTGAACCGCATTAAGATTTTCACAAAAAAATAGAAAAAAAAGACAATAAATTTTGGGGGTTCCCCATAATTAGAACGGAAACTCAAAATTTTTATAGGTCTTCAAAAATGATAATGAGGTTTCTAAAATCATTTTTTTCTAAACTGAATAGTTTGTGCGAGAGACACTTCCAAATTGGTAAAATGTGTATCCCCCCTGTAACTTCTAAAATAAGAGAATGATAAAACTAAAAAAAAATATATGATGTACATTACCATATAAACTTCCACCGAAAATTGGTTTCAACGAGATCTAGTAAGTAGTTTTTTTTTAACACGTCATAAATCGTAAACCAAAAATACACTATTATAAAACATCGATCAAAGTTACAACGAACTACAAGAACTTTTATATTATGTTACTTGCTGCTACGGAACCCTTCATGGGCGAGTCCGACTCGCACTTGGCCGCTTTTCTCTTAATCTGCTATTGTGGATTTGTGGTGGTATCAACACAACAGCAGATTCATTTCAAAATACCAACGACAAAAAGCAAGTACCACCCGCCAAAATGAAATCACTCACAAATGCAAATCACATTAGCTGTCTGTACTTTTTTCTCTGTATAGTCGCATCCGAAATAGACTTTTGTTACAATAAAGTGCTAACTGCTGACTGTGTTCGAGTGTATTTACATAATTTCATTTGGTTTAGCGAATACAAATAGTCGAGCTTATTCGACAATTGTCGGTAAAGAACTTGACTCTACGTGCTTATTTTGTATTTTTGTTAAAGTTTTTGTATTTTTGTGAGTCAAATATGGGAATGAAAAGACAGGATTTTGGCCTTCTCACTTCTATATTCTGTGGATTTGCTTAAATTACAAGTTTGGGGAAAATGAAACTGCACCAGTCAATAATATTTTTCCCGAATTAGGAAGCATAATAACATTATTACTCTGGTTTAAAGTGTTCAGATAAAAATCTCACACACAACGAAGCACAAAAGTTCACGGCTGTTAATATGGCACTTGAGTGTTTAAAAAAGTTCAGCTTTATAAAGCCATTAGAGACATATATCTCATTATATACAAGTACCTGGTCGACCGAGCTCTGCTCTTGTGAAAATAGAGAATGCTCATTTAATAGGAAAGTTCATACTAATCCATGTATAGTAGGTACCTTCTTATTCCATGCTGCCATGATAGTAGGTACTTACTAATTCCATGCCGCCCTGTCATTATTCTCATGTCATTATTAATTATCTTGTTCTAAACTTTGGGCGACCGAGCTCTGCTCAGGTGCTAAGCGGAACAGGTTACTAAATATATCCACGTCCATTGTATTTTATAGTATACTAGCTGACCCTGCAAACGTTGTTTTGCCATATAAATGTTTGGGGTAGACCATCTTTATCACTTACCTACCCTGCCTACCCTGCCTACCCTGCCTACCCTGCCTACCCTGCCTACCCTGCCTACCCTGCCTACCCTACCTACCCTACCTACCCTACCATAATTTATAAAAACATAATTTTTCTTCATATCTTTTTTTTTCCTAAATTAAGATGTAAGCTATCCTATCTTTTAAGTTGGATCAAACTGCATACGGTGTGCAAATTTGATTAAAATCGGTTAAGTAGTTTAGAAGTCCATCGCGAACAAACAACGTGACACGTAATTTATATATATTAAGATTGTACTCATATACTTTTTATTTATGTCCAGAAAATCACTGTCCATTCCAAGGTTGCCTGGAAAAGATCGCAGTAAGCGATAAGGCCGCCCATTGTATATTTTGTAGTGTATTACTTTTTTTTTGTGACGTATAATCAATAAATAAATAATAGAACCCTTTCAAAAACCCTACCTAAGGGGAAATTCCCGTAATTTCTAAGACCGTTCACATTCGCATCTCATTCGCAACCTGTCAAGAATACAATATATTTACCAACATTTTTGAGAAGTTTGACAGATTGCCACTTGAATGTGAACATTTTTTGAGTACGAGAATTGGCCTTCAGTTTTCAACTGCAAAAGGCCCATAAAAGCCCTTGCATAGATAGTTCAATCAACCTTGCATCCCCAATCAAATTCCACGTTCATCCTAACCCAAGCCAACCACACGCCGGTAGTAGCACTAGTACAACAAAAAACCAATCTTACTTACACTACATAAAGGCGCTTTTAACGTCAAATTGTTTCCAAGTGTGTGTTCACCAGCAAGATGTACCCAGAAAGGAAATGCCCTAACAAAGTTACGAGCGCACTACCAACAAAATTTGTTTGTTCCACATTGCGCGGTTAGTTCGTGCATTATTCTATTAGGACCCGCAGCACACCGTAATGGATCTACGGAAGCGGCTAAACTATCTCGCTCATAACAAACTGTGTTTGGAGTTTGTGGGCTTTCAGGGTAACATGGAGAGGTAATTGTAGCTGTTTTTGTGGAAGATAAATAATACCATAGTACACCTCTGAAATTGACAAGAAAATATACATTTTGATAATAAGAGGGCCCAAAACCCACTCACACAAAGGGTTCCATACCACTGTATAATATTTAGCAAAAAAACGCCGAAAAAAACACGTTTCTTGTATTGGGACCCACTTTCATTTTTAAGTTTATTTAATTTTTATTATTTGTTGTTACAGCGGCAATAGAAATACATAATCTGTGAAAATTTCAACTGTCTACCTGTTACGGTTCATGAGATACAGACGGACGGACGGACAGCGGAGGCTTAGTAATAGAGTTCCGTTTGACACTCTTCGAGTACGGATCCCTAACAACTAGCTGCATAGGTAATGAACAAAAAACAGTGGCACCCCGGGAGTGCCGACACAAGTGAAAACTTGAAATAAAATCGGCACCACGGTAATCAACGCGTTGATGTCTTTTACTCCACGGTGTCGGTAAATTCCGTCACGGTGTCGCGAAATCAATGGTTTAGTCCCATCTCAAAAATGCCCAATGCGCCTAAAGAAGTTTTCGCATCAAAAATTATTATTTTGAAAGACGATTTCACGCATGAGCTAACTCAGTTAGCAGTTTAATGGATTTCTATATCTAAGGCTAAAGCCCGATTTCTGGAAATAAAATCAACACAAAAAAATTGGTTGCCTGCAAAGTCGGTATACGGGCGAAAGTTTTACGTGACAACGACGAAGGGACGCGTGCCTTTCATTTTTTATGTCTGTCTCTCTCGCTCTTAGGCGGGCTAACCATGCCCGAGTGGAAGGGACGCGTGCCTCTCACTCGCTCTCATTGTGAGCGCATAACGTGAGCGGAGCGTAACGCAGTTTCTTGAAGTGTCACCCGGCAAACCAATTTATAAGACGTTGTCACGTCAAAATTTGCTAACAACTTGTCAAGCGTGCGTAAGTTGTGATTGGTTGAAGTTGATTAATGGTTGATTGTCAAAGACAATTGCATCACTTTGACTTGCGTAAAATTTTGACGCGTCAATAATTTTCGTTCCAGTAGTGCTATTCTGTAACCATCTCACCGTCTTATCTTAGATGAAGTGAGCGTGGAGTGAGCTGTCAGTTGCTAAGGATTGACACTATTGGCAGCTTACTTCGCCTAAGATATCACGGTGAGATTTTTACAGAATAGCTTTACAGAAAACGGGCGTAAAACCTTTGTTGCGACTTTTTGTGCTTTGGAAGCAACATTTTAATTTGGTAAGCTGCTGCTGTATGGTGCATTTTACTCCAAATTTAACTTATCTAATTTGGTTCGTTACTACCGCTTTCTTAAGGTATGATTCCAAACAACGACACACTCGGTATTGCTGCCGCGGCAGTACTGCGCGTCAGTGCGGCCTGCCGCGTGATTCCGAGCACCACGGCGCGGCACTGCTGTTCGTGGTTTTCTCTACAATTGTCAATATTCACTTGTTACTCGTATCGCTGTGATGAACGCCGCATGAGAACTTATTTTCGTAAACGATTATGACAAAGTTTCATTTTGACAGTTCAACAACATTCATTGCGTCATTTACGTTGTTGAGCAGATTTTTTTTCCAACTTATGCAACTATGGATTAGCAATCTGTTTCAAATCGAAACAAATTGTGATTGATCGTGTATTACGTTAGGGTACGGGTCTGCTGCGGCGGCAGGGCGACACTGCCGCGCAGCAGTGCCGTCGCAGCAATGACGCGCTACATTGCTGCCATGCTCGGAATGCAATCTCATATAAACCTATAGAAAATGTATGGGTACCGTGCAGCGTTGTTTGGAATCCTTTTGGAACCTTTAGTTAAATATTTCACCAATTAAAATTATTACACTGTGTAAAAATATGCTATGTGCGACATCTATTCCGTGTAAAATGTAACCCTAACATTTCCGTTCTCGATAGCTGCGAGCCAAATTTCCCAGTAAGCCAATGTATACATAGATGTAATATCCAACGAAGTGGGATCGCGGTCTTAGGCTGTTCATACACATTCGGGCTTCTGCTCAATTGAAAAACGTGACGACGAATAATAAGCAGTGTGCTCTAACATTTATTTTGTAAACAACGTGTGATCCACTTGTTGTGTACATGACCTAATAAAGGAGAAAGATACTGTACTTAACTACTTGTTGCTTGTATTTGGAGCGTCGTGAAACAAGGAAAATAAAATAAAATTACGCTTAAATTCGCCGAATGTCTGAAATCGCCGACCCGTTTTGAGCAAGCGTGGTGATCAATGCTCGTGCCTTCTCTGTATGAGAAGAGGCCTTTGCCCTGCAATGGGAAAATAATAGGCTGGTATTATTATTATATTCCCCGAAAGGGTAGGTAGAGTTGTATTACACTCTGATTTTACAAGTTATGTATTTGCAAGCAAAACTGCAGACGTGATAAAAAAGATTTGGTGTGTTTTTTTTGGGTCAAAAACTGCAGGTAGTTTTGTTACTAATTGAAGTATGAATTGAGAAACTTGTATTTTTTTTTTTGTTTTATCGTGTTTAGATATTGTTACCCATCACGTTTGTGAAGTTTACACAAAAAAACTGATGAACTGATGCTGATGATTTTATTTTATTTGTTTGTTTTTCTTTTCTTTCTTTCTTTTCTTTCTTTCTTTTCTTTCTTTTCTTTCTTTCTTTTCTTTCTTTCTTTCTATATATTTTAATTCTAGGTATTTGTTTGAATTACTTCTGCATGTATTTTATGTTTGATTTGGTTGACATGTGTATGTATTTTAATTGTATTTGATTGGAATGAATTGAATGTTCGAGTATTATTTTATAGTGTATGTGTTTTATATGTTAATTTAACTAAATGAAATGTAATGGACTTTGTCTGACAGTAGAATAGCTACAAAACAATGTCTGATTGACATCTACTAGATGTGAATCTAGCATGCTTAATTTAAGTAACGCTTACAAATGACACTTACTATTTCAAAAATAAAATTTAAAGTTATACAAATCCTAATAATTTGAGAAAAGGAAAAGTTTCAGGAAAAAATAATGAAAGAAAAATAAACAATGTTATCTAGTCTGTGAGTCATGTTATTGACTGAATCTATTATTAATGGCCTATTACAGTATCGTAATTTGACAAAAAGCATTGCATCATTGTTCGTCAACATCGTTTTTCAAACCCAAACATACCAGTAAAACTTAATTTCTAATTTCAGTTCAATCGTAAACTTAAAACATACATAACTCACGTCTGCTTCCCATGGGGGTAGACAGACTCTATAGAACGCCTTCTGCTACCATCCTTACATACTCCTATTGCCTCGTTTACGTTATTCAAATGCAAAAGTCATTTATTCAAACTAGGCTGAGAATTAGCACTTTTCGAACGTCAAAATTACATAAGACAGTCCCCCAAAACGCCCACCCTTCACCACTTCGTAGTACTTTAGCTGGGAAGAAGAAGTGATGCAACAAACTCCCGAGCAGCACAGCTGTCTGTTCAGTTAGAAAAACTTGATTCTATACAAAATAGTATGCAAAATAATTTACATTACGCAGCACAAAACATTTAAATTATTAGGCATATGTCAGCTAGTACACGCCAATATACCAACCAACCACCGTTCATACATCTGGTCATGCACGCACGTCGGGAACAATCCAGTAAATAAAGAGAAAAAAAATGGCGTCTGCAAGCACAAACTGGCATACCATATTTATACCAGAACTGTACTCAAAGCCATTAATTCCCAAATCATAATAAAAAAGAAATACATATAATATTTATTAGCACGGATACGACCTACACAAGCCTAATATATTTTATCTCGTTTCGAACGCCGCCCGAAGCAGTTAATGAAAAATCGATATTAGGCTCGCGTGGAGTCGGCTACCTAATTACTGAGTTAGCAGGTAAACTTGCTTAGTAATAGTATACCTTATGTTTAGCAACTGTTCGGTAGCTTTGCAAGAAGTTTGCACGCTTGTTTATTTTTCTTGCATGCAAGTGATCGCAATTCTTTGCAATAGTTGGTGAGTTCCAAGCATGCGTGCAAAAGTGTTAGAAAATTTCAATTTAATATTTACTGCGTCGTGTTTTTATAGCAGTTACCTATGCTAAACCAATTAAGAAGAATTAAATAGAACAAAAAACGTAGGATATAGCAACAAAAAACCTTGTTTTTAAAACACGCCTTCTTCCCATGGGGGTAGGCCGAAACTACAGAACGCCACCTGCTACGATCCTTACATACTCCTTTTGCCTCGTCTACGTTCATACATCTGGTCATACACGCACGCCGGTTGCAAGTACTACGCACCTGGCCTTTTTGAAAAACATCACCAATAAGGTCAGTATATATCCTCCTAGGGCGTCCCCACCCGGCCTTTCCCTTCACATCAGCCTTGCAAATATATTTTGTTAGTCGCCTTTCATTCATCGTATCAGTGATTTATTAGAAAAAAAATCTTATCCCACATTTTACAACACCAATCTTATAAAAAAAGGTTTACAGTTTAACTTTATGATCAACCCTTTATTTACGAGCTCATAAAATCGCGATACATTTTCTTATTTCACAAAGACACTTCGTTGTGACGGTCAGACATAACGTATGTGTAAAAAACTACAATTCGAAGCACCATTCCAGCCGTTTGGCTTTTGAAGAACCCATATTACTAGCTCACGTTCATTGAACTAGGCAACCATATACAGCGTGTATAAGAAAGGTGTGGCCATACAAACCATCAAACTAAACAACATTCTCCGGGACCAAAATCTTTTTTAACCGACTTCCAAAAAGGGGTAGGTTATATGTTCGTAGCATGTTTGGTTTTTTTTTTATGTCATCATCTGCCTAGCCTTTTCCCAACTATGTTGGGGTCGGCTTCCAGTCTAACCGGATGCAGCTGAATACCAGTATTTTACATGGAGCGACTGCCTATCTGACCTCTACAACCCAGTTAGGTACTGGGTAACACGATACCCCTTGGTAAGACTGGTTGTCAGACTTTCGGGCTTCTGACGACCCGTAACAACTGTCAAAGATCTTCAAATGACAGCCGGGACCAACGGCTTAACGTGCTTTCCGAGGCACGGAGGAGTCTCGGTATGTAAAGATGGTCACCCATCCACGGACCAACCTCGGCAAGCGTAGCTTAACCTGACCGATTGACCCGTGCGGCTGTTGTTACTTAGCTACGAGCTCCTCTTTTTATTTTTTATGTATGCCCACCTATTTCTCCGTCATTTTTGGACCGATTTCGAAAATTCTTTTTTTGTTTGAAATGGCATGCTCTCAAATTGGTCCCTTAAATTTTTTATTAACTTAGCTAGGGTAGTTTTTGATTTAGCTACAAAACACGTTTTTTTTCCCATTTAGTATGTAGATGATATGATAAGTTCTTGTCACTGGTAGCAGGTAGTGGTATTCGAATGTACGTGGGGTAGGTACCACAACTAAAAAATGAAAAAAACAAGTTTTCATTTTATTTTTATTTATTTAAAGGGCTTTGTCGCTTAACGACCACATCGCCCAGTGCATAAAAACATAAAATTGTTGATGACAATCTACCTTATCACTAACTTGTACAATTGTTTAGCCTTATCAAACATTGGAAAAGCAAGGATGGTATTACAAAAGCCAATATCATACCTTTTATATCGTCCGAAAACATTAATTCTATTATTTTCATTCCGGACACACTCCATCAGAATATGGAAAACATCATCAACCCACCGTGTGGAGACTGTTGCCCAACGATCACAATGCATGCGGCTGACATGCGTGCCTGAGGATGGACGGCGGCGCCGAGGTCAGCCCAGAAAGAGGTGGCGAGACGACCTAGACGCGTACCGCAAGGGTTGGATGGAGATGGCATCAAGGCTCGGATACCAGATCAATTTTCAAACCGTTATTATGTACTTGACGCAACAACCTTCACATTCGGTTTCGTTCGTAAAAACCGCTTTTTATAAACCGGTTTTGGAGGAGTCTTTACATAAAGGTTTTTTTTCGGATTAAACGGTTTAGAGCAATATTAACCGGTTTTTTGTTCAGATTTTATTCAGCGTGGCATCCTCACAAGTAATCACAAGTTGCAACGCGTTTACCAACATGCCGCTCGTCGAATAAACCGGTTAAATTAGGTTAAAATAAAATTCTTAAAAAGTTCACGTTCTTAATAGAAGTTCGGAGTAAAACCCAAATAAACCGGTTTCATCCGGTATTTTTGAAACCGGTTCCGAGCCTTGACTGCCATTCTTTAACAGTTGGATAGAATAGCTTTACCATGGTAAATTGACGTAGTATGTCAATTAAAAAAACAATCAATTGCCCAGACTGTTTATAAATAAAACTGAAAATAACGATGCAACAAAAGTTCCTGAAGTGAACAATGAGTAAGCGTCTTGTATCGTGCGATACCCAAGTTGAGCAATTACTAACTAAAACTTCCAGATCGGCAAGATAAATAAGATGGCTGCAATTTAAAACTGGGCTCCTTGACAGCGCTTGTGCAAGTAAGTAGTGACTTGCAAGCTTTTGTTGCTCAGTAGTTTTATATGTGCCAGTTGGGACATTTGTATTTAATGTTGCTTCTTTTTCTTTTCGTGTGGACTAACTTTTTGTCAGAGTTTTTAAACCTAAACAACAGCCCCGTCGTATACCTCCGGTATATCTCAACAGCGTAGTACTTAACATTGTGAATAGTTTTAAGTACCTGGGTCATGTTGTCACTAATGACCTACGGGATGATGGCGACATAGAGCGTGAGCGCAGGGCGTTGGCAGTGAGGAGTAATATGCTCGCCCGTAGGTTCGCTCGCTGCAATGCAGACGTCAAAGTCAGTTTATTTAAGGCGTTCTGTCAGTCCTTCTACTTGAGCGGCCTGTGGGTTCATATACGAGCCGAGCCTACAATGTCCTGCGCGTGCAATACAACAACGCTTTCAGGATGCTGTTGCGGTTGCTGCGGCGTTGTAGTGCGTCTGGAATGTTTGCTGCAGCGCACACGGATGGTTTTCACGCCATCATGCGCAAGAAAGCGGCTTCCTTACTACAACGCTTGCGTAACACTCGTAACAGTATCCTGAAAATGATTGCTAGCAGACCGGACTGTCCCATCCAAAGACACTGGGTAAAAATAGCGTTAGGCTTGTGTTAACTAATTAATTATATTGCTATCATCACTAACATAGCATGTAAGCACAATCTGTTACTAACCACTAACAACTTATGGACTAATTTCGGTCTGAAATAAAGATATTTAATTTTATTTATTTATTTTAAAGCCGCCCAAGGGTCTCTGATTTGGCTTCAAATGCCGTCGAGAAATATTTCTCAGGCATACCGGTTTCTTCACGACGTTTTCGTTCACCGTTTTTGTCTTCCGGTACGCGGTCGCCACTCCAGAACCTTTCAGCCCTATCGGCCATTCGTTTTGCGAGCAATGTACGCTGCCCATTGCCACTTAAATTTGCAATTCTTCGAGCTATATCGGTTGCCTTGGTTCTCCTGCGGATCTCTTCATTTCTGATTCGAGCACGTAGGCAAACTCCAAGCATAGCCCTCTCTATTGCCCTTTGGGTGACTTTTAGCTTTCTGATAAGGCCCATTGTGAGCGACCACGTATCAGTACCATAGCTCATCTGCCAGTGATGACCTATGGTACTGAAACGTACTGGTCAAAGACTAGATAATAATAAGAATATACTATAGTCAATTATTATACAACCTAGTTACACTAGGTACTAAATTACATAACTTACTATACAAATAAAAAACTTTTTACAAAAAAAAACAACCCACCTCCAAAAAAAAAACACTACAAAGTGAAAAATAACTTTAATTTCGGAAGTCGGTGTCTTAGGTTTTGTATTTTCGTTTTTTGCCACCGACTTCCGAAATTAAAGTTATTTTTCACTTTGTAGTGTTTTTTTTTTGGAGGTCGGTTGTTTTTTTTTGTAAAAAGGTTTTTTGATTTTCACTTTTTAGTTGTGGTACCTACCCCATACACATTCGAATACCACTACCTGCTACCAGTGACAGAAACTTCAGAAACTTATCATATCATCAACATACTAAGTAGGAAAAAAATACGTATTTCGTAGCTAACTCAAAAACTATTCAAGCAAAGTTAATAAAATTTATATGAGACCAATTTGAGAGCATACCCTTTCAAACAAAAAAATAATTTTCAAAATCGGTCCACAATTGACGGAGAAATCGGTGGACATACATAAAAACAAAAAACCACGTCGTCGGATCACGCACAATTAAGGGTTTCGTAGTTGAGATGAATTTATCCCAAAAACAAACTTATCCTATGCCTAGGATAGGCGTAGAGCCTACTTAGCCATGATAGTTTTCTATTTAATTTCGTTATATAAACTACTGCTGTGATTTTTTTCACACATCCAAAATCAACTATTTAGCCGGCAGGGGATCCCGACACTTGACTCTAACAAAAATTAGCACTTTAAAGCTTAATATTTCGCAAACGGATCCCTGAATACAAAAATGGTTTTCACATACTATGTTTTTGAAGGACCTTTCCAATGATACCCCACACAATGGGACAGAAAAAAAAAACATCACCACTTTACGTGTAGGGGAGGCAACTTAAAAAAAAAAATCTTAATTTTATTTTACCACTTTGTCGGAATAATTAATATATACACCCATGCCAAATTACAGCTTTCTAGTACTAAGGGTCTCAGAGCTAGACCGCGGACAGACAGACGGACATGACGAAACTATAAAAGTAAAAGGACACTTCAATAATGGCGTCGAAGTACTCCTCCACATCGCTGTCATCCGGAAACGTGTTTCCTATTTTTTTTTCACATAATTAGAAGAGAGATTCTTGTAGGTATCTCATCAAAAAGTATGATCCCAACTTTTCCACTTCATTATTATTTTATAACATTTTTCAACCCTAATCTATGTAAATAATTTATAACTTGAGTCACGGTATTTTGTCCTTGTTAGCCTGATTTCTTTTGTATACAAAAGATAATCATCATTGAAGCTCGAATTACGGCAAAGAATGCAAAGTCACGGAGCTCGCTTGCCGTTCTTGAATTTTAGTTAAGGGAAAAACTTTTGATGTAAATAAAAATTCGTGATGTTGAAAGAAAAGAGTTTTAAGTTAATTCCAAGTGAAGTGCATGCTTTTCTGTAATTGCAGGCTGAGTTTTTTGGCTTCTTGTAGTTTTATCGAGATTTTTCCGACCGACTTTTCTTTGTGTAGGCAATTTTAAAATAAGCTTAATAAAACAATCACTTTATTTTAGGTACAATCAGACTCAAAAATGAATATCATTATATACTCAACACGGAAAAAATTGTTATTTCATAATTACTAAATGACACATCATGAAATAGGTTCCTACATTCAGTCACATTTTACTGACATAAAGCCAACAAATATCAAATACGTAAAATAATTATATAATTTATTTCTGAGTATTATGGTACATTATGATTTTAATAATAATAAAAAACAGCTTCATATATTACCGTTGTGGGTGTAGAAACATTTAACTTAAAGTAAAATCTATATCCCCATTAATAATTTTAAATTATTTCGAAATGAAAATAGGTAATTGTTGTCATGTAAACTCACCCTCTTCCTCACGAAATACCTAAACATAACACACAACAGAAGCCCAAAACCATAAATTATGTAAACATCAATATAAAAATATATGAGCAGGGATCCTTGACTATAAAATTTTATAAGGAGGTGTGTCTGTGTAAAAAAGCTTTAATAAAACCGTATAGGCTATAAATGAAAATATTCATGTCCCATCGTTATTGGTACTTGTGAAGACTTAGCCTAGATAGAAATTCTCGCAGACTGCTTGGAGATAGCATAACATCACGCCTTTAAAACCCAAAGGGTTACGCAGAGGTGTACCAAAAGTTCACCCACATTTTACCAGTTATGTTTAAGTCCTATGTAATAGGGGGCGAGCCTATTGTCATCAACCGGGCACAAATCCTGACTCAGGGCTGCAACTGAGAAATTTTCTGATGGAAAACCCTAATAACACTTTGCCCGATCCGGAAATCGAACCCAAGACCTCATGCTCAGCAGTAGCGCTTGTGACTACTGAACCAACGAGGCAGGCTTTAACAGCAAAATGTATGCAAACTCATTATCATCTGCCTAGCCTTTTCCCAACGATGTTAGGGTTGGCTTCCAGTCTAACCGGATGCAGCTGAATACCAGTATTTTACATGGAGCGACTGCCTATCTGACCCCCACAACCTAGTTACTAGGTAACACGATACCCCTTGGTTAGAATGGTTGTCAGATTTTTGGGCTTCTGACGATCCGTAACGACTGTCAAAGATCTACAAATGACAGCCGGGATCAACGGCTTAACGTGCTTTCCGAGGCACGGAGGGGTCTTGGTATGTAAAGATGGTCACCCATCCACGGACCAACCCCGGCAAGCGTAGTTTAACCTGATGGATCGACCCGTGCGGCTGTTATGACTTAGCCACAAGCCCATGCCAAAATGCATGCAAACTACTTGTAGAAAGAAAAAGTATTTATTGAGACTCGCACAGGAAA
Organism: Agrochola lychnidis; assembly: GCA_963680765.1. Taxonomy (NCBI): domain Eukaryota; kingdom Metazoa; phylum Arthropoda; class Insecta; order Lepidoptera; family Noctuidae; genus Agrochola; species Agrochola lychnidis. The sequence continues at coordinate 3,999,576 of OY796856.1, read as the reverse complement.
TCACAAATTAAAAATGTATTCATTTCTCTCGCACGGGAAATCACAAATTAAAATAAAAACAAAGTAAAAATTAAATAAAATCAGAAAGTCCTGAGATAAGTAAATAATAATGAGAAATTGCTACCGAAGGCTGCAGGTCGACCTCAGGACGAGCTGCTTCTCACACGGAAATCTGTACGTTGCTTATTCCGCCCGGCGACACGAGTCCTGAAATTTGTCGAACTTTTTATTAGTTTTCGAATATTGGATACGAGGCTTTTGGTGAATATGTATTTTATGTCATATTTTTTTTTTTTGTGTCATGTGCGTTTATTTTGTGCAGAATAAACAATTTTTCTTTCTTTCTTCATGTTTTGTCTGCTGAGACTAAAACTACAAACGTAGTATACAGAGAAATTTTATAAAATGTGGCTGTTATTGTAGTATATTGTGGTGTCTTACGACTTCCACGCGAACGAAGTCGCGGGCAGAAGCTAGTATACCATCAAGCTAGAAATATGCTTCCATGTAAAGTTTCGTTTTATGCTGATTTGGTTGTGACGGAATATTTTATATATTGTAACTTGGTGTTGCCGTGGATTTGTCTGCAGGAGAACTGTTGTTATTTTACTTTACTATGTAGTATCTGTATATGTACGGAATATCAAGTTACTTCTCTACTATAATTTTATTAATTTTTAAATCGGTTCGGAAATCTTAAAATGACTAAGAAAACGACTTTTTAACCAACTTCATAAAAAGGAGGAGGTTCTTAATTCGTCGGGATATTAGTATTTTTTATTTTTTTATGTATGTTCCCCGATTACTCGAAGACGGCTGGACCGATTTGAAAAATTATTTTTTTGTTTGAAAGGATATACTTTCAAGTTGGTCCCATTGTCATTTGGTCACGATCTGATGATGGGATCTTGGAGAAATCGAGGGAACTCTCAAATATTAAAGGCACATCTATAGAGATTTGGGTATTTTTGATGAGCAGTTGACATAAGGCTATTGTAACTTAGATAAATTCTAAATCAACCCACAAAAAAGTGAAAAAAAAACTTTTTTACAAAAAATACAAACGACTTCCAAACTACAAAGCGAAAAATAACTTTAATTTCGGAAGTCGGTGTCAAAAACTTAAATACTGATCCAAAGACACCGACTTCCAAAATTAAAGTTATTTTTCGCTTTGTAGTTTGGAAGTCGGTTGTATTTTTTGTACAAAAGTTTATTTTATTTTTTTAGAACCGATTAGAATTTTGTATTTCACGAAAAATTTACAATTCCAAGCATGTTTAAATATGTACCTACTTTTAAAATTCTTTTTTATTATTTAATCCACATTTTTGCCTGCTCTTTTGACATGCCACACAAAAAATACAAAATGACTTCAGAGTTGTAAAAAATGCCGAACATTTCATGAAAAAGAAAAGAATGAAAATGGGAAGAAATTACCTTTTGTAACAACCAACGACTTACGTAGTATTTCTTATAGCTTGCAAAGTTGACTCTATCACAATTCTATTCTACTTCATAAACGTCTTACTGCAAGGATTCTTACAAAACGAGAAAGTTGAAATAAGTTATGTTCAGAAAATCCGGTAACATTTCTTTCCTTAGAATATTCAGTGAAACACAGCTTCTAGTTGGATATAGTCGTACTAAATCTTGTATCCTTGTCTTTTAGTTAACACTAGCTTCCGCCACTGGCTTCGCCCGCGAGATATCTTTATAAATTATAGCCTATGTTGTTACTCACTGATAATATAGTATTAAGGTGATTTTATACTGGCGAGGCGAGCCGTGGATGGGATGGGCGAGAATTGAAATCACGCTTACCCTTTTACACCGAAAGATGTCCAGCGCTGCCTCGCGCTGGCTCGCGATGTCTCGCGCCAGCTCGCGCTATCACGCGCCGCCCGGTCAGCCGAGAATATAGTATGCAGAGATGTCTCGCGATGGTCGGAGCGAGACGGCGCGTGCCAGAGCGTGCCAGCGTGAGACATCGCGAGACATCGCGAGTCAGCGCTTGACGGAAAGAGACAGGTGGCAGGTGCGAGATTTGTATATTCGTTTTACAAAGTAAATAAATTCTCTATTCATACAGCAATAAAGTTCAATATTGTACTAACAAATATTTCAATTCTCGCCTCGTACATCCTCGCGCATCTAGACCTTTTACACCAAAGATGGGCAGGGCGTGGATTTCTAGAAATTTTGCCATACAAATTTCAATTCTCCATCCCACCCACGCTTCGCCTCGCCGTTGTAAAACCACCTTTATACTGGTGAATGAAGTTGCTCGTTGCTTCATTTTTAATTATTTTTACCTATTGTGGTATAGTAATTTTATTCTAGGTGCATCGTCTTCACATATAATTATTTAACTAATGTAGGTACCCATACAAACTATTGTAAAACATTTTAAAAGACTAACGGTGGAGTTTCCTGCCCATTCTTCTCCATACGAAAACTACATTTTGGAAGGAGCGACTAGAATCAATTCTATTATTTTGTTAATTTTGACGTTCAAAAGTACCATACAAAGGCCTATTTGAAATAAATGATTTGACTTTGAAATTTTGCAACATTATAACATGAATTAATTGCATAATAAATTGCAAGAATAATTATGCGCCATGCAGCCACAACTAATTTTTGTCGCAGTCAGTAAAAAATGGCTTAATGTGAATAATATTATGTCAAACTAATATACTTAATTAAATCATTACAAAAAATTAAAGACATACAAATTAACATAAACTGACATGCAAACATTCGATTTAAAAGTGACCTTTTAATGAAGATTATACAAATGACCATGTTACCACATTATTTTATTTCAAAGAAAATAATTTAAATATTAGTAGTACAAGTAATTTAATAGTACCTAGTTTAACTGTTAGTATTACTAGTTTTTTTTTTCTTAAATTACTTAACCTTGCCCTTGCTTTTTGGCCTCGTACAGGACTTTCTGCTTTTATTTTAATTTTAGTTTGTTTTTATTGTTTTTTTTTTATGTTTATAAACGTACTCATAAGAGTACGTTTCATTTTAATTTGTGATTTTCTGTGCGAGTCTCATTAAATACTTTTTGTTTCTTACTTTCTTTCTTTCCTTACATTTTTTATAATTCAAGATTTATTTTTTTGGGCACATTTCTGCCTAACTCTTCGGGGAAATAAGACTTGATGTTATGTTATGTAATTTAAGAAAAGCCAAAGCAATTTTAATAATTGCGTCTCGTTGTCGGCACGAACTCTTTTGAATCGTGAAAATAAACATGAGTAATTCATGGAGTTTGTATACTTAAATTACAACGTAACGTTCCCGCGATTTGCAAGCAACAATGCTTTACCTTACAACTATGTCAATACAAAACCAACCTTAACTTTTCTTCCGTAGAGTCTATTTTCACTCTAATTGCAGCACTTTGTTATACCCGTATCATTAATGTACTGTACACACTTTGTCCACAGTTTTGCGGCATGCGGCGGGCCTTGTATCTCGAAATTTATTTTCAAAAAGTGTGCAAAAATGCTTGTTTTTGGAAGTCTGCCTCTGTTTTTTACAGAGCTTTATTTTGTAAAAGAATTGCTGAGTATAAAAGTGGTACGTACACAGCTTTCCAAACACAGATGGAAATGACTGACAAAATGCATTCTCGTAGAATTACTTGTTGAACTTTTGAAATTACTGCTGGTGAAATTGCAGGCTCGTAAGACTTTTCAACTTTGCTAAAATTGGCAACGTATCTACAATCTCTTGCCGAACCTAAAGCAAGTGATTACTGCCACCTGTCGGTATCATTATCCATCAGTAGGCCCGTTAGCGTGTTTACCAACTAATTTAATTATTGAATGATTAAACGCTAACTTCCGCCAGAGTTTCGCCCGCGTGATATCTTTATAAATTATAATAGCCTATGTTACTCAGTGATAATAGTAAATTTAGTGGCATGAGGAACAGGGTGTAAAGTTCACTCATCCACCATAGAAAAGGGAGAATCCTCCGACCAGACGGGTGTTGTGTCTGGCGAGCAACTGCCCAACAGTTTGAAGTTGAAATTGTATATATGTTGATCGCTCGGTAAACTCTGCGCGATGCAGGATTTGTGTGACGTCATGTCTTTGATGCGTAGTTCGAATGTGGCGGTGTAACCGCTACAATAGCATTGTACTGGCGAAAGAATTTTAAAATTGGTTTTGTATTTTTTAAGTTTATTCATTACAAACAAAATATAAACCTTTTCTTTTATAATATAAAGTGTAGATTAGTTAATTGATTCAGGCGTGACCTTGCGGAAATCCATTATAAAATACAATAGACGTGGATATATTTAGTAACCTGTTCCGCTTAGCTATTTCTAAAGAGCCGTAAAAAACTCCTGAAAGAAATCGACACGTTTTTCACCTCTCAACGAAACATCCTCAAGATGACGATTGACTTGTCGCGAACCCGAACACGGCGTGTGTCTGCGTTTAATGCTCGGTGTGGCAACACGCCGTGTTCGGGTTCGCGACAAGTCAATCGTCATCCTGAAGATGCCTCGTTGAGAGGCGAAATACGTGTCGATTTCTTTCAGGAGTTTTTATGGCTCTTTAGAAATAGCTAAGCGGAACAGGTTACTAAATATATTCACGTCAATTTTATTTTAAGTGTAGATTTATAAAAACAGATACACAGAACAGATACGTATATTGAAGAATAGTTTTCCATTAATTTATCTCAGTGGCCGACCAGAGTCAGGATCTGTGCTTGGTTGATCGCAAAATGCCGGCCCTAATACATAGGGCTTCAACATAACTGACGAAATATGTGTATATAACTTTATTTTAGACTATCAATTACAGAATCATCCATATTTGTATTAGTAAGTACTTAGGAACTATGTTAGTAAACCACAAAAATAAAACAAACGACATCAAATTGACACATGGAGTGCAATCCAGTGTCTAAGAAAAGGACCGTCTAACCGGTCCGCTATTACTTTCAGAATGCTGTTGGAGCTTGCTCGGATACGATGCAATATGGAGGCTGCTCTCCTTCTCATGATGACATGAAAACCATCAATCTGAGCCTTCATAAACATGCCGGACGCACTACATTATCTCGGTAGCCCCAACAACATCCTAAAAGCGTTATTATATTGTACACAAAACCTCAAAACCTCTGCCCAACCTTTAAAGAAATAGAAGCGTGATTATGTAATAAAAACCTTGACACAATAACAAACAAGTCTCAAACTATTAAAGTCTATGGTTCAAAAAGGGATCAGACCGTTATGCCCGCAGAAACCACGATACACAAACAACGACGAGATGGTCGAGATGGATTAGAACCAAAACTTTGTTTACGTCAACAAGTGGAACCACAAAACAAATTTAATAATACAGTTCTAATGTAGTTGATTGTTTGTTAATGTAATCTTGTGTAAGTAAGTGGGGATTAATAATATAAGTTGGTTACAACATTAGAAATGAGTTAAGTTCATAATCTTTATAATTGAAACCGTCTCTGTTGTCTAGTGGTTAGACCGCCTGTCTTAGACCCAGAGGTCCCGGCTTCAATTCCCATCATCATCATCATCATTTCAGCCGAAAGACGTCTACTGCTGGACATAGGCCTCCCCCTAGCACCGCCATTTCGACCGATTCTGTGCTTTCCACATATTCTTTCATTCGATTCCCAGTGGGTGCGAAATTTTCTGCTCGGTTTGGTTGGTGGTCCGGCTTGTTCTAAGTCAATCTGGCTAGAAAAGAAAATAAGAAAATACCTTTATTAGCGGTAAACATGACGCAAAGAAAGATTTAAAAAAAAACACGTAAATAACAAATTGGGGGAAATATGCGTCACATCCACGCAAAACGGCCATCGCTCACCATAAAGATACGACCCCATGCGAGACAGAGCCCCAGCGCTGGTTTACTAGCTAGCTACCACCATCTTATCTAAATCTGCCATAACAACAATGTTAACAGCATTGTTGTGTTTCGGCAGTTAAAGGTATGATAGATAGCCAGTTCCTCTGTATTTGAGGATTCCGGGTGAAGCTCGCTTCCACTTTCGACCTGATCATCACTTACCATCAGGTGAGATAAAGGCCAAGAGCTTTCCCGGTGCGGATAAAAAATAAAAAAAAATTTGCTTCTATCATGCCACTGGTGGGAGAGTGTATTTTCTTTTTCTCATCATCCACCGTTTTCCTGTGCTAGTTATAACCAGAGGGCCCAGACAAGTGGCAATCGCTTTCAGTGTTACGTATTTAGAAATACAAATTACAAATATTTTATTAGAACAATAACTTATTACATTTTTTGTGTAAGTTAGTACTGCATTCATTTAGTAACTGTGTCGCAGTTATTAGCGCCCACCCCAGGAGCGAAAGACAACTGAGTTCCATAACGACAATTTTGCTTATACTGATTGGTAGAAACTAGGCATAAACATTTAATAACAATAAAACTAAACATTTATTAATAATAGTTGTCACAGTATGAGTGAGTGTGTGTGAGTGAGGGTGGGGGTGTGTGTGTGTGTGTGTGTGAGGGAGGGTGTGGAGGTGCGTGCATCTGCGTGTGTCTTTCTACGACATTCAACGGAATTGACATATATAGTCGCTAATAGAGTGTCACTTTTTCTAGACCCTCTTGTATATCGTCTTTTCGGTAGTTCATAATTTCTTGTCCTGCCCGCTTCTAATTTTTTATTTGATTAAATTGCTTTTTTTTTATTTCAGACCCTTAAGTATAGTCCATTTGGTAGGTATACACACGACTTAGAAACCAGTGTTAGTACTTACATCTACCAGAAAAACAACACAAACTTTTCATGAATACGCCACAGTGGCATGTAGGCGTACCCAATGTCCCAGTATGGTGCTGTTCCACCTACCAGCTAGTTTTCAGGATGCTGTTGGGGCTGGCGCGTACTCCGCGCATAATGGCGTGAAAGCCATCTATTCTTGACTCTGCGGACATGCCGAAAGCACTGCAATAGCACGGCAACCCCATCAACACCCTGAAAGCATTATTGTACTGTAAGTCACTTGTTGCTGGCTGGCTCCAGCATTTAGACTATCAAAAGACCGAAGACTTATTTGCACACATCGCATAATATCATATAATACACACTTTTACACATATATTACACACCACCTCACCACATACACACACATAGGTACACTGACACCTCATCACAGACACACACCCCCACACAAACACACGTAAATGCACATTTCGCACAGTCATAAGTACAACCTAATTAAGATATAATAATAATAATATTTTTACGTCACGAGTTCACAACATTTACGTTGACATGACCTCTCTGTAATGCTCCACGTTTGAGGACTAACTCCCAAAACACAAGCCCTGACTTAGTTTGTGTATCAGTTTCAGTACAATCAATCTGCCTAGCCTTTTCCCATGTTGAGGTCGGCTTCCAGTCTAACCGGATGCAGCTGAATACCAGTATTATACATGGAGCGACTGCCTATCTGACCTCCACAACCCAATAACTAGGTAATGCGATACCCCTTGGTAAGACTGGTTGTCAGACTTTCGGGCTTCTGACGACCCGTAACGACTGTCAAAGATCCACGAATGACAGCCGGGACCAACGGCTTAGCGTGCTTTTCGAGGCACGGAGGAGACACGGTATATAGAAATGGTCACCCATCCACGGACCAACCCCGGCAAGCGTAGCCTAACCTGATGGATAGCCCCGTGCGGCATTAGTACTTAGAGATGAGCTCCTCTATCAGTTTCAGTACCTAAAGCAAAAATAAATAAATCTATCTGTGTAACAAATTCTTGTGAATGCTCCCATTTTGTAATATAAATAAACTTTACTTTTACTGTTTTATTACGTCATGGACCTTATTCCGTCTTCGCATTTCGCTATTTCTGATCCTTTCCAAACTTGAGACCACACATGCTATGTTATACCACAAAGTTGAACTCTATGTTGTTGTAGAATTGCCAACTTTCAGCTTGGTTTGGCTTCCCTATTTTATGCTCCGTTACATTATTCAATAAGCTTGTTATATTACTCTGCTTGGATGGTGTTGTTAATGATTTAGTAAATTCGCCATGTGATTTGCTTTGAGGGCTTTATTTTAGATTCTTGAATGTGTATGTAAACTTACTACAGAAATATAATAATTTTTCACATGCCGAGATTTATCTATTTATTTCACTACAACAATCAATTTACAGTCAATTACAGTATCTAAATTTATAAAAATATAAGAGACAATTATAACACAAATTAAAATAGGTAGGTATACAAAATAAAATCATGAAAACATTAGTAAAAAGAGATAGCGGGATGAGCTGAACTCCTTTAATAAAAAACCGGCCAAGTGCATGTTGGACCACGCACAATGTAGGGTTCCGTAGTTGGGATGAATTTGTCCCAAGAACAAACTTAACTTTGTAGTTGAAAAAAAAAATCTTTCATACAGAATGTATGGGAAAACATGTTTTTACAACCGCAAATCTAAGTTGGTCGATTATTACTCGTTAACTTGTAAAGCCTACTCAGCTGTGATAGTTTTCCTTTTAAATTCGTTATATCAGCTACTGCCGTGAATTTTTTCACATATCTAAAACCAACGATGGCAGCGGGGGCGGGACACTTGACTCTAACAAAAATGTGCACTTTAAAGCTTAATATTTCGCTAACGGATCTCTGAATTCAAAAATAGTTTAACACACTCATAATGTTTTTAAAAGACCTTTCCAACGATATCCCACACCAAGGGATAGAAAAAAAAAACGTCCCCACTTTACGTGTAGGAGAGGTACCCTAAAAAAAATATTTTTCATAATTTTATTTTACCACTTTGTCGGCATGATTAATATGTATACCCATGCCAAATTACAACTTTCTAGTACTACAGTCTTGGAGCTAGACCGCGGACAGACAGACGGACATGACGAAACTATAAGGGTTCCTAGTTTACTACGGAATCCTAAAAATTGGTCTTTGGCAGCTCTGCACAGAGAGAGGTGGAAAGAGAGTACTTAGGGACGCGTTTGCCCAACAGTGGGACATAAAATGCTAATAAAAAAAATTAAAGTTTTTAAAACTATGATTATTACTTAAACCATTATGGAACGCTTTGAGTGACCGTTTAGTTTTTGCCATACAAACAAGATGTAGTGAAAAAAATTGAAAAGGGTATGCTGAGATGGTTTGAGATTGGACATGTTGAGAGAATGAATGAAAGGCGACTAATAAAATGTATTTACAAGGCTGATGTGAAGGGAAAGGCCGGTCGGGCACGCCCTAGGAGGACTTATACTGACCTTATTGGTGTTGTTCTTCAGAAAAGCCAGGTGCGTAGTACTCGCAACCGGCGTGCGTGTATGACCAGATGTTTGAATGTAAACAAGGCAAAAGGAGTGTGTAAGGATCGTAGCAGGTGGCGTTCTGCCTACACCCATGGGAAGAAGGCGTGAGTTTATGTATGTATGTATGTAATTTTATTTAAACAATAGAATTCAGAAAACACTGGAATGTTTCATAAAAACTCCTTTAATGTACCCCAACTCTACAAAATGAAGGTGAAATAAAAAAACAATGTATCCCCAATAGAAAATCTTTTACCCTTTTGATCCCCGGTAGGTGTTGTAAAGTCGATGTTAGCCTTAACGTGGATAATCCTTTTTTTACACCGGACCATTTATCCGGGCTTAGGCGATGCCTAAACTCACGGACGGTTTTTCCGAGCGGTATTTTTTTAACGCTAAAAATAGAAAATGGGTTTCACATTGTGTTGAAAATAAAGTTAACAGAAGAAAGAAAATGCTTGTATTTCGAAATAGAGGCTTAAAGTATAGAAGGTATAGGTATTTATATTTTTACTAGATAATCTGATGAACCTTGTACCACGTGAGACAAAATGTCGTTTTTAGGGTTAAGTAGTAAACAAGGAACCCTTATAGTTTCGTCATGTCCGTCTGTCTGTCTGTCTGTCTGTCTGTCCGCGGTCTAGCTCCGAGACCCTTAGTACTAGAAAGCTGTAATTTGGCATAGGTATACATATTAATTACGCCAACAAAGTGGTAAAACAAAATTATGAAAAACATTTTTTTAGGGTACCTCTCATACACGTAAAGTGGTAATGTTTATTTTTTTATTCTTTTACCCGATGGTGAGGGGTATCATTGAAAAGATCCTTCAAAAATATTGTGAGTTTGTCAAAACTATTTTTGGATTCAGGGATTCGTTTGCGGAATATTAAGCTTTAAAGTGCTAATTTTTGTTAGAATCAAGTGTCCCCCCCCGCCGGCTAAATGGTTGGTTTTGGGTGTGTGAAAAAAATTACAACAGTAGCTTATATAACGAAATTAAAAGGAAAACTATCACAGCTAAGTAGGCTCTACAGGTTAACGAGTAATAATCGACCAACTTTGCAGTTGCAAAAACATGTTTTCCTATACATTCCGTATGGGAGAGCATATTTTTCAACTACAAAGTTAAGTTTGTTTTTGGGATAAATTCATCTCAACTACGGAACCCTTCATTGTGCGTGGTCCGACACGCACTTGGCCGGTTTTTTAGATTTTTTGGCTGTTCCTTTGGGTTTTCCAAATTTCCTTTTTTCCGGAAATAGATTTTATATTTGTCGGATCCGGTCTTTAGTACGGACACGAAACGAATCGCAAGCGCGCCACTGGCGACATCAAGAGAGATCCATGGACACCAAAAAAGGCGCGCTTCTACAGAGTCATGATGTTTTAAGGCCAAGGCGAGGAGAACATTCAGCCTTTGGTCGCATTGGAGTCAAGACGTCGCGGAACTGTTCTAGATTCGTGGTGCTCAGTTATTGTGTTAGTTGTAATTTGTGATCATTTTGTTAATTGGTGATTTTAATAAACGTCGTCGCACCCAGTGTGTGGATAATTTAGCTAGTGTGATTCATTTGATACTAAATTATAATGTGATTTGAACTGTAAACTGTTTTTCTATTGCGCATTAACCAACATTACCCACACTACGCCCACAGTAGTTAAAATATCGCTGATAATAACGAAAGTCACATACCCGTCTCCGACATATTTATATAAATTTAAAAATATGTCCACGGCTTGGCGATAAGTAAATAAATTAAATAATCATAATAATATATACGTATACCTATAAAAATAAATAAATAAAATTAAAATGACTTCATTCTACTAAGTACTTTAAAATTTTTACCTACTTATTATGTTTTTCTCACGCATCTAAGCAGTAGCCAACTTTTAGGCGATGGCCTCCCCATTTTATTCCACCTACACCTTCCACGTATAACTATTTATTTATTTTAAAAAGTACAGCCACATCACATACATTTTTGTGCTAAAATAATCTTACAACTAAAGGACTAATGTTCATGACAATTACGGAGTACATAGCATTGATAACAATATCTTGTTGTATCTATAAACATAATTATAGACCAACCTCCCTATTCTATTACGCCTACTTTTAATAACATGAAAAAAACGTAGGCATAACCGTCTGACGAAGTCCAAATAACAGGAAATCAACATTAAGTTTAAGACATACCAATCTACACTGGACTCAAAAATTACTGACGAAATGTGGGTGTACTATGGGTACACCTCTGCCTTCCTCTTTTAGAAACAAGACGTGAAGTTACCAATCTACTGCTGAGAAAGACCGAAAGACGTCCACTGCTGGACATAGGCCTCCCCCAAGCACCGCCACTTCGACCGACTCTGTGCTTTCCGCATCCAGCGGATTCCTGCGGCCTTCACAAGGTCATCGGTCCATCTTGTGGGAGGCTTTCCAACGCTACGTCTTCCGGTACGTGGTCGCCACTCCAGAACCTTTATTTATTTAATATTTCAAGCACACAAATGTACAGAGGCGGACTTAATGCCAAAGGCATTTTCTACCAGTCACCCATGAGTTGTAACCTTTCGACCCCATCGGCCATCCGTTATGCGAGCAATGTACCCTGCCCATTGCCACTTAAGTTTGGCAATTCTTCGGGCTATGTCGGTTACCTTGGTTCTCTTTGCGGATCTCTTCATTTCTGATTCGATCACTTAGGGAAACTCCAAGCATAGCCTCAAGTGTCTCAAGACGAAAGTCTTTGACCAGTGCTAGTTGCCAGTGATGACCTATGGTACTGAAACGTGGTCGCTCTCAATGGGCTTTATCAGAAGGCTAAAAGTCACCCAAAGGGCAATGGAGAGGGCTATGCTTGGAGTTTCCCTATTTATAATACTCTACTTAAAAATTTTCCACTTTCGTATTTCCTCTCCACTTATAACTCGTTATATTTAGTTCAGTCGCCATGCTACAGCCATTCTCTTATAAAAATAGCTGCTACCAATATAATTTAGCAGTATCTAATTCTCGTTCCATTAAGAATCTCATGCTAAAGTAGCTATTACAGATAACGAGTGTAGGTACAACACTAATGTGATTGCGCAGCACTATGCGTCTGATAAGCGAGGCTTGATCGCTCTCTAATAGACTTTGTAACTTCTATTATACATCATTTATAAATACCTGCTTGTTATTTTCGTTTAGGGTTAAATAAACTGCAGCTTTTTGCTGAATCTGTGAAAAATCTATTAGAAAATATCTGCAAGTTCGAAAGTTTTTTGACCAATTACACCTTGATGGATTTGGAGGAAATTTGGCACATGCAACCTGAGGTAGGACATAGAATGCTTTTCATCTTGGCAGAATGTTCCTGTAGTTTTAATTTTCCGTTTTCCATGTGGATTAAGTTGCAAAAGCTAGCTAGGGGGTCTAGGCATGGGACATCGGATACGACTGGGTGCTGCGCGCCGACCTCCCTGCGGCGTCAGTGTCGTTTGTTACGCTGATGACACGTTGGTCCTGGCGCAGGGAAGGTCGCATCAGGCGGGGCGGCCGAACTATCAATACACGGGGTTGCGACAATCGTCGACAGGATCCAGCAATCGGGACTCGAGGTGGCCCTGCACAAGTCCGAGGCCATGTGTTTTCATAGTCCTCGGAACGCGCCACCGTCGGGTTCCCAGATGACGGTTTACATCGGCGTCGAGGCGACGATGAAGTATTTGCTTCGTGGAGCATTTCCGATGTTTGGCTCCCAGACTGGAGCGGGCCGGGGCTGCCTTGAAGCGGCTCCTGCCCAATCAAGGGGGGTCAAACGCCTCCTGCCAGAAGCTCTACGCGGGGTCTTGCGGTCCATGGCCCTTTACGGGGCACCGGTGTGGGCGCGTTCCTTGAGGAGGTGGCCAACCCACCGGTTGAACGCGTCCCAAAGGGTCATGGTCATCCGGGTGGTCCGAGGATACCACACGGTCTCCTGGGAGGTGGCGAGCCTCCTTGCCGGATTACCGCCATGGGATCTGGAGGCAAAGGTTCTCGCGCACATCTGGGAGTGGCGCGAGGAGGCGAAACGCCGGGGCTTAACTCCGAAGCCGCGAGAAGTCACGGCACAGCGGACAGAGCTCCGGCGGGACCTCATGGCGTCATGGAGAGTGCAATTGTCCTGTAGTAGACCATGGTCTGAGCAACGTTAGTTCTAGCAAAACTGTGATTCAAATGTCACGGTGTATATTTGTTATCACGTTTTTCAGCCACGTTTGTCAGTCTGCACTCGGCGCTTGGTGTGGCAACACGCCGTGTTCGAGTTGGCGACAAGTATATCGTCATCCTGAGGATGCCTCGTTGAGAGGTGAAACATGTGTCGATTTATTTCAGGAGTATTTTATGACTCTTTAGAAATAGCTAAGCGGAACAGGTTACTAAATATATCCACTTCTATTGTATTTTATCACGTTTTTGAAAATGGCTGCAACGATTTCGATGAAAGTTGGTTGATATAGCGGTTTACGGGGGCGAAAAATCGATCTAGCTAGGTCTCATTTCTATGAAAATTCGTTTTTTCTATTTTCACCCGAGCAGAGCTCGGTCGACCAGGTACTTAGACTTATATAAACTACTGAAAACCATATGTCATTCCTGTTGATAGTCGTTGTAGAAATACGAAACGCTTTGAAAGCGATTGCCACTTATTTCACTCACAGGACTCACAAGAAACCGAGTTCACTGAACACTCTAAAAACATTAACAGCGTAACTAGGTACTATAGTTATTTATTCCCCGTCATCAACAACTATCTTCTGGTCAGTACTATACTTATTCTTACAAAACAATTGCAAAGCGTTCATTAAAATGCACTTGCCACTGGCAAAGGAAATTCTTTGTGCCGTGGAGTCGCAGCTCGTAAAGACTTTATTGTACGCGACTATTAAACGCATACTTGCAGGTGGCTTTATATGGTTACATAATAGAGACTTGAATGAAGTTCTCTTTATGCATTTTTGTTCTGCTAAAGCTTTTACACAATTTTTTTATTTTTATAGATGCTTGTGGTAAGGTCTAGTTCAAGTAATATATTAACATAACAACAGCATTTTTTGACTTACGTAAAGTGTCTGTCTGTCCGTCTGTCACAGCCAATTTGCTCCGAATCTAATGGACCAATTAAGTTGAAATTTGGTACACATATGAATTTCTGTGACCCAAACACGAACGTGTAATGTAATAAATAAATTTTGAATATAGGGGTCACTTTTGGGGGGCAAACATGAAAATTTAAAAAAAAAAAGTTTTGTTAACAGTACCGTGTGACATATCAAATGAAAGGGCTTATTGCGAGGATCTTAAACATATTTTTTTTATATATTTTCAAATAATTACTTAATAATTTAAGAAATTCGACGAAAATTGACCATTGAATCGACCCCTTTTACTATGTATTTTGAAAAAAATACATAGTATGGTTCTTTACTCATAGATTACAGAAAAACCTATAAAAAGTCTATGGTCTTAAAATAACATGGTAAATCTCTCAATACTGTGCGTACAAACTTATATTTGCAGTTGGAATGTATGGGAGAACATGTATTTAAACTATAATGTTAAGTCTGTATTTGGGATAAATTCATCCCAACTACGGAACCCTTCATTGTGCGTAGTCCGACACGCACTTGGCCGGTTTTTTCTAACATTATTGGTGTCGGCTTCCTGAGTATACCAGTACTTTACATGGAGCAAATGTCTATCCGACCTCCACAACTCAGTTACTGGGTAATACGATACTCCTTTGCAAGACTGGTTGTCAGACTTTCAGGCTTCTAACTAACCGTAAAATGTCCAAAAGTGCAGATGATTTAACACTGAGTGATAATAATTCGTATTAATAAAGAGAGAAAAGAAAGAGGAGCTCGTGGCTAAGTAATGACAGCCGCACGGATAGATCCATCAGGTTGAGCTACGCTTGCCGGGGTTGGTCCGTAGATGGGTGACCATCTTTACATACCGCGATTCCTCCGTGCCTCGGAAAGCACGTTAAGCCGTTGGTCCCGACTGTTATTTGTAAATCTTTGACAGTCGTTACGGGTCGTCAGAAGCCCGAAAGTCTGACATCCAGTCTTACCAAGGGGTATCGTAGTACCCAGTGACTGGGTTGTGGAAGTCAGATAGACAGTCGCTCTATGTAAAATACTGGTATTCAGCTGCAATCAGTTAGACTGGAAGCTGACCCCAACATAGTTGGGAAAAGGCTTGGCAGATTGAAGTACGTATTAATAAAATTCACTTTATATGCAAATCTAATTTGAGTCGTCTACAGTGGAAAATCGATAAAGAGGTTTTTTTTTACCACACAAGAGAAAGTCTTGACCTGCATTTCACCTGATGGTAAGGTGATGATCAAGCCGAAGGTGAAAGCGAGTTTTATCTGGAATCTTCAACCACAGAGGAACTGGCTATCTAACATACCTTTAACTGCCGAAACACAACAATGCTGTTAACATTGTTGTTATGGCGACAGACTTAGATAAGATGGTGGTAGCTAGCCAGGTGGACTTAGAACAAGCCCTACCACCAACCACACACCACCAATACCACCATGTGGACTGCGCATTCACTTGACATCTTGAAATGTATGATTTTGTACTGTGTTGAGCAATAAACATTTGAATTTGAACAGAGCAGAAAATTTTGCCCCCACTGGGAATCGAACTTGGGACCTCTGGGTCTGAGACAGGTGATCTAACCACTAGGAATCAAATTTACAAGATACCATTCCCCTGTCAGTACCTTAACGAAAGGGCCCTTATCCAAATAAAATAGATAAATGAACCCTAAAATGATTAAAAACTACTCCCAAAAACTAATAAAACACAAAAATTCTAGGAAAAAACTTTACCTTTGGCACATCAAAGCTTGCTTTCAATCTGATAACAAATCAGCCAAGTTTCGTGTAACAAACTTTGTTCAAATACTTAAAACTTTAAGTTAGCAAGTTGTAGTAGAAACTCTTCGAAATTAGTTTCTGTAGTAACTTTAAAAGGGTTTTATGTATAAAACATTTCAAGGTTAAAAGTAAACTTCTATCAAAGGTTAGTAAACATACAACGCGCCGCTAAAATGGCGACATTCATTTAACACAATAATTTCACACACACGGGTAGGTAGGGCTAGTGGCCAGTAATTATAAAAGTTATCCTTATCCTTATCCTTACATATTATAAAACAAAGTCCCCCGCCGCGTCTGTCTGTCTGTCTGAACGCGATAAATTCAAAAACTACCGAACGGATTTTCAAACGGTTTTCACCAATGGACGGAGTAATTCATGCGAAAGGTTTTAGTGTATAAATCATTAAAGTTTTGTGTAAATTGGCTGAAATTTGACGATTATTGTTGAAGAAGTCGGAAAAAATCATGCCGACTGGGAGCTTTACTGGCGTGCGCTGCGTTAACCGAAAAAGATACATCAAATTTATGTTCTACGGTATTGTTCATCTTAAAAAGTTCAACAAAAAATTTGCAATGGCATACGTCTATCTTCTAAGGATGACCCACAATAACCATTTTTATCTTTCAGAATTTGATAAAAATTTAATTGTTATTTCCGAAGCTTTTTTAACCGGTATAGTATTAATCCTTATCCAATAAAATATGTTATTTAAATTGAGCATTTAATTTAAATTTAAATATGCCTTTTAATCATATAATTTAAATGAATAGTTTAAAAGACATCACAGTTTCAAAATTACGCGTAGCAACGTGGGTGCAGCGGTAGGAGTCAATGACCTTTTCCTCTGTTATTAGGTATGAAATCTCGGTACTATGTTCCCGTGGGATATTTTCCGACATCCACGCGGGCAAAGCCGCGGCCAAAAGCCAAAAATAACATAAAATAATTCGTAAATTGAAAAATTTAAATTTTCAGACGCTCGCCTACTACATGAGGCTCTCTCTTTCCTTCAATCCACCTACTCTTTGCACGTTATTCGTTTTAATTTCATTGATTCGATGCTATGATCTGTGACCCCGGCAAATGACCTCTGCGCTAAAGTTCTTTAAGTACACTTTGCTCTAAGATGGTATTTTAGAAAATTGTAAAAACATCAATAAATAATAACGTTTTTGAAATTAATATATTTTCATAAAACGAAAACGCTAAATCGTAAATACGTGTGGTAAATAAACATCGCCATTAAAGCAGGACGCTGTAGACAGTCGGTTTTAATTTATTAGTCATGTCCTTGATTTGATTTCCCTTCGGAAAAAATTACCAACTTCCATACAGATTTTTCAACGGTGCCAGATCGACTATCGGTACATCGAGGTGCTAAAGTGTTTGTACAAAACGCCACTATGTCAGTTCGACTCCAGGACCAGACCTCGAAACCTATCCTTCTGCAGCGAGGTGTGAGACAGGGAGACGTTATCTCTCCGAAACTGTTCACCGCTGCACTGGATGATGTCTTCAAGGTTCTGGATTGGAAAGGGCTAGGCATCAACATCAATGGCGAGTATATCACTAACCTTCGGTTTGCCGACGACATAGTTATCATGGCTGAGACCATGGAGAAACTCAGTACAATGCTCGATGACCTCAGTAGAGCCTCCGAAAGAGTGGGTCTTAAAATGAACATGGACAAGACAAAAGTCATGTCAAATGCCCATGTGACACCCACTCCCATGAAAATCGGAGACGCTACGCTCGAAGTTGTGGACGAGTATGTTTACCTAGGACAAATTGTCCAGCTAGGTAGGTCCAACTTCGAGAAAGAGGTCAATCGTCGAATCCGACTCGGCTGGGCAGCGTTCGGGAAGCTACGCAATATCTTTTCGTCCCACATACCACAGTGTCTCAAGACGAAAGTCTTTGACCAGTGCGTGTTGCCAGTGATGACCTATGGTACTGAAACGTGGTCGCTCACAATGGGCCTTATCAGAAGGCTAAAAGTCACCCAAAGGGCAATGGAGAGGGCTATGCTTGGAGTTTCCCTACGTGATCGAATCAGAAATGAAGGGATCCGCAGGAGAACCAAGGTAACCGACATAGCCCGAAGAATTGCCAAACTTAAGTGGCAATGGGCAGGGCACATTGCTCGCAGAACGGATGGCCGATGGGGTCGAAAGGTTCTGGAGTGGCGACCACGTACCGGAAGACGTAGCGTTGGAAGGCCTCCCACAAGATGGACCGATGACCTTGTGAAGGCCGCAGGAATCCGCTGGATGCGGAAAGCACAGAATCGGTCGAAGTGGCGGTGCTTGGGGGAGGCCTATGTCCAGCAGTGGACGTCTTTCGGCTGAAATGATGATGATGATGATACAGATTTTTATCCCGTATTTATATATTACATCCTATATCATACCTCGGGATGAATTTTCTAAAAAAAATCTATCCTTATAAAGGAAATCTTGTGCAAAATTTCATGCTTCCAGATTTGGCGGTGCAGGCTGTGCGTTGTTTGTCAGTGAATTCAAATGAAGAAGATACCGTACTAATGTTTGAAGTGCGGTATCTCAGGTTTTAATAGACCTACAGAGCTACGGCTACCTTCAAATAGCAGCAAATTTTGTATACTTAAAAAATATGATGACTTATACGTAGAATGCACACCTTTTAGAAGTTATAAGTAAAAACTTTTTATAAAAAAAACGACCGACTTCCAAAAACACTACAAAGTGAAAAAATAACTTTAATTACGGAAGTCGGAGTCTTTGGTTTTGAATTTTCATTTTTTGTCACCGACTTCCGAAATTAAAGTTATTTTTCACTTTGTAGTGTTTTTGGAAGTCGGTTGTTTTTTTTATAAAAAGTTTTTATTTTTCACTTTTTAGTTGTGGTATTTACCCCCACTTAAATTCGAATACCACTACCTGCTATGTTAATAACAGTGAGAGGAACTTAACATATCCACATACTAAATGGGAAAAAATACGTATTATAGAAGCTAACTCAAAAACCATCCAAGCAAAGTTAATAAAATTGTTAATATGGGACCACCTCCAAACAAAAAAAGAATTTTCAAAATCGGTTCACAATTGACGAAGAAATCGGTGGACATACATTAAAAAAAAAAACATACGCGACGAACATATGTATAATCTCCTCGTTTTTGGAAGTCGTTTAAAAACAGAAAGAAGTCCCGAAAATTTCGAAGTTTTTCCAGCACCATGCAGTTACTGGTCTTTCGTAGCTGTTAACTTGGTTTTACACTATCAAAACAACATCCCAAAAAAAAGTTTGCGATCGAACGCTATTTTTGTGACTGGCCTATAACGTGGTTGATGTTTTTGACATCGGCTTTCGAAACAATAATTGGTTCTATAGTGAAATATTTATTTATTATTACAGTCGTATTTTTATTGATGAAGGAAGGATTGTGTGAGGAATGATATGAAAGAGAAGGGAGTGAATGATAGCGTGACGGTTGACAGGGGAGAGTGGAAAAAGAAAACGTGTGCGCCAACCCCACGTACCATGGGACAAGGGCAGGAAGATGATGACAGTCGTATTTTTATGTTTATTTTTCTGATCTAGCTCTAACTGCCTAGCTAAATAATATAGGCAGCTTACTTATATTGAACGTACGCCTTCAAAGCCAAAAAATGCTTGTTCGTAAAACTTTAACTAGGTATGCCATGGTTCGTATGGCTTATAACACTTTTAGAAACACCAAACTCCCATTAAGGCGTTATAACAATAAAAGAAAAGAAAGAAAATTTTGTTTATTTGTCACAGAAACACGTGCATGCAAAAAGATAACCCATTATCTTCATCATTTCAACCGAAAATCGTCCACTGCTGGACATAGGCCTCCCCCAAGCACCGCCACTTCAACCGGTTCTGTGCTGCCCACATCCAACGGATTCCTGCGGCCTTCACAAGGTTATCGGTCTACCTTGTGGGAGGTCTTCCAAACCTTCGTTAAAAAATTATAATTAACTCGAGTCTTCTTCTTTTTTTCGTGTGGTTAGTGACTACTAACCTGGTGTCAGAGTTTTAAAGCCTCCCATGGGCCTCTGACTTGGCTTCACATGCCGTCGAGAAATATCTCTCAGGTATGCCGGTTTCCTCACGACATTTTCCTTCACCTTTTTTGAAGCAAGTGATAATTATACAATACGCACATGAATCCGAAAAATCAGAGGTGCGTGTCTTGCGTTTGAACTCGATACCTATGACTTGGCAGTCTGACGGTCACACCACTGGGCTATCACTGCTCACTCGAGTAATACAATAATATAAAAATAAAACAAAATAGATCTCAGTACATATACATATAATCACGAGCACAAAACAGAAATAGTGGCTGCTGCTGGCCTCTGAAAACTTCAATTGTGTCTTGTTCAATGTCCTTAAATGCGTTAAGAAGTAAAATTGTTTGTTTGTTTGTAAGAGGTAATCTAAGTACTGAACCGAATACAAACAATATTTCACTATTGCCGTGTGCTGCAGGATGTTTCCTGGTATAGTTGACTTCTACGCGGACGAAGTAATTAAGAAAAGTCCACAGAAGTATGTTTTCATCGGCTGAAACCAGCCCGAGGCTTCTCAAAAGGAACCAGTCACCAAATAGTAAACTTTACCGATTAATACCAATGACACTCCATTGGGTATTCTCAATATTGAACGCAATCAAAGTATTTCAAGTGATATCTTAATTTGACGACGGTTTACGTTTCAACGATTTTATTTCAGCTAATATTTATGTTGGTTCAATAGCGTTTAATATTTTATTGAAATGTGAAGTGAAGTTGTGGTGGCCAGAAAAGTAAACCCGTTTTTTAAGCAACAAGTTGATTTCAAGCATGTGACCTTCTATATTTAAGATTGTTTTAACACAAAGTGAAGAAACTTGGACTTAAGGGTATGCCATTGACCTTGGCCATACAAATGCGTGTCGCGATAACCGCGCCGCCATTCGGTTTCATAGGGAATATTCATTTTTCAAAGAAAATATGAACATTTGAAAAAAAAACACATTTTTTTTTTTTTTTTTGTTAGCCTATATGGTGTCCCACTGCTGGGCAAAGGCCTCCCCTATTTCCTTCCAAATCTCTCTGCTTTATGCGATTTCAGGCCATGTTGGCCCCGCAAACATAACTAGATCGTCACACCACCTTCGCCGCGGTCTACCACGACGGCGTTGTCCTCCTTCAGGCGTCCAGTGAGTGACGATCTTTGCCCATCTCTCCGGGTGCATTCGTGCAACGTGGCCGGCCCACTCCCACTTCAGCCTGGCTGTTTTTTCTCCAACATCCGCTACTTGAGTTATGGAGCGTAGGATGGCGTTTCTAACGTGGTCCGTTCGTTTGACACCTATTATGCTGCGCTCCATTGCAAACAAATTTAATAAATAAACAAAAAAAAACATGAAAATATTTTAAGTAGTTTGAAATGAATATCGTTTTTATGTTATGGGTAGACATTAATAATTCATGAATTTATTTCATAAAGTCATCATCATCTGCCTAGCCTTTTCCCAACTATGTTGGGGTCGGCTTCCAGTCTAACCGGATGCAGCTGAATACCAGTATTTTACATGAAGCGACTGCCTATCTGACCTCCACGACCTAGTTACTAGGTAACACGATAACCCTTGGTAAGACTAGTTGTCAGACTTTTGGGCTTCTAACTACCCGTAACGACTGTCAAAGATCTATAAATGACAGCCGGGACCAACGGCTTAACGTGCTTTCCGAGGCACGGAGGGGTCTCGGTATGTAAAGATGGTCACCCATCCACGGACCAACCGCGGCAAGCGTAGCTTAACCTGATCGATCGACCCGTGCGGCTGTTATTACTTAGCCACAAGCCCCACAATTATTTATTTCATAAAGTATTTTACTAAAATACTTTAATATGTATTCATGTGTACGCGGTCTAGTTTAACACACATTTTTTGCATAACTTACTTGCATTATTTGGAGGCGTAATAACAGATTGAAAAGTCACTAAAATCATTATATCTGCTATTTATTGGTTTGACTAAAAAATAGAGCTAACTATAGGTACTCTTTAGAACCTTTGTTTTAATAAATTGATTGGATGATTCTTCCGATAATCCTCTAATCATAATCTACCCAGCCTTTTCTCAACACGCCTATCCGATAATAGCCGATAATCCTCTAATATTATCCCTTAAATCATTTTACTTTTTTTTACTAAGCCAACCAGTGCAAAATTATCAATAAATACATTCTCAAAGTTCTCTAATCACAACAAACAAGCATAAACACCAATTTATTCTATGACCGCTACACTTAGCCCCCCAAGACCGTAACCACTACAAACTTGGCAGGGCTTAATTATAATGGTCGCTTAATCTAAAGGGAAACGTTAGTTAATTAGTTGGACTAATGAAGCTAATGCTGTGTTAATATTAGTACTGAGGGTTATTAGATTTGATCATACTAATTTGGGTAGCTGCAGTGGTATTAATACTGTGCTTACCGTGGCGGCCAAATGTGAGTTTATGAAGTCAATTCTCATCTTCAAAGTTTTAAGTGGATTATGATAACAAATAAACTTTTCTCAAACATGCTTGGAAATTCGAGCATTATTTTGACAACCTTCTTCTAGATAATTCGAAATTGCTGTACTGGTAAAAAAAGCGAGTAGGCGGCCAGCAATGTTACTATGAAAATCCATAAGGGTAATAACGCACTAGCGGCCAGGCCGTAGCGGCAAGGTCGATGTCGTTGTCGATTGCACCTGGCCGCGTGAAGCCAGGTGCGCGGGCTTTATGGCGATTTCATACTAATATATCTATCGCGCTGGCCGCTAGTGCGCTCCTGGCCTAACTGTCATATTTAGCGTCCAAATAAAGTACTATGAAAACTCAAAACTATCGTGTTATTTAAAAAAGGATTGTGTGGTTTTATAAAACCACGGTAAAAGTGAAACTTCTATAGGCGCCGCCATATTGGCCTTGGCTGCTCTGACGAGCGCCTTTCACTTTATCCCTACCGCCGCTATTTTTCGTCTATGTGTTGCATGTCGCGTGACGGTCACGCGACATGCAACACACAGACGAAAAAGTTTGAGACGATGTAATAAAAGTTTCACTTAAAAATGGAACTAACTTTTTGCATCGACCCCTTTGAGGTTCAACGTAAACGAGAGGTGCCAACAAAATTTTTGCGCCTTAAGTTCTGGTCCATGGACCACAAACGTCTGTCACTATCTGACGTTTATGGTGCGCAGTACGCACCGCGCAGTTGTCAAACTTGACATCCAAGGGATACATTTTTTGCTCACCGTGTCTGCTCTATTTTACATTGAATCTATCATCGAATATTTTATTTAAATTTCGAACTGGCTTAGCAAATAGAGCTGTGTTAAAGTAAAGAAAAAAACAAATGAACATATTGGCGATGAAAAATTGTTTTTGTTCGTCTTTGATTCTAGAATTTATAATTAACTAGCTGACCCCGGCAAACGTTATTTTGCCAATTATTTGTTTGGGGTGGACAACCCTTATCACTTAGGGGTATGAAAAATAGATAGTAGCCGATTCTCATACTTACTGAATATGCATATAAAATTTGGTAAAAATCAGTAAAGCCGTTTCGGAGGAGTAAGGTAACTAACATTGTGACACGAGAATTTTATATATAAGATATATTTTAGTTTGAATTTCCGCACATTGTTTGAGAAAAGTACTATACAAGCCTTGGCTGCAACTAGGCATCAAAACCCAATAAAAAATTCAAATTCATTTATTTTAAAAAGACAACTTATTGGTCCACAGTATGTGTTTGTAGTCTGTAGTTACACGTAATATAAATTTAAAAACTATTCACATAATATAACATTGAAAATAATATAAAATCAACAATAAATTAATTAAAATATCAATGCTAATTGCTGGCCGCGACAGTAATGTACTATAAGAAACAACTATTTATAACAGAGTAGCTCCTTTTTTTACGCTAAGTGAAGAAACGAGTAGTGCCTACGCTTACCAACAAGTCAATTTACGTATGGGTACACCTTTTAAAAATGGATACCAGCCAAAGACAAAAAAAGCTAACATAAAGAAAAAAATGCAAAATGTAACAGGTTGCTGAACCACTACTGGCAGATAGTACAGTCATAATTCTCTAGCACACTTGACATTTACGACTTGCACAAGATGTTGAATAACTTAAAATGTATGATGTTCTTTATATTTTGTATTTTTTAAACTTGGTTTTCTTTTTTTTTCTTTGTGGCTCTCTTGACAGAGCGATCGTGGTCTTCATTTAGTTTTCTTGTTTTTTGTATTTCTCGCCATCTACTTCTATTTTTAATGTTTTAGTGCACTCATACATAGATTTGTCAACTGCGGATTTAATTTGGTCAGTCCATCTTATGGAGCGTTCACGTGGTCTAGTGCCCTCCACTCTACCCTACACGACAAGGTGTCTATAGAGTCACCCTCACGCCTCGAGACGTAAAACTTGGTATTCATCATTAATTCAGCCTGGAATCACCTACTGCTGGATTTAGGCTTCCCTTCCTTACTGCCATACTTTCCGGTTCCGTGCTTCGCTAAACCAACTGTAGGTATATTGAGAAGAATAGAATCCTTTGACCACCAACCAATGTAACTCTATTCAATCTGCCTAGCCTTTTCCCAACTATGTGGGGTCCAGTCTAACTGGGTACAGCTGAACACTAGTATTTCACATAGAGCGACTACATATCTGACCTCCACAAACCCTTCAGAAACACTGGTTGACAGACTTTCGGGCTTCTGACTATCCGTAACGACTGTAAAAGATTTACGAATGACAGCCGGGACCAACTGATTTACGTGCTTTCCGAAGCACGGAGGGGTATTGATATGTAATGGATGGTTACCTATCTACGAACCGACCGCGTGAAGCGTAGCTTAACCTTCGGTCGGCTGCAATCATTTAGCCACGACCCCTCACCTATGTAACTTTATTAATTAATCAATTTCAACAGCCTAGTAGTGTGACCGTCAGACTGCCAAGTCATAGGTCTCGAGCTCGAACCCAAGCCACACACTTCTAAGTTTTTTGATTCATGTGCGTATAGTATATGTCGGATCCGGTCATTAGTATGGACACGAAACGAATCGCAAGCGCGCCACTACACTGGTGACATTACGTGAGCTACCCACACCAAGCGCGCTTCTACAGAGTCGTGATGTTTTAAGGCCACGGTGAGGAGGTATTCAACCTGTGATCGCATCGGAGTGAAGACGTCACGGAACTGTTCTCGATTCATGATGCTCAGTTATTGTGTTAATTTGTGATCATTTTGTTAATTGGTGATTTTAATAAACGCCATCGCACCCAGTGTGTGTATAATTTATCTAGTGTGATCAATTTGATAGTAAATTATAATATGATCTGAACTGCAAACTGTTTTTCTATTGCGCACTAACCAGCACTACCCACACTATGCCCACAGTAGTTAAAATATCGCTGATAATAACGAACGAGTCACGTACCCGTCGCCGACATATAATTATTACTTACTTCAGAAACGGTAAAAGTCTCAGGCATGCCTGAGAGATATTTCTCGACGGCAAGTGAAGTTAAATCAGAGGCCCATGGACGGCATAAAATCTCTGACACCAGATTAGTAACTAACCACACGAAAAAGAAAACGAAAAACAACTTCAACAATTCAAAAAAAATACTTCCAAAACCTTTAAAGTAAAAATACTTGCATAGAACATTGATCTGTAACTAAATATAAATAAAGAACACAATCGCGTATACAAAAATGAGGTGTCGGTAACGATGTCGCGAGTTCAATTGTTTTCCCATCTTAAAAATGCACGCGCCTAAAGAAGGTTTCACTTAAAAAAAAAAAAGAAAAAAAGAAAAATCAATTTGAGACTTTAATAGAAACAATTGCGCAATTCAACACTCATTTATCCAATAACTGGGTGTCAGTATCATTAGATAAAGGCAATTATTTTGATAAAAGCAATCACTACCACTATAAGTCTGCGATAGTTAATTGTTATTTGACTCGAACTTGTCCTTGAAATAAATATAAGCTAGTCACTCAACATTCAATTAACCTGTGAAACCTTGAGTTTTTATAAAGCATTCAACAGTTTTCATACAAAATAATATGACTATTACCTATTCTAGAAGACTACGTACAGTTCTACAAAGAAAAGACTAAGCTCGACATTGTACCTAGCCTACACAATACAAATATCGGTGCCATTTGCTTTTATGAAACAAATTCAATATCTAGAGGCTTACGTAAACACTTTTATTCGAAGTATTCTCTGTTCGAGACATCATATTTTATGTTTACCTACATATTACTAAATGATGTATTTTCTGACTTAAGACGCAGATATATGACAGTGACCTTGAATGGTTAGCTTGCGTGTTCTGTACTGAGCTCATGCAACGCGTCGTACGTCCAGCCAGTAATAGGACTCGCCCATCAAGGAGCGCTGTTCCAAATTAGACGCATTATTAATTTATTACACGTAAAACAAAGATATTTTAATAAAACACGTATACTAAAAGATCAATAATTTTATTGTCTTTAAAATGGTGAAGTTTTCAGAAAAAAACGCTTGTTAGATTTTGCGTCATTCTCAGTTTTTCATCCGCGTTAGACATAACTTTACAAATTAATTTCACTATGTAATATAAATATAATCAAAAATATGCCTATATTAAAATATTTAAAAAATGCTCTAATTTAAAATGTTTTTTTTTTTTAAATCATTAACACTACTCGTATAGACGTCATCTTCAGTATAAAATCATTAAAAGTCGGTTATCGTCCCCTTAAGATGATATTTTCGTAGTATACTTACTACTGCTCGTTGGTCAAGTGGTCGCAAACACTACAGCTAAGCATGAGGTCCTGGGTTCAATTCCCAGGTTAGACAAAGTGTTATTGGGTTTTACTAATTTCTTACTAGCAGCCCGGAATATGGATTTGTGCCCGGTTGATGGCAATAGGCTCGCTCCCTATTACATGGGACTTAAAGATATCTGGCGAAATGTGAGTGTATATGAATGATTTTATGTTGTTACGTTACTTACTAGAAATAAAAAAAAGGAAATAATTTTATTTGATGCAGGTTAAGGCACCAACCAGGCACACAACATTCAAAAACAAAACAGAGAAAGCTTAAAACAGTATTGTGTATTTCACGGCTGCGCCAAATAGGCCCAGTTCAGCATAAATGCCAGACAACTAGTGCCTGACGCTGGTTTTCAATTGAACGTCTTACTACCGTAATTTATGACACTAGCTCAAATAGGCTTAGTATAAAAACCTGATGTTGAGCTGCATTTAGATACACCAGCGTGCTCGTAATTATACTGTTTTGGACTCCTAAATTAAGCCGCCATTCATTTCCATATAAGATATTAAGGCTTCAAGCATCAAAATAATGATAAGTCAAAGAAATAGTAGATTGTTTACCAAGGGAGCAAACAACTATTTTTAAGGCGAAAGTGGTTCTTTGAATCCAGAGCGGAGCGAAAGATTCTAAAGTGGAATCCTGAGCACAGCGAGGGATTCAAAGTACTTCACTCGAGCTTAAAATAGTGTTACTCGCGAGATGAACACTCTACTTTTTATCACCCTCTATGAGAAAAAAACGTGTGCGGTCCGACCCCGTCAGGAACGAAGTTCCTTCTCACGTATGATTTTAAACAAAAATCACTACCATCTTGGACTTACATATTAACCTCACTATTAGCTTTAGCACCCTCGAAAACTATGAAAACGACACCCATGAAGAATAATTTGAAAATTTTCGCAGCCGCCATCTTGGATTTTCATTATGACCAACTTCACATTTTCTCTCTCTCTTGCAAGCCTGATACTTGTTCATACAATGTTCGTGTTTGATCTCTTTGGTGATTAGAACTTTTACTAACAATATCCACGTTCCAAATTCAAATCACTTTTAATCCCTTGGGATTAAAAAGCTATTTTAGTCCCTGTTTACGAGGATTAAACTAGCAATTTTTGAATAAATGTGATAAAAAAGTTTTTATGCAGTTTTGAAGCAGACATAATCGCCATATTTTTTTCATTATAATATAAGCAATTCAACTCTTTTTTTCATAATAGGTTTGCCATTATTTTGGTGTCATCAATCAATCTGCCTAGCCTTTTCCCAACTAAGTTGAGGTCAGCTTCTAGTCTAACCGGTAACAGCTGAATACCAGTATTTTACATGGAGCGACTGCATATCTGACCTCCACAACCCATTGCAGTAACTGGGTAATACGATACCCCTTGGTAAGACTGGTTGTTCGACATTCGGGCCGTAACGACTGTCAAAGATTCACGAATGACAGCCGGGACCAACGGCTTAACTTGCTTTCCGAGGCATGGAGGAGTCTCGGTATGTAAAGATGGTTACCCATCCACGGACCAACCCCGGCAAGCGTAGCTTAACCTTATAGATCGACCCGTGCGGCTGTTAGTATTTAGCCACGAGCTCTTTTTCATTCCTATTTTGGTGTCATCATTATTCCGAATTCACGATCATTTAAAAGTCATAGAAACGAAAAAATTCAGCGTGGCTCGATTAAGGATTCCGGGAGTGTATTTAAATTGAAGAAAGGTGACTGAAAAGGTAATTGAATAAGTTAGTCGGAAAGAGAATTCAAGAATATAAATAAGTTGATGAATACTTTTGGTCCTTGGGTACAGCTTTAACAATCCGTTGTTTTTATGAAAGTCAACTGCAAAATCTCCGAACAGACTATAAAAATGAATTCTGTTTAAAATCCACCATCAACTGTATTCAATTCAATTCAAAATATTTTATATCACATAAACCTACATCGGCACTTATGAAACGTCAGAAGCTAGGTGCACGGTTCCAATCGGTCGTTTCCTATGGAGAAGAGCCGGCAAGAAACTCCATGGTTATTCTTTTAAAAATAATTGGCTTTTACAATACTTTCAAATAACAGTGTTACTAGGTATGAGAGGACAGTGTAGGTCTTTCAATAAGTACCAAGTACTTAATAAAATAGAAAATGGTCTACAGGTCTACAATCCACTTAGCCTACAGCGTTCACATTCACAAAATAAAAAAGAATCTGTACAAAAGATAAATAAATTAATAAAAGTAAAAACCTATTTTAATAAAACGCAATTATATTATTGCCATTACAACTGTAATCAATCTGAATAATTATCATGTCCACAAAAGTCACTAATAAAGAGTTGAAATTAAATCTTAGGTATATAATGTCAAATAATAGAATAAATATCTCAAGGACGAAAGTAAAAAATAAAAAATAAAGATTAAAATAAACATGGTAATTTGGGAGCAGTTAATAGACTCTTACTTATTTATGCCGTACGCATTACACTTCTCGCTTTGTTCAACAAATAAAACCAAACAGCCTAACATTGCATAACATGTACGCGAACATGGCGACACTATCGCCGTATTAGGGCCACGTTTCAATTTGCCTGCCTAATTGAGATTGCTTTCCGCATATCAATTTGATTCGGAGCCTATCTACCTGCCTTTGCGTCCGACATTGGGTTCTAGCCAAACCGACTTTGTGTTATAATCTTTATGGAAGGAAACTGCCGGGATCAGGAAACTTGAGCTTGCTTCTAAATATCGTTTCAAGGTAGTAGAGGCAATAAATTTTAGCTCACTGGATATTGGAATTTGGGTTCTCATCGTAAGAGGTTTATTGACCTATTTCTTAAGCACCAGCGTGAAGGTTTATGTAGAAAATATAATGAGTAAAGAATTGCCAAACTTGGCAAAAGTGGCAGTGGGCAGGGCACATTGCTCGCAGAACAGATGGCCGATGGGACCGAAAGGTTCAACCGCGTACCGGAAGACGTAGCGTTGGAAGGCCTCCCACAAGGTGAACCGATGACCTTGTGAAGACCGCAGGAATCCGCTGGATGCGGGAAGCACAGAACCGGTTGAAGTGGCGGTGTTTGGGGGAGGTCTACGTCCAGCAGTGGACGTCTGTCGGCTGAAATGATGATGATGATGAATGTATGAGTGTGACTTTTTCAATAATATTATGTGTTTTGGCCGCTTTACTTACAAGTCATGAGAACATCATAAAAGCTAGATTTTTCCAGGTATTCTGTACTGTGCCCCTTTGATCCATCTCATGCGGTACGAGCATTTAGTACCAGTCTTTTTAGTACCATGAAATTACGAACATGTAAAAGCAGATACAGCTTTATTTTAATTTTTCAACCTCATACCTTTTTATCCCAATATTCCCACGGGATCGAGACTTATGCGGATGAAACCAACGGGCGCTGCTGGTACAAAATAAAAAACAAATCTATTTATGTTCGGATTTGCTACACGTGATCATGGATTTCTAAGGGCCCGTGACATTTCGCAAAGGTTACGTGCTGTCGGCTCGATGGCCTTGATATTGTCATTATTACTCTTTCAATCAATATCGAGGATAGAGCTGACATTGTTAAACGAAAAGCTGACAAGGCTGAGACATGTTTTAACTTTGTTAATGTTATTTACTTATTTTTATATCAATACACACGTTACACGTGTCATGATTTCCAAATATGTAATAAGATTTAGGGATACTATATATAAAATTAAAAGTAGGAATGTGATTTGCCTCAAATGATTTTTGTATCAATGTAATGTACAGTAAAAATACTTGCATAGGACATTGATCCGTAACGTAATAAACAAAGAGCACAGTCCATCGATTTTACATCAATGGCATAATCACGTTTACAAAAGTGAGGTGTCGATAACGGTATTGCGAGTTCAATTGTTTTTTCCCATCTCAAAAAAGCCCAACGCGCCTAAAGAAGTTTTCACTTCAAAAATACTGTCAGCAGGAAAATGGGCAATTTAAAATAACTTTTTTTTGTTGTCAATTCCTCCTGTTTCTTAGTGGCCCCTGGAGAAAGTTGTTACTCCACCTGTATAATCTACTTCGACGATGCTCTGAACAAAAATCAGCTGATACTTTCCATTATACTTTGAGTTTCAAGTAGCGTAGTCGATGCACACAAAACTTGCTAAACTTATTGACTCACAAGTATTCAAAGAACAAAGTGCAAACTTGCACAAGATAGTGAAATTGAATTTTCCCTGTGACTGGCACTACGAGGGTCCATCTTTATATTCTCGATGTCGAATAGGTAAGTTACGATCAAAGCATTTACTACGGATTTTGAGAAATGCATTGTTGTTAGGAAATGAATGCCATATTTATTAAGCATTGATAAGAGTTTTTTGAAGTGAAAACTTTTTTAGGCGCGTTGGGCATTTTGTGTTGTTTGTTCTATGCAAGTATTTTCTTGTTCAAGTTTTCACTTCTCTCGGCACTCCCGGAGTGCCACTGTTTTTTAAGCTATTGCATAGCTTTTATCGCGGGCTTTGAGCGCGGCGACCGAATCAAGAAATTCCGTAACGTAACGAAAATAAAACCTAACACCCCCCATTCCGCCTACCATGTAATGACGGTTCAACATATTCGCCACGGTCAATAAGAAACTGATCGGTCTCGAGGCATAACGGTGGATCGACGTTTCTTGTCCTCGGGTTCGATCCCGGCCACAAGGATTTCTTTTTGTATTTGTTCAAAAATATTGTATTGCATGTTGTTTACTTTTAGTTTTTCATTGTTATGGTTAATTTTCCGTTAAAGATTTTGTTAGTTTTTCGTTTCCGATGAAGATTTGTAGTTGTTAAGGTGTTAGTTTGTATTTATATTTTAAAATTAAATTGTTTGTGCCACCTATGTTCTTCTTTCATTAGGTAGTCAGTTTACTTGGAACCCCGGTCATCACGTTGTCATGGGAACGTAATTTTTGTTTTATGTCATCACGTCATCATCCCAAGTGTAGCGTTGACAAATAGAAAGTATGGAGGTTACAAATGCTATGCAATAGCTTTAGCGCGGCAGTCCACGAGTGCCACAACACGTTTTTAACTTGTTGTTTCACTGTATGCTGCAGCGGTTGACGTCATCACGTCAACACCGGCTGTTGCTGAAAACCAGCGCTGGGGCTCTGTCTCACATAGGGTTGCAGCATTATGCTAAGCGATGGCCATTTTGCGTGGATGTGACGCATATTTTCCCGCAAAATTGTTATTTTCGTTTTTTGTTATTTCTTTGCGTCATGATTACCGCAAATAAACGTATTTTATTTGTTTCTTTTAAATACAAAAACAAAAGGACACATGCGGCGAAGTACTCGTCCGCATCGCTGTCATCCAGCAACGTGCCCAGAAGACTGGCAGCGTTGTATGTATACTCCATTTGAAATAAGATTAGACATTTAACTTAACCTTTTTTACAGTTCGTTCAACCGATTTTGACTTCTATTGCGTTGGTAGCATGACAAATGGCAGCTGCAGTAAACATTGGTATTGTAACCACTTTTTTTGCTTTTAATGCTATCCTTATGCCTACGGTATAGAAGTCAAAATCGGTTGAACGGACTGTAAAAAAGGTTTGTTTAAATGTCTAATCTTATTTCAAATGGAATATAGTTAGCTTCATGCTGAGTATAGTAAGCCTTCTTGTCACAGTCACGACGTGCAGCTACCGAATATCTCTGTTCCGTGCTTGTAAATAAGGTTTTTCATTTGACCTAAGTATTTTAATTCGAGTTAACGTATTCATAAATTAATATTATAAATGCAAAAGTAACTCTGTCTGTCTGTGTTACCTATTCACATCTAGACCATCAAACTGATCGTTATGAAGTTTGACTGATAGGTAGCTCGGGGGAGCTCGAGGAGGATATAGTCTCTATTC
Organism: Agrochola lychnidis; assembly: GCA_963680765.1. Taxonomy (NCBI): domain Eukaryota; kingdom Metazoa; phylum Arthropoda; class Insecta; order Lepidoptera; family Noctuidae; genus Agrochola; species Agrochola lychnidis. The sequence continues at coordinate 3,966,494 of OY796856.1, read as the reverse complement.
ATCCGAGATATTTGTATAAACAAGTGCGTGTCGGACCACGCACAATGAAGGGTTCCGTAGTTGGGATGAATTTATCCCAAAAACAAACTTAACTTTGTAGTTGAAAAATATGTTCTCCCATACGGAATGTATGGGAAAACATGTTTTTGCAACTACAAAGTTAAGTTGGTTGCTTATTACTCGTTAACCTGTAGAGCCTACTTAGCTGTGATAGTTTTCCTTTTAATTTCGTTATATAAATTACTGTTGTGATTTTTTTCACACACTCAAAACTAACCATTTAGCCGGCAGGGGGGGGACACTTGACTCTAACAAAAATTAGCACTTTAAATCTTAATATTTCGCAAACGAATCCCTGAATTCAAAAATGGATTTCACAAACTCACAATATTTTTGAAGGACCTTTCTAATGATACCCCTCACCATGGGGTAAAAAAATAAAAAAATAAACATCACCACTTTACGTGTATGAGAGATACCCTAAAAAAAATGTTTTTCATAATTTTGTTTTACCACTTTGTCGGCGTAATTAATATGTATACTTATGCCAAATTACAATTTTCTAGTACTAAGGGTCTCGGAGCTAGACCGCGGACAGACAGACAGACAGACGGACATGACGAAACTATAAGGGTTCCTTGTTTACTACGGAACCCTAAAAAAGATAAACGAACAAAATACACGCAAGCGAAGCCGGAGGCAACAGCTAGTATTTTTGTATGCACGTGTTTCTGTGACAAAAAATCTTCTTCCTTTATTTCTTTTTCTATTTCTAGTTCCCTTTTATGCTAAGAACTTCAGGATCGATTCCCGTACGAGATACGTTACGATATAAACGTTTGCATGGCCCACAGATAGATGTCCTCAATCTATACTTTAGTAAATAGTGAGATTTATATCTCTAAACGCACCCACACGTAACAGGATAATGATGGCGTAGAGCATCGTGTTTTTTGTTTCGAAATAGGATGCTATTGCTTTTCATCCTTTTGACCCAATTTCTCTTGACACCCACGGAAAGTGTCCCTATCATTATCGTCATACACCCACTGTTAACGTTCTAATCGCCTTTTAACCCTTTAATGATCGCAGGTAATTTGTCCCGGACTTTATTTTCGTGCGTCAGTGTCCGCGACCTTTATAAGAGCGTTTCGACAAAAGGGTGTTTTGTGTCGGTTTTCAACTCGGTGCACATTGGTTAATGATACAAATTGTATCGGTGAAGGAGAATTATTCAGATGTTGGAAAATATTAAAGAGTTGACGAGGTTGCAAGATAGATAGTAGAAAACTCAAACTCAAAATCAAAGCATTTATTTCAATTAAATAATTTACATGTCGTTGTGTTTGTTGAATTATCAAGGAGTCGGTCAGTCACAAATAAGGGGTTGGTCCGTGGATGGGTGACCATCTTTCCAAACAAAAAATACAAATACAAATACAAAATAGTTTATTGTGCCAAATAGAAAATTACATTACATTTTAACGTGTTTGGAGCCTCCTTTTAGGCAAACAATGCCTGTATTAGAAGGCTCCGCTCTTTCACAACATTGTAAAACATTTATGGGTAACTGTATAATGTAAGTACATTTTTCTGTATTTAGCTAAAATTTATTAATCTTAAGAAAATAAAAATAAAATCTATAAGCAAAGTTGCAATTTAAATTTATGAAGCTTATTACTAGTTAGTGCATATGATGTGGTGTATAGTGTGGTGTGATGTGGTGTGGTGTGGTATGGTGTGGTGTGGTGAGGTGTGGTGAGGTGTGGTGTGGTGTGGTGTGGTGTAGCGTGGTGTAGTGTAGTGTGGTGTGGTGTTTGTGGTGTGGTGAGTGTGATGAGGTGTGTGGTTTGTGCGATGAGGTGTGTGGTGTGGTATGGTGTGTGGGTGTATGGTGTACCGATACCATACCGAGACTCCTCCGTGCCTCGGAAAGCACGTTAAGCCGTTGGTCCCGGCTTTTATTCGTGGATCTTTGACAGTCGTTACGGGTCGTCAGAAACCCGAAAGTCTGACAACCAGTCTTCCAAGGGGTATCGTATTATCCAGTTACTGGTTGTGGAGGTCAGATAGGCAGTCGCTCCATGCAAAATACTGGTATTCAGCTGCATCCGGTTAGACTGGAAGCCGACCCCAACATAGTTGGGAAAAGGCTAGGCAGATAGATAGATCAGTCACAAATATGAAGCTAGTTGCTCACTCAAAAGCTTAGGTAGGTACCAATGGAGAAAAACAGGTAAGAAACTCCACAGACACTCTATTATATTGTTACCAATATATTAGTTACAAAATTAATGACAAAGTTTTAATTTTGCGCGGCATTTAAAAACATCAACTGACTTTTTTTAAAGAATTAAAAGTGTATGGGTAATTTCAGGTAATAAACTGCGATAGCAACAAACAAAAATACATAGGTAAATTTAAAATTACATAATTAACAACACAGTTTATTTAAATTTTTAAAGAGAAGAACAAGCCTGCTTAACTTTGGTTGTAATTCTATTGTTTCAAACTCTCTGAACATAACTAAAGATTCCAGTAAATCCTAACAGAGCTCAACCTTAGCTTTAGTGTTGAATCCGCTTTCACCGACTTCTGAGAACTGACCGTGACCTCGAATTTAGACACAAATTTTCAGAGCTTTAAGCCACACTTATTCTACGTTCAGCCTTTTAGAAATACAGCAGAATTATTTGCGATAGTTTTTTTTATAGTTACTACATAATATCATATCAGTGGTGGTCCAGTGGTAACGGCCCCGATTTACGAGTTGTGGGTTCGAACCCAGGCAGGCGCTTTACTTTGTGTATTTCATTTCATCACCACTGCTCTCAAAACGGTGAAGGAAAACATCGTGAGGAAACCGGCATGTCCTAGAACCAAAAATTCGAAGACATGTGACATCTACCAACCCGCACTTGGCCCGCGTGGTAAATTACAGCCCGTTCCCTCTCACAGAGAGGATGCATGTGTCCCAGCAGTGGGAACATTATAAGCTGATTATGATGAATATTATAACATAACATCACGCTTGTATTTCCTGAAGGGTTAAGCTGAGGTGCACTAATAAATATACCCACATTTCGCCAGTTATGTTTAAGTCCCACGTAATAGGGTGCGAGCCTATTATCATCAATCGGGCTCAAACCCAGATTCCAGGCTGCTACTAAGAAATTCGAAATGGACAAAACCCAATAAAAATTAGCCCGATCCGGGCATCGAACCCAGAAACTTATGCTCAGCAATAGCGCTGGCGGCCACCAGACCAACGAAGCAGTCTATAGAGGATAGTAACAAATTGTATAGAAAGGTGTTGCTGTTCAAAGTTGTCAGGAAAAGGTTTAAGTACGATCTTTATCAATATTTGAACATACTCGATGGTTAAGCAAGGATGAGGAGGAGGTAGTTGGTTGGTTGATGGTTGGGTTGGTAGGCATACTTTATTCATAACTGGCCCAAAATACTACAAAATTAAACAAATTGTTTACTTTCTAAGCAGAATTACGCAAAACCTATTATGCAAGTAATAGATTTTCGAAATTAGTTTTGTTCCCAACACTGAACGATTTTTGCATTTTCATATAACAAAATATCCAATACACGCAGTAGACATTGTAAACCTATTTCTAGAATATAATATACCTATTTACATAGGGAAATTCGCACGATGTAAGTAAACAAATTTGTTCGGGTCGAACCGGGCGGTCTAAAAATCAGCCGCCAGCAAACATCGATAGTGGTTACGTTATATATAGGAGGGCAAACAAATTTAGTTTTAGGTGATACCTATTGAATATGTAATTTAATTTAGGGACTTTGTGAAGAGTTAGTAAGGAGTGGGTTTATTTTCTTTATTGGATTGGACCCATGGGTTTTTGGAGCAGATAGGTCCTTATAGATGTGAAAAGGCAACATTGCGGTTTAAAAAAAGACAGTGACAATTTTTTAAGTGAAAAAACAATTGAACTCGCGACACCGTTACCGACACCTTATTTTTGTAAACGCGATTGTGTTCTTTATTTTTATCACGTTATGGATCAATGTTCTATGCAAGTATTTTCACTTTAAAGGTGTATTGGCCGTAACGATTATCGGCACAATGATTGCTGTATCCACATCCCAGAAGTCGACAACCTCGTGAGCCAGATCAAGATACTTAATCTGTTTATCTTTTTCAGCTTTCACGAGGTTCTCGTCATGCGGGACCGCTATATCAATAATCATTGTGCGACGCTCTAATCGATCTATCACCACTATGTCTGGCTTATTGGCAACAATAGTCCTGTCAGTGATAATAGATCGATCCCAATACAACGTGATATTGCCATTTTCGAGGACTGGGTCAGGCACATATCTATAGTACGGTACTTCCGATTCCACAAGACTGTATTTCAGAGCAAGTACTACAAGATTGTGCCTATGCAAGTAGTCTCCGTTAGCCAGACAAGAACAGCCAGAAATAATGTGTCTGATTGATTCTCCGGGACGGTGGCATGAAAAAAAAAAAAAAAAAACTTTAAAGGTTTTGGAAGTATTTTTTTAAATTGTTCATGTTTTCACTTCTGTCGGCTCTCTCGAAGTGCCACTGTTTTATTTTTATTTTTATAGTTAGTCATTTAATTTAGTACATAGTGAAAATAGTTAGTTGTGTAATAAATTGTATATAAAGTTTTACCTAACAATAAATTGATCTTATATTTCGAAACATGTTAAATAACCATCTTTTATATTATGTTACGTTATATAGGGTTGTCTCATTTTTACGAATACAGCTCAGGGAGACTTTGGAAAATATTTTTGAGATTAATAGCAAATTGGGCAGCACGTCATCAATATTCCTCACATTTTTTATGAAAGTTACTCAAGACTCGGCCCTTAAGTCAAGAGACGAGTTCCGAATCGTAAGTTTTTGCTTGTAATCGGGTTTTGGAGCGTTTCCCTCGGCCTTTCCTTCAGGGAATACATAAATATTATATTTGTTTTTCTGTGCTGTAAACCATTTTGAAAAAGATTGCATGCCTCACGTCCATTTCTATCTCTACTTTACGATTATACAACATGTAAAAAGACTCTGTTCGATCCGTGAGGGTGTTGTTAGGTACCTATCGTACTTAGAGTCTATTGTCTATATCTATATCTACATCTCAAACATAATAAGTCCTTAGAGGGACTTATATGTTTGAGCCGTTTGAAGTTAAAACACTAGGGCCATGGGGTCCGAGTGCCCACCTAGTTTTTCAAGACATCGCCAAGCGGCTGGTCGACTCTTCACGTGACCAGAGGGCTGGCCTATTCTTTGATCAGGCTGGCAAGCCTTTTGGTCACTTTTCCTATTGACAGCGATGCGGACGAATTTTTTGATGCCCTATAATTATTCCCCCCCTTTTTTATATACTTGTACATATTATTATTTTAAGTCTGATAGTTTTTAAATAATGTAAATACGTGTGTGTAAATAAAGCATGAGTTTATTTATGTGGCAATTTTCAGGGAAACCGAAAAAAAAATTGACATTTTTTTTTTAATGGGGAATTTTACTTGGAGCGTGGGCGGCCGTCGTTTATCTCATAACTCATGCATGACCCATGTTGAAAATTTACTAATTTTTTATGAATTTGGGGTAATTTTGGTACCAAAAATGTGATTTTTAAATAGCAATAACTTTTTATTTTCAATAATAATTCGATTTTTTATTACTTTTAAGTAATTTTATTGCAGTACCTACGAGTTCCCTTTTTTTTTAATATTGTAGGTATCTCATGTTTCACAAAGAATAGACATTATATCTTTCTATACAAAGTGACATTTCTTTTCTTCTGTTTTGAAATCGCGGTGTCGAAATCTTTCTAAAATCAGTCTTGTTGTCTTTTAAAACAGCACAACACAGATTTTTAGTGCACTATCCGCCTTTACATAAATAAATAACAATGAGAGCCATATTTACACATGTCATACAAAAAACGTTTAAATCCTCAATGCTACCGACCTTTCATAGTCATCTAACGACCAAATCCCACAAACACTGACCGTAGCTAACCTCCGTGGAATCACACAAGCCTCTGAACCACAAGCCCACGTTCGATCAAAACTAATCCGTACGAACACTACACAGGAACCACAACGCGGCAACTTTACCGAACCAAACTTTAAACCAAAGTTTAGTCCTAATAGTCCCCCTGTACACTCGATTAACCTACTGTAGTGGGTAGAACTTAGGTAATGGTGTTTCCAAGGAGAAAAGGCGTAATTATTGTGAATGACTGTATTTTACATAAATAATAAAATAAATGAAACCAAAGTATCATCATCATCATTATTTCAGCCGAAAGACGTCCACTGCTGAACATAGGCCTCCCCCAAACACCGCCACTTCGACCGATTCTGTACTTTCCACATTCAGCGGATTCCTGCGGCCTTCACAAGGTCATCGGTCCATGTTGTAGGAGGCCTTCCAACGCTACGTCTTCCGGTACGCGGTCGCCGACCAAAGTATGACTTCGAATAAAACAAAAAAGTCTTTTGCGTGAACAATGTGAACAAGCTACATCGTAGCGTAGCAAAGTGCGAGCTATGTCATAGCAAAGTGCGTGCTACGCCGTAGCTCAGCGTGTAGCGTGGCGTAGCGAGACTTTTTTCCGTTTGTTTGTGAACACATTTTTTTAAATTACAAACATTTGATTAATTTCAACATCAATAATTTATATTAAACTTACCAAAAGTTTTAAATCGAAATCTAAAATAATATGATTTTTAATGTAGTTCCCTATTCCGCCGCCTGTGTTGTGCGTGCCACGACCGAATTTTCGACGTTTATTCTCAGAAACCACTGAACCGTTTTTGATGGAACGTATCGTGTGTTACGGATCATTGATTTGAGGTTGCGTGAGTGGGTTAAGGGATAGATTGAGTGAAAAATGTCGATTCACACGTAAAAATAAATTAAATTGTGCTATAAGTAAAAGATTTATGTATATTTTTTATTTATTTATTAAAACTTTATGTACAAGTAAAAAAAATACCGTACAAAGGCAAACTGAATGCCTGAGGCTTTAAGTAATAAATAATCGTTCGTTATTCGATGTAACAATATCGTGTCCGCACTGTGCATGTACCTTCACAGCTAAGATAGGTTACATTAATCACATAAAATCATAAACTCGTTACCCATAGCCATCAAAAACTGAAATAGTCAAGTAGAAACTAGCTTCTGCCCGTGACTTCATCTCTTGTTCCCCGACCCACCGCGTCACAATACATTGCCTGACCGTGTTATTACTTCATTTTGGCTTACCGTTGTTTCTGACTTTTTCTTTTTGCTTGTCTCTCAACAGGGCCTGCGATTCCCCATACAAATGTATACTCATTTTTTCTTCCCGAATAATGCCTCTAGAGCAATTCGCTTTTCCATATAATCAAAGTTTGTATAGACACGTCCCTATAATTTCCTTTTTTTCAGCAACTAATTAATAAGGAAAATAAGACCCTCCGAAAATTACAAAAAATGGTCCATTTTTACCGCCTTGATTAGAGGACTACCAGACAAATTCGAAAGGTATATAACATAAAAGAAAATGATACGAACCTAGATATACTCATTTAACAAATTTGTATGTAAAATTAATTGAATAGACTCAATTTTCGAGGAGAAAAAAGAAGAATACAAAACGTCAATCTCGTCAAAAATTTTGTGACATAATCGGTCTGAGCAACAGCTGCCCCTATCGCACTTTACGGGGGCTGATAGATGAAGGCTATAACTAATTTAACACGGTGATGTTAAATTCGCTTATAGCCTTCCTCAATAATTTATATACCAAATGCTAAAAGATTTTTTCAAATGCGACTGATAGTTTCAGAGATAAGCGCATTCAAACAAACAAACTCCTCAGCTTTATTATTAGTATAGATTTTATGAACTATTTTGAACAAGCTAGACTTCTCCAGATTACAAAATATATCTCCTTTGCACAAGTGACCGTTAATATGTCTTGAATTCTATCAATACAGTAAACACCAACTATGTAAAATGTAAAGTAAGTTGTATTAAAGACTTTTTAATACAGTTCAACAAAGTCTCCAAAAAAATCTACACAGCCTGTTCGAAAACCCGAATCTAAATCAATATACACCCACGAATATTTGTACACTGGATAATAAAATTACAGCTGTCGAAAATGAACCTATGACGACCACGATACAATTGAAAGGTTACATCAACGTGCAGTCAGGGCACTGCATTGTTTACCGGGGTCGCGAAGAAGTGGCCCCCGGCAACATGGCAACTGAAGGAACACGGGTGGGTTTTACATTAAGAGTCTGACACGCCCTCCCGCTTCGCCCAGAGCGGGAGAAGTTATTTGATAATTTCCCACCCAAAAAAAAAGAGAACTGCATTGTACAGCAGATTGACATACTTAGGCAATTTCCCGTATTATAACCATTTCATAAGAATGACAAAAATAACTGTTATGATTTTTTTTAACTAGCTTTTTCTCGCGGCTTCGCCCGCGTGTAGGTCGGAAATTATCCCACGGGAACGTACTATCAGATTAAAATTTATCCTATGTCCTAACCCAGGTCATGGTCTACCCATGTGCTAAATTTCATCCAAATCCGTTCAGCTGTTTTAGCATGAAAGTATAACAAACAAACAAAGAAACTCACTTTCGCATTTAATATTAGTTTTTTGGATTTGCTTATCAATCAAGTTTCCTGACTTAACCAAATCATACGAGCAAAACTAGTAATTATTCATCGCTTGCTTCACGAGCACGTTCTTGACTACATCAATTATCTTGAGTTCTATTAGGCTTGTGTCTCCCATAAACGTCATGGATCGCGTACAGTATCTCACGGCATCAAGATGGTTGCTATGGAAATGTTCTGATATGAATAAAATAGAACATCATTTATTTGCATTAGAACATGGTAGAATAATGGTCTTAATAATAGGGTTATATCTACCTGTCTCGACATGGACTGGCGTACATTTGGTATCTTGCCTGCACCTTAAAACCAGACGCTAGATGCCTTGCGTCTGGGCACGCCACAATTCCAGCGATAAATCCCCTCTTTGAGAAGTGGCTAGAGAGGTGCCACGGCGTCCTCACCTTCCGCCTGACGCAGGTCCTCACTGAACACGGTTGTTTTGGGAGATTCATATTCCGGATAAGGCAGGAGGGAACGCCAGGTATCACCATTGTGTAGATCACCTGGAGGATACGGTGGAGCATACGGTGGAGCATACGGTGGAGGTCTGCCCGGCTTGGGCGGAGAAACGCCGTGTCCTCGTAGAGGCGATCGGCGGCGGTGATCTCTCGCGTCCGGCCCTGGTTCAGGCCATGGTACGGAGCGAAAGGTATGGGAGGCACCTCCTTCTGCGAAGCAGTAATGCTTGCGAAGTCAGTAAGAGTCTCACACGCCATCCCGCTCCGCCCAAAGCTCCCGAACTTATTTGATAATTTCCCAACCAAAAAAAAAAGCCTGAAGCCTTCGATAAAGTTCAATACATGCAGGTTTATTAGGAGTCAATGAAGAACCGAGTACCATTATTTTGGAAACGATCGTGTTTTTTTTTTGTGACTTTTTTTTTCCGATGGAACCTCTAACTTGTTTCGTACTATACCCAATACTGTGCCAATCTGGGTGTTTGAGTGTATTTCGGTGCCCATAAAAGTCTCCACTTTACGAGTCATTCAATAAGACGGTGTCAACACTACGTATTTGTTTAGGCTACCAATAAATCTGCGTGTGTTTGGTGGTACTTTTAGTGGCGTGCGGCTTTGGAGTTATTTTCAGGATGTGTTGATTTGTATTACTTTGAACATGACTTTATACAGGGTAAGTTTTTATCCAGTGCGCAAACTTTAACACATGACTTTACCCATCATTATGAACAACTTTTACCTACATTTTGACGAGTTATGCGAAGTATGGAACAGCTGATTTTTTTTTCGCGATTTCAGATTTGGTCCCATAGTAAAAGTTTTCATAATGATGAGTAAAGTCACGTTGCGCAACAAGATAAAAACTTATCCTGTATAGAACGACGGGAAAATTTTGAAAAGTAACAGTAATATACTAAAATATAAAATAGCAAACTTTTTAAAGTAACACAGAATTAAAATTAAAATAGGGCAGATTTACTTTATTAATTAATTCCGACAATAATCATAAATTACTCCATTAAAACCTTATAATTTTTTGACCCCACCCTACAAGCACAGTTTTCCTCTTTTACATTGTCTGTTACTTAAGGCAAATTCTGCTAGTAGACTATAACTTTAACTGCTAAACATCACTTTTTAAAGACAAATTATAAGATGAACAAGATATAATTTTACTTAATTATTGGATTGGACCCATCATGGCTTTTTGGAACAGATGGATCCTAATAGGAATGATGTGATAAGACAACGTTGTGGTTTAAAAGAAGATGCAGTGACAAAAATTGAAAAGAGTATGCTTATACTCCATTTGAACACACACCACTCCACTCCATTTGTTGGTTTGTTTAGACATCTAAACAAACCTTTTTTACAGTCCATTCAACCGATTTTGACTTTTATACCGTAAGTATAAGAATGGCATTAAAAGCAAAAAAGTGGTTACAATACCAACGGTTTACTGCAGCTGCTATTCGTCATACCACCAACGCAATAGAAGTCAAAATCGGTTGAACGGGCTGTAAAAAAGGTTTATTTAAATGTCTTATCTTATTTTAAATGGAGTATAGATGGTTTGGTCATATTGAGAGGATGAATGAAAAGCGACTAAAAAAAGGTATTTACAAAGCAGATGTGAGTGGAAACGCCGGGAGGGGAGCCGCCCTAGAAGCACACATAGTTGATGATGTTTTCAGAAAGGTCAGGTACGTAGTACTTGCAACCGGCGTGCGTGTATGACCAGATGTATGAACGTAAACGAGGCAAAAAGAGTATGTAAGGTTAGTAGCAGGTGGCGGGCGTTCTGTAGTTTTTGCCAGCCCCATGGGAGACGTGAGTTTATGTTTGTCAAAGATAAGAATCATAACAGCACAATAACCTTTACAAATTCTAACTGTTCACTACCAGCTTCTGTAAATCAAATGCCGGTGTGCGGTCACCGCTTCACCTCATAGTCGACACATACAATAACCGATTTAGTGATATCGACATACTATTTCATAACCGAAATAACTACTATAACTACTTTTAAAAGTAATATAGCTAAAATTCTGATGGATCAGCAGTAAATCGTATGCTTAAGAGGCCTCGCAACTACAAATCGAGATGTTTGCAAAATTCAATTCGAAACTTCATTGTAAAAAAGTTTTTTGGGAAAAAAAAGATGTAGGAGCCTAGATAAACACAGTCAAAATCCGAATAACATGGTGGAAATATGCCCAAATTGCAAACGATTCAGGCATTACGTTTGTATGGACAATTCATGCGTTGCCGCATTCTTAAACAAATTTTTATTATTTTTATAAGGCCCGTAGTATTGAATACACAAACAAGAGTTTTTTTTTATTATTCTTGGTTTCTAGTTTTCCATCAGTTTGAATGTAATCTGTGGAAAATGTAGTGGATAATTTATTTCTGTTTATTTTTATTAAACTACTGTTTATTTTCCATTACAAAAAAAAAATCTCTTCGTATGATTGCACATTCACACGGAACGCGAACGAAGCCTTCCGTACTTACACGTACGGAAGGCTTCGCTTATCTTCCCCACAAGCCATAAAATCTACTGAGGGGAGTTCACAACAGCGTTCAAACGACTATCGTGTCATAATACGACAGATACTTGGTAGAATGGCGTTAAGAGGACTTATTTTGTTGCATAAATGATGAAAATTGGGACATTCTTAATATGTGAGAGAGCTAGTATCGTATTAAGAGAATAAGCATGTATTATCATAGCCTTGTATTTCCCAAAGGGTTGAGCAGAGGTGCACCTATAATAACTTTTGGAGTATAGCAAAAACAAATCGATCCTACTTCAAAACTAATATCTTTCTCATTCTAAACTCACAAATATTATTTTTGAAGTGAAAACTTCTTTAGGAGTGTGAAAACATTTTTGAGATGGGACTAAACCATTGATTTTGCGACACCATAACGACACCTCATTTTTGTAAACGCGATTATGCTCTTTATTTATATTACGTTACGGAGCAATGTTCTATGCAAGCATTTTTACTTTAAAGGTTTTGTAAACGCGATTGTGCTCTTTATTTATATTGAGTTACGGACTAATATTCTATACAAGTATTTTTCTTCCATCAAGGCGATTTTGTTCAAGTTTTCACTTCTGTTGGCACTCCCGGAGTGCCACCACTTTTTTTAATATTCGAGCCAGCCGTTACCACTGACTGAAATCCTTACTTTCTCATAGTGACTGTACAATTATTTCAACCTTGTGTGGGATCACACGTCTCACGTAATATTAGCAAAACACACCTTCTAATATTATAAAGATAAGGATAATAAACGCATTATTGAAATCCTTAGTGCCTTTCCTTCAGAGTCTCGTTTTAACCCCCACATTTCACCAGATACGTAAAAGTCCCATGTAATAAGGGGCGAGCATGTAATAATTCCGCTAATTTTTATACTTCAGGGCAAATGCTTCTTTTTATAAAGAAAATAAAACCAGATTGGTGAATAAAAAACCAGAATGCAGGATTGACAGAATATTTCAAACTTATTAAACCAGATAATGCACGAGTTAATTCTACGCTTTGGAAAGGGCAACCAGCTTCATCTTTCTGACTTACCACATAATCAGCCTATAACGTTCCCGCTGCTGGGAACCTGTACCCTAATTGCGTAATACAACAAAAAATTAATCTGTTTCGATTTGAAACAGATTGCTAATCCATTGCTACAAAAGTTGGAAAAAAAAATCTACTCAATAACGTAAATAACGCAATGAATGTTGTTGAACTGTCAAAATGAAACAAATCAGGCATAATTGTTAACAAAAATAAGTTACGCAATTAGGGTACTGGCCTTCTCTCTGTGAGAGGGAATAGGCCGTAATCTGCGACGCGGACCCAATGCGGATTGGTAGATGTCACATCTTCTAATTTTTGGTTCTAGGACATGCCGGTTTCCTCACGATGCTGACAGCTGTAGTGACCTGATCGATGTACACCATGATAGCAAAGGGAAATTTTGTAAATTAATTATTAAATACTGCTCGACCTACTAAGGCATAATATAAATTGGCAAATTAATTCATTTACATAATTATTTAACGTTATTTAATTCTTAGTAATTTAATTTTTAATTTATTATCTAATTTAAACCTAATATTTAATCATAGTTTATTTTTATTTATTTATTTCCACTCTGTTACCAATCTATAATATTTTTTATTTTAATTTAATTATAATTTAATTCTTGATTTGTGTGTTGTATTGCTAGAAGTATGCTTTGTTTTTACATTATTTAAAATCAGCCAATATTATCAGTTAATTGCAGTAATATAAATGTAAAAATATGATGTCCAAAAATATAGTGCATGTGGTGTCAGCCTTTAATTAATTGTTGCACTTATAAATGTATATTGTGTACTTTTAATAGACATGAAATGTATAAACAATTGTAGGTTAACCTATTAATAAATAAATGTTTTGACTGACTAACTGACCCCTTGACAATTCAAAATTACCTATTCAAAAATGCTTTGAGTTTAAGTTCACTATGAGTAGTAATATGGTTCGAACAACTTTCGCCTTGAAATCCCATATCATATTCTATCCTATACCAACACTCCTTCCTCAATAACGGTCTACATGCAAATGACATTATAATAGCTTGAACAATTCTACAAACTTTTCCTGACTTGAAAATACTTTGAAACACAGATAATAAAACTTTTCTCGGAACATTTTAATACGTTAACTTATGAAGTTAGTAGACAGGAAGCGACTAAATTAAGTAGATAATAAAACTTGACATCAGGCTTTGTTTAACCACCTATTTAACAAAACTAAGGCATTTGAGAAAGTTTAATTTTTTATAGCTTAATATCATACTTCATACCATACTGTGTGAGTTTTTAAAATGTGCACATATCGAAATGACGGAATCTATGCTTAATTTTATCAATGAAAAAATATTTTTTAAAATCGTTTTTTTTTTTGGAGTTTGTTTCATCGCGATAGATCATTTAGTTTAAAAGTTACATACACTTTTCTTTCATACACTTCACTGCTTGTTAACAAGTGTTGATATGAGATAAGAAGATAGTACTATCAGAAGAACTATTTCACCATCGTGTAACACATCACACTCTGGAAAACCGCATCACAAAAGTCAAACCAACTTTCCACATAAGTAAACGTACAAAACTTGGTATAAATGTCACCGTAAGATTGTGAAAACCGTAAGTTTATAAATCTGTCGGTATTATTTTCATTTGATTATAAACTGTAAAAAAATTGTGAACTGTGTGAAATGGGTTAGGTTACGTTAGAACCGTGACCAAACGCGCGCGAGCCGCGCGAGCGAAGCGAGCGGTGCTGCGACAGCGGCCGGCGAGCGCTACTTCCAAGTTGCTCGCAGCAACGCAGGCTATTTAATATTAGCGCAAGGTGCATTACATCGCAAACAATTTGGTTACCAGTTCACAATTTGTCAGTTTTTCATGGATACATTATAAACTATCGAAAAATTATGCGTTAAATTGTAAATGATTTGTCACAGTTCACAATTTTTTGACAGTTTATAATCTGACGGAAATAATACTGATGGATTATAAACTAACAAATTTCATAATTATACGGTGACATATACAAACTGGTACACAACAGTTTTCACAAAGTTCCGTGATCATGCTTGAAGTTATCACGACAGACGACGTGCACTTGCTCACTTACGACTTATTTATGCGTGTTATTACATACAGTACCCGGACCTTTATAAAGCTAGAAACACACTTCTGTGTCGTGTTGTCTTATGTCGCGTCACAAACATATCGGTTGCATACATTTAGTATGGTTAGAATGTAATAGAATAGTTCTTTATTTGCACAGAAAGTAGGTATAAGTTACAGATGTTAAGGTTTAAAATAGTCCTTATACTAACTACCTTAACTAAGGCATGCAAACAGCGGCGGCGGTGATCTCTCGCGTCCGGCCCTGGTTCAGGCCATGGTACGGAGCAAGAGGAAATGGCAGGCCGTCACCTCCTTTTGCGAAGCGGTAATGTTCGTGAAGGAGGAGGCGGAACGCGTAAGCGAGAGGCAAATTTCGCGCCCTCACGCCCCTAACCGCCGCAATAGGAGGAGACGCCCGGGGCGGGAATTGCGAGCCGATTTCCGGCCACCGTAGGCGCGGGCTTGCGGACGGTGAGCAATGGGTAACTCGCCGTCCGATAAGGACCAAGCCCGGGTCGACGGCGCGTTGTGTTCCACGCGCGCCTCAAAGAGATGTCAGCAGTATTGACGGGGTCCGCTAGGGCCAGTGCCTGCCGGGGGTTCGAAGAAAACCGATAGGGAAATCGTGGCCCCCGGCAACAGGACAACTGAAGGAACACGGGTGGGTTTTAGTCAGTAAGAGTCTGACAAGCCCTCCCGCTCCGCCCAGAGCGGGAGAAGTTATTTGATAACTTCCCACCCAAAAAAAAAAAAAAAAAAGGCGTGCAAACAGTTTAAGTTATAACGATAAAGACTCCCTCAATATAATATTATTGTTGAAATAAAATACCTTTAGTTTATATAAAATAAATTGATAACACTTAAATGTGGATTTAGTATATTATTATTTTTTTACTCTGCTCTCTTTTGCAAAACTACATCGTGGTAATAAAACTGCTTAAACACTAAAAGGCTTATATTTTATTCATAACAACAATTATTAACACAATAAAATATAATATCATATCAATACAAGTTTGTCAATATGAAATTCAAATAAGCAATACAATACATAATGTCAAGTTCATAAATTCGTCAAGTTCGAGGTCAATAAAGTTAAATTAAAATGATTTAGTACAAGTCAGGAGTACAGAGCCATTATTAGTGTTTTGTGTCGAAACAACACACTGTAATGCGACACGACACGATACAGTAGTGTATTTCTACCTGTAGGCACGTCGTCGATTTCAGAATCGTGAGTAAGTTGATTTTGCATCAGAATTATTCTCGTTACGACAATGTTGCCGTCATAGGTTAGAATACTTTGAAAGGAACTTACTTGTTTTTCGGGTAAATGTAAATAATTATATGAATGAATGATAGGCTGAGGAATGATGTGATAAGACAGCGGTGTGATTTAAAAGAAGATGTAGTGACAAAAATTGAAAAGGGTAGGTATGCTGAGATGGTTTGGGCATGTTGAGAGAATGAATGAAAGGCGACTAACAAAATATATTTACAAGGCTGATGTAAAGGGAAAGGCCGGGCGGGGACGCCCTAGGAGGACATATACTGACCTTATTGGTGATGTTCTTTAGAAAGGCCAGGTGCGTAGTACTCGCAACCGGCGTGCGTGTATGACCAGATGTATGAACGTAAACGAGGCAAAAGGACTATGTAAGGATCGTAGCAGGTGGCGTTCTGTAGTTTCTGCCTACCCCCATGGGAAGAAGGCGTGAGTTTATGTATGTATGTGTAAATAAATTCTTATTAGTATGTTTGTCTTTAGTTTATGCATTTGATTCATTCCCTTTGAACATTGTTATTTCGTAGAAACATTCAATGCGTCTACCGGTTTCTTGAAACACTACACGGGTTTCAGGAACTCAACAATCATAAAGGAACACAGAAAGCGTACAATTTGCTATGCTTATGACTATTAATTTCTACCTCTATCAATTATTATGTATTATCAATAATAATGAGAACCGGTAAAAGGCATTAACTGTGCCACGTGCGAGACCAAGCTTTGGTTGACAGAAACTCTACACTTTTCGAGTTACGCTTAATTTTAAAGTATTTTTTCATGCTGAAGGAAGTAAGCAAAATAATACACCGTGATTTTTAATTCACTGTTAATCTTTTAGAAGATGAAAGTACTCATGATTATAATATCTTTCACTATGGGGTCAACTACGACATAGTAAAAAAAAAAATCTGTTTAATATATTTTTATCGGGTAAATATCGCATTTTACATATTATTTGGAACACAAAGGTATAGTTTTTGCTCAAATATTTTATTTATTTAGCAGTTCATGTACACACATATAAATACTTAGACAAGAAGAAAGGAACAGAAAAATACGTACAAAGGTGATGCTTATTTCTATAGAAATCTCTTCCAGCATACCTGCGATAGGAAAGTAGTTAAAGAGATGTAGACAACGAGTGTAAGAGTAGAAGAGAAAACAGAATACATAAAATAAAAACTTAACTATTCAAAATCAATCTGCCTAGCCTTTTCCCAACTATATTGGGGTCGGCTTCCAGTCTAACCGGATGCAGCTGAATACCGCTATTTTACATGGAGCGACTGCCTATCTGACCTCCATAACCGCAACACAACACAACTGGGTAATACGATAACCCTTGATAAGACTGGTGTCAGACTTTCGGGCTTCTGACGACTCATAACGACTGTCAAAGATCCACGAATGACAGCCGGGACCAACGGCTTAACATGCTTTCTGAGGCACAGAGGAGTCTCGGTATGTAAAGATGGTCACCCATCCACGGACCAACCCCGGCAAGCGTAGCTTAACCTGATGGATCGACCCATGCGGCTGTTATTACTCAGCCACGAGCTCCTCAAAAACTTAACTATTCACTAATTTAAATATAAACATACAATATGAGAATATACTTAAATGCATACTTCTAAAATACATATCACTAAAATATATACAATTACTTAATTATAATGTAGTATAAAATAATAAATACATAATATGCAACTATGACGAACTGGAAAGATAGTGTTCTTCTTTTAAAAACTGCAACAGTTTTAATTCAGCCTAAGTAAGAAACATTGCAAAGACAATCACAGAAACCCTATCCTTAAACACTATAAACTTCTAATACAACGCCAATTTGCAAGATTAAAGTACGTAGACTTCAATTGACTGAGTGGTCTTCGCAACAATGATCTCATTACTTAGCCCTGAACTAGTCTGTTCTAAGAGAGTTCTTAAGTAAAATTAGTCCATCTTGGACTAGAGGCTAACATTACCCTAACTTACTACCCCTATGCTACACAAAGACTCCCCGTACACTCTCATTCATGAGCTACGGAAATTACAGTAAGGTAAGTTTGCTATAGCGTTGGTTGTGCCACAGACTGCCCACTACCTTCAGTAGTTCATTGCCCAAACATTTGATAAGACTTAAGTAATGACATGGACAGGTCATTTTTTTTTAGTTAATTAACACGGTACAACACCAATTACATTAATTAACATAGAAACATAAAAGATTAATATTGACAATTTTGTTGTGCATAATTTAATTTAAAACTTACATGGAACAGTAGACTTCTCTGCATACTTTTTTTCACAGAACACCAGACATATACGTGTCGGATCCGGTCATTGGTACGGACACGAAACGAATCGCAAGCGCGCCGCTGGCGACATCAAGTGATCCCACCCACTCCAAAAAACGCGCTTCTACAGAATCGTAATGTTTTAAGGCCACGGAGAGGGATTCAGCCTCGGATCGCATCGGAATTAAGACGTCGCGGAACTGTTCTCGATTCGTGGTGCTCAGTTATTGTGGTAATTGTAATTTATGATCATTGTGTTCATTTGTGATTTTAATAAACGCCGTCGCACCCAGTGTGTGTATAATTTAGCTAGTGTGATTAATTTGATAGTAAATTATAATGTGATCTGAACTGCAAACGGTTTTTCTATTGCGCATTAACCAACACTACCCACAGTACGCCCACAGTAATTAAAATATCGCTGATAATAACGACAAAGTCACATACCCATCTCCGACATACGTATAATTTTATTCCATTCATCCGCAAACAAATCACATTCAGGGTTGGCAGTCAAAAGGGCGTTAAGCATCTTCAAAGTACGACAGACTGGGGATTCAGCTTTAACGACAGGTTTGGATGACGGTTGCGCAAAGAACTTGTGTCGGCGGCTCGGACAGTGTCATGTTCTATCTATGTCGGACATTGTCCTTTCATAGGTTACTTTTAACAAAATGTCAACTAAGAAGTATTCTAAACTACACTGACGAGCAATATATTAAAAAAGCCACTAACTTATCATGAAATATTTCCGATACCACGTAAGATAGCTTCTTGAAGTTAAAAGCAACATTCAAGTGTATTTACCGCATAAAAACAAATATAAAACTGTTTTCAAGTTTTTTTTACTTCATCGTAGCTAACTTGTGTGGTTTAGGAGATATTTTGATTTTAAAGGCACTTTGCAATTGGCTTTTATAAATTACTCGTCAGTGTATAATAAACAGTAATAAGTTTATTTCAATAATTGTTTACAACAGTGGTTCCCAAAGTTGACTTAACCGCGACCCACCTAACAAAATCTTCAAAATTCGGGACTCACCTCTTGACTATCAAGGTGATAAAGAGACATACTTAACTATATGAATGAAGGACTGTTCAAATAAGAAAAAATATTCAGTTGCAATCGAAATTTTTTATACTTAATTAAATACAAGAAGTGCTATTTCAATGACAAAGATGTATTGATTCTTATTTTTTGTCATTAAGTATAGCTTTAGCATCAACTTCAATTTTAGTTACCTTGAATCGCAAGGAGTTTGACACATTCAATTTATTTCGGTATTTAGTTTTATTAATCTTAGATGCAAATAAATTTTTCGAGGCCCACCTAATATTCGTTCCCACCCATCGTTTGGGAACCACTGGTTTACAATGATACAAATGCGACAGTTAAAGGACAAAAGTAACGTCCTCCTTCCCTCATCCAACATAACCATGCAAGATTGTTCTGCGAACACGTTCGCATTGACAGACTGTAAGCAGTTAATGTAGGTAGACTGTGGCTGTACTATTGTATCAAATGAGTAGCGAGTGCTTTGTTTAGTATGTCGGCGGAATAAGATAACGAGTGGTAGGCTTCAAACTGATGGGTGATGTTTGCGTCTGGAATCGTCAAGACATACATAATTATAGAGATTATATACATAATTAGTGATCCCACTAATTATGTATATAATCTCTATAATTTATATAATCTCTATTATGTGTCTATAGGTGTGTCCGTGGCATCACAGCCGACCCTATCAGAATACTAGCGCAGTCTATGCTGAAATAGGTGCCTTTTTGGCCTCAAACGACCTGTTCGTTTATTATTATTTAAATATTTTCGGTAATTCGAAAAATAATTGTTAGTTTTAGATGCACCATTTTAGTTGTTATTACTATTTGTATTTCCGGTGCGTGTCCCAAATAAAATATTTTTTCTTTCTTTCTTGATGGCAATGGTAGCAGTCATTTGCGGTCATTTTTGAAGTGTCAGTTTCTGTGTCATGCTTATTTGCATAACAACAAATCAATAAATAAATGGCATGAAAAACCGGCCAAGAGCATGTTGGACCACGCACAATGAAGGTTTCCGAGTTGGGATGAATTTATCCCATGGACAAACTTAACATTATAGTTGAAAATCATTTTCTCCTATACATACCAACTGCAAATGTAAGTTTGTATGCACAATATTGAGTGTTTTACTATGTTATTTTAACGCCATAGACTTCTTATAGGTTTTCCTGTAATCTATCCTCGTGAGGCCGACGCGCCCGTTTAATACCCAAAATAAAGATGTCGACTCAAACCCACAGCTTTTATGGGATGAGTTGGTATTAAAGCCTACTAGCCGTTTAAATGGACATATTACGAAATCACTCACTTTTATTAAAAAATTATGCTGAAATCTTTAGCAATTTCTACCAATTTCTGGACGAAAGAATGATGAACGGATTGTCATTTATTTTGACAAATGGCAGTTCATGATAGATGTCAAAATAGTGTAAGTGTGCGGCGATATGGCAGGTTTCCGTGCACGCGGTGAGTAAATCGCTTAATTTTGTTGCAATCTTTTACATTTTTTAATGTTTTTTTTAAATAAAGTTTTGGAGATATCATTATTGAATCTAAAAATTCATAAATTTTGTGTTTTTCACTATAAAATTAAAAGATATATGATGCTAAAATAATTTGTCTATTCTAACGTACTATCGGTTTTAGTTAATATAATTATTTTTAAAACAAATTTTGTTTTTCATCGTTTCCCGTAACAAATTTTCATTTCTAACCAGATTTGCTATTAATACCGGTACTGGAGCGTGCAGACAAAGAGTTGCTTTTGGCTTATCCTTGCTGTTTTGTTTTTTCAGGTTTGCGTGATCACGATATTGAAGACGCAATTTTAAATAAGCTATCAGACTCTGAAATAGGGGAAGAAGAAGAGGGAATAGGAGAGCCAGTTCATGTTGATGTACACTCAACCTCCGGTTCAGATTCTTCTAATGATGATATACCTCTGTCGGAGTTTTCGTCAAGGCCAAGAGGAAGACTTGATTTGAAGATTTGATTTGATAGTAATTTGACCTCTGAAAAGGTGATTTTTGTAACAATTGAGACTGATATATTAATTATGTTGATTATTTCTAAGGAAAAGTGAAAATAAAGACAATTTGGAAAAAAAAGAGTTTTTTACTCCTATAGATAAAAAAGTCATTGCAACCTAAAGGTCATTCTGGCGGACAAATTATTGACTCATTTTTTTATACAAAACAGCATCTATATAATATCATAACTATGCCCTAAAAGTCTCACTTCAAACCAATAACTCTAACGTGTTAAATTTTCAACAACAAGTCTCGGGACTTAAGCACTATAAAAATTTTGTCCATTTAAATGGACCGTTCGGTTTTAATGCCTAGTGAACCCAAAATGTGTCTGGGTCTCACGAGGATAAAAATACAGAAGTATTTCCTGTATTTTTTCAAAATTTTAGGTTCAATAATTTCGGAGATAAGCGGAAAATGGTCAATTTTCATATATTTTCTTAAATATCATTAAAAGCATTTAACTTAAAATTATAAAAAAAAAAACGTGTGGCACTCGGGGACTGCCGCGGTAAAGCTATTGCATAGCATTTGTAACCTCCATACTTCCTATTTGTCAACGCTACACTTGGGATGATGACGTGATGACATAAAACAAAAATTACGTTCCCATAACAACATCACGTTGTCATGGGAACCGTCATTACATGGTAGGCGGAGTGGGGTGTTAGGATTTTTTCGATACGGAATTTCTTGATTCGGTCGCCGCGCTCAAAGCCCGCGACAAAAGCTATGCAATAGCTTAAAAATAATTTGAGATCCTCACAACAATTCATTTCATTTGATATCACACATTACAGTTTGCAAAACTTTTTATTTTATTTTTGAATTCGCCATCGGAAAATGACATATTCAAAATTCATTTATTTTCATTACACGTCCGTGTTTGAGTCACAGAAATTGATATATGTACCAAATTTCAATTTAATCGGTCCATTAGATTCGGAGTAAATTGGTTGTGATAGACGGACAGACAGACACAAGAGTGATCTTATAAGGGTTCCATTTTTTTTCCTTTTGAGGTACAGAACGCTAAAAATGTCAATAAGTAAGTACTCTGTTGACTAAGCCTTAACCAAATGACAAAAAACAATACTATCATCATCTGCCTAGCCTTTTCCCAACTATGTTGGGGTCGGCTCCCAGTCTAACCGGACGCAGCTGAATACCAGTATTTTACATGGAGCGACTGCCTATCTGACCTCCACAACCTAGTTACTAGGTAACACGATACCCCTTGGTAAGACTGGTTGTCAGACTTTTTGGGCTTCTAACTACCCGTTACAACTGTCAAACATCTACAAATGACAGCCGGGACCAACGGCTTAACGTGCTTTCCTAGGCACGGAGGGGTCTTGGTATGTAAAGATGGTCACCCATCCATAGACCAACCGCGGCAAGCGTAGCTTAACCTGATCGATCGACCCGTGCAGCTGTTGTTACTTAGCCACAAGCCCCTGAAGCCCCAAGCACAAGAAACAAAACTACAACTTAACGAGGTTCTACTAAGTGGTTATACTAGACTAGGACCACAGAAACTTGCCCTAATTTTCCCTGCAACAGCTGCATAATATCCTGATCACTTCAAAAATTTCACGAATTAATCGCAACAACAAAATCGTAAAGATATCAAACCGCTCATAATCATAACAACATCGATATCGTCAACCATGAAACCGAGGTACCGACGACATTGTCGAAACTTATCGTGTTCCTCGTTAAATGGTAATCGATACCGTATCGAGCAAACTTGAGTATCGCATGACGAGGAAGCGACGCAAGGTCAGAGTTGAGAAGGTTACCGAGAGTGGTGCAGTGTCTATGTATTTACTTGATTTATAAAAGAAGCTTCATTTCAAGGCTAAATAATAAAAGACGCACGGGTCGATCGATGAGGTTAAGCTACGCTTGCCACAGTTGGTTCGTGGATGGGTGACAATCTTCACCTACCAAGACCCCTCCGTGCCTCGCAAAGCACGTTAAGCCGTTGGTCCTGGCTGTCATTCGTGAATCTTTGACAGTCGTTACGGGTAGTCAGAAGCCTGAAAGTCTAACAACCAGTCACAAAGAGGTTATCGTATTACGCAGTAACTGGGTTGTGGAGGTCAGATAGAAGGTCGCTCCATATAAGTTACTGATATTCAGCTGCATCCGGTTAGACTGGAAGCCAACCCAAACATAGTTGGGAAAAGGCTAGACAGATTGTAAAAGAAGCTTGATTTAATCTGGCAAGGACGTGGAAGGTACCTATGCCTGCGCTTGCTGCTATCCGGGATAGGTGGATGGGTGACCATTATTTATACTACAAGCCGTATTAAAGTGAAACTTTTATTACATCGTCACAAACTTTTTCGTCTGTGTGTTGCATGTCGCGTGACGGTCGGCCGCGGAGTAGGGATAAAGTGAAAAGCGCTCGTCGGAGCAGCCAAGGCCAATATGGCGGTGCCTATAAAAGTTTCACTTTTACCGTGGTTTCATAAAACCACACAATCCTTTTTTTTTAACCACCAAAGACCATATTCGTTTCCTTACACATATTTTTTCTAGCCTGAGCTGTCCCAAGCCAAAGGGACACATAATCTAAGTTATTTTTAACTCTTATAAAATTAGAATCCTCTATTACACCAAGACAAAAGTATGGATAGAGGTATGAGAAACAGGGTCTAAAGTTCACTCATCTTCTATAGACAAGGGAAGATACTCCGACCAGACGGGTGTTGTGTCTGATGGGATTGTTTTTTTTTTTTAATGGCTTCTCGCAGTTTTAACCACTAAGGACTTGGCTGCTTAGCCGGACTTTCCTGTGGGTATCATAAGCTTCTACACTTAGAGCCTCCAGCCAGGAGCTTTTTAAAACTATTCTAAATTAAAATTAAGCGAGTGCTCGCTAAGGGCACCCCCTGTGGGGTACGAACCTACATAATTACATTCATCACCAACCACCAAATCACACTAACATACACATCTGCACTTACCAACGTCTTATTATTTTATTTTGTTTTGATTCTTTCTTTTCACTAGTACATAATCTTATCTTTGACAATTCTATAACTCTAAATCAACTTGTATGCTCATAATAATCGCTCGACCTTATTGTATCTACGCGAAGACACTGCCGCCCAAGATACAGGATTTTCCTAGTTTGGGGGCAGGGTACATTTCTTCTTGGACTTTTGACCTCACTTTTGTATAATTATATTAATTATACTTAAGTTTGCTTACCTTTCTGTATACGTATCTATTGTCAAAGTTTATGTTTTTTTTGTGAATAAAGAAGAATTTATTTATTTATTTAACCTTGGCTTAGGGCATCGCTGGGGGGAGGACAGCAGGGAGGGACAGGCTGGATCAAACTTGGATTTTCATCATGATTATTATGCGGGGTATTTAAAGCTACGTGCTCAGCTGCAACAACTGCTGGCAACTCGTTTTCGAGCAAGGGCCGGGGGGATGGGATTGATGTCCGGACGTTGTTTATATACTCGTCGCGCGGTAAACTCTGCTTGCGCGATGCAGGATTTTTCGTGACGTTAGTGTGATGCGTATTTCTCAAGTGGCGTTCTAGATACCGCCACAAAAGGTTTAAACAATATTATAGCAAACGTAGTGAGTACTTTAAGGAAAGGATTTTTAAACCGACTTCCAAAAGGAGGAGGTTCTCAATTCGACGGTATGTTTTAATTTTTTTGTTTGTTACGCGATTACTCCGCCAACTATAAATTAATTTAGATTATTTTTTTGTTTGGTATGTCATACTTCAAAAGTGGTCCCATATAAATTTTATTAAGTTTGCTTCGGTAGTTTTTGAGTTAGCTTAATTTTTCCGACTTAGTATGTGGATGATATAATTATAATAAGTTTCTGTCACTGTTATTTACATAGCAGGTAGTGGTATTCGAATTTGTGTGGGGTAGGTACCACAACTAAAAAGTGAAAAATAAAACTTTTTACAAAAAAAATACAACCGACTTCCAAAAAAAACATTGCAAAGTGAAAAATTATTTCGGACAACACAACAACAACAACTCACTCAATCACTTTGTAGTGTTTTTTTTTTTGGAAGTCGGTTGTATTTTTTTTGTAAAAAGTTTTCATTATGTAATATGTCTAAGAGAACTGCTTTTTGCATCAAAACCCAAATTAATGCATCATACCCTTATCCAAATAAAGCGAGTTATTTAATGTTTTGGATGTTCAAACTGTTCTTTCTCTTCTAATTGTTAAAATTCGCTTAGGAAATAAGGTACAAAAATGTTTTTAAAGAACAGATGTTTTAAGGCATTAAACCGTAGTACCGTGTAATGGTTTTTATATTAGGTCCAACATTATCCTAATGATCAAAACAGCCTGTCTGTGCCTGCCTACGTGCCTACATTTGTGGTTACAATATCTCCCTTAATTAAATTCGAATCGTAATACTAATTAAGGAATGGTACTTACAGCAACCCGTCAGTTTACGTGCAAATAATCTTAAAGCTGATGAGACACATGTTTCTACAATTTGAATGTAGACGGAGAGACCATAAAGCGCTTTATTGCTTGAAGTTTATTGTCTGTGGACTTGTATTTGAGATTTTACTATGTTTATGTGTTCAGAACAAGAGTTTGGAGTCAGTGACTACCTTAGTCGTCTTGAAGTCTTGGGTTCAATATCCAGGTCAGGCAAATTGTTATTTGGTAGGAAGAACCTCTTCAAAACTCTCAGTAGCAGCTCCGAATCATGATTTTGACCAGTTAATGGCAAGTTCGTCTTCTAGTAGGTACGAGAACTGGACGACTTGGCTTGTTACTGGCAAAATCGTTTTAAAACAGCGTTATTCAAATGGCTCATATACAAAAATCTTTCTATTCTGTGAAAGAGTACTTACATAAAAGATTTACACTGACATTTTTACTATTATAATTTGACAAATGATTGACATTTTTATTCTTATATAATAACTATGATGTATGTTCCAATTTTATTAGCTTATTTAATTTATGTAATTTTGCATGCTAGTTTTTGCGAATTGTTTTAGAACTTGTTAAAAAGCCCGACCAACTGTAATGTACTACAATTCTTGCAAATAAAATTTCATTTCAAGATGTGTAACTATTTAAATACTTGGTATTTTGTAATGAATTCACCTAACGTTGATTTATAGTGTACTAGCTGTGCCTCGCGGTTTCACCCGCATAAGTCTTCATCCCGTGGGAATATCGGGACTAAAAGTATTATGTCATGGTCTACCCATGTACCAAATTTCGTCTAAATCCGTTCAGCCGTTTTAGCGTGAAAGCATGACTAACAAACATACTTTTGCATTTATCATCATCATCATCATTTCAGCCGAAAGACGTCCACTGCTGGACATAGGCCTCCCCCTTTGCATTTATATATAATATTAATTAGGATATCCTAACTAATATTATAAATGCGAAAGTGAGTTTGTCGAAATCCAGTCTGGAGGACTATTTATGGTCCTCCAGACCGGATTTCGGCCATGACAGCAATCTCAACGTAGACTAGCCTTCGACACGGGAGATATTATAATGCACAAGTGTGTGCTCAGACACAGGTGCACTCTCCCTTCCTTCACTATACTCCATTTGAAATAAGATTAGACATTAAACTAAACCTTTTTTACAGTCCGTTCAACCGATTTTGACTTCTATTGCGTTGACGCTATAACAAATGGCAGCTGCAGTAAACAGTTGGTATTGTAACCACTTTTTTGCTTTTAATGCCATCTTTATGCCTACGGTATAAAAGTCAAAATCGGTTGAACGGACTGTAAAAAAGTTTGTTTAAATATCTAATCTTATTTCAAATGGAGTATAGATAGTTAGGAAGTCACAAACATGCCAAATCGCTTAGCTTTTTCATTATCAGCTATTACTTAATTAAATCTATTATATCGAATACTGCTCCAATTGATCATAGTATCGAAGTAACAACCACTATTATTGGTATCGAGTACACTAGCTTATTAATAATCAGATTACCTCTATTGTAAGGAAGGGTTCAATTAATAAGATGAATGGAAAGCAATCTTTCACACGAAATAACTAAAGCAAATTGCCCTTTGAAGGAAATCATTAGTAACAGAATATTAGGGTATGGACAGACTACGCATAATATAACTTGGTATTGTTACAACGACTTATTTTTAGATTTTCGTACCTCAAAAGGAAAAAACGGAACCCTTACCCTGTCCGTCTATCTCAGCCAATTTTCAAAATTGGCTCGGTTAAATTGTCCACTGACCGATTAAGTTGAAATTTGGTTCACATATCAATTTCTGAGACTTGGGTCTTGGTCTTAGGTACACGGACGTGTAACGAAAATAAATGAATTTTGAATCACGGAGTAAAACTGTAAAATTAAAAAAAGAAATTTTGCTAACTGTACCGTGTGATATATCAAATTAAAGGGCTTGTTTTGATATCAAAAACAAAACCCATTTCAGTTATGCTTTCCTGGTACCTCCTCTCAATACTACTCAAACTTTTCATTGTTTCCTTCTACAATTGTATGGTAAATTACTTACGAACAAATACTTTAAAACCTTAACTAAGTGCCACACTATAGCCATAACTTTAACTTTAAAGTTGAATATTGAAGTAGCTGCTAAGTTTCTCGAGATATAAATGAGCGAGTGAGTTTGTAGACAGGCATTCATCTCGGCACCTTATCTTTTTAAAACATAGTTTTATGTTTAGAACAAGTTTTGGTTTTTATTCGTTTTTTTAAAGAAACTTGAAGGCGATACGAGAAAAGTTTTGAAGAGAAAAGGTTTAGTTTTTCGCTGAACAGATTGCCAAAATGCGGCGAGGGAGAGCTGAGAAAAATACGTAAATGTATTACCTAAAAAACCGGCCAAGTTCGTGTCGGACCACGCACAATGAAGAGTCCCGTATTAAAATGAAAATACTAAAAATATTTACATCTAAATGTAGGTAATACATTTTAAATGGTTAGAGTACTGTGCTAAATAAGCCTACCATATTAAAATTTCAAATTAAAGACAGACAAACGCACCTCAAAAACACAACCGCGACACAATTAACAACAGAACAGCTTCATTGTATTAATAAAACGTACATAATTATATTTATTCAAAGCACTTTATTATTCGGGAAAGTAGTCGGTATAATGAATCATCTCTCTGGCACAACCGACTGGCTTCGAGGTTTCAAAGGACACGGAAGTGAAACGGGTTGACTGTAATAAAATATTTTCTTTAGTAAAATGTAACGAAGATAAAATGTGTTGGCATTTTTTGTAGGGCTGAATTGTAAAGACTGGCTAGTCAGCATTTACCATTTTAGAGCTAGCTAAGGTGTGCCAATTGTCGTTCGTTTTTGTTACTTGAAGATGGTTTTTCTGTGGGCACTTAAGCCACTTGTATTTAGGTATTATTCAAGTATTTATTTTGCGTCTATTTGGCGAGTTTCGAAATTAAACGTAGATTTTAGTCTTAACTCTTAACTGTACCTGTTCATAAATATCTACACTTTAAGTACCTGGGCGACCAAGCTCTTCTCTAGTGAAAATAGAGAATGCTCAATTGCTCATTTAATTGTATAGGAAAGTTCATTCTTATTCCATGCTGCCATGTCATTATTCTAAGGTAGCCATCTTGTTCTAAACTTTGGGCGACCGAGCTCTGCTCAGGTGAAAATACGGAGAAAACTAATTTTCCCAGTTTAGCTAGATCGATTCTTACCCTCGTAAACCCCTATATTGCAATTTTCATCGAAATCGTTAGAGCCGTTTTCGAGAACGTGATTACAAATATATATACATATTAATATTGCTCATTTAATAGTATAGGATAGGATAAGATGGCTGAACCATTTTATTAATGTAAAATGAGGATACTTTATTACTAAAAAATTTCCGCACTTGTCCAGCATTGGGATACATACAAACATAAGCTCACGCCTTCTTCCTATAGGGGTAGGCAGAAACTATAGAACGCTACCTACTACGCTCCTTATAAATACTCCTTTTGCTTCGTTTACGTTCATACATCTGGTCATACACGCACGCCGGTTGCGAGTACTACGCACCTGACCTTTCTGAAGAACATCACCAATTAGTTCATATCACTATAAATGTTCTCCTAGGACGTCCCTCCTAGCATTGAGATAATGCGGACAAAAATTATAATTAATTGTTAACAAGTATTTTCATTTAACCTAACACTGACCACTCACACACTTTTATAAACCTGAACATTTTAACTCTGCCTTGTATATATATATACTTGAAATATGTAAATTCGCTCATAAATACCCACACTTTTACACTAAACGAGAAGACATACAAACAAGATACACACTCCGATACAAAACACGACTAAACTTACCAAAATCCCGCCTAAAAATACATTCAACAAGTCCTCTAGTTATGTCAATAAAAATATATAACAAATTACCTGAATCAATCAGAAAAGAAAAAAAACTCCATCTATTCACAAATAAATTAAAAAATCTATTATTAAGTAAATGTTACTACAGTGTACAAGAATATTTAAATGATAAATCTCTAAAAATCAAATAAAATACACAATAAATGTTTTTTTTTAGAATAAATTAGATTATAAGATAAACAATAAGTCCTCATCTCGACTATATTTCTTTTGCTGTGCCCAACAGGGTCCACGATTGTTTCTTTTCAAATGGTTACCACCTAAGCACATACATTGTGGAATGCAATAAAGTATTAAGTACTCCACAGTCATAGTTTGTATTTCCCTCATATTCGTGTGAAAACTTCCAGTTTTTGCGTAGTTTTCCAAATCAATGGAAAAGAATTGTCGGAAGTTTGGCAACATGTGGACTGCACAAAAACTTGGCGCGAAATTCACGGGTGTGTTGTGTGGACGAACGCTGGCACGTAATTCCAATCTATACAAGGCCAGAACGTAGCCATAGGAAACTGCTCGCGTATACATTGTTATGCTATTTTTAAATCTGTGATTACAATGTATACACAAATTTTGCGTATTGCAGATGTATAGCTTGTAACGTGGACGAGCGCGGCCTGGTTCCAAACTATACTACATCACTTATGCCGCCTGGTAAGAGTTTTAAAGATAATAGTCTATATAAAAAGAAAAGAACAAAAGTGTGAACTGAGTGAAATAGCTTAGGTTAGGTTAAAACTGTGACCAACCGCGCGCGAGCCAAGCGAGCGAAGCGAGCGGTGCCGCGGCAGCGGCCGGTGAGCGCTACTTCCAAGTTGCTCGCAGCCAGGCAGGCTATTTAATATTAGCGCAAGGTGCATTACCTCGCAAACAATTTGGTTACCAGTTCACAATTTCTCGCAATCTAAACTCGATTATTCCATATGCGTACTGGCACTGTATACTATGGAATGAGGTAGTTAATTTGGTCACTACGAAGTATACGCGAGTATTTGCGTACTACTTTTGTATAGATTAGAAGACCTTAGTAAAAAAGTGATTTTCAATCTATACGCGATTAGTTTCACACCCTTGCGTTCTGGCCTTGTACCTATAGAATGGAAAGACGCAACGCTGGCGTTTGTTTTTATTGTTCTTGGTTTGAATGTAGAACGCTTGAACGTAAAAAAAAAACTTCAAGGCGATGGCGATGCTTCCTTAAATAGCACAAGTTTCAAGGCAGCAGCAGTGGTGGACCAGTGATAATGACCGCGACTTACCGAGTTATAGTTCGTAGGTTCAAACCATGATAGGCGTTTTACTTTTTGTAAATTATTTCATCACCACTGCTCTCAAAACGGTGAAGGAAAACATCGCGAGGAAACCGTCCAAGAAATGTGACATCTACCAACCCGCATTGGACCCGCGTGTTGGATTACGGCCCACTCCTTCTCACAGAGAAGAAGCCTGTATCCCAGCAATGAGAAAATTATAGGCTGATTATGTATGTATCTATATATAGTCCTCTTCACCGTATCTCTCTGATGACTAGAAAACCAAAGGTCTCGAAAACCCGGTCACACCGTGTACAGAAGAGCTGATCAGCATCGTTGTATGTATACGCATATGAAGGCTTTGGGCGACTTTTGCGTATTTGGCGCTTCTTGTCTAAGTCTTCAAAACGACTTATTTCAAAGCATTCAGTTGCTTTGTGGAAGGATGCTTCCATTTGCAAACTTTATAAAGGCAAAGGTGAATTATCTGACTGTGGTTCCTACAGGGGCATCTCCCTCCTGTCTTCTGCTGAGAAGGTACTGGCGCATATCATCAGTCGCCGCTTGGAAAATCTTGCCGAACAGATACTTCCAGAGTTGCAGTGTGGTTTTAGACCTGGCTGAGGAACCGATGGCGACATTTTCATATATATACGTATGCTGTAAATAGCACGATAAAAAGCATAGTGGAGCAATAAAAAAGGATCGTCTAAATAAGGCTTTAGGATCTGATGGAGCTTTGATGTTGTAACAAGAAAGCCGATATTATTTTAAAGGCAAAAATGTCAAGAAAATAAAAGCAATAATCTTAAATGACCTTTATCTATCTATATCTTTACCCATGCTATAAAACCTCTAAAAGTTTCTAAAACAGTTAGCTTATTGGCAAAATTATAACAGCCAGTGTCATAGTAACCATTACCTCATCCAAACGAGTGTTATAATGTTGTACTAAATTTCATTATGCAACTCGTTTCAACGTTCAAGCGGGGGACAGCAGCACCCGCTGCAGGCATGTGTGTGTGGTGTGCTGCTGCAGGCGACGTACATACATGCAGTTGTACTGAATTTCGTGGGAATTTCTTTATTCTTGATCTTGAATTACAAACACCCAATGGTTTCAGAAACTTTTATAGAGGATTCATATCATGGGTGTAGATAAAGTCTTGTATGCAACTGTTATAATTAGGTATTAAAACACTCATGTAATACTATTATCACACACACATTCGTGTTTTAATACCCCTTATTATACAACAGTTGCATAAATAACTATTATCTACTCTCATAGCGTAATATTTGAATTATAAAATTCAAAACGAGTTTATATTGACATACTTTATAAACACGATACCGAAATTTAAAAATGGAATAACATTATAACATTTTATAACATAACATTTTATATTATAACATTTTTTCTCTAACAAAATAATGCTATAAACCAATTTTTTCTATTACGATACAGGGCTATTCCAAGAAGTTAATACCACCAAGGAGTTTCCATCAATTTTTGCATTGGAACGTTTAAGAGGGGGACAGCAGCACCCGCTGTAGCGCATGTGCGGTGATGTGCTGCTGCAGACGACATTCATTTTTTTTTTTGTACTGAATTTCGTGGGATTTTTTAATTAATTCTTGATCTTTAACTTTGATCTTTTATTTAGTATTAGGTTCAATCCCAATGTATGAGAGTAGATAAAGTAATGTATGAAACTGCACATAACTGGGTATTAAAACATTCGTGTGATACTATTAAAAACCTCGCCTAAGGCTCGGTTTTTAAACACACACTCATGTTTTAATACCCCTCATTATGCAACAGTTTCATAAACTACTATTATAACATGTTGAAAATATGACTCAATAAATTAATCAATGATTTGTAAAATGATTAATTTACGTAAATGTATTTACAATCTTTACTAAAGTAAAAACCTTGTCCGCACCTACCGACCGTCGTTACTACCTTAACAAAAGACCTTTTTGTAGTTCCATCAATCAGTCACAAATGTTCCCACAACACTAAACTTTGTCACACATACAAAACTACCCTATTTGATGAAAAACCTAACATAAAAGAAACTTGTCTATACAAGAACATTATCAAAGTTGACCAGACACAGTGTCAATATTTTTAATAACGTTGATTGATTACTTTCTAATGAAATGGATGATAAATAAACGATTACAGGGGTTTTAACGATAACATTATGCGTAATAGAAGGAGCTCGTGGCTAAGTAATAACAGCCTCACGGGTCGATCCGACAGGTTAAGCTACGCTTGCCGGGGTTGGTTCGTGGATCGGTGACCATCTTCACATAGGTACCGAGACTCCTCCGTGCCTCGGAAAGCACGTTAAGCCGTTGGTCCAGGCTGTCATTCATGGATCTTTGATAGTCGTTACGGGTCGTCAGAAGCCCGAAAGTCTAACAACCAGTCTTACCAAGGGGTATCGTATTACCCAGTTACTGGGTTGTGGAGGTCAGATAGGCAGTCGCTCCATGTAAAATACTAGTATTCAGCTGCATCCGGTTAGACTGGAAGCCGACCCCAACATAGTTGGGAAAAGGCTAGGCAGATTAATTATGCGTAATAGAAACTCTATTTGTGTGTTTGTGTTTAAAAATAAATATGATAAATCACATTCATTTATAAAGTACTAAATGTATCGAAAACATTCTGACAAATTAAAGGTGATTAAGATTATTTAACCCTTCGTATGCAGATCCACGCGAGACACAATGGCTTTTTAATTATTTCTGTAATTACGGCATACGAAAGCTTGAAAAGAAAAACTTAAAAAACGTGTCGTGTTCACCCTACCTTGTCGGCCGTAACTCGTAGCACAGAGCGCTACGCCGTAGCACATGACGCTACGGCGTAGCAAATCCGTGATTCCAAAAACGGCAATCCTTTTGATTACCACAATCATTTTAATTTAATCTCAAAATACCTCAAACAAAATAGAAACAAACTTGAAACCTCCTTTGTTAACACCATAATCAAATCAAAAAGTTTTAATCCACTTAGTGACGCAAACTCAAAGAGATCTTCACTCCGTGTGATACAGACAAAATCTCTTGGAAACTCGTGTGAAGACTTCAGAAGTTAGACAAAGAGTTGCTAAGCTATTCCTATCGCGTATCCGAATTATATTTTGTACACATTTTATCAAAAAAGTCGGGCTTCACGAGATTTAGAAGGTTTAGCAAAATCTTTTCGGTAAAACTTTTATCTGGAGTGTGAACTTGGCGATTAGGTTTTTAGGGAGGACTATTGCGTTACTATGTATGAGCCAAAAAAGTGTGTAAGGCAATATCGATATGTTTAAGGGCTATACAGCGTGGCGCTTTAATGGTGACATTAATTAATTTAACACACGTATACGGATTAGCGTTTTCTTTTTATAGAGATATTTTAATTTCATTAAATGTTATTATTTATTAATATATTTTCAATTTTCTAAAATAGCATCTTGGTGCAATCACTACTTAACAACTGTAGTGCAGAGGTCATTTACCGGGATCATGGATAATAACATCGCATCAATGAAAATAAAACGAATAACATGCAAAGAGAAGGCGAATTGAAGGAAAGAGAGAGCCCTATGTCGACGAGCGTTTGAAAATTGTAATTTTTCAATTAACGAATAATTTTTTCTTATTATATTTTTATGATTACTGGTCACTAGCCCTGCTTGTGTGTTAAATTAAGGTCGACATTGTAGTGGCACGTTGTATAATAACATACTTATAGTATAATTAGCTTTTGCCAGAAATTATCGCACGGGAACGTATTACTAGGATAAAAAGTATTCCATGTCCTTTTTTAACCACAGCGGGGAAGCTCTTGGCCTGCATCTCCCTGATGGTAAATGATGATCAGGCCGAAGGTGGAAGCGAGCTTCACTCGGAAACCTCAATCACAGAGGAACTGGCTATCTTACCACTAACTGCCGATACACAACAATGCTGTTAACATTGATGTTATGGCGACAGACTTAGATATGTTGGTGGTAACCAGTCAGGCGGACTTAGAACAAGCCAACTAAAACGTATCCCTATGTTCTAACCTAAATCATGATCTTTCTATGTGCCAAAATTCATCAAAATCATTCAGCTGTTCAGGCGTGAAAAGGTAACATACAGACAGACAGAATTACTTTTTCATTTATAATATTAGCATGAAAAGCATGAATATTATTAACATATCATCTACCTGTATTCGCTGAAAACATAGTCAAAGGTGTATTTATAGTTCTTTATTTTATATTTTAAATATATCTTTTACTAACTAATTATTTTTCTATTTATAAACATTTATAAATTCATTTATAAAAATTAATTTATTAATTGTATAAAAGGTGTTCAAAATAACTTAGTAAAAGTTATTCAGTTCTATGGTCTAAAGCACCTCTTAAAGTTTCTAAAGCTAATTTTTAAAACCTTGTACCTTCACATTTCACCACATATTGTTAAGTCCCACTGAAAGAAAGCCAATGCTATTTGACTCGAGTTTAAAGAAAATTAACCAAACCCTTTAAACATTGACGCAAAAAAAAAAACCTTAAAAATATCTCAACATTACGAAACAGCCTAAATAAAGAACTTTCTACCTACCTACATACATACTCACAAGTAGACAGATACTTTTATATCCCTTTACTACGTACAGTAAATACTCCAGACATATACTGTAGTACCGAACCGTCTCCGTACACTCAAACGCAAATCAGTGAGAACAATTTGACCGACAGCGTCTTTATGTCCCTAGCATTAAGGGCGATTTTCGTAGTGCAAGTGATGACTGATGTGTGGTTGACTATACGTAGCAGTCGTAAAACACGTCCTTTGTACGCGTACGGAGAGACAAACTTTTTTTCATAATCACGAACATGAAATGCTCCCAGAGACGCAGTTTGTGAGGTTTATGCTTTCTGTAAATATGGAAGGCGGTGCTCAAACCTGTGTTTATAGAGGGAGGTGTTTACTTGAACGTAATATACTGTTTCATATAATTTTGGGAGAAAAGTTTATAACCATATACAACATGTAGAGATCGGATTGGTATTTTATGTATATTAGGTTTCCGGACCTCAAAAGGAAAAAACGGAACCCTTATAGGATTTTTTTTTGGGTGTGTAATTGTCAAATAACTTCTCCCGCTGGAGGGCTCCCGGAGCGGGAGGGCGTGTCAGACTCTTACTGACTAAAACCCACCCGTGTTCGTTCAGTTGCCATGTTGTCAGGGCTACGGTATCCCTTTCGGACTTCCCCGCGGCAAACTCTTATAAGATCACTTCGTTGTCCGTCCGTCAGTCTGTCGTTTTCTCAGGAACGCGTGGAGGAAAAGTGCTGACGTTCAGCCTAGTTTGAATAAATGACTTTTGAATTTTGAATAACACTTTGCAAGACCTGTAAATTGAACCCATGACCTCATGCTCAGTAGAGTTTGCGACCACTAGACCGAGGCGGGATTTTTTATTGATGATAAAATTGTTTGTGGAAATAAAAATTTATCTTCCATTTTGATTAACGAAACGGGTTAAAAATAATATGAAATCAAATGAAATTGTTTATTCTGTACATAAGATATCGGAATCACTTTTACACGTCATATTAAAAAAAATAAGCTAGATGAGTTCGGCGTTTCCTATCTGACTACTCTGAGAAGAAAAGCTGCAATAAACTCAGACGGCGCAGTCTCTTTTAAAGTCCAGACATAATCTTGGTCAGGCCATATGAGGACTATGTAGATTAGTGTCTGAAATGGTCTTTTGAGGAAAGAACCACACAGATTCGAGTGGACCTGTCCAGTCAGTGCAAGTATTTGTCAAAAGGTAATCGTGGAGATTAACTCAGAACTTAAGGAGCTCAACTCGACGAACAATACCAAAAAAAGGACATTTGGGTAGGCCGCATAAACTACTCAAACTGCCAGGCCATCACTAAAACTAACAAAGAAAGAAAAAAAAATCCACATAGTCCTCACATTCACAATAATTAAAATAATATAATACTTTACAAAGTAATCATGTCATTTTGTATATAATTTTTAACAATGTCAATGTGTATATAGGTTTTTGAAAAACTACTCTTGTGTGGAATAAATCATGTCAATAGGTTTTCGGGAAGTGTGTGAAAAACTGATCCGACTATTATAAGTGAATGAGCATATGGTTTGATACCTACAAGACATCATAATTACTTTTGCCACTAACCCTAGTATAGCCAGTAACCCATACAAAAAAAAAGTAATTAAACCATGAAAGAAAACGTATCACCACCTTATTACTGACTACCATGAAAGAAGCCTTTTCATAATAAAATCTAAGAGGGATCTCGTTCACGCTCGCTAATCCCCGGGGACGGGCTGTAAGATAGGTTGAACTAACACGGAATGAATGGAGTGGCAGGCGGCTAATCCGTAAATTGACAGGCGATTATATACGAGCACGAGTTAGGTATCGATTTAATTGAATTCTTGATTAGATTGTTGGTTTAGAGGTGCTGTAGGGACTCAATAGATTGGCATTGTATGCCAACTTGACAGTTTTTTGGCGCTGAGCAAACGATGGACAATTTGTCCGCGAATAATTTGGAATCTTATGGAAATCTACCGCGTACGTAGGACAAAATGCCGGGATTTTAAATTTTTCGTGGACAAATTGTCTATCGGCTGCTCAGTGTCATAGTGATAAAATAAATTGGTGTCTCAATGAATGTCAAATCATCATCATCATCATCAGCCTATAAATATTCCCACTGCTGGGACACAGGCCTCCTCTCTGTGAGAGGGGGTGGGCCGTAATCCACCACGCGGGCCCAGTGCGAGTTGGTAGATGTCACGTCTTTGAATTTTTGGTTCTAGGACATGCCGGTTTTCTCACGATGTTTTCCTTCACCGTTTTGAGAGCAGTGGCGATGAAATAATTTACACAAAGTAAAGCGCCTGTCTGGGTTCGAACCTATGACCTACAACTCGTAAGTCGCGGCCGTTACCACTGGGCCACCACTGCTCTCAAATGTCAAATCAAACCACTGCAATGCCAACTTGGCGGGTAATAATAGCTTCTAGCGACAGGCGGGCATTGTGACACCTATGTTACTATTAAAAAAAAAAACTATTTTGTTTGGGAGTGTATGTGATAGTACCTGGGCAACCGAGCTCTGCTCTGGTGCAAATAGAGAATGTTCATTTAATAGTATAGGAAAGTCCGGCCAACACATCGCGTTTGAAATATAATTAAATGTAGCTCTGCCATGTGGATTTTCGTACTAAACAAGAATATAAAATTGACAAAAAACTCTCTGAAAACCTGAAGTCATAATCTGAAATTGATTACATATAGTAACATACATTGGCGACGCTTGGGGGAAGTCTCTCCAGCAGTGGACGTTTTTCGGCTGAAAACTTGATGAATGATGAACATACAGTAAGCAAGCGTGATGATCCAAGCTCCCTTCATATTCGAATGAAAAAAGCCTTTGCCCTGTATCAAGACAAACCGCTATTACTATTCGCCATCACAAACTTTTAATCTGTTCTCAACTTCCCTTCACGTTTCCACCCGTTTGAGTTGACAACAAGGAAAATTATAATCGCTTTCATAAGCCTAATAAATCTTGATAAAAATATGCATTGGAAACTCGTAAGTAAACATTTATTCATGGCTGTTTAACTTTTTCTGTTGTTTGCTGGGGATCCGTTTACGAAGTCAGCATCAATCCTTGTCAGACTTGAGGAGTTTGCATGAAATGTATAGAATTATGTTTACAGGGATCGCTTTGAAATTGATTTGTGTTGTGTTAAGGGAGAAGTATAGATAGGTTTACTTACTCTAATTAGATTATGATAGTGTTGAGTGGTATTTGTAATAGCATTAGTTACTACGCATAGCCTACTAATACTTTCGATCTGCCTAGCGATTTCCCAACTTTGTTGGGATCGGCTTCCAGTCTAACCAGATGCAGCTAAATATCAGTATTTTACATGGAGCGACTGCCTATCTGACCACCACAACCAAGTTACTGGGTAATACGATACCCCTTGGTAAGACTGGTTTCCTACTAATACTTTGTATACAACTAAGTAGTTAGAGCTGTTCTATGACAAAAAAAATCATGTGTTTAAGATTGATGTCATATGGAACTAGTAGTCAAGAATTGCCTTATTTTCATAATTCCCACGCATTACCAACATTTTTTTTTTTGTTTTCGGGTGGGAAATTATCAAATAACTTCTCCCGCTCTGGGCGGAGCGGGAGGGCGTGTCAGACTCTTACT
The DNA here is from genome assembly GCA_963680765.1 of Agrochola lychnidis. Taxonomy (NCBI): domain Eukaryota; kingdom Metazoa; phylum Arthropoda; class Insecta; order Lepidoptera; family Noctuidae; genus Agrochola; species Agrochola lychnidis. Next base: position 3,926,996 of record OY796856.1, on the reverse strand, counting down.
GACTAAAACCCACCCGTGTTCCTTCGGTTGCCTGTATTGCCAGGGGCCACGGTATCCCTTTCGGACTTTCCCGCGACCTCGGCAGGCATCGGCTCTAGCGGACCCCGTCAGTTCTGCTGACATCTCTTTGAGGCGCGCGTGGAACACAACGCGCCGTCGACCCGGGCCTGGTCCTTACCGGACGCCCATTGCTCACCATCCACAAGCCCGTGCCTGCGGTGGCCGGGAATCAGCCAGTGACTCCCGACGCCCAGGGCGTCTCCTGCGTCGGTTAGGAGCGTGAAATTTGCCTATCCCTCACGCGTTCCACCTCCTCCTTCGCGAGCATTACTGCTTCGCAGACGTATAACCGACCATAAAGACCCATTTACACGATGCAAGTTTCTTACCTGTGTCTTACAATAAAATTGAAGCAACAAATGACTTACATCGTCTTAACACTGTTTAGACAGTGCAACTTGCATTGTTGCTTCAACGTATGGCATGCCACAAGCAATTAAATTGTACCATGTAAAACAGGCTTTAGAGATAAAGTTGAATTGTCGTCTAACTTCCGACATATATACCCGAAAATGGGTTAGAAAATCCTGTCTTTCCCAAACTATCGCCCCGGAACCATTCCACCACGGCGCTTCGTAGAAAGCGTACTTTAAATTCTTAAGAATGTTCAGGCATTGCATAACATCGTGAAGCGGATGAAGGAAAGAAAGTATACCTATAAGGAAACTCGAGGCCCACTATTAAGTAGGCACAGTTATCCTACTTATATTTTAAAGGCGAAATTTTGTGAGTATGTGTGTGTGTATGTTTATCTCTTCTTCACGCTCAAACGGCTGAACGGATTTGGATGATATTTGGTACACAGATAGTTTATAACCTGGATTAACACATAGGATACTTTTAATTCCGATATTCCCACGGGATCGAGACTTCTGCTGGTGAAACCGCGGAGCGCAACTAGTTTAATAGATAGCAAGATTTTTTTCTGCAGTTGTAATTTGTTATGTGTACCAGATTCTAATTATTTAAAGGTCAAGGTTTAGGGGTATGAGGAACAGGGTGTAAAGTTCACTCATCCACCATAGAAAAGGGAGGATCCTCCGACCAGACGGGTGTTGTGTCTGGCGGGCAATTGCCCATCAGTTTGAAGTTGAAATCTTGTATGTATGTCGATCGCTCGGTAAACTCTAACTGCGCGATGCAGGATTTGTGTGACGTCATGTCTTTGATGCGTAGTTCGTATGTGGTGGTGTAACCGCTACAAAGGAAGGTCAAACAAGAGATATGGAGTTTTCGTGAAATATTGTATCTCTTATTTGGCCTTTCTTCTCGTTGGACGATCTCTTGTTTGGCCTTCCTTCTCGCTGGACGATCTCTTGTTTGGCCTTCATTCTCGTTAGACGATCTCTTGTTTGGCCTTCTTTCTTGTTGGACGATCTCTTTTTTGGCCTTCGTTCACGTTGGACGATCTCTTGTTCGGCCTTTCTTTTCGTTGGGTGATCTCTTGTTTGGCCTTCCTAGACCCTCTTGCCTAAAGGTTTAGCTTCAGTCACAACTAAAATATATTCTAAATTGACTTTAAGCTCAATTTAGGTTAGGTTTTGCGACACGATAGAATCTGTTTTACTGACTCAGCAGTGCAGAGCAGTGGTAGCCTAGAGGTGTGACCGTCGGACTGCCAAGTCATAGGTCTCGAGTTCGAACCCAAGGCACGCACCTCTGACTTTTCGGATTGTTGTGCTTGTGTGTGCGTTTGTGCTTAAAAAACGGTGAAGGAAAACATCGAGAGAAAACCGGCATGCCTGAGAGATATATTTCTCGATGGCATATGAAGCCAAGTTAGAGCCCATGGGCGGCTATAAAACTCTGACACCAGTTTACTCTCTAACCATACGAAAAGAAGAAGACCGACTCAGCATTATATATTGCTTCATAATGTCACCACCGAACGAATTTGAAAACTGTAAAAGTTATATAAAACTTTACTGTACCTTAAAAAAGTACAAGAAAAATCTCGCTGAACCTCGTTTCGTTCTAAGTGAGGTATTAACATCATTCGTCATTTGACGACTCACTCAGCGTAGAATATGTTGGGTTATGCTAAAATCTAAGCAAGCATAGCAACGCAACATGTCTGTACATATACTGTACTTCCTAACGCTAAAGTGACAATTCGACCCTCACTAATATCCAATTTGCATGCATATTTCCCTCTGTAGAGCAATTTTCTAAAACAGCGTCAACCCACAAAACGAAAGTATCAACATCACAAAAATCCTAAAACATTAACATGAAATCGTCATAACACATTAAATCAAATACAAACGGAACCATCCATTGAAACTCCTACTTTGACAAAACTACAATAAGGTTGAAAGTCCGTTGTCTAATTTTGTCTTTATCAGGACCACAGGGCAATAATCTGGCGCTTCTCATATCTGTTCGGGTGAGCGGTAGTCATGAAGTGTACCCTTTTTAATATATTCATTTTAAGGCTCCATTAAATCGTAAGGATGTCCATAAAAGATAAAATTAAACCTATTTATGTAATTTAAATGGTTATTATAATTTTGATAATGTTAATTTGTGGACACATTAAAAAACCTTTTGCTCATTTGATTCCTCGCAATCGCAATTCCTTGCAATCGTCAAATCATACAACGTTTTCAAAATAAAGTACTAAGGGATATAGTCAACGCGCCCTGGTACATTAGAAATAGTGACCTCCACCGGGACCTCAAGATGGATGTCGTAAATATAGTTATACAAAAATATGCAAAAGCTCATGAACACAGACTTCATCATCACCTGAATGTTGAGGCGATCCAACTCCTTGACAACACTGAATTAGTGCGAAGACTAGAAAGGGTTAAACCTTTTGAGTTAGTTTAGTGCAGAGTAAGTGAATTTAAACTGTAGTGCAAGTGCTGACTTTTACAAAGAACACGTGAATCAAGTGTCTTCCCCTTAACTTATAGTGAATAAGAAAGACGTTATTGGACGACTTCTTAATTTTATAGTTTCGTAGCAGTTTAAGTTATATTTAAATTACTTATTAGCTAATAGGCTAGATTATAATGTGAATAAAGTATCACCAATTGTGAAACTTTAAAAAGGAAAAAGAAAATTGATTCCTGCTAGTACTATCTACTTAGAAAAGTCCAAATGTTGATAGACTCAAAAATAATGTAGGTATCTAAAATCAGGGAAACCATAAATTATTTAACTTCTAATTTACACAATCTAAGTTACCAAGGACCCAAACATAAAAAATTGTGTTAAAGCTTCCATAATTGATATCAAATGTCATGTTTCGAATTTTTTACAAGAGGCATCCTTTTTGAACGACCATATAATACGATATCATTTTAAGTTGTAGGCAAAGCACGCGTGAAATGACACATCATTATTCCAATTATCATAAGTGTCTTAAGTCACAGTTCAACTGAATAATTTATAGTGGTAAAGCAGATCTATAAGTGTTAGGCTTTTCTTTACCGCTAAACCTAACAAACAAAATTGTGATAGAGCTTCATAAGTGTCAATATTTGCATTATTAGCTAGCATTCCATGGCTTTTTATTTTTGTGGCACCTAAGAAGAGACTTTGAAAATTCATACAATATCATGCATTTATGTAGTAAAAGCCATGCCATCACAACAGCTATACTATGCCGCTAACACAATATGTCAGGCTGTTGCGCTAAATCAGATTAATGACCGGATACAACATAATATAAATGAAGCAGTTAATGACGCTGAAACAGGTAGATCAATGAGTCATCCCACTGTTAATAATAATGTCGTCAACATTAACCGCTAACCGCTACAGGTATAAACAGATGATATTACAACATACATAACCATAACCTACATATTCGTTATTTTTTTAAGCTATTGCATAGCTTTTATCGCGGGCTTTGAGCGCGGCGACCGAATCAAGAAATTCCGTAACGTAACGAAAATAAAAACCTAACACCCTCCACTCCGCCTACCATGTAATGACGGTTCCCATGACAACGTGATGTTGTCATGGGAACGTAATTTTTGTTTTATTTCATCACGTCATCATCCCAAGTGTAGCGTTGACAAATAGGAAGTATGGAAGTTACAAATGCTATGCAATAGGTTTACCGCGGCAGTCCCCGAGTGCCACACTTTTTTTTTTTTTGACACGTTTTTATTTTATTTAAGTATGCCTACACACGTTACATTATAAAACTGATTTACATCCGTCACACCACACTTTCAGGTCCAGTTGAAAACCAGCGTCAGGCACTTACGCAGCCGTGAGGCACACTGCCCTGCTAATTTCTTACATCGCACTTAACATTTTTATTAGTTTTTTTTATTTTTTACCTTTTTTTTGGTTTGGAAATTATCAAGTAACTTCTACCGCTCTGGGCGGAGCGAGAGAGCGTAGACTCTTACTGACTAAAACCCACCCGTGTTCCTTCAGTTGCCATGTTGCCGAGGGCCGCGATCTCCCTTTCGGACTTCTTCGCAACCCCGGCAGGCATAGTTTTTTATTTGCTGTTAATTATATTGTGTGCTTTTTGATCTGTGCTAAATAAATGTATTTTTTTTTTCTTTCTCTATGTAAATTACAAGCTGCTATTTTTTGCGGTGAGCTAAAAAAACCACTGATGGGGTCCCATTCAAAGCTAGGCAACATCGCGATAGACCAAGACAAAGATTGAGGGACGAACTTGACTCCTAACCAAGGCATAAATTATTCGCCGTGCCTTGGAGTTGAACCGTCGCTCGAGCCCAGTCTCCTGTCCCTCGCACACTCTCTACGCTCAACGCTCTCTTGAACGCTAAGCCTGACTGTGATGTGTTCGCGGATGAATGGAAGAAGATCCTGACAATGTCTGGAATATTGTGAGATGAGCGTATGACTTTCATGTAGTTTGTCTTTAACTAAATGTAATTTGGCCTTGGCCGTTTTATGGTAAAATAAATAAATGGATTGGCCTGCAATGGCTGAAGACAGACATTTATGCAAAAAGGAGAGGAAGGCCTTTACCAAGTAGTCTAACATAACGGGCTAAATAGATTGGATTAAATCAATTATTTTCCTGGGGAAAAGAATGGTCGTACTACAAAACTTGCCAAACTTGCAAAACTTGTAGACGTATAGCTTTAGAAGGCTGCAGGAATCCGCTGGATGCGAGAAGCACAGAACCAGTCGGTCGAAGTGGCGGTGCTTGGGGAAGCCTATGTCCAGCAGTGGACTTCTTTCGGCTGAAATGTTTTTTTTTTTAAATTAGCCTACACTGTCCCACTGCTGATCAAAGGCCTCCCCCAAATCCTTCCATGCATTCTTTTCCAGAGCCACCTCCATGCAATCCTTGCGGTACGCGTCTAGGTCGTCTCGCCACCTCTTCCTGGGCCGACCTCGGCGCCGCCGTCCATCCTCAGGCACCCACCGTGTAACATGCATGCGGCTGACATGACCCGCCCAATCCCATTTTAGCTTGGCAGCCTTTTTGCCTACGTCTAAGATTCCCGTTTTGGAGCGTAGCGTGGTGTTGCGTATTCGGTCAGTTCTGAAATGATTATGATAACAAAACTTGCCATAGCCATTACAACAATAGGTATTTAGCCTATAATATATTATTGCTGGACATAGACTTCTTTCCAAGTACAAACCAATAAATCCGTAGCTAAAATATGGAAAGGCAATTCAGGAAGTTAACTGTTAAGAAGATAGCAGTCATGCACTAAGAGTATAAAAGGTTCAGTCAGCGACAAAATTCGATTAACACTTCAGTATTATAAATCTTAACTAGCTTCTGCCCGCGACTTCGTTCGTGTGGAAGTCGTAAGACACCACAATATACTACAATAACACCCCATATTTTTATAAAACTTCCCTGTATACTACGTTTGTAGTTTTATTCTTAATAGCTAAAATATACAGAGATTCAGGAATGGTGACTCGGTAGCAAACGACGTACAGTTGTCCGTGTAAGAAGCAGCTTGTCCTGAGGTCGACACCCGCAGCCTTCAGCCTTCGGTGTTGCCTCTGTGACTTGTTGATCGCAAAGCATACGCTCACAGGAAACTGCATGTGCTTAAACTGGTAATTGTTTGGAATTTGTGGTATACGCGGTATAAACACTGTCTATATATTAAAATAAAATCGGAACAGAAGTAAAATTAAAAGAATATTAACTCTTAGCTCTTGTATGAAATAAACCGTATCTGTTCTGTTCTGCCTAGCCTTTTCCCAACTATATTGGGGTCGGCTTCCAGTCTAACCGGATGCAGCTAAATACCAGTATTTTGCATGGAGCGACTGCCTATCTGACCTCCACAACCCAGTCACTGGGTAATACGATACCCCTTGGTAAGACTGGTTGTCAGACTTTCGGGCTTCTGACGACCCGTAACGACTGTCAAAGATCCACGAATGACAGCCGGGACCAACGGCTTAACGTGCTTTCCGAGGCACGGAGGAGTCTCGGTATGTAGAAATGGTCACTCATCCACGGACCAACCCCGGCAAGCGTAGCTTAACCTGACAGATCGACCTGAGCGGCTGTTAGTACTTAGTCACGAGCTCCTCCGTAATAAACCGTATCTATAATATGCCAAAATTCTATACGAGCAAGATTTTTTTGAACCCCAAAACAAAAGAAATGTTCAACATGACGAGCATCGGGCATGTCAGTCAGATAATCAGAAACATTTTGTTAACATCCCAACATTACCATTTATTGACATTGCATTATTCATGAAATGACAGCAATACGTTAATGTAATCGGTTCCATTTACAATCTGCCAATAAAGTCGGAAAACCAAAGCGTAGTTCAGTTCTAACTGTACACACGCAATGATTGTGTATTTTAAGACAAAGAAACGACCAACTTTTGTTAGAAAGAAAATGTAACATTGTGTCCTACAGAACATTACATAACACCACGCCTGTAATACCCAAAGGGTTAAGCTGAGGTTTACCTATAGTAAACCCACATTTCGCCAGTAATGTTTAAGTTCCATGTAATAGGGGGCGAGCCTATTGCCATCAACTGGGTACAAATCCAGATTCCGGGCTGCAACTGAGAAATTTCTGGTGGAAAAACCTTTTGCTCAGCAGTAGCATTGGCGATCGCTAGAGACCAACGAGGCTGTTATATTAGTGAGTAAAACTCGACCAAGAACTATCGAACCAACTTGAAATCATTAAACTGTCGGTGTTTAGAAACCACGGTTTTAAATCAACTTTTAAAATAATTTGTATCAAGTATTCATTCAAGAAGATCGCAGTGAAGACCTGGGTGAGGCTCACACAGACCAGGGATGCATGGCCCAAGAGGTAGGAGGTGTATACTCAGCTTTGAGAGGAACAAGACTGCTTTTCCGTTCAGATACAAGCAATTACTCCGGTGAGTAGCAGGAGGAGATGAAGTAGGTCGCATCTAGGTTCGGCAACCGTGCAGTGATAGCCTAGTAGCAGTTTGACGGTCACACCGTCAGACTGCCAAGTCATAGGTCTCGACTTCGAACCCAAGGCACGCACCTCTGACTTTTCGGATTCATGTGCGTATGTAAATTTACCAAATCTCACCCTAAAATGTTTGAAAAACTGGGAGATAAATGTAAGTTCAAAACTAGATATCCTAATAGATTAATTAATCCTAGAATGAAAACGGAACTATATGGGCGAAGTTGCTATCCTATGTGTATTCAGATTTATAACAAGATTCCTAACCAAATTAAAGAACTCCCAATGGTCCGCTTCAGAAGGACTTTACGCAGCTGGTTAATTAAGAATTCCTTCTATACTATAAAAGAATTCCTTCAGTCTAAATTAAAACAGTGAAATTGTGTACCAAAAATTTGCATGTCATTATGTTATTATTAAATATGTTAAGCTAATATCACACTACTATTGCAAGAACTTTGTAACCATATTTATCTGCAAATAAGTCTTTGACTTTGTATTGTATAATTATCACTTGCTTCAAAAACAGTGAAGAAAAACATCGTGAGGAAACCTGAGAACATGCCTAAGAAACATTTCTCGACGGGTTGTGTCAGAGGCCCATGGGTGGCTTTTAAGCCCACTGACCACTCGAAAAGAAGAAGAATTGGTTCGGTGTCCTTTGGATACCCTAGTAAACCAGTTAGTGTAAACTTAACACAGCTTTATAATTTTCGTACAAAACTGTAAAAAGAACCATGAGCCGATTTCGACAGCGGGTAGACATGAGTCAATACCCGAACGCCGCAAATATTTGCCAACAGCCATACCCCTTTTAATTGGCAAATATACCACCCGCATTTTATTTTTTATTGAGTTTTGGGATATAAAAATATCATAGTCCATACTCGGTTGCGAATGCCGATTTAATTTGTTTAAAAACTCGTTTGGTTATAACGTGGGCCAATTTTAAAAAGTAATCAATGCATTTTTTATGCAAACAACAATTATGTGGGAAAGCCGAAAGTATTTAGTCTAATAATGGCTACATATGTCTACCAGCATTGGCGTATGAGGATAAGTAGGTATACAGGTCAGTATTTGTACGAGTTAATTTTCACAAATTTTTAGGGTTCCGTGCCCAAAGGGTGCCAACAGAACCCTTTACTAAGGCACCGCTGTCGGTTCGTCTGTCAGAGGGCAGTATCTTTTGAACTCTAATAGGCAGACACTTAAGAATTTTCACAAAGTGTGTGTAGTATGGCCGCTATGCAACAAATAAAATACCCTTATTTTACATAAAGCGACTGTCTATCTGACCTCCACAACCCATTAACTGGGTAATACGATACTCCTTGGTAAGACTGGTTGTCAGACTTTCGGGCTTCTGACGACCCGTAACGACTGTCAAAGATTCACGAATGACAGCCGGGACCAACGGCTTAACGTGCTTTCCGAGGCACGGAGGAGTCTCGGTATGTAAAGATGGTCACTCATCCACGTACCAACCGCGGCAAGAGCAACTTAACCTGATGGATTGATCCGTGCAGCTGTTATTACTTAGCTACAAGCTCCTCCTATACAACAAATAACAACAATAAAATAAAATGGAAAATTAAACGAAGAAACGTACTTTATCGGCGTTTAAAAAAAATTTACTCAGTATTAAATAAATATTCTGACTACACTAAATATTAATACTCTAATAATATTCTGATATTATATTGATTAATATTCTGTCTATACTGATATTCAGCTGCATTCGGTTAGACTGGAAGCCGACCCCAACATAGTTGGGAAAAGGCTAGGCAGATGATGATGATTAAATAAATATTCTACGGTATTACTGAATCTTAGGTAAATAGACGAAGTAGTACAAGAAGCAAAGCTTAGACATTAACTTATGGAAAAGCAAAGTCAGAAGCTAGAATTAGTACATTAAAAATACATGAATGATTTTAAAGCTACATGAAACCTTTCCAATATTTTTCACTTGCCTGTTGCAAAAACAAATAATACAAAGGCTTTAAAATTAAAACAATATTTAATAACTTAAAATCTCACTTGAATAAATACTCGACCAAAATCATATGATATCGTATTAAGTATCAGTTGGCCGCAAATGATCGAATTCATTGTCGTTTACGGGACACCACTGGTCGGAAACCGCAAAACGTTATATGAACAACCGGACAGTGAGTATCTTGGACTCTATTTTTTAAGCCATAAGGTGGGAAACAGGTTGTGCTAGTTGATCAAAGTTTGTGGGAGACTGCCGGTAATCAGGTTACTAACAATATTCAATTAGGGACGCAACAGTCTCGTGAAAATGGTGTAGGGGACGGATACTTGGTAAATGAAGGAGTATATAAAATTATTTAGAAATATGTTTTGCATTTTCCATTATAATGCCTTTAATCTATACATAATATCGAATAAAATAGAAACGAAGTCCAAACGATATAATGAATATTTATAAAAAAAAAGTCATTGCTACAAGGGAACGAGTCTGATGACGAAAATATAGTATTTAGAATTTTTGTATCAATTCAAAATTCGTCGCAGATTTTCGGTTTTATTGATGAATAAAATTAAACATAACATAACTTCACGCCTTATTTCCCCGAAGGGTTCGGCAGAGGGGTACCTACCTACAGTACATCAAAATTTCACCAGTTATATTTAAGTCCCATGGAATAGGGGGCGAGCCTATTGCCATCAACCGGACACAAATCCAGACTCGGAGCTGCTACTGAGAAATTCCAGATAGAAAAACCCAATAACACTTTGCCCGACCAGGGAATCGAACCCAGGATCTCATGCTCAGCAGTAAGCAGACAGCAATCAGCAGTAATCAGCTATGTTAGTTGATGAATTTATAGTATAATTTTAATAGTTTTCTAATGATCCACAGGGTTAAAAAAGTGATTTTATCAGAGACGCCCGGATATCGCGTCCTTTTCCTAGACAAGTTTTGTGTTATTACTTTTGGTTCCTGGGCACCACCTCATGCATACATGATCCAAGCACATATACAAAACACCTTATTCATGGGAAAAAAGAATATGAATTCCCTTTTCACGGCAACAATACAGCAGAAAATTGAGTAGCACATTTCCATATTTCACAAGAAGTAATATTTAATACAACGTACGGGTTCAAAAGTTTTTTGCAGCATTAAAATGTCGTTAACCACACAAAATCGTACGTACACATATATCATATTTATTGGCGCTGTGAAACTGCATGTTTCATTTTTTTTGGTGCTCGTAGGTAGGTATTTTGTATTTCCCTAAGGGTTCGGCAGAGGGGTACCTACCTATAGTACACCCACATTTCGCCAGTTATGATTAACTCTCATGTTAAAGGGGGCAAGCCTATTGCCATCAACCGAGCACAAATCTAGACTCCAGGCTACTACGGAATCCGGGGCTGTGAATATGGGCCGATAGGGAAATCGTGGCCCCCCGGCAACATGGCAACTGAAGGAACACGGGTGGGTTTTAGTCGGTAAGAGTCTGACACGCCCTCCCGCTCCGCCCAGAGCGGGAGAAGTTATTTGATAATTTCCCACACAAAAAAAAAAAGGCTACTACAGAATAAATTCCAGAGACAAAAACTCAATATCGACGATCTCGTTTCGATGGTTTTTTGAAGTTAGCTGTTGCATAGACTGAATAAAATGCAAGGTAATGATCATAATTCTATTAGTCACTGAGATAGTTTAAATTCTAGTGAAAGGGCGTATAAATAATTTCCTTCGTAGCTACTTTTGAACCAGTAGTCATCATCTGCCTAGCCATTTCCCAACTATGTTGGGGTCGGCTTCCAGTCTAACCGGATGCAGCTAAATACCAGTATTTTACATGTACAATAACTGGGTAATACGATACCCTTTGGTAAGACTGGTTGTCAGATTTTCGGGCTTCTGACGACCCGTAACGACTGTCAATGATCCACGAAAGACAGCCGGGACCAACGGCTTAACGTGCTTTCCGAGTCACGGAGAAGTCTCGGTATATAAAGATGGTCACCCATCCACGGACCAACCCCGGCAAGCGTTGCTTAACGTGGTGGATCGACTCGTGCAGCTGTTATTACTTAGCCACGAGCTCCACTTTTGAACCACTAGTATTGCGGTAATCTCCGGGGTACTTATTGTAAGTAAAGAAGTGAGCTATTAAATCCAAAATATTAAAATAATAATAGCCTTTCTTAATCTTCTGAAAACGGTTTTACTTCACGGCTACATTAACATTAATTTATCAATCTTCACCTCATCTCATCTCATTAATGGACCACCAAAAAAATGTTGAAATCCATTAAGTCTTGTAATCCCAAGATGACGCGTACTGGATTACTTAAAATTAAGTATAAACTTGGCCGCAAAGAAAAATGTATCTACTACCAGTCGATTAAAGTTTAAATTCCTTTATCAGGGGAAAATTGAAGGTTGTTTGCATCGGGTGTATGACATGCCCAGTTTCTGTTGATCCCTCAGAATGCTCATACACTACCTATCTATCTATATACATATATTTATAATGTAGTAGTAATACGGGCTCGTAACTAAATGATAAAGATTAAGCTACGCTTGCTGCGGTTAGTTCATGGATGGGTGGACCCTCCATTACATATCGACATCCCTCAGTGCCTCGGAAAGCACGTTAAACCGTTGGTCTCGGCTAACTTTCGTGGATCTTTGACAGACGTTACGATTCGTCAGAAGCCCGAAAGTCCGACAACCAGTCTTAGTAAGGGGTATCGTATTACCCAGTAACTGGGTTGTGGAGGTCAGATAAGCAGTCGCTCCATGTAAAATACTGGTATTCAGCTGCATCCGGTTAGACTGGAAAGCCAACTCCATCATATTTGGGAAAAGGCTAGGCAGATTGATTGATTTTTTTATAGTAGAAATAGTACATAGTTGTACAACTCTCTATATGAAAGAGCTCGTCCAGAGAAGTATTTCCACCATACCTATTTCTGCAGCCAAGCAACGTTGCCGTTTTCTAAATTCCGATATAAATCACACACCACACACCATAATCACACACACACCACACACACACCACACTCACACACCACACACACACCACACTCACACACCACACTCACACACATCACACACCACACTCACATCACACGTACACAAACACACCAGATATACCATACAACACCTGGAATCACCTCTCTAGTCTCCACTCTGGAATTTGGACCCCGAGCCTCAAGATACAGACTAACTGTCTAGTTTAGGGTTCACTGGTAAGTAATATTTTGTAACCTAGCCATAGGTAATATTTTAAGCAACTCATAACACACCTGTAAACCTGTACTGTATTACCTGGACAATAAACTATTTTCCATTTTTCTATTCTAACAGGCACATGATACAATGGAGCTTTCGGTACCTCTCAGTTGGTAAAGCACCTGTAATGGCACCACTAAGGGGCTGAGCAAATGTAAACACTTTTTGTTACCGCCACGGCACACCATCACAGGAAACCTTAGTTGCTGTGTCGGGTAGCGACAATTGGACACAGTCGCCGGTTGCCTGTAACCGACACGGCGCACCACAGGAAACCATAGTTGCTGTGCGCAGCGCCGTACAATTGTTTGGAAATTTGTTAATGTGGCATGTGTGTTCAACTGACGACTTTTAGTTTCCAGTTACCGACACCGAACACTTTTTGATCGACAATGCGTATGTGTCAAATGGAAGCAACTGGACAAAGAAAATGTTTACGTCTGTGCAGAGAGTGGCTGATTTCATACTGGTTATATCGAAATCAAATATTCATTGGTAGCTTGTATCCGACACAAGACACAAAAGTGTCCACGTTTGCGCAGCCCCTTACCATCAGATAGGCTGCTGCCTACAAATTTACTATAAATATTAAAAAAATGCAGTCTAACGTCTAGATTTAACATATCATCACACCCGTATTCCCCGAAGGTATAGGCAGAAGTGTACCTTAGTACACCCACATTTCGCCACTTATGTTTAAGTCCCATGTAATAGAAGGCGAGCCTATTGCCATCAACCGGACAAATCCAGACTCCGGGCTACTACTGAGAAATTCTAGATTGAAAAACCCAATAACACTTTGCACGACCTGGAAATTGAACCCAGGACCTCATACTTAGCTGTAGCGCTTGCGATTAGGCCAACGAGGCAGTTAGACGTCCAAATTTATGCCTGGTTAATGACAATAGTTTCGCCCCCTATGTTCTATGTTAGAGAGTTTGGTTTCCGCACTTAGTCCTACAGGTGGACCGTTGTGCGTGGGCCATAGCGGTTATCAGTAGTTATTCCCAACAGCCCACCTTCCTCCAGAAGGCTCCCTTCCTATTCATTAAACGTAAACATAACTGACGAAATACGGGAGCCATAGACAATTGATACAAAAATTCATAATTCAAAAGTCATTTATTCAAAATAGGCTGAAAATCAGCACTTTTCGAACGTCAAAATTACATAAGACTGTCCCCCAAAAACGCCCACCCTTCACCACTTCCTAGTGCTTTAGCTGGGAAGAAGAAGTGGCGCAACCAACTCCCCAGCAGCAAAGCTGTTTGTTCAGTTAGAAAAACTTGATTATAAACCATAGTACTTATGCAAAATAATTTACATAACACAACACAAAACATTAATATTAACAAAAAACATCGAAATCTATACTCAAGCGAAAATAAAAACTAAACTTAATACGCAATCCAGCAAACTTAATATTAAAGCCTCCAGGCATAAAAGGCGTGCCAGTTTACATATAGCTATTAAAGCTGTAACTCTACTCTACCCTTCGAGAAATACAGTCGTGAAATTAAAAAATGTCTACTAGTTTTGCGGAGGTGTGAAGGGCAACTTACACTGGTGGTGAGTACCCGTGTGTATTTCGACGCGTTACAATTGTCAGTCGCAGACGACTCTGACAAAACCGGCTGCATTTTGCCCGTTTCTACGTCAGTAGACGTCAGGCCTTTTGTTGACGTTCCTGTTATTTGGTTAATTTAATCTGTCTCGTTTTTCGGATTTGTTGTTTTGTTAACAGAGGTATTCATTTCGAGTATTTTGGTTTGTATGAGTCTTTTGGTGCTATTTTACAGATGATACTTGTACAACTGTCTTGATGGTTCGACTTAATGCTGTGCATGGTGTTATTCTTTCATACAAAACAGTGATTTTGTTTGTATTTCCTGCGAGTGTCCCAAATAAAATATTTTTATTTATTTCTTTCTTTCTATTTTTTGCATAATTTGAAACATGACCTTTCTTTTTTATGGCATTTCACACAATCACAAAAAAAATTTTTTGAAGTGAAAACTTCTTTAGGCGCGTTGGGCATTTTTGAGATGGGAAAAAATAATTGAACTCGCGACACCGTTACTGACACCTCATTTTTGTAAACGCGATTGTGCTCTTTATTTATACTATTACGTTACGGATCAATGTTCTGTGCAAGTATTTTTACTTCAAAGGTTTTGGAAGTTTTTTTTTTGTTAACGCGATTGTGCTCTTTATTTAGGTTACGTTATAAGGTTACGGACCAATGTTCTATACAAGTATACATATTTCTTCCACCAAGGCGATCTTTTTCAAGTTTTCACTTCTGTCGGCACTCCCGGTGTGCCACGGTTTTTTAAAACTAATATTTCAAGTAATTAGATATCGATACTTTTACGTTTGCAGAATTTCGCTAGCTAATTTTATTTGACCCTGTATTTCTACTGTGATTACCTAACCTCTAAAAATGGTGACACATCTCAAATTTTTCCTATTGTTAAATTGCTAACCACGTTGATAAGGACCATCAAAACGCTTAGATCTTTCTAGAGAACCTCAATAAAAACTGCAAAATCAAACTGAGATAGTAAGTGTTCTATCAAACCACCCACAAGTGCTTCAAACCCAACTTATCCCAAGTCGTAAACCCTATAATATAGTTTTATGACTTGCTCAGGAATCTGTCGTACCTTGTCCCTGACAGATGTCACTCTGTCCTTTCCAGACAGGGTAAGTATACCGCTCATAGATTCCGTTCTGATTACTTGTAGTAGATTCTATGTTATTGTTCTATTGAGTCTTGTTGTAGACAAAATGTAGTGCTTTCAAGCTTAAAACAAATGAAAATTTTACTGAAGATTTGTAGAAGGACACTTAGGACTAAAAGTATCTTGTGGCTTTCTGGAGATACGGAAAATGCGAAGAGAGATTCTTCAGAAATAAAAATATGCTTAAACAGATTGCATGACCAAACTGATCGTTAATTGGACCGATGACCTGGTGAAGGCCGCAGGAATCAGCTGGATGTGGGAAGCACTGAACTGGTCGAAGTGGCGGTGCTTGGGGGAGGTCTACGTCCAGCAGTGGACGTCTATCGGCTGAAATGATGATGATGATCGTTAATTTGTATAACAAGCATTGTACCTAAGTAGGCATGATAATGCCTACTTAGGTACAATGCTTGTTATACAAATTAAAGATAAAGAAAAGATATACAAATTAAAGATATAAAAACAGTAGAAATTTATTTATTTATTTGATTTACACGGCTTAAGATTGGTATCTATTACATAAATCAAAGTATATTTAAGTACAAACATAACACATAAACGAATAACAACAATTAAATACAATTATTATCACAAAAATTTAGGCACATAACCATTAAATTGTCGAATTTATCATCGAACAGATCACAGTCCGGGTTGGCTTCCACGAGCTTATTTAGTGCGGTCAACACGCGCGGTAGGGGAGACGCAGCACGGGCTGCTGTCCGACACGAAGGCACGCCTAGCAGTCGATGTTTTCTACCACGAAGATAGGTAATTATTCGGTGTGTATAGTCGAATCAGCTCATTATGGATATCAGGCGCATCCATCATACCCTTCCACACCTTGAGCATAACGCCTACCTGGCCACATGCCCTTCTGGTCTCCAGCGTATGATATCCCGTAGCGTATGAAATGAAAAAAATAATCTTTATAAACTTGAGACACGAATTTCAAAATAATAATGTTATCACTTTAAAGTACGTACCATATCGAATGAAGACACAATCTTAATAACTCTGAGGAACTGGCGACGATTTCATGGATGGTTGAAAGCCTTTCCGTTACATTAATCCCGCCAACGACTGAAATTTGGATAAAGCGGACCGCTGAAAACCAGTTTTCAGAGTACGGATGAATATTGCAGTCATTTTCGACTTGTCCAGTAAATTAATTTGTAGTTTTCATTTAATATTGTCGCTTGGCATGTTTAAAGTTTTTTGGTTAATAATTTTGGGAGCTTTTACAAGTTTTTGCATAAAATTGAAGTTTTCTTTACGGAATACGTAATTAGCATTTATAAACCAGTTCCCTAATTGCATCATCATCATCATCATCAGCCTATAAATGTTCCCACTGCTGGGACGCAGGCCTCCTCTCTGTGAGAGGGAGTGGGCCGTAATCCACCACGCGGGCCCAGTGCGGGTTGGTAGATGTCACATGTCTTCGAATTTTCGGTTCTAGGACGTGCCGGTTTCCTCACGATGTTTTCCTTCACCGTTTTGAGAGCAGTGGTGATGAAATAATTTACACAAAGTAAAGCGCCTGTCTGGGTTCGAACCTACAACCGTAAGTCGTGGCGAATTGCGGCAAATTGCGTAATACAACACAATCACAATCTGTTTCGATTTCTTTCTATTTGAAACACGATCTGTTTCTATTTGAAACGGATTGCTAATCCATTGCTTCATAAGTTGGAAAAAAAAACTGCTCAACAACGTAAAAACGCAATGAACGTTGTTAAACTGTCAAAATGAAACAAATTAGGCATAATTGTTTACGAAAATAAGTTACGCTATTAGGGTACTATTTGTTGTTTTGTTATTCTACTACTAACTCAGTTGATTTGTTGTTTTTAATCTATAATTAATAATTCTGAGACATAGGTCCTTAATACCATTGTTCCAAGTTGGTATCTATTAGCTATGGAAGTGAGATAAACAGTAGCTCCATATAAAATACTGGTATTCAGCTGCATCTGGTTAGACTGGAAGCTGAACATAGTTGGGAAAAGGCTATTCAGATTTTTATATATCAACTATCGATATCTACTTACGCTGTAGCTGCAAAATGCACTGAAAATGATGATAATGGTATGTGTTCAACAAAATGCATGTAGGATTTAATATCCTTACATATAATAAAACAAAGTTCCCCGCCGCGTCTGTCTGTATGTCTGTCTGAACGCGATAAACTCAAAAGCTACCGAACGGACTTTCAAACGGTTTTCACGGAATGATTCATGCGGAAGGTTGTAGTGCATAATTCATTAAAGGTTTTGTGTAAATTGGCTGAAATTTGACGATTATTGTTGAAGATGTCGGGAAAAATCATACCGAGCTTTATTGGCGCCGCGGAAATGCTAAAAAAATTGTTTTTTTTGTTAACCTATATGGTGTCCCACTGCTGGGCAAAGGCCTCCCCTATTTCCTTCCAAACCTCTCTGCTTTGTGCGATTTCAGGCCATGTTGGCCCCGCAAACATAACTAGATCGTCGGTAAAAATTACATAAAATTTATGTTCTATATATAGCAGGGTTGTAACGGATGTCATATAACGGATGAGGATGCGGATGAGGATATCGAGATAATCGGGTTTGAGGATGCAGATGAGGATACGGATATTGGAAAAGTTCTTATTGAGGATGCGGATGAGGGTGCGGATGTCGTACAAAAAATAGCCCTTATTTTTTATAGTATTTACATTTGTATTAGAGGTAATCATTTGGTAGGTTACCGTAGTGTAATTCACCTGCAAAAAACTTCACTTATACGAGCCAACAAAACTTAAACAATAACATGCACAACCCACCCAGTAACTCAAATTGTGACATGTGGAACCACAGTCGTGCCATCACTGCCACGTGCGGCCGATCGTCTGTCATAGGGCAAGGACATTGCGAATTCAGCCAATAGGAACGCGTAACTCACTTATCGGCCCGCCCATTTAGCACGGTGAGAGTTTAAAAAAAATCACTGTGCGAACAAGGTAGGGTCACATCCTCATAGAAATTATGAGGATGCGGAGCTTTTAAAATCAAAAGTTGAGGATGTGGATGTTTTGCGGATGTCAAAATTGATGCGGATGCTCCGCAGTTGCGGATGCGGATACGGATATCCGTTACATCCCTGTTCTAAAGTATTGAACATCTTAAAAAGTTCAACAAAAAAGTCCACGATGGTTATATATATGTAAGGATGAACCACAGTAACCATTATTATCTTTCAGAATTTGATGTAAATTTCATTGTTATTTCCGAAGCTTTTTTGACCTGTATTATATTAATCCTTATCCAACAAAATATGTTATGTAAATTGGGCATTCAATTTAAATTAAAATATGCCTGACATCATATCATTTAAATGAATAGTTTAAAAGATATCCCAGTTTCAAAATTACGCGTAACTACATAACATAATTATGGTTAACGACAACACGGGCGCAGCGGTATTAGTCAATGACATTTCCTCAGCTATAGGTATGTAATCCCAGTAGTATGTTCCCGTGGGATATTTTTCGACATCAACGCGGGCGAAGCCGCGGGCAAAAGCTAGTGAGACAATAATTACAAGTAGGTATATGACGACCTTTTTTCACGCACAATGGTCCACCTGACGGACTAAGTGCGGAAACCAAACCCCATAACATAGATGACGACCTTTTATAACAGAGCTATCTTTAATACCGTGTTTTCATGGTTCCAACATATGCAAAGGTTCACGAAAAGAATAAGTTTGTTTATCTTTTATTTGTTTTTCGTATAAAACGTTCTACGAAAATCGACTATTATCGTCATTGGTACCTTTTTCTACACACTTCTGAGTAAAAGAAAAGAAAGAAAACGTTGGACACAGTTCGTGAAACACAAAATAAAAATAAAATAATTATCTAAATAAAGTGAAAATAATATTTTCGCAATAATCTGTGTGCCTCACGGCTGCGCCAAAAAGGTTAATTACCTGTACCCTAATTGCGTAACTTGTTTTCGTAAACAATAACGCCTAATTTGTTTCATTTTGACAGTTCATCAACATTCATTGCGTTATTTACGTTGTTGAGCAGATTTTTTTTTTCAACTTATGAAACAATGGATAGTGATTGTGTTGTATTACGCAATGAAGGTACGGGTTATTAGTTGGTGAGTACCTTTAGGGGTTTGTGTGGGAGTGATCATTATGCCATGCTTTCTTGGTCTGTATAAGTCATCTCTGCAATCTTTTGTACGTCGTCCATCCACCCATTGGATTGTAAGTTGAAGAAATAATTAATCATAATAATCATAATAGTTTTTATTTCTCTCTTCACAAAGGTTCACATAGTAATAAACATAGCGACAAGAATAATAGTGTTTTGACAAAAATGCATAAAATATGATCCTTTGCGAGAGACTGGCGTCCATACTAAGATACCCTGTGTGACGGATCACCAGGCTCTCACCCCGAATTTAATCTAACTAACATTACAATGGTCAATTGTTATTAATAATAGTAACAGATTCCATAGTCTGAACAATTTCCCAGCATACGTTTGTCAGCTTTCAATACACGCCATATTTTGCATTTTGCAAGGCATTCATTTGATACAGAACTGTACTGTAGCCACCTATCTATTAAGTATTATATAATAGTGCTTGGTGTTCAACTTTGACGGATGTGGTTCAAATCAAAAGATACAGCGTCAATCAAAAAGTTAAATTAGAAGCACAGAATAGTACGGAAGGCGCACTCTGCATTTTAGATATGAAGCTACAAGTACGCGGCGGGCTCGACTTGTCGGACCAATTCAGCAAGCGTAACGTAGTCAGAAGATATAAGACTTACTGTGCTTACACGATAGAGAGGCAACTTCAATTGTAGGTAATTAGCGCTGTGCAACCTGACTTGAACCTTATTGTGTCGTAGCAAGAGTTGCTTTTTTAACCGACTTCCAAAAAGGAGGAGGTTATATGTTCGTCGCGTATGTTTTTTTTATGTATGTCCACCGATTTCTCCGTCAATTGTGGACCGATTTTGAAAATTATTTTTTTGTTTGAAAGAGTATACTCTCGAAGTGGTCTCATATAAATTTTATTAACTTTGCTTCAATAGTTTTTGAGTTAGCTTTAATAATACGTACTTTTTCCCACTTAGTATGTGGATGATATGATAAGTTCCTGTCACTATTATTTTCATCGCAGGTAGTGGTTTTCGAATTTGTGTGGGGTAGGTACCACAACTAAAAAGTGAAAAATAAAAACTTTTTACAAAAAATAACAACCTACTTCCAAAAAACACTATAAAGTGAAAAATAACTTTAATTTCGGAATCGGTTGTTTTTTTTTTGTACAAAGTTTTTATTTTTCACTTTTATTTTTGCGGAATAAACCATCTGTAATACAAGTGGAAAAATAGTTTTATAATGAAGAGATATTATAAAGTCGCTATCTATTCTTCTGTCTCAAAAGTCAGTCACTCCTCAGCAGCAGTCTAACAGCTTCCAACTTGCACCAGCAGTCAGCTTAACTTTAATACTATTGTAGTGCACACCGCAGTGCCCACAGCCTCTGAAGTTGAGCTGCAAATATTTTCATCTACTCTTATTTTGTTCGTGTCCCAGCAGTGGGAACGTTGTAGGCTGAATATGCTTATTTTGTTTCAACTCCTAAACCTTTTCATTTTTGGTGACAAAACTTCTAATTCTGTCCTATAACATTGCAAGACCTCACCAATTTAAGATGCAACAAAACACAAACAATCAAACATAACAACAAACACACGCACACGCATTTGTGAAACAAATGCAATTTTTTATTCTGTTTTAGAGTTAGTTCTACTAACAAAGGTGCTTTATATTCATGAGTATTGTCACACTTTTTGATTGTGAGAACCTTTAGTTTATCAGTATTATTTCCGTTAGAAACTAACGAACTAACTGATGAAAAATTGTGAACTGACTGAAATGGATTAGGTTAGCACTGTGACCAACTGCGCGCGAGCTGAGCGAGCGAAGCGAGCGGTGCCGTGGCAGCGGCTATATAAATAGTATTAGCGCAAGGTGCGTCACGTTGCAAGCAAGTTTGATACCAGTTCATAATTTGTCGGTTTCCAAACTATCGATAGTTTGCTGCAGTTCACAATTTTTTTACAGTTTATAATCTAACGGACATACGAGTAATACGGACAGATTATAATAATTATACAGTGATATAATTATACAAGGCCTTTTGAATAAATTGGTGTAACTTCACAGACGAAATATGTATCGGTATCTAATATCAATAAAACTAAAATAGATGGGAAGATGAACTCTTTCATACCACGCTTGATATTATTTCAATAATTTGAACAATTCTTTTTTTTTTAATTTCAAGTTTTGACCTCGTCATCCATCACTAATATTATAAATGTGAAGGTTTGTATGTTTGGATGTTTGTTACTCAATCCCACAAAAACATCTGAACGGATTCGAATGAAATTTGGCACACAGGTAGACCTTTTTTTTTGGGTGGGAAATTATCAAATAACTTCTCCCGCTCTGGGTGGAGCGGGAGGGCGTGTCAGACTCTTACTGACTAAAACCCACCCGTGTTCCTTTGGTTGCCCTGTTGCCGGGGGCCACGATTTCCCTTTCGGCCCATATTCGCAGCCCCGGTAGGCAATGGCCCTAGCGGACCCCGTCAATTCTGCTGACATCTCTTTGAGGCGCGCGTGGAACACAACGCGCCGTCGACCCGGGCTTAGTCCTTATCGGACGGCGAGCTACCCATTGCTCACCGCCCGCAAGCCCGCGCCTACGGTGGCCGGAAATCGGCTCGCGATTCCCGCTCCGGGCGTCTCCTCCTGCGGCAGTTAGCGACGTGAGGGCGCGAAAATTGCCTCTCCCTCACGCGTACATAGGTAGACCTGAGTTAGGATAATTTTTTACCTCCACGCAGGCGGCTAAAGCTAGTGATAAAAAAGCTATTGATTAAAAAAAACTTGTTACTTTTTTAGCTCGATACAGTTCTGTCTTGGAAGTTTCGCCAATGAATTAAAAAAGGACCTGTATAACTGTATTTTTAATAGTAGTAATAGTACCTGGGCAATCGAGCTCTGCTCTGGTAAAAATAGAGAATACTCAGTTACCTAGGATAGTACCTACTAATTCCATACTGCCATGAAAGTAGGTACTTACTAATTCCATGCTGCCATGATCATTATTCTAATGTCAAGAATGTCATGTCATTATTCATTATCTTGTTCTAATCTTTGGGCGACCGAGCTCTGCTCGGGTGAAAATACGGAGAAAATGAATTTTCTCAGATTATGGGACCTAGCTAGATCGATTTTTCACCCCCTATATTGCAACTTTCATCCAATTTCGCCCCGTAAACCCCTATATTGCAACTTTCATTGAAAAAGTTAGAGCCAATTTCGAAAACGTGAGTAGGTACAAATATTATAGAAACAAATATATATGTATACAAATATTGCTCGTTTAATAGTATATTATTAATCATTTTATTTCAGATAAAAATTAATCCATAAAATTACAAAAAAAAAAAAACTACAAAAATACAGTGACAAAAATAAAAAATAAAATACAGAGACAAATTATAATTATCGGTACTTATTGTGTTAGTATAGGAAAGTGTACAATAGTTGCAATCTTGTATAACATGATGTCTTGTCCTATATTCTTCCTCGCCTTCCTAACTTTAACAATATTGATATTAATCGTTCCTCTTTGAAACAAATAGGAAGCTACTAACAAGGTCAATCATAATTTTGTTTCAATATTGCACGGTGGATATTGTGCACGTTCAGGAAATTCAATCGTTGGACAATATTTATTAGTGTAACAAGAGTTGTGTCTATAGAAAGAGTATTGATATAAAACGATCTTTAAAATATGTAAGAAAAAAGATAGACTGAAGATAGGTATTCATTGTGGTCTTCGATCCGATTCCCCCCCGACCCTTGCTCGAAAACGAGGTACCAGCAGTTGTTGCAGCTGAGCACGTAGCTTTAAATACCCCGAATAATAATCAATATGAAAATCTAAGTTTGATCCAGCCTGTCCCTTCTTGCTATCCTCCCCCCAGCGACGCCCTAAGCTGAGATTCGTACCCCTCAGGCACAGGCTCGTAGCGAGCGCTCGCCTAGTTTTAATTTAGACTAGTTTTTGCCCCTGGCTGGAGGGTTTGAGTGTAGAAGCTTAAGGCAGCCACAGGAAAGCCCGGTAAACCAACCATGACCTCAGTGATCAACTGCAAGATGCCCTATTAAAAAACAAAAAAAAAAAGTGTGGCACTCGAGGACTGCCGCGGTAAAGCTATTACATAGCATTTGTAACCTCCATACTTCCTATTTGTCAACGCTACACTTGGGATGATGACGTGATGATATAAAACAAAAATTACGTTCCCATGACAACATCACGTTTCCCATGCGTCATTACATGGAAGGCGGAATGGGGGGTTTGAGGTTTTATTTTCGTTACGTTACGGAATTTCTTGATTCGGTCCCCGCGCTCAAAGCCCGCGATAAAAGCTATGCAATAGCTTAAAATCGATCCGATTCTCAGTTAATTTTGTAATGATTTACATGTCAAATATATCAATTGCTTTGGAGCTGTGGAAATCAGTTTAGAACGTCGATTATTTTCAAGAACCATTTTTATCGATATTATTTAACAGAGTTACCTAAAATCATAACAGTTTAAAATGTCAACCGTCTAAAGTTTTCACTAAAACAATAGCTCTCGAAAGGTCAAAGATTTCAAGAGGCTTACAGGCCAGTTATTTTACACCACAAAAATCAAACAAACTAAGAAAATATTACATATAAAACAGTGGCACTCCGGGTGTGCAGACAGAAGTGAAAACTTGAACAATTTAACTGTGCAGGCAATAATTTTAATGAGGTGTCGGTAACGGTAACAGTGTCACGAGTTCAATTGTTTTTTCCCATCTCAAAAATACCCAACGCGCCTAAAGAAGTTTTCACTTCAAAAACTTTTTTTATCGATGTGTGAAATGCCTTAAAAAAGAAGATATTTTGAAGTCATACTGAAAGGTCATTTATTTCAAATAATGCAAAGAATAGAAAAAAAGAAATAAAAATATTTTATTTGGGACACGCACAGGAAATACAAACAAAATCACTGTTTTGTTTTTGAAAGAATAACATCATGCACAGCATTACGCTAAAGTCGAACCATTGTATTAGGTATCATCAGTAAAATGGCATCAAAAGATTCCTACAAACTAAAATACTCGAAATGGAAACCTCTGTTAACAAAACAAGAAGTTTTCACTTCAAAAAACATCCATAATTTGACAAAATATCAAATAACCCTGAACTTATAATAGTCCTAGCAACATTTCAACAAGTAAGTATCCCTAATAAGTAGTACCCCTAATATTTTTAGTAAGTAACCCTAATATTTTGTACTTAACTTTTATGTTCCGCTAACGCAATACGATTTGTGGTTACAGCTCGAGACTTTGATTTTGATGTGACTAGGGTTGTCAAGCGTGGAATTTTGTTGTGAGAACTGTTTAATGATTGAAACAATTATGATAGTTACACGAAACTGATTGTAGTAGTTTTGATTGGAACTACTTTCAAATTAGTATTCCTATTTTACACCTCCAAATTTATTCTTTCGAACACTAAATTAGACAACTGTTTTTCTCTCTGCCTCTCATTTTGTTAGACTGGTAGAATATCTTAAAGGTGGTGAATTCAACTGTCTTTATTATTCATCTTCACTTAGCTCTTATCGTTAAAAATGCAGACTATAGTTTGACTGGAACCATTGTTCCCCGCTTTAGGCATGTGCGGGGGTAGTGCAGGCCGCTCATTTGTCAACGCTCATGGCGCGTGGCGTCTCACGCCGAGCCGCTTATTCCTAAGGCGCGGCACAGCGGTTCCCGGTCAAACTGTACCTTTAAAAACTAACCAAAATCTTGTTTGCAACAACAAAGTAACAATAGCACAAATTAAAAAAAACAAGGTGTGTGCTATGACCACACGATAGAAATGAAAACTTGCTACTGGAAGCGAGTATACGTGATTTAGAGACGCCGACCGACTAGAGCCGAGTATATCCTATTCAGTTTCGTTAACTGTTCAGAAAGAGCGCAAAGAATTTTTCACTTGAAAAATCCTACACGGTCTGCTCACAGCCATCGATCTTTCTTACCACATATTCCCCAACATTATTATCATACATACATTTTTCTCATTTACATCATGACGACCCTACTGTCATGAGGCGTGTCAGCCCTGACCTTGAGCTGTCAACACGCGACGTAACCTGGGTTGTCTCCAAACAATGTCGCTGTATTTATTCCCCGTTACAATGTTGTGGCAGGCGGGTGTATTTACAATTAGGTAGTGCTTACAGCAGTCAAGTACCTACTTGCATGATTTTTGGCCTTTGAAGTTTTTAGTATAATTTTAGTGTAGTAACTGAAATATTTAGGAGACTTTGTTGTAAGCCAAGAGGCGATATTTTTTCTACAAGTTCAGTTTTTCAACCAGAAAAAGATTTTTTAATATTTTGTTTTGGAAATATGCATTGGTCTAGTTAAGTGGTCGCAAGCGCTACTGCTGAGCATGAGGTCCTTGGTTCAATTCCCGGGTCGGGCAAAGTGTTATTGGGTTTTCCTATCTGAAATTTCTCAGTAGCAGCTCGGAGTCTGGATTTGTGCCCGGTTGATGGCAATAGGCACCTCTGCCCAACCCTTCGGGGAATCAAGGCGTGATGTTATGTGTTATGTATTATAATTAAGAAAATGTTTGTTATTTATATTAAAATTATCAGTTTCAACATCCAAAATACGAAACATAAGCAAACTTCAATAGTAGCAACGATTTTCCAGCTGTCGGCTAACTATGTAGAAACTTGGCCTGCCGGAAACGATTAATATATCATCAGAAAAAAAAACTTGTAGAATCAGAATAAAAACAATGAAAATTGAACTCAGTTACACATCTACACTAATATTATAAAGAAAAAAGATTTGTATTTTTAAGCTATTCCATAGCTTTTATCGCGGGCTTTGAGCGCGGCGACCGAATCAAGAAATTCCGTAACGAAAAAACCTAACACCCCCCACTCCGCCTACCATGTAATGACGGTTCCCATGACAACGTGATGTTGTCATGGGAACGTAATTTTTGTTTTATGTCATCACGTCATCATCCCAAGTGTAGCGTTGACAAATAGGAAGTATGGAGGTTACAAATGCTATGCAATAGCTTTACCGCGACAGTCCCCGAGTGCCATACGTTTTTTATTTTTAATATCTGTAGATATCAATTTATCAAATTGACAAGACCATAACAGACAACAAAACAATAATCATCTACACGTTCAAAATTCAAAATACTCAGACAAAACTTGTGAATTTCGGAGCTCCTTATCGAGCCCAACCCTAAAACCACTAACCCTACACCACATCACTGGTAAACAACTAGTAACAACTAATAACCGACTAATATCCCCAGGTGTTTGCCAGTTGCCGACAAGCAATGTCCTTATTGAGTCGGAACCCGTCACGACCTCCAATCAACCTGTTGATTGGCCCTTAAGTGGCTGTCGCTCTATCTACTGAGTAGCACCAAAGAATAAAAAACAGTAAAGAACTGAAACTCATTTAGATATCTACTTTTGATCCATCGAGTAATTTATATAACTAGTGGACGCCCAGTGGTCGAAATTCGATCATAATTCATTAAAATGTTAAGTCGTACATACTAATTCCATGCTGCCATGTTAATATTATTCTAGGGTAGCCATCTTGTGTCAAATGCATGGTAGTGTATGTAAAGATTTTTGAAGTGAAAATTTCTTTAGGCGCGTTGGGCATTTTTGAGATGGGACTAAACCATTGATTTCGCGATACTGTAACGCAATTTACCGACACCGTGTAGTAAGAGACATCAACGCGTTGATTACCGTGGTGCCGATTTTTTTTCAAGTTTTCACTTCTGTCGGCACTCCCGGAGTGCCACCTATTGTATTAATTTATTTCTAATGCATGTTATATAAAAATATTAGCTTTTGCACTCCTTCTCCATATAAACTTTAACCGTGTCAAATTTCATAGGTACTCCTCAATCCGCGTAAATTTCGTAAAAATGGAATGGTTTTTGCTTTACATATTAATATAAAAGATACTAAATACACTTTACACTAATTATTTACACACTACTTAAATCATTTTCACTTTCTATTGTGTTCTTACACCAAAATGATTCTTACAAAACTAAATCAGTGAATTAACATTTGGTTTTCAATTAATTGGTCGTTTATTTACTTACAGCTGACGTCACTTTTTCTTTGAAAATAACACTTAGACGTAGTTCTTGGCATATATTATTAAGATTTTATAAATCTAAATAGCTTACAAGGATTAATAGCTTTAAAATATTTAGCTTTTAACTGCGCATGAGGTCCTGGTATCGATTCCCAGGTTGGACAAAGTTTTATTGTGTTTTTCCATCAGGAATTTCACAGGAGCAACTCGGAGTCTGCATTTTTGCCCGGTTGATGGCAATAGGCTCGTCCCCTATACACATGGGACTTAAACATAATAGGCGAAATGTGGGTGTATGATAGATACACCTCTGGCTAACTCTTCGGGGATAATACGCATGATGTCATGTTATGTTATTAAGCTTTAAATGCACAAAGCAAAAAAAATAGCCAAATATGTCCATTGTGGTTAATTTTAAGCACTATCCGAAATATTATCCGACCCCCTATTGTGCAAGTTTTTCAATATTGTCGTGATCGCGCGCTGAATTAAGGAAATAGCACACATATCAACTCGTAAAGGAATCGTCACCGCATCAACTCGAGCCATTCAGTATTCTTTGTATGAAACTTCCTACTGCAACGCACACTAATCGGAATCGTAACGTAATCGCCTCGTCTCGGGACAAGCTCACGAACCGCGGCGATACGGTGACGATCCCTTTCCGAGTTGATATGTGTGCTATGACCTTTAACGTCGCAAGCAGTAATATAAAGAAACTATTAGTATTCATAAAACGTTTTGATCAGGAGTTCTGTTGTGTTGATATTGACACGATCAGCCGCACGTAAAGCACCACCTCAGGACTCGTCGCTCAGCTCCGCCTCGCCGCCACCGGTATCCAGCTCCATTGTGAGTGCTGTGACAACACCGGCCGCGGTAGTTGCGTCGAGCTCGAGCGACGAGTATTTCTCTCCGCCCACGACGCCACCACCTGCTCGTCGACGGGGAGGACGCCGGCCGCCGGACGGTTTAAGACATCGAGGCCCACTGGCCTCTGATAGAGTCCCAGCTCACGGCGGAATTGTGCAGCGCATGAGATGGACTCGCTCCATCAATGAAAACGTCATGCGCTCATACTATGGGGCTACAGATGGGGGAAATAATCTGACCGCGTACCGTGTTCGGATGCTCTCTCTTTTTCAGGTGATTGAGCCAGCTGTTAACATTTCGGCACAACGACTGTCGGATCAGGTGCGGGTCATCCAGCGTAATCATATGCTGGACGACACTGCACTTGATCGCCTACGAACTGAAATGCAGAGTAGCGTGTCAACACTTCTCCACATTCTTGGTCTATGATAGAACTATTGCTAGTTAATTATTAGGCTTTAGATGTGTGGCTCGACTTGTAGCTTGGATTGAGTGTTCTAGCCATTTTGTAACTATAACAATGCGTGTTTGAGGGAGCAGAGGGGCTTGTGGGTAAGTAATAACAGACGTACAGGTCGATTAGCTACGTTTGCCGCGGTTGGTCCGTGGATGGGTGACCATCTTTACACAACGAGACCGCGTCAGCTGTCGCTGAAAACCAGCGCTGGGGCTCTATCTTGCCTGGGATCGCAGCATTATGCTGAGCGATGGCCGTTTTGCGTGGATGTGACGCATATTTCCTCCCAATTTGTTTTTTACGTGTTTTTTTTTATCTTTCTTTGCGTCATGTTTACCCCAAATAAACCAATTTTCTTTCTTTCTTTCTCCGTGCTTCGGAAAGCATGTTAAGCCGTTAGTCCCAGCTGTCATTCGTGGATATTTGACAATCGTTACAGTTCGTCAGAAGCCCAAAAGCCAGACAACCAGTCTTACCAAGGGGTATCGTATTACCCAATAGCTGGGTTGTGTAGATCAGATAGGCAGACGCTCCATGTAAAATTCTGGTATTCAGCTGGATCCGGTTAGACTGAAAACTGACCCCGACATAGTTGAAGAACGTTACGCACTCACTCACAGGTGGGTAATCAAAATCAAAAATATTTTATTTCTCATAAACTTACAAGGGCACTTATGTAACGTCAGAAGCTAGGTGCACGGTTGCAATTGGTTTCTTCTTATGGAGAAGAGCCGGCAAGAAACTCCACGGTTACTCTTTTAAAAATGTAAGATGTGAAAATTAAAGACGTTTGAATGTCTATTACTCTATCATGCATAAAAACAGATCGAACTTTTGTTAGATTGACACAAGGAATATACCTTTTATTAGGTTTATAAAGAAGTTCCCATAGGACAAGTTAAACCGATAGGCAACATCAAGTTTTAAAATAAAAAAGCTTCATCATCATCATCATCATCATTTCAGCCGAAAGACGTCCACTGCTGGACATAGGCCTCCCCCAAGCACCGCCACTTCGACCGCTTCTGTGCTTTCCGCATCCAGCGGATTCCTGCGGCCTTCACCAGGTCATCGGTCTACCATGTGGGAGGCCTTCCAACGCCACGTCTTCCGGTACGCAATCGCAACTCCAGACCCTTTGGGCCCCATCAGCCATCTGTTCTGCGAGCAATGTTCCCTACCCACTGCCACTTAAGTTTGGCAATTCTTCGGGGTATGTCGGTTACTTTAGTTCTCCTGCGGATCTCTCCATTTCTGATCCGATCACGCTTCTTTTCGCTTTCTGATTCGAAAAAAGCTTATTTTCAGAATATTAATAAAGATTCCAAATCTCCCAAAATTCATCTTTCTAAAAATAAAATCGTAACTACTTAAAATTGAAATACTTTTTTTTCATGTATATTTTTCGGAACAAGTTTATTTAATTTTTGTGAAAATTTAAAAAGTATGAGATTTCTTTTTCCGTCATAAAAAACATAATATAGATAAGTACTGTTGATAATAGTTCCATCGGGTATAAACGACCCCAGGCAAACTTAAGTAAGAAATCGGAGCTGACTGAAGTAAATTAATTTCCGTCTGCGTGAAATGAAATCCAATTCCAAACGAAATAAATAAGGTAAAAACAAGGAAAAATACTGGAATGAGAAAATCTCGTCGACACACTACTTGACTTGGAAGAGCTTTTTGTTTATTAAGCAAGACAATAGGACCGGTTTTTATGTGTATATTTAATACAGTAATAAAGCTCCTGTTCAAACATGACTTTGCATCAGACTGAATTTTTTTTTCATGCCCTCAGAAAATGGGGTCATTTCAACCTTATCATTCCTTTCATACGTCTATTGCAAAATAAACTTTGTGTCTGAATTATAAAGTTAGTTTCTATTTGTTACAATTTGAAACAGTAGTCTGAAAGTCGTGACGTGACGCGCTCTGATTGGTGTTCAATGTTATTTGACCAGTGGCTTTATTTTCACGCAATTGTTTTATTTCTCAAAAATATAAATTAATCTAAAATCATTATTATGACAAAAAGGAATTGATTTTTTATATTTTTAGCTCACAACCATCCTACAATGCAAAATTCCTATGGCATTTTGTTGGGCTACTGTCTACTAGCCTATTCGAAAATCGAACTCATTTGTTTTAAAAATCTATAACTTCAAAAACAAATGATCGAAAGTGTGATCGTGGATTCACACCTCGACAATTGTTCAAACAAAATACTGTTAACTGACATAATGCTGTGGTCCCACGGCATGCTTTCTCACAGGCCAGATCGTGCCAGGATAGGCCGACCGGCAGTGGGAACCGTCGATCCGATGAGGCCTCTAGTGGGAATGCTCAGTACGTGCTGCGACAGCTCTCGAAAGGCGTGGCCTCAACTGGCTACAATAAACCAAACCGCGATATAGTTTCATTCAATCGTTTCTTTACCAAATAAATCGCTGCAATGAATAAAATAAAGCGGCTGTAAACAGAGCTGAAAGTAAATAAGTATGCAATGCCGCAGAGTAAACAATTTGTAACAAACCAATGCATGCACTACGGTGCATCTCGCAGTCAATACGCGCTTGTCCGTACTTATCCGACCACAGACCATGTTAATGTGGATAAGAGTTTTTAATGTAAGGTTTTTTATGCTATTGCATAGCTTTTATCGCGGGCTTTGAGCGAGGCGACCGAATCAAGAAATTCCGTAACGTAACGAAAATAAAACCTAACACCCCCCACTCCGCCTAATTTTTGTTTTATGTCATCACGTCATCATCCCAAGTGTAGCGTTGACAAATAGGAAGTATGGAGGTTACAAATGCTATGCAA
Source organism: Agrochola lychnidis (assembly GCA_963680765.1). NCBI lineage: Eukaryota > Metazoa > Arthropoda > Insecta > Lepidoptera > Noctuidae > Agrochola > Agrochola lychnidis. The sequence goes on along the minus strand of OY796856.1, from coordinate 3,895,066 downwards.
TAGCTTTACCGTGGCAGTCCCCGAGTGCCACACGTTTTTTTTTAAGTGAAAACTTCTTTAAGCGCGTTGGTCGTTTTTGAGATGGGACTAAACCATTGATTTCGCGACACTGTAACGATACCAGCTTTTGACCATTAAAAAGACATCAACGCGTTAATTACAGCGGTGCCGATTTTTTTTTTCAAGTTTTCACTTCTGCCGACACTCCGGGAGTGCCACTGTTTTTTTATTAATGTGCCTTTTATCTACAATTCGAAGCGAGCAACTAACTTTCTTATTGCGCGTACACTTCATGTGAAACATATCATGAAACGAAACTTGCCGTCCAAATATTATATGCAATGCATTATGAAATTTAAAACACGATGAAACAAATCCCCTTGTTGTTGTACGTTTCCCAATCCTCTCATCTGTCGCGGATTCCGCACGTGTATTCAAGTTTGAATAATAATTATTTGTATATTGGTTCAGTGCAACAATTAAACCTATATAAAATGTTACCATGCGCCAAAATAATTCATGATCTTGGAAAAAATGGGCTTTCACTTTCCAAATCATAAAAGTAATATTCACGACCCAACATAACTAATATCATAACCATGTCCCATCCTCGTCAACATATTCCAAGATATAAGCGAATCGCTTCTGAGTAGACCGTGTATGCACGCAGCGAATATTGAGTGGATTCCCGTGTTCCCTATATCGGTGTATTATGAATATTTAAAAAGGCTTTTTATTTTTATTTCCGTAAGTAGGGTCTTGTAAAGAGTGAAAGGAAATCGAGAAATGTATGAGTGAATAGTTGAATGATTATTATAAGGTGGTGCATTGAAGTAGCTTCCACGAGTGATCATATTATATTTCGATTCACGGGTCGATCCATTAGGTTAAGCTACGCTTACCAGGGTTGGTCCAAGGATGGGTGACCATCTTTACATGGCAAGTCTCCTCCGTGCCTCGAAAAGCACGCTAAGCCGTTGGTCCGGGCTGTCATTCGTGGATCTTTGACAGTCGTTACGGGTCGTCAGAAGTCTTACCAAGGGGTATCGTATAACCCAGTTACTGGGTAGTGCAGGTCATATAGGCAGTCGCTCCATGTAAAATACTGGTATTCAGCTGCATCCGGTTAAAGATCCAACATAGTTGGGAAAAGGCTAGGCAGATTTTTGATTGAGTATGTTCGGTGCACCTTGAGCCATCAGCCCCGCTAACTCCTTACTATCTAGTTTATCTATACATATTAAACAAACAAAGTCGCTGTTTGTGTGACCGCGTATGTGTCTATGTGTTGTTGTACTAAAACATGGAACGAATTTTGATACGGTTGTCGTCAGCACCAACCCGCACTGGGCTCGCGTGGTGGATAACGGGCCTCTCTCTCTCACAGAGAGGTCTGTGTCCCAGCAGTTGGAACGTTATAGACTGATAATATTATCCTATCTTATACTATTAAACGAGCAATATATATATGTCGAATCCGGTCATTAGTACGGACACGAAACGAATCGCAAGCGCGCCACTAGCGACATCAAGAGTAATTTACCGACACCAAAAAAGGCGCGCTTCTACAGAGTCGTGATGTTTGATGGCCAAGGCGAGGAGGGCATTCAACCTTTGGTCGCATTGGAGTCAAGACGTCGCGGAACTGTTCTCGATTCGTGGTGCTCAGTTATTGTGTTAGTTGTAATTTGTGATTATTTTGTTAGGGTAAGCAGGGGGAATGGCGCTCACTGGGTAATGGCGCTCACCTCTGTAACTCTGTCAAAATGAAACGTAGTAATACGCGACATCGCGTGAAGCGCGAGGGGAGGGGCCTCTAACAGACAGCGATGCAAACGGACAGTCAGCTCGCGTCATGTGTGAAGTGTGTTTCTTCATTTGCGGCCGCGCTGATCTAGTTTTTGGTTAGGAGTTTTTTGTCGGTAAGTCCAAAACTTTAATGCTTATTTAATTATTAATTTTACTTTTCTGACAATAAAAATATTCTATTTTGTGATAATGCAATCAATTTTCAACAGCTGTGTATGATTTTTTTTTAAATTTCATATTAATTACAAAACGACCGTTTGGGGTTATACCGCTCATCTGAGCGCCATTACCCCTTAGTGACTTATTTTTTTATTGTTGTAGATATGCTAAGAAATCGTCAAAAGACCATCGCTAAAGCAGCTTGGACCGAAGAAGACCTTCAATCTGCTAAAACTGCGATTGAAGAAGGTTTGTCCAAAAGAAAAGCCGCAAAACAATATAACATGCCATTTACTACTATGAGAGATCGACAAAAAAAAAGAAAACATGAGCAGCCCAAGACTAGGTTGCAAGCCCGTTTTCAACCAACAGCAAGAAACTGAAATTGCTGAGCAAGTTAAGTTGCTGGGTTCGCTATATTATGGACTCAATGTCGCTGATTTGCGTAAACTTGTTTATAAATATGCTGAGCTCAACAATATCAAAAGCCAGATGGATACTTCTGTGATTTATGTGTCCTAAAATAAAATATTAATATTTCTAATTTATCCTGCCTCTAATAATAATAATTATTTTATATTATATTATAATAATTGATGTTGATTTGACATCGAAGACTTTAATATATTTGTTAAATCGAAAAAGGCTTATCTTACGTACAAATGGGGATAATTGATGCTAATTTGTGATTGTAGACTTTACTTTTATTGCATAAGGTTGATCTCATTAATATTTCTTTAATTAAAATGTATCTTACTTGTTATATTCCAAAAAACATGTTTGAGCGTCACTACCCCGTACCCTGAGCGGCATTACCCAAAGTCAGGGGCAATTCCGCTCAAACATGTTCTTTTTATAATGTTTTCCTACTACTAGTAGGTTAAAGATATATGCTTTTGTTGTTAAATTGTTGATTACTCGATAAGTAAAGACTTTGTTATTTTTCTTAATTTTGATTTATAGTAAATAATTTAAAAAATACACCATGTTTTCCTTAAGTGAACGCCATTCCCCCTCCCTACCCTAATTGGTGATTTTAATAAACGCCGTCGCACCCAGTGTGTGTATAATTTAGCTAGTGTGATCATTTGATCATTTGATAGTAAATTATAATGTGATCTGAACTGCAAACTGTTTTTCTATTGCGCATTAACCAACACTACCCACGCTACGCCCACAGTAGTTAAAATATCGCTGATAATAACGAAAGTCACATACCCGTCTCCGACATATATATATTTGTTTGTATATAGATGTGTACTCATGTTCTCGAAATCGGCTCTAAGGATTTCGATGTAAGTTGCAATACAGGGGTTTACGGGGGCGAAAAATCGATCTAGCTAGGTCTCATATCTGGGAAAATTAATTTTCTCCGTATTTTCAGCCGAGCAGAGCTCGGTCGCCCAAAGTATAGAACAAGATAATGAATAATGACATGACAATTATGACATTAGAATAACGATCATGGCAGCATGGAATAAGTAGGTACTATACATAGGATTAGTATGAAATTTCCTATACTATTGAATGAGCATTCTCTATTTTCACCAGAGCAGAGCTCGGTCGCCCAGGTACTATATTGTATGTCTCCATCATTTATAGATTTTAGAGACTTTTTCCAGAAGATTTTTGTGCATAATACATTAATATTAAACTTACATGTAATAAAGAAATCTCGATGTTTTGTCAACGTCAAGTCGCGAAGCAGTGCCACTAGTATAGGTAATACTAAGGCTTGAACTGTTCTTGTAGGTATAGGTCGTGGCGTTACAAGAGAAACAACAAGAATACCACTGACGAACATAGCCTAACAAACGCCATTGTACATTCTGACGATGTAGCGATAATAGTAGCTGTTTTGAAGATATTTTTGTAAAAAATATTTGTATTTACTGCAAAACGAATTCGGAATGATTAACAAAAAGTCACATTCAAAACAAAAACTTTTGTGAGCATGAAAACAAACATTTTGCAATAACGAACTCGCGCCAAAAAGCCCAGCTCAATGGTCTAGTGTCCATTTGATAACCTAAAAAACCTTTATTCACAACATACATTTTAAAATCTCAAACGAAACCAACCTAAATATCACCATACCACTCAAAACTCAACCTTATTTTGTAGCTAGTAAGACTGTTACAAGGTGCATCTTTTTTATCTTTGAAGCGGCGGCGGGAGAGATTGCATTTTGTTCATACGGCGTTCATCTAGGGGTCGACGGGGCAGAGCTAAGAGTGGTAGGACGCAAGCCACGGGCGGATATCAGCTATTTCCTTTTAAAGCGCAAAGGCTAGGTCGTGATAAATTGTGTGTGAATAGGTCTTTGGGTACTCCAGAAGCTTGCCTATAGACTTAGTTATAAAACATTGTAACCTACTGCAATGGCACTGGGAGTTTGATAGTTGTCGACAGAACTTAGAAGTAATTGTTTGATTGGTGCAGGGATTTTAATTTTGTGATAAAAATAAAGATTTATTTTTATTGGAACGAAGTTCTTCAACTCGGCTTGTAAACTTTCAGAAATCACGCTAAAAAGTGTTAGTACTTGCGACTGTCTTCTTCTAATTCAGAGAAAGAAAGTGAGAGAGAGAGAGAACGCCGGCAGAAAAAAACAAAAGCAAAGAGTAAAATGATAACAGTGTCGTGGGATAAAATTGTACATATCGGCCCGAGTACTTTACCGGAGAGAGAGAGAGAGAAAGTGTGAATTTGATCAAAATGAAAATCCAAGAAGCCGGTTCTGAAAATTTTCAAATTTTTCATCAAGGGTATCGTTTTCATGGTTTTCAAGGGTGCAAAAGCTGGTCAAAATCCAAGATGGCGGCTGCGAAAATTTTGTATTTGTTTTAAATCATACGTGAGAAAGAACTTCGTTCCTGACGGGGGTCCCCCGACCGCACACGTTTTTTTTTTTTATAATCCTGTATTCTCCCACTGCAGGACAAAGGCCACCCTTCCCTTTCCACTTTTCCCGGTCTACTTCAATTGCGGGCCAATCCTTTAAGAAGGAGCCCAGCTCATCCCGTCATCTATTTCTGGGCCTGCCGCGTAGTCGTTTCCTGCTATTTGGAATCCACTAAGTGGTGGTTTTTGCGTATTGCTGCTCCGACATGCGATAGATGTGGTCAGCCCAGTTCCACTTTAGCCCAGCAGCTGTGCGGCCAGCGTCCGCTATTTGTGTTTTGAAACGAAGTATAGAATTTAATAAGGTCTGTGAATAAAATATATGTATATTGTTGAGAGGACGCTCCCTAAATTTTAGGTTAATTTGCATTAATATTCTGAAAAAGTCACACATACAATCAAAATGAAACTAAGTAAATGATTTATTAGATCTTTTTCTTTCCATATAATTATAAGATAGTTACGTAATTGGAACATTTTCGCTCGATTAATTTTTTATTCGAAAATCACGTCTTTTTTAAAGATGATTTGAAACAAAAACAACATTACTCGGCTTTTATGTCTAAAATAATTATTGACAATAAGAAACTATCGTTTATTAAGAATAAGAATCATTTATTTGCAGAAAATACAGGTGTTACCAGTTGTAAAAGTTGGTGGTTTAGTACAGTCCATATTTTGCCTGTTTAGGCTATGCAAATTAATTTTACATTCAATACTTAACAAGTACCTATTTATTTTTCATTTAAGACAAAACAACTCGCACATAACAAAACTTAACCTAAAAACATATTGTAGGTAACAACAATTCTTTAAACTAAATAAAACATGGCATAAAACAATAGGAACCTCAAAATAAGTATTTTTCTTTATGTTGCAGAAATTCTTGAAAATTAAAAAAACAATTTTCTATTATCCATTTGCGTAGTTTAATTTTAAAATATTTAAATGGAAGCTCTCTTATAATCTTTGGTAACTTATTAAAAATTGTAATGCACATATGATAAACATTGTTTTTTATTAGACTTGTATTACAAAAAGGAACGAAATTTTTTTTTTGCCAGATATAGAAGATTTATTTTTCACTAGATCAATTATTACTTTAGTTAATAAACGAAATAAGAATTGAGACTTACGACATTTAGTTCCGTGCTAGAACACAATCAAAGAGCGCACGCGATATTCAACTTTATTACTGATGTGTTAGCGTTTAACACATAGTGGAGTGGTGGGGTGCATGGGGGCGGAGTTTGCGTGCAAATTGTCTTTGGAGTACCTGGTCTTAAATACCTTTCAGTAGCATTAATTAAAGCTAAGTAGCAGTCATGAAGTGCCTAAAAAGATCAGTGGATCTAGACAAGTGACAGTCGGTTTCAAAGCGCTTCGTATTTCTACAATGACTTTCAATAGGATCGACAAATAAGTTTTTCGGTAACTTATGTCAGCCCCATATATTTTTGACTTTTCCATCATCGTAAAGGTACCATTCCGTACCCGACAGCAGGAGGCAACTGCAGGCGACGTGTCGCCGCGACACGACTGGTTTCTATGAATTTCTATGAAATACCTTCCGTAGCACGTTGGTGTCATAGAAATACATAGAAACCAGTCGTGTTGCCTGCTGCTGCCGTCTGCTACGGAACAGTACCTTAATCGTTAATAGAATGTCACTTTGTCTACAGTACCTTCATAATAACTCGTCCCGTAACCGATTGGTAGCACTCTTCTGTCAGTTGCTATTTTGAACTCTATTACATACAATGAAACTAAGCTTGACAAGCAATGATGCCAACATGATGCAAGGGACAAGTTATAGTGAACGGTCTCTAGAGTCTAGCTAGACGCTCAAGTAAAAATACACTAACAACAGGGGAGTAGTTAAAAAAGTGGTGAAAACATCCAATACCTACTAATAGTAATCTCCAAAAAAAACGGGTCAAGAGCGAGTCGGACTCGCGCACCAAGGGTTCCTTACCATTTTAAATTTTCATCAGCGAGGCCTTTATTCGTTAGAAAATTACACTGCACACTTCCGTGTATAATATTGCAGTTTTAGGTCAGCGCCATCTCTTGACCGATAGTGGAACTATTGTTATTTAAGTTGATGATTTCTGAAAAAGTGTACTATTTAGAGACATCGTTTTATTTTTCCTGTAATCTTTACATAAACTTCTATCACATAAAATAATTTCATTTTCTCTATGCAAACTTCGGAGGTAAGGGGGGGAACGGTAATTTTTTTATCATTTTTCGTCAAAAATCGAAAACCATGCGGCAAAAAAATTTTTTTTGAGAATGTTTAAATAGCGCTCTTTCATATGATACCCCACATGCCCTAGTAGCCCCACTTCGAATTTTTAAAAATTCGAAGTGAAGACCCCGAAGACCGTGTTGCAAAAAGTACCTACATTTTTATTTATTTCTTAATTGCAACATAGTTGGTCAAACGTCATCTAAAAAAAACTATTCCAAATTTCAAGTTGATAGCATTAGTAGTTCTTGAGATAGCCAGCTGTGACAGACAAACTGAGTCGCACCATAAGGGTTCCTTTTACCATTTTGGTACGGAACCCTAATTACGTTTGCCGACCCAATCAAGCTTAATACCAATATACTAAGACATAGGTATTTATCTTACCTTCACTGATCCTCGCTGCAAGTCTCTACCTTCAAACCTCCAACCCCTTCCCCACGCCGCCGAAGCACGTGGGATCATATGAATACGAAAACAGGCCCTTCATTCAGCCCCCAAGAAGAGCCTCGTTACGATCTCCGGCTCAAATGGAAACTATTATGGTACTACTTCGCGCTAGATCCCGCAGGATGCTTCAAAAGGACTGGTTTTGTGAGAGTTGTAGTTCTCTATGGAACTGATTATAAGTGGCAGTACCAAGTGTGCTAATTAGGAGGGTTATAATCAGTTGGAAGATGTTCGAACCATTTTAAACCATACTGCATGCATGTGTGTACTTATATCTATGTGTGTGTAAGAAACAATAATTTTGAAAACTGTATGATATAGCCAGTTAGTATCAAATAAACCTATAAGAATCTACGTCCTTACAAACGAAATTAAACCGTATAAACAAGGAATAGAAGGATTAATCAAGAGATGTTGAGCTGCATTTGCCAAGAGAGACTATTTATTCTTGGCAGATCAAAGTAATTTCGTGAATTGATAAACTAATATAAACCATCTGTACTTGCACAAAACTGTCTGTCAAGACAACAACACAGTCAAAGTCCGAAAGTGAAATAATAAGTCTTAACCAGTCTATCTATTCTGAAAAATATCACCGTGAAAACTTAGGTGAAGTGAGCTTGAAGTGAGCTGTCATTCCACTTGATGCTAGCGATTGGCACTATTGTCACCTCACTTCGAGCTCACTTCACCTAAGTTTTCACGGTGAGATTTTTACAAAATAGATAGACTGATGGACATCAGTAATAGATCAAAACCCAAGGCCGATAATGAACTGCACAAATTAATGAAGGAAGAAACCACAGAGGTGCCAAAAAGTACTCTACATTTTCTTTTTTTGCCAGTTATAGTGGATTCATCCACTATTTATAAGTTTTTTGAAAGATTTAAGTATCATGGCAATATTTTCTTTACAGTTATTTATCAGTAGCAATCGTGCGTCTGGATTTGTGCTGAGTCTGGTTGATGGCAATAGGCTTGCCCCCTATTACATGGGACTTAAACATAACTGGCGAAATGTGGGTGTACCTCTGTCTAACCATTCGGAGATTACAGACGTGGTGTTATATTAAACTGTTCGCTATAATTGAAAGCCACAACAAAGAAAGTTTCCTCAAAGCTAAAGTTCTATTTACACTAACTGAACTACTCAGTCAGACAGCGAGTGGTTTTCCAAAAGGAATATATACAAAAATGTAACATTGTCGTGTCTGCCTCAATGAGCACACGTAAATATGGCGCTGAATATTTTTAACAAACGAGGATTGAAATGTACAGGAATATGAATTCGCATCGCGCTCAAACGCAACGCAAAAGGGCTATATTCGTTTATCATAATATATTCAAAAAACTACTGATGGTAAAATAAAATGAAATTAAATACATTAGAAAATAAGATACATAAAAGTCTCGTTATTTTTAAGTGAAAACTTCTTTAGGCGCGTTGGCCATTTTTGAGATGGGAAAAAACAATTGAACTCGCGACACCGTTACCGACACCTCATTTTTAACCGACTTCCAAAAGGAGGAGGTTCTCAATTCGACTGTATGTTGTTTTTTTTTGTATGTTTGTTACGCGATTACTCCGTCAATTATGAATTGATTTGATGGTTCTTATTTTGTTTGGTAGATCATACTTCAGAGGTGGTTCCATATAAATTTTATTAACTTTGCTTGGGTAGTTTTTGAGTTAACTTCAATAATACGTATTTTTTCCTCACTTAGTATGTGGATGATATTATGATAACTTCTTGTCACTGTTATTTACATAGCAGGTAGTGCTATTCGAATTTGTGTGGGGTAGGTATCACAACTAAAAAGTGAAAAATAAAACTTTTTTTGGTCCAGTAGTTTCGGAGATAAGGGGGGGGAATGGTCAATTTTCATTGAATTTCTTAAATATCTTTAAAAGTGTTTATTTTAAAATGATATAAAAATATGTTTAAGATCCTCATAACAAGTCCTTTCATTTAATATGTCACACGGTACTGTTAGTAAAACTTTTTTTTTTTAATTTTCTTGTTTGCCCCCTAAAAGTGACCCCTATATTCAAAATTCATTTATTTACGTTACACATTCGTGTTTGGGTCACAGAAATATATATGTGTACCAAATTGCAACTTAATCGGTCCATTAGATTCGGAGTAAATTGGCTGTGACAGACGGACAGACAGACAGACAGACAGACAGACAGACAGACAGCCAGACAGACAGACAGACAGACACACGAGTGATCCTATAAGGGTTCCTTTTTTTCCTTTTGAGGTACGGAACCCTAAAAACAAACCGACTTCAAAAAAAACACTACAAAGTGAAAAATAACTTTAATTTCGGAAGTCGGTGACAAAGAACGAAAATTAAAAACCAAAGACACCGACTTCCGAAATTAAAGTTATTTTTCACTTTATAGTGTTTTTTTTGAAGTCGGTTGTTTTTTTTTTTTGTAAAAAGTTTTTGTAAACGCGATTGTGCTCTTTATTTATATTACTTTACGGATCAATGTTCTGTGCAAGTATTTTTATTAAAGTAAAAATACTTGCATAGGTTTTGGAAGTTTTTTTTTTTTGTAAACGCAATAGTGCTCTTTATTTAGATAAGGTTACGGACCAATGTTCTATACAAGTATTTTTTCCACCAAGGCGATCTTCTTCAAGTTTACACTTCTGTCAGCACTCCCAGAGTGCCACTGTTTTTTTTTTAATTTTTATTTCAGATCATTTCTTTCACAACTCTGAAAGAAAATAATTATAAGTGCCAACTACTAAGTTACATTGAAATGTGAAAAGGAATATCATTTTCATTTCACTATGGGTACTCAAACGAGTTGATAACGAAAAAACTTTCACAAATAATTAAAATGAATTACTACATATTTTACATCTACCAAAGCGGCTCAAAGGACAACAAAAGGTACTTCAAAGCTTAGAGCCCCAATATTTCTCAAAGTGTTTAGGTCAAATTTAATAGTTAAAATACGATCTATTGAAACAAGAAACGCTCATCAATGAAGACCCACAATTTCAGTACCGTCCATTCTCTTCAACAAAACGTTTAAAGTTGGGAATAACAAACACATCGCCAATAATCCCAACTTGGCCTGTAATGAGATTCCAGTCGGGATTCAAGCACCATTAGGTGCCTTAATTGACTCTCAGGGTAATGGCAGCTTGCACCTGCCCGCAATTTAATACTGCCAGAGGAAAAAATAACAATTTACATTCATCATAAAAATTTACGGATTGTACTACGTAATAAAGTTTTTTGCTCACTTTAAGTGGTTTTTGGGAAAGTTGGAATTAAATTTTAAGGAGTTAATTTAATGTCTTTTGCCTAAAGTGGCTTAGAATGGTCTACTTGGAAGTTTCTAGCTTCAAGTTCAAATATTTATATCTAGAAGCAAATATTTTTTGTCTGGTAATTATTGGGTTACGTACTTTTACCACGCCAGCTCGATATAATTCGTCAAAGTGGACCAGAAATAAGTAATTTCTTTCGTGAGCGGTCTTTGAAGGCTGACACTTACACAATAATTTTAGGATTTCCTCTCATTATTTTCCTCAATGGTTGGCGAAAATGCGTAATTGACCATCGCAGCGTTCCATTATTTTGGACAATGGATTGTCAGTTATTTCTGAACGAAAGTTTAACTGAGTGTCACGGGAAACTTCGAAAATTTCTCATGGGTAAAAAAAATTATACAACCGAATGATTACATGCACAATGACAGAATGTATTGATAAATATTTTTAGAAAGAAAACTGCCGTTTTGCTTATTTGAATTTTGCTTATTCTGTATATTTTTAACAGACTTCCAAAAACCGATTCTCAATTCGACTGTTTGTTTTTTTTTTTTTTGTTACTCGATTACTCCGCCAATTATGAATTGATTTTCATGATTATTTTTTGTTTGATAGGTTCTTCAGAGGTGGTCTCATATAAATTTTATTAACTTTGCTAGGACAGTTTTTGATTTAGCTTCAATAATACGTATTTTTTCCCACTTAGTATGTGGATGATATGATAAGTTCCTGTCACTGTTATTTACATAGTAGGTAGTGGTATTCGAATTTGTGTTGGGTAGGTACCACAACTAAAAAGTGAAAAATAAAACTTTTTACAAAAAAAAAACAACCGACTTCCAAAAAAAAAAACACTACAAAGTGAAATAGTTATTTTTCGGAAGTCGGTGGTAAAAAAACGAAAATTCAAAACTAAAGACACCGACTTCTGAAATTAAAGTAATTTTCAACTTTGTAGTGTTTTTTTTTTTAAGTCGGTTTGTTTTTAGGGTTCCGTACCTCAAAAGGAAAAAAAGGAACCCTTATAGGATCACTCGTGTGTCTGTCTGTCTGTCTGTCTGGCTGTCTGTCTGTCTGTCTGTCTGTCTGTCTGTCTGTCCGTCTGTCACAGCCAATTTACTCCGAATCTAATGGACCGATTAAGTTGCAATTTGGTACACATATATATTTCTGTGACCCAAACACGAATGTGTAACGTAAATAAATGAATTTTGAATATAGGGGTCACTTTTAGGGGGCAAACAAGAAAATTAAAAAAAAAAAGTTTTACTAACAGTACCGTGTGACATATTAAATGAAAGGACTTGTTATGAGGATCTTAAACATATTTTTATATCATTTTAAAATAAACACTTTTAAAGATATTTAAGAAATTCAATGAAAATTGACCATTCCCCCCCCTTATCTCCGAAACTACTGGACCAAAAATTTTGAAAAAAATACATAGTATGGCTCTTTACTCATAGATAACAGGAAAACCTATAAGAAGTCCATGGTCTTAAAATAACATGGTAAATCTCTCAATATTGTGCGCGCAAACTTACATTTCGTCGCTCAGCATCCAATAGGCCCATCTCTCTAGCTATTATAATATCAACAACAAAATATCAAAAGTGTTTGACAGTCTGCTTAATACACAACTAAAAAATAAAACTGTAAATGTTCATGACAACCAATTCGGGTTTCGGCGTGGTTTGTCAACAGAAAGTGCAGTGTTGTGTCTTAAGCATACTGTCACATACTATACACAGCGTGGGACGCAGATTTATGTTAGCTTTCTCGACTTATTCAAGGCTTTCGATCTGGTTGCTTATGACGTATTGCGGAGAAAGATGGAGAAGGATAGATTGCCAACAGAGCTTATAAACATCTTTAAATATTGGTATGGTAACAAGATCAATAGTGTATGATGGGCTGGAACTTTTTCCAGGCCATACAGGTTGGAATGCGGGGTGAGGCAGGGAGGGTTGAGCTCACCCTCGCTTTCCGAGCGAGCTGATTGGCGAGCTCAACAGCACCAGAGTAGGTAACTATATAGGTGGTGTTTGTGTAAATAATATTAGCTATGCAGACGATATGGTGCTTCTGAGCGCGTCAATCTGTGTTCTCAGAAAGTTGGTCGCCAAATGTGAGCAGTATGCCAAAATACATGGTTTGATGTATAACTCCAATAAGTCGGAGATCATGGTCTTTGAGGCTTGGGGTAGACCAGGTTATGTACCACCTGTATTACTCAATGAGACTCCACTACAAATAGTATTTACGTTTAAATATCTTGGTCATATATTGACCCCTGACCTCAATGACGGACTCGATATTGGCGGGAACAAAGGGTGTTGTCGGTAAGGGCGAACATGCTGGCTCGCAGGTTTGCACGCTGCTCACTTAAAAAGTCAAAATTACTCTGTTTTGAGCTTATTGTACAACGTTTTACACGTGCAGCCTATGGACTAGATATACCCAAAGGTCGTGCAACACCCTTCGTGTCCAATACAACAACGCTTTCAGGGTACCTATTGGTGGGGCTGCCCCGTTTTTGTTGCGCATCGGGAATGTACGCAGACGCACATATTAATTGCTTTTACGCAACGATGCGAATGAGGTGTGCATCCCTGTTGCGCAGAGTGCGGGCCAGCTCCAACAATATCCTAAAAATGATCACTAGCAGGCTGGATTGCATGTACATCAATCACTGCAGTGCCATCTCCCATGGGGTGAAATAAATTGAAACTAGATTACGTGGGGCACTCGGAAAAAAATAAACTACTACTTGCGATACTAGAAAAAAATAAACTACAGGTTATATATTTTTTTATTATATCTTTAATACACAGTTTCATACGTCTAAACCAATTTTCATAACACATTTTCCAGTCCACATCAAACACCTCTTCAATCTCCTTCTCAAATGCAGCCAGTGCAGCTTCCGGTGATGAAAACTGTTTTCCTTTGAGTTGGTTTTTTATTTTGGGGAACAAGAAATAGTCGCACGGAGCCAAATCGGGACTGTAAGGAGGATGACCTATAAATTTGACCGGTGTGCTGTCCAAAAATTCCCTTGTTTTGAGCGCCGAGTGAGTCAGCGCGTTGTCATGGTGAAACAGTAGCCCACGGAGGCCAGTGTTCGGTCGATTGCTGCTTGCAGCAGTAAAAACTTCTGGCAAACATTTGGTAACATACCATTTAGTATTGATGCTCCTTTGATCTCGAAAGGGTACTGACACCAGATAAACCGTCAAAGAAAAAAAACTTGCGATCAAAATTTTGCCTGCACTTCGTTGCACACTGGCTCGCTTCACTTAGGTAGGCGTTGGTTCATTTTGAAACAGCCACATGGTCGACTGACGCTTTATTTCTGGATCATTCTGATAAAACCAAGATTCGTCAGCCGTAATGATATCTTAAACGTGCCGAGACGAGCCTGCTTCAAATTTTTTATCATGTCTCGGCACCATTCTATCCGAACCTCCTTCTGAGCCTGCGTTGGATTTTGCGTTACCAGCGTGAAACTATCATCCTTACCCGAAGATGTCCATGTAGAATTTCATGCACACTTCCCGGTCAAATCTGCAGTATATGGTGAACCATTTCATATGTAATTCGCATATTCTCTTGAATTAAATGTTCACAGCCAGCACGTTTTGTTATGTAACAGCCGTCATAGGGTGGCCACTTCTTTCTTCGTCCGCCAAAATTACTCGACCACGCATAAATTCGTTGAACCCAGCGGAAAACAGTCGCTTTAGAAGGGCTTTTTTCTATGAACACCATTTGAAGTCTTTCAAACAATTCTTCTGGTTTAAGTCGACATTTGAAATCGTACAAAATCATCGCGCGAAAATGTTCTCGTTGTAAATCCACTTTTCAGTAAGACAGAGTATTTTGATTTTGCTCGTAAAAAAATGTGGAGGGAATTTAGAATGTTATGTTTTTTTTTTATAATAAATAGTCATATTTTTTATCGATATCAAAACCAGCCAGTATCCCATAGACAAAAACTGTTAGTCGCAAAACTTTCTATGTGACCTGGTAAAATAAGCTAACATAGTTCATAAGTTTACTAACACAATGAGTCCTTGTTACTTGAATAAAGAAAAATATCGTGACCATTTTGCTTTTTCAACGACGTTTTCTAAAAATTAAACCTAGCTAGATCGATTTATCGCTCCCGAAACGCCCTGCGTACTAAAGTTCATAAAAATTCTTTGAGCCGTTTCCGAGATTCAGATTATATATATACATATATACAAGAATTACTCGTTTAAAGGTGTTAGATTTATATTATTTTTATATTAATACCGCGAATGTGAAATTTTTAACGAACATCAGATTTTTGTTTTATTTCATTCTACACAATCAAATAACTGATCTTGCAATTAAAAAAAAAAAAACGTAAAAAAATGTCACATTCGCGGTGTTGGATGCCGAGCGACGATTTGTAGTTGGAATGTATGGGAGAACATGTTTTTCAACTACAATGTTAAGTTTGTTCTTGGGATAAATAAATTCATCTCAACTACGGAACCCTTCATTGTGCGTAGTCCGACACGCACTTGGCCGGTTTTTTTTTTAATAATGTTAAGTTTTACAACAGTTTTACTCCAAAACGAAATACAAAACGAGACAAGAATATTCAATACTGAATTATGACTATTGTGAGACAGCTATTGTGCCTTTAACACTTTTATGCCTACTAATATAATGCCTATATAATCTGTTTCGACTTTCCCTAAAGCACCGCCATTCGTTTCAGAGTTGTGTGAAAATAATTACTCCATTATCTTCATATTTCGAGCGAAAATTTAACTTTTTTAATGGACCGGATTTTGTTAAATGGCTTTGCAAAGGATTCGGTTTTTAATTCGTTCTTTAACCTCTGTACTCTTTTATAAAATTCGATTTTGTAAAAATGTAAGGAAGATAATTTAAGATCTTTAAGGCATTTAACTAGCATAAAGATGTAACTATAATGTCTTGTAACAATATAATTTAAAAGAGTGTCCATGGACTTTCTTGCCCGTTCTTCTCCATAGGTACCTACTTCGCTTTGGAATGGGCAACTAGCTTCATATATCTGACTGATCGACTCCTAGACAAATCAAAAGTGCCTGTAAATAGTTTTATTGAAATAAATTCTTTGAGTTTGAGCTAGGCGCAAACGAGCCACTGGCCACGGCCACCGGTAGACCAGCGATAAACAGTTCACAAGCTTTTTCATACGTTTTGTATGGATTCATTGCACACGTGTGGCTGGTGGCGGCCACCCGCTACAGCAGTACTCAACACTGCAGCAAGAAGCGACAGCCACCGGTGGTTGTGGCCAGTGGTTGTGGCCAGTGGCTCGTGTACGCTTATCCTTAAGGATCATTATGGAGTGTACGCTTATCCTTAAGGATCATTATGGAGTGTTCGCTTATCCTTAAGGATCATTATTCTAACTGAAAAAAAAGCGAAAGCGAGAGTTTGTTTATTTGTTCATTACGCTTTCACGCTAAAACGGCTGAACGGATTTGGATGAAATTTGGCACATGAGTAGACCATGACTTGGGTCCTTCCTGGGTTCGTCATGATCCTTTGGGATTGAGACGTTAAATACAATTGTTAGTAAGAGATTTAGTTCCTAATATTAAAAAAATGTCAACACACACAACATTATGACAATACGTCACGTAACGTTATGATATTATGTCAAGTATAACCTAGTCATAGGATAATGTGACTTCTTTCTGCGCCCTAAACAGGGTGTCGCTTAGCCTATTAGCCTGTAACTGTGTGTACATTGTGCAATAAATAAGTAAAACATAAACCGAAAGAAATAAAACGTTACTTTTTTGAGTTTTTTTTTTTTTTTTTCGGATAGAGTTTTCCAATAGGAATATCTTAGTAACGGTCCGGGGTTTGGTTTTGTACTTGATGCAATAGATTTATCCCCAATTGTACTGACCATCTTTACTTTCCCCTTTAGAGGAAACTGTCGAGGTATTTCCACTCAGAGCACTGATTTTAGCGGCACTTGACCGAACGGCACGTGAGCTGTTCTACTGAAACAAAATTTTGATAAGTGCGGTTCGGTAGAACAGCGGGTCTGAAACGGCCACATTAAGCAATTCCTCTAAAAGCAATTCATTTTCTGAATTCCCAGCAATTCCTCTATGGTGACACATATTTTAGCTGAATCATATTCAATTCAATTCATATCAGAATCATATTTGGTGTAAATATTGCCGCATGAAAAAATGAAGACCGTAATTTTACCGGATAATTTTTCTTTACAGTTTTTATTAACCAAATGAGATTTTTATTTTTTATTTCTACAGTATAAATGTTATTTCATTATAATATAAAACTGTCAAACAGGAATTGAACGCAGATAATGTTATGAATTGTCAATTTGTGACAGTTTGTGTGATTCATAATATTATCATATTATGATTCTGCTAAAGTGGCTGTTTTAGGCCCGAAGTTTATTATTGTCGTGATGTTAGGTAAAAATAATTATGGATATAAAAAAAAAAACGTGTGGAACTCGGGGACTGCCGCGGTAAAGCTATTGCATAGCATTTGTAACCTCCATACTTCCTATTTGTCAACGCTACACTTGGGATGATGACGTGATGATATAAAACAAAAATTACGTGCCCATGAGAACATCACGTTGTCATGAGAACCGTCATTACATGGTAGGCAGAGTGGAGGGTGTTAGGTTTTATTTTCGTTACGGAATTTCTTGATTCGGTCGCCGCGCTCAAAGCCCGCGATAAAAGCTATGCAATAGCTTAAAAATTCTAAACTTGAAAATAAAAATCACTACATCCAGATAGGATCGAAACAATACAAGAAACAAATCGCATCTCATTTGTTTTCTCAACTCGTAAACTTGTTTTATTCGTAAGCTGTAAACGATATACCGATTGAAAAGCACTGTTAGATCAATTTCTTAGACTTGTGTAAAGTTTGCAGTTTATAGTGATTGCTTTAGATGCTACCACGATGAAATGTTTTATAGCTGGCAAATAGTTTTACAAATCTAAAGGAAATAAAAGTAAGAAAATACGTGCTTTTAGTTTTAAATCTACTTTGTATTCACTATGTTTTCCGTCTTTGCCACCATCTTTCTGGTTATAGTTGTTGTAAGATGTGACTAAGGGATTTAGTCAAAAAGATGAGTAGTAGATTCTTTATGCTTGCTAATAACAACATTTTTTGCATGTACTTAATTGATTCAGTCGTGACCTCGCGGAAATCCATTATAAAATACAATAGACATGAATATATTTAGTAACCTGTTCTATTTAGCTATTTCTAAAGAGCCATAAAAAACCCTGAAAAAAATCGACACGTGTTTCACTTTTCAACGAGGCATCCTCAGGATGACGAATAGCGCATAAAAAACACATACAAAACTGTTTTCAAGATTTTTTTACTTCATGCAGCTAACTTGTGTGGTTTAGGAGATGTTTAGATTTTTTTCGCACTTTGCAAGTGGCTTTTTTATATAGCTCGTCAGTGTATGCTTACTTAGCGCAATACTTTTGGCAAAATATGTAAAAACATTTGTCAACTATTTATTACAAAAAAAAAACTGAAATTTCTCAGTAGCAGCTCGGAATGTGGATTTGTGCCCGGTTGATGGCAATAGGCTCGCCCCCTATTACATGGGACTTAAACATAACTGGCGAAATGTGGGTGTTCCTGCTACAGGGACACCTCTGCCCAACCCTTCGGGGAAACAAGGCGTGATGTTATGTTATGTATTTATTACAAAATAATATTTCGGACTGGGAAACCTGTTACCAGAAATGTCTCCATTTTCTGCCCAGTAATGTTAATGATTAACATTTTAGTATACGAAGAACGATCCACAAAACTTAGTTTCAGTACGTAGGTTCGTCATCTGTAGTTTGCGGGATACTTAGGTATTTCATCAATGAGATTAAAATACATTATCAGCTTACTAAACAACGTCAATTCAAATTCTTAATACACAAAGCAGCTAATCCGCTGAAGCGGCGGTTAACCTAATATGTTAAATGAACTGACTCTCGTTTTGAAAGCGCTTCGTACAATCGCTGTAAGCGCTGGAAAGGTTACACACGAGCGAATGAGTTGTGAAACCTTTTTTTCCTTTGAAGCTATATTTTATTGTTAGAAGATATCAATTTCCTTGGGAATGTTGAAATTTAAAAATGTGTTACCATACAAGTTGTTTTTCTTGTTACGAAGGAAACCAATTTCTGGAAAATGACTTGTTGGAACGTCGTGTCGGGTGTGCGTCGATTTTTTATTTTTTATTTATACAATAGTTTTGATTTTTTATATTGTTATTGTTTTATTTTGTAATCCCCTAGTAGGATTTATATGTCCGTAGGTATGTCCGTGGCATCACAGCGGGCCCTATCAGAATACCAGCGCTGCGGTATTTATTTATTTTTAAATATCGCAGCCTATGCTGAGATAGGAGCCTTTTTGGCCTCGCACAGGTCGTTAGTAATTTTATTTGTTAGTTTAAAATGCTCCTTTGAGGTGGAGGATGTGTGTGTTGAATCATTCGGTTCCCTACAAGATGGTTGAACTGGATGGTGCTGATCCACGCGTCATGTTCGGGAACGGGCGCCGTCAGTTGAGACTGGTCATCTCTTATCTGCCAGGGCTTATTTTTAGTCATATATTTTCAATTGCTTTTGATTATTTTTTTGTACATTGTTCCCACATATAGAAACAACAAGAATAATTAATCGAACCCAGGATTTTGTAATATCTATATTTAAAAAAGTGTCCTTGGAGTTTCTTGCCCGTTCTTCTCCATAGAGTTCTACGTTTTGGAATGGGCAACTAGCTTCAACTTTCTGACTAACTAACCGATTCTTTGACAATTCAAAAGTGCCTGTAAATGGTTTAATTGAAATAAATGGTTTGAGTTTAGTGGGATAATGATGGGACATACTCTTTCGTGTGACAAAAAATAATAATTTGATGTGTGACGACAATAATGAATGAGCTTGAAAACTTTTTATATCATAGTGTTTAGAGCTTCAATGTAATAAATACCAACAAAATTCTCAATTTTATTAATATTTATGGTTTTTCAGAATCTAATTTTATTATTTGTTTTATTAAAACAGGTCCTAAAAATATCTGATCTTTTCAATAATATAAAATACACGTGATGCTAGGAGGGGTAGCCTTAAACCTCACGACGTATCACCAAGGGGTTAATAGCAGCAATAATTTGTCCTGTAGTTAGCAATAAAATCAGTTATGATTATAAACAGTAGTATTCTACATTTATAAATACAATAAACTATATCACCTACTTTTACTACGACTTATAGCTACGAATTTCGTAGCCTATCAACGTGCTACGAGAAGGTTACGAAACCGCTACGAAGACCATATATCCGTAGCGGTGCCCACAACTAAATTTATTACCCTAATTCGCTTTAATTAACTTTCCTTAACTGCCAATTTAACTTTTAAACTCTATGTTGTATAACTTAAAGCTCGGTGTATCACTCATAACTAATTTACATTGGTGGAACGTGGCCCATTTGACAGGGGCTAAGAACGGCTATTTGTCATCAAATGCTGTCTGCTCAGAATATTAAATGCTGTTAATTATTTTACTTTAATACTCAATTATGAATTGTTTAATGGAGGTAAAAGGAGTGAAGCCTTTTTACACATTTTAAGGGATTATTCATAATTAGTGGATTTATGAAAATTAGGATAGGGATGATGCAAATAAAAATGTGAAACGTTAGGCGTTTTTTATATAATCTCACAAAATACCAGAATAAATGATCAATCTCATCTGGTCATCAAATCAAAAAGCTTGACTGATGCAGAGTTAGGGGTAAAGACTCACAGGGGTCGCGGAAAAGTCCGAAAGGGATACCGTGGCCTCCAGCGATATGCAGGCAACTGAAGGAACACGGATGGGTTTTAGTCAGTAAGAGTCTGACACACTCCGCCCAGAGCAGGAGAAGTTATTTGATAATTTCCCACCCAAAAAAAAAACCAAGTGTTGACATTCCGGGAGTGCCGACAGAAGTGAAAACTTGAATAATTTTACTGTGCAGAAAATACTTTTAATGAGGTGTCGGTAACGGTGTCACGAGTTCAATTGTTTTTCCCATCTCAAAATGCCCAACGCGCTTAAATAAGTTTTCACTTAAAATAAGTGTTCCTTGTTTACTACGGAACCCTAAAAAGGGGGTAGGACCTAAAGACTCGTCTGTCCCGTCCGTCGTCGACTCACCACTACGAAATTAAAGTCAGAAAGGAGATCTTAGTTTTGGCAGGTTACTCGACTCTTTCTCAAAGTTCACTATTATTGCCAGTACACAATTAGCTTCTGGGTCAAATGTAAATACAAAAATCCCAAGTCTAAAGCGCAGGCCACACTGGGGACGAAGATAAGTTTGTTTAGACTCGCTCATTTGCTCGCGTGCTTGCATAGTTCAGTTCGCACGGCGAACTATGAAACCGAAGTATGAAAAGACGTGGTAGTTATATGAGCGAAGCTAGACGAACTTAGCTCGGTTCCCAGTATGGCCTGTGCTTAAAGTCTTGAGCTAATAAGAACCGAGCTTCATTTGTTTTACTGGCTCGTTCATCTTTTTTTTTGCAGTACTGCTTTGCAGCTTTTAGTGCATAATTTTCAAGAAAATTTTTATAGTACGACATAATTTAGATGTAGCATAAATTTGAAAATTTGCATTCATTCATTTCAATTTTACGAATGTATTCGGTTATATGACTTTACAAGTTATTACGTTTGCGTAAAGATCATTTTCACCTAAAGCAGTAATAAATACTGGTGATTTTGAAGGCGCACTCAGTTCAGTTGGTGATCGGTTTTACGAATTTTGCCGATGCTTATTGTGCATCAATCATTCTAATGACCTCCGAGAAAGTTCAGGATAACTTAAGTGGTAGATAATTTACTACAAATCCTGTCCTATTTTTATAATTTACTAGCTGCGCCCTGCGGTTTCACCCGCATAAGTCTCGATCCTGTGAGAATATCGGGATAAAAAATATCCTATGTCCTAACCCAGGTCATGGTCTACCCATGTACAAATTTCATCCAAATCCATTCTGCCGTTTTAGCGTGAAATCGTAACAAATAAACAATTACAACAATTAGGATTTGGTAAGTGACCCCAACTATGTTGAAGTCGGTTTTCAGTCTAACCGGATGCAGTTGATTACTAATATTTTAAATATGGAGCTATTGCCAATCTTCTACCACCTAGTTACTGGCTAACACGATACCCCTTGGTAAGACTGGTTGTCAGACTTTGACCGTGGAAGGTAGTACAGTCACAAGCACTAATATGTATACAATTATCAACTTTTTGGAGTAACTTTCTCCTACTGTATTGATTGTAATTGTATGATGTTAGGAACATAGTATTTAGAACCCACAGTCCTACACCTCAGGGTTTACATATGTCAAGTTGCAATCGTTACTCTACCAAAATCATTTTGAATATTGCTAAGAGTATGCAGTGACTGTACCTATCCCAGCTTTAAAGCAGGCCCTAAATGCCAACATATTTTGCAGTGAACGCCAATATCTCCCCACAACTGGCTAGCAGTTTGAAACAAAGTAACTGATACCTACAGGATAGTCATTTACCTGCCTATCCCGAAATCCTCACGGTGCTGTGAAGTTAGATTGAAAGGCTCGAGTAGTTAATAGCTGGTGCCAATCCAGAACAGTATTGTTACATCGGGGAGCCGTTAGAGTATGAATATTATAGAGCGAACAGGTTAAAGTTCTTTGCACGTAATGTTGAAAGTACATCTTCCTTTATTTGATCTTTTAAATGTTTTTAGAGAATATTGCAGTTATTGACATTAAACATACACTTAATTATGAAAATTAAACAAAACATAAATACCGTTTTGTTTAAGGATCAAGATAAAGAGAAAATATTGTCAACTCAGCCTTGACTTACGAGTTGTAGGTCGTGGATTCGTACCCAGGCAGGCGGTTTACTTTGTGTAAATAATTTCATCACCACTGCTCTTAAAACTGTGAAAGAAAACATCGTTAAGAACATGCACATGCATGCATGCATGTTTTGAACATGTTGTCCTAGAACCGAAAATTCGAAGACACGTGACATCTACCAACCCGCACTGGGCCTGCGTGATAGATTACACCACTCTCTCTCGAAAAGAGAAGGCCTGTGTTCCAGCAGTGGGAACATTATAGGCTGTTTATGCATGAAAAAATTGTTGATAAATAGAAAGCCCAGTTGGCTGAGACATTGATTTTCTTTATTTATATCCTGTCAAATATCTATAACTAATAGTAGAGGCAAACTTGTGTGAGTTGGAATCCTTAGTGATGTAATGTACTATTTGACCTCAGACCAAATAAACAACCAAGACATAGTGCTGTCAATAGTGACGTGGGACCGGTTTTGTAAACATGTGTGCACGTGAGGTGTAGTTTGATTGTTAATGGTTGTAAATGTATGCGTGCGAACGTGTATATACAGAGCGGAGGTGTAGTTTTGGTATACTTCACTGTATTGTTCGCAGCGCTTTGTCTTGGTTTTTTTACTTGGTCTGAGTGTTTGACGGTGAATTTTTTCGTGCGCTCTATGTTCCATTAATACTCTCTTATCTGCATACTACTCTATACAGTGTTCAACGTATTGTGTGGCTACACGTGGAGTGGCTATTGTTAGGCTGTAAGACAGGTGCCTACAAGTGGAATCAATAATCAGATGTAACATTATATTGTACTGAACTAGGAGAATACTAAAGATAGTATAATGAAAGTAATGGTTTCAATGTCAAATATAGGTTTGGACTTTAATAGTTATAATGAAAAAATAGGCTTTTTTCCGATTAGCATAAGTTTAATTTTTCTTTGACACCACGTCATAAAATTTGAAATTGTTAATGTTTCTTTACACGTTTTGGTTATACGAATTGTAAATCATTATCTTATCACGAAAACCTACCCTAAAGCCATAATAAATAGAGCTGATAAAAATCCCTATTGTTTACAAAAAAACTTTTTTACAAAAAATACAACCGACTTCCAAACTACAAAGTGAAAAATAACTTTAATTTCGGAAGTCGGTGTCTTTGGATCAGTATGTTAGTTTTTTGACACCGACTTCCGAAATTAAAGTTATTTTTCACTTTGTAGTTTGGAAGTCGGTTGTATTTTTTGTAAAAAAGTTTTTTTTTTTCACTTTTTAGTGGGTTGATTTGTAATTTATCTAAGTTACAATAGCCTTATGTCAACTGCTCATCAAAAATACCCAAATCGCTATAGATGTGCCTTTAATATTTGAAGAGTTCCCTCGATTTCTCCAAGATCTCATCATCAGATCATGACCAAATGACAATAAGACCAACTTGAAAGTATAAACAAAAAAAGATTTTTTCAAATCGGTCCAGCCGTCTTCGAGTAATCGGGGAACATACATAAAAAAAAAAAAAATATCCCGACGAATTGAGAACCTCCTCTTTTTTTTTTGAAGTCGGTTAAAAACAACTGCCACAAACACAAACATAACATCAACAAAAAAAAACAGTGGCACTCCGGGAGTGCCGACAGAAGTGAAAACTTGAACAAGATTGCCTTGGTGGAAGAAAAATACTTGTATAGAACATTGGTACGTAACCTTATCTAAATAAAGAGCACAATCGCGTTTACAAAGAAAAATACTTCCAAAACCTTTAAAGTAAAAATACTTGCACAGAACATTGATTCGTAATGTAATATAAATAAAGAGCACAATCGCGTTTACAAAAATGAGGTGTTGGTAACGGTGTCGCAAGTTCAATTGTAATTCCCCATTTCAAAAATGCCTAACGCGCCTAAAGAAGTTTTCACTTCAAAAACCAGAAAATACGTTAGAAAATGTCACTGGCCAGCGTGAAAAAGGCTCAACTCCAGTGGCCGTTTTGTACGTCACGTCATTTCGTTACCGCGATTCGGTACGTCAGAGCCGGCAGCCGATTGGCCGTCAGGACCGTCAGAGGCCTTTGTCATGCAAATGTGCGTCAATCGGTCGCTCACTGCTTCACAGCAAATTGGCCGTGTCGGGAAACCGCGCGTCGGTAATTGTTTGTCAATGGAATGATGCTAATTAAGTTAGGTGGACGGGATTGTTAGCCGTTTAGACGTGGGCTGCTGAAGGGTTCATGTTGGTAATTGATTTGGGGTACTTTACAAATTAGCGGAACTCATTTAAGATATGTTTACGGAAGTTTATGTTTATTTTGCAGTCAATTTAGAGTAACACCAAATAAGAAATCTTATTTTAAAATCGGAATTCCTTAAAAATGATCATATTAAAAAGATTGTTATGGCAAAATATTTATGAAGAATCAACGTTTGAGAGTAAAGATATTTTATGAGAGTGATATTTTTATCCATTAAGATCGGTAAATGTTTTATAATTATGGCTCCATCTAGTTCGTATACGACCTTTTTTTTTGAGTGGAAAATGATCAAATAACTTCTCCCACTCTGGGCGGAGCGAGAGGGCGTGTCAGACTCTTACTGACTCAAACCCATCTGTGTTCCTTCGGTTGCCCTATTACCGGGGACCACGATCTCCCTTTCAGTTTTCTTCGCAACTCCAGCGGGTATCGGCCCTAGCGGACCCCGACAATTCTGCGGACATCTCTTTGAGGCGCGCATGGAACACAACGCGCCGTCGACCCGGGCCTGGTCCTTATCGGACGGCGAGCTATCCATTGCTCACCGTCCGCAAGCCCGTGCCTACGGTGGCCGGAAATCGGCCTGCGATTCCCGACACCCAGGGCGTCTCCTCCTGTAGCGGTTAGGGGCGTGAGGGCGCGAAGTTTGCCTCTCCCTCACGCGTTCCGCCTTCTCCTTCGCGAGCACTACCACTTCGCAGAAGGAGGTGACGGCCTCCTATTTCCTCTCGCTCCGTACCATGGCCTGAACCAGGGCCGGACGCGAGAGATCACCGCCGCCGATCGCCTCCACGAGGACAAGATGATGCTCCGCCCAAGCCGGGCAGACCTCCACCGTATGCTCCACCGTGTTCTCCGGGCGATCCACACAATGGTGACACCCGAGCGTTTCCTCCCGCCTTATCCTGAACAGGAACCTCCCGGAACAGCCGTGTCCGGTGAGGACCTGCGTTAGACGGAAGGTAAGGACACCGTGGCGCCTCTCTAGCCACTCCTCAAAGAGAGGTCTTATCGCCGCAATTGTGGCGTTCCCAGCGCTGGGTTGTGACAATCGCACTCTCCATGACGCCATGAGATCCCACCGGAGTACCTATACAACCTGCTTTCCCAATTAGGTGAGTCTAATGACACTTTTGCTTTAATTAATTTTCAACAGGACTGTGTAATTTGCTCCAATTGAGGGCCCAGTTTGGACGTTGATTTATATGAGATCTAAATGAAAAGGGTAATTTGTGGAACTTATTAATCTCTTGTTTTGAATCTAAAATATTCTTATGGCTATAAAAATGTTGACGAAAGAAAAGATATCTGGATTGTGTGAAAAATTATACAGGGTGGCAGGGACATCGACGCGAAAACTTTTACCATGGATTCAGTACATGATTCTGAATCGCCCTGCGTTGATTTAATAACGGACGGTAAATTCAAAAAAAAAAGCAGTGGCACTCTGGAGTGCCGACAGAAGTAAAAACTTGAACAATTTTATTGTGCAGGAAATCTTGTATAGAACATTGGTCCGTAACCTTATCTAAATAAAGAGCACAATCGCGTTTACAAAAAAAAAACAAAACCTTAAAACTAAAAATACTTGCATAGAACATTGATCCGTAACGTAATATAAATGAAGAGCACAAAAAAAAATCTGCTGTTCCCTACATTTATGTTCGCATAAATCGTCAAAATGTAGGGAAAAGCAGTTTTTTTTTTACGATTTCAGGTTCGGTCCCATAATAAAAGTTGTTCATAATCTATAATATAAAAATGAATCGCAAAATGTGTTGGTAAGCGCATAACTCAACAACGCCTGGACCAATTTGGCCAAATCTTTTTTTTAAATGTTCGTTGAAGTTTAAGGATGGTTTTTACGGCGAGAAAAATTAGAATTATTGCTGGAAAAACCCTAAAAATAGCCCTTTTCTTTTTCCCATACAAATGATTTCTAACTAAAACGTAGTCAATTTGAGTTTTATTGCTATGGTATAAAGTTCATATTAAATTACAAGCACTCACTGTTGTCTAAGCAATGTAGGTGTGTTCCTAACGTCAAAGATCATATCTATCAAAACAATGTGCGTGTGTGCGTTGGAGCACAGAATACATAGTTGGAGGAGTTTAATGTCGCGTTCCGAAACTCGCGTTTCTTTTGTATTAGTTTTGGCACGCGAGATAAAATGCATCAGTTTCCACGTCATTACATCAGTCAAACAAAAATCGCGTTACCAACAGTGTTTTATTATTTTTAATATACAAATTTTAAATAAATAAAACAATTCGTACGGCTTAAAAGGATTTGACTTCAAGTCATATCAAATTTAAAAAAAAAAAAAAAGTTGTCTGTTACCTAATCTACTGAGTTTGCTTTTGACAACTGATACACGAAACAAATTCGTATATCGTGTTTTGTGCAGAGTGTTTAGTTAGTTAGTGTTTGTTTAGTTCGTGATTAGTGAAAAAATAATTTATATTTGATATGCCTCCTATAAGACGAAGCAATTTAGGTAGAAGAACCAGAAATGCTACAAACCAAGCTAATTACCGATCTAATCGTACTGCACAAGAACGTGACGACGGAAATGAACGTGAAAGAATTCGGATATCACAAACGCGTGAAGCGCGAGCGCGACATTCAACTAATAATCGCGCAAGTTTGAATCGAGCTGCTTTCAGTTACGATGTGTCAATTGACTACAGTAACTACCAATGTGTTGTTATTGGTTCTATGAACTCGGTTTGCTCACACTGTAAGGCATTAAAATTTCCAGCAACATACATCGGAAGCCCTCGGCATATGCACGAATATGCTCAAGATGCCATGTCGTATGTTCGTCATTATGGTACAGCAGATTTGTTCATCACATTTACATGCAATCCGCAATGGATAGAAATCAAGCAGGAGTTATTCTCTGGGCAATCACCCATTGATCGTCATGATATTACAGCCAGAGTCTTTAGACAAAAGTTGAAATCTTTAATGGATTTCATCGTAAAACATAATGTGTTTGGTGAGACACGCTGCTGGATGTATTCTGTGGAGTGGCAGAAACGAGGATTGCCACATGCACACATTTTGATTTGGTTGGTTGAAAAGATAAGGCCAAATGAAGTTGATGCAGTGATATCAGCTGAAATCCCTAATGTACAAGTAGATCCTGGATTGCATGAGGTAGTTATCAAAAACATGATACATGGTCCCTGTGGAACTCTTAATCAAAATTCACCGTGTATGATGGATGGTAAATGTTCAAAACGATATCCACGGACATTAATATCGGAAACAATTACTGGTAATGACGGTTATCCATTGTATCGTCGCAGATCGACAGCAGACAATGGAAAATCAACAATTGTCAAATTAAATCAACAAGATATTGAAATAGATAATCGTTGGATTGTTCCATATTCACCCATTTTATCAAAGACATTCAAAGCACACATCAACGTTGAATCTTGCCATTCAGTGAAATCTATAAAATACATTTGCAAATATGTAACCAAAGGGAGTGATATGGCTGTGATTGGAATTGGTGCAGAGAATTCCAATGATGAAGTTACCCAATACCAAATGGGCCGCTATGTCAGTAGTAATGAAGCAGTTTGGCGAATATTTTCTTTTCCTATTCATGAGAGACACCCTTCTGTTGTTCACTTAGCTGTGCATTTAGAAAATGGACAAAGAGTGTATTTTACAGCACAGAACGCAGTACAAAGAGCTGCTCAGCCACCATCTACTACATTAACCAGTTTTTTTGAGACATGCCAAAACGATGATTTCGCACAAACATTGCTATATTCTGAAATGCCAAAATATTATACCTGGAATCAATCCTCAAGGAGATTTATACGACGGAAACAAGGAAAACCAGTTCCAGGATATACAGATGTATATTCCACCGATGGGATTGGCCGGATTTATTCAGTACATCCAAGCAATGATGAATGTTTTTATTTACGACTGCTATTAGTCAATGTACGTGGCCCAACATCATTCCAACAGTTACGAACTGTTGATGGTGAATTGTGTGGATCCTACAGAGAAGCCTGTCAACGTTTGCAATTGCTTGAAAATGACGCTCATTGGGATCAAACTCTCAATGATGCTGTAATATCATCACACGCTCATCAAATACGAACATTGTTTTCTATAATCATATCTACATGCTTCCCATCAAACCCAATTGATTTGTGGATCAAGTACAAAGATTATATGTGTGATGATATTTTGTATTAAATACGGAATAGAATGGGAAATCCAAATATACAAATCAGTGAAGAAATTTACAATGAAGCATTGATTTCAATTGAGGACATGTGCTTGATAATGTCAAACAAACTATTAATTCAATTAGGCCTGACCGCGCCCAATCGTCCAATGCATGACGCTTTTAACCAAGAGTTGCATCGAGAAAGACTGTATGATCTCAACGCTTTGAAAGAATTAATTCAAACAAATCTTCCACTGTTAAATGAACAACAGAAGTATGTATTTGAAACTCTTATGAAAGTAACAAATGATGAAACTGGAGGGATTTACTTCTTAGATGCACCTGGTGGTACAGGAAAAACTTTTTTGATTTCATTAATATTAGCAACAATTCGCTCACAAAATAAAATTGCACTTGCACTCGCTTCGTCGGGAATCGCAGCAACTTTGCTTGAAGGTGGTCGAACAGCCCATTCAGCACTAAAATTGCCATTAAATATGCAAAGCAATGAAACTCCAACCTGCAACGTTTCGAAGAACTCTGCAATGGCAAAGGTTTTGCAGCAATGTAAATTGATTGTTTGGGATGAATGCACGATGGCACATAAAAAATCTTTGGAGGCTTTAGACAGAACCTTAAAAGATCTACGGAGCAATAATAACCGATTTGGTGGTGCAATGATTTTATTAGAAGGAGATTTTCGTCAAACATTGCCAGTGATTCCACGATCAACGCCAGCTGATGAACTCAATGCATGTCTAAAGTCCTCCAATTTGTGGAAACATGTCAAAGTACTTCATTTAAGCAAGAATATGCGTGTCGAGTTGCAAAATGACCAATCTGGAAACATATTCTCTAAACAACTCATTGACATTGGTAATGGCAAATTTCCTATAGACATGTTGACTGGCTGTATTAACTTTCCTCAAAGTTTTTGTCAGTTAACTCGATCAAAAGATGAACTTATTCAGAAGGTGTTTCCAGATGTTTCTCAAAATTACAGAAACCATGATTGGTTGAGCGAACGAGCTATACTGGCTGCAAAAAACATAGATGTAAATGAATTAAATTTCAAAATTCAAGAACAAATTACAGGCGAATTGAGGATATATAAATCAGTTGATTCGGCTACTAATCAAGATGATGTAGTCAACTATCCACCGGAATTTTTAAACTCGCTGGATTTGCCAGGTTTGCCACCTCACAATCTTCAATTAAAGGTTGGATCGGTGGTTATAATGTTGCGAAATATCAACCAACCGCGTCTTTGCAACGGTACACGGTTAGCGATAAAAAAATTACTAAACAATGTGATAGAAGCAACTATACTCAAAGGAAAGTATAAAGGAGAAGATGTTCTCATACCGCGCATCCCAATGATTCCGACTGATGTGCCATTTGAGTTTAAACGACTACAGTTTCCAGTGCGGCTTGCTTTTGCTATGACTATAAACAAGTCCCAGGGGCAATCATTAAGTGTTTGTGGTATTAATCTAGAAAACCCATGTTTCTCACATGGTCAATTGTATGTTGCCTGTTCCCGTGTTGGAAAACCATCAGATTTGTTTATCTATGCGCCAGGTAATCAAACAAAAAACATCGTATACCACAAAGCACTACAATGATAATAATAATAATTATGATTCACATGATTAACAATAAAGCGATTACTTACTTTTAAATCCTTATATATGTTTTATTTAATTTTTTTTTTTCACAACGCCCTATCACCAGGGTGACGGTTCTGTTCAGGAGAATTTTTTAAAATACGTAGGCACAAAAACTGCCACATTACAAATCTTTTTGACAGGACGAAGTCTGTCGGGTCAGCTAGTGATGAATAAAGTCACGTGCTTAAGTTTGCGTGTGTTGCTTAAGTTACTGGTTAAAAAAATCCTGTATTTGACTACAGTCAAACAGTCCAGAATTTCAAAATTAATATTAAAAATAAAGTTATTAAAAAAGTAAACACTTCATCAAACATTTTAAACACCTAATTATAAGTTTCATTAAAAGCAATTACACTCATTTTGTTTGGCCAACTAAATCAACAACGCCGCCCTTAATCTATGCGAGACTAAATGAAATTTTCATTCTGAAAATTATTACCTTGTTAAAACGGGAAGATTCATTAGGGGGTGACAGACGAGTCGTGACGAAATCGCTGAACCCGGTACACTTCGCCATGGTAATTATGCCCTGAAAACAATTGAGGAGTCAGCAGATTACAAGGTCTTACAAATTATTATGTAGAAATTGCAATATAATGCAAAAGAAGTAGGCATGTAAGGATCGTAGCAGGTGGCGTTCTGTAGTTTCTGCTTACCCCCATTGGCAGAAGGCGTGAGTATGTATTTTTGTGTGTATACAGTGCGAGTCTTTATAATGTGCACAATTGCACATATCGAAATGAAGGAATCTATGCTTAATTTTATCGACGGATAAAATATTATAAAAATCTTAATTTTTTTTTAAATATTTTATCTATTTTAAAAAGATACGTAAAGATGGCTTCTTATTGAGAAATTTTACAATTATTTAACAATTAACTTAAAAAAATTTTTTTTTTGCTTAAGACACGCCTAATTACTTTCAATCACTATGGAGTTTGTTTCATCGCGATAGATCATTTAGTTTAAAAGTTACACCGTTTTGTTTACACTGGGGTCAAAGTAGCGAACAATTTTTTTTTAATTCCCTAAGAAATATTTAGTTTCCTTTTTAATATTTTTTCCGTCGATAAAATTAAGCATAGATTCCTTCATTTCTATATGTGCACATTATAAAGCCACTGTATTGCAATATCTTCTTAATAATCCTACTTTAGATAGGTACTGTGAAACGAAAGGTTAAATTATATTCTTGATTGTTTATTAGACAAGACGGAAATAATAGTATAATTTCAGTAATAGATAACGTAATGATGAACATCCATCTATATCTTATGTTGATTTTCGCCACGTGAGAAGACTTTATAACAAAACTAGCTGACCCGACAGACTTCGTCCTGTCAAAAAGATTTGTAATGTGGCAGTTTTTGTGCCTACGTATTTTAAAAAATTCTCCTGAACAGAACCGTCACCCTGGTGATAGGGCGTTGTGAAAAAAAAAAATTAAATAAAACATATATAAGGATTTAAAAGTAAGTAATCGCTTTATTGTTAATCATGTGAATCATAATTATTATTATTATCATTGTAGTGCTTTGTGGTATACGATGTTTTTTGTTTGATTACCTGGCGCATAGATAAACAAATCTGATGGTTTTCCAACACGGGAACAGGCAACATACAATTGACCATGTGAGAAACATGGGTTTTCTAGATTAATACCACAAACACTTAATGATTGCCCCTGGGACTTGTTTATAGTCATAGCAAAAGCAAGCCGCACTGGAAACTGTAGTCGTTTAAACTCAAATGGCACATCAGTCGGAATCATTGGGATGCGCGGTATGAGAACATCTTCTCCTTTATACTTTCCTTTGAGTATAGTTGCTTCTATCACATTGTTTAGTAATTTTTTTATCGCTAACCGTGTACCGTTGCAAAGACGCGGTTGGTTGATATTTCGCAACATTATAACCACCGATCCAACCTTTAATTGAAGATTGTGAGGTGGCAAACCTGGCAAATCCAGCGAGTTTAAAAATTCCGGTGGATAGTTGACTACATCATCTTGATTAGTAGCCGAATCAACTGATTTATATATCCTCAATTCGCCTGTAATTTGTTCTTGAATTTTGAAATTTAATTCATTTACATCTATGTTTTTTGCAGCCAGTATAGCTCGTTCGCTCAACCAATCATGGTTTCTGTAATTTTGAGAAACATCTGGAAACACCTTCTGAATAAGTTCATCTTTTGATCGAGTTAACTGACAAAAACTTTGAGGAAAGTTAATACAGCCAGTCAACATGTCTATAGGAAATTTGCCATTACCAATGTCAATGAGTTGTTTAGAGAATATGTTTCCAGATTGGTCATTTTGCAACTCGACACGCATATTCTTGCTTAAATGAAGTACTTTGACATGTTTCCACAAATTGGAGGACTTTAGACATGCATTGAGTTCATCAGCTGGCGTTGATCGTGGAATCACTGGCAATGTTTGACGAAAATCTCCTTCTAATAAAATCATTGCACCACCAAATCGGTTATTATTGCTCCGTAGATCTTTTAAGGTTCTGTCTAAAGCCTCCAAAGATTTTTTATGTGCCATCGTGCATTCATCCCAAACAATCAATTTACATTGCTGCAAAACCTTTGCCATTGCAGAGTTCTTCGAAACGTTGCAGGTTGGAGTTTCATTGCTTTGCATATTTAATGGCAATTTTAGTGCTGAATGGGCTGTTCGACCACCTTCAAGCAAAGTTGCTGCGATTCCCGACGAAGCGAGTGCAAGTGCAATTTTATTTTGTGAGCGAATTGTTGCTAATATTAATGAAATCAAAAAAGTTTTTCCTGTACCACCAGGTGCATCTAAGAAGTAAATCCCTCCAGTTTCATCATTTGTTACTTTCATAAGAGTTTCAAATACATACTTCTGTTGTTCATTTAACAGTGGAAGATTTGTTTGAATTAATTCTTTCAAAGCGTTGAGATCATACAGTCTTTCTCGATGCAACTCTTGGTTAAAAGCGTCATGCATTGGACGATTGGGCGCGGTCAGGCCTAATTGAATTAATAGTTTGTTTGACATTATCAAGCACATGTCCTCAATTGAAATCAATGCTTCATTGTAAATTTCTTCACTGATTTGTATATTTGGATTTCCCATTCTATTCCGTATTTAATACAAAATATCATCACACATATAATCTTTGTACTTGATCCACAAATCAATTGGGTTTGATGGGAAGCATGTAGATATGATTATAGAAAACAATGTTCGTATTTGATGAGCGTGTGATGATATTACAGCATCATTGAGAGTTTGATCCCAATGAGCGTCATTTTCAAGCAATTGCAAACGTTGACAGGCTTCTCTGTAGGATCCACACAATTCACCATCAACAGTTCGTAACTGTTGGAATGATGTTGGGCCACGTACATTGACTAATAGCAGTCGTAAATAAAAACATTCATCATTGCTTGGATGTACTGAATAAATCCGGCCAATCCCATCGGTGGAATATACATCTGTATATCCTGGAACTGGTTTTCCTTGTTTCCGTCGTATAAATCTCCTTGAGGATTGATTCCAGGTATAATATTTTGGCATTTCAGAATATAGCAATGTTTGTGCGAAATCATCGTTTTGGCATGTCTCAAAAAAACTGGTTAATGTAGTAGATGGTGGCTGAGCAGCTCTTTGTACTGCGTTCTGTGCTGTAAAATACACTCTTTGTCCATTTTCTAAATGCACAGCTAAGTGAACAACAGAAGGGTGTCTCTCATGAATAGGAAAAGAAAATATTCGCCAAACTGCTTCATTACTACTGACATAGCGGCCCATTTGGTATTGGGTAACTTCATCATTGGAATTCTCTGCACCAATTCCAATCACAGCCATATCACTCCCTTTGGTTACATATTTGCAAATGTATTTTATAGATTTCACTGAATGGCAAGATTCAACGTTGATGTGTGCTTTGAATGTCTTTGATAAAATGGGTGAATATGGAACAATCCAACGATTATCTATTTCAATATCTTGTTGATTTAATTTGACAATTGTTGATTTTCCATTGTCTGCTGTCGATCTGCGACGATACAATGGATAACCGTCATTACCAGTAATTGTTTCCGATATTAATGTCCGTGGATATCGTTTTGAACATTTACCATCCATCATACACGGTGAATTTTGATTAAGAGTTCCACAGGGACCATGTATCATGTTTTTGATAACTACCTCATGCAATCCAGGATCTACTTGTACATTAGGGATTTCAGCTGATATCACTGCATCAACTTCATTTGGCCTTATCTTTTCAACCAACCAAATCAAAATGTGTGCATGTGGCAATCCTCGTTTCTGCCACTCCACAGAATACATCCAGCAGCGTGTCTCACCAAACACATTATGTTTTACGATGAAATCCATTAAAGATTTCAACTTTTGTCTAAAGACTCTGGCTGTAATATCATGACGATCAATGGGTGATTGCCCAGAGAATAACTCCTGCTTGATTTCTATCCATTGCGGATTGCATGTAAATGTGATGAACAAATCTGCTGTACCATAATGACGAACATACGACATGGCATCTTGAGCATATTCGTGCATATGCCGAGGGCTTCCGATGTATGTTGCTGGAAATTTTAATGCCTTACAGTGTGAGCAAACCGAGTTCATAGAACCAATAACAACACATTGGTAGTTACTGTAGTCAATTGACACATCGTAACTGAAAGCAGCTCGATTCAAACTTGCGCGATTATTAGTTGAATGTCGCGCTCGCGCTTCACGCGTTTGTGATATCCGAATTCTTTCACGTTCATTTCCGTCGTCACGTTCTTGTGCAGTACGATTAGATCGGTAATTAGCTTGGTTTGTAGCATTTCTGGTTCTTCTACCTAAATTGCTTCGTCTTATAGGAGGCATATCAAATATAAATTATTTTTTCACTAATCACGAACTAAACAAACACTAACTAACTAAACACTCTGCACAAAACACGATATACGAATTTGTTTCGTGTATCAGTTGTCAAAAGCAAACTCAGTAGATTAGGTAACAGACAACTTTTTTTTTTTTTTTAAATTTGATATGACTTGAAGTCAAATCCTTTTAAGCCGTACGAATTGTTTTATTTATTTAAAATTTGTATATTAAAAATAATAAAACACTGTTGGTAACGCGATTTTTGTTTGACTGATGTAATGACGTGGAAACTGATGCATTTTATCTCGCGTGCCAAAACTAATACAAAAGAAACGCGAGTTTCGGAACGCGACATTAAACTCCTCCAACTATGTATTCTGTGCTCCAACGCACACACGCACATTGTTTTGATAGATATGATCTTTGACGTTAGGAACACACCTACATTGCTTAGACAACAGTGAGTGCTTGTAATTTAATATGAACTTTATACCATAGCAATAAAACTCAAATTGACTACGTTTTAGTTAGAAATCATTTGTATGGGAAAAAGAAAAGGGCTATTTTTAGGGTTTTTCCAGCAATAATTCTAATTTTTCTCGCCGTAAAAACCATCCTTAAACTTCAACGAACATTTAAAAAAAAGATTTGGCCAAATTGGTCCAGGCGTTGTTGAGTTATGCGCTTACCAACACATTTTGCGATTCATTTTTATATTATAGATGGATTATATTTATATCCAACTAGCTGACCCGACAGACTTCGTCCTGTCAAAAAGATTTGTAATGTGGCAGTTTTTGTGCCTACGTATTTTAAAAAATTCTCCTGAACAGAACCGTCACCCTGGTGATAGGGCGTTGTGAAAAAAAAAATTAAATAAAACATATATAAGGATTTAAAAGTAAGTAATCGCTTTATTGTTAATCATGTGAATCATAATTATTATTATTATCATTGTAGTGCTTTGTGGTATACGATGTTTTTTGTTTGATTACCTGGCGCATAGATAAACAAATCTGATGGTTTTCCAACACGGGAACAGGCAACATACAATTGACCATGTGAGAAACATGGGTTTTCTAGATTAATACCACAAACACTTAATGATTGCCCCTGGGACTTGTTTATAGTCATAGCAAAAGCAAGCCGCACTGGAAACTGTAGTCGTTTAAACTCAAATGGCACATCAGTCGGAATCATTGGGATGCGCGGTATGAGAACATCTTCTCCTTTATACTTTCCTTTGAGTATAGTTGCTTCTATCACATTGTTTAGTAATTTTTTTATCGCTAACCGTGTACCGTTGCAAAGACGCGGTTGGTTGATATTTCGCAACATTATAACCACCGATCCAACCTTTAATTGAAGATTGTGAGGTGGCAAACCTGGCAAATCCAGCGAGTTTAAAAATTCCGGTGGATAGTTGACTACATCATCTTGATTAGTAGCCGAATCAACTGATTTATATATCCTCAATTCGCCTGTAATTTGTTCTTGAATTTTGAAATTTAATTCATTTACATCTATGTTTTTTGCAGCCAGTATAGCTCGTTCGCTCAACCAATCATGGTTTCTGTAATTTTGAGAAACATCTGGAAACACCTTCTGAATAAGTTCATCTTTTGATCGAGTTAACTGACAAAAACTTTGAGGAAAGTTAATACAGCCAGTCAACATGTCTATAGGAAATTTGCCATTACCAATGTCAATGAGTTGTTTAGAGAATATGTTTCCAGATTGGTCATTTTGCAACTCGACACGCATATTCTTGCTTAAATGAAGTACTTTGACATGTTTCCACAAATTGGAGGACTTTAGACATGCATTGAGTTCATCAGCTGGCGTTGATCGTGGAATCACTGGCAATGTTTGACGAAAATCTCCTTCTAATAAAATCATTGCACCACCAAATCGGTTATTATTGCTCCGTAGATCTTTTAAGGTTCTGTCTAAAGCCTCCAAAGATTTTTTATGTGCCATCGTGCATTCATCCCAAACAATCAATTTACATTGCTGCAAAACCTTTGCCATTGCAGAGTTCTTCGAAACGTTGCAGGTTGGAGTTTCATTGCTTTGCATATTTAATGGCAATTTTAGTGCTGAATGGGCTGTTCGACCACCTTCAAGCAAAGTTGCTGCGATTCCCGACGAAGCGAGTGCAAGTGCAATTTTATTTTGTGAGCGAATTGTTGCTAATATTAATGAAATCAAAAAAGTTTTTCCTGTACCACCAGGTGCATCTAAGAAGTAAATCCCTCCAGTTTCATCATTTGTTACTTTCATAAGAGTTTCAAATACATACTTCTGTTGTTCATTTAACAGTGGAAGATTTGTTTGAATTAATTCTTTCAAAGCGTTGAGATCATACAGTCTTTCTCGATGCAACTCTTGGTTAAAAGCGTCATGCATTGGACGATTGGGCGCGGTCAGGCCTAATTGAATTAATAGTTTGTTTGACATTATCAAGCACATGTCCTCAATTGAAATCAATGCTTCATTGTAAATTTCTTCACTGATTTGTATATTTGGATTTCCCATTCTATTCCGTATTTAATACAAAATATCATCACACATATAATCTTTGTACTTGATCCACAAATCAATTGGGTTTGATGGGAAGCATGTAGATATGATTATAGAAAACAATGTTCGTATTTGATGAGCGTGTGATGATATTACAGCATCATTGAGAGTTTGATCCCAATGAGCGTCATTTTCAAGCAATTGCAAACGTTGACAGGCTTCTCTGTAGGATCCACACAATTCACCATCAACAGTTCGTAACTGTTGGAATGATGTTGGGCCACGTACATTGACTAATAGCAGTCGTAAATAAAAACATTCATCATTGCTTGGATGTACTGAATAAATCCGGCCAATCCCATCGGTGGAATATACATCTGTATATCCTGGAACTGGTTTTCCTTGTTTCCGTCGTATAAATCTCCTTGAGGATTGATTCCAGGTATAATATTTTGGCATTTCAGAATATAGCAATGTTTGTGCGAAATCATCGTTTTGGCATGTCTCAAAAAAACTGGTTAATGTAGTAGATAGTGGCTGAGCAGCTCTTTGTACTGCGTTCTGTGCTGTAAAATACACTCTTTGTCCATTTTCTAAATGCACAGCTAAGTGAACAACAGAAGGGTGTCTCTCATGAATAGGAAAAGAAAATATTCGCCAAACTGCTTCATTACTACTGACATAGCGGCCCATTTGGTATTGGGTAACTTCATCATTGGAATTCTCTGCACCAATTCCAATCACAGCCATATCACTCCCTTTGGTTACATATTTGCAAATGTATTTTATAGATTTCACTGAATGGCAAGATTCAACGTTGATGTGTGCTTTGAATGTCTTTGATAAAATGGGTGAATATGGAACAATCCAACGATTATCTATTTCAATATCTTGTTGATTTAATTTGACAATTGTTGATTTTCCATTGTCTGCTGTCGATCTGCGACGATACAATGGATAACCGTCATTACCAGTAATTGTTTCCGATATTAATGTCCGTGGATATCGTTTTGAACATTTACCATCCATCATACACGGTGAATTTTGATTAAGAGTTCCACAGGGACCATGTATCATGTTTTTGATAACTACCTCATGCAATCCAGGATCTACTTGTACATTAGGGATTTCAGCTGATATCACTGCATCAACTTCATTTGGCCTTATCTTTTCAACCAACCAAATCAAAATGTGTGCATGTGGCAATCCTCGTTTCTGCCACTCCACAGAATACATCCAGCAGCGTGTCTCACCAAACACATTATGTTTTACGATGAAATCCATTAAAAATTTCAACTTTTGTCTAAAGACTCTGGCTGTAATATCATGACGATCAATGGGTGATTGCCCAGAGAATAACTCCTGCTTGATTTCTATCCATTGCGGATTGCATGTAAATGTGATGAACAAATCTGCTGTACCATAATGACGAACATACGACATGGCATCTTGAGCATATTCGTGCATATGCCGAGGGCTTCCGATGTATGTTGCTGGAAATTTTAATGCCTTACAGTGTGAGCAAACCGAGTTCATAGAACCAATAACAACACATTGGTAGTTACTGTAGTCAATTGACACATCGTAACTGAAAGCAGCTCGATTCAAACTTGCGCGATTATTAGTTGAATGTCGCGCTCGCGCTTCACGCGTTTGTGATATCCGAATTCTTTCACGTTCATTTCCGTCGTCACGTTCTTGTGCAGTACGATTAGATCGGTAATTAGCTTGGTTTGTAGCATTTCTGGTTCTTCTACCTAAATTGCTTCGTCTTATAGGAGGCATATCAAATATAAATTATTTTTTCACTAATCACGAACTAAACAAACACTAACTAACTAAACACTCTGCACAAAACACGATATACGAATTTGTTTCGTGTATCAGTTGTCAAAAGCAAACTCAGTAGATTAGGTAACAGACAACTTTTTTTTTTTTTTTAAATTTGATATGACTTGAAGTCAAATCCTTTTAAGCCGTACGAATTGTTTTATTTATTTAAAATTTGTATATTAAAAATAATAAAACACTGTTGGTAACGCGATTTTTGTTTGACTGATGTAATGACGTGGAAACTGATGCATTTTATCTCGCGTGCCAAAACTAATACAAAAGAAACGCGAGTTTCGGAACGCGACATTAAACTCCTCCAACTATGTATTCTGTGCTCCAACGCACACACGCACATTGTTTTGATAGATATGATCTTTGACGTTAGGAACACACCTACATTGCTTAGACAACAGTGAGTGCTTGTAATTTAATATGAACTTTATACCATAGCAATAAAACTCAAATTGACTACGTTTTAGTTAGAAATCATTTGTATGGGAAAAAGAAAAGGGCTATTTTTAGGGTTTTTCCAGCAATAATTCTAATTTTTCTCGCCGTAAAAACCATCCTTAAACTTCAACGAACATTTAAAAAAAAGATTTGGCCAAATTGGTCCAGGCGTTGTTGAGTTATGCGCTTACCAACACATTTTGCGATTCATTTTTATATTATAGATAGATGGTGCCGTTTCCCTTGTTCACAAAGTGCATCTTTTTCTTTCTATTTCATTAAGAAAAGGACAGAAGATACATTTTAGTTTAGTCCTGTTAAATTAATCAGCGTTTGACGTAAATTGACGTAATTTTTGTAAACAAGTCTTTAATCACGTCTAAACTTGTATGGAGTAGTGACAGGCGCTGATTAATTTGACAGGACTAAACTAAAATTTATCTTCTGTCCTTTTCTTAATGAAATAGAAAGAAAAAGATGCACTGAACTTAAATTTAGTTTAGTTTGTGAATAAGGGAATCGGCACCATTATATATTTATTTAATCTTTTCGCACTCAAAAAGGTACAAAGGCGGACTTAATGTCTAGCACATTCTCTACCAGTCAACTAAAGGTGGTGAAGAAATTAGATGGCAGGTGCTCTGTTTGAGAAGAACAAAGAAAAAAATCTATAAATGTATATAAAATTCACGTGTCACAATGTTAGTTGCCATACTCCTCCGAAACGGCTTGATCGATTTTTATGAAATTTTAAAAGTATATTTGGTAGGTCTGAGAATCGATTGTAATTTATTTTTCATACCCCTAAGTGATAAGGGTGGTCCATCCCAAATATTTACATGGCAAAACAACGTTTGCCGGGTCAGCTAGTATATTTATAAATATATCATAATGCACTTGGCATTTATCAACGGTACATGCAAAATCGTACAACCATAAATAAAATGCTGTGTCATTCCAATGTAGTAGCAAAGTCGTGCATAGTCGTGAAAGACAGGCCATGTCAGTCGATTCCGAGACACAATGAAGAATGATCCGGAGTTTTAACAATGATTTCCACAGTAAGAAACAATGTAAAAAGAAAATACTTTTCCTTTTGTTAAAAACCATTGCAGTACACTTAAAACTAATACCTAGGCACATTTCTTTCAATTATGCGGCACTTGATACAAATTACGTGGTGTTTACCACGTTCCAAACTCATTTACATAACGATTGCGAACAAAGCAGAGCTTGCTACCGGTGCACAGTGGGTCGAAACTATGATTTTAGTGACTTAGGGCTCAACTTTGCTTTTTTACTTTTTTCTTCATGTGGATGGATAGAGCTCATTAACCTCAACAATAATTGTTCTGATGTATTTTTTCCTAAACTTTATACTTTGGGTAGAAAAATGTGTTTTGTTATTTTTTTGTATGGAGCGGATCAAATAACCTTAAATTCCTGCTAAGTAGCGTGTGATCCCGCGTTGAAACTTTATTTTTCATATACCTTGTCTAGTCTATTATCATTTGATGCTATTAACGTGTGCATAAAGTTGCAACTCTGCCAAATAAATGGATCGAAAAAAATGAAAAAATATATCGAATAAAAAGCTACATTTTTTACTTTCGTAAGTTCTTTTAAGTAAAATTTGATATGGAATAGTAAGTAAAAGCACGTAATAATACACATAGTTACTTAACAACTAACAACAATACATTTAAAAGGTCCCTAATTAGCTTAAATTTACTAATATATGTAGTATTAGTAAATTTGTAAATTTAAGCTAATCACACTAATCATAATACATTTAAAAGGTCCCTAATTAGCTCAAATTTACTAATATATGTAGTATTAGTAAATTTAAAGCTAATCACACTAATCATAATACATTTAAAAGGTCCCTAATTAGCTTAAATTTACTAATATATGTAGTATTAGTAAATTTAAAGCTAATCACACTAATCATAATACATTTAAAAGGTCCCTAATTAGCTTAAATTTACTAATATATGTAGTAGTAGTAAATTTAAGCTAATTAGGGATCTATGAATTT
The DNA here is from genome assembly GCA_963680765.1 of Agrochola lychnidis. NCBI lineage: Eukaryota > Metazoa > Arthropoda > Insecta > Lepidoptera > Noctuidae > Agrochola > Agrochola lychnidis. The sequence continues at coordinate 3,852,397 of OY796856.1, read as the reverse complement.
CAATTTCTTTGTTTTAATGACTTTAACATGTTTATGAAATGTTATTTTAAGTTAGATTTAATACTGAATAGTAAGTAAAGATAGGTACATAATAATACAAATTAGTAAAGGTAAACTAACATTACTACAACTAACACAAGCAAACTAAAAACTAACTATAAACAACATCAAACATTACTATTTCCTTTCAATTATGAGTTTGACATTTATAAACTAATAAAAAAAACAAGAAACTTACAAACTACCAAAAAATCTTATTCACTATCGCTATGACTATCTTGTAAATTATCTACATCAATAAAATCTATATCGGATTCTGTGGGAAAAATCAGCAGAAGCTCTTTGACTTTTGGAGAGAGAACCATTATATTTTGTTTCACCATTCGAGGTCTTAGACTTGTGATCTTTGGATCAGAAGACAAAAGAAGATTGTGTATAATATCCTCATTTGTCGCCGTTCTACTTACCTTTCTAGAATGACTCTCTCTATATTGCCGGAAATCTTTATTACGAGCTTCCGCTGCCTCTTCCGACAGTTTACCTATAGGTATGGCACCAAAGTGCTTAATTATATCACTCCCATGTACTAACAATTTATGTATACTGGAAGGCATATAATACCAGGGATATAAGTGAACGTACAATTGTGCAGTATCTCTACAAAATTCGGAAAACTTAGAAAGATCCACGCTCTCTCCAGATGCAACCGTCTGAAGAATCACATGAAACCTTTCTATTAAATCTTTATCTATTCCTGTTATGCGAGCTGTTGTTTCTGCATCCCTAAAAAATCTTCTGGCAGTATTGCCATCATTGGTTGTGCCTACTCCTTGCTTGACTACGTCAATAAGTAAACCGCATTCTTTCTTAAACGCTTGCTGTATAGCGCTCTTTCTGAGTGACATTTTTTCTTTGTCATCGCCCCTGCAACTCCATTTTTTGAAGTCCAAACGATAAGCTGCAAACAAAAAGAAATATCACTTAAATAAAAATCTCACAAGTAACTATATAACGTGAAAAAAATTATGAACTAATAAAATTATATTTACCGATATGAAGTAAGCACTCCATGCTTCTTATCCAGGCATGTAAAGATGACATTCCATACTGGAACACTTCTTCGTTGTTCTCTTTTTGAGCAAGTGACTCTAAATTGTTCATCTCTGACGGTTTTGCTTTGCAGATATCACAGACAGCTGAAGATGTGTCTGACAAATATGACGATATTTTGCCGTCTATCATCGTCAAGTGCAATTGATGCTTAACTTCAACTTGATTGAACTTGATTGGCTGAAGTCTTTCTATTTCTTCGGTTATGCTAGCTTTTATAGTTACCACTGTTGACTGCGTTTCTTTGGTAAATTTGAACATTATCGGACGGCAATAGAAAGTTGATGAGGGTCGATCGTTTTCCCAAACAATTGTTCCATCACATTGTTGAAGCCTTATAGGAACTAGACTGGCCATGAAGATAGTTGAGTCATCAAACTCTGCTTCAGTCTTTTGTTTATAATTACTTTGACCTGAGGCTCCATCAAAACCCCATTTGCTTATTAGCAGTAACTCAGTTGGCGAATCCAAATCTAAAGTAATCACTTCTAAAAGCCTAGATACCGTCAAGTTGAGTAAAGCTTGCAGTTTAATAGCAGCTCCTTCTTCAGTTATAATTATGTCTTCTTTCCCTGGATAACATTTTGCCTTCGCTTGTTTTATTTTATAATAAGAAGGGTATAAATCAGACCTATTTTCACTTGCTGCTTCTCTTAGGCTTATATACTGCCACTTACTTAATTTAAGTGAAACTAATAAAGACAGTGCCTTATCGGGTGAATATGTACTACTTTTCGGTTTACTTGTACTTAAACACTCTTTAACTTTTTCTAGATCTTCGGGGTGATTTAGTAAATGGTTCATAATTTTTCCTACATCCTCATTTCCGGTGTTTCTTAAACTAGCAATTGTAGTAGCTTTAAGTTCATCCGGGGATAACGAAAGCGATTGGTTAATTTGATCAACGCGTCTTCGTTTTTGCCTGGAGCCCAATTCCTCGAAAGGTTTTCGAGGTGTAAATGTAGATGTCGAAGCTTCTGTAGTAGATGGTGGTAGATTTTCGACATCTTCAGTATTACAAATCTCGAGCCTTTCCTGTTCAGTGTTCACAGCTTCAGGTATCATTCCTTCGGGCCAGTTTATTGCACGTTCCAACCAATCACCATTTTTTCTTACAAACTGTGCTAACGTGCGACTACTTCGTTCCCATCTTGCACTTATATTTGAACAAAAGCGCGTACAGAATTTTTGGAGCTCAACACTGTTCTCTTCGGTCACGTTTATTTTATGTTGTAGGAATTGAAAGAATTTTTGACTATCCGACAGTGACTTGACCTGCTCTCTTAAAGTCATAAATAAATCTAAATTGTTAACTAAATTATCCATTATAACGAAAAAGGGACGATCAGAATCACGAGATGTTAGTAGTAGTACGAATAAACGAACACTAGTTAGTATATAATAAATTATGGTCATTTTATACTTCCAGAATCCAGTGACAAACAATGTTTACTAATTTTTCTACTACCCTCATTAACTAATTATCCTAATTAATATTACAGTAATGACTAAAAGTGAAAAACATTGTTTTTTTATAAGGTAAAAGGTTAAGCTAATTACAGTAATTAAACACACAAATAGAAATTAATTGATTTCATATCCACATTTTTAAATAAAGGTCCCTAATTAGCTTAAATTTACTAATATATGTAGTATTAGTAAATTTAAGCTAATTAGGGACCTTTTAAATGTATTGTTGTTAGTTGCTAAGTAATTATGTGTATTATTACGTGCTTTTACTTACTATTCCATATCAAATTTAACTTAAAATAACTTACGAAAGTAAAAAATGAAGCTTTTTATTCTATGTATTTTTTCATTTTTTTCGATCCATTTATTTGGCAGAGTTGCAACTTTATGCATTTGTTTATAGCATCAAATGATAATAGACCAGACAAGGTATATGAAAAATAAAGTTTCAACGCGGGATCACACGCTACTTAGCAGGAATTTAAGTTTATTTGAGCCGCTCCATACAAAAAAATAACAAAACACATTTTTCTACCCAAAGTATAAAGTTTAGGAAAAAATACATCAGAACAATTATTATTGAGGTTAATGAGCTCTACCCATCCGCATAAAAAAAAAAGTGAAAAAGCAAAGTTGAGCCCTAAGTCACTAAAATCATAGTTTCGACCCACTGTGCGGTGCTCAAAATAAATACCGGTATTTCTTATGTTGGTAAATGAATACCGGTACTTTACCCAAACCGATTGTTTTAAAGTACTGGGATTGCCAAATCATGTAACATTTTGAAATTATAATGATAAAATACGTCACATAATACGAGTATTTTTTCCTGTACCGGTATATTGCCGGTATTATACCGTTATTTTATAACAGTACCTACTCATGAAAAGTAGCCGTATTGATATACCGTTTCTCCCTGGTATCTGGGTACCGGTATCCGGTCACTAACATGATAACCGGTTCCTGAAAACAGCGATATTCCAATCCTTGGTTGAAAGTCGAATAATTTGACCTCTAACGACATTAAAGACATTGTAGGAAAACCCGAAAATATATTATTGTGTGCCTAAAATTACCCCTAATGTTACCGAAAGCCAAGGTCATGCGAACAAAATGTAGCTGATTTAACAAATAACTATGAGCAATTAAGGTGGTTAGGGCATTATTTAAACACATTAGGTTATAATGGGGTAGTTAACTGGTAATATAAGGTTTTATCATCTTAGCCTGTTTGTTTTGAACGATTAGGGGGTACCTATTTATTAAAATTACTAAAAATTACGGCTTCTTTAGGCGCGTTGGGCATTTTTGAGATGGGACTTAACCATTGATTTCGCAACACTGTAACGCAAATTACCGACATCGTGGATTAAAAGATCGCGGTGCCGATTTTTTTTTCAAGTTTTCACTTCTGTCGGCACTCCCGGAATGCCACTGTTTTATTTTATTTTTAATTCTTGTTTGTGTTTTCTCTGTCTATATTTTATTTTATTTGTAACGTGGTCGAACCACAAACGTCATGAAAAGATGTTTTGCCAACGTCAGTTAAAGAAAACCACTGCCTGTAATTCCACAATAACGTTTCAATACCTAAAATAGACTTTCATTTTTACAGTACAAATTCCAAGTTAAACAATCGTCTTTTAGGTAGGTATCCAAACCTCCTTGGAGCATGCGGACACCATCCGGTCTAACTAACAGTATTTTTATCTCACAAAGCGACGCGCGCTTTATTTGTGGTTACCTAGTGTATAAACACACTGTGAATGTGTGCGAAAGCTCAGGAGCTGTCGGTACCGTTAGAAGTGTGCGTGTGTGTGTTATGTGCTGACGCTACTCGTCTTCACACACACATTACAGCATGTTTGTACACTTGGTTACCACAAGTAAAGCGCGCGTCACTTCATGAGATAAAAATACTATACTAGATAGGTATCTCAGAGTGTATCACATGTCATTATCTTCTAAGCGTTAACGATAGTGATTATTCATAGTTACGTGTCTATGTATAGGATAGACAAGATCATTTACCTGTATCCATGTAACATCATTATACCAATTAGTAGAGGATCTAATCAGGGTGGAAGATTACCACCCATACCTGATAATAATCCCCAATTAAGTACTTCCGATTGTAATAAGATCTAATACCCAGTTTCTATGACCAAAACGGATACGTTTGTTTACTGATTGTAGCTTTTATGGAAAACTAAATAGGTACCTAAAGTCCCCGTCACGAGAAGCTATAAATTTTGTAAACACACATTCAGGGGTTTTCAATCTTTGGGTAAAATAAAATAAAAACAGTTTTGTACTATTTTTTTACAGGGATATAATTATATTAACACACACATCTAATTACAAACAAACAATATAACCTAATCCGCGAAAACACCACAAACAAACAGACGCATTCGAAACTCGAAAGACAGCAGAGACGTCAGCGTGAACTTACTTCAAAATCGTGGCCCAAATGTTTACGTTCCATGAATCAGATGCGTTCCAGTACCACAAAACCTTAGACGACAGCGCTTTATATCGCTAAAATATAACCCGATCAAATGAAATTGCTCATTAGTTTCGTATAACACGTACGTTACTTTGACTTCATTGAATTTGGGATTATTTGTTGTTGATTAAATTGTCGCTACGTAACTTGGTAGAAGTTCTTTATTTACAAAAATTATAGCTTCTCGTGACGAGGACTTTACTTGGTTATTTTTACCTGACTACGGCGAAGCGAAAAGGAGGGTTATGATTTTCACAGATATGTAAGTATGTTCATCTGTTACATCATAACTTCTAAACTCCTCATAATAATTTGACAAATGAGGTATGGTTGGAAGCATCTTGATTGTCCGCTGGTTATAGGCGTTATATATGTGACGTCACATTAAATTGTATATGACGCCCTCTAGAAGATATAAAGGCATGAACTAAAAAAATGGTGCAGTGTTGGGTATCAAATGAAAGGGCACTTAATTAGCACATTACAAAAATATTATAGATGTCGGAGACGGGTATGTGACTCTTTCGTTATTATCAGCGATATTTTAACTACTGTGAGCATAGTGTGGGTAGTATTGGTTAATGCGCAATAGAAAAACCGTTTGCAGTTCAGATCACATTATAATTTACTATCAAATTAATCACACTAGTAATACACTCACTGGATGCGGTACACGGCGTTTATTAAAATCACAAATTAACACAATGATCACAAATTACAATTAACACAATAACTGAGCACCACGAATCAAGAACAGTTCCGCAACGTCATAACTCCGATGCGACCAGAGGCTGAATCCTTCCTCGCCGTGGCCTTAAAACATCACGACTCTGTAGAAGCGCGCTTTTTGGTGTGGGTAGATCACTTGATGTCGACAGTGGCGCGCTTGCGATTCATTTCGTGTCCGTACTAATGACCGGACCAGACATATTTTATAACCCCTAAATAATTAAAATTTTAGTAGGTTTATGACTTTATTTGTTAGGTTTATAGTCTGTACTTATAGTATGTATTCACATGACGACTTTGTTCAAATTATATTCACGACAGTTTCAATTTATTAAATAACGATAGATCAGCCAAGATACGTAATTTAGAAAACTAATTAATGACATTAATTAGATCATGAGAGTAGTGATGACCCAGAGCAGTGGTGGCCCATTGGTAACGGCCACGACTTACGAGTTGTAAATCGTACGTTCGAACCCTCACAGGCGCTTTACTTTGTGTTACTTATTTCATGACCACTGCTCTCAAAACGGTGAAGGAAAACATCGTGAGGAAACCGGCATGTCCTAGAACCGAAAATTCAAAGACATGTGACATCTACTAACCCGCACTGGGCCTGCGTGGTGGATTTCGGCCCACTCCCTCTTACTGAGAGAAGGCCTGTGTCCCAGCAGTGGGAATAGTATAGGCTGATTATGCAGATCATTAATAATTTATTGATGAATAAGCTCATTTCAATTAGCTTTTATTAAAAAAAACAGTGGCACTCCGGGAGTGCCGACAGAAGTGAAAACTTGAACAAGATCGCCGTGGTGGAAGAAAAATCCTTATAAATAACATTGGTCCGTAACCTTATTTAAATAAAAAGCACAATCGCGCTTACAAAAATGAGGTGTTGGTAATGGTGTCGCGAGTTCAATTGTTTTTCCCATCTCGAAAATGCCCAACGCGCCTAAAGAAGTTTTCACTTCAAAAATCAATGTTCCACAAATTTTAGGTTCGTGTTTGGTTTGCTTCAATTAATGTAGCTATAGTTATCGCGTTTAAGCATGGCAATAGCGGTCATTGACCCATCTACATTTTCTAGATATTTTTATCCCAAATACTGAAATAAAGTCCAGTAACGCCAAAAATATCGTGATCTTCAATATATTTCAATAACGAAAAACCATACATAGTTTATTGTTTGGGTTCCTACGGAGAGATATTATGGAGAGGGCAATGACCGCTATTGCCACGTTAAAACGCGACAACCATAGTACCTACTCTTATTCTTTCGTACAAAATTCAATACCCCACACAGACAAAACAACAAGAGTATTTCATCTCCTATAGAACGCATATCACCCATGTCTTCTAATCCAACTCATCGACAGATTTCCGTGAAAAATGTTCTCAAACGCGAACTAATGAAAATGAATAGATCAATAAAATTCCAATCAACGATATGCAATTCTGTTCGTGTATTAAATTCGAATATTGAACAAATAGTTCAGTGGTTTTTAAAATATGTGTAAAGCCATTATGATTTGCTCTTGTTGGTAATAATTATGAACTGAATTAACAAGCTTTTAATTGTTACGGAAATTAATTTTGTCTACAATCTGCGGTACTTAAATACGGAGTGATTACTGTGTATCGAAAATTGTAACGAAGTTAATAATGTCACCGAATTTAAACGATTATCTTAATGATGCTACAAACTGCAGTGGATTGAGCTTTAATTTATTACATGTAAAGTCATTAGTAGTCAACCAATCATACGATTGATGATCAATTTGTCATAAAAAATAGGGGAAAAAAACTTTATTTATTAATCTTTTGGGGCTCTTGAGAAGTTCTGCAGTGCATCGAGAATGCTCTCAAAATGGAATACTCTCCCTTCTCCCTTAAGAACAACAGTACAGAAACAGTAGACTGTACACCGTTGTTTGTAAGACATGCACACCCCTGCTCTGCAGAGTGCGAGCCAGCCCCAACGAGCGTCAGGTCGATGACAGCGGGCCGCCTGGATTCTTTTTACATGAACGCTGCTCAGCGGCGCATGTTTGAAAGATTCCAGGGAAAACCCCGATAATTTAAAGTATTTTTTGGTGTTTGTCATGTTTACTAATACATTTTAAACACTTTGTAGGTCATGGTTGCCCGAATATAGAAATTATTATTATTAATCCACTGGCAACAGTGTTTGCAATACCTAGCCAGATTTATGATCTCCACTGTTCGTAAAATCTACTAAAAGAACCTTAACTTAAGCTATACCATTCAGTAGTTTTTACTGTGCAAAATGGTCATCGCTGCTTCTTATTCGTCTTCTGGTAAAGCAAACCGCATCGTAAATAACTTCTTAAAATGATACCGTGCCCAAATCATTTGGTTACGTGCCACTAATGGCACGCGTGCCATTGTTTCGCCACCCCTAGCGTAGGCCATGTAACCTAATAGGATCCTGTATTAGCACCATTTGGAAACGAACTCTATAAAGTGATCCGACCTCATCCTGATATTAAAAATAACAAGACCAGAGCGTTCTATATATAAATAAAGCAATTTGAATCGATAGTCAGCCAGTTGGGCTCGCAAGTTAAATGAGTTGAAACTCAGCCAGCAGAAGTTGCGGTTTGCTCCGATAGCAAGTGCCTACCAATTGATCTTGCATTCGCGAATTTAATTTTTGAGTAATGTTGAGGCAGTTTTAGTAGTCAAACTTTTGCTTAATATGCAAGAGTCTGATGATTTTATTACAATTAACATCGCACGCGTTGTCAACAGTTGTTTAATTAGGGAACTGTCATAATTACCTATTGGGCTATACCAAATGAGCTGTAGTTATGGACCCGTTTTCATAATTCAACCTGTAAAAATACACTGCAGGACAAGCCTAGGGGTACTTGCCCTGCAGTCATTACTATGTGTATCGTTGTGTGGATCACTTTTTAATCTAAGAGGTCCCCCGACTGCAATGACAATTTTATTTATCTGTTTAGTCGGCGAGTAAACGAGTGACCTTTCGCTTTGTATATACAGATTAACTAATACAACTTGTTTATTACTTTTAGTTCGTTTTTTGGCAGGGCAGTTGTGTTTTTTAATTATTTATTTTAATTTTAATAACAAGTTTTATTTTTATTTCATAACATACAAACGTACTACAAAAAAAACCAATCAAGAGCGAGTCGGACTCACTCAACGAGATTTCCGTGCCTACCCATTACACCGCCATAATAAAATTGGTATCATTTTTATTGGTAAAAAAATTGGTTGTCTGTAAAGTCGGTTTACGGACGATAATTTTACGTGAAAACGTCACAAGCCGAACGCTTAGACCGATCGTGCCTCTCTATCGCTTGTTCCGCGCTCTCGCTTGCACGCTCGGCTCAAGCGGAACGTGACACTTTTTCGTGCGTGTAGCCGGCGTTCATCGATTTATAAGACGTTATCACGTCAAAAAAACAATCCACGTTTGTACACATGTCCCGCGCTGCGTCTAGCAGAGAAAGGAATCGTTGTGAAACTATGTAAATTGTTTTTGTTGAAAAGATAAAACGAAACTATGATCTAAACTTCTGTCTTCTGCTTAATTACTATTTGTTATCCCGGTTTGAAAATATGTGAACACCATGTATCTATCAAAATATAGGTAATTATCTGTCGTTGCTTCATTTTTAATTCTTTTTACCTATTATGGCATAATAATTTTATTCTAGGTGCATCGTCTTCACATATAATTATTTACAAACTATTGTAAAACATTTTAAAAGAGCAACGGTGGAGTTTCTTACCCATTCTTCTCCATACGAAAACAACCTTTTGGAAGGGACGACTAGAATCAATTCTATTATTTTGTAAATTTTGATATTAAAAACTGCCATTCAAGGGTTTATTTGAAATAAATGATTTGACTTTGACCCGGTTTCTGAAAGCTTGCTTAAATAGTCAACATAAGAGTTAAAAGTAGATTTTTAATGAAATGAAATTAAACCTTTTATTTTCAGATAAAATCCACAAACAACTTTCAATAAATACCACATAGATAACGTAACAAACATACAATACCATAAATACAACAAAATTCAAATTCAAAAGTCATTTATTCAAACTAGGCTGAGAATCAGCACTTTTCAAACGTCAAAATTGCATAAGACAGTCCCCCAAAACGCCCACCTTTCACCACTTCCTAGTGCCTTTAGCTGGGAAGAAGAAGTGGCGCAACAAACTCCCCAGCAGCACAGCTGTTTGTTCAAGTTAGAAAAAAAATATTATAAATAATTGTATTTTTTTTATTCAAAATATAAATAACTTAAGTAATAATGTAGCCCACAGCGCTGTTCACAGTAATATGCAAAATAATTTACATTATGCAACACATTCACATTACACACACGTTGTCAATTAGGTAATCGCTGTAGACTCGATTCTAACCTCCATTTACAATCGCTCCTCCCAAATTGAGTCTCCCGTTTTCTCTTATTACTTGAGCCTTTCACATTCGCATTACGAGCCAATAGCTGGTCACGAATAACCATATGACACGTAACAATATAATATAATAGCTTTGGAAATTGGCTCATTTCCCTCATTCCCTACCGCTATATTTATTTCCTAAAACACCTTTTGACATGAAAGGAAATTGAATATGGTGAATTTATGCATAATTTGCGTTTTGGTTTTAATAACTGGATGAGAATTGGAAAAATTACAATCACAGATTTCATCGATTTTTTTTTTTTTTCAAGGAGAATGTTATTGTATTCGAAAAGATTTGGGTATGAGAGATTAAGAATAGGGGAGGATCAAAGAAAATGACAGCTGATAGAACTGCGTGCAAGAAGACATACAATATTATAGGCAACAGTATGCAATAGGAATGCTGACAAAGATACACAGAAGGCAAGAAGAAAGATACAAGACACAATAGACATATAGGTGTATTTTTCCGCTTTAATGCCAATAAAAGCATTTTTCTTTTCTTTCATTTCTACTTTTTATTTTCTTTTTTTACGTAATCGAATGATTACGGCGATACATTGAGTTGAAATGTGGCATGGCATGACTTTGAGATGTCGCGACGCCCCCGCAAGGGGGCGTGGCGAGCGGGGTCAGGGCTTCGCGCTTCGCCCGCGGAGGCAATACATTGACCCATCAATATGGGCCCCCAAATTTGGTTCGCCTCGGACAGCGTAATGAAAACGACCGCATTTTGTTAAGCAAAATGCGTCGATGTAAATAGTTGCTATGAATATTTCTGTAGGCGCGCCACGATGCTAACTACTGTAGCGCTGCTTTCTTCACGACATCTCGGCGGTCTGTCCCTGCCAGGTGAGACTCCTAGTTGCCTGGAAGAGGCCCAACGAGAACGACCAGCGACGGAGATGCCGACTCGACGCTCCTCGAGGTAGATATGTAGTTTCCCCCTCGCCCCGCTTACAGATCGAGCTGTTTACGGATTGAGTGGTAGACAGTCGTGTATGTGTGAGTCGCTAGTGTTGTAGTATAACACCCCTCAGTGTCAACGCGCGTCGCGGCCCGCGTCGCGTCCGCTCGTGTTATGTATAGGCGTCTATATAGTTATGAATGTCTGTGCTTAGTTACTTGACGTGCCTATATTAACCTAGAACACGCCACGCAACAGCTTTCCACCCATTTTTTAAATAAATTACAACAAGTTAAAAGAGTATTAACAACTCTATATACTTCCAAATCGATTGAGAGCGTCCGGTCTGCACCAAGTTCAAAGGTCAACTGATAGAAATTCGACGACTGGCGAAACACGAAGTTTGCCGAAGGACATTAAGAAAATAGTTATACTGTAGCTTGGTGTTTTCAGACTCTATTTCCATGATTTTTTTAATCATTAAAACTGATGTCTTTCGAAGTATAAAACTTTGCTGCTAATTTTACTCTCATCATAACCTAATTGAATGATTAACAATAAATCTTTGAGACCAATCCATGAAATTCCGATAACCTGCGACCACCAATTTATAAACTGTCTTGATTAGAATTGGTTAGCCGTCCAATTACATGGCAAATTGACTATAGATACGGTCATTAATCTTGAAGATCTCTGGTACTGTTAAATTAACTGAAGTTATGTATTACTAGCTTTTGCCCGCGGCTTCGCCCGCATGTATGTCGAAAAATATCCCACGGGAACGTACTACCGAGATTATATATCCAATAACCGAGGAAATGTAATTGACTAATACCGCTGCGCCCGCATTGTCGTCAACCATAATAATGTAGTTACGCGTAATTTTGAAACTGCGATATCTTTTAAACTATTCATTTAAATGATATGATGTCACGGCATATTTTAATATAAATTAAATGCCCAATTTAAATAACATATTTGATTGGATAAAGATTAATATAATGCCGGTCAAAATAGTAGTAATTTTTTTATAATTATTATTAGGCACATGGGTAGGCCATTACCTGGGTTAGGACATAGGATGAGACTTTTTATGCCGATAGTACGTTCCCGTGGGATAATCACCGACCTCCACGCGGGCAAAAGCTAGTTTACTATAAAAGATGCACATCGTTGTTCAGTAGGTGGTTCTCTAATATTGTTCTTTTCTTTTTCGTTTTTATTGATAAACTAGCCAGTCGTGTCCACTTTTTTCATGGGACCAACATTGTAATCTCGACCAAACTAAACAACTTTCGTGATGAGACCAACTGACAACAACAACCAACTTTCTTCATGGGACCAACATTGTAATCATGACCAAAATAAACAACTTTCTTCATGAGACCAACATTGTAATCGTGACAAAACTAAACAAGTTTCTTCATGGGACCAACACTGTAATCGCGACAAAACTAAACGACTTTAATCGCGAATAAATTATCAACTGTCCCATACAAAACTTCAATACCTTCTCGACTCAAGTGTATGGGACGGCTGATGATTTTTTTTAGCGATTACGATGTTGGTCCCATGGAGAAACTTGTTCAATTTGATTGTCTGTAGGTACTACACCCTTAAATAAATGTCCACACCTTTCTGATACACGCTGTAGGTACAAAGTAACATTTATTTTCATCATTTTGACTTCGCGCTGTAGAAATCTTTCTACAATCTGTCATTTTTTCTTTCCTTTCTTCCGTTTTTACGGTGGCCATACTAGGCGTTTTTTAATTGCATCGAAATAAAAAAAATACGGCTGTGTAAAAGAGATAATAGGAAATACTTTTAATAAGGTGTCGGTAACGGTAACAGTGTCGCGAGTTCAATTGTTTTTTCCCATCTCAAAAATGCCCAACGCGCCTAAAGAAGTTTTCACTTCAATACATGTATTGTCTATTCCTCGTAGAGTAGATATGGAAGTGTTCAACACTACGCATGCTAGTAGTAACCTTTCACCTTCCACCTTACGTAGTAACATTTAATACCATTTCTTTTTGAATAATCCTACTATCCATTTATTTAAAAATTTTATTTACTAATTGTATTTTCTGTTTTCATAAGTTTTTCTAGTTTATTACGATGTTGTTTTGTGGTGAATGCTGTGTATACCTAATAATAGGCAAACATCATCATCATCATCATCATCAGCCTATAAATGTTCCCACTGCTGGGACACAGGCCTCCTCTCTGTGAGAGGGAGTGGGCCGTAATCCACCACGCGGGCCCAGTGCGGGCAAACATACCAGTACTTTTATCATATTATTCTTCTGTTAAAATTTTTGAAATGTTTTCTTTAGGCGTGTTTGGCATTTTTGAGATGGGACTATAAAGTTGTTTTCGCGACACTGTTACGACACCAACTTTTGACCATTAAAAAGACATCAACGCGCGATACATTATTTCCTGCACAGTAAAATTGTTCAAATTTTCACTTTTGTCGGCACTCCCGGAGTGCCACTGTTTTTATATGTACTACTGTTGGGTACACCAACAGATAAATAAATAAATAAAATAAACATTTTAAAAGAGAATCTTTTCAAAAAATCAGTTTAGCGTTACGTATACAGTGTGAGTCTTCATAATGTGCACATATCGAAATGAGGAAATCTATGCTTAATTTTAACGACAGAAAAAATATTTAAAAAATCTAAATATTGTTTTTTATACTTTTTATGAAATTAAAAAAAAATTGTAACAAAACTGTGTAACTTTTAAACTGAATCAGCTATCGCGATGAAACAAACTCCATAATGATTGAAAGTAAGTAGCCGTCCACATAAAATTAAAATTGAGAAAAAAACTACCCTCAATTGAAAATAAACATGTTTTTTTAGTAAAAATCTGTATTTTTTTCTTCAATTTTTAATTGTAAAATTTATAAATAAGATAATAATAAAAAGAGAGCAAAAAAAAATTTTTAAAAAAAAAAATTTTTTTGTAAAATTTTTTTTTTTTTTTAAACTAAAAAAAAAAATTACCATTTTTTCCGTCGATAAAATTAAGCATAGACTCCCTCATTTCGATATGTGCACATTATGAAGACTCACACTGTATGTGTGGTTCATGAACATAAAATATTTTGTTTCTCTATTTTTTCCCTGAAATTAACTGAGACAAACTTAACCTGTTACTTAATTAACCCTTTACCAATGCAACTCGTGTTTCATCAAGATTTACCTAGCAAAGTGCAATAAAGTGCAACATTCTGAAGAAAATTAAATTGCCTTGCAAGAATAAGTAGCAGGCACTTGAAATAGATACTCGCTACATTGTTTTTTTAGTAATAGTACTGGCAATTTATTTTACCGTCGATCTTTTAAACAGGAAGCACTTAAGGTACGGCAACATTGCTCGAATTAAAAATAAATGTTTTTTTTTACCGACTTCAAAAAAGATTCCGACGAATTGAGAACCGAAAGAAGTTCTTTTCTTTTTGTGTATGTTCAGCATAATAATTCTTATTATTGGGTAATTACGTTCTTAATTAAAACCTGTTGTGTCATCATAAATACACAATGTACATAAATTCACGACTTCTTCCCATGGGGGTAGGCAGAAACAATAGAAGTACACCTGCTAATTTAATTTAATTTAATATCTTTATTTCAGAGGTACAATACAGACCATATTTTCTACAAAGCTAGCGTTAGTAAGGGTTGTTAATAGTACACAAAAAATAAAAGGAGTTAGTAATTTGTTAGTAAACAAGATATGTTACACAATAAGTCTACTTCTTAAATATAGAGAGTAACCCCTAATAGAGGCAGGTGCCTAGTAGACATTAAAAGGACTGTCGATCTTGCATAACGTTCTGAGGCCAGTGTTGGTTCTACCACGGACCCTGCTCATCATCGATGCTGTTCTTTTCCTTATGATGGCAAAGAAGTCATCGATGGATCCTTACATACTCCTTTTGCTTCATTTACGTTCATACATCTGGTCATATACGCACGCTAGCGCCGGTTGCGATTAAAACCAGTAAAAATGTTCAGTATATATTTTATAACTGCACTTGAAGTCAAAGACTGTTATTGACCTGTGACCTTCCTGTAACTGACTACCAACTAAATAACTATTTTCCATTTACTAAGAAATTCATCTTATTATTTACTCACAACACCCACGCAATGTATTCTCCAAAATACACCAAGAATGTCGAAAGATCCCCAATATCGTAAGTTATTTCCTTGCCATGTCGTTGTGGGAAGCCGGCAAAGTCCCAATCGTCACCCGCTGAGCTAGCGTAGCGTAACGCAGCGTAGCGTAGCATAAGGCCTGATCCGCATTTGCGCAATTACCTTCACGGTGGCGGACGGGTGTAGGTACACGAACCAAAATAACGTGAACCTGCCCTACATATCAGCGGAGCGTTTGTTGTGCCTGCAAGTTTTAAGCGGTGAGCGGACATTTTTTTTTTAGAGATGCATTAATTTTTTGCAATAAAAAGTTCGTTTGTAGTCTTCTGTTGAGCCTGCTTCTATTCAGTTTATTTAAAACCTTAGTCTACAATGCAGTTTCTGAAGCAATAGATGACCTGTTTTTGAAGTGAAAACTTCTTTAGCATCATTGTGATTTAAAAGTCGATGAAACGAAAAAGCGACAGTAAAAAGAGACAGACACATAAATTCATAAGATTTAACGTGGGAGAAAATGAGATAGAAATTTTTGAATGTTTCACTTCTACCACGTGTGAATTGCACACATGTTTTTTTTTTTCTCTTTTTTTGTTTTTTTTGTCACCATTCATTGCTTTGGTAGCATCGTTGATTGCTTAATAGAGTAATAATAAAAAGGCGTTTGCTAAAAAAACCGGCCAAGTACGAGTCGGACTCACACACTAAGAGTTCCGTACCGTATTAAAAGCGAGCAAAAAATGCCGAATCAAACACGTTTCTTGTTTCTCCTTTAATTATTAGCATTATTTAATTTTTATTATTGGACCGGAAGCCGACTCCAACATAGTTGAAAAAATGCTAGGCAAATGGTGTTGTCATAGCGGCAATAGAAATACCTACACAATCTTTGAAATTTTCAACTATCTACTACTGTTCATGGGATACAGCCCACTGCTGACAGACAGACGGACGGACAGCGGAAGCTAAGTAATAGAGTTCCGTCTTCTACGTAAGTCAGCGCTGACAAGGAACCGGTCTAACTCCTTGTCATCAGATATGTTCAAGCGTATAAGCAATCATATAATGGTAAAATATATCAATCAATCAATCAATCAATCAATCTTTATTTGTGAACACAGGTATTACAATAAAGGTCTTATGTATACATTTTAGTCGAGCTCTATGTCCTACCAATGAAATTGGTGTACAAATATATTAGGTTTTAGCAATAATTCTGAATTTATACAATATGTTAAGAACTTTGGTAGACCTGGACGATATGTTTATCTATTTTCACCCAAGCAGCTCGGTCGACCAGCTGCGTTGATTTATTTCATTTGAAGAGTTTTCAGACATTTAAAAATTTCCGGCAACTACTTTAGGTTTTAAAAATACAAAACACATACGTGCGGAGACTTACAAACCTATCAGAATCCAATCAATTTGTGCTGAACAAAACCGCTCGTAAAATTTTCTAACATCTGCTCCTCCCGCTTTTTACTTGGTCCACACACCAAAAAAGCAGTGTGTGCCGGTAGCGTAGGTGACCCATCTATATCGATAAAGCTATACGGAGCCATGACATTGTTTAGTGTGCGCGCCGCTTTAAAAGCAATGCCCTACGCGCCTCGCTAAACGGTTTAACTATTCAATTACTAGAGTTTTGTAGGCTTGAAGGCTTTCGAGTGAACTGGGAAGGCTGTATTAGTTTATGATATACCTGTTTATGATATTTTTCGTGATGTTTACGGCAGCAAAATCTCGGTTTTTGTTGGTATACTTCTATTTTTTTCATATGCAGTAAGTACGTACGTGGGTAAGTACGTATACAGGGTGGTAGGGACATTGACGCGAAAACTGCTCTTTCATAGAAAAGTGCAATACCTACGCGGTCAAAATGTATGGAACAGCAGATTTTTTTTTTGTAACCGAGAAAAAGTTTCAACGCAGGAGGGTTCAGAATCATGTACTGAATCCATGGTAACAGTTTTCGCGTCAATGTCCCTGCCACCCTGTATGTATCTCCCGATAAATTTCATAAATACCCACCCAGTAATGACCAACTAGCTTCACCCTTCTGACTGACTGACCCCTTGACAATGCAAAAGTGGCTGACAGGCGGTTTTCACACGATGCCGCTCACCACCGTGCAGAGAGGCGATGAGCGCGCCTGTCCGCGCGGATGAGCTTCTAGCAGTACCTACAACGCGCGGATAGGCGACAAGCGCGCCTAAAAAAGTGCAACACACCCTTTTCCCACAGTGGCCTGCGCTGTAGTGCGGTTTGCGGTATCTCGTGTGCCAAGCACCGCCACGCCGTAATACCGGACGGAATCGCCGCGAGCGCTGCTCGTCCGTACGTTAAGACGGTGTACGTGTGTGAAATAATTGCTTTGACTTTGAGCACATTACAGACAGCATTTCTTTACTATCTTCAATGTATTGACACCCACCAAACATTAAATTCAAGCTAAGTTATCTTTGCTAATGTACACGTTTCGGTGGCAATAAAACAACTTTTCTTTCTTTCATTTTGTTTCATTGTAATATTTTCTGTTGACAGAAAAGCTCGTTATATCCTCAGTCTTCCCCGAATACGGTGAAAAAGGAATGCGGTTCACGGATTTATTTTACGAAAAATGAAAACTGTAAACAGCAAGCTTTAACCGTGTAAATTTTAAATATTGACGCAATAAATACTTTGAAATAAACTTTATACAAATATATAATATTGTAACTAGATTTTTTAACTACCTATAATCAAATCCTATGCCACTGATTTGACTGGTTGACGTCATCACGACAAATTCAAATTCTTTATTGTGAACTAAGTGATGATGACATTTTTAACAATAGGTAGGTTCTTAGAACTTAGTTGCCTGTTAAGGCATTGCAATTAAATAGTTGTAAAAACTTAATCTTATATATAAAATTCTCGTGTCACAATGTTAGTTACCTTACTCCTCCGAAACGGCTTTACTGATTTTTACCAAATTTTATATGCATATTCAGTAGGTCTGAGAATCGGCTACTATCTATTTTTCATACCCCTAAGTGATAAGGGTTGCCCACCCCAAACAAATAATTGGCAAAACAACGTTTGCCGGGGTCAGCTAGTAAAAAAATAAAATAAAACATAAACGTATTCAATATTCCAGTTATACATTTTACATTACAACGCCGGCTGTCACTGAATACCAGCGCTAGCGCTCTGTCTCGCATAGGATCACAGCATTATGTTGAGCGATGGCCGTTTTACATGGATGTGACGCATATTTTTCCCCAAATCGTTAATTTCGTGTTTTTTTTCTTTGCGTTATATTTACCGCAAATAAACGTATTTTCTTTCTTTTTTACTGACGTCCTACCGGTAGAAACTAGACAACTTAATAAAGGAATACACAGCGACGTTCAGAAGTAAGAGAAGAAAATCTTTAAAGTAGTCCCGCAAAGCGCTGGTAACCGTTTCCGTTCCCAATAAAAAACGTCAAGACTCCCGGCTGAGGAGGGAAGTAAAAGGCTCGGTCTTTTTAGAAAATGTACGGAGGAAAATGTACTTAAAGATAAATAAAAAGCAATGGGGTTGGTTTTTTAGATAGAGATGTTGGTTGGATGCTTGGATACTATATAGGTTATGATATTTTCTGCTCCGTTGGTCTCGTGGTCGCAAGCTGAAGTGCTGGGTTTCTGGGTTCGATTTCCAGGTCGCGTTGTGTTATTGAGTTTTTCCATTAGGATTTTTTTAGTTTAGTAGTCCCGAAGATTGAAAGTTGGTGGTGTAATACTCGCCCCGTGCCTCGGAAAGCACGTTAAGCCGTTGGTCCTGCGCCTGATCTCTCTCCGGGCGTGTCGGACTGCCGTCCCATCGGACTATGGGAGTGAGGGAAGAGAGAGTGCACCTGTGTCTGCGCACACTTGTGCACTATAATATCTCCCGCGCCGAAGACTGGTCTCCACTGAGATTGATCGCCATGGCCGAAACTCGGTCTGGAGTACTTTTATTAGGTATTCATGTGTGAAGTGTGAACTTTTTTGGACTGAAGCTCCTTATCGAACACGATACTCTGCGCACAACTAAGAACTAATACGAACAAATTAAAATATTTTAACCGTCAAGACACTTATGTTACGTAACAAAAGTGCTGTGACGGTCAAAATATTTAATTTTTTTTGGAAGGAAGTTCTTTATCGCACGTTAAATACTCTGCACGCTTGACAACCAAAATGGCCAAAATGTTTCACTTTGAAAAAGTGAAACATTTTGGCCGTCACAACACTTTTGTTACGTAACAAAAGTATCATCACAGTCAAACAGTTCCAGCCCGTCCCATCCTTGATGTCCTCCCTCCGGTTGACGCCCTAAGCCGAGGTTCGTACCCCACAGGGGGTCCCTTAGCGAGCGTTCACCTAGTTTTAATTAGCATAGTTGAATAACCCCTGGCTAGAGGTTTTAAGTGTAGCAGCTTAAGGCACCCACAGGAAAGACCGATTAAGTACTCATGATCTCAGAGGTCAACTACGAGATGCCCTTCACAAAAAAAAAAGTGTGGCGCTCGGGGACTGCCGCGGTAAAGCTATTGCATAGCATTTGTAACCTCCATACTTCCTATTTATCAACGCTACACTTGGGATGATGACGTGACAACATCACGTTGTCATGGGAACCGTCATTACATGGTAGAGGCGGAGTGGGGGGTGTTAGGTTTTATTTTCGTTACGTTACGGAATTTCTTGATTCGGTCGCCGCGCTCAATTCGGTCGCCGCGATAAAAACTATGCAATAGCTTAAAAAAATTCAAACAGTTACTTATTCATCATATCATAGCTCTCATTCACCAAGTGTACAAAAGCGAACGGAACTTCGTCCCAACCGGGTGTCGTTGTTTTTGCTAATATCTAATTATAATATCACAACACACATACTGCAACAATCGCAAATAAATTTGGATAAGGACAAGAGATACAAGACTAGGGAATTACAAATCTTTCTGCGTCACTGACTATCTGCCTACTAACTTTGAATACCATACCGCTGCTCTTGTAAATTTTTATTTACTCATTTATTTATCAGCTGTCGCTGATAATAAATACACTTTATTTACGGGGGTAAGTTTTTCAACCCTTGTAAACTTTGTTTTCTTCTTTGATTATTTATATGTCTAGATCTCAGAGTGTCGCACTTCAAAAGAACTAAAACAAACAGGCCAATTTTTATGCTGGTGTGCGTGACAGCTACGTCTTACACTCGCTCCACGTCATTGCGCTGTCATTGTGCTTTTCTAGTGTGTGTGCATTTAGCGGCCAAAAGTTGGACGCTATTTTTTTCGAGCTAACATTTTTTAATCTAACAGCTTTGTCTATCTAGACATATTTATCTTTGGTTTTCTTATAATTTAAATAAAATCAATATTCTAATCAATATTTTTCATCAGTGTGGAATAGTGGAAAAGTACATTCCACAAAAAAAAAATACAATAGAAGTGGATATATTTAGTAACCTGTTCCGCTTAGCTATCAACAACAACAAGCAGCAACAACAAGCACAACAGCAACAAGCAGCAACAAGTCTATCGTCATCCTGAGGATGCCTCGTTGAAAGGTGAAACACGTGTCGATTTATTTCAGGGGTTTTTTATGACTCTTTAGAAATAGCTAAGCGAAACAGGTTACTAAATATATCCACTTCTATTGTATTTTATAATGGATTTCCGCAAGGTCACGCCTGAATCAATTAACTATATTCCACACAATTATTCAAAAACTAATAAGACTACATTGAATTGATACGATAAATGCCAAAAATAACTAAAACCCTACCCCAACTCCTCATGAATGTGGGGACTTCAATCGAATTATTTAAACACATGAGTCGATTTGAACAACTCAATCAATCTAATAATCTAGATTGATGAACATCGATTTGCATGGTATTGAAAAAGCTTTTTAATTTTATTTCAGTCTTTGGAAATCCTTTCGTGTGGGAGTGATCTAATAAATTATACCTTTCATTTACTCTGAGGGCTTTTAGCATTTACATTTTTTTTCACCTTGGGTTTGAACTGCAAAGTGTAGTTACCTACGGCCTTTTGTACACACACGTTTTTCATACCGTGAAAAACTACGGTTTATTCGCCATCAAAATGTAGGCACGGTCGTCAGTGTTGTATGGATCAGTAAGGAAGCTTGTTGACAGGCACGTTTTTTCTACAACGCGGTTTATACGTCGTTCCGCTAAACTTTTTTGATGCCAGTCGATCCTATTTCTTATTACTAGGGTCAAAAAACTATATCGGGCCAACTGAGGTTCGAGTATGAGAAAATTCAGAAATTGCAAAAAACTTTCCATACATTTCAAAATCAAAAAATCAAAATCAAAATATTTTATTTCACATAAACCTACATGGGCACTTATGAAACGTCAGAAGCTAGGTGCACGGTTCCAATTGGTCGTTTCCTATGGAGAAGAGCCGGCAAGAAACTCCACGGTTACTCTTTTAAAAATAATTGGCTTTTACAATACTTTCATATAACAGTGTTTCTAGGTATGGGAGGACAGTGTAGGTCTTTCAATAAGTACCAAGTACTTAACAAAATAGAAAATAGTCAACAGGTCTACAATCCACTAAGCCTACAGCGTTCTCACATTCACAAAATATGTAGAAAAGAATCTATACAAAAAATAAATAGATTAATAAAAGTAAAAAACCTATTTTAATAAAACGCAATTATTTGATTGCTGTTACAACTGTAATCAATCTGAGTAATTATCATGTCCACAAGTCACAAAAAAAAAAAAAAGTTCAAATTAAATCGTAGGTATATAATGTCAAATAATAGAATAATAAATATGTCAAGGACGAATGTAAAACAAAAAAAAAAAAATAAAGATTTAAATAAACATGGTAATTTGGGAGCAGTTAATAGACTCTTACTTATTTATGCCATTAATGAGGTACCAGGGAAGCCACATGTGCAGAAGGAATTATTGCCAAACTTCCTTATCTTCAACATAGTCTTTAATTTTATAATATGCTTTCTTGATAAGGACACGTTTGATGTGGGTTTTGAACTTCCCATCGCTAAGTTCTGTCACAGACTTTGGCAACTTGTTATAAAAGCGGATACTGTTTATAAGAAATGACTTGCTTGTTTTAGTTAATCTAAATTTGGGTATCACAATTTCATGTCGACTACGTGTATTTATATTATGGAAATCGCTTCTTATTTTGAAAAGTCTTAAGTTTTTGCGAACATACATAATACTTTCTAAGATATAAAGTGAAGGCAAAGTCAGTATATCAATTTCTTTAAATTTGTCTCTAAGGGACTCGCGAGGGCCCATTTTATAGATCGCGCGGATTGCCCTCTTTTGTAAAATGAAAATTGAATCTACGTCAGCTGCCGATCCCCACAGCAAGACGCCATAAGACATAATACTGTGGAAATAAGCAAAGTATACTAACCTAGCTGTGGCTATATCAGTCAACTGCCTTATTTTTCTTACTGCATATGCAGCTGAACTTAATCTACCTGAAAGAGTTCTTATATGGGCGCCCCATTGTAATTTTGAATCTAAAGTAATTCCTAAGAATATAGTTTCCGTTATTGCATCTAGGTTTTTGCCATCAAGTTTTAGATTTAGACCTACTTGAGGTACATTTGGTAATGAGAACCTAATACATTTCGTTTTGTTCGCATTAAGTAAAAGATTATTAGCTGCGAACCATTTTGAAAGTACAGCCAGACTATCGTTAACATGTAATACATCTGTATCTTTCCTGTCTATTTTAAAAATAAGAGAAGTGTCGTCAGCAAATAGAATTATATCTGATAAGTTAGT
This sequence comes from Agrochola lychnidis, assembly GCA_963680765.1. Classification (NCBI taxonomy): domain Eukaryota; kingdom Metazoa; phylum Arthropoda; class Insecta; order Lepidoptera; family Noctuidae; genus Agrochola; species Agrochola lychnidis. Next base: position 3,829,209 of record OY796856.1, on the reverse strand, counting down.
CATCATGTAAGGAAGATCATTTATATAAACTAGAAATAAGAAAGGGCCGAGAATTGAGCCTTGAGGCACGCCCATTTTAACTAGAGACCCCGAAGACGTCGCCCCATTAACATTTACTTTTTGCTGCCTGTTTGATAGATAGGAAAGAACAAGATCAGCAGCTTGTCCACGAATTCCGTAGTGGTGTAATTTACAGATCAGTGTATTGTGGTCAACGCAGTCAAACGCTTTTGAGAGGTCACAGAAAATGCCAATTGCATCCTGGGACTTTTCCCAGGATTCCAAAATGTGACTGATGAGTTTTACTCCTGCGTCAGTCGTCGACCTACCTTTCGTGAAACCAAACTGGTGACTATGTAAAATCCCATTAGAATTAAAATGTGACAACATCTGGTCTAGCATGATTTTTTCATATATTTTACTCAATGCTGGTAGCACAGATATTGGTCTATAATTAGAGGGATCACTCTTACTACCCGATTTGAAAATTGGTACTACTTTACTATGTTTCATTAAATCAGGAAACGTACCGCTATCTAAACATTGATTAAATATGCCTGTTAGGACAGGGGCAATTGTGTCAATGATATCTTCAAGAACCTTAACGGAAATCCCCCATAAGTCTTCAGTGTTTTTTATGTTAAGACTTTTAAATGCTTTTTTAATTGTGTCAATAGAAATGGGCTTGAATTCAAAACTTGGAATGTCTCTACTGAAGTGTTTTTTTAAAAGAGATTCAGCTAGTATAGATGATGAGGGGAGAGATTTCGTAACCTCTATTGGGATGTTGGTAAAGAAGTTTTCTAGTGTCTCAGCAACTTTTAACTTATCTGAAATGGTTACATTATCAATGTTTAATGACAATTCATTCTGATCTCGCTGTTTTGTGTTTCCAGTTTCTTTGTTAATTACCTGCCACACAGCTTTTATTTTATTGTTAGAATTATTAATTTTGTTACTTATTAATTTAGATTTAGCTTGGGCGCAGACTCTTTTAAATATCTTAGAATATTTTCTTACATAATTATGAATTACTTGATCAGAAGTCAATGATTTTTCGTTATATAAATTATATAAAATATCTCTGCTTTTTCTAATGCCAGGAGTGGCCCATTCATTAAATTTTGGTTTGGTATTGATTGTTACTGTTTTTACAGGACATGCTTTATGGAATTCTTGGCATACTGTAGAAAATAATGTACCATAGTTTATGTTGGGGTCTTGTGAATCAAAACTAGCTGTTGAAAGATTGCTAAGAACATTATTTCGTAGGAAATGAGCCTGAGAGGAGATAGAACAACACGAAATTTTATCCGCAACGATCAAAATCCGTAGTGCGCGCTTAGCCTAAGTTTTTAATATCTATTTCAACTTGATACCTCCACGCGTTTCTGAGAAAAAGTGTCTTACCAGGCAACGATGTCATCCTTTAAGGGTTTTGAGGTACGGGACCCTAAAACAGATTTATTATCTATCTGTTTGTTACCTTTTCATGCCGTAACGGCTGAACAGATTTAAATGAATGGCATACGGATAATAATAATAAGTTTATTCAAAAAATAATGTAGTACAGTAAAAACATTTTTCGTAATTCTATGTAATAGTTCACAAGTGTTACATGCCTGAACTAGGACATCCTGTGTTTCAGGCGAGAAAAGGTAAAACATTATATCTAAATAATCACAGTAATCACATCATATACAAAAGGTAAATTAGTCAACTAATAGGTATGTAAAAGAGGTGTAAACAGTATAAAAATCTTACCTGCTAAAATCTTAGTATATTAATTTAAGCTAACTAATCATAATAAAAAGTGCAATTAATATTTATTTAAGTACAACTAATAACTTCTCTGTATCTTCATAGGACAAATTTTGTAATGTTTCCTTCAGAGTTTTCTTGCAATTTACAAAATTTTGGGAATAAATTTTTGCTTTTGCATTAAGTCTGTTATAGAGTAGTGGTCCCAGAAAAACAAAAAATTTGGCTGTAAAAGCATGTTTTGTGCTTTTTGTGGGACAAACTATACCTTTCCGTCTCTTTTTAATAAGTTCAGTGCTGAAGCGGAGGGCTGCGTGTTGTTTTAGTACAATGCTCATTATGAATAACTGCCTGACTGTTAGTACTTCACAATTTTTATAGAGCTGGTTAGTGGGAAAAAGGAAAGGGCGGCACGTAGACACCTTGAGAATCGCTCTTTGAGCTCTTTCGACTTGTATTAATAAAGTTTTACCTGCTCCACCCCATGAGGTAATGCAGTATGTCAAAATTGACTGACATAGAGCAAAGTAAACTTGCTTAATTATTTTTGGATCCGCAATATGTCGCAGCTGCTTAAATACAAATATGAGCTTACGAACTCTATTATTTAAGACTTCTATATGTTGTTTGAAAGTAAGGGTCTCGTCTAATATAACACCTAGGTATTTTATTTGGTTAGTCTTATTAATATTAGGACACTTTAACGGGCATTCTGCGGGGACTGTGCAACAATGAGCATATAGCGTCGAGGAGTAATCGGAAGTTGGTTTGCGCATGGAAAACTTTATATAGTTTGTTTTATCCGTATTTAGGGTTAATGTGTTATGTTGAAGCCATTTATTTACAATATTGAAGCCGTTTTGCGCAAGCTTGTGAACTTCATGTTCCGATTCAGCCGCAAAAAGAAGAGCAGTGTCATCAGCGTAAGATATTACTGTACCGTGCTGTAGTTTAAGATTACAAAGGTCGTTTATGTATATCAAAAACATAGTGGGTCCTAATACACTTCCTTGGGGAACACCAAAAGACGTGTTTTTTTGGTCTGCGCTGAGGACATTGCCAATCTTAACGCATTGAGTACGGTCTTCTAGGTAACTTTTGAAAAGTTTGAGCTGGATACCTCTTATACCTACTGTCTCAAGCTTGCGCAATAGAGTAGGGATACATACTGTGTCAAAAGCTTTGGCAAGGTCCAGGAAAATACCTACTGTATGGTTACCCTTGTCAAGTTTTTGTGCTAGAAAATCAGTTAGATGATGTACGGCATCGGCAGTTGAAATTTTAGGTCTAAAACCAAACTGTCGATCCGATAAAATTGATTTGTCCTCTAGGTATTTGAACAACCTTTTATTTATAATTTTTTCCAATATTTTGGACATACAAGGCAACAGAGAAATAGGTCTATAATTTGTTACTTGTTCTTTACTGCCTGATTTATGAACAGGGAGGATAACTGCTTTTTTGAGACACTCAGGGAAAATGCCCAAGGATAAACACATACGAAAAATGTAAGTCAGTGGAGGTACTAAAATATTTCTGAAATGTTTAATAATTTTATTTGATATTTCATCCCAACCAACTGCGCATTCATCTCTCAATGACATGATTATATTTTCTACTTCTGTCTCATCAGTATCTAGTAAGGCAAAAGATGATAGAGTGGAGTTACCCGTGGTAGAAAAGTTCCCTAAATAAGGAGATTGATCCCGGTTATTTTTTTCCGCCAGACACTTACCAACATTAACAAAGAAATTATTTGCTATGTTAGCAGACGTCAGCTGTGACGAGTGCGCTCGTAATAAACTTGAAGATGACTCATTTTGTTTTGAGGAAAAAGTTACATGTTTAATATATTTCCAGATCTTTTTACTATTTGTTCCAGCCTTATCCAGTGCAGTTTTATCGTAGTTGATTTTAACCTTTTTGAGAAGACTATTACAAAAATTACGATATCTTTTGTATGACAGTTGTAGGACTGTATTCTCTGGATGAGATTTACATTTCATGTGCAGTTTATCTCGGTGTTTCATACAGCGAATAAGACCTGGTGTGATCCAGGGTTTTATGTTGCAATTTTTGTTGCTCAACTGCGATACGACCGTATTTTTCTGAATTGCATGACGTACATTTTCTATAACATACATCATACAATACTGTGGGTCAGCAGAATTATAGACTGGATCGAAGTTGATGACGCGTAAATCTTCATCAAGTTCATTTAGATAGGCCATGACCTGGTTTAGGACATATGATAAGTACTCTGAATATCGGTAGTACGTTCCTGTGGGATATTATCCAACCATTACGCGTGCGAAGCCGCGGGCAAAAGCTAGTAAACAGATAAATGTAGAAGTTGTAAACTTTACAACCCCGATTCGACCCATTCCCTCGCTCGGAACGGTGACACTAGACACTGTTGCTTTCAATTTTTTTAATTTTTGTGTTTCAAGAAGGTTTACCAAATAAACGTTCAATTTATTTATTTTTTCTTTCTTACATATCTACGAAATACCTCATACAATACTAAACATATTTTTGCTGGCTCATCATCATCAACTATGTTGGGGTCGGCTTCCAGTCTAACCGGATGCAGCTGAATACCAGTATTTTACATGGAGCGACTGCCTATCAGACCTCCATAACCTAGTAACTGGGTAATACGATACCCCTTGGTAAGACTGATTGTCAGACTTTCAGGCTTCTGACGACCTGTAACAACTGTCAAAGATCTACAAATGACAGCCGAGACCAACGGCTTAACGTACTTTCCGAGGCACGGAGGGTTCTTGGTATGTAAAGATAGTCACCCATCCACGGACCAACCGCGGCACTGATAGATCGACCCGTGCGGCTGTCATTACTTAGCCACAAGCCCCTCTGCTGGCTTTATTGTGTAAGTAAAAAAGAAACAGCAAATTCTTCTATACCACTCTCTCCTATCCAAACTATCCGTCTGTCCCTTTTAATATACCAAATTGCTTCAAAAACGAAAACAGCGAAGCATTTCAGCAAATACGTATCTTATTTTTCATTAAAAACCCCGGCTATAAAGCGGCCTATTCATAGCAGTCGGCTGGCCGACAATAATCGCGACAATAGTATCGTATTGTGCCTGCTACGGAGTTTCTGACAATGCGACTTTCATTTTTTTTTGCAACGTGGAGTGATGCGATTGTTGTAGCATTTTTAGTGGGAGTAGTGTACTGGTGAAATGAGAATAAAATGCGCGAAAATGTGCCTTAATAGTTCTTTTGCGTAATATTTTGTTGAGTGTGTTAGAACACGTAAATGTCCCACAGCAATGGTTTTTTTTTTTTGGGTGGGAAATTATCAAACGCCTAAGATGGCCGGAAATCGGCTCGCGATTCCCGACGCCCAGGGCGTCTCCTCCTGCGGCGGTTAGGGGCGTGAGGGCGCGAATTTTGCCTCTCCCTCACGCGTTTCGCCTCCTCCTTCGCGAGCATTACTGTTTCGCAGAAGGAGGTGACGGCCTCCCATTTCCTCTCGCTCCGTACCATGGCCTGAATCAGGGTCGGACGCAAGAGATCACCGCCGCCAATCGCCTCCACGAGGACACGGCGATGCTCCGCCCAAGCCGGGCAGACCTCCACCGTATGCTCCACCGTGTCCTCCGGGCGATCCACACAGTGGTGACACCCGGGCATTTCCTCCCGCCTTATCCTGAACAGGATCCTTCCGAAACAGCCGTGTCCGGTGAGGACCTGCGTCAAGTGGAAGCCCACAGCAATGCTAGACCTCGCATTTATCATCACGCTCGCTCGTCGTACACAATATTAATATCTAAAGCTGATTTACACGATGCGATTTAATTAAGTGTAGCATACAATTCAATTGTATGGTATGCCACAAAGAAGAAACTTGCATCGCATTAATGGTGCTCTCGTGGCAGAGATAGCCTAGTGGTGTGACCGTCAGACTGCCGAGTCATAGGCCTCGAGTTCGAACCCAAGGCAAACACCTCTGATTTTTCGGATTCATGTGCGTATTGTATAATAAATTATCACTTGCTTCAAAAACGGTGAAAGAAAACATCGTGAGGAAACGGCATGCCTGAGAGATAATTCTCGACGGCATATGAAACCAAGTCAGAAGCCTATGGGCGGCTTTAAAACTTTCTAACAAGAAATCCTTGAAACTCAATCGTACCAACAATCAATCCGTATTTCCTGCTCTATTTGCCCACTAGTGATCCCACTGCGGTTATTATTTTTGCCCAACTAATCGGAATCTAACATGACCTACATCCTTCAACGGTAGATCTAAAATTAATTAACGGGATTTAAAACATAGAGTAAAAAATAGATTTTAAATTCAGTTAGACCAAGATTATGTTTAGCTTATTTACGCAATGGAAATGAACTATTTACTTACATTGATACAGGTTAGCTGAATTCAGTCAAGTCAATTAAATTCAGTGACTTAGTTGATTTCAAAATACTTACAAACCAACAAACTTTTTTCCGTACAAAAACTGTAAAATATCTGCTAAACTCAAAATAAATCTAAAAACCGGCCAAGTGCGTGTCGGACCACGCACAATGAAGGGTAGTTGGGATGAATTTATCCCAAAAACAAACTTAACTTTGTAGTTGATAAACGTGTTCTCCCATACGAAATGTATGGGAAAACATGGTTTTGCAACTGCAAAGTTAAGTTGGTCGATTATTACTTGTTAACTTGTAAAGCCTACTTAGTTGTGATAGTTTTTCTTTTAATTTCGTTATATAAACTACTACCGTGATTTTTTTCAAACATCCAAAACCAACCATTTAGCTGGAAGGGGGGACACACTTTACTTTAACAAAAATTAGCACTTTAAAGCTTAATATTTCGCAAACGGATCCCTGAATCCAAAAATAGTTTTCCCAAACTCACAATGTTTTTGAAGGACCTTTCCAATGATACCCCACATCATGGGATAAAAAAACCATCACCACTTTACGTGTATGGGAGGCACCCTAAAAATAAATGTTTTTTATAATTTTGTTTTACCACTTTGTCGGCGTAATTAATATGTCGGTCTCGGAGCTAGACCGCGGACAAACAGACAGACGGACATGACGAAACTATAAGGGTTCCTTGTTTACTACGGAACCCTAAAAATATAGGATATAACTTGTAAACATCAATCATTTGATGTATCCAAAGTTGTAGAGGATATGAGACAATCATTCTGATGGAACAGAAACCCAAGAAAAGTATGAAGAAACCATCAAATTGGAAAGAAAATCTTGTCCAACTGATTTTTCTATGCTGCGGTGAACAGCGAACGACCAATTAAGAATTGATTTGGAATGCTGACGACTTCGACTGCAGATGATTTAGTTTTTTTATAGAAAACCAATTGATTTAATGTGAATATTTCTTTGATTGATCACGAAAAATGCAAATCTTTTTGGTTAGATTACTTATTTTTATGTGGTAGGCGAAATAATGCCAAACGACACTTTTTAATTTAAATAGAACAGGCCCATCACTATGTCTCAAACGAAGAATTATGGACATGTGTATTCACCCAATTCTCACATATGGTGCTCAAACATGGTATCAGCAGGGGAATTAACCAAAAATAACAATAATAAAAAATCAATGATAACAATTTTTTTTTTTTTTTTTATCTTTATCTAAAATTTGACCATAATTACCTACATCATGAGCGCCTGCATCCGAAGAGATTTATAAACCCACCCAACCCTGCTTTTGCAAGATATTATAATTATTTTAGATAAAAAGCCCTCTAAAACGCGCGCGGGGGTGACGGTCTCCCACCGATCTATGGAATTTCTTCTTTTTATTTAACGTATCTCTAAAAATTGTGTTCGATGCCTACTACATTTAGGAGTTTATTACCTGGTGAATTGTGTTAATCTCGTAAATGCAGCGTCTAATTGTTATGATTGGTGACAGGCTAACATTAAGGGATCCCTGAAACGATCAATGTGTATCAATCACGTAAAAATTGACAGTTGCAATTGATCGTTTCGGGGATCATTAAAACCAATCACGTTGCTTCGCGATATAAACACATCATCATCTGCCTAGCCTTTTCCCAACTATGTTGGGGTCGGCTTCCAGTCTAACCGGATGCAGCTGAATACCAGTATTTTACATGGAGCGACTGCCTATCTGACCTCCACAACCTAGTGCCTAGGTAACACGATACCCCTTGGTAAGACTGGTTGTCAGACTTTTTGGGCTTCTAACTACCCGTAACGACTGTCAAAGATCTACAAATGACAGCCGGGACCAACGGCTTAACGTGCTTTCCGAGGCACGGAGGGGACTTGGTATGTAAAGATAGTCACCCATCCACGGACCAACTGCGGCAAGCCTAGCTTAACCTGATCGATCGACCCGTGCAGCTGTTATTACTTAGCCACAAGCCCCGCCGCTTCGCGATATAAACACATTATCCACAAAATAAAGCTGTGCGCACTTTGGACACGAATTTCTATCGTACGTAAACGTATGATTGACGAATTGATTAATCTAGACACGCGGCAGCGTGTCGAGCCAAGTTTCTAGGCAAGACACGGCTGCAGTGTGTTATATTACACGAACCATTTGGAGCCACTTTTGACCCCTTAATAACTCAAAATCTATGTAACATAGACTCATGAAATTTGGTTTATTTATAAAAACCCCTTAGATTAACTAGAACTCCAAATTTCATAAATAAAACTCAAACGGTTATTGAGATATTAACGTATAAAAAACTTTTTCCAAAAAAAAAACAACCGACCTCCAAAAATAAAACACTACAAAGTGAAAAATAACTTTAATTTCGGAAGTCGGTGTCTTGGGTTTTGTATTTTCGTTTTTTGCCACCGACTTCCGAAATTAAAGTTATTTTTCACTTTGTAGTGTTTTATTTTTGGAGGTCGGTTGTTTTTTTTTTGGAAAAAGTTTTTATTTTTCACTTTTTAGTTGTGGTACCTACCCCACACACATTCGAATACCACTATCTGCTACCAATGACAGAAACTTAACATATCATCTACATACTAAGTCCGAAAAAAATACGTATTTTGTAGCTAACTCAAAAACTATCCAAGCAAAGTTAATAAAATTTATATGGGACCAATTCGAGAGCACACCCTTTCAAACAAAAAAAGAATTTTCAAAATCGGTCCACAATTGACGGAAAAATCGGTGGACATACATAAAAAAAAAAAAAAAACATACGCGACGAACATATAACCTCCTCCTTTTTGGAAGTCGGTTAAAAATCGGCATTTTTATCAACGACCTGCCACTAGACATCAAAAACATTTAACCCATTTCCGGGTGACCTAGAAAGTTGAAAAGAGATTTCCCGAAAGCAGGCCCATGGTATGATACTGTGTCAAAGCTTATTTATCAAAAATTATGTCGTATTTTTTTCAAGTCGTTTTATCGGGTCGGGTAAAACAATGTTACTAACCATCGAGAGAGCTCAAAGGGCGATTCTCAAAGTGTCTACTTTCCGCCCTTTCCTTTTTCCTACTAACCTCCTATACAAATCTTGTGAAGTATTAACAGTTCGGCAGCTATTTATAATGGGTATTGTATTAAAACAACACACAGCTCTACCTTACAGCACTGCGTATACTAATAAAAGGCGTAAAGATATAGTGTGTCCACAAAATACATCAAAACATGCTTTTGTATCTAAATTTTACCTGTACCTCGGTCCTCTTCTCTATAATAGACTAAATTCGAAAGCAAACATTTATTCCCTGAACTACATAAATTGTAAGAGTATTCTCAAGGATGCTCTCCAAAGTATGTCTTACGAAGATACAGAGAATTTACTAACTGTGTTAAAGTGAATAAGTATGTACTAATTTCACTTACGTTAAGTATTTATCAAATTTAGAAACTAAGATTTAAGCTACTCAACATATAATTAGTGATCTATTGTCAACCTGCAGATAATTTATTTATTTATAAGTCTATTTTAGCTCTTCTCGCCTGAAACACAGGATTACCTAGTTCAGGCACGTAAGTCTTAGGAATATAATTTACATTTAAGCAAATCTGTAATAATTTTTATGCCTTGTAATAATTTTTTGAATAAATATTATTATTATTATTATTTTTACGTCTTTGACATTTCTCGGGACCTTAGAGTCCCGGACCTTTGGAAGGCGTACGAGGGGCCGAAGCCAACTCGCAGAGGCCCCTTAGACGTTTTTAATGAAATGAGGTACCAACCGACGATTATCCCTGTTCGTACTATGCAAGTGCAGCCAAGGACAACCCCCGGTTGGTGTAGGACTATTGTAATTAAGGAAACAAAGATATTGGACTATGGGTTTGGGTGGCTAAAGTGGACTGGTCACCTGAAACTATGGAAGGACTATGGCCCCTGCCTGATCAATGTTTTATATACACACGGATAAAATGGCAGGGGGTGACTTGCACACTCATTAATGGGCCCCCGAAAACGGTCGCTAGCACAGTGTCGTAGCAACAAGGGGGCAACATGTCTTGAGGTGCTTGAGGAGTGGAGAGGTATTCCACGGCTTTCAGAACAATCCCAGAGCCCGGAAGATGGTCAAGATCCCTACGAGCACTTACTGAAATACTTCCTTCCTCCGAGCACGTTTGCTCTTGCGAATCTCCACTCAAGCCGGCCAATAAAGGCGAGAATGAGGTGGGGGCTCTGTTCCTCGTCAGTGCTCACTCCAACCGGCCAATTAAGGCAAGCCAGAGGTGAGGAACAAGATTTCTCCGGGGAGATAGGGTTCGTGGGGTCGCTACTGCCCAACAGCTCGCCACATGCTGCCCTGCGGGTTTTTGTATCTCTCTTGGTCTGGCTCCTCATCCTAGACCTGTTCCGGTAAAATAAACTACCGGCACAGACCCAGAATTCGGAGCGCGCAAGCCCCACCACGACGTCAACGTAGAGATACGGCGGTGGGGTTATTATTATTATTATTAATAACCCTTATCAAAATTTATTTCTTCTAGCATTAGAGAAGCTAATAAATATTTATTTTGTTGATACTTAAAGAACTACATCCGCCATTCAATCCTAACCTGAATGTTGCCAGATGACAGACTATTCCAATAAAATAATTTGTAATCGATTGAAAATATCGATACTAACCCACATGGAGTAGGTGGAGTATCCACTACACGAGTATGTTTTAAATGCTATTTATTATACTCAAATACATACTGTAAAATTATGATTTTACAATAAATAAAATATTATATGGTCTGAATATACTCAACAACTTAAAAGTGTTTCGAGGCAGTATGTTATTTTATAAACTACCAGTGATCAGAGTAAGTAGATTGATTTGAGGTCAATGAACTGGCACATATATTAGTATGGATACGCCTCCGGGATTCCGGGATTTTGAAATTATTAAGATTTTTTAAGGAATTTCAAATGTTGTAATGTGTAGAATAAAGAATACATCAATATGAATAAGAAATGTTCAACCCTTTTGCTGTCTGTTTAATAGTATATAGGTGATCGGACTCCAAGAAAAGGATAGATATACTATAAAACAATATAATATATTTATCTATCGCATTCTATAAATTTCTAATGTAGTAGTTTAAAAATCCTTACTTTAACAATATTTGATTCAATCCCGTAAGTTCCAAAAATGAAATCCCGGAAAAAAGGCTTATCCATGTTATGATTTCTATGACTATTCATGATGCGAGTACGTAAAATCAATCTACCTACTCCGATCACTGATAATCACCCAATCGATTTCGTCAATCGATTACCAAAATAATTAAACCTGGTAACACTGACACCATGCATAATGTCAAACTGTCAAAAAAAATCTGTCAGATCAATGGCATTGTTGGCTGTTTGTTTTACGTTGATTTGAATTTATTTTTCCGTATTTACTTTATACTTATATTACGTTACGATTTAATGCTGTCAATTTAAATTGAAGCCAGAGGAACTATTGCTTATCTTTCCATGGCCCTGGGTAAGTTTATTATGTTCTCTAAATATTTATAAACACCGTCGTATTGTATAACCTCATTGATTTTAGCAGCCTATTAGTAGAAGGCCTATGTTCAGTCAGGGGTACGTCGCGCGTCGTCAGCTGTAAATGTCTATAGTATGATGTAATTATATAGCATAAGTAAATACACTGAATTTTTTTACCTTTTTCAGGTATGACGATGACATGTGTTATTGCAAGACTTGACATTATTGATTATATTGTCTACAACTCTATCCCAAGTATTACTTGCTCAGGAAAATCTAAGCATATTATGTTATGTATGTGGCATGTCAATTGCAAGTCACAGAAGTCATCAGGTTAGTGTTTTTAAAATGGCAGAATTACTACGAGTGATATAATTATTATACAAAAGTAAATAAACAACAATAAGAGTATTTTCTTACTTTCTAGGTTAGGTATACATTTGGATAAAGTTTGTCATGCTTACTGAGAGAGGCTGCTACCAGAGATGTTTATAGGCAAGCAAGTGATGATAAAAACAGAGCCACCCTAGAGTGTAAAAGATTTACCCATAATAGATCAAAACAATAATCTGGTTAGGGCCAGAATCAAATCGTGACATGTGAGCAACAGGACTTAGTGTACATAATTATTGATAAGTGAGCAAAATAGGACAAATTGTTTAAGAGATCATCATTGCTTATTACTGTTTTGTGGGAAAGCGTACATCTACCATCTACCGTACCTACGCTGCTTTCATACCATGACTACGTTATGAGAATGAAGCTGAAGCCGTTTTAAATTCTATGAGAAATAAAATGTTTTTAGTATTTAGGTATTGTTGTGTTATTTGTTAAAGTAAACCTTCCTATAGAAGCACTGAAAATGCTGCTGCCAATGAGATTATTCATCTTTAATTAAGAGAGTTGGCTAAAATAATGTTTATGCCATTAAATCTTTCATATTTAGCGCGCAAGATTATTAATTTACCTTTATAAAATTCAAGTCTGTAAATGCGATAATCGCCATTTTGATGACAGTCGAGGTCGAGGCTAAAAAACATAAAAATTGGGGATTGCGAACATCCAAACTCCACCATAAGGACAGCGACTATTACAACATTTAATTATTTGACGAATTCATCCATTTTTCAAGTTAAATAAGTAGTAGTAATGAAGTTTTTGATATCAAAAGTCGAAGATTCGCGCCAATCGTGCGTGTTTACATTTTAACTTTTCACAATTAACACACATACACATATCTGATACGACTTTAAATGTGACAAATGTGATTAAAAATATTATAAGTAACTAGAAAATGCCCAGATCTTTACTTATTATACGAACACATGTTCAATAACACGTAATATTCATTGCTACTACTCAATTTGTGTTAAAAATCGTCGATCATTGTTTTTTTTTATTGTAATGATGTGCAAAAACGATTATGCCAAACGTTTTTTTTTTTTTTTTTTCAATTTTGATTGTCTCGATTAATTTATAATTATGTCGAATGTCTGAAATCTATACTTGAAAATTAAAATAAAATTGTTTTAAGCATTAAATACAATAAACATTGTTTAAAATAATTATTTATACTTTTCTAGTGTTTAATCGTTTTTAGAACATTCAATATAAAACGAGTCAACACATAGAACGAGGATAGATACTTACCTCATTTATTGAATTTCGCGCCGAATTGTTTCTATTTATTTGAATTTAAATTCGGAACGTTGTTCAAAATTATTTTTAATTTTTTGGACAATTATTTACTGTGGATTTTATTTTTGATACTTTCTGATATAGAATGCCTAGTATACATTTTTTAGGTAGGCTTAAGAAAATTTTGTTTGGGAATGATGTTAAATTAATTATATAAATTAGGTAGGTATTCCGCAAACACTTTTAAATGACGTCTATATTTTTAAATTGAAACTTTTATTACATCGTCTCAAACTTTTTCGTCTGTGTGTTGCATGTCGCGTGTCGGTCGGCCGCGGAGTAGGGATAAAGTGAAAGGCGATCGTCAGAGCAGCCAAGGCCAATATGGCGGCGCCTATAGTTCGCAGCAGCTGACCGTGTGAAGTTTCACTTTTACCGTGGTTTCATAAAACCAACAATCATTTTTTTTTAGTTGTATGAGTTTGATAGTATTTGTTTTTAATAGGATAATCTAACTCGAGTAATAGAAATTGTTTATTTTTGAGGTAGTTTCAAAACGAAATTTTAAAAAAACTGCCCAAGTGTATGTCGGACTACGCACAGTGAAGGGTTCCGTAATTGGGATGAATATTTACGCATAAACATTGCATAGTATCAATTTTATCGACTGCAAAAATAAGTTTGTATTTCTCGAAAAAACTATAACAAACAAAGTTAATTCTGCGGTTGTAACCGAAAATAAACTGTATCTCAAAAATTATTGATTTCAAAAGCAAAGTCACTTAGAAACATCTTAACAATTTCATTATGAGATCCAACAATACACGCTTTATATGCATAGATTTTTTTCATCTCTCGGTTATATGTAAGTATGGAGAATGCCACCCCCACTATTATGTTTATCGTAATTTCACTACACCATTGTTTAACGGTGCAAAAAATATACCTTTTTCAAAATTTTCATCGAAAGAGTGTAAATAGTCTCCATGTTAAATGACTGTATGACATCCGGACGCACGGACAGACGAACTTGACGAAATTAAGAGGTCCGTTTTTTTACGGATTTTGATTATCAAGTTTACAATTGGCATGAAATTGATGTCTATGACAATTGATCTACAATATTATTATTATTTGGAATAGCCGCCATCTTAAAATCCAGAATGTCCATCTAATTCGATATCAGCACTATCTCCCGAAAACTATGAAAATGACAGTCATGACGACAAATTTTCAAATGGGGTTAAAAACTGCCACTTGCTCACTTCAGATGGCGCTGATCTCCAGCGTCTTATAATTTGACAGCTAACTATACATTTTTGATTCGAATGCCAAAAGTTGATGTAAATTCCTGAATTTCATGACTGAATTCAAAACACCCCGTCGAGTCAACTGATGTGTCATGTGTCAAAATCTTGGTCCCTAATGTTCGGCGGCAGTGAATTCATTTCATTCATTCTCTGATCTCGAAAAACGTTGTTACGAGTACAAACGTCAGGTTGGTATGTTCAAGGTAGTTGGTAGGTTGGTACTATGCTTGAGACGTTTTTGAATTGATAGATCGTATGACTATTGTTTTAGGGACTATTGTCGTTTAATTTTTTATATAAACTTACGAATAGTTAAGTCCATAGTGAGGTCAAAATGTAAATCCAAGGGGCGGCTGCAACGGCGGCGGTGATCTCTCGCGTCCGGCCCTGGTTCAGGCCATGGTACGGAGCGAGAGGAAATGGCAGGCCGTCACCTCCTTCTGCGAAGCGGTAATGCTCGCGAAGGAGGAGGCGGAACGCGTGAGGTAGAGGCAAAGTTCGCACCCTCACGCCCCTAACCGCTGCAGGAGGAGACGCCCGGGGCGGAAATCGCGAGCCGATTTCCGGCCACCGTAGGCGCGGGCTTGCGAACGGTGAGCAATGGGTAGCTCGCCGTCCGATAAGGACCAAGCCCGGGTCGACGGCGCGTTGTGTTCCACGCGCGCCTCAAAGAGATGTCAGCAGAAATGACGAGATCCGCTAGGGCCAATGCCTGCCGGGGGTTCGCAGAAAACCGATAGGGACATCGTGGCCCCCGGCAACAGGGCAACCGAAGGAACACGGGTGGGTTTTAGTCAGTAAGAGTCTGATACGCCCTCCCGCTCCGCCCAGAGCGGGAGAAGATACTTAAAAAAAAAAGGGGCGGCTGCAAAAATTAAATAATTAAATCATACGTGAGAAGGAACTTTGTTCCTGACGGGGTCAAAGTCAAATCATTAATTTCAAATAGGCCCATGTATGGCACTTTTGAACGTCAAAAATTACAAAATAATAAAATTGATTCTATTCGCCCCTTCCAAAAGGTAGTTTTCGTATGGAGAAGAATGGGCAAGAAACTCCACCGTTACTCTTTTAAAATGTTTTACAATTGTTTGTATATGTACCTACATTTGTTAAATAATAATTATATGTGAAGACGGTGCACCTAGAATAAAATTACTATACCACAATAGGCAAAAAGAATTAAAAATGAAACAACGACAGATAATTTAATATGTGATAGATACATGGTGCTCACATATTTACAAACATTGTAAAAGTAGACGATTTTCCTAAAATTTTACAATTAATAAGTCAGTGTGTGAGGAAGTAATCACAGAATGTAAAATCAATGTCATAAAACACAAAGTAATAAATTTTACAATTAAATTAGCAAACAGTTTGATTTTGTCTTGATTCTAAATTGTCCTATGGAGCAGGACCAGCATGTTTCCAAGCACTCTTATCTTGGATATAATCCTCTAATTTGTAATATGCTTGTTTACAAAGTGTATTTTTAATATGAGTTTTAAATTTTCTTTCATTTAATTGCAAAATGTCACAAGGTATTTTGTTGTAACATTTAACACAGTACCCCATAAAAGATGTATGTACTTAAGATAATCTAAAAAATGGTTGATCTAGTTTATCTTTATTTCTAGTATTAAAATTATGTCTATCACTTATTTTATTAAAGAGATGTGGATTTTTCCTTACATACATAATATTTTCATAAATGAATTGGCAAGGTACCGTCATAATATTAATCCTTTTAAAAAGTTTCCTGAGAGATTCGCGGCGACGTAGATTATAAATGGCTCTGATAGCTCTCTTTTGCAAAATAAAGATGGATTCAATGTCAGCAGCCCGACCCCACAGTAAAATACCATACGACATAAGGCTCCCCGACTGTACACGTTTTTTTTTAATAATAATACTTGCCGCGCCGGCTCAGCGATCTGACATCATTGCGGAAAATTGTAACAATTGTTACGAAAGAAATACCTACATTCTTACACAATATTGCTAACCATATTTACAAAAAGAATCTAATAGATCACGTTTGATTAACGAATAATAATAATTTCTTTACAAAAAGTAATGATATCCCATCAAAAACATAAATGAGAAAATGGGAGCCAAATTCCATAAATATGGTTGTCGACTTCGCCGACAAAAGAATTGAAATTTAAATGGGTGCCAAGTTCTGTAGATAATCCTGAAATTTATTTACAAAAACATGCAACTTTCTAAAATAAAATTAAAACACAAATTCTTGTTTTTTCTGCTATAACAATGTTTGCTATTTAAAAATATAACTTCTTAAATTTGAACAGTCGAATTATTTACACAAAGCACTTAGGATAAATTGAAGCTCAAGATTTGACTTGGCTAGTTTTTACCAGCAAGCTGAAATTTTAGAGAAAGAAGATATTTTGACCTTACAGTTACAATAAGAAACAGTAACTTGCGCATAACATAAAGAACAAATATATAAATACGCCTAGGTAGACAGTCAAAGCTGTAAACAGTTACAATAAGAAACAGTAACTTGCGCATAACATAAAGAACAAAAATATGAATATTTTACTTTATTTAATTGGCTCACCAACAATTAAGTACACCGATACAAAGATATGAGATACATGCAATAAACTTATAGACTATTGTACAAATTTCTTACAGGTAAGCACATCATGAATTACTTATTTGATGTTGAGTGCCTACTTAAAATTAAATAATAATAATTAAATATGCCTAGGTAGACAGTCAAAGCTGTAAACTCGATAAAAAAATAGCGTCCAACTGTTAGCCGCTTAATGCACGCACACTAAAAAAGTAAAATTACAGCACAATGACGTGGCGCGAGTGTAAGACGTAGCTGTAATGCACACCAGCATAAAAAGTTACCCTGTTTGTTTTAGTTCTTTTGCACCGCGACACTGTAGACAAATATAAAGATGATAAATTGATTAGCCAAATATAAGAAAACTTGTATGTAAAAACTAGCCAAGTCAAATCTTGAGCTTCAATTTATCCTAAGTGCTTTGTGTAAATAATTCGACTGTTCAAATTTAAGAAGTTATATTTTTAAATAGGAAACATTGTTATAGCAGAAAAAACAAGAATTTGTGTTTTAATTTTATTTTAGAAAGTTGCATGTTCTTATAAATAAATTTCAGGATTATCTACAGAACTTGGCACCCATTTAGATTTCAATTCTTTTGTCGGCGAAGTCGACAACCATATTTATGGAATTTGGCTCCCATTTTCACATTTATGTTTTTGATGGGATACGTTTTTCTCCGTCAAATAGGTAGTGTTCCGGTGATAGCGCATTGAACGCACGAAAAATCCTAACAATTTCGGATTGTTTTTGGACGTCGGAACTACTCGTACGTACACGTTCGACTAACTCGCAGTCGCAATCTGCGCGCTCCCTCAGTACTTGGAAAATCGGAATCGTTCGTGCGTGTTCGTATGTGTTCGTACAGGTAAAATTGGTCCTAAAGGGCGTCCAAAGTGCGCACGGCCTTAAGGCACGAACGGTTTTCACAAATATTTTGAAACTGCCTCCTTTTATTTTCGCAACAGGTATCCCCCACTATATCACTAAACCTTATCTACTACCCTCAATTTATCATGTACGAACAATAAATTTGTCTTTACAATACATTAATTTTTCTTATCGGCAACACCGATACTGCTGGAGGTAATTGAGATTGCATGATATATCGCCACTTGGTCTTATTCGCACCGACTTTTGGAGTCGTGTTCAGTCTACTGGAAGTCGGCTTGAGATTTTGTGGATTTAAAATATGTATTGTGGTGATATTGGTACAGAGTGGATAAGATGTGTACTTAAATAGAAATATCTAGATGTCGGAGACGGGTATGTGACTCTCGTTATTTTCAGCGATATTTTAACTAATGTGGGCGTAGTGTGGGTAGTGTTGGTTAATGCGCAATAGAAAAACAGTTTTCAGTTCAGATCACATTATAATTTACTATCAAATTAATCACACTAGCTAAATTATACACACACTGAATGTGACGGCGTTTATTAGGATCACCAATTAACACAATGGTCACAAATTACAACTAACACAATAACTGAGCACCGCGAATCGAGAACAGTTCCGCGACGTCTTCACTCCGATGCGATCAGAGGCTGAATCTTCCTCGCCGTGACTTTAAAACATCACGACTCTGTAGAAGCGAGCGCTTTAGGGTGTGGGTAGATCACGTCCTGTCGCCAACGGCGCGAATCCGACATATAGATATTTCTACCGAACCACACCAACGGAGAGCATTAAATTTTTAGTTTATATAACTAAAAATTTTACGCTCTCCGTTTTTGGTGGTAAGCTCGTCACTTGATAACGACTGAACCGATTTGGATATTTTTTATTTTTAAATTTTCATAATTGTTTTAATAAGGTAGGTATATATGCAAAGAAAAAGATTAGATTCCCGGAAAATTTTCAAATTCGGGAATAATTGAACGACTTTTTTTCTATGGAGTTTTAAGATGATTTATTGAAAATTCAACAGGATGTCTGTCGGGTCAGCTAGTAAAGAACAAAAAGGAAAAATGTTTTATGTTGTTGTTTTGTCTTTTTTGTTGTTTTGTGATTTCGTTTTTTTTTAAGTGAAAACTGTTAGGATTTAAGGTTGGACACTAAAAGAAAGACCGTTCTAAGGATTTTAATAATATGTTTATTATCCTTTTCTTTATATATTGGAAGATGTGTTTTAGTAGTATTATGTGAGACGTGTGATCCTGCACAGAGCTACAAGTATAGTACAGTCACTATGAGAAACTAAGGATTTCATCAAGTGGTTAAGGGCGGGCTCCGATAGTAAAAAGTAATATTTATGAGTTAGAAAGAGAAAGACGAAGTGTTGAAGTAGGATCGATTTGTTTTTGCACTTCTTTAGGCGCGTTAGTCATTTTTGAGATGGGACTAAACCATTGATTTCGTGACACTGTAACGGAATTTACCGACACCGTGCAGTAAAAGACATCAACGCGTTGATTACCGCGGTGCGTGAATTAAAAGAAATCAACGCGTTGATTACCGCGGTGTCGATTTTTTTCAAGTTTTCACTTCTGTCGGCACTCCCGGAGTGGCACTGTTTTTTTTTTGTTAAAATTTTAGTTCAAGTAATTTTTAAAGAAAAGCCTTTAAGTATTGCCCGCGGATATTCAGCAGTCTGCCAAGCATGGACGTTTTTTAAGTATTTTTTGCAACCATAAGCAATCCAATAAACATTTACAAGTAAAAAATATTGTATCTTCAACTAACGAAGCAGCCGCAGGTGGGCTGAAGAAATAGAATATTTTAAGAACTTTACCTTAGTATGTCCCAAGGGAAGTACTTAAAAATCATCCCTATCCGTTACCGTCTTCACTATGGAAATCTATGGAGAAAACCCGTTTTCAAACAGCGAACATTTCTTGGAAAGAAAATTTGGACGAAGCTAGCCTGCACCGTCCACAAGTATGGAAAACATACTGAATAAACCAAACTACCGAAATAATTATAAACAGTCATGGGTACTGCCGACAGAAGTGGAATCTTAATACTTTTACATGTATTATGCAAATAAATTATTTTATTTGAAACTATGAAATAATAGTTTTTTAAACATTTTTAAATTAATTGTAGTATATATTTTTTTAAACAATTTAGTAGGACAGCATGTCATGACTGGGCACGCCACAATTGCGGCGATAAGACCCCTCTTTGAGGAGTAGCTTGAAAGGCGCCACGGCGTCCTCACCTTCCGCCTGACGCAGGTCCTCACCGGACACGACTCGGGAGAAGTTATTTGATAATTTACCACCCAAAAAAAAAAGCACATGTCATGACGTCAGAAAATAATAACAAACATCATTGTACGGTTCGTACACTGGCAGAGTTGTTGTTGTTTAGATTGAAGCGCGTAAAGAAAAGATCAATTAGTTCCCGCAAAAAAGGCACGAAAAAAAAAATTACTCACGTCGGGTGAAAGCCATCGCGTCAGCAAAACATGTACAGTGTGAGACTGTACAATCACGCCTGTAATTCCCCGAAGGGTTGGCAGTGGTGTACCTTAGTATGTTGGTACCACCCACATTTCGCCGGTATGTTTAACTCCCAAGTAATAGGGGGCGAGCCTATTGCCATCAACCGGGCACATATCCAGACTCGAGCTATTACTGAGAAATTCCTCATAGAAAAAACCAATAACACTTTTCCCGATCTGGGAATCGAACCCAAGACCTCATGCTCAGCAGTAGCATTTGCGACCACTACACCAACGAGGTGGTCAGAAAATAATAAAAAATTAAATGAAAAATAACTTGAGCGGATCATCATCATCTGCCTAGTCTTTTCCAACCATGTTAGGGTCAGCTTCCAGTCTAACCGGATGCAGCTAAATACCAGTATTTTACATGGAACGACTGCCTATCTGACCCCCACAACCCAGTTAGGTACTGGGTAGCACGATACCCCTTGGTAAGACTGATTTTCATTCATTTTCAAATATCTTTATTATTTGTCGGTACAATAAACAAAAATGCACTTATCTTAAGACACTTTAATATAATTAAGACACTTTATGAGGCTAGACTAGCGATACACCTTTCAAAGCTTTTATTGGATATTTTTATAACTGTTAACAACATAAACATAACGCACAATAATAATGGGTACATGATAACATTTACGCAAAATTTTTAGTTAGTAATAATTTACTGATTGCATATAGGTATGACAAGAAAAAATCTTTTAAAATAAATTAGCTGATCACACGGTGTACGTGTGTAAATACTAGCAACCGTCCGACCAGTCAATGATCAGCCTTGATAAAACTGGTTGTCAGACTTTCGGGCTTCGAACGACCCGTAAACAACTAACTCAACGTAACTTAAAAGGATAAAAGGGGATTAAGACCTTATAGATTTGAATCACAGCGCGTAAAAAACGTCATGGACTGAATTAAAACATCCCGGATCTGACACGCAGAGATTAAGCGCAGGTGTGCCAACCCGAACATGTTACCTTAATGGAAAAAGCCGATACATCAATTTATTTGCTGGAATTGAAGGGAATAAATGAGGAAGTAGGGATGAAAAGGGAAACCGCTAATCTTTTTGCTTCTAAATCTGAATGCGTACTGACTTATTAATATTGCGCTGGGCGCTTACCACCACCTCTTATAGCAGTATTATTTTAAACCTACTTCAGTCTGGGAAAGAGATCGAGCTATATACACCGTAACATTTTAGTCATCTTACAAAAGTAGCCCACTTCATGTATCCAATGACTACAAAATATTAATTTAAAGAAACAGATAAATTGTAACAATTTTTTAATTGTTTCTATAGGTATTTTATGTCTGGTACATTCAGTGGCCCTTTGTCTAAAATGACAAACTTTGGTTTGTGTAGTTAGGTACTGGGTAACACAATACCCCTCGGCTTCTGATTACCCGTAACGACTGTCAAAGATCCACGAATAACAGCCAGGACCAACTGCTTAACGTGTTTTGTGAGGCACGGAGGGGTCTCGGTATGTAATAAATGGTTCCCCATCCACGGACCAACCTCGGCAAGCGATGCTTAACCTTGAAGATCGACCCGTGCGTCTATTATTATTTAGAAACGAGCATATCGCTGTCCCTGGAGAATAAAATGATAACTGCCATTATGTTAGTTTTAGTGTTATGTCATTTTTGGGATCTGTGGGTGTTAATACATCTGCTTAATTTTTTTCGTAATTTTTATACAGTTAATTACGAATTTACAAAATATTACAATAGTATTCAAAAATTTAACACTGGCTTTAAATTACGAGAGTAAAGTGTTAATATAATCAGTCATAGAATAATTCTATGACTGAGTGTCATAGTAACAAGTGGGAATACATTTATTATTATGTTCTCGTGACCAAAAACAACTTTTTTCAAAGTTGACAATCATCTCTCTATGTCCATTATTTATGGAGCAATCGACACTATTTTACCTGAAAACTTGCGTTTTTGTAGTTATCATTTTATTCTCCGGGGACGGCGATATATATCCGTATCTGAATAAATACAGAACAAACCCACATAGAATTTATTCCTGCGTAAATTTTTTCAACAAGTAATAACTTCAAAGCCAGGGAGTGTGAATTCGGCACATGTTAACATCTTAATAGAATACGCCACACATATAATTCAATCAGTTGGCACCGAATTTTGCTTTGTGTACACCAACATTACGAGAAAAATATGTTTATTTCTTTACGTGGCATCTTTGATCCGGGTTTATTAAACTTGTGGATGGTATAAGGTAAATTCGTTAGAGATGGCCATAGTTTTTTTAGGGTTAAATAAAACTAAAAATATTGAGATCACAATAACACTTTTATTTTTACGAAAATCAGCAACTATCTATCAGTCTTTAGAAAATCAGTATAAAGATATTTTTATAATTAGAGGAACATCCATAAAAAAATATTTAAAAAAAAAACATCACTGGCCGTCTCACCTGGTACATACGGTAGTGATGGCCGTAGTGGTACGGGACAGATGGCCGGTACTAGATTTGCCTCTGCCTTATGCCTTTTCTTTGATTTCTGCTTGCTGGAGCTCCTTTTTATTCTTCTGTCCACATTTAGAGCTCATGTCATCAAAAGGTGTACAATTCTCATGTGAGGTACAGATTAAAGATCGAACATTGAAGCCAATCTTCATGAGATGGGTTTTATAATATTTTTCGCTACATCCAGCACAATTATCAGCTTCATCTTCTGCGTCTTCTTCACCAGATGTATCACATAATATTGGTTTCTCCTTACTGGTATTACTTTCAGAACTTCTTTCTATTTTTTTGACAACCGTTATATGGTCATCTCTCCTTCTTGTCCGGGTAAGATGGCCACCTCAATTTTTAAACTTACGAATTACAATTATGATGTTCCCATTTTGATGTTAAAACGAAAAAAACACAATACACTCCCAAAAATACAAACAAGTAATAAAAATACTAGTATTTCCGGATGGTATAAGAACCTACTACAAAATTTCACAACTACTAAATTCAATTAAGGCCAATTTACTTACTTTTTTACTTATTTTTGCGCAATGTTTTGTTTGGATATTGTTCGTGGTGGCGCACGAAGTGTATTAATTCAAATACAGCGCCACCTTGTGAATTAATGAGCAAAATATACTGATTGGCCAACTCTCCCGTACGGCCATCTCTAACGAATTTACCCTACAGGGTCAAACTAAATTAGTTAACACAACTACGCAGATGTGATGACTATCGATATCTAAACACGATAAAATAAAAATAAAACTTTTTTACAAAAAATACAACCGACTTCCAAACTACAAAGTGAAAAATAACTTTAATTTCGGAAGTCGGTGTCAAAAAAATTAAAATACTGATCCAAAGACACCGTTTTTTTTTTTCGATTTTTAGTGGATTGGTTTCTAATTTACCTAAGTTACAATAGCCTAATATCAACTACTCACCAAAAATACCAAAATCGCTATAGATGTGCCTATAATATTTGAAGAGTTCCCTCGATTTCTCCAAGATCCCATCATTTGATCGTGACCAAATGACAATGGGACCAACTTGAAAGTACACTCTTTCAAACAAAAAAAATTTTTTTCAAGTCGGTCCATCCGTCTTCGAGTAATCGGGAACATATATAAAAAAAAACCGACGAACTGACAACCTCATCCTTTTTTAAAAGTCGGTTAAAAACCGGTCAAGTGCGTGTTGGACTACACACAATGAAATGTTCCGTAGTTGGAATGAATTTATCCCATATACAAACTTAACATTGTAGTTGAAAAACATGTTCTCCCATACATTCCAACTGCAAATGTAAGTTTGTACGCACAATATTGAGTGATTTACCATGTTATTTTAAGACCATAGATTTCTAATAGGTTTTCCTGTAATCAATGAGTAAAGAACCATTCTCTGTATTTTTTTTCAAATTTTTTGGATCAGTAGTTTCGGAGATAAGGGGGAATGGTCAATTTTCATTTATTTTCTTAAATATTTTAATTGTATTTATTTTAAAATTATAAAAATGACATATTTGAGATCCTTGTTACAAGCCCTTTCATTTGATACGTCACACGATACAGTTTGACAAACTTTTTTTTTAATTTTCTTATTTGCCCCCCAATTCAAAGTAACCCCCATAAGTAAGTTTTAAGTGACCCCCATATTCAAAATTAATTTATTTCCGTTACATTTCCGTGTTTGAGTCACAAAAATACATATGTATACCAAATTTAAACTTAATCGGTCTATTCGATTCGGAGCAAATTGGCTGTGACAGACGGACAGACAGACAGACACATCACACAGGAGTGATTCTATAAAGGTTCCGTTTTTTCCTTTTGAGGTACGGAACCCTAAAAACGAGCGAGCCTTACAGTAGTCGCATAACAAGCAACATTAATCTTACATCCTGAAAAAATAATTCGATTATTCGAAACACCACAAAAAAAATCTTCTACGGTTGTCTTTTTAGGGTTCCGTAGTAAACAAGGAACCCTTATAGTTTCGTCATGTCCGTCTGTCTGTCTGTCTGTCTGTCCGCGGCTTAGCTCAGAGACGCTTA
The DNA here is from genome assembly GCA_963680765.1 of Agrochola lychnidis. Classification (NCBI taxonomy): domain Eukaryota; kingdom Metazoa; phylum Arthropoda; class Insecta; order Lepidoptera; family Noctuidae; genus Agrochola; species Agrochola lychnidis. Next base: position 3,803,923 of record OY796856.1, on the reverse strand, counting down.
GTACTAGAAAGCTGTAATTTGGCTTGGGTTTACATATTAATCACGCCGACAAAGTGGTAAAATAAAATCATGAAAAATATTTTTTTTTAGGTTACCTACCCTACACGTAAAGTGGAAAAGTCTTTTTTTTTTTCTATCCCTTCGTGTGGGGTATCGTTGAAAAGGTCTTTCAACGATACCCCACACGAAGAAAATATCGTGAGTATGCTAAGACCATTTTTGAATTTAGAGATCCGTTTGCAAAATATTAAGCTTTAAAGTGATTTTTTTTGTTAGAGTCAAGTGTAGCCCCCCTGCCAGCTAAATGGTTGGTTTTAGACATGTGAAAAAATTCACGGCAGTAGCTTATATAACGAATTTAAAAGTAAAACTATCACAGCTGAGTAGGCTGTACAAGTTAACGAGTAATAGTCGACCAACTTAGATTTGCGGTTGTAAAAACATATTCTCCCATACATTCTGTATGAAATATTTTTTTTTTCAACTACAAAGTTGAGTTTGTTCTTCGAATAAATTCATCCCAACTACGGAACCCTACATAGTGCGTGGTCCAACATGCACTTTGCCGGTTTTTTTACTTTTTCTTTGTGAGTCTCAATAAATACCTACCTTTTTCGTCTTTATTTCATGAAAAGAATGACTACACAAAAATTTTAATCACCGGTTTATTTTTAACTATAGCTTCCGCCAGCGGCTTCTTCTTTCTAAACAATAGCCTATGTTACCCAGTGATAATATTATAGCATTCTACTGGTGAAATAATTTTTTAAACCGGTCCAGTAGTTTTTGAGTTCATTATTTGATTCATTACAAACAAAAAAAAAAACAACCGACCTCCAAAAAAAACACTACAAAGTGAAAAATAACTTTAATTTCGGAAGTCGGTGTCTTGGGTTTTGTATTTTCGTTTTTTGCCACCGACTTTAAATTAAAGTTATTTTTCACTTTGTAGTGTTTTTTTTGGAGGTCGGTTGTTTTTTTTTGTAAAAAGTTTTTATTTTTCACTTTTTAGTTGTGGTACAGAGTGACAGAAACTTATCATATCATCTACATACGAAGTGGGAAAAAAATACGTATTTTGTAGCTAACTCAAAAACTATCCAAGCAAAATTAATAAAATTTATATGGGACCAATTCGGGAGCACACCCTTTCAAACAAAAAAAGAATTTTCAAAATCGGTCCACAATTGACGGAGAAATCGGTGAACATACATAAAAAAAAAAAAAAAAAAACAAACATACGCGACGAACATATAACCTCCTCCTTTTTGGAAGTCGGTTAAAAATACAACAAAATCTTTACTCTTTATAATATTAGTGTAGAAGTGTAGATTGTAGAGTTCAGCTGACACATTTCCTCTCTCCAACACCGTGATATAAAAATGACACTCAAGACTTAATTAAAAACTTTCAAGCACCCTGCTAATGAGTGTTGCCACATCACAGGTCAATAGCTCCTCGGGTGTCTTATTAATTTTGTAACGGGCAACTCCCGGGCTGATGTTTCAGTGGCCCAGATGAAAATATAGGTCATTGGACGATCTTCTTTTGTTATTCTTCAACAGAGTATATGTAACCTCTTTTATTTTAATTCAAATTTAAAACATTATTTCAGACGTAGTCCATATACTGTTAGTAATACAAAAAAAACCTTATAAAGCTATTGTTAGTATATACAAAAACAAAACCACAGGAAGAAATAAAATCAAAAATAAAAACCACAAAGTGACACCGCATAGGAGTGCCAGTTTATGCCAAGCCCTGGACGCGTCCACCCACAGTGTGTAGTCGCATCCAGTGCTGCCACATCGGCGTTAATTCAGTGTTCATATTTTTTAAACTAATGCTGGTTTCATACGAGGGCAGAACAATGAGGTAGAACAGTAGGACAGAACAGTTTGGAAGGACAGTGGCGTTCAAGTATAGGCCCAAATAATAGGACAGTCTGAGAGTGATAGTGAGAGAGCGTCGACGACGACAACGGCAACGTTTACGCCACTTAAAATTGCAGTACAACTAACCCTGGATGAGCTAATTGAAATTGATAGGAAAAAATACTTTGGATCAGACCCTGGGTAGTAAAAAAACCAGTGCTTTGTTGTTCAGTTCAAGTTTTATAGTGTCGTCTATTTAGGAGGTGTCATTTTAATATCAAAACAAACAAATTTTAAGCAAACAAACCACATGCCACATGCAAAATAAGTCGGGACAAGCACACTGTCCTGCTCTGCATTATACTGCCCTCGCATTCACACGAGTCCAGCCACAAGACAGACGAGCGAGAAAGGTGGTGGAGGAGCAACCTTCTCCGAAAAACTAGACTGGCGAGCTATTAACTGTTCTGCCTTGGTTACTGTCAAGACAATACTGCTTTGTCTCGGCGTGTGCGTTCAAACAGTAGCAGTACTGCGCTGTCTACTGCTCTGCCTCACTGTTCTGCCCTCATGTGAAACCAGCATAAGGCCCTTTTCTCACTGGTCGGTGCATCAGCGGTGCGGGATCAGCATGCTCGGTATACTGCCTATATTTCAATGAGCGTTTTCTGATTGGCTCGGTAAGCGCGGGAGCGGGGCGGGATCGTTTCGGTATACCGCATCTCGGTAGAAACATGTAGTGCCCGCTCGGTGTTTTGAGACACGATGTATAATATCTTTTTCAATTTACGGATGTCACCAATAGCGCTTTAGTTTTTTTACATTAGAAAACAAAAAAAAAGGTAATATGCATAAATAGATAGATAGTTTACGACAGGAAATAAATATGGTCGGCAGGACAGAAAATAAGTCGGTCTGACCCGCCGCTATAGATGTTTCACATCAAAAATATTGGGACTCCCATAGATCACAAATTAAACTTACCTATCTTTATAACAACTAACTAAACATAAACATCACACGCCACCACATCTTCATCACTCGAAGACGACATTTTCTCACGAGGAATTAATTCCTATAATTAAAGGTACCGAAAACATAATGTCAGGTCCGTAAATGAAAGCGTTGCTCCATCGTTTCGATATACAGAGCAATACTGAAACGATAGGTACCGCACCGACCAATGAGGCCTATCTGTACATGTTAAAACAACACACACATAATATATCATCACGCTTGAAATCCCCGAAGGATTAGGTAGACGTGTACTTAAAGTACACCCACCACGACACAAATATGATAAACTAGCAGCGCCACGCGGTTTCACCCGCATAAGTCTCGATCCCGTAAGAATATCGAGATAAAAAGTATTATATGTATTAATTGAGATTATAAACTATCTCTTTGCCAAATTTCATCGAAATCCGTTCAGCAGTTTTTGCGTGAAAGAGTAACAAACATCCATCCATCCTCACAAACTTTCCATTTGTAATATTAGTAGGGTAGGATAGTAGGATAATACATAATAATATTATAAGCAGGATAAAGTCTATTTGTTGGACTTTTCAAAAGGAAAATTAATTTCATGCTGATTTATTCAAGTAAACAACTACAAAGCTATAAAAAGGTCTTATCATCACTTGAACATACATGCACTAAATACTGCAATAATGACAGTGAAATGATTGAATTCAATTCATAGAGCCGTATTTTATTATCGTTTTATTTCCATTAGCCAGTGCCTGCAGTTTTGTTTATGTAGCGAGATCAAGTAGGTAATGATGGTATTTTGCACCATCGCATCGTTCACCTTTGATAAAAAAACGTGTGGCACTCGGGAACTGCCGCGGTAAAGCTATTGCATAGCATTTGTAACCTCCATGACAACATCACGTTGTCATGGGAACCGTCATTACATGATTGATGATTCTATTTTTAAATTTATTGTGTTTATAAAGTATGTCAATATAAACTCGTTTTGAATTTTACAATTCGAATATTACGCTATGAGAGTAGATAATAGTAGATTAGTAGCCAAGGGCTGTAAGGCATCAATTGCAGCCTGAGATATTTAGGCGCACGAGCGCAGCGAGGGCGCCTATAGTTCGAGGGTGCAATTGATGCTTACACCCGAGCTAATTACTCTGCTTTACATCTCGATTGTGAGGTAAGTAGAAAATAAAAACCATCCAAGTGCGTGTCGAACCACGCACAATGAAGGGTTCCGTAGTTGGGATGAATTTATCCCAAAAACAAACTTAACTTTGTAGTTGAAAAATATGTTCTCCCATACGGAATGTATGGGAAAACATGTTTTTGCAACTGCAAAGTTAAGTTGGTCGATTATTACTCGTTAACCTGTAAAGCCTACTTAGCTGTAATAGTTTTCCTTTTAATTTCGTTATATCAGCTACTGTTGTGATTTTTTTCACACACCCAAAACCAACCATTTAGCCGGCAGGGGGGGGGGGGACACTTGACTCTAAAAAAAATTAGCACTTTAAAGCTTAATATTTCGCAAACGAATCCTTGAATCCAAAAATGGTTTTGACAAACTCACAATATTTTTGAAGGACCTTTCCAATGATACCCCTCACCATGGGGTAAAAAAATAAAAAAATAAACATTACCACTTTACGTGTATGAGAGGTACCCTAAAAAAAAATGTTTTTCATAATTTTGTTTTACCACTTTGTCGTCGTAATTAATATGTATATCTATGCCAAATTACAACTTTCTAGTACTAAGGGTCTCGGAGCTAGACCGCGGACAGACAGACAGACAGACAGACAGACAAACAGACAGACAGACGGACAGACAGACGGACATGACGAAACTATAAGGGTCCCTTGTTTACTACGGAACCCTAAAAACCGGCATTACAAGAATAAAACATTTTATTCGTTAAAATTTATAGTGAAATGAGAACAATTTTAAAATTTTAGGGACAGGTGTTTTTTGGGTATGTTAATAGTTTGAGATTGTGATATTTGTTGGTCATGGATAAAATTTGACGGGATGAAGCTTTCTTCAGCAGAAGTTGATGGTTGTGGATCATCTCTTGAGAAAGATGTTTCATTTTTTGAAAGTTGAATAGTTTTCGTTATTTGGTTGGTAATTTTACTTTTATTTTGTATGGAATCTTCAATGTAACCTTCAGCCACCTTGCTGGATTTCCACCCACCGTGCCTTTTTATAGTGGTTAAGTTAGCCCCAGCATCGGCTAAAAGTGTAGCCGATGTTCTCCGGAAGCAATGACCTGTGTACTATTCCGGGTTTGCTAACTTTAAATAACTTGCGATTTGCTTCGGCATACTTCTGATGGTATTTTTTCCAATAACTTGTTTGTAGCATTTGCCTTGATGGTACTTCAAAAAAATTGGTTGGTGTTTACATTTTCAGGACGAAGATTTCTGTATTTTTGTACGAATTCAGAAAATTCTTGAGGAACTACAAATGTTCGGTCAATTTTAATTTTTGTGTTCGTTAGTTTAATTACTAACAACTGACCCTGTTGTTCTATGTTCTCTATTGTTATATTTGTCAATTCAATACCTCGGCATGCGCCAGTTATACCGAAGATAAGAACCACCTAAAACAAGCGAAATATAAAAATAAGTATGTTTTATAGGATTGTAAGAATTTAAAAGATAAATGATGAAGTATTACCATTATGTGATTTGTTATTTTACGTACCTTAACAGCTAAATATATGTCATCAGGGGCTTCATTTATGAATGTTTTCACGTCTTGCGCTGTAAAAACCTTTGACTTTTGCTTTTGTGCCCAGCTGATTGTCTTTTTAGAAAAGATGATAATTTTGAAAAGTTCTTGATATTGATGTCGTGTTAAGTACTCATAGTTGCTTTTAATATTGAATAAATGCACCACAAACTAGATGGCTGCAGCTTTTTTGATAGCTCACTAAAGTATGTTTTAAGAATACAGTCTCAGATAGAGACTTTACTCGTTTTTCTTTTCGCCACTTCATGAACTCGTCGTAAGTTTTCAAATATCTCTCTTTAGATCTTTCAGGCAAAATATTGTTAATTGCTGCTTCAGCTTCCATTTTCATTGAATCGGGAGTGCAGCTTATATCTTCATCACTTGCAGAACTCATGTTTTTTTCCTAATTAGGACGTAATTATAAAAAAATCTCAAAAACAAACAATATTTAAAGTAAAAGTTTTCTATTCCCGCCTTTTTTCATCTTTTTTTTTAAATTTTATTTTCAAGAACGAAATTGAGCTTCGCCGTTCGATATTTAAAATTGATGACTATTATACTCATACGAAGACAAGGCTGAATAGCGAAGCGACCTCTTTTGTCATTGGGCTGAATGCATGATGTTTATTGCCAGTATGATGGTTAGATGTACGCGAACTTTTTGAAAGAGTGAAGAGTTTTTTTTTAAATTACTTACCGCCCTAGGGCTTTTCTAGCTACATTATTACCCTAGAGCGCTAATTGGTTACCTACAAGCCCCATTTGGGTGTAATAAGGACCTACTTACCGAATATGAGAGATGTAAAATTAATTATTGTATAACGTATGACGTATTTCACTCTTATATTTTGAATTGTTTTAGATTATTTTTGTACATTGTTCCCACATAAACAAACAACAAGAATAATATGCCCAGGATTTTGTAGTATCTATATTTTAAAAGAGTGTCCTTGAAGTTTCTTGCCCGTTCTTTTCCATAGAGATCTATGTTTTGGAATGGGCTTGCTTCAACTTTCTGGCTAACTGACCGACTCTTTGACAATTCAAAAGTTATGTAAATGGTTTAATTGAAATAAATGCTTTGAGTTTAAGTTTAAATTTAACGCGAATACTTGTGTAATAATACCTATATTTTCGTAGCATTCTCCCCTATAAAGACAGGAAACGAATATTTTGCAGTGTCACTTACAAAACAATCTGCAATCTGCCTAGCGTTTTCCCAACTATGTTGGGGTCGGCTTCCAGTCTAACCGGATGCAGTTGAATACCAGAATTTTACTTGGAGCGACTGCCTATCTGACCTCCACAACCCAGTAACTTCGGGCTTCTGACGACCCGTAACGACTGTCAAAGATCCAAGAATGACAGCTGGGACCAACGGTTTACCGTACTTTCCTAGGTACGGAGGAGTCTCAGTATGTAAAGATGGTTACCTATCCATGGACCAACCCCGGCAGCGTAGCTTAACCTGATGGACCGTCCCGTGTGGCTGTTATTACTTAGCCACGAGCCACTTAGAACAAGTGTTGTTTACATGTAACCTTAATAAAACATTACTTACAAAGTACAAAATCTGACTGTAATATTAACTTCCTTAAAAACCATAAATTCAAGTAAAACATTCACATTTGTAATGTCGGAAAAACAATTTTCATATTTTACAAGAACGCATTAGAGTGAAATTGAAAATGTGGAGTACAAGGAATTATGGAGTAGATTAGCTACGCGGTCGTAGCCTCGTAGGCTGTAGCTACGCGGAATCGTAGCAGGGTGCTACGAAATCCTTCACCCCGTTTGTAATGATAATGTAACTTGTAGAAAGAAAGAAAGAATATTTTATTTGGGACACGCACAGGAAATATAAATAGTAATAAAAAAAATAAAGGAGCATTTTAAACCAAGGCTCCTATCTCAGCATAATGCTGCGATATTTTAAAAAAAATACCGCAGCGCTGGTATTCTGATAGGGCCCGCTATGATGCCACGGACACACCTACGGACATATAAATCCCACTAGGGGATAACAAAATAATAAAAATAATAAATACTGAAACTATTGCTTAAATTAAAAAAATCGACGCACGCCCGACGTGACGTTCCTACATCACTTGTCTATGGTATGGACTATTATAATATAATGGGTATAAACGCCCCGAAAAATTCAAATATGTGCATACTCAAAATATGAAATTTACTGCTATAAATACTAATTTTCCGACAACTTATATGCAAATAAAAATAAAGAAACGACCGAATAAAATACTGAAAATTCCGAAAAATCTATCCAGAATTTGCTGACGTAATATTTTTCAAACATGCAAACAAGCATACACCATGCATGCAGCATGCAATATGCAGCAGGCATGGTTTCTGTCACGGCTCCGGCGTTACGAGGCTCCGGCGGTCCCACGCGGTATTACACTCTAGGGGTAGGGCAGACAAGACTACGTGGAGTCGGTTTTGCAGCGATTCGTTACTGTCACTAACTTTTGTAGCACAACATATTGACTTTTCGGAAACTTAGTATTTTTTTAGGAAGCTTTATTATTATCCTAATATCTATGGCCCTAGTGAAAAGGGGTATAAGTAATCGGACTTATACCCCTTTTCACTAGGGCCACAGATATAATCTGCGATGCAATCGGCTGTCAATTTAACTGTGTAATGTATTTTTGGAGTAAATAAAGAAAAAATTATATAACTAGTACAGTAACTAGTTTCGTATGGAGAAGAACTTTGAAGTTTCTTGCCGATCTACCAAACTACCAAATTACCTTTTGGAAGGGGCACATAGAAGCAATTCTATTTTCTCGTAAAAGTTTGACTTTCAAAAGTGCCTTTTTATCTTTGACTAGAAGTGGACCGCGGTTTCGACCGCATACGTCTCGATCCTGTCGGAATATCGGGATAAAAGTATCATATGTGTTAATCCAGTTTATAAACTATCTGCGTGCCAAACATCTAAATCAGTAGTTGTTGGCGTGAAAGAGTAACGGATATCCATCCATCCATTCTGAAATACTAACACATCAGTAAAAGTCTACAATACACTCTTACTCATCTCGACCAATCAAATCTCGATATATTCAACCCTCAATACTTACTTCCTTACTAACACTTCAACATCTAAATATCATAACTTAACTAATATCCAGTAAGACGGTTAAACTCCGTGGTTAACTAGGACAAGCACAGTTAGCGTAGTTGATGACCTTGGCAGGAATATTATTAATATTGATATAGCAAAACTTGACTCAAATTGTTCCAGACAAGGATTTTAATACACGTGTTCAAGAACATTATTACTGAAGCAACGCTATGATAAGTGAGATATTTCTTAGCATGACCACAATAGAAACGGGTTTTGTCGACGGAAGAATAGACAAAATGGCAGATAAACAATCACAATCTGTCATTTTGTCTATTCTTCCGTCGACAAAACCCGTAGAAAACCCGTTTCTATGGCTGTTATGCTACGCGTGTTGGCGCGTTTGTCATGGCGAGTCATTCATTTTTCGGAAATAATACAAAAAGGACGTTTTTCTGAGCATATTTCATGTTGTTTTATATACTTCACTAGCTATTGCTCGCAGCTTCGCCCGCGTGACCTTTTCTAAAATAAAAGTAGCCTAAGTACTACGCTTAAGAATGCGGCGACGCATGAATTGTCCATACAAACGTAGTACATAAATCATTTGCAATTTGAACATATTTCCACCATATTATGTTGATATTCGGATTAAGACAGTATTTATCTAGGTTCCTACGTCTTTTTATTTCCAAAAACTTACCTTTAAATGAAGTGTAGGCGAATTGCATTTCGTACATTTTTACAGCGTAAATGACATGTTTTCATATTGTTTTTTCTGTATTATAAACAACAATATTTGTAATATTGTTTCCGTAGAAGCATAGTTTATGTTATCAAGTTACAAATTATCGAAAAAAAATGGACATACATTAAGTTTTCATTCATAATTTTTTGTATTACGGAACACATCTAAATTTTCGAAAGCTAGTAGTACTATCGCGTCAAGCAATAATTGTTAATGTGTGCGTGGTAGTATTGCTCACTGTAGGTGTATATCGCTCCGAGAGGCACTCACACTAGCGCAACGTGCTTGAAATTGAATTTTGCTAACATCTCGATTTGTTGTTGCGAGCCGTGTCTTTGCCTGTGCCTCTTAACTACTTTTTTTTACAAAAAAGAAGTAGTTCTTTGTGTAATAAGAAACTTCTGAAATTTTTAACCATCTTTACTTCTTAAAACAGTGTTATCTTGCAGCCGGTAGTTCCTGGTCAGGTTTCTGACAGGCCTGGGCTCCACAACGGTTGGGACAGCACTTGAGGGCTCGGGGGCAGTCGGAGTCACCGGTGCACATGTGGGTACAGACCCAGGGGCCTCGGGGGAACTCTGGGCAGAGGCCTGGCTTCACTGAAATATAGAAAGGAATTTTGAATTAGTGGAATTAGAATAGTATTTATTTAAAAACATACACAGTGGATAAACTTCTTAAACTTAACCAACGTTTTGGAAGATTTTTTTTTTTTTGTAAACGCGATTGCGCTCTTTATTTAGATAAGGTAAAAGGTTTCAAAATAACTATTTTTAAAAACACTGGCACTCCGGGAGTGCCGGTAGAAGTGAAAACTTGAACAAGATCGCAATGGTGGAAGAAAAATACTTGTATAGAACATTGGTCCGTAACCTTATCTAAATAAAGAGCACAATCACGTTTACAAAAAAAATCTTCCAAAACCTTTAACGTAAAAATACTTGCATAGAACATTGTTCCATAACGTAATATAAATAAAGAGCACAATGGCGTTTACAAAAATGAGGTGTCGGTAATGGTGTCGCGTCCAATATTTTCTAGTTATTTACCGGACGGACAAAAAAATATTTTAAGTCATCATCCCTATTGAGAACAAATCTTCGCCTCGTCTCTTGTGGGTACAATAATTGTGTGACGGAGATGCAAGTGACGTAGCACAGTCGCCCCGCCATTCTCGTGACTGTATAAATACAAAGATATTTGCGAACAAATCAAGGATGTAACCCATATTGAGCGTAAGCAGTAGTCAACAATACAGGCACATGACACAACATAACACCACGCCTTGTTTCCTCAAAGGGTTACGCAGAGGTATACCATACAGAAGGAGGCGTGCACATGACACATTAAAGCTTTGTCTACGGATTGCAATGTCCAGTGTCTCTGGTATTCTCCTTAGGCGGCGTTTACCACTTAATATCCACACGCGTTGTCGACGGAAGAATAGACAAAATGACAGATTCACAATCACAATCTGTCATTTTGTCTATTCTTCGGTCGACAAAACTGGTTTCTATTGTGGTCATGCTAACGTGCAGGTAGGCCGTCAGCTTGCTTACCATCCAATTAAACTTGGCTAATTATAATCCGGCAGAGAACGAAAGTTATCGACATAGCTCACAGAATAAGCAAGCTGAAGTGGCAGTGCGCCGGCCATATCATCCGTAGAACCGATGACCGTTGGGGTTCACGTGAACACGTACGTTTGCCAATTCGCGGTCTCCACTCAAGAACTTGAGTGGAGACCGCGAACGCGAACGGTAAGACGCCCTCAGGCTAGGTGGAGTGACGATCTTCGCAGGGTGGCTGGTAGCAGCTGGATAAGAGTTGCCGAGAATCGAGCTGAATGGCGTGCAATTGGAGAGGCCTGTGTTCAGCAGTGGACTGCTATAGGCTGATGATGACGAATTATAATGGGGTAGTATTTAAACGCAAATCAAAAAATATCCTTTTTCTACGCAATAAGATTCCGAATTCCCATCAAAATTACTGATTGCACAGCAAAATATTCAACTCAAAATATCACTAAACACACTACAATTTATTTTCGCAGCGTACAGCGATTTTTCCTAAAGCAAAAGCTTTTTCATCAATGCACAGCTAATAATCTTAATGCACATTATACATGTTAACTCTTTTTCTTTTAAATGTAGCTTCTATTTTTATATTATGTACAGCAGTTTTTCTAAATAAAACAGCATTTTATTAGTCACAGTCGTCTTATTATTTATTAATTACCACATAATGAGATCAGCAAAAAAAAAAAAAAATTAGATACAAAATTGTAATTTATTGAATTATTAAAGCGGCACCCTAATTGCGTAATACAACACAATCACATTTTGTTTCGATTTGAAACAGATTTCTAATCCATTGCTTCATAAGTTGGAAAAAAAATCTGTTCAACAACGTAAATAACGCAATGAATGTGTTGAAATGTCAAAATGAAACAAATTTCGCGAAATTGTTTTCAAAAATGAGTTACGCAATTAGGGTACGTACGGGTCTTGCTTTCGCGGGGCGTCCACGCTTCCTTTTTTGCCCAATAGGCACATTTTTAGCTTCTGCAGGTGGCGCCACGTACTTGAGTCGGATCGCAAGTCCGATGATATGCTTGCACATATAGTTCTTAAAAAAAATGGGGCAGGTGCATTTTCCGTTGACCCAGGCGGTTTGTTGGGTGGGCAAAGCAACTCTCCAATATGCGAAAGCGTTTTTTTTGTAACCATCAAAAGTGTCCCAATCTTGAGTAAATGTCATGTCACACTCCCGACGACACGACCTAGCGCTATCTCTATCTTACTCGCTCGCGCCACTCTGCACTCCAGTGACGAAAAAGCGCGCGAAGCCGCCAACCTTTTATTCAGTTAATTTGTTCTGCTTTTAGAAATAATGCAATGTAAAAGGATTTTTTTGTTATAATAATCATTAAATTTGCCGAGCATGGCTTCTTGAAAATTAAGACAAATATGATGAACAGGTTTTGTTGTACTTACTGGTTAATATGCGACTGGGGTAGTTATTTTGCTATGAAATATGGAAAATTTGCTGTGCAGTCAGTATTTATGCTATGTATGTAGTATTTTTGTACAAAAATAAATTTAACAGTATTGCATTATGAGGAAAAAAGTAATGTTATATTGATGTATAATTTCGTTTTATCTGCAGTTTTAGTTTTGTTAAACATTTAGTTTATTTGTAGTGAAGTAAGTTATTAGATGTAAATAAGAATATAAATGATGAGTATGTATTGATAGGCGATTATTTATTTGATATGCAATTTATAATATCCCATTATAATGTATCTAACTAACCCTGGTCCACAAAGTGCCTCTGCGTCATAGCGTCAACGCACATGGCTCCACCACACGCTGTGGGACAGCACAGCTGCTTCTCATTGGTGCAAGCATTGTCAGGTCCACATGATGCATCACACACGTCCACTGGTAGCGTCGGGGGACAGGAACCGGTGGTGGTCTCGCATGATGAGAATCCCACCAGAGATAAAGCTGGAAAATTAATAAAGAAACAAATTAAATTCAAACATGGTAGGCGGAGTGGGGGGTGTTAGGTTTTTTTCGTTACGGAATTTCTTGATTCGGTCGCCACGCTCAAAGCCCGCGATAAAAGCTATGCAATAGCTTAAAATAGATAGTTTCAACCTTAGCGAATTTTTAATTTACTAGAAATTTTTGTCAAAGCAAAATACGAGGTCGGTTATATGTTATACATCGGGACAACTGTGTAGGATAAAAATCCTTTGAATAAAATGTCGTGTTCCAGAATACCGTTTGATCCACTGCAATGATCAAATCACCCACGATCCTTCTGTGGGTGCTGTGAACTGCGACAAAGGGATCATAACAAAGGGATGGGCTGAATATTTCTACATGCGAATAACAAAACTCTGCAATGGCACACAGGAAAATAATTCTAGAATAGAATATAATACTTATTTGTGTAGGATGTATGTGCAATAAGATGTGTCAGCATTTAAGCCTTCTGCCATTTTGGCATGCAAACATGAATAAACTTAAAATCGAATTTTAAGTTAATAAATAACATAACATCACGTCTTGTTTCCCCGAAAGGTTGGGCAGAGGTGTCCCTGTAGCAGGTACACCCACATTTCGCCAGTTATGTTTAAGTCCCATGTAATAGGGGGCGAGCCTATTGCCATCAACCGGGCACAAATCCAGACTCCGAGCTGCTACTAAGAAATTTCAGATAGACAAACCCAATAACACTTTGCCTGACCCCGGGAATCGAACCCAGGACCTCATGCTCAGCAATAAGTAATAATGTAAGTGTATGTGGGTAAGTTGATTAATGTCATTTAAAATAATACAATTGAAAAGCTTTGTTTAAAATGGAGTAATTTAAGCACCAAGAAAGAAAGAAAAGTAGGTAACAATCTCAAAGAATAAACAACGTATTTAATAAAAAAGATTTCAAATGGATAAACATAAAACAATCTCACTAACGATTAAAAGGTACTACGCCATTCACAAATCCAGCTACTTCATTTCCATAATCATTATGAAAGACAAGCGTACTCCGATAAACAATTTATAAAGATCTCAATAATCAGAATTTCATAACTTTCGATTCAAATGAAATATTCGGTGCGAGGTGCAAAAGCCCCGTATAAATTATTAATAGCTTTGCTTAGGTACCTTTCCCACCTCAGACTATTATCGAGAAGTGAGTAGAGCTAGCAATTAGAAACGAGTTGGCGAGCAACGAGTAGCGAGTGTGTAGTTCGGATAGTTATGTCGCTGGGCGAGTGCGCGAGTGCGGCGAGTAGAATGACTGCCAAATCACTTATTGGTATGTATATTATGTACCAAGCGAGAGTCTCTAAGCGAGTGTTCTGCCAGCCAAACGTTGCTGAGCAAGTCATCATCATCAGCCTATAAATGTTCCCACTGCTGGGACACAGGCCTCCTCTCTATGAGAGGGAGTGGGCCGTAATCCACCACGCGCGCCCAGTGCGGGTTGGTAGATGTCACATGTCTTCGAATTTTTGGTTCTAGGACATGCCGGTTTCCTCACGATGTTTTCCTTCACCGTTTTGAGAGCAGTGGTGATGAAATAATTTACACAAAGTAAAGCGCCTGTCTGGGTTCGAACCTACGACGTACAACTCGTAAGTCGCGGCCGTTACCACTGGGCCACCACTGCTGAGCGAGTATTTTCTTCAATAGCTCTTGTCGTTGCAACTAACTAGTAGAGAGAGAGAGTTCTCGCCGCCCAGTGTGAACAGCCAATGATCAACTATTAAATATATGCATCTCTTTTACTGGACATCTATTGTACGTTTCTTGAATGAGAAAAAAGTCAATAGCTGGTCGCATCCTCGTCTGTGGTACAAGTGCTTTATGAAGCTCATTGCTATCCCAGAATGTTCAGTCAACAATCGTCTTAAGTTGAACAAAACATTGACTTAACATTGTTCCTGATAATAAATAAGTACGTCGCTTGCTCCCGAGTCACCATTCCTGACTCTCTGTATATTTTGGCTGCTGAGAATAAAACTACAAACGTAGTATACAGGGAAGTTTTATAAAAATGTGGCTGTTATTGTAGTATATTGTGGTCTCTTACGACTTTCACGCGAACGAAGTCGCTAAGTGCCGAAAGGGACATCGTGGCCCCCGACAACAGGGCAACCGAAGGAACACGGGTGAGTTTTAGTCAGTAAGAATCTGACACGCCCTCCCGCTCAATGATAAATAAGTAAGAGATGTTTCCTAGCATATCTGTAAGAACTTTATAATCCAAATAAAAACTGATAAGGAAGACACTGGGATCTGTTTTTGTCACTTTGAAGTTTCAAAATGTAAGGTGTACTTATATTCCTTGGCAGACACTGTGTGTTTAAAAAAGTTATACAGTATGATTAGAAGTTAGTCTTTTGAAAGGTATGAATTGCGTTATAGCAATGTTTTTAAAACATTTTTGTTTATTTTAACTACTAGTAATAGAGATGACGACAAATTTTTCTTTTTGTTCTTCTGTTGGATTGTAAAAAAATTTGGAAATTTTTTTACGTAATCAAAAGATTACGGCGATACATTGAGTTAAAATGTGGCATGACGTCACATCTATGTAGATTTTATACTTAGTTGTGACGTAGCAAGCCCCCAATCCCCAACTTTAATGCGTTTTATCTAAGTAATTTTTTATACAGATTTTTTTTAAATATATTTTTTACCAGGTATCGTCATCAATATCATTCTATATCATACGTCCAAGATGTATTGGACGTATGGTTGATCGACACAATTGAAAAAAAATCTAAACACACTTAACAAAAACTTAACCAATTATTTTGGTCACAAAAATATTTCTACTGATACTCTTGATAGACCACAAACTACATAAAGAAACCAAGAAATAAACAAAACACATCAAGTAATTCAACATTCTTTTGTTCTCTGAAATTCTACATGCACAAGCAAAGTATTTTTAAATTGCAGAAATATAAATTTATATTACTGTAAAATATATACTTAATTAAAAAGTAATAAACTCACCAATTAATAACACACAATAATACATTTTGTACACACAGTGGTCACAAACGTTTTGTAAATGTCACTTGCTTTAATTGTGTATTATCGCGAACGAATGACACAAATAATAACGTGATCTACAGACGAGACGGATACACAACCGATCAATAACGCGGAATAAAGTCTATCTAATAGATATTTTGATTTTGTTTTTAACTGGATGCTCTTAACACAATAATTAATTGTTTTATGGACCTATAACTTTTTAAGACCGCGTTTACTCATTCGCTTCGCCATGAGCACGAATTTGGTAAATGCGTTGTTACACTTCTGTGTAACTGTAAACTTGTTTTTAGTTATCTTGAGATGGATTAAACACAGTTTCCACAGTTGCCAGCACATCGAGCTACCCAAAACTGTCAAATTTTCCCAATCAACTTTGAACCTTATACTTCAGCGATAAAGTTGAAAATCTATTAAATAAATTTGACAGATTGTAGTAGCTTGATGTGCTGTCTGTACATTGCTAACATAATATATAATAATTAATGTTTTTATTTTTTATTTGAAGCTGCCTAATAACTAAGTAATTGTTTTCACGCCTAAAATACAATTTTGTTATACTCTAATAATAACACCATACCTTCATAAACAATGTTTTACTGAATTAATGCACACAATGAAAGCAGTTTGTTCAGAATCGTTCACTGAATTACTTCTGTTCTTTTTAATATACGTAATTTTTATACTAAAAATAATTAAAACAACGTAAATTACAGTCACACTTCCACTACAAATCAAAATGGACGAAGTACAATACGCGCCACGAAAGATGAGACTTGACCGCACCTCCCGCGCTCTTTTCGCCGCCCCGATGACGCCCCGGGGCGCAGACCTCATACCGCTAAAGAGACCTATATAAATCGTCTACTGCGCAAATCAAACCACGTGGTATATCAATTCTCATCTTTAGTGGCACGCACTGTACCTACTACGCTAGACCCTCATACGTGTGCGACTGCGTGCGTGAGTAGATTTGTAATGTGAACACAATTATCTCAATCAGTATGACTAATTTAATAATTAAAAGTATGTATGTAAGTTTATTCTCGTATTGTATGTTGTTTAAATTGAAATTAGTGAATTGTTGTTTTTTTTTTCTTTGTTTTTTTTTTTCTCTTCTACGGTTACACACGTTGTCTACATTTCTTTTTATGTACTTTTCTATCGCAGATATGCTGGAAGAGATTTCTTTAGAAATAAGCATTGCCTTTGTACGTATTTTTGTTCCTTTCTTCTTGTCTGTTTATATGTGTGTGCATAAATGGTTAAATAAATAAATAAACAATGTTTTACATAATACAAATACAGTGTATGTATAATGATTATAACTTAATATTCTAATTGGGATGTTTGGTGGTGTGTGTTAATTCCGAGACATATTGTCTAATAGGTACCATTATGTTGGTCACCTTAAAACACTGTATGTATCGCCCGTTAATGTCACCATGATAACTCTGAGAATCCGTAAGTAATAACTACATTACACAGAATACCAAGAACGTAAATAAACAAACACTAAGACATAAATGAGGAAAACCACGTTGCTAGAATAATAATGAACTGTATTCATTCAAACAAATTGTTCAAGGTTAAATAAAATATTGAGTCTATCAACGATTTTTATTCGACGCGGATCGATGATTTCTGTCACCCAATTGACCCGATGATGCATCGAGTAACGAGTTATCGATAATCAAACGTGGAGAGATCACTTTCCTAGTCGAATAAACAATGGCGTCGACTTTGATTCAATTATTATCCGCTAGTTGATGTCGACCAAAGAAGATAAATTAGAGCTCCATATTATTTTAACTGTTCCAGACAGCCCCGGATCTAGGGGAAGGCAAGCCGGGGCCCGTGCCCCGGGCGCCAACTTCAGGGGGCGACAAATTCAAGCGTAGCAGACAAGTACACCACCCAGCACCAGCACACAGCAATTTTGCAATAAATTTATAATCGCGCAGCACATTTATAATATTTCAATTTTTTTCTTTTTTGCTACAGTTTTGGCGCCCCTGTTGAATTGGCGCATTATCGGTCGATACAATTTGATTAATATGTTGCAGCCAGAATATTAATGTTGAGAAAATTTTAATTTCGCAGGGGCTAACTTAGCACATCCCCGTAAAAGATTGGCGGAGGGCGGCAGACAGCAGTTTTTGCCCCGCCTCAGAAAAATTCTAGATCCGGTACTGGCTCCAGAAGAGAAAAACAAAATTTTCGCAAAAAAATACCTAGAAGCACACACAATTTGGATTGTAAAATATCTTGATAACTTAAAAATTCACGCTCTAGCTTATACTAGACTTCTCGTATCAGTCTTCATAAGGAATATCCTAGTCATTATCTTCCTAGCCTTTTCCCAACTATGTTGAAGTCAGCTTCCAATCTAACAGGGTGCAGCCCAGTATTTTACATGGAGCGACTGCCTATCTGACCTCCACAACCCAGTAACTGGGTAATACGATACCCCTTGGTAAGACTGGTTGTCAGACTTTCGGGCTTCTGACGACCCGTAACGACTATCAAAGATCCCCGAATGACAGCCGGGACCAACGGCTTAACGTGCTTTCCGAGGCACGGAGGGGTCTTGGTATGTAAAGATGGTCACACATCCACGGACCAACCTCGGCGAGCGTAGCTTAACTTTGGATTGACCCGTGAGGCTGTTATTATTTAGACACAAGCTACTCTAGCAATTTCTTTGTTCAAAATTAATATCCTAGTTCTGAAGATTAGGTCGTGTTTGCATGCAGCGGACATGCACAACTTAAGGCAATGACTACCAAAACTTTAATAACTGTATGCTGAAATTTCATATCTGCATGCACAACACACAACCTCTTCAAATGAGTTTCCACCTTAATGCGTTTCAAATAGGTTTAAACTTGAATGATCAGGTTCCGTCTGATTAAACTTAAGAAGCACACAAAGATATTCATATCGTCTCATAGTGATTTTAGTTTCGTTCCTAATATTAGCTTTCTATTAAAGTTTCGGAATATGCATTCAGTTTCTTTGTGTGAAGTTTTTGAAGAATATAAGCTGAAAATGTTCTCCTCTTATACGAGACTGTAAAATAGAATACAGGTAACACGTTCAGTGCCTGGAGCCCTCCTGGAGGGTTCACCTAGTCGCATATAGGATGCCGGGAGCCCTCGCGGAGGAGTCATTTTAAATGTAGCAGCATTTTATTTATATAGCTTTATGTAAGCGGGCACGCCCTTCATGCCTGGAGGCTTTTATTTAGTTCTGTTTACGTTTAGTTTTTATTTTTTTAAATTCTGCTTGAGTATAGTTCTCGATGTTTTTGGTTGGTATATTGGCGTGTGCTAGCTGACATATGGCCAATAACATATCATTTAAATTATGTTTTGTGTTGCGCAATGTAAGTTATTTTGCATATTATTGTTTAAAATCTTTTTTTTTTCTAACTTGAACAGACAGCTGTGCTACTGGGGAGTTTTTTGCGCACTTCTTCTTCCCAACTAAAGGCACTAGGAAGTGGTGAAGGGTGGGCGTTTTTAGGGGACTGTCTTATGTAATTTTGACGTTCGAAAAGTGCTGATTCTCAGCCTAGTTTGAATAAATGACTTTTGAATTTGAATTTTGTAGGCTTTACTTAACGAATACAACATTATAAACCGTGAAAATAAAATGTGATGTATATTTTAAACAAGATTTATTAATATACGCGTTGGTTATAAAATCAAAGCACTTTTTTTTTCACTGTTCCAAGTATTCACAAAAAATTTAAAAGGTTGGAAACTACGTATAGCGACAAGACCCTCTGAAAACACTATTTTACTTCGTTTTACAGTGTATAACACGGTTACCGTCCGCGATGGTTAACTTTAGCGCAAACGTAATGCCGGTAACCCCCCCTGAGGGTTCACTTCCAATATGTATGGCGGCATGGCGTATGAGTTCTATGAAAAGTGGATAAAGTCGAAAATGTTAAAATATTTTCAAAACAAGAATCTATAAGTATATACATAAATAAGTAATTTACGGCAAGATTTTTTTTTTTTTAAAGAAAAGCGATCGCCATGTAGATTGCAAATCAAGAGGCTGTTTGCTAATAACAAAAAACTGCTATGAACCAATCTGAGATATCTGATTAAACATCAGTAGCTTAGCAACAGGTATACTTACGCCAAATTTTTTAAACGAAAATGATCGACGAGTCAAAATTAAATGCAAGTTAAGTGTTGCAAACATCAACCAATCACAGCAGGTTATCCGCGTTTGGCAATAATGTTGGCAAATTTTTGTGTATATTTTCGGTCCAGACCGGGCTGGCAGGACCGGGCGTTAATCAGCCTGAATACATCAGAAATATGGGTGCCAATTTGGATAAAGGATAAGCCAATTGATAATTCAGTACTGCCCAAGATGCGACATTTCCACTTATCCAAGTTTCTGATAGCTTATTTGATCAACTTATTCATTATTTAGAGCAGTAGTGGCCCAGTGGTAACGGCCGCGACTTACGAGTTGTAGGTCGTAGGTTCGAACCCAGACAGGCGCTTTACTTTGTGTAAATTATTTCATCACCACTGCTCTCAAAACGGTGAAGGAAAACATCGTGAGGAAACCGGCATGTCTTAGAACCGAAAATTCGAAAACATGTGATTTATACCAACCCTCACTGGGCCCGCGTGGTGGATTACGGCCCACTCCCTCTCACAGAGAGGAGGCCTGTGTCCCAGCAGTGGGAACATTTATAGGCTGATGATGATGATTCATCATTTAGCTACTAATTTATAAGATATAAGATCACTACAGCTGACATAAAAGTTGACACCTAATTTGCCAATCAGAGACTCAATGAAACATAATTCATTTTGTTTCTTAATTCATTCATACAAGCCTGTAATTATCCCAACGCATACCTGATCTCGTTTGATGTTAATCCGTAACTTCACCCTTCAAAGTCCTCATTAACTAAAATGTCCTAACCTTGCTCCCTAAAGGTGAGTCGCAGTCGACCGGGTAAATAACAAGAGTGTGTGACGAGCGTAAGGCCGTATTTTCGGTGGCAGCGGGCAGCGGGGCAACGGCAACAGCGGTGCATTCAAATGCATAGTTTTATATGGAACTGTTCTCGCTTCCCGCGCCACTGCCATCGAAAACAGCTACACCGTGGGCTAACCTAACTCAACTTAACCCACGTAGCTAAGTTTACAACTAGCTATGCGAGCTATCTAAGAAACCGTGATGCTAAACCATATGAGTGAAGCAGCTAAACCATCAAACACTATGGATTACCAACGGAATTTCCAAAATTCTTACAGTCAAACAAATCTTTAATGACAATGATAAATGATTCTATTTCTGTAAGTAGGTTTGTACAAACACTCTGAGAAAGTCCAGACATAATCTTGATCAGATCATGTGAAGACCATATAGACTGGTGTCTGAAATGGTCTGTTGAGGAAAAAACCACACAGATTGAGTGAACCTGTCCAGTCAGTGCACGCATTTGTAAATAATCATGCCGCTCAACTCAGAACTTAAGGAGCTCAACGATTCGACAAACAATACCCTTTCTATTGCAACAAAACACCTCATAGAGAAAGTGACAGCAAAGGCACTCTAAAATTTGACCGTATGTTGGCTTGCCAAGCACAGAGATTAAAAGAAGAATGGAGAAGATCTTCACACCTTTCTAACTCAGCTAGGATCGTTGGGTTAAGTAGCATACATATTTCAGTAAGCTCACTTAGTTTAGTGAGGAAATATGACGCAGTTTTCTTGAGGTGAGCCAAGCTAAGCCAGCTTATCTTACGGTGTGACCTCTTCTTTACTGTCGTAAAGGTTATCTTCAAAACCCACGATATTTTAATACTAGGAATCCGTTCTTTGAATGTTTGAGGCCAATCAAATCTTTATCTAAGAAAGGTCACTGGTGTAGAGTTCGTTGATTTGCGTAATGTTTATAATTAAAAATGTAGGTACTTACGCATTTTTTTGTAATTGATAAACATGGTGTGAGTTTGTTGAAAGATGCGTCATCTCTAGTAGATATAAATAATAATAATATAGCCTTTTATTCAGAGCCATATTACAATTAAATGACAAAATATACATAGAAAACTTAAGTTTCATGTAAACCTTAATCTAGTCTCTTATTTGAGTTTTACTTATTTTCTGTAGATCTGTTTGCCAGTCGACAAAGGCGTCCTCCAACCTTTTCCACTCATGCCTTTCTTGAGCCACTCTGTTCCATGTGACGCCTGCCACTTGTCTTAAGTCGTCCTCCCATCTTTTTTGTGGTCTACCTCTTTTCTGTTTACCTTCTCTAAGATACCATCATGTCACAATTTTGCTCCACTTGTCTTTTCCTCTTATCATATGCCCTGCCCATCGCCATTTAAGCCTTCTAATTTTGCACGTTATGTCCGTAGATAAGGTGACCGCAAAAATAAACATATTACCTACTTATTTTCAGGTGATGCCATGGGATCAAACACCAGTTTGTCAGGAATCCTTCTATCTTCGATCATATTTCCTGAAAACTGTTAATAGTAGTGGATATCCTCAAATAACATGAATTTTGAATAATAATTGTGGATTTGTAAAGTAATCGATTTCTACTATTATCGTCAATGTTTTAGTAACATGTTACCATGTGGCGCTATTAGATGGCGTTAGTAGTAACTATGAAGATCATTTTAATATCAACACCTCGACCAATCACTCTTGGAATTCTTTAGTCTTTGGATTATTGCCGTTCATTTTATAGAATATAAAAGAAAAGCTCTTTTGGAAAGAATAAATCCAATCCATACATTATTAATATTATAAATACGAATAAGTGTGTCTACCTACCTTTTCACGCCTAAAATACTGAACAGTTTATCTAATTGCGTAAAACATTTTCGTAAATAACTAAGACTAATCAGTTTCATTTTGACAGTTCAACAGCATTCATTGCGTTATTCACGGTGTTGAGCAGATTTTTTTTTCGAACTTGTGGAGCAACGGATTAAGAATCTGTTTTTAATTGATTCAGATTGTGATTGATCGTGTATTACACAATTAGGGTGCCGATTGTTATGTTTGGCAGATAGGTATCCTTTTTTTTGGGAGGGAAATTCTCAAATAACTTCTCCCGCTCTGGGCGGAGTGGGAGGGCGTGTCAGATTCTTACTGACTAAAACCCACCCGTGTTCCTTCAGTTGCGTACGTTGCCAGGGGCCACAGTAACCCTTTCGGACAATAACCGCAACCCCAGCAGGCAGATAGGTAGGCCTATGACCAGGAGATGGACATAGGCTATTTTTTATTCCTGTATTTTTGTAAAAATACAAAATACGGAGCGGACAAAAGCTAGTCTGTACTAATATTACAAAGAGAGAGAGCAAATTTTGTGAGTTTATGTATTTAAGGAGGGTAATCTCCGGAACCACCGTTCCTATTTGAAAAATTATTTCACCATTTGAAAGGTGCATTATTCCAGATGGACATAGGCAAGGCTATATTGTATCTTAATAGTACTAATGTAATAGGTACTATCTTGAATTCATGCAAGCCTAGTACTTTTTGTAAGGTTACTACTGCTCAGAATTTTTGCACAAAGTGTCGTGAATAGAATACCATCTTCACATATAAATTGCACCTGTACGGAGCCAGGCCGCATCGCTAGTAGAAAATAAAACTTAAAAATCCTCTTTGTAATACCAGACACAAGATTCATTTTCTATCGAAACGCTCTGTCTTTGAAAACACTTCGACCTCTATTATATATATTCACATTGCTCAATGAAATTAATATTACTACTGGTTCGAACCTAAAAGTAATATGAAATCATTCGTGTTAACTGATCTAAGTTGAAGATGGAAGAAATTATCTATTTGATTTATTTATCATAATAAATGATATTCAACATTGAATCGTTCATTTTGAAAGAAACTTAGGGATTACCTAACTCCTGCCGTATGTCGTATAGGAAAATTTAGAGGAACCTCGTGCAGTTGCACTGAGTTAAGCGCAGTTCTTTGACCAAGCACTTTCTTTAAAAACCTACAAGAATAAGTTAAACTGTTTGCGCTGTAGGATGGTGCGGGTGACAGGTGACAAAAAGGGTAAATTTATTTAAGTAATTTACTACTGTTATTCGATTCGGTTTCGGTTGTTTGTTGTTCTGTATTATGTATACACTGTCGTATGTACGTATCATAGTCGTAAAATACGGAATTAGTAATGTAAAACTGTATCTAGTAAATACAATAGTTTTACCCTTTTTGTCACCTGTCACCCGTACCATGCTATAGCGCTTACAGTATAAGTTGCTTTTAACTAAGGATGATTTTTCTATGATCAACTCTTAGACGTATCCAAATATTTTCGTAAAATTTTAAGTTATTTTCTTTTCCCCTGTAGTAATTGTGTGTACTGTTATGCAATGTTTTTGCGTTAAATCAACTGCCATGATCATAATTATTACTTTGGGACACATTAAAAAATCAACAGAAAATAAAACTCCACTCTCTCATAAACCTATTTCATAAAATAATATATTACTTAAATAAAACAAAACAAAATCACATATTGATAAACTTATCATCTTTAACATCACTACTGGCTAGATACGTGTCCAACCATGCTTCAATGACTGGTAAGTTTTGTGCTGACCACTCTGCCTCTACCCTGATGTTCCTCATAGACTTCTCTATGATGTGCTCAGCGGAACCGAACTGTCCTTGATGACTCATGTACAGTTGTGTCACTAGTTCCAGACCTTCTTCTGTTTTGAATTGAGATGTGGCTGAGGTGATGAGGTTGTCCCAGAGGTTCGTTCTGCTTGCGTATCTGTAGAATATATTAAAATGTTACAGGAAGTATGCTGGAGCATGATTTCGCTGTTGCCAAAAAGTATTTTTCTTGTATCGTGTGCCGTGTTAGTAAAAAATACAGTTAACAAAATTGCGAGGCTGATTATATTACCTCAATCTGGATTTATTTTATTATATTTATTTTAATGCTTTCAAAGAAGACATTGGTGCCGATTCCTTTGTTCACAAACTAAACTAAAGGAGAACATTCGCCGTCCATACATTTTTGGGCTAAATGTGAAAGTGCCGGCCAAATAAAAAAATTGTTATATTCCGTTAGGACATGTTATTCTCTTCACTTTTCACTATAGGACCAAATCTGTAGGGCCGAATGGCAACAATTTCGCACACTGTAGTTATCTGGAGAATAACCCTAGAGCCTTAGTTTCACAGTAAAAGATGATAACCGTAATGTTTACTGGCATAAAAAGCTATTACTATAATTAGATTACTGTTATTCTTTTAACTAAAATATATTGAAAACAGTATTTTTCAAACTCGTATAACAGCGTAGGGAATGGTCCTACAGATTTGGTCCCATAGTGAAAAGTGAAGAGAATAACATGTTCTAACGGAATATAACTTTTTTTTTGTTTGATATATGAATGATCTCCTTTATTTTTATTTTTTATTTTTATTCAAAAGGAACAACAAACAGCTACAATATAAAACATAGGAACAAGAAATACATAAAAAAATATAGACAATATTGCAGCCCACAACGCTGTTCACGGATTAGCTATAGGACAGTGACAGTGAAAATAATCGCTAGGGTTACAAATACATTTTTTTTTCTTAACTAACGTGTTTATAGTATGTCCATATAAATTTTAAGAAATGGTACACAAAAATAGAAGAAAATAAATGTTAGAAAATAAATGTTCAAGAAAGCTCCTTGAGTATAAGAGTTCTGAACGTATAGGGAGCACAAACAAAAATGTCTATGTGTTCAAAATTCCCATTGTAGGAATCGACCATTCTGCGAACAGGCGAACGCAGGCCAGAGTTGGACTTGCAAGTACCTACTGAAAATAATCTGCCAGCGCGCACTTTTCGCTTGTGGACTGGACTCCTTTAAGTTCAATTCTTTCTATTTCATTAAGAAAAGGACAGAACATAAATTTTAGTTTAGTCCTGTCAAATTAATCAGCGCTTAACGTAAATTGACGTAATTTTAATAGGTAAGTTTTTAATCACGTCTAAACTTGTATGGAATAGTGAAAGGCGCTGATTAATTTGACAGGACTAAACTAAAATTTATCTTCTGTCCTTTTCTTAATGAAATAGAAAGAAAAAGATGCACTGAACTTAAAATTAGTTTAGTTTGTGAACAAGGGAATCGGCACCATTATTTTAGTTCACTGGTTAGCCATATTTGTTATTTCCATACAGTAATATTGCCAAATTAATCAAAACAGCGAAATATTTGACAACTATTTGCGTCGTTGCCAACTTTCTTTAAAAACGTTCTTAATGAAATTTCCCCAAACAGATCAACAACGGCTCCGAAATGGAAGGCAAGTGGCCCCTCACGGTCCTGTACTCCTTATACTACGAGTTCAGCAAGCGCTACCCTCACTCTCGCATCACCGGCATGAAGCAGGAGACGGCTTGCACAAAGATCGAACTGCTGTTCCGCATGTTCAACTATACGTTAGGAGAGGAAACTTTCAAGAAAGGGCTCAGGATTTTCTTGGAATCACGGTAATTATTATTAATATTTTTTTTGTAGATTGGACGTGGCAATCTGTTCTTGGAACAATAAGCCACTTCTTATAAATGATTATCTATTTTAAATGTGATCTACGAGAGCCAAAAACTGTTGAAAAGTTTATTTTCAGCATATTCTCTCATTGTCTCATTGTGGGAATCTTTTGGTGAAATTAGGGGTGTCATGTCTCCTTAGCCGAGTATGTTGGAGTCCACCTTTTCTGCTCAGAGTCTGGGCAAGTTCATTCGCGTGGGTTGTTATCTTCTCTTGGTACTTCAGGCTGCTTTGGACTATTTCTTGCCGGATAGTTTTTATGCCGAGGTCTAGGTACATGTATTTATTGCTAATACACTGGGGGATACCGAAAACATTGTGCTTAGTGTTTTGCTGTGGAATCTTTCTAGTATGTCGATGTTGCTATTACTAGCGGTTCCCCACAACTGTATGCCGTAGGTCCGAAGGGCTTTAATATTGTTTTATGTAACAACATTTTGCTGTTGTCGAAGATGCACTGAACTTAAATTTAGTTTAGTTTGTGAACAAAGGAATCGGCAACAATGGCTAAATATCATGAGGTTGTAATGAGAGCCAATACAAGGGACAAAAGCCAAAATCTTTTTGGGCTAAATCCATGGTTAATCAAGGCAGACAGAACAAGATATGGTATACATTTAAATGTATACCATATAAAGCCCGAACTAACTAAACAAGCTCGCGAAACTTCCACGCAAGTTCACTTTGTTTTGGCTCGCGCTTCCGAGCTAAATTATCCAGTCAGGTCTAGACACAAATGAGGAAAATTGGCGGCTGTGGTGCATAGCCATTAGGCTGGCAACCTCTCTCTACCTGTGCACTCCGCTGCTAAGCCCTTTGAGTGATGCAAACGCGATTATATGGGAGGCTGTGACCATAGGAGATAGGCGGACGCGGTGCGATGAAGCAGTTTGTAGAATTATGTACCAAACTGATATTGGTGCCGATTCCCTTGTTCACAAACTAAACCAAATTTAAGTTCAGTGCATCTTTTTCTTTCTATTTCATTAAAAAAAGGACAGAGGATAAATTTTAGTTTAGTCCTGTCAAATTAATCAGCGCCTGTCACTACTCCATACAAGTTTAGACGTGATTAAAAACTTGCCTACTAAAATTACGTCAATTTACGTCAAGCGCTGATTAATTTGACAGGACTAAACTAAAATGTATCTTGTGTCCTTTTCTTAATTAAATAGAAAGAAAAAGATGCACTGAACTTAAATTTAGTTTAGTTTGTGAACAAGGGAATCGGCACCATTGGTAATTGACGGTTAAACATAGCGATGTCTATACTTTTAACTCTAAAGTCAAATAATTTATTTCAAATGGACACATAAAATGCACTTTTGAACGTCAAAATTTACAAAAAATAGAATTGATTCTAGTCGTTCCAAAAGGTAGTTTTCGTATGGAGAAGAATGGGCAAGAAACTCCACCGTTACTCTTTTAAAATGTCTACTCCGTCACTATATTTTCTTATTACCAATTTTCTTTAAATAAAGATTTTTCTGTTCAACAAATCTTGAGCTGATATCCTGTCAATTTATTACTTAAAAGTCTATATTTTTTTTTACAAAGCAGACTGCGTCACTAAGTGACTTTGCTTTGGACAGTTCAATGAGACAAGTAATTGCCAATCGTAGTAGACAGCGTCATAGACTTATATGGCTTTGAAATAAAATGGATTTATGTTCAGGAGTCTGTTTGTTGGTTATATTATGCCCATTGCTTTCGAGCTGATGTTTTAGTTTCAAAAAGATTATGGCCATTATCAAAACTGCAATGATTTGCAATTTGAGTTTCCGCAGTGTTTTGAATTTTCTAAGAATTACTTATCTAAACTAATATTATAAAGAGAAAAGACTTGATTTTTCTTATGTTTGTTTTTAATGGATAAACTCAAAAAATACTTAACAGATTTAAACAATTCTTGCACGTATAGAAAGCTACATTACCAGCGAGTAACATAGGCTGTATTTTATCGACTTCCACCCAGAAGCTAGTTTTTTATAACTGTCAAATATGTTACTGAACTTGTCATTGCTTCATTTTCAATTATTTTGACCTATTGTGGGATAGTAATCTTATTCCAGGTGCATCGTCTTCACATATAATTAATGTATACAAAATATTGTAAAACATTTTAAAAGAGTAACGGTGGAGTTTCTTGCCCATTCTTCTCCATACGAAAACTACCTTTGGGAAGGGGCGACTAGAATAAATTCTATTTTTGTTTTTGACGTTCAAAAGTGCCTTTTTGTGCCTAATTGAAATAAATTATTTGACTTTGACTTACTTGACAACAAACATCAATATTACATTAAAGTAGATACCTACAATATTTCAGGTGCATTATAACCATCGGCCACGTGACAAGCTTGGTGAATATTGAATGGTAATCATATGTAAATTTTTGTAAGAAAACTTTTGAGACTCAAAACACTTACTTTTCCTTCAACACATCCCAATTGTTGCAAAGGAAGTTGAACAGCGTAGTATACCCTGTCGCGGACCCCGTCAGCATACTGAATATTAGGAAAGCGTCCGTCTCCGTGAAATTCGCGTGACCCTGCAGCAGCGTAATGTTCAGGAGCCTGTTAATCTTTTCCTCAGATTCTGGGCATCCAGCCAAGGTCTTCAGGAGGTATGTTCTCTCACTCTGCTTCCGTGATGGAGGGAAGTTTATGACCCTCTGCAGACCGAACTCCCATTCCTTCATGGTACCCCATTTAAAGACGGGGCAGATGCACTGGTTTGATAGGCTGGAATGGAAAGGGGTTTAAGTTATTATTTTGAAAAGACGTTGCGATATTGGAGTGGACAAGCCGATGGCGTAGTGATTTGCTTCTGGGCTACGAGTCATGTGTTCGATTTTGTTACGAAACAACGGGTGTACACTGTTTCTATTTTCGTTATGTCCCTCGGATATCATCGAATTTCCGAATACAAACGAATGCTAATTTCCATGTCCATAAATTATTAGATTTATCGTCTATAGTAATTTTAATTCAGAACTAAGTACTTTATTGTTGTTTTGTTTTGATTTCCGTGTGAACTATATAGAGCTGTAAAACTATTTTCCTATCTGTCGCGCCTGCGACTTTAGTAGCTTTCCTCGCATTTTTTTAATAAATTACATTAAGTTAAAAGAGTATTAACAACTCTGTATACTTCCAAATCGATTGAGAGCGTCCGGTCTGCACCAAGTGCAAAGGGCAACTGACAGAAATCCGACAACTGACGAAACACGAAATTTGCCGAGGGACATTAAGATAATAGAACTGCAGTACATACCTAAGTCAAGACAAATTCGTATTGGACCATTTTATTAAAAAAAACCGTATTGAGAAGACAGATATTTCTGAAGAAATAATTAAATTTGTGGCGTAAGAAAATGGACCTCATAACAGAATGCGGTCTGGTATAATTACATCCTATAGAACACTCCTATTCCATACATCTTAAACATGTTATTTGTAAGCAGAGGCGACTAACCTATTATGTCAAGCGTACACAAAACATAGTCAGCAAACAATCAGATGACAGTACAATGGAGGCAGACGCCATTTTGTGCTTCACGGAAAACATTGGTCCCTAACATGACGATGTTAATATGTTTTGTAAAGTCCACTGTTTAATGTATTAGCAGGAATACAAGAAGATGGATAGTAACCAAAAGATTCGTAGCAAATTATTTTAGAATGTTGATGTGTGTGAATCAGCTGAGTGATTGACCTCACTTCGATCCAGGGTTTAGATATATATGACCTGGTTCTGGATTTATTTGTACAGCCAGAAGAGTGGACCACTCGAATTGTCAATTCAAGGGTTTATTTATAAACGTTACTTTAAATTAAATAATGATAAGCGGCCGTAAGCGAGAGCAGGGTGACCCAGTGGTATTGGCTCCGACTTACGAGTCGTGAGGTCGTGGGTTCGAATTCGAACCCAGACCGATGCCTGCCAGGGTTGCGAAGAAAACCGAAAGGGAGATCGTGGCCCCCGGCAACATGGCAACTGGGGGCCTACCACCAGCTCAAAAGCAGTATTATTTTAATATTACTTCAGTGGGAGAAAGAGATGGAGCTATACGTCCTGTATAGCTTCATCTCTTTCCCATACTGAAGCAAATATTAAAATAATACTGCTTTGTGAGCTTGTGGTAGGCCCCCTGAAGGAACACGGGTGGGTTTTAATCAGTAAGAGTCTCACACGCCCTCCCGCTCCGCCCAGATTGGGAGAAGTTATATGATAATTTATTTCCCACCCAAAAAAAAAAGGTAAATAATTTCATCACCATCGCTCTCAAAACGGTGAAGGAAAAACATCGTGCGGAAATCGGCATGTCCTTGAACTAAAAATTCGAAGACATGTGACATCTACCAACCCGGCCCGCGTGGTGGATTACAGCCCACTCCCTCTCGAAGAGAGGAGACCTGTGTCCCAGCAGTGGGAACATTAAAGGGGTCAAGTCGCAACTGTACAACGTCAACATGGCAAAAATACTGGTGCTTCGAGGTGCTTTTAAAAAACATTTCCCTGACAGTAAGGATAAGAGGAAATTACAAGAAATTCCATCCACATTCGATGTTAATTAAAAAACATGAAACCTTGTACTACATGACCATGAATTAAGGTCACTTCAAACAATTTCTGTCTCTCTTCAATGGAAAACATGGAACGCCAGAGGCTTATAAAACGTAATAAACAAAATCATACGCGTCACGGAATTCAAAAAGAAATCTATTTCGGCTTTCATCTCTCTTTTTGCGGATATGGGTCGAAAGGGACCCACTTCAAATGCTCTGCGGGTCACATGTTCAAAGTTAATTGAGTTAAATATTTGTAACCCACAAAAGTACAGTGGGCGGAAACAATTTACTCGATTTTTATCTTTGAAAATGCCTTTTTTACTTTAATTTTAACACATGGATTGCCTAATAAGAGGAGCTCGTGACTAAGTACTAACAGCCGCAGGGGTTTATCCATGGGTGACTATTTCTACATACCGAGACTCTTACGTGCCTCGGAAATCACGTTAAGCCGTTGGTTCCGACTGTCATTTGTAGATCTCTGTCAGTTGTTACGTGTCGTTAGAAGCCCGAAAATCTGACAACCAGTCTTACCAAGGGGTATCGTATTGTCTAGTTACTGGGTTGTGGTGGTCAGATAGGCAGTCGCTCCATGTAAAATACTGGTATTCAGCTGCATCCGGTTGGACTAGAAGCCGACCCCTATCTAACCTCCATAACCCAGTAACTGGGTAATACGATATACCTTGGTAAGACTGGTTGTCAGACTTTCGGGCTTCTGACGACCCGTAACGACTGTCAAAGATTCATCGCGAATGACAGCCGGGACCAACGGCTTAACGTGCTTTCCGAGGCACGGAGGAGTCTCGGTATGTAAAGATGGTCACCCATCCACAGACCAACCTCGGCAAGCATAGCTTAACCCGATGGATCGACACGGGCGGCTGTTAGTACTTAGCCACGAGCTCCTCTTATCAGGCAATCCATGTGTTAAAATTAAAGTAGAAAAGGCATTTTAGCCACGAGCTCCTCCAAATCTAATATGCACGTTATCGCTGATCTTAAAATACAATGAATTCTTCATTGAATATTCTGTCATTGTGTGTATTTATGACATGCGCCAAATAAACAAATTTTCTTTCTTTCTTTCCGTTCCAAATTATTACGGAGAGAAATACATACATGCCTTAACTCACGCTTTCTTCCCATGCGGGTAGGCAGAAACTGCACCTGCTACGATCCTTACATACTCCTTTTGCCTCGTTTACGTTCATACATCTGGTCATACACGCACGCCGGTTGCGAGTACTACGCACCTAACATTTCTGAAGGAAGGCGTTTACACTTACATCTGCCTTGTTTTGAACCCTTTTGTTAGTCGACTTTCCTTCATCCTTTCAACATGACCAAACCATCTAAGCATACTCTTTTGAATTTTTGTCACTACATCTTCTTTTAAACCGCAATGTTAACTTATCACAGAGAACCACAGATTATCAAAATAAATCTGTACCAATATTTTTTTTAACAACTCAAATTGACGCCGCGTCTCCAGGCGCCTATTTTAACACGGTTCTCGCACAAACTTTGCCAATTAATTTTTCCTAAAATTTTTATTTCACGTTCCACGAATTCCACGGTTTTTTTATATTGAATTTCTGATTCTGTATTGTTCTGAATTTAGAATAAAAACTTCGTTATTTTTGTAAATTCAATAAATGAGACCAGCACCCTAATTGCGTAACACACTTTCAATCGAGTTTTGAAGGATGTTGCAAATCCATTGCGTCATAGGTTTGAAATAATAATGGCACTCCGGGAGTGTCGACAGAAGTGAAAACTTGAAAAAAAAATCGGCTCCGCGGTAATCAACGCGTTAATAATGTCTTTTACTCCACGGTGTCGATAAATTGCGTTACAGTGTCGCGAAATCGATGGTTTTGTCCCATCTCAAAAATGCCCAACGCGCCTAAAGATGTTTTCACTTCAAAAATCGTCTGCTCAACAACGTAAATAACACAATGATCGTGGCTAACCTGTCAAAATGAAACTCATTGTGATCAATTGTCAATTTTTGTGTGCTATGCAATAATAAATATAGCTGCACTATTACTGCGGCATTACTATAACTACCTTATGCATTTAGTGACATAAATTAGAAATAGTCTAAGGTACTATAAACTGAGAGAAGGCCTGTGTCCCAGCAGTGGGAACATTTATAGGCTGATGATGATGATGACTATAAACTAGATCTACATTAGCCATTTAGGTACCTCTTAAAACTTTTTTGGCAATAAAGTCTTTATGAGTTATTATTGCCAAAAAAGTTTCTAACTTTTTAAATTTGCTTTCATTCTGCATAAATCGTTTATGTATCGAGATTTGGTCTTCTAGAGAATGTATGGGGAAGTGCAAATACACAATCACCTAAAAAAACACATAACATCACGCCTGTAATTCCCCGAAGGGTTAGGCAGATGTGTACCTTATAAAACCCACATTTCGCCAGTTATGTTTAAGTCCCATGTAATAGGGGGCGAGCCTATTGCCATCAACCGGGCACAAATTCAGACTCCGAGCCGCTGCTGAGAAATTCCTGATAGAAAAACCCAATAACCCTTTACCAGACCTGCGAATCGAACCCAGCACCTCATGCATTTTAATTTGACCCTGTATAAAACATGATACACTTACGGATTCCCTTCATCAGGGTTCTTAGCTTGCATCCACTTGCTGAACTGGTCCTGTGCATCTCTGATGCAGGGTTTGTACCCAGCTTGACAGAGGAAAGTCTTGGTCAAGGACCTGAGGTTCTTGCGCCAAGGTTCCTCGTCTTCCTTCTCGTCTTTAGCCAACTCCTCGTAGAGAGGACTGAGGAGTACTCTGACGTAAGCCTGAAAGTAATATAAAGGTAATTACAGTAATGTCTCATAATTTCTACATTTGCCCTCAAGTTATTAAAAATAAAGAATGTTGATCTAAAAGGGGAAGGTAATTAGGTATTACAGGAATAATAATCACATCAAAACCTTTTGAACGGGAAAGGAGTTAAACTAAAAAAAATTATACATTGTTTCATTTTAATTCTTAAAGTAAAAATAAACTACTGTGTTGTGTCGCGTCAGAAGCATATCGAAATGTTTGTTGACACAACACACTGTAATAATGTTTTTGAAGTGAAAACTTTAGGCGCGTTGGACATTTTTGAGATGGGACTAAACAATTGATTTCGTGACACTGTTACGTCACCAGCTTTTGACCATTAAAAAGACATCAACGCGTTGATTACCGCGGTGCCGATTTTTTTTTAAAGTTTTCACTTCTGTCGGCACTCCCAGAGTGCCACTGTTTTTTTTTTTAAGTTTGCTTTTTAACCATATTAATGTATGAAACCGACATGCTTCTGACGCGACACGACACAACACGACATAGTAGTGTATTTCAAGCTTTACCAGTAAATCATATTACTAAGTAACAGCTAACATATATTAATATTATTTCTTATTAATAAAACTCTGAAACGTCTTGAGAAAGCGTGGTAATCAACGCTCGTGCCTCTTCTGAGAGAAGAGTGGCAATGAGAAGAGATCTTTGCCCAACAGTGGGATAATAAAAGGCTGGTATTATTTTATTATTATTAAAATCATATTACCTGGAACTTTCCATGCAGACACTGACAGATATGTCTGCCAAGGTGGTCAATCATTGTGAACACGGGATCCCAAACGAGATGATGCCTCTCATTCTTCAAGAACAGCGTCATATTGAAGGCAGTGACAAAGGACAGCTCCCCAGCATAGGCTAGGTTCCATGCATCATGGAGTAGCTTCGCCCTGGTCAGTTCAGGTATAATCGTCCTTTGGTCGCTTTGAAGGAAGTTTGAAAGGAGGTTCCAGTTGTCTTGGTCGTAGTTCACGGGGTATGGCGCTAAAAATATTTGAAATTGGAATTATCAGTATTATTTTGTCATTATCATCTTCTGGTAATAATTATTGGTTTTTTTGTCATACTGACCAGGTGCTATAACCTTATTTAAAACAACGTATTTGATAAAAAAACTTATATTCTGCGGTATGCAAACTATTTCCGCCGCGATACTGTTTTCGGTAATAGTCCGTGAGCCAGCAACAGGTTTTTCGGACCAATTTCCTCCCAAGCGATAACTCGAGAAATGCTTCAGAGAGTTGTATTAAGCAGCATGGTGAACGTCAGCTGCCGCTCCGTGGGTGGGTGGGGCAGCGGCAAACTCTCAATCACGTAAAAAAAAATTGTATTCAATCATTTCCTCCCGACTCAAAATTTGTTAAATGATAGTTCACGCAATTATTCGAAGATAAAAAAGTCAGCTGGCTGTACCGTGGTGGATTATACGTCAGCTGGTCAAGCGAAAACGCAAAAAAAAAAAATTTTCGCTCAGTGATGTCCTCTCACTTGAAAATGTGTCAGATGATAGTTTATCCCATCATCTGTTACGACGCCTCATTAAGGTGGATAACAATTAAAATTCTATTGTGTCTCATTAATGACAGTTGAAAGGTTAAATGCTATTTTGAATAAATAAAAACGTCAGCTGGCTCTATGTTGGTGGAAAGGTCGTCAGCTGATGCAGTGAAAGGTGGAGCATGGGAGCCAGACGTGAGCAAGCGCCGATCGCTTATTTAAATACGTCAGCTGACGAGTTTTCCACCAATATAGAGCCAGCTGACGTTTTTATTTATTCAAAATAGCATGTAAACCATCATCTGACGCATTTTCAAGTGAGAGGACATCACTGAACGAAAAAAATTTTTTTGGATCTTCGTGTGACCAGCTGACGTCCAGCTGGCTTTTTTTTGTCTTCGAATAATTGCGTTAACTATCATTTAACAAATTTTCAGTCGGGAGGAAATGATTGAAAACAATATTTTTTTTACGTGATTGAGAGGCTGCCGCTGCCCCACCCACCCACGGAGTGGCAGCTGACATTCACCATGCTGTTTAATACAACTCTCTGAAGCATTTCACGCGTTATCGCTTGAGAGGAAATGACTGACAAAATATACTATCTGGCTCACGGACTATAACGTATGTGTGCCAGTGTAATAAGAGATAAAAGTACATGAGATATTTTGAACACCGTGTCTAGATTGACAGCGATGCTTAAAGGCGCTCCCTCACTGGAGCATTCGCCTGTAATGTAACAATCCAAGATATTTTTGTAACATTACGTTACAACACAACGTCACTGACTGACGAGCATTCTCTGTGTAACTGACACTGGCATGGCTACCATCAGGGATTTTTATTTTGAAAACACAAGAAAATTGTCGCTAATTAGTTGAAATTTGTCGCCAAATATCAAAATTTGTCGGTCACTGGTTCAAAAGTTATAAAGGTTTATAGGTGGCCGATCTAAGGACCATCTCCCCAGCTTGGCCCAAATGAATCTCAAAAGCTAGGACACCTAGCGAAGATCTGTTTTCTTCCAAATTTTGTCACTAATTAGTCTAACGTTTTCGCCAAATCATAGATTTAGTCGAGTCTTTAGTTTAGAAGATATAATAAGTTAAATTTTTAAGTATAGTCCAAGAGCTAGATCGAAGATTTTTCATAAACACTTCGATCTAGCTCTTGAACTAGATAATTTTTTTTGTGTTATCAAAATTAAAATTCCTGATGGCCTGGCCTTGTAGCCGCCTATTTCAGTCACACGCATTCGACTGTAACAATCTTAGATTCGATAAGATTTGCATTCATGTTACAAATTATATCACGAGTGCTCACTGTAAATGATAAATGATAAAATGATAAATGATTTTATTTCTGTAAGTAGGTTTGTACAAACACTTTTACACGTCAATCATATTTTAAAAACTAGATGAGGTCGGCGTTTCCTATCTGACTACTCTGAGAAGAAAGGCCGAAACAAACTCAGAGGTCACAGTCTCTTTTAAAGTCCAGACATAATCTTGGTCAGATCATGTGAAGGCCATGTGGATTGGTGTCTGAAGTGGTCTTTAGAGGAAAGCATCACACAGATTGAGAGGGTCTGTCCAGTCAGTGCACGCATTTGTCATTTATCGTGTAGCTCAACTCAGAATTTAAGGAGCTTGTAGTGACACAGTACCTGTCACACAGTCACCAGAGAACCGTATACCACATACCACCGAACCAGCTACCATATACCACTGAACCAGCTACCATATACCACATACCACTGAACCATTACCACGTTTTTGACAGTCCGCAAGAAATAGAGAAGCAATCGTCTTGATAAAGACGAGTAACGAGTATCTTAATAAAGAAACAAGATAATCGACGCAGCACGAGCGTTATCACAACGCCGCACTCGTTCGCCGGTTCGCTTCGAAAGAAGCGGTTTGTAAGCGCAAGCAAAATAAGCAGAAGCACCAGCACCCTCCGTATCTTCACGCTTCGAGACCACGCAGATGAACATCTTCACTCGACGACGGCTCACGGCGAAAAGGACCGAGCTCTGCGCGCGACTTCTATTTATGCCTTCGCAGCGAATAATGCCGCGTGCAACGCAGCGCCCCGCGCCCCTCGCGCGGCGCGCCCTACGGCGCATCGCTATTGGTCGATTTATTGTTAAGTAACATGCTAGTGCCTAAGAGTATCAATGTATGAATAGTATAAAATAAGGTGTTTTAGGAAATAAAATATAGTCTATCTGATTTCGTTCTCCAGTACAGTCTAGTTTTATTTACGACAGTAAGAGTACCCTAATACACTCTACCTAATTAGCGACCCAAACGCTTAAAAGCTCAACGATTCGACGAACAATACCAAAAACAGGACATTTGTGTAGGCCACATAAATTACTCAAACTGTCAGACCATGATTAAAACTAACTGAGAAAAAATTAAAAACAAAACAAAACTCAATGTAATGTAATGCTCAGTTCTCCTTACTCACTAATATAATGCTCGAATCTGAACCGTTACATTACAGGCGAATGCTCCTGGCAAGGGAGCGCCTTTAAGTATTGCAAATGTTTATAGATGGTAGTGACCATTTACCAGGAGATTTTTCTATCCGAAAAATGCAAAATAACATATCATTTTAGCAGTGCGACAAACTTGTATTGGAAAATATTGTAACTGTAAACATTAATTCTTGTTAAAAAATCACATGGGACCCGTAAAAGTTTAAAACAACAGTAATGGGTTAAGTTTATTAGTCCCCAAACATTAAAATAAAGAGTTATAATTTGTTGTTTGTAAGTTCGTGAAGCTTGGTACAAAATATTAAAGATGTCTCATGTACGAAAATACTTT
The DNA here is from genome assembly GCA_963680765.1 of Agrochola lychnidis. Taxonomy (NCBI): domain Eukaryota; kingdom Metazoa; phylum Arthropoda; class Insecta; order Lepidoptera; family Noctuidae; genus Agrochola; species Agrochola lychnidis. The sequence goes on along the minus strand of OY796856.1, from coordinate 3,765,512 downwards.
CAAATAAATTATGTATGTGTGAACCTCCTGAGATTATCTTATCTGGCTGATAATTGTTTTTTAAATGTTTTTATTTATCTTTTAAAAGTGAAAACTTCTTTAGGCGCGTTGGGCATTTTTGAGATAGGACTAAACCATTGATTTCGCGACACTGTGACGACACCATCTTTTGACCATTAAAAAGACATCAACGCGTTAATTACCGCAGTGCCGATTTTTTCTCAAGTTTTGACTTCTGTCTGCACTCCCGGAGTACCACTGTTTTTTTTTTTTTGTGCTGTATAGACATGCTCTTGACCTAGATCTCGCCTGAGGGAAAGCTAAAGATGAGGTAAAGATCTGGATCTAGAGATCTGGAAGTGCCCATCGGTATATTGCGGAACAGGCCTCTTACTGACGCAGGAGGAGACGCCCGGGGCGGGAATCGCGAGCCGATTTCCAGCCACCGTAAGCGCGGGCTTGCGGTCGGTGAGCAATGGGTAGCTTGCCATCCGATAAGGATCAGGCCCGGGTCGACGGCGCGTTGTGTTCCACGCGCGCGTCAAAGAGATGTCAGCAGAATTGACGGGGTCCGCTAGGGCCAATGCCTGCCGGGGGTTCGAAGAAAACCGATAGGGAAATCGTAGCCCCCGGCAACAGGGCAACCGAAGGAACACGGGTGGGTTTTAGTCAGTAAGAGTCTGACACGCCCTCCCGCTCCGCCCAGAGCGGGAGAAGTTATTTGATAATTTCCAACCCAAAAAAAAGAAAAAGGCCTCTTACTGACTCTTACTAATATTTTCTCAATCCTACAGAGAGTTTTACTCAAAACAACATTCAAAATCTCAAACATTATAAATATTTCATAGAATCATCCATCCGAAACATTACAGCCTACAATATTCAAAACGCATTGGACCGTCTTCATTAAGCCAGAGGTGCAATTAAGTCGAGTTTCTATCAAAAGTCAAGATTACAATACAAAGATAAAGATATGCTAATACTAAGGCCATTTCTCTATTCCATTTTGGACAAAGAAGCTGAGAGAAAAATATATTAAAGTGCCCCTGATCTTTCTGACGTCAACAATTCTGTTTCGTAATTAAATGGAGGATGTATACTATTGTTTTTGGAATATGCTTTGATATTTTCTTGCAGTAACTCTATGGCGTTTCATCTTTCATAACTAAATGAGAAATATTGAATAATAAAGTGCTTTAGCATTATAGAATTTAGTCACCCGGAAAGACGACCGTGAGATACAAAAAAGAAAAGAAACAAAATATGTTTTTTTGCGGTACACATGACGCAAAGAAAGAACACTAACACAAAAACTTAAAAAAAAAAACAACTGTCTTCCAAAAAAAAACACTACGTCGTGAAAAATAACTTTCAATTTCGGAAGTCGGTGTCTTTTTTTTTTTTGGGTGGGAAATTATCAAATAACTTCTCCCGCTCTGGACGGAGCGGGAGGGCGTGTCAGACTCTTACTGACTAAAACCCACCTGTGTTCCTTCGGTTGCCCTGTTGCCGGGGGCCACGATGTCCCTATCGGTTTTCTTCGAACCCCCGGCAGGCATTGGCCCTAGCGGACCCCGTCAATTCTGCTGACATCTCTTTGAGGCGCGCGTGGAATACAACGCACCGTCGACCCGGGCTTGGTCCTTATCGGACGGCGAGCTACCCATTGCTTACCGTCCGCAAGCCCGCGCCTACGGTGGCCGGAAATCGTCTCGCGATTCCCGCCCCGGGCGTCTCCTCCTGCGGCGGTTAGGGGCGTGAGGGCGCGAAGTTTGCCTCTCCCTCACGCGTTCTGCCTCCTCCTTCGCGAGCATTACCGCTTCGCAGAAGGAGGTGACGGCCTGCCATTTCCTCTCGCTCCGTACCATGGCCTGAACCAGGACCGGACGCGAGAGATCACCGCCGCCGGAAGTCGGTGTCTTTGGTTTTAAATTTTCGTTTTTTGCCACCGACTTCTGATATAAAAGTTTTTTTTCACTTTGTAGTGTCTTTTTTGTTTTTTGGAACGGGTCTTTTTTTTTTTGTAAAGAGATTTTGTGTTTGTATTCTTTCTTTACGTCATGTTTACCGCAAATAAACGTATTTTGTTTCTTTTATTTTTGTATCTTACGACCGTCTTTCCGGGTGACTACATTCAATAGCTACGAACATAGAACCTCCTCCTTTTGGAAAATCGGTTACAAAAGAACAAATTGGGGGAAAATACGCGTCACATCCACGATTTCACGCAAAACGGCCATCGTTTAGCATAATGCTGTGACCCTGTTTACAAAGGCAAACAGAACCCGAAGTCGTCGTAGTACACAAGGGTTCTGTTTTGACCTACTAGGTACGCAACCCTATAAACTAGCTTCGAGTTTCGTATAAGCGATTAAAGTGAACACTTAAAAACCGCCAGGACTCTGACATTACTGACCGCCTTTATACCTATTCCTACAATTATTCTTTGACAGTTATTTTTCCTCTGATTTTGCATCATAGTGATCTTTATTATCGTTGATATAAGATTGCTGTCAGAGGTAAAATCATTTTAAAAGGAAGTCTACAGTAATTGCTCGTTTTACTCTATCTTAATAAATAATGCTACCCATGCTTTCCACTTACCAATTTCTTCAGGGTTGATAATCAGGAACTTGTCCTTGTCAGGCACGTCGCTGATCACCAATGCTGACTTCTCCTTCATCCAAGCTGGTGGGACGGTCTTCTTCGCTTTCAGGTTGCATTCTCGGGTGACCACCACGGGTAACCACCACGACATGGTATCGGCTTCAGGAACATCGTGAGGTCTTTCACGGAGGTAAACTTTCTGTGAAATATGGGAAACAATGAGTGTGACTATCTAAAATAGAGTACAAAAACCCGGCATACCCTAAAACCAATTTATAACCCATTCATAATTGGACCCTGTTAAGCAGAATAGATCCAACCAACATTTTGTTAGTTTTGAGTAAATGCGATTTGAAGTATGAAGTGTAAACAAAAATATCAGGCCAAGTTATAATCATCTGGTAGTTTTTGTTAGGGCAATGTCATCAGACCGCCAGAATCTTTTGTGCAAATATAAAACTCGATGTGTAGATTCTCGTCATGTAGGAAACTCAATTTCATAAAAATTGTTGGTTGGATCTATTCTGCTTAACAGGGTCCATTTTTAAAGTCATCCCAAACAGCTTGAAATGATACAAGTAACGCCATCTATCGTTTAGTGCTAGAACTACTGAAGCAAGGTAAAGACGTGTCGCGAGTGAACTCCGAAGGATGTTCTCAATAGCAGGTTCAGTCAGTTCCATTTTGTTCCTATTTAGATCGTGTTTGAGTGTTAAAATGGCTTAACTGACGTTCACATCGAGAATTTTAATTAATTTGAGACTTATATTATAGGTCCATTGAATATACCTGGTATATGCTGTTGGTGTATATGATTTATGACGTGAACACGCGAACTCAATGAGAGTTTTCATGCAAATTCTCGTCACCAGTTGGCGCCACTATGACAAGAGGTCTTCCATTTCGATAATGAATATATAATGATGACGTTCATCATTCGTTCATCATTCAGTCACGACTAAAGAAAATATAGGTGCTTTGACACTTTTGACAGATGACCTGACCTCAGTGCTGCCACCTAGTAAACGTCATTTCAAAAAACCTCATTCGTGCGTATCATTTTGATTATAAGATAAGTGTTCAATCTCCCAAAAGCGATAAAACAAAAGAAGATCTCACCTGAGTAACAACAGCTGTATTATTCTCATAGTGTCTCAAGACATTGACTAGAGGTAGCCTGTCCTTATCAATCCAGCTCTTAGCCACGGTCTTAATGTCCACCCAGTCCGGAATCTTACTGTCTTGTTGAGCGGCCGTGTTCAGGGCATTCCAGATGTCATCGCCCGAAAAGGTTTTGAATTTACTGTTGAAAAAGTTTATAATTATTAAAATTAAGTAGGTATTCAATTATTGTTAATTAGGGTAAGGGACGGACACGGTACAGACGCCAGCACATCAAGCTACCCGAAACTGTCAAATTTTCCCAATCAACTTTGAACCTTAGTCATCAGCGATAAAGTTGAAAATCTATTAAATAAATTTGACAGATTGTAGTAGCTTGATGTGCTGGCGTCTGTACCATAAAGATGCAAAATTGGGTTATTTAGTTGAGGTACAAACGCCAGCACATCAAGCTACTACAATCTGTCAAATTTATTTAATAGATTTTCAACTTAATCGCTGAAGCATAAAGTTCAAAGTTGATTGGGAAAATTTTACAGTTTCGGGTAGCTTGATGTGCTGGCGTCTGTACAATACACCTTAATCTTGGCGCTGGTCGTCTTTTTTTTATAAGCATTTTATTAACTTGCTTCGTTTGTATGTGTTTCTGGTTACTCTGTTTTTGAAGAAGAAGCCGTGTCTTCACTAAAGGAGAAAAGTCTCGCAACAGGTGTCTCCAGAGATATTACGAGAAATGACGCAACGTCGCCCCACTTCGCAAGATGTGTATGACATCGAATACGATGAAAAAGAGTGTGTGATAAGATGTCTGGCGACGTCGCATGACTTCGCCTGATGTCTCTAGCGAGACGAGTCGCGTAATATTTATCTCCTAGTAAAAGCACGACTGTAATTACCGTAATAACTCAAAAAGTTAACGCAAAATATTTGGGAATGCACTTGGACAGAAGAATAACATGGCAAAAGCACATCTGGACCAAAAGAAAGCAACTAGATGGAAAACTTCGTAACCTCAACTGGTTAAATGGACGCCACTCACAACTAAATGAGAACAGCAAAATGTTGTTACATAAAACAATATTAAAACCCTTCGGACCTACGGCATACAGTTGTGGGGAACCGCTAGTAATAGCAACATCGACATAATAGAAAGATTCCACAGCAAAACACTAAGCACAATGTTTAGTATCCCCCGGTGTATTAGCAATAAATACATGTACTTAGACCTCGGCATAAAAACTGTCCGGCAAGAAATAGTCCAAAGCAGCCTGAAGTACCAGGAGAAGCTAACAAGCCACGTGAATGAACTTACCCAGACTCTAAGCAGAAAAGGTGGACTCCAACATACTCGGCTAAGGAGACATGACACCCCTAATCTCACCAAAAGATTCCCACAATGAGACAATGAGAGAATTTTCTGGAAAGAAACTTTTCAACAGTTTATGGCTCTCGTAGATCACATTTAAAATAGATAATTATTTATCAGCCAAGGAAGTGGCTTATTGTCCAAGAACAGATTGCCACGTCCAATCTACAAAAAAATAATTAATAATAATTACCGTGATTCCAAGAAAATCCTGAGCCCTTTCTTGAAGGTCTCCTCTCCTAACGTATAGTTGAACATGCGGAACAGCAGTTCGATCTTTGTGCAAGCCGTCTCCTGCTTCATGCCGGTGATGCGGGAGTGAGGGTAGCGCTTGCTGAACTCGTAGTATAAGGAGTACAGGACCGTGAGGGGCCACTTGCCTTCCATTTCGGAGCCGTTGTTGATCTGTTTGGGGAAATGCCATTAAGAGCGTTTTTAAAGAAAGTTGGCAACGTCGCAAATAGTTGTCAAATATTTCGCTTTTTTGAGTAATTTGGCAATATTACTGTATGGAAATAAGAAATATGGCTAACTAGTGAACTAAAATATTGATTATGAAATGCAATAATTAATATCGTAACACTGAATATTTAGTTTTAGATGTAAAAAAAGTATTTTGAAACATTCCAAATGCCTTTTTTACAACTAAGTGTTATAATTGTAATTCATTATTGATATTCTAGTTCACTAGTTAGCCATATTTCTTATTTCCATACAGTAATATTGCCAAATTAATCGAAACAGGTTTAATATTTGACAGCTATTTGCGACGTTGCCAACTTTTTGGATGAACACACTTAAAAGTTTTTTTTTTTTAAACTTGTTCCTTGGGTAACCATTGGTGGGAGATTTAAAACGTAAGTATGAACATAATAAATAGTAACTTTTCTGGTAAAGTCAAGGAAATTATTTTTTATTGTTTGACAGTTGTATAAAATGACTATAAAGGCAAACAGGCGCTACGCGACTCTAATAAAACAATTACCGTGTCGCGTCGCGCCAGTCTGCACAAGACTACACGGCAAGTGTGTCAATTTCGGGCTTGCGGACGGTGAGCAATGGGTAGCTCGCCGTCCGATAAGGACCAAGCCCGGGTCGACGGCGCGTTGTGTTCCACGCGCGCCTCAAAGAGATGTCAGCAGAATTGACGGGGTCCGCTAGGGCCAATGCCTGCCGGGGGTTCGAAGAAAACCGATAGGGACATCGTGGGGCCCCCCTGGTAACACGGCAACTGAAGAAACACGGGTGAGTTTTAGTCAGTAAGAGTCTGACACGCCCTCCCGTTCCGCCCAGAGCGGGAGAAGTTATTTGATGATTTCCCACCCAAAAAAAAAAAAAAAAAGGTTGTCAATTTGATAAAAAATATATTTCCCTGACTGTAAATTGTCATGTAGTATTCTTCTCAAGGTTTATTCAGAATTAACAATGAGATTCTTGTCTATGAAAATGTTTGGTCAGCAGGTTGGATGTTATATCAGTATCTAACTAATACACAGTGTTCATAAAGTCTCTCGAAGCATATTTTTAGCAGTTTTATATTTTTAGTGTTCAGTTACCTTGAATGCAGTAGCAGCAGAGATATACCCAACAAGGGCCTTATTAAGATGAGCATCAGTCCACCACGCGGGTGTGGTGAGTGCGCCGAGCCACTGGTACGACAACTCCTGAGCGAGCTGGATGTAGCCACGGCTGCTGAGGTCACTCTCCCTGAGAACATGCGGGATAGAAATATCTTGCCGTTTCTTTCTTTTGTTTAAGCCTGATTTATACGGTGCGATTTAATTGCTTGGCATACCATAAGTTGAAGCAACAATAAAAGGTGCACTATCAACAGTGTTTAGACGATGCAAGTCATTTGTAGCTTGAATTGTATTGTACGCCACAGGCAAGAAACTTGCATCGTGTAAATGGGGCTTCAAAGAAATCCTTTCCCCTTGTCCACATACAGGTTGAAATTGAGTTCATGAGCATCCTCAAATCTGCTGTTCCCTACATTTTGACGAGCTATGCAAAAAAATACAATAGGCGTGGATATATTCAATAGTCAACCTGTTCCGCTTAACTATTTCTAAAGAGCCATAAAAAACCCCAAAATTAATCGACCCGTGTTTCACCAGAGCGCTGCAGAGACTCTGCGTTCAGAGCTCGGTGTGGCATCACCCCGTGTTCGGGTTCGCGACAAGTCAATCGTCATCCTGAGGATGCCTCGTTGAGAGATGAAACACGTGTCGATTTCTTTCACGGGTATTTATGGCTCTTTATAAATAGCTAAGCGGAACAGGTTACTAAATATATCCACGTCTATTGTATTTTATAATGGATTTCCGCAAGGTCACGCCTGAATCAATTGAGCTATGCAAACATAAATGTAGGGAACAGCAGATTTTTTTTTTTCTAGATTTCAGGTCTGGTCCCATAGTGAAAGTTGTCCATAATAATGAGTACAATGATCCCTTACGAGGATGCCCATGAATTCAATTTCACCCTGTATAAATAGTACCATCCACGAAGACGCGCCCCACTCCGCTCCGCTCCGTACTAAAGTCCAGCTTACAGTACAGTAATCGCGGAGTGGGGCGCGTCTTCGTGGATCTGTAACGGAGTAGCTATTCCTTGCCATAGGGTGAATTTTACGAACAGCATTATTCTCCATCAGTATTTATCGGTTTAAATTGGTAATAGGTATTTACAAAGCAGATATGAGTGGAAACGAAGGGCGGGGACTTGGGAGAACATATAGTGACTTTCTTTAGAAAGGTCAGGTGAAGTACTCGCAACCGACGTATGTGTATGACCAGATATATGAACGTAAACGAGGCAAAAAGAGTATGTAAGAATCGTAGCAGGTGGCGTTCTGTAGTTTCTGCCTACCCCCATGGGAAGAAGGCGTAAGTTTATGTATCGTGTTCAAAACATGATAAGCATTAGTTAGAAAATTCAGGTGAAGGTTTGCCATGCGTTGGCATTGAATTAGAAGGCAGTTTGTTTACGATAAAAATACATGCATTATGTGGTACACTTTACACATTAATTGCTATTCGAATTTTGAAAGGTCTGAATATAAGAAAGGTAAGTCTGAATTTGCGTACGCCAAGTTAGAAGACTTCTAAAATATAGGTACAGAGGCTCTAGCACAAACGCGCGACATAAACGTAACGTAAACTAGAACAATTTTTTTTTTTCGAAAGTGCAACTATGGCGACATCTAAATCGCCACATACGAACTACGCATCACACTGACGTCACGCATTTCTTTCTTTCTTTCTTTCATATACAACGTCCCGGCTTCAATCATCGGGCAGGAGCCCACCAGGTACAACACCCGTCTATTAAGTTCTCTATACTAACTTACCTGAACACAATAAGTCCCCAGTTATCAGCAGGCTTGACTCCCTGATAATTGGGCAGTGCAACGATGTCTAATCTCTTCAGAGGTAAGGGCACTCGCCAGAACGCAGACAACTCTTTGAACACTCGCACCACCTTCTCATTGATGCCTGCTAGCGCCTCCAGGTATTCTGGACGGCCCCACACGCGAATTTCTAGGAGGAAAAATAATGAAGATCATGGAAGTATAAAAAATTAAACCAAATATTTCTTTTAGAGTGTCCTTACACCTTACAAAGAAGTGCTTTACAATCACACCCAGTTGCACAAAGACTAACATTAATGCCCCATTACAAAATGGATCATTAACGGTAATGATTTCATTAAATAACCATTAAAATAACATCACGCCTTTTCTCCCCGAAGGGTTGGGCAGAGGTGTCCCTGTAGCAGGTACACCCACATTTCGCCAGTTATGTTTAAGTCCCATGTAATAGGGGGCGAGCCTATTGCCATTAAAACCAACCAACAAAAACGACCAACCATTAAAATCGACTCTAATATTGATTTCTGCAACAAGTTAAAACAAATCAATGGAAGATTAGTATTTAATGACAGCTTTAAAATTTAAAGTTAGTTACTGTAACTGGCTATTAATTGCTTATCGCTAATAGTTAAAAGATAAATTGAATTTTGTGAGTTTTTCAATAACCAGAATTTACGTAAAATTTTCTACGTTTAAAACAGGTAAATGTGAAACACTGCGTGTCTACGGGATCACAACACATTACAAACACACAACAACAACGATACATCATTTATAATAATCTCTCTCACCGATATCATTGCCAGCGTCATCCTTTACTTGCGTTGAGTTGTCCAGCTGCTTCAGGTTTGCTATGACCAAGCCGAGAGTGAATGTAGACATCGGAGGGGTCTTCTCAAAGTGGTCGCACACCGCATCCGGTTCATCAGGACTGTTGAAGAGTTTTTTTAGTTACAGAAGATTTTTAGACTAACTGAACTGCATCGTCCTGCTTCGATGCAGTTCCATTTATTGTACTTACGTACGTAAGACAGATTCAGCAGTAAAATGTAAAGCAACCAACTTACATGTTCTCAGTCCTAGCTACAGGCACATTGCTGAGCGCGATCATATCCCTCGGTCGAACCACGCTGAGTTCAAACGGAGTCTTGTATCCGGGTTCATCGAAACATGGGAACATGCGACGAGCGTTGTTCGGACGAAGCTGTGTGGCTGCTACGATCCTGAACAAATGAAGAGGAATTTTACTGTTATGTTTTGCAAGAATCAACCTATCCCATGTCCAAATCTTTTAGCCTTTCGGACATGAATACATAGGCTGGTTTCACAGCTGTCCAGGAGTCCCGTACGGGCCGCCCGCATACGGGAGACCCGTACGGGTAGCGCCCGCAGTGCTCTGAAACGAGGCAGTTAGTACGATACGGTTGCTAGCGTTGTACGGGCTCTACCCGGAGTGGGTCGCGTATGGACCAATCCGGGTCGCTGTGAAACAATGTTCTAGCGCCTTACGTGTGTCTCCATTCCGGGAGCCCGTACGGACGGCCCGCATGGGTCTCCCCGGACAGCTGTGAAACCAGCCTTACATTTTTTTTTAAATTGTTAAACATATTCTTATGGCACTCGTGAGCTGCTGAAATAAATCAGTGTCAGGTGATATACCTAGTATTTAAAGTATTTTTTTAAATTATTTTTAAGGTATATTATTTGTATTTATGCATTTTCTTTCTTTCTATATTTTTTGAAAATTCCAAAGTATTCATCATCATCATTTCAGCCGAAAGACGTCCACTGCTGGACATAGGCCTCCCTCAAGCACCGCCACTTCGACCGATTCTGTGCTTTCCGCATCCAGCGGATTCCTGCGGCCTTCACAAGGTCATCGGTCCATCTTGTGGAAGGCCTTCCAACGCTACGTCTTCCGGTACGTGGCTGCCACTCCAGAACCTTTCGACCCCATCGGCCATCCGTTCTGCGAGCAATGTGCCCTGCCCATTGCCACTTAAGTTTAGTAATTCTTCGGGCTATGTCAGTTACCTTGGCTCTTCTGCGGATCTCTTCATTTCTGATTCGATCACGTAGAAAATTCCAAAGTATTGGAAATAGATAAATAAGAAAAACACAACAAAAACAAGTTCATAAATAAATGACACGAAGTTTTTCATGGATTAAAGAAATGGTACATCTAAGATGATAATTAAACTTCAGCATCTCATAAAACTTCTGCAGATGTATTTAACTATTTCAATTACCTTTCCACCTCCTGTTCGGTCATATAGCTAGTCTTGAAGAACGCTTCAGTGGTGGTCGTCTCCAGGATTCCCTTAAAGCTGAACTTCAAGACCCCGGAGGATCCCGAGGGGACTGTCCTCTCTAGGGACAGAGTCACTATCGGTTTCTTTGGATCCGTTGATAATCTATTGATGGTGATTCTTCGGGACTCTTTGCTAAAAAATGCGTAGAAATTAATTTGGTTGTTTTTTTATTGAATAACGTAAAGATCAGGATAAATCTTAAAATATTAAAGATTATCTTTAAAGATAACGATTAAGTCATGATCGGTGCCACCATGCTTACTGATGACTTTTGTAGGTATATCAGCATTAAGAAATTTTTTAATATATTCGGCGACCATAAGTACCTACCTATGTATGTGACAGATTGCAGGCCAGACGTCCCGCTTCTCTTTACAACATCTTTAGAGTAAGGGAAAATTATTACAACATCAAAAACTCACGTGTCCCCTGGAAAATGAGCTCTAACTTCAGACTCCAAGATTTCAATTTCATGTGCGGAGTGCACAGAGATCTCATTGCTATCCTCCAGCCAAGTGATATTGATGGCTACATGACCCTTGAAGAGTCCGTCTTCGAGATAAGGTTCCAGGTCCAGGCGGTAAGCAGTGGGTTTTACTGTCTTCTCGAGTCGGGTTTCCATCGATAAACCATGGGCATTGTTGAGGTCTATGCTGCGGGCTTTGATTATGTGAACTGGTTGGAGAACCTGGGGGTTGAAGGTCAGATTAAGATCCCTTTCGAATTATATTGTTATTTATGGAAAGTTCGTACTTAAAAAAGTAACACGTGAATAGTAAGGGGTGTTCTATAAGGGCAATGAAAAAAAAAACCGGTCAAGAGCGAGTCTGACTCGCACACCGAGGGTTCCGTACCTACCCATTATACCGCCATAATAAAATTGGTATCATTTTCTTATGTTTCCTTAATTTGTGCTGTAAGTAAGACCTTACGTTTTGCCAAATTTCGTGATTCTAGGTCAACGGGAACTATCACAATAGGTTTTCGACCCAAAAGGAGTACCCTGTAGGAGGGTACTTCCGATTGACCTAGAATTGTCAATTTTGGTTAAAACCAAGGTCTTACAGCACAAGTAAAGGGAAAATTACGAAAAATGAAAAAAGTTGAATATTAAGGTAAACTTTAGTACTTATAAGTTTTCGCGAAAATCTAAATTTGCCCATATCTTTTTATCGTGTTGACTCAGGACCTTGATTTTTATACACCTAATAAGAACTATAGACCTCAGTATCTGGTCTATATTTCAACGTGCTAGGTTAACTCGTTCCTGAGAAAATCGGTGATGACACATGGACAGATGGACAAGAGACTGATCTTATAAGGGTTCCGTTTTTTTACCTTTTGAGGTACGGAACCGTAAAAACAATTTTTCCCCCAAAAATCTCGCCGTGCCGTAACACTAAAGTTCCCTTTCTAACTTGCCCAGTGATCATAGCTTACAGTCTGTAGATCTGTGATAACCTCCAGCCTTCCCTAGAAAAATGGTATTCGTCTTTATGAACTGCCAAACGAATCAAATACAATGAATATATAATCAAATTCAAAACGTGTCTTGAAATGAATTTACGTACGTAACAAAACATTAAATTGGAACAAACAAGGTAAAAATGTACTTGTTTTACAAATTAACAAATACCTCATAATTTCATAATAATGTGTAATTTATCGCACCTCGAAACAAATAGTTGCTGAATACCTCATCATTATTATACAACAAGGTAAACAAAACATATTGAGGAAAAACTTTTTACAAAAAAAAAAACAACCGACCTCCAAAAAAAACACTACAAAGTGAAAAATAACTTTAATTTCGGAAGTCGGTGTCTTGGGTTTTGTATTTTAATTTTTTGCCACCGACTTCCGAAATTAAAGTTATTTTTCACTTTGTAGTGTTTTTTTTGGAGGTCGGTTGTTTTTTTTTGTAAAAAGTTTTTATTTTTCACTTTTTAGTTGTGGTACCTACACCACACATATTCGAATACCACTACCTGCTACCAGTGACAGAAACTTATCATATCATCTACATAATAAGTGGGAAAAAAATACGTATTTTGTAGCTAACTCAAAAACTATCCAAGAAAAACAAACATACGCGACGAACATATAACCTCCTCCTTTTAGGAAGTCGGTTAATAAAAGGATTAACAAAGGTTAATTCATTTTAATTCATTATCGGCTACCGTTGAACACCTCTGAACATAACATAGCATCACGACTGTAATCCCCGAAGGG